>CM022393.1:28816031-30089031 GCA_011833715.1 Carcinoscorpius rotundicauda
TTCCAATCAGGAGAGAGTGTGTTTGTTGTCGCTCATATGACAAGGTGTCAAACTGATTTCTATACCAAAAATTGTCTCACAATGTAATCCAAAAAAAGCACCGATAAATTTACATAAAACACTAGCACAGAAAGGAACAAAATGTTTGGCACACAATGAAGCCTGTTTGGCAACTATTACGTCATAGTTGTAAAACGTCACAGAAACAGCCGAACGACTGAGAGGAACTCGAGTTCGAGAACCCACATATTTTGTTTCATTTTTTACTCAAAAACTGAAGTGTTTAAAAATATGGCAACTACATGGGAATTATACCTAACAAAAGTACAGTTTCTAAGGCAATTATTAAATTTGTTGAAATTTCACCTTTCAGTTCAAGATGAAAGCAGTATATTGTGTCAATTCAAGTATTTTAAACCATCCAGGTGGCACTCAGCTTTCAGAATCCTCATTCCCTACATAGCTCACCACACACAGTTAATTACTGATGATTTTGATTCCAAAAAATTTAAGCTGAAGAAGTAAATTCTTCCAAGAGACACCATAAAAAGGAGTCCATTTCAAGACAAGAGAATGAATGGATATGATGGGAACTTTCCTAAATTCCTTCAGTAGCTATACTGAAACAAATATATTCATCAAAAATTAATAAAATGCCAAACTAAATTGAGTAACCTATAATCAAACGATAAGAAGAAAAAATATCAGGAAGACAAAAAGATTGGCCCACCAGAGTCATCATCTTAAACACACTATTCTGGAGACAAGTATAGTGCCACATAGAATGTTAAGTTTTTTCCAATATGAAACTCATAAAAGTAAAAAGTTCAACAATCAAAATGCTGGAAAAGGAAAATGAGGTGTCCAAAACAAAGTTGTATGATGATGACAGCTAGACTGAAGTCAATGAACATAATCAAACTTATAGTTGTGTAAGAAAAGCAACCAATGTTGTAAATAGTGAAGGTTAAATGCTGCTGAAAGAAAATGATGAGACAAAAAGTACTGATAAAAGTATCTTTGTATCACTATCAAAAAAACTTACTCAAAAAATAAATATATAACACAAGACAACACACATGATATACAGGAGAAAACATGCTTGCCATGGAATTATCATGAGGTTAAGGGGGAGCAAGTGAAAAATAAAACAATCAAAGAGCTAGTGTATGCAAGCAACAAGACGCATACCTACTCAACAGGAGTGAAAAGTTAAAATGTAGTTCCAAAGGACAGTGTTTAAAAGCAAGGAAATTCATGTCTACCTTCACCCAAGGAAAAGACAAAAGTATCTGCATCAGGAATTACATCTTCATCCTACAACAGTAGTTAGAAGATTAAGCAGTTAAACGCTGCAATCACAGAAATAATTAGGTATTAGAGAAAATTCTTGCACAAACTTAAATATAGAAAACATTTCATTCATAAATAATTGTAAATGTATAACTATAACAGTTATAAATACCTGTATCTATTGTGTTCAGTATTTGACAAACAATAGAAAATTCTTTGTTTGCTTAAATATTTGAACACATATCAGCTTAACAAACATTTACACAAAAACTAGAATTACATCCATACTTACTGTAGAATTCTTCGATTGCTCCATTCTGCAATCAGTAATTCTGATTTATCAGGAGAAAGCTGGACTCCATTTGGGAAATACAAGCCATCTGCAACAACTTTGGTTGCTTTTGTATGAAGGTTAAATGATAATACTCTATAGACAAAAAACAACAAGGAGTGATTAAAACAAGGTACTCTAGGAAATAATCTGAATATAAAAAGAATAAACTGTTAAAAAACAAGCTACAAACACATGTTCTAAAAGCAACTAAAATGAAAAATCAAATATGTTGTAGACACAGATAAATAACTCTTAAGAATAGATTGAAATAATTTCAAGAAAGGAGGTAAAAAAAAACCTTAAATAATCCTGACAAGGCAATATATGAGAAACTCATTTACATATGAATGAATTTTATTTGTTTGAATTTAAGGTAAAGCAACATAAGGGCTATCTGCACTAGCTGTCTCTAATTTAGCAGTGTAAGGCTAGAGAGAAGACAGTTAGTTACCACCAACTTTTGGACTACCTTTTTACCTATGAATAGTGGGATCAACCATAAGACTATAATGTCCCCATGGTTAAAAGGGTAAAAATGTTTGATGTGATGTGGATTTGAAACTGCAACCCTCAGATAGCAAGTCAAGAGCTCTAACCATCTGGTCATAATTGTAAATGACAAAAAAAGAAACAAAACAGTAAGAATTCCAATAGATAATGAAAAGTCATATAAGCTAGATATGAGATCTCATTGCATAAATTACAAATAAAGAGAATGTGGTTCTATAAATAATTCTTTCAAGTAACCCAACATAAACTACCTAGTAAAATGGAAACAAATAATGCTAAATAAATATTCCATGAGAGTTATAATGTTATGAGCAGAAAGATTTGGTCAGGATATAACAAAACAGAAAATATTCACTTCATGTAAACAATATTCCATGTGTTTTTGTGATTTGTTTATAAAACTGCTAACAGAACACGAGGAATGCACTTGAGAGGTAAGTGGAAAATTTTCAGTGTTTTTTTATTTTTGAAAATTGCTTTGATAAATTATTCTTAAAGGGTTGTAGAAACAATGTACAAAGACAATCTAAATAAGAAGTAAGTAAAATCAAAGTTTCATATACAAAAATATTGAGTTGCACAAATCTTTGCTAATGGTATCAATATTGTACTGCAAAACTTGTTTTTACACTTCTTTAGTTTACAAAAATGTTTTAACTTTTGTACTCCCTTGTCGATTAATTAAAATAAACATGTAAAAATATTTTCACGAGATAAGTATGGTCTTACATCATAGAAATATTGTTACTAAATGTTAACCCTTGGACATACATTTTCATCTATAATTTTCCTACACATTTTTAATACAAGAATTACTCATTCACTTTACAAACAGATTCTTCTAAACCAGTTTTCACACCAGACTACTTCTGAATCCATGACTTTGGTAGTTACAGGATTCCAAAAAAGTAAATAAACAAAAACATCAACGCTGCAATTAATACCACTGATCCCTGCTGAACTGTGTACATGTTATCCAGAGGAAACTGATGATTTCAAATATTTTCATCAGTTCTTTACACTGAGGTTTCCTCACACTACACAAGCTGCATGTCATAATTTCAAATTGAAATAAAAATACTATAAATAATTCCATTAATTACTCACATCATATACATAGAAAATGAGCAATTCTAATTTTATTTGGTTAGTTCTTTACACTAAAGTGTTGTAACAGTCTATAACATTAAATTATTCAATATGATGCAACACATGGTGAAAGATATAAAAACAAGCACAATCATCTATCAAAAGTTAGAGCTTGTATGCATGGGGTGAGACAAAAGTTACAATACAGTTGGAACTAAAGAAAACATTATGAACACAAGTGACCTATTTAATTTTTGCTTGTTTGAAAATAACACATTAGAAATTGCATTTTATTCCAAATAAAATAACTATATAATCAAATCTGCCTTCCACTCTGTACATACATGCATGTCAGTTGGGAAATTGCAACCTCCATACGTACATGTCAGTTAGGATATTACAAGTTACATACATACATGTCAGTTGGGATATTGGAAGTTCATGAATCTTAGTTAATTATCTTGACTAATACTAATTTTTAAATTGTAACATTTTGACAATGTTAATTTCCTTACCGACCACTATTGCTGTACTCAAAAGCAATATAGAATATTCTATTAAAAGGCCATTTACTACTGGTATCAGTAAAGTAAATTATTCCTTGTTCTTCATCTATATCCAAGTCATTTGGTAACATTATGGGTTTTCCTTCTACTTCAGTAGACAATGGTAGAAGGGTTTCAACAGAGCCTGTAAATATTCAGAGCTTTTGATAAACAAACTACAGTGTAATAATATCTATTCTGACTTTTGACATACAGGACATGAAAAAAATTATGCTAATTATGAAAGGTAATTTTACTTTCTGGTAAATTTCATCATAGTTACTTACTTATGAAGCATTTTGAACTTAAAGCTTTATCTCTTGGAAACACCTGTCCATTAACAAATTTATAATAAAAATGGGCAAATGACCATAACCCACATAAATGGAGGTCTTGCAAAATACCATACCTCCATGTAACATCATAAACCTTCTCAAGATCAAAGAATATTGATACAAGATGCTGTTGTTTGAGAAAGGCTTCTCTGATTGACATTTCAAGTTAAACAAGGTGGTCCATGGTGGATGATTGTCATCAGAACCCATACTGGGTGGGCAAGATAAAAGCTTTCACCTAGAGTACTGATGATGCTCCAAGTATCAGTTACTTTCCAGCCAACAGAGAGCAAGATCGAGAGTGGGACAGAATTATATTGCCCACTGACCTTTCGAATCTTGTCCCATATGACTTTCGAACTGGTGGTTGAAGATATGCTGGTTGTGAACTTAATCCAAGATTCCTTCTAGCTTTGACGTCTTACTGGCCGAGCATGTGCACAGGCCTGCTGGAAAGTGATGAGAATGAGTGTGGAATATCTACAAAAAGTATTGCAGGACAGATTTTGAACCTTACGTGCCATGCAGAAGGCAGAATTCCACCCAAAAGAGGATATCATGCAAAACATGTTGAATACACTGAGCAGCTGCCTGTATAATACAGTCAATCACAGCTGCTACACAGTAGTCTATTGATAGCTTACAGATGATGGCAGTATCAAGTTCTGCAATACCAGTGAAGGAGAGCCAGTTGGCATGATTCAGTTTTCACCAGGGCACACGAGTCAGGTGGCACTGACCACAGGCAATCTCACTCCAAATTATTGGAAAATGATCACTGCCACATGGATGATTGTCAACCTTTCATGAAAAGTGGGAGAATAGTGAAGGTGAGCAAATTGATAGATCAATAGCAGTAAAGGACTGACTAGGTACATGAAAATAAGTATAAGAACCAGTATTAAAAATAGAAAGGTTGTGATCAGAGAGCATATGCTCTATGGAGCAACCTCTCCTATCAATATCAGTATCTCCCCAGAGGGGATTTTTTCATTAAAATCCCCCAGGGTTAAAAACGAAGATGGTAACTTATAGGTCTCTTCAGGATACACATAAAGAGAACAAATAGTGATGGTAAGACCAAAGGAAACACAAATGGCTACAGCCTCCTAGGGTATGTTGAGTGGCACAGACAGGGTAGGCACATGTTGATCAACCAACAGTGCCACTCCTCCATGACACAACCTGTCATTTCTGCACAAAGAAAACTGCTGAAAGGTGACTGTATCAGCAGGTATCAGAAATGTTTCCTATAAGTGGTAGGAGGCAATCAGTGTTTTTATGTCATTCAAATTAGACCTAAGCCTCAATAGTTCCATTGTATTAACATGGCTATTTTTATTTATGTGTAGATGAATTGGGTGGAAAGCCCTTCTGTTTTCAACTAAGTCTTTTTTTATTTATTTTCTTTATTCAAGGGAGATCTGTAGACCTCCAAGGATCCTGCCCTGGGTTGATTTGGCAGATCTTTGTCATTGGAAGAGGATTCCAGCAACTGAGGACATGAATGAATGATCATTTTGCATCTCGGGGTGGGAGAAGATTTACCTGAGGATTTTCCTTTACCTGGAACCAAAGGAAGTGAATCTTGGGATTTGCTGAATGTTAGGAACAGCAATGGGTTTTGATGTTGATTCACCAAATATTTAACAATAGAGGTCAAAAGACTTTTCATATAGTTTGAGAATGATTCTTTTGGAGACACAGAGAGATAGATCCCTTTGCACTCCCACTGTAGTAGTGGAATGAATTGCAGCAGCATACATCTGAGATGAAGTGGTGGAGAGTAACTTTTGAAATTCAATGTAAGCATTGTTTGGAATCATCTTAAAATGCTGCACCTCTTCTTCCTCCAACAACTTAGGAAAAGAAAAAAAGCAAAAGGGATGGCAGCTATTACAATTAACACAATAAGGATCTGTTTCACACTCATAGGCATCCTAGTCCTTGCCACTGCAACAAGCACATGTCAAGAAACCATGATATGATGTCTTGAAGTGAACAAACCGCTGACATTGGAAACATCTGAGAGGGTTCAAAATATCGGGCCATACCTTGCAATAATTTGCCTCGATAGTGGCAGGTGTAAATGTTAAAATGAGGACTTGGTCGACATCATAATTCCATCTTTGTGAGTGGAGATACACCTCACTGCAGAAACTCCTTGGATGGAGAAACCAGCAAGAATCTCTGAATCAGCTATGTTCTCTAAATCCCTCTCAAAAATAACTTTTTGATGAATTCAAAGTAGCATGGAGCATAACCTCAGTGGGTATATCCCCAATTGCCTTTGAACGGAAGAGGAGTTCTCTGTGTTTAGATGTGGATGTTTCCACCAATATGTCACCAGAGTGAAGCTTTTTGACATACTTTGGAGAGCTAGAAAGTCCAGCTAGTCTCTTCTCAATAAAAAAAGAGAGACATTTTCCCTAAAGGTTTATCTGAAAGAGAATATGATATAAGAAAATGAGGTACAGGTGTTACAGATGTTGAAAATTGCTGCCCAGAATTTTTAAGACATGGTCGTTTTCCTATTGACTGTTTTTTCACTATTTTATTTAAGTTTTTATTTGGGGGATCCATAATAAAGAAAGAATATTTTGGTGCACACTGACCCCACCCACCATGGAGCCCAAACAATGACACTGCAGGAATACCAGGCTTTTGTTTCCAATATACACAAACACCAACATCAGATACAATGTCCATAACACCTGTTGAGAACATTCAACACTGGTATTTTGTTGATCATAGCCAAAGTGGACCAGCCGATTGATCCTTGGAGAGCCACTCCAAGATTGCCCATCTACAGGAATTAAAAGCCAAAATGGTGTGTTAAGGTTGTACCCCTGAACCACCAGGATCCTCTCCTCCCCTTCAAGGGTCACCATGCATGGAAAATGCATGTGTGAATGTTTTGGTACCAGAGGAGGTAAATTGAAAGAACAGAACCTTCCTTGGGAGGTACCCTCATCAGGTACAAAAATCCACACCAAGAGAATGTGCAAGGAACCAAGCTATTTTGTGTGAAGATGAAGAGGTGAGATATCATTTCAGAATATACTTTAACATAGTACAAGAAATAATACATTTGTAAAGCATACCTCTCTCTTTAAATCAGGAGAGATTAACTTGAAACTAATACACCACTACATAACTGCTACTCATCTTTTTATTTGATGAACACCAATATTTAAACTGACCTTTGAACAATAATCAGGATAAAACCTTTAAATGGTATATTTTTTGAATAAAATTAACCTACAAGTATATTTTAAATATTAAATTCAGATTCTATGAAACTGGGATGACAATTTTTAAATTTGAACATGTTCTGCTTGTTTTAAACTAAAGTTATAACTACTGCATGACACACTGCTGTGTATTAGATTTCCAAAGACTTTTATAGGCAATAAGTATTCAGAAATTGAGCATTATATCATTATAACCTTCTGCCAGATATGGCATATAACTTAGCAAACCATACAAGTCAGACATAAAAAGTTATAAAATCTTCAGACATCACCACAATTATCAGTCAAAACTATTCAGTTTCAAATCATTATCTTTATACTTACATTCTACAAATTATTTCAAATCCTCATAGGTAGTAGTTTGTGTGTCAGCTTTACACATACATAAAATTCTTCACATCATTCAGTTACCGAATTAAAATTTGGCAATAATTCTGCAGTAAATGGTGAAGATACAAGTTTATGACTTTACTTGCACCCTTTTAAAAGTAATAGAAAAATAGCTATAAATTATATAGGTTTTATATTATGAAATACAGACTTCAAAATTAGTGCTTGTATATAAAATATTATTTAATGCTGTTTTAATAACAAATTTTTATACACTTTACTATATTTAGTTTTCTGTGTAATCGTGAACCCTCTTGACATGGTCAGGCACAGTCAGAGTTGGCCAATCATCAAAACAATAACTAAATGCCTCTAGGCTTTCAATACATGATTTCTATAGAAATAATGGAGGACAATAAAGGAAATCATAGGCATAAATTAGATAGTTAATAAATAATTAAAATGTAACCAATTTTAAAAACTTTATTGAAGCCATCAACAGATTACACTTCAAAAGCACACTACATGCACATGTTTCAATGCCCTTTTATTTGTCTTCATGAGGTATTTATAAAACAGAAATTTAAATTTATTTTTGCTCTGTCATTGTTATTACACTTGTTATCATTATTTTTATAATTTCTTGGTCAACCAACATAATACATTCAGACCAAATACCAATGCACTAACTTATGGCCCTTCATCTTCGTTTAGTACTTCTTTTTGTTTTTACATTTTATTATTTTTAGTGACTCTCAGACATTTACAGCTGTAATTTTGCAATGCTAAACCAAAATTGTAGTTTTATTTCTCATAAAATTATGTTATGTTGTATTTATATGTTCTGCTATAGTCAAATTTTCTAGTAACTTCTGTATACTAAATCTGAAAATGATATTCATTTTACTCCATCACATACAGATTTTTCACAAAATGTCAAACGTATTTTTACACAAGTGAATAATTTTCACTGAAATTGGATTATATTTTGTTATGCTTAAAATACAGACAACCATTGACTTTAGATTTCTCTACACCAATCTCGAAACTAGTCTTATCAATTGTTCTAGAACCTGTGAAAAACACACCGCTGCTGTATAAATGGTTGACAGACTGCATAAAGTATCATTTCTGCATAATATGTATTTGAGCGTATACTTTGGTACTATTTTGTTTTCAATATGTTTTATTATTTGTTGCTATGGTAAATAAGAGATTGTTTGTTAGTTTGTTTTTGAATTTCGCACAAAGCTACTCGAGGGCTATCTGTGCCAGCTGTCCCTAATTTAGTTGTGCAAGACTAGAGGGAAGGCAGCTAGTCATCACCACCCACCGTCAATTCTTGGGCTACTCTTTTACCAATGAATAGTGGGATTGACTGTCACATTATAATGCCCCCACAGCTGAAAGGGTGAGCAGGTTTGGCAAGACGAGGATGCAAACTTGCGACCCTCAAATTACAAGACACACTCCGTAACACGCTTGGCCATGCCGGACCATATAAGAGATTGTGTTAACAACCCAAATATATTCAATTATATTTATGGTAAATTTGTTGTAAAGAAAGAAATAAAAAACATTACACACTTTGTCATTGCACATATTTTGGAACAAAATGTGGCAATCAAGACAAATTATGGGCTCCACACAAAGTTTGCACTATTTATGCATTTTCATTTAGTAAAAGTTTTAATACCCATACCAACCATCTTGAAAATACATTTTTACTTCAAGTGAGTTTCTCATCATTACGGGTTTACGTGTTTAAGAGTTGGAACAATGAATTAAAGGTAAGAAAAGGTCTTTACCTTTTACAATTCCAGTGCTCTAACACTAAATCATAGAAATTACTGCTATTTTAGCTCATGTAATGTGCAAGGTTATAACACTTGAAATGAAAAGGAAATTTATTGTTTCAACCTTCAGTCTGCCGTCAGACCTGGTTGCTCATGGAACTGATGTATCTGTACCTACTCCTCTGAAGACACTTAGTACAACTACATCTGATTCTGAATCTGATGTCAACAGAATTGATGATAGAGATTATTTTCAACCTGAAACACCTAATGAACCATAACATTTCAAACAATGTGAACTTAATGATTTAGTGAGAGATTTATGCCTTCCAAAAAATTCTTCAGATATTTTGAGGTCCAGACTTCAGGCTAAGATCTTACTTTCTCTAGAGACAGCATCCTACTTAAAAAGAAATCATAAGAAATAATTTACTTTTTGTTTTGTTTTCTCACTTGCTTAATTAGTAACAGTTCATTACTTAAATCTTTCTGTAAATGCATGCATAAAATGTAGAGATTTTTGCACTTCTATATGACATTATTCCTGGTGTGATGTCATGACAGCTACAATGGATTTTCTATACTCTGATGCTTCCAAATCACCACCTAATTCTTTTTTGACTAGCACAAGTATAAAGTGCAAGGTGTTATTTTCTTCATTTTCACACATGAATTGAATGGATGGTTCTTTACTATTTACATAACTGGGATTTACAAAATCGAATGTGAATGTGGGAACATTTATATTGGTCAAAATGAAAGGAATTTAAAATATAGATTAGAGGAACATAAAGATTGCACGAGAAATAAAACAGAAAACTTTTCTATAGAAGAACATATAAAAACAACACAACAAATGATTGTATGAGAAAAAAACTACAATTTTAGCTCAGCCTTACAACATTACATCTTTAAAAGTCAGAGAGTCACTAAAAATAACCAAATTTAAAAAACAAACACAAAAATATTAAAAAAAGATGAAGGACCATAGAGTCAAGGTATTGATATTTAGTGTGACGTTTTATAAAGTTTGGCCAAGGAATTCTACAAATGACAATGCAACATAATATCATATAACAGAGTAAAAAATTATAAATTACTGTGTCTTTTAAATAGCTTCTGAAGACAATGAAGAGAGCATTGAAATATATACATGTAGTGTGTGTTTTAAAAGTTGAAGCTATTCATGGCTTCAACAGTTTCAAAGTTGTATAAATATAAAATGCAGATTTTAATTATTTATCAAATTTTAAACAAATATAAAAGCACTGATCATTCACGTTAAAATCAGATATATTCATCATCATAGCATACATAAAGAAAAACATACATGAAGAATTAGCAAAATGCACACACCTGATTTTACATTGACCATCAAGATTCCATAATATGCATCAGCAACATACAAGTTTCCTTTCTTATCAAATCTGAGCCCAAGAGGCCTTCCACAGATTGAACCTTTCTGTTGCAGTTCTTTATTTATGCAAGAAATCAAAATACATGGGAATTATATTCAAGAAACTTCATGAATAAGAAACTAATTTACTTATATATTGGTGGCAATCACACAGTTATTCTTTACAATTTCCATAGTTTCAAAGTATTTTTAGAGTAGGTGATAATGAAGATGCATATTTATGACCTACATACTTCAGTTGAGCACCCCTTGAAAGGTTTAGTTTCTAAATAATAATTATATGTGGTAAGAATTAAAAAACAAAATTCATAGCATATACTTAAAGAGAATTTTAAACATCAGCTGAGGAACCCTTACTTTCAACTAGATTTAATTAAAAATTAAAATGTTTACTTTAAAGCATCTGATAATTTTTATGAAGATATATTTAGTTAAAGTTGTTTAGAAGTTTTTAACACTCTTTACAGAGATACAGTTTCATTTTATATACTGTAACAGATTTACAGTTGTTCATTTATTTTAGTGCCTACACTTGTTTTAATAGTTTTCTTTCTCGTATGTGACACATTTTCTCAACTGTGTATTGCACAAGCTGCCCTATTCTCAACGTGTAAAAGCCAACAATACTTATTTGAAAAAAGCAAGTGAGAATATTACTGAACATTCTACAATCTCATGTGACTCCTACAGAAAAGCAGCTAGTCAAAGGAAGGAGAGAATATTATTGAATGTTCTACAATCTCATGTGACTCCTACAGAAAAGCAGCTAGTCAAAAGAAGGAGTGAATGTATCTCTGAGGTACAGTCAATATACTATAGATCTTGGAAGGTATAATTCTTGATAATACCTATTACTCAGAAAGCTGCAGAATTGGACCAGGAACATTTATAGATTTCGATCATTATAAACTGTTCAACTTCAGTGGATAAATTCAAACGTTAGTAGTTCTATGAGGACATTAAATATCTTCAATGAAATTAGAACATATTAAGTGTGCGAGGCCAATCAAGCCTAGCTAGCTAAAGTGAGGTACAACAATATTAACTAAGAATTAATTTGTTCACCATGGACTTGGATTGTTGACAAAATATTTAGTTCTAAACTGGATATAAGACTGAGTGTTATCTGTAAATTTGTAGAATTATTGTATATAAACTATCATTTGCAATAACTGTTAGTAATAACTGTTATAATAAATTGTATTGTTTTTATGTTTGTATAGTAAAATATATTTGTGTTAAAAAAGGAAATTGTGTGTATCAATCTTGTTAGCAAAACATAAATTTGATATATATTAACAGTTAATTTACTAATAAATACAGATTTATGGTTAAGACATAAATATGCAATGTGCATACATAATAAATCAGAAACTCATTTGAAATAAATTATAAGTAAAAATACAAGGAAGAAACATTAAACTTCAAGGCATTTGTTATCTCAGTGAATACATTTTTCATGGTGTTGTATAGTTGTTAACAAGAAAACCTTTAGTGAAGGAACTACAAAAGAAGTTATCAATGCAGTTTCAATTCAAATATTCACCTAAAACATTCTCTATAAGAAACATTTTTTAGTTTCAAAATCAAGATTCATTAGTCAATTTAAATCAGTCTGTAAGCTTATGAGTTAATTACAAACAACTGATCAGTTATTCTCACATGAGACTTGGATAGTTGAAATAACTGTAAACATTAAAAAGAAATTGTAATTTTAAATCAGCTAATTAATTTTACAACATTAATCACTTTAACCTTAATTTTGATTAACAATTACTTTCAGACACACTCACAGATTATTGATTATATCAATTAATTTCCAAGTTCTAATTACCATCATTCCACTATTACTGAATGTCAAAAATATGCCTGGTAACTATTTTCAGTTCACAAGTCCAATAAAACTTAAGTTTACTTTTAAAAATAATAAGCATACGGTAAGCAGAGTAAACTAATATCTTACTTACATAAAATTATAAAGAAATCTAATTAGGTTCACAATTTTGCTCAGAAATGTCAAATGTGTTATCAATTCCCATTCACTTCATGTCAAAGAAGTAACCACATTAATCTAGTTAACCAAAATTTTCAATTGTTTATTAACTCTTAGTTCATTAAAAAAAATACTTGTACACTAATAATAAGCAACTAATTAATCATTAGACTACAGAATATTAACCACAACAATAAATATATGTACCATTACCATTGAATTTAATGCTTTTACAATTAAAACAAAGCTTATCATTAAGAATAATTTCTTGTATTGCTTTGTTTCAAAATAACAGTTTAGTGCTGTAGTTTTTTTGCCTGAGACATTTCATGTGCTTTACAAATTTTGGTTTGATAAATGCAACTACATTCACATTAGCAGTAAGTACCACAAGGAAGCTTACTGTATAAATAATTAGCATACAAAGACAAAAAGATGTTTCAACATCCTAGCTCATGATATCCAAACACTAGTCCTCATTCAGTAGTCTTAAACTAAATGTGAATAAAGAATATTTACTCAATATGTTATAGTTAAAAGTGTAACGATATACACAAATGTAAATAAAGAGTATGTTGGAATTGTATTTGTCTGTCTGTCTCTCTATTATAATAAAAAGTTGTATCTGTGCAATTAACACATACTAAGTAAACCTTGAGGATGTGCACCTAAGTATTGCTTAATCATATGTGTGTGCAAATGCACGTCTTTTCAATGCAGCGAGGTAGTGGAAAAACCGTGTAGAAAAAAAGTAATTCCTGATATTAGAGACAGGAATCACAGACAAAAACACATGTGCATGCAAGTGTCTATGAGGATGTGACCACCAAAGCAACATGACAAAAGAACCCATAATTCTGAAATTTTGTACACATGCTAAGTGGGCCCTGAAGTTGTGCACCCAGGTAATATTACTTTTCCATTTGCATATGTCTTTTTTTATGAGGCAGCTGGCAAAAAGAAAAACACACAGAAGTGCTTCCTTATATTGCAAATAAAAATAACAGACAGAAATGTATGCATATAGTTTTAATGTGGTAAGCTACTGCAAAGCCATACAAAACAAGAAGTGGTTCCTTGTATAACAACTTTTAAGAAGTAGAAAACCAGTGAATTTTGGTAACAATGTATTCAAACAATGGCTTTTATGTCCAGTTGCTTACCAAGAGAATTATAAGGTTTATACATGTGTGTGTGTAAAAAAACATAGCATTTTACTTCCTTCATTTCATCTTTCATTTCAAAACGTATGTAAAAGTAACACGACAATCCTAATACATACAATGGTAGAGTTAAAAAAAAAATGGAAACAGAAAGTGAAAACACGAAGCAAAGATTACTTGGTCTTATAAATACAGACAAAGAGCAGCAGCATTGATATCTTTTTTTTCAAATTGTTAACAAAGATTGGAATAAAGGCTGTTTTAAGTTTAATTGAAAGAAGCAAGTCATAATTTTACATTTCACTTCCTAACTTTAATTTCTAAAGACTAATTAAACCAAATTGTTATTTTTATAATGAGTAATATTTAATAATATAATTTGCATTTTATTTCAATTTATAATCCGCATTTTAGGAATTTTCTATCAGTTAATTTAATTCCATTTTATCTTGTACTTACAATAATTACTTTTCATAATTCTTTGAAACTTCTCCATTGCAACATTTTTTTCATCTTTTATTGTGGATTCTGACATCATATTATTAACCATTTATTTGTTTATTTATAGTTGAGCAGAAAGCTACCCAAAAGACTATTTGTGCTGCCCTCTATGAGTATCAATTCCTTTTTACTGCTGAGCCACTATTAACCATTTTCATTGCACAGTACTCCCTAAAAATTTGAAAACACACTAAATACTATGAACCACACATAAAAAATAAAGCACTGTCCTAAGTATCAGAAGAAAATAAATAAAAAAGCTTGTTTGATTTCTTTACCCAATAACAATTTACAATTAATTTGACAAGAATCACATATTCTAGAGCTACTTTAAAAATTAAAAGTGAAGCTTCTCATAAACAGAAAGAGAGAAAGCAAGTTGTGCTGTATTTAAAGGCTTTGTTTTATGTCACTCAAAATAAACTTTAGTAAGGTTAATATTTTTTTTTTTATCTTTTTCAGTTCCAGTTTTGAGACTTCTTAAAATTACATAACTGATAAAAATTTGGAAAATGTTTCAAATAAACATATGAGAACAAGTCATCCTTCAATAATTTATTATCTTACTTTATTGTATATAAGAATACAGAAATAACATAAAGAAATTGATATTTAAAAATCTATAGTTACGCATTTGGCCATTTGAAAGCATTAAAATCTACAGTTTTCAAAGTATGTCATATTGCATCATTTTGATAAATTGTACCTCATTATCTAATTAAAACTCATTTTTTTAATGCTGAAACTTACCACAATCACTTCCAGTTTTAGTCACAACAGTAAGCTTATCTTTGGAAATTTTAACAATACGTCCATCACTTGTTCCAGTGTATATGTCTTCTAGATTTAAAACAATAATTTCTTAAATCTTTCAGTTTAAGGAAAACAAGAAATGCAGTAATAATAA
The DNA here is from genome assembly GCA_011833715.1 of Carcinoscorpius rotundicauda. Taxonomy (NCBI): domain Eukaryota; kingdom Metazoa; phylum Arthropoda; class Merostomata; order Xiphosura; family Limulidae; genus Carcinoscorpius; species Carcinoscorpius rotundicauda. Next base: position 28,831,499 of record CM022393.1, read on the forward strand.
TAGTGTATAAGACTAGCATCGACAAAACAAATACTTGCATAACTTTCATATTTTTCCTACTAAAAAAAAAATAAGCAGATATGCTGTAAAACACACTGACATCTATAATTAAAACATTTTCATGTTGTTTGTAAATTGCAAAGATGGCCTGGGAGTGAAAAAGTAGGAAAATGTGAGAATATTTTCTGCATTTATAAAACATAAACTTTTTTTAAACAAGCGAACTTTTAGTGAAAACCTGATATTTTTTACTCAGAAAAATCAAAGTTCACTTTTTTAAATATGCACATATATAACATTATTACAAACTGTACTTAAACCTAAAAATTCTTAAAGAATAAAGATCACATTTTAATAGCTTCTGAAATTTTGAAACTGTTAACTAAACACAAGAAATTCAAAATTTCTATTCAGAGAGTATGAACAATACAAAACCCAGTGAGTGCTGAATTTCAACATATTTTAAAGTATAAATAAAAGGTTCCCATGAGCATATATCAGTGTTATATGCAAGTTATCTAAACAAGAGTAAAATAATTTTTTCATATGAAAATTTAACACATCAATAACAATAAATTGAATTACATGTAATAAAAGTTCCTAAAATTTGCATTGATAACAGTGTAACATAATATGTAAATAGTTTATTGAGTTTGGAACAAAAGAAACTCAAATCTAGGTTACGTGTATATGAATATAGGTAACAAGCACATGGGTAAAAACAAGGCAAAAAATGTTAATTAGAAAGAAAGACAATGATTAGAAGGACAAAGAAAATTATAGAAACATATGACTAAAGTCAAAAAGTATTTTGGAAAATCAATAACAGCTCTGATAGGCCTAAGCCAATTATTGAAACCATATAAACCAACCAAATTAATATTTACAGTTTTCTAATAAATTTCCATTACTGTCTTCTACTTATATGTTCCCAGTTATTGTTTAACACTTACTTATAAGTTCTATGATTCTGTTTATCCTTTCTTATAATTTGTTTGCCTTGATCATCAATTTACATTTATTTACTGTAACTTTCTGTAACTTTATCTTTCTCACCCTCCATACCCCATTGTACTTTTTATAACCATTGGCACACAAACACATATATATACATATATGTACTTTACTTTCATACACTGCAAGTGATTCTGGTCCTGCAATCTTTCCTTGGAAAAGGATTTCAGCTTTATTTAAATAGTCATTTGGGGTCAAAGCATCTTCAAACTTACTTGGTAATTCCACACTGAAATATCAAAATATTTAATGACTTTAAAACTATGCATTAACAACATTTGATATGCTATTTCTGTTCAGAATATTAGAGCACTTCACATGAATTTAGATATTAACCATTATTCAATAAAAATATTTTTCTGTTTTTTTTTGTTATTGTAATAGTTTTAATGCAATATGCATATTCATAAAAGTTTGAAGTATACTTAAATTATTCATTAAATTACATTCTACAAATATACAAACAAAAATCTTTTTATTAAATGAAGATAGTTTCTACATTTAGCTTATCTGTGAATCGTAAAGTAGATTTGACACTTTTAAATAAATATAATCTTACATCAACTGTGTGTGTGCAAAAACTATTCCCACAATTTTGGAACTAGTAATACCAAGCATACTAGGCCAACTCATTGAAATTCAGGGGGCATCATTACCTAATTGGTTAGTCTCCTGTCCTTTTTTTATTTGACATACCAGGTGGGGTTAAAATACACCCAGATGAGCATTGAGGCATGATGGGGATCTAGGAGTAGGTTTGCAGAGTTGCTGAACACAATTCTTGCATCAGGTTCTGTGTTTTTCGACCACAACAGAATCCTGTAAGTGACATTTTTAAACTATTTTCATACCTTCACTCATAAATTTGCAGGTCCAAACTTGGCACACTTACACAGGCACCATATGCAGATAAATAAATGTGTAAAGCAAAAATATCTGTTATTTCACACCAAATTCATGCAACTGAAGGAGAAAACATACTCAAACCTGATGATACACATCTCCAAAACATTTCTTAACATAATCAGAGTAGCAACAAGAAAGTTTACTGTATAATGTTAATTTCTTTTCAAGTACTTTTATAAAGTGTTATAATTCTAGTAGTTTACTTCCAACAATTATCGCTATCTAAAAATTAACAAGTTTACAGCAATACTGTTAACAATAATCACTCATTATACCCAAAAAAGTGTGCACTGTTTCTGAACTGAGCGAAGTTACTTATATGTATTGCAATTTAAGAAATTTACAATGAAAAGGAAAGGTGGAAATCTTAGAAACACATTTAATGATAAATTCCAAGGAATAGCATAATATCTACTTTTTAAAAGCTTTCTTGCCAAAAACTAATAATTGTTATGCCCTGTATCACTTCTTTTCACATGATTAATCATATGAAAATGAAATCAAACAAATCTGCTATATCCTCTGCATGATGATAAGTTATATAAGGCATAATTTAATACTTACAAGTACTTTGAAGGTTGGAAGTCAAGCAACCCTGGACCATAAGCTACATATAATGTCAACAACACACTGGCAACAATTAACTTGAGTCACACCTTTATTATTCCCATACTTCTAAAAATAAACACATCTATGTGTAAGTACAAAAAGGTTATATCAAATCATATCATTTGTATTAAAAAAGTTTAAAAACATAGTACATTTCAGTTCTCATAATTTGAAATAATTTTATTGTTAACTCAGACTTATCTGTTTTTTGTCTTTTTTATTCGACGTTTCTTCCTTAAATCTAATATTTTTTTTTAATATCAACACTAAAAGGCAAGCAAGATCTTCATGGTGAATCTTGTTTGATTGGCCAATTGGTGGAAACTACAGGCAATGGTATAAAACTTTGTCAAAGTAACTTTCCTGTATTTCTTATTTGCAAGTTTAATAAATTTTGTTTTCTCATTATTACTTCACTTATTTAGTGTATTAAATAGATGCATCTGTTGAAAAATTCTCCAAGATCGATATCAAATTTAAGTACAAATGACTAAAACAAAACATAAGAAAACGTTAGTTAGATATACCCCATTTCTTAACTAAAGACGACATTTTTGGCTTAGTAATGCGAGGATATTTACAAGCACACTTTTTATATACGGCCATTTACTTACAATTTAAGTTCATGAATTTTATTAAAGAGCTAAAACCCATTTATATGCATTTAAATGATTTTTTGATTTTTATAATGCTGTCAAATAAAATAACTTCCAACTATTTTAAAGGTATCTTTCAATTTCTGTTTTTTCCGACTTCATATAAATTGACTTGCACTTCACAAGTAGTAGGACCACGGTACCGTAAAGTTCAAAGTTCCGTTAGTTGTATGATTTTTTTTTTAAAAAACAAGAATTGCTGTAAATACTATCATATTATGTCATTCAAGAAGTTGAAATCTTGGATAGAATATGAGATATACTTTACGAGTTACAACACTGTCGAAAGAGGTTGGTGTGTTAAAACTAAACCCACATTTCACTACTCCAAACAATTTATTTTCAATAATATTAGTAAATACATACATTTCTTTAAACAAATATAGATTGTATTAGACAACACCCTTACCTTTCGTTTTTGGTCAAACCATGAACAAAGTTACTAATTGACAGACTAATTATATTTTCTCTATTTCACTTTTTGATTTAAGTTATTCAGAGTAATCAGTGTAATTTCCTAAATCACGTGATACATGGTATGGGTACCAAGGTTACCAGACTTTGGATACGAAGAGAAGAAAAGCAACTGGACATTAGAAATAAGCCCCATCTTTCTCATAATTCTTAATTCAGCAATTTATTATTATGTGTTTAAGTTTTGCTTAGCTGAATAAATATTAATTAACTGGCATTCACTTTTGTCATTTTTCGTCATAATAGACCAAGACTGACAACAAGCCCAATTCCATATTTTTTTACACGGAATTGGCAGCAGTGATGAGCGTAATTGAGTTTTTATATTCTGATATTTTATAGGAAACATACCAATCTATATCGAGAATTCTGGGACCTCAAATCTTTCGGTCGCAACCTTTGGAGAGTCAGGCTCATTGTTGACTTCTTTCCCCAACCTGTATAATTGTTTGTTTACGTTTCTCTGAATATTAATATTATGTTAACACGAGAGCCCGAGTTTCTATTCCAATACTTCATCTAACTTTTTCATAAGGCCATGTCCATGTATGATAAATTATTAGCATTTGTGCGTGATGTTTTTTTTGTTTTTGGAATTTCGCACAAAGCTACTCGAGGGCTATCTGTGCTAGCCGTCCCAAATTTAGCAGTGTAAGACTAAAGGGAAGGCAGCTAGTCATCACCACTCACCGCCAACTCTTGGGCTACTCTTTTACCAACGAATAGTGGGATTGACCATCACATTATACACCCCCACGGCTGGGAAGGCGAGCATGTTTAGCGCGACGCGGGCGCGAACCCGCGACCCTCGGATTACGAGCGCACGCCTTAACGCGCTATCGCAAGAACTATTTGTGGGTGACTTATATATTATACTTAAGGTAGCTATTTGATAGAAAGAGGTGTATAGATAATATTTCATCTTGTACGATTTATTTCATAATTTCTTTCATTATATTGTTCTTGTACAGGTTTTAATAGAAATACTTCATTGTCACATGTTGAGTCAGATAGATATATAGGGCATGTTTGAATACCCGCGCAGAAATGTTGCTAATATGCTTTTTGGTACGTATTATGTTGCAGTTAGTATTTTGTTTTGAATGTTTTGAATTTCATTTTGTGATATGTTGTGCTAAACTAGACATACATATTCCAGAACTAGTCTAACATACGTGTATACGTACTTTTGGAATGCTTATCGTTGGTGTGCCTTTGTTTCGTCCTGGCATAATTTACGTGTTACCATACTTTGTTCATTTCATCATTTATATGTTTATTCTAATTTAATTTGGAATCATACGTGATTCATAAGAATTTAGTTGATATGGCATTTTGGAAGTATATTCCTTGCTGGTGTGGAATTGAGGAATGTTTTAACATTTTAGTTGATTTTGTAAAAAGAAGTAGTTGTGTTTTTAGTACGTTTATTTTAAGTCTCTATTTATGGCAATATTCTTGTCTTATTTTTAGTTGAAGTTGTATATTAGTTATTGCTATTGCCAGAGTTGGAGAGTTTTTCTTGATTGCCATATCATCTGTGAACTGTGAGCTGAAATCTTCATTAGGAGCATGTTACTGACGTACATGATAAAATGTTGAACCACTCCTCCCTGTGAGAAGTCTGTCTATGGAAGGTTCCTCATCATTAATTCCACATTTCCTATCTTTTAGAAAGTTGGACAACAAGCGAATAATACAAAACGATATTTCCATCCCCTCCTCTGTGGCACAGCGGACTTACAGCGCCAGAAACAGAGTTTCGATACCCACGGTGGGCATAGCACATATAATCTATTGTGTAGCTTCATGCTTAATTACAAGTAAAGAAAATTCCATTTCATTCATGCGGAACCTAGAAACGTTATTCCATACAATGCCGAATGCTTTGTCGTTAACGTAGAAGCATATTACACTGCATTATTTTAAATTAAGCTGTTTATTAATGTTTCTACTACTTTTACCAAGTGATCCACAGTTTGTTTATATTTTCGGAAATGCCAAACACTCTTAGATCAAAAATGTACATCCATTTCAGTATACATTGTTGCCGATCAAAACTTCATAGATAACCAAAACATTGTAAAATAATTCATGGCGACCAATCTTTTACAATATTATTTCCTGACCCCATTGAGAAACTGTTTGAAGCATGTGCTTACATTTTGAATTTTTCAAGTTTAAGATGCAAGCAAAATTTTCTTCCTGGAGTTTAAGCACACAGGATATATGTATAGATAGAAAACTGTAAGAGGAAATAGCCAATATATTCCATGTTTTCGAATCATTTTACGAGGCGTACAAGCTAGTGAAAAATAAATGAATCCGGAAAAATTCCAGGTAGGCGGTTAACCTGAATGTATAATAAATTATGAGCTTTATACCATTAAGTGTTAAGAAAATGGTCGTTTTGTTACGCTTACTTTAAGATATAGTGAATAATGAAAAATAATTATAGTAGAAGAATATATATGTAAATAACTCTTAACCAGTAACGTTTGTAAAACACAACATACATATAGATGTAATCAAGAAGAGCAAGCTCAGTTCCAGGAAGATCACTGTGAATTATAAAATTAGGGATGTACAATAATATTTAAAAAAATTCTAACGAAACATTTTCCTTTTAAAATATTTGAAGCTAAAGTTTTAAATTAAAATTAATTTTCAGAGAATGGAAATTAAAATACATAGAGAACCAACTAAGATACGCTGATTTTAAAAATTAAAGGTTTGTTGTTGTGTTATAAATCATCTCATCTAAGTGAGTTAAGTGTGATAAATGAAAGTTTAAAAATGAGCTTCGAAACTTATATTGAAGTTTTATTTCAATAGATATTCCTTTAAAACGATTGTTATTGCCTTCACTATGTGTAAAAGACTTGAAAAATTGCAGGAAGATTATTTTCTAATTCCATAAACATTGAATCCAGAACAACTAAAAATTATCAATATTTGTATACAGATCTTGCAACCGATAGCAACAAAGTCAATAAGATAGCAAGCTAAAAAGCAATATCAAATTGATCAAATATAAGGTATTCTTAAATTGCGAATGAGTTTAAGTTCTTTTAAGGTTTCGGGTAAAAATCGTTGAGTCTGCTATATTTTTTTCTTATTCGCTGTTAGGGATCATTTATATTTTACTGCATCTCGTATTGACTTTCTATTCGTGAAATAACTCGATTTTCAATGATGGGCGTCGCTTACTAGAATATTGGTATAATGAGACGTTTTCCGCCATACAAATTAAGAAAATTTCATACAGGATTAAATGTTACAATGTTACGAATAATAAATCAATTTTCTACCAAATTATGCAGTTAAAATAGTCTGCTGTATCCGTGATATCATTTCATTATCTTAAGTGTGTAATGCTGGATGGACTGTAAGGACGACTTTGTAGTGTGCGAATACAACTTCACGTCTCAAAGTTAATAATTATTATAAATACAACACCCAAGTTTTCGAAGAAACATCAGGCGTTAGTAAAATATAATGTTTCTATTTCCTTCTGTAGTTAAGCTACGCCCTTAGTACTTTTAGATATTGAGCTTTTACAAACGATATTTCGTTTTATAATTTTATTGTAATTACATTTTCGATACAATTTCGAACATATGAAGACGTAGTTGATTAAACTCATGTTTTTCACGAGACCATATAATGCTTAAAATTCGTGAATTTGATCACAAAAAGTAAATCAGACATGACATATGAAAAAGGCTGTTTCATGTAACTTGTTTTAAATATGCTTGAGAAACGTAATGCTGTTCACAATAATACTGGCCTTAAGGTCACAGTATTTAATCCTATGATAATCGCACTGAACATCTTTGGAAGAGTTGGGCTGGTGGTAGACAAAAGAGACAACGAACCTGAAACGCTATCTCTGTGTAGGATAGTTAATGGCATAATTAAAGCTTTTTTAATATCAATTTATCATGTTTTGACGCTGAACTTCATCATTGTTATGATGTTAGACAAAGAAGGTCTGTTCACCAACACATCTCGTACTTTGGAGACTCTTGCCTCTGTGATCATTTTAGATCTATTTATATACAATCGCAAGAAAATTGCTCAGCTTGAAGAGAAATTTGAATGTGCTTTCCAACAACTGGGAGTAGAACGAGACTGGAAAATTTTGAAAGACCTTAGAAAGACAGCAAAAGTGTTTGCTGTTTGTGGCTGGATATGCATGATAATAATTGGGATAATTGTTGTTTTTCTGGTAGTCCAGTTAGACCAAGAACATTATCTATTCCATCATTATTATGGTCTTCACCCGAAAAATGCACCAAACATTTCCTCGATACTTGTATGGATAGACTGGATCACAACAGGGATACTTTCAGTAGGTATTATACTCTTCGGGGTACTATTATACCTTCTTTTTTGTATTACTATTTCCTTGGGTTTCATTCAGCTAAACAATATGTCTAGTGTGCTAAATATGATCCAAATTGATGCAAGAAATATTCAAAATTTTCGTATTTTACATCAAACTTTAACGAATTTGGTACTTAAAGTTGATGAAATATTTTCTAAAATGACAATGACCTGGTTTGTTCTTCTTGTGATATCCATATCGGGTAATGTGACTGACATCATAACTAAAGACACCAGTCTTTTGACTTCAGCGGATATTATTTATAGAGGATCACGGATTTTATTCCACGTCGTTATCTGTTTTCTTATTTCACCAATCTGTTCCCGAGTTTCCGAAGAAAGCCAAGCATCGCTGCAACTTGTCACTAGCCTCGCCAATCAACGACCAGTTGAAGACTGGGAATTTCATCTTCAAACCAAGTTACTGATGTCTCAACTCAGCGGACGCGCTATTGGAGTCACGGCCTGGAATTTTTTTATCATTAATCGTGGGCTCTTGTTAACAATTATGGGTGCCCTGGGAACCTATTGCGTCGTGGTCATCCAAATGAACCCGAAAACAATGGCGAGTTTGAATAGCTAACTATTTTATACACAAATAAACAAGAAGAATGTACGGTTTACATTAATGCAAAATTATATTTCAGTATTTGTTATAGTTTATAACATATATATTTATGTATGTAGGCATTGTAACAATATGTTTACATAATTATTTTTAGAATGTCATAAAACATAAAATCCTCTGACGTATAACACTAACAAAAAGTTTTAAAGTAACCAATAGTTATAAAGAAGCTAGACATTAGAACTTGAACGTTAGAAGACGAAAGATTATACTTGTTACTTGCACCTACAGTAGTAGGTAATGAACATACGATACGAAAAACATTTCGTTATTTTGAGTAATTGATCAATATACTCCGTTGTACGGCGTTATGAAGTATTTCAAATCTAAAACCGGTTGAACTGAATTATGCTGATTTTACATCTATACATACGTTTCTATCTATATGTTGTTTCTTTCTAACTGAGCTCTGTCTATTTTATATTTACTTAACATGGAACACTATTGTTTATTAAGAATTTGTTATACGTGATGAATGTAACAACGTAAATTTCTGGTTTCAGTGATGTCGAGAAACCCACTTGTTGAGAACTTTTATATGCAAAAACGGCTCTTCTGGGCCCAGAAAACACTTCAAATAGAAGGTCGAAACGTTGTTCGCTCTTCTATTTGAAGTGTTTTCTGGGCCCAGAAGAGCCGTTTTTGCATATAAAAGTTCTGGTTTATCGTTAGCCAACAATAGTTAAAATATCCATTTTGTTTTTTTTATAATTTACCAAACGATCTTATGTCATTTGGTGGCAGTCCAATATGAGTTTAAAGATAATTATTTAAACGTATTGTGTTTGTTTTTAATAATTCAAACCTCAATGTTTTATTGTGATATTTACAATGATTTAAGTATTGAATAAACTGACATAAGTTGGCCAAAATACTTTTTGTATGAATCTTGCATTCTCTTAATGTCTGGGTGAAAGTTAGTGTAAAATATTAAATACAATTAGATGTGCAACATTGTAGAATAGTGCATAATCAATAAACCATTTAATTTATGATCTAGTATGATGTTTATTATTTTTTATAAATTTCGTAGGCCTGTGATAGTTTTAGTGTTTTGACATTTTTACATGTTCTACGTAATTTCGGCACGCCAGATCCGAAAATTATATCTATTTCTTTCCATCAAATAGATATTTTTCACAAAACGTTATGTGTACTTTTATATCAGTGAATCATTTTCATTGACATCGGGTCACATATTGTAATACTTTAAATGTTGACAACTACTGGCTATAGATTTCTCTAGAAATAATAATGAAACATATTACCTGTGGTAAACGAAATAATAATTAAGTAAGATATTTTCTTCTCAGTTTGTAAAAAACAAAAAAAAAACCTTACTTAATAGAAAAAAAAATGAATATTATTTCCAAACCTTGCGTAGCTGAATTTTTTTCGTTATTATAAACAAAACAACTTTTACAAAGCTTAAATTCGCAAGCCTGTGTTATCATTCAAAAAGTTTTATAAGTCTTCCAGGTTAAAAAAAATGATTAAATAAAAGATAAGCCACTGAAACCAGTGGTTTGTTATTAATTCACAGTGTGAAAGAAAACAGAAAAATTAATGCTGCCAACAAAACGAAGTTTCACAAAAAGAGATATTTAGGATTTATTCGAATGAATGTGAAACAAATTTTAATTATTTTCTTACAATGGCGTTTCAGGCACAGACGCCTAAGGGTTCTTCAGGTGAGTCCAATCAATTTATGAACACTAAAGAACAATTATTATCATTTTAATCACCTTTAAAAGGCTTCTTTGAAAGAGATGTAACAGAAGTTTACAGTGTAACGTAGGGACAAGGATACGAAAACGGGTAATAGAACTTTGCTTAATGGACTATTTGAATAACTACTAAGTTATTCAAAAATAAATCGACTTACGATTGTTCAGGCTGGAAATCAACTAAAATTATAAACTAATTAAAATTTTTATACATCCATAAATTTCACTTCTAAATTTGTCGTAAAAACAAACTATATCTCTTTACAACTGTAATGATTGAAATAGTAAAGAATTTCAATCTTTCAAAACAGTTAATATAGAATATATTAGTCAGATACATTTAGATAAAAATATATATACGTGCAGGTGTTTTGCATTTAGTTTGTCCACATGTGGGTGACCAGTACCTTTAACGATTTACAATGTTAAAAATTTGGTGCTCGATCCTCTGCAGTAGACGAAGCACAAATAACCACTTGTTTGGTTTTGCTCTGAAACAACAACAACAGCATGTAATTCGGTTCTTGTTCATTGAATATTAGAATTTTGTAAACACGTAATAATGTTTTTTCAAGTTAAAAAATTCATATGCCGCTAAGTATCAAGTGAGATTATATATAACAGCAAAATAAAACTTGGAAAATTTACGAGGTTTCTTGTGATTAAAGTTATTTGAACTGAATGTCCGTTTTGGATGAAAATGAATAGGCTGGACAAACTTGTGGTAAAACAAGCAAAACTCTTTATTTTCACAAAAGAAAACGCATAGTCACGTGCAAAGACAGACAGTTCTTACTCCAAATTGTGCAACATTTAGTCTTGAAGTTTTCTTCTTTCAAAATTTATTGCGTCAGCACTAAATGCTAAATGAATTCCAGAATGTTTTCCTTTTGCATAAACTAGGAATAAATTAATGCAAATAAAGCACCTGGATTCCAAACATCAACTTGTTTTCTTTTTCCAATGTTACCTCGTGATCTCTGTCCTCTGGTTACCTATATAGTCTAATCGGAGTCGAAGTTTGGCAGGCAAAGAAAATTTAATCTCTTACTGGTTTTAACCCAGGCTTAAAATATGCTGAAATATCTAGGTAGAGAACAGATGATTAAGGCGACTAGAATAAGATATTTTTAAATATCTTGGACTACATTATACCACCATGATAATGTGAAATCTAAATCACCGATAATAAAACACACATACAAACACACACGTATATATATCAATATAGATAATAGAAGAAATGATATTCCTGCATTACATACATATTTCAAAAGTTAGAAACTCATATCAATTTTGTCCTGTGACTAATCCATCTGGGAAGAGGCGAGTCCATGTCAAAGAGTGTTACACATACATATATTGATTCGTATGAATTCGGGATTTCTCTCCGATATAAATGTTGTTTATAATAGCCAATAGCATTTAATATATAGCCTAAAGATATAATTTTGGTTTTTAATTTACGAGAAGAGTAAAAAAAATAAATGGAAAATTCGAAACTGGCTTTTCTAGATTTTTTCAACAAATTCTACGATGAATAACCCAACAGCGAAGAATTTTCCGTTAGTCTGAAATAAGTATATTACATCGCAATAAAACTGACAATAATGTTTATCATTGTTTATTTGCTTTTGAATTTTACGCAAAGCTACACTAGAGCTGTCTGCTCTGGCCGTCCCTAATTTTGTAGTTTAAGACTAGAGGGAAGGTAGCTGGTCATCACAACTCACAGTAAACTTTTGGGCTACTCTTTTACCTTAACCACCTGGCCATGAAGGGGCTTTATTCATCATATTCTCCTTTACTAGTTTTCAAAAAGAACAGTAAAAATATACAACGCTAAAATCATGGGTTTGATCCCCCTCGATGGACTCAACAGATAGCCCGATAAGGCTTTGCTGTAAAAAACAACAACACACACACGGTATAAAATAACATTTTAACACGTTCTTCATGTGCTGTACTGGTACTGTTATCAATTAAATCTTTTGATTACTATTGGATTGTTATTATTATTTTTCTTGAAAGAAAGAAGCGAGTATGAAGATAACTACAGAAAAAAGTATAAAACAATGAAATAACAATAAAATACAAGTTACATATTTTTGTCAAAAAATAGGAATTCGCACGTGAATTTGACACTAGTATCTAAAACGTCAATTATCCAAACATTTTAAAAATAAATAGTGTTGGCTTAAGCAGGTTTGACAATCATTGTCCCGTATTATCTGAATAATGCATAAAAAATATATGACGACTCTAAATCACTTATAGATTACAGTCCTACTTACTCTTAGAGACCAATGAAGGATTTAATGATAAAATGAACAAATGATAAAAAAATTAACTTACGAATAAACAGCAGTTGTGAAACATAGCTACCTGTTTTAAGCCTTGTGTGCACTTGTTGAACTTAGAACTTATAGAAATCTAAAAGCAACTGCGACACCTTTCAGCTACAGTACATTACCAAGATAACTGGTTCTGTCAAAATCTTCGCAGCTAATTGGCTTTTGGATAACCCTGGTTAAAGACCGCTGTGCTTATTGGGGAGAGTTTAAAGGAGTACTACTATGGTGACTCTAGACGTGGAAGAGTTAATATCTTACAGGTAGAAGTAATCTTATTTAGCATTCATAAAAGAATGGTAAGAGGTGACCAGTCACGGGCCACATTAAATACGTGGGGTCCCATGGCAAGTATTATTGGTTGGACTGCTAAAACTGAAATTCATAATTAAGTAAAACAGTTAAATATTAGTTAATAGCGAGGAGTACATAATGTACAAAATATTAATTCTAATAGTTATGAAAAAATACAAGGTAATGACAGTTATTTATTCACTGAACAATATATATATATATATTATGAAATAACAAGTTGTAAGAACATGCTCCTGAAAGTTAACAAAGTAATAGGTTTACATGATACGACTAAAACAAGTGACATAGCTACAAAGACATGTTTTTTCAATGAGACATTTAAATTTTATTTAATTTTCAGATAGTCATTTGATCCGCGGGGCGCAGAGTAGTTTCACCTATTTGCCCTCTAATATGGTCCTTGATTATCTTGTTGACTTTTATAAGATTATCAGAGAGTTCGATAAAATAAAGACTTGATATTTTCTTGTTCTAAAACCTAAAAGTAATAAAAAGAACAGGTCAGAGTTTAAGGCTGAAAGAAACAGACCAGATTCGATTTTTTTTTTTTTTACAGGGTATCTAGTTTATGAAATTAGTTGCCATCAGAAGTAATGGATGTCATTATTTGATAAAACAATCTATGATAGGAATAGATGTTTTCCTGAAAGGTTGGACTTAAATTTTTAATTTCCTCAAGCGTGAGTGCTCACAGAGCTGACTCAAAGGATCGAATGATTTCTTAGTGTTCGTAGTTTATGCTATTTTATTACTATTTGAATCTCCACGTCCACGTTTTCTAATTTAAAGCTCAAGAAGTTTCGTAAACATAGCTTTCTAATATATTGGAATGTTAAGCCTATGTCTAGATTTGGTTCAATAAGATGTTAAGATTACAAACATATTTTCAGGTAATGTTGTATAAATATCTGTCATCCTGTCGCGTTTTTATCTACACAGTTTTCCTCCTCTATAAATTCGTATATTATTTATATAAATATGTAAGTGTACAAAGAGCCTAGCATAGCCTCACTGTCTTGCTATTAGATATGGCATTATGGCTTATTAAAGTAAATCTGTGTATGGAAATAGTATGCAAAAATAGTCCAGTATTGGTCACTCAATCTCTGAAACAAGCACCAGTTCAAGCTTTTGGTTGATTTTTCCCTTAGAGCAACTTTGGAGGTTGGCATACAATAATCTCATTATTGTATGTTGATTATTCACTTTATAAATATTTAAATACTTATATAATTATTACTCAATAAATTAGAGTATTTTAGGAATTTTATTTTATGCATAAAATAAAAAATATTCGTTTCATAAAGTTTTTTCATTTTTTGAATTTCGCGCAAAACTACTCGAGGTCAATCTGCGCTAGCCGTCCCTAATTTAGCAGTGTAAAACTAGAAGGAAGGCAGCTAGTCATCACCACCCACCGCCAACACTTAGGATACTCTTTTACCAACGAATAGTGAGATTGACTGTCACATTATAACGCCCCCGCGGCTGAAAGGGGGAGCATGTTTGTTGCGACCGGGATTCGAACTCGCCGCGCTCGGATTATGAGTCGGACGCCTCAACACGCTTGGGCATGCCGGGCCTTGTTAAAGTTAAGCCTTTGTATTGGCATCTCTAAATTACGTATTAAACATTAATTTTCGTCGCTTCACCTGTTGAGGACGAATAAAATATGAGTATTATATTATGTGTTTTCCCGTTGTAATTCTGAAGACGTATAATGCTAAAAGCCGGGTTTCGATACCAGCGGTCTTCACAGCACAGATAGCTAGCTCATTGTGTAGCTGTGAGCTTAACTGCAATCAATTATATTGATCGCTGTATAATAGCTATAAGTTTTACATCTTAAAATTATTACTCAGTTAAATATTGCATTTGATAAACGTCAGTTTCAGATATGCTTTTATGCTATCTTATAAGCATTATGCAATTACAGCGCATGCGCATAAAGTTAATAGTATTTCTGAAATATGTTCAAAGTATAACGTATGACAAAAAATATAGTGTGTATAAATTGCTCAGAGGTGGTGTTTAGTTCAGGCGGTTGTGAAAATTGATTAGAAAGCGGAACTATTTTTTCAGTCATTAGGTGACACAGTATATTTGTAGTACTGATATTCTTACGCTACTTCTCTTATACAGAATACCTCACTTTCATTTCGAGTATTATGATACCATAGAACTGAACTCTAAGATTGCTAAACAGCTCCCAACATGTGTAATTAAAAGAAATTAACAGTGTAAAATATATATGAACAAAAGTAACACCCTACAACGCACACCAAAAGGGCGAGGATACAGGCGAAAAATCCCCAGACCTTCAGGAGGTCTGTAAGAAAGGAGAGATAGAGTAAAATATATTAATAAAATAGTTGATTAAATAACAGAGAGGAATTATAAGTAATAAATATATGTGTTATAAAGATTAGCATTCGTTGCCTATAGTCAAAATATGCACTACCATAAGTGAGAAGACAAAGTGTAGTTTATGAGAAAATACTATAACTACCACACACTACGCTTTACCTCGTTATTTCTATTAATTCACCTCACACAAGCTTATAGAAACACCTTGGGTTACAATGTGTAGCTATTAAAAATCAGGTATGAAGAATTTCAATGCTGTGTTCTCGAATTGTGAAATTTTCAAAACATTTTTTGTATAAATCATTGTGTGTAACCCCATGAAATATTCGCTGCGTGTTTGACTTAACACTAATTTGATGGTCCCAGTAATGCCGTCAATTCTGTCCCCCAGTGGCTCAGCGGTATGTCTGCGGACTTGCATGCTAAAATCCGGGTTTCGATACCCGTGGTGGGCAGAGCACAGATAGCCCATTGTGTAGCTTTGTGCTTAATTCAAAACAAACAAACAAAGCTGTCAATCCGAGCTACAAGTAAAGTAGTCGTACTTTCTTTTTCATAATTTGTTTGCAATCAATATTAATGTAGAAACGTATTATAAACGAAGTGTGACAACCTTCCAATTTGAAGTTTCATGTTATTATGAGAAAGACACAGGATCGGTTTCGTGTGACTTTTCATAAAACATTTCCTTTAAGATTTAATCAATCTTGGTAACCCCAGCGAAAAACAAGAAATAACTCTTAAATTGAAAATTGTTCTTTCTAAAACAACTGCAGATTGTAACTTAAAATTACATTTGTTTATCCTGGATAGTTTCTGTCTTCTTTTCTACTAAATTACATGGCCAATGCTCAGCAGAATCTACACTCTCACTTTCGTCAGATGGCAGAGCACACGTCAACGTATTTTTTACAGACTTAAATTCAAAATTGAAATGAATCTCATTATCATTGACTTGTATGAACAGATGTGGTATTAAAACATAGATCAGAAATCAAATGTTTGTATTATATAAGTTTTAATATTTTACTTTGCTGAGACAGTATTTAAATAAAAAGTTTAAAGTCACAGTATGTGACAATCGTGAAACAATTTCTCTAAATCTTCTGGCTTTGATAGCTTATTACCACCCCATTTTAAAATACAGTTCAACATAAAATGATGATACTATACTATGGTTATTGTCAAGAGATATATAATTTTCTCAGGCATGATTTTTTTTCTATGAAACTATTAAGCAGAATGTGAGATGAAAGTGCTACACTCATCTCTAACTTATTTTATTTCATAACTCGCCAATAAATAAATTTCATGATTTACTTCACCTAATTTATATTTAACAGAAAGAAAAAGTTTTAATCTATGAATGTAGTATAAATTCATGTTTGTTTGTTTTTTTCGCTTTGGTATAAAAGACATATTTCACTCAGTTTGGAAATTTCTGTGGAGCTATTCAGATGGAGAATCTAATAATTTTAAGGTGTTTATGCAATAGTTAGGAACCCAATTAAATTATAATAGTTATTACACATTGTTAGCTTGTTGTTGATTATTATTCTGTTTGATTAGGCGCATTTTAAAATAAATATAATATATTTAGTGTAGCAGAAACATTATTATAAAAGTTTAAGGCTTAAATTTCACCGAGGACTGACACTGAACACGTGCAAATTTGTGTGCCAGCCCCCAAATTATGTAATTAAATGTCAAGTTGCACTACTAATTAAAAACAACAACAACTCTGTATAACAATATTATGTTAGCTGTTGCAGTAACTGATGATTATATATGTACATGCATAGTAGTTATTAATTGTTGAATTATATTATTAAATTAAACAACTCTGTACAAAAATAGTATACTATCTAATTCAATTATTGGTTACCATACATTTATGTACTATTGAAATAACGTTCACATGCTTTCATTCCTCTGAGGTGCTTTCCCAAACAACTTACACATAATCTTTGTGTCGACAGCAGTGTAATAATGATTAAAGCTAGACTACTGTCTTTCTTCGGTTTGTTTACACTTCAGGTAGTTATTCAACTGGCGTAGGGTAAACACCGAACGTTCACACGAACATGAACTTAATGGCAGTGTGGCAAAGTGTTTCAGTAACATAAATATACTTGATATACAGTGAAACACGCTTTTAAGCATTGAGCCAGTATTTGGGGCCTGTCTTAGAATTATAAAAATCGACCTTGTCTTCCATCAATCTTTCCCGTAAAAATCTAAGCCTATCTGATACCAGAGATAGACAACTTTTGTATAAGGATGGCACAAGTTTCTGAATTAATGCTTCTTGCTTTACGTGTGCATCAAAACTAGGGGGAATGTTACTGTTAATGTGGCCAAGAAAAGGAGTGGATACTGTTTTCTTAAATTATCCTTCACAAAACAATATTCTGCATTTACATATTGGGTTGTGGTTGACTTATTCCTATTATACAAATATTAATATTATCGCTGTGTTTGAAAATACAATATGAATAATAATCTACGTTCACTGTTGAACATTGCAAGTTTATAGAAGCTTCTTTCAAGTAGTGAAGAGAACGTCGCAAGGTTGTTAAATAAGAAGGATTCCAGTATTTTTGAATAAGTCATAGCTTTATTTTACCTTCAACAGCTTTAGCAGTCGGATTGTCATTAAATATTTCAAAATCTATGTGTACAATAACTTCACATATGTGAATTAAGAATGGGCAAAATAAACAGAGCTTTTCCCAGTCTTTAACAGTTTCAACCCAGTGTGTAATGCACACGTTGAGTAGTAGAAGACGGGATGGAGCTGCCCCATGCTGGACATCCTTTTGATATACGTATAACTTTTAATTGTTCCCCTTGTTTAGGTGAGGATTTAATCCAAGTAGTTGTTCCTTTAACACTATCAGTACAATTTTTTATCGATGGAACTGACGTGAGTTTGTAAAAACAAGATTGAGGGAGCGACCTGAGTAATGAGTGTATAAGCCTTACTTAACATACCTATAATTTGTTTTTGGACACCAGATTTTTCGACAACTATCCTTGACCACGCAATTTATTTAAAGATAATTCAATATCAGTTAATATCTTCGTAACTGCACATAGAGTATCTGTTTCAATGACCCTCTGTAGCTTAACAAAGGTCGCGCCAAACATGCTCGCCCTCCAGTCGTGGGGGCGTTATAATGTTACAGTTAATCCCACTATTCGTTGGTAAAAGAGTAGCCCAAGAATTGGCGGTGGGTGGTGATGACTAGCTGCCTTCCCTCTAATCTTACACTGCTAAATTAGGGACGGCTAGCATAGATAGCCTTCAAGTAGCTTTGTGCGAAATTCCAAAAACAAACAGCTTAACAAAGCCAATAAATTATTTTCTACTTTTACAGTTTTCATATACAAAGGGGAGATATAATAAAAATGTTCAATGTTTAGAGAAGACATTTCATCAGTAAAAACAGAGTATAGTCCATCTTTTTAAAACTTCATCAATAATTTTCTACTTAAATTGCACCATATTTTATGACATTCTTGATGTCATTTTATGAGCGTAGTGATAAAATGTTTTTCCTTTGGATGATAGAAATCAATTTTTAGTATTTTGTAATTTTCAGCTTAATGTTTCAGGAAGGACAGAAAACTATCAAAATTTTTGGGAGAATTTACATTTTCAGAATCGCCACGAAATCCTAAGCCTCGTTTTCCTAAAAATAAAGTGGAAATAACAGTTTCATGAAGAATGTGTTTATTCTGAGTTATACGTCATTGAAGGATACTGTTGGTAATAATATAAATTACACCGGTTGGTGGATATTCTATGGAAGCCTTCAAAAAATCAGCTGTCTACATAGAATTACGATGTTAAACAAGCTTATACTGGCTGCTTAAAGTATCACTAACTTACAATCAGTTGTTAAGTGACTTTTTGATAAGCACTTCTTGATCACGTCGACCTACGGACTGGAAAAAAGGTACCACAAGAACCACAAAAAAACGCCATCCACTTTTGGGCTGTATAATAGCCATGGATATTTTTCAAGTCAAGTTATTTTAACCTTGCGGTTACATCAACCAGAAATGGTGGTAAGAAAACTTGTTTATGAAGCTAGGAATACTTTTCAACATTTTATCAGTTACTAATAGCTTGACATTTTTCGTCAAGACATTTTACTGGTGTCAAGAAGTCGTCAATGTCAATTCATGGCTCAGTGACTACAGAACCAACATGACAAATCTCTGATGAATTCACAATTACTGTGGTGATGATGGTCCGTGAAGAACGAAGTTGTCAGTGATTGAAGCAGTTTGTACGTCATCAGTGTCATCACCACGAGAACATAGTTCAACAGCGTCAGTCTCACAAGCCTCACGTTCATCACCGCACCAGAGAAATACTGAGACGTTGACAAGGTTGTGTCAATAACACTGATTATCTTGACATACTCGTATTCAGAAAAACGTTAACCAACCTAAGAACAAATATTCGATGCTCTTCATTTGTAGTTAATGAAAAGGTAAGTTAGAACAAAATATTACTGTTTATCAGGCTTACTTGAGCTAATAGAACTCCAAACTGCATAATTATTTTAAAATTGATTAAATAAAACTCTGAAAGAGCATATTTTTATGAATTCGTTACTTCTCCAACATTCCACATTTTATATTTCTATTATTTCACAAATATTAATGTTGTGTGTTGCTGTAACCAATATTAAAAATCGTGTGTTCCTTACAAACACGATCATGTATTTACTGCATCATTAATTAATAGTGGTTTCTTATGTGTGTCTCTAAATACTTCACCAAGTTCTTACGCAAAATGGGGTATTTTGTTCTGACACAATAACTCGTGTTGCATTCAATTTGGGATGAATTTTGTTCACTGCTTGATAAAAATAGATTTTACTTCTGAAGAAAACGATTTGAAATTATTCTCAAAACTATTTGAATCCAAGAAAAATATTTTCATT
Organism: Carcinoscorpius rotundicauda; assembly: GCA_011833715.1. Classification (NCBI taxonomy): domain Eukaryota; kingdom Metazoa; phylum Arthropoda; class Merostomata; order Xiphosura; family Limulidae; genus Carcinoscorpius; species Carcinoscorpius rotundicauda. The sequence continues at coordinate 28,851,896 of CM022393.1, forward strand.
ATGTGTTGAATAAGTTACATTCCACATCTAAATAAAACGGAATACTAGTTCTGAAGAAAACTCAGTTTTGGTATTTTATTTTCAAAGTACAATAAATCTCAGAGAACAGAACAGAAATTAGATATTCTGAAAAATACTTAAAAAATCATCTTGCTGGATTAAATCATGTTATTTTAATTTTAGTTTTTGTGTATTTTAATTTCGCGCAGTTGATCTCAACAGTACCTACAAATAAAAAGTGATTATTCTTATTGACAAAAATGGTCAAATTAAACAGTAAGTTATGTTTTTACTTGAGCTGTTGCAGATTCAAAATAGTTTATAACTTACTTTATGGTAAATAAGTTTGTTTCTTGTTTAAACGTTAAATTAATTGTCTCGTTTCAAGTTTGGAGGTTTAGGACTGTACTTTGAAAACAAATAACAACAACATTTAAGTATGCTAAGTATGGAGAGAATTTGGTATTTCTAGTAGAACAATAATCATTACATTAATAATAACAACTATGTCACTAATGGTAGAAGAAAAAAAACTAAATGCTGGGCCTCCAAAGCAAATTAAAATATAATACTGAATACAAAGTTAAACGTGGAACTACCAAACTTTTACATACCCTGAGCAGTAATATTGCAAATTTCAGAATCATGGAAGATTCAAAACAATTACATGGGAAGATGAATAAAGGTTCAGCTACAGATTGAAGATACATATTTTCAAGAATGAAAAACTCGAAGGCAGTGAGTCTATATAACAAAACTATGCAGTCAATCTATATAATAAAACTAGGCAGTCAGTTTATGTAATAAAATTACAAAATACAAATGGCAATGTACAGAGAACAAAACACGAATTTTAAAGGTTACTATAAGAAAGCGTTCGAGAATAAATAAATTATTTAAAAAACGAAATATTTAAAATAAAAGTAAAATATAGAAAGTAAGTAAACTCCTTAATAATAATATACTCAACTTAGAAAACAAAAGTAGGTATTCTTTTTTTTTAATTTCGCAAAAAGCTACTCGAAGGCTATCTGCACTAACCGTCCCTAATTTAGCAGTGTAAGACCAGAGGGAAGGACGTCAGTCATCACCACTCATCGCCAACTCTTTTACCAACGAATAGTGGGAGTGACCGTCACATTTTAACACCCCTACGGCTGAAAAAGCGGGAATGTTTGATGCGACCGGGATTCGATCCCGCGACCCTCGGATTACGAATCGAATTCCTTAAAACGTTTAGCCGTGCCAGGCCAAGCAAAACTAGAAGAAAAAATTTAAATGTCTGAGAAACAGAAAGAAATTAAGTCACAAGTTTAGAAATGACAAAGAAAAGACCAGTGAATTGAACTTATTAATGAATGATGTCGACAAAGCAGGAAATGTTTGTTTGCTATTTTTCGCGCAAAGGTACTCGAGGGCTCTCTGTGCTAGCCGTCCCTATTTAGCAGTGTAAGACAAAAGGGAAGGCAGCTAGTTATCAATACTCACCACCAACTCTTGGGCTACTCTTTTACCAACGAATAGTTGGATAGACCTACACACCATAACGCCCCACCGGCTGAAAGGGCGAGCATATTTGGTGCGACAGGGATTCGAACCCGCGACCCTCGGATTACGAGTCGAGCGCTTTAACCCACCTGGCCATGGAGGGCCAAACGGAATATAAAATTAATAAGAAATTGAAAGTTGGCAAATCATTTTTAAGTTAGGCCCGGCATGGCCAAGCGTCTTAAAGCTTGCAACTCGTAATTTGAGGGTCGCGAGTTCGCATCTCCGTCGCGCCAAACATGCTTGCCAGTTCAGCCGTGGGGGCATTATAATGTGACGGTCAATCCCACTATTCGTTGGTAAAAGAGTAGCCCAAGAGTTGGCGGAGGGTGGTGATGACTAGTAGCCTTCCCTCCAGTCTTACACTGCTAAATTAGAGACAGCTAGCACAGATAGCCCTCGGATAGCTTTGTGCGAAATTCAAAACAAAAAACAAACAATTTTAAGTTACTAAAATATGACGATAGACAGAAAAGAAAAAGCGTGAAACGAGAGAAAAAAATAGAAGAATGTTAGGAAAGATTTCGAGTTAATAAAGATTGTATTTATGAAACAAACCAGATAAATAAGAGTTTAAATGAGAAAAATATGAAGTTTAGAAGATAATTAAACTTGGACTTTTAAACGTTTGATCAGCTTATTGTAAGAGATAAGAAGAGCGAAGTTCGAGAGATCTGCTTAGCTAAACAATAAGTTTAGAATATTTCGCTAAAATCTTCGATTCGATTTCTCTTGATGGACTGAGTGAAATTGAAACAAGTGTCGTGCAGCTCTTCCTTAACTGTAAACAAATGATTTCTTGCACTCACTTTTTTGCCTTGAAATAATGAATAAATTAACAATTATTGGAAAATTGGGGTCTTGAATTTAATAAAAAACTATTATATAATTGCACGATATGATTCTTATTAAACGTGAGAAATACAAAATGATAGCAAGTATTTCATAAAGGTTGTTGTTGTTTTGAATTAAGCACAAAGCTATACAATGGGCTATCTGTGCTCTGCCCACCACGGGTATCGAAACCCGGATTTTAGCGTGTAAGTCCGCAGACATACCGCTGAGCCACTGGGGGCATTTCATAAAGGAATATTACAGTTTCGTAAATTTTGTGCGCTTCTGTTAGTATTAAGAGGTTCAGTATTATATGTAAACGGTTTTTGAGCCTCATTCCATTGTTAGAATCCGTGTCGTATCTATATGGTAGGTCGGTCTTGTTCAAAGCATATTACCCCTTTTTATCTTTTTCCCATAATCCATCTAGTGTACGAGGATAACAGTTCCAGCATCTATTTTAATATTATAGTTGCGCGGAAATCTATGCACACTTTGTTAGGTAAGTTAACTTATATATCTCTGAATAAAATAGTGTAAAAATTCATTTCACACTCCAGCTGTTTGATCCATAACATGGTCGTCGTGGAAGTAGTTTGTGTTATTGTTTTTGAAAATGGAGATATTTTTCTTCATATTGTACACTGTTGCCTGAGACATTTGAACGGCTCCTTCCACAGAGTTTTGAAATTTTGGATTTTCATCTGTTGTAAAATAGCACACTTTGCTTACTACGATTAGGGCAAGACTTACTGCATGTTTCTTTCGTGATGGTTTCGGTGTCCTATGTTCATTCTAATAACTTTCTTTTCTAGTGTCATTAAATAAAGTGGATAGCGCCATCTCGAGAATTATAAATATAATTATTAATAATATTATTATTAATATAATACCTCTGAAAGTTCTCTTATACATTTTCCTAAAACCAATAAATTTTCAGTGTTATACACTATCTACAGAAGCCAAACAATGTTAAAATGTAGTTCTAATGAGTATGTCATTATATCCCGACATTTTACGAGTTGTGGTTATACCTGAGTTACAGCTTTGCACATTCTTTTTGCATGAAATATTTGTGTTCTCCGAAATCATTGTCATGCAGAAATTCATTGGTTGAAAACCATATCTTACATGTACATGATGTCACTGATCCTGTAATAAACTATGCGCCACACTATAGAATAATTTAACATAATAGTATTTATACATACTATTAATGCGTGTGTTTGTGTGTTTGAGGGTTGTGTGGTGACAAGCTTTTATGTAGTGTTTTGGCTTTTTTTACAGTAAAAATATAGAAAATATGATACTTTATCAGATTTTAATTTTGTAACTAATTGGTATGACATGTATGTCTTGAAAACAGCATTTGTGATTGAAGCTGTTTTACGAAATAATATATATTTAGAATATCGTTTAACTTAACATAGAAATAGTAAGCGTTACATGCTTATGATTTATAAATTAAGAATAAATTATTTTGGAAAACGCTATATTTTGGGAAAATGTATTATCTTTATTTAAAATAAGACTTTTCATAAATTATATAAAGGTTAATAATTTGTGACTAAAACTATATTAATAGGACTTAAGAAAGAAAACAATCGTTGTGAAAGCTGTATCGATAACACCAAACTGATTACAATTTTAGGTCACCTCATTGTTTATAAAACGCCCGGCATGGCCAGGTGGTTCAGGCACTTGACTTGTATTTTGAGGGCCTCGGATTCAAATCCCCGTTATCCCAAACGTGCTCTCCCTTTCAGCCTTGGGAGCGTTATAATGTGACAGTCAATCACATTATTCGTTGGTAAAAGAGTAGTCCAAGAGTTGGCGGTGGATGGTGATGATTAACTGTCTTCCCTCTGGTCTTGTACTGCTAAATTAGGGACGGCTAGCGCAGATAGCCCTCGTGTAGCTTTGCGCGAAATTCAAAAAATAAACAAACCGTTTATAGAAATCTGTTTTTGTTTGAATATAACGTAATGTCTTCAGTTAAAATGATTCCTGCTTAAAATATCTAGAGCTCGAATGTTTTATAAATAAATGCATAAGGAAAACTATTATTCCTATAACTAAGCAGCTTGTAAGTTAAACTAGCATACGGTAAACTATATGAAGAACATTTGCACATATTCAGCTACTACAAACTTGATGCAGCATAAAATAATAATTTTGACATATTAAAATGTTTTATTTATTAATGAATACAGATTAAGAGAAACGAAATTATAATTCTAAAAGTCGACCATAAAATAGTAGAAATCGAGTCAGAAATGTTTTTGTTGTTGTTGTTTTGTTTTTGACAACGATTATTATGACATCATTGTTGTAACTGTAGGTTGGAACATGTCATTTTTGTTTATCACAATCTTAGTTTGCTTTTCTCTACCTCAAGTGTTAAAGTTGAGAAACAACCATTTACGTTCAGAAAATTTAATTTATCTTCTACTCGTTCGCGAATGCATTTAATTAGACAACTGAATGGGCTTAAAAGATCTGGTTTACTAGAGAATTTCGCGAACCTCTGAAAACAACAACAGAAAAACTGCAAAAGAGTCTGCGCATTCGAGAAAATATATTTTCATTTTCGAACGTTTGATGTTGATGTATTGTTTGTTTTTTGAATTTCGCACAAAGCTACTCGAGAGCTATCTGTGCCAGCCGTCCCTAATTTAATAGTGTAGTAGTAGAGGGAAGGCAGCTAGTCATCACCACCCACCGCCAACTCTTTAGATACTCTTTACCAACGAATAGTGGGATTGACCGTCACACTATAACGCCCCCACGGCTGATAGGGCGAGCATGTTTGGCGCGACGGGGATGCGAACCCGCGACCCTCAGATTACGAGTCGCACGCCTTAACACGCTTGGCCATGCCTGACCCAGTGTCGATGTATTCTGTACGAAACCTCTTTGATAAGGAAGTTATTAAGTTTCTTTTCAACACACTTGAATGGGTTTCTCTTCTCATTGTCACAAAACGACCCATATCGGACTTACGATCCTTCAGGGAGGTGAGGATCTGTAAATTCTATGCTTAAGCTGGAATCGGTTAATCCATGTCGGAGATCAGACGGTGAATACAGAAACAGACTAGAACCACAACATGTTCTGATGTAGAAGAGAAAACTGACTCATATATATAAATACAATGATATAAAAACCTGCTTTCAATATGATAACTTCTGAAGAAGAAGTGAATGAAGATTTGAAAAATTTTGGTCACATTCGTTGTTCGAATCGTCGTCGTTAAGATGAAGTCGCATCAGCGTATACGTAAATGCTTAGCGTAGGTTCGATGAAACGTGAAGTCGCATCAGCGTATACGTAAATGCTTAGCGTAGGTTCGATGAAACGTCTTGTCTGACAGGTTCGTTATTCTAACCGGTCCTTCCTAGTATTCAGCGACGGGCTGTCGAGTGGTTTATTTCCTTGTATTCTAAAGACGACTGATATGGGTATTGAAACTCTTATTAAAATAAAGTACAGAACAACGTTTCGAATTTCTTAGGTCATCTTTAGGTTAACAAGGAGGCTTTATTTCTTCCTTGTGGGCATTCGGGTCTGTGCCCATAAGATCGATCTCTTTGGATTTCTGCCGACGTACCTTGAGTTTCGTTCTGCTGTGTTTGTTTGCATTGTTCTTGTTTATTAAAAAAAATGGGTTGGATGTTCGGATCTTTGTTGGCTTTGGATTCGACAATGATGTCTAGGTTTGCTGGTCGAATTTGGATACTTTGCTGTTTTGTAAGTGTTGAATTGGATGTTTATAGATGACCTGGGTTGAGTTTGTAACTGTTGTTATTGGATTTCAGGGTTGGGGTTTTCGGCTGTGAAATTAAAAAAAGTTAGAAATAACAACTAGTAATAGCTATGCGTTTTGAAAATTGCTTGGATATTTTAACGACTTCCATGAAATGTGTTGGTTATCTTGTCTTATTGGACATAATTTTATGTTGTTGTTTTGAATTAAGCACAAAGCTACACAATGGGCTATCTGTGCTCTGCCAACCACAAGTATCGAAGCCCGGTTTTTAGCGTTGTAAGTCCGCAGACATACCGCTGAGCCACTGGGGTCCATAATTCTATGTACAACGTGGACTGTAGAACAGATATAATTCTTGGTGGACTTTGAGGGTGGTTACTATTGAGTCCACGTTACGAAAGATAATCGTGTGAATGTTTACATTGCTTTCGGTTAGTTCACATTATGCTGGTGGGTTAGAATTCCATGGCTGACATATGCATAAGAGGTTTCTTATTTAATAGTTTCATGATTTTCAAGAATGACTTTATTACCTTTTTTGAAATGATTGTTATTATTTTCATTTATGTATGTTTGACTTCCTGGGTTTGAATTTTGTCTGTATTCTCCACTTGACGACCGTGAATCACAACATAAATCATATAATTATAAAATCGTTTTAACTGTCTTAACCAAGTTTAATGTGGTTAGTATACACTTATAAACATAGCAGTGGAAGAAGGAAGAAGACAATCAGCTGTCAGCTTGTTAACAACAGACGTGCTATTTCGGGGCCCGGCATGGCCAAGCGTGTTAAGGTGTTTCACTCGTAATCCGAGGGTCGCGGGTTCGAATTCCTGTCGCATCAAACATGCTCCCTTTTCAGCTGTGGGGGTGTTATTATGTGACGGTCAATCCCACTATTCGTTAGTAAAAGAGTAGCCTAAGAGTTGGCGATGGGTGGTGATGACTAGCTGCCTTCCCTCTAGTCTCACACTGCTAAATTAGAAACGGCTAGCGCAGATAACTCTCATATAGCTTTGCGCGAAAGTCACAACAAACGAACAAACTTGTTATTTGGATTCGTATCTATTATTTTATACTTTTTTCTGTAAATTCTATGCAAAAATATTTAACACGTTACCGAAAAAACTTTTGTGTAGTGAGTGCATTAAATATAATAATACGGTCAAATAATATTAATGTGATCGAAGAGTTGGCGGTGAGTACTGATGACTAGCTTCCTTTTCTCCAGTCTATTAAATTAACCTTAAAGATGACTGTGTACAGAAACGTCTAAATTAATATTTCCAACATATGTGTGATATTACCTTCACTTGAGAGATTACAAAAAACAAAATACAAACACATCGTTTTAAAATAACGTATAAATAGAGGGAGTGAGCTCCCCAGTAGCAAAGCGATATGTCTTCGGGCTTATAACGCTAGAAAGCGGTTTTCGTGGTTCACGTGGTGAGCAGAGCGCAGATAGCTCATTGTGTAACTTTGTATTTAACTACAAACAAGGATCGAATGATTTTTTGTTTTTTAATTTCATGTAAAGTTACACAAGGGCTGTCTGCGCTAGCCGTCCATAATTTAGTAGCGTAAGACTAGAGGAGAGGCAGCTAGTCATCGCCACCCACCACTAACTCTTAGGATACTATTTTACCAATGAATAGTGGGATTGACCTTCACATTATAACACTTCCACGGCTGAAAGGGTAAGCATATTTGATGTGACAGTGACTCGAACCTGCGACCCTCAGATTACAAATCGAGCGGACTGCAGCGCAGATAGCCCTCATGTAGCTTTGCGTGAAATTCAAAATAAACCAATTAACCAACAGATCTGTGGTTTATTCTTTTTCGCTTCCCTCAGAAGGTCGATGGGTAGGAGATGATTTGATAAAAAGTATATAAATCATGTAATGGTTGACCAAGCATTGTGGAACTATCGGAGAATATGCAAACTAACAAGGTGATAAACTTTTAGATAACATAGATAGGTTAAAGTTCATGACTATAACAAAGAAGCATTTTATACACCCCACAAGTTAACTGCAACTTAGTCATTCTAGTATCAAAAGGTGAAGACGTCGCTTCGAAATAATATGAGCATTATATGTTTTTACACCTTGTTTGTTTATGGTTAAACTTTAAGCTACACAATGGGTTATTTGTGCTGTGCCAAGTAGGGGCATAAAACCCCGGTTTTTAATGATATAAATAAGTCCATAAACCTGCCGCTTTGTGACTTGAGGGGGATGGCATTTTTTATGCATTATCTTTATGTGTTAGTGTCGTCTACACAATGAGTTTCTTGTGCCGTACTTATCGTAAGTATTGGAATCCACTTTTTGACTTTATAAGCCTTGGAATTATTAGTGAGTTACCGTGGACTGGTTATTTATAGTTACAGATCAAATTGATGCATTCTTCTTGACTTTTGTGGAATGAATGTTGCTATGGATACTGAAAAGTCGATAATATTGCATCATAGAAAAAAATGCTGCACCTAAAAACAAGTGTATTTTTTAATTAGATAATAAAAACAACTCGTAGGAAATTGATTAGACAAAATTGTTAATAGTTGTAATTCACTTGCTTAGTCTGGTTTACACCATGTCAGTCGTTGTTCAAGAAAACTAGTGATATGTGTGTTTTTTATCAAAACAAAGTCACATCAGGCTATTTGCTGTGTTCTCTTAATGGAACCGAACCCCTGATTTTAGCGTCGCAAATCCGAAGACTTACTGCTGTCCCATTGGAGGAAATCTGGTGATATACATAGCACCTACACCACTGCTATGTATCTGTCGTATCCTAGCCGTCCTGGTATTTTGCCAATTGCTTAGCCAGCACTGAATATGATAGACATAGTAAAGGTGACATATTATAGCACATTCTCCTTTACTTTCTCTCGTGCGTTCTTAAAATTACGAAATTCACTTGAACTCATAAAGTTTGTTAAAGCAGCTAAGAATGCACAAATAGATACAGTTATGATAACAGCATATTTTGTCTAGTTTGTTTGTTTTGTTATTATGAAGCCAAACAAAGTGTTATGTGTGTTCTTCCCATCACAGGTATCAAAATTCATTTTCTATAAGTCTGCAAAGATAATACTATGCCACGGAGGACGATGAAACGCTCTTTGCTATAGAGCTGCGCAGATAGCCCTCGAGTAGCTTTGCGTGAAATTCAAAAGAAACAAACGAACAAACTTTAGAGCCGACTGATAATACTTTTAGCTAAAGACTGATTTCCTTCAAATAATTTAATTATACAAAAGCGCACCTCTGTGATAGCGTTATCGATTACTGATAGGTAGAAAGTATCTTTAGTTCAAATCACTGAACAGGTAAAAAACTGAGCATATATATATATACGCCGATATTATAAGAGTGTATCACACTGAGTTAATGATGGTAGCTTTCATGGTAAGCCAGTATAGTGTGGTTAAATTTAGTCTTCTCAATAAGGTTAAAAATACAGCGTTTAAACACGTCTGACCTAACGTTCCTTCCAATTCAAGGAATTTCACTTTCTGTGAACGTATTTAATATTAGTTTTGTGACGCAAGATGAGCATTTACGTCAGACACCCTTGCTTAAGTAATAGATGCTTATCGCTTTCACGTGGGCCAACACATATCACGTGCTATAATTGAATGAGCGGTGCAGGGTTGTCTTTTGAGACGACACCTATTGAGCAAATAGTAAACTATAACATCAAATCATTGGAAGGCCTCTCGTTGTCTCATTTCAGGGAAATTTCCATCATATTTTACTATTTTGGGGGTAATTCCTTTCAAGATTACTGCTTTCGGCTTTATAACTTATCTCTGACTAGAACGGTTTCACTGCTATTTATTTTTACGTTAATTTTGGTCAGTAATATTTTCTTTTATATTATTCCATTCTAAGCAAGTCTTTTCTGTAGTATTATTATCAGCAATTTCTTGGATGGTATTAATTCGTTTAAATGCTATCTTTATTTTATACAGTTATTTTAAATGTCGCTATTTTATCAGATTCTTCGTTTCGATTTATTTATTTTGGCACTGGCTGGTTTGTTTGTGTTAAAGCAAACCCACATTGGGCTATTTATCGTGCCAACTGCAGGGAATCGTAACCAGATTTTGCGTAGTAAGCCCGAAGACTTACCATTGTTTCACTGTAATTTAGTAGAAAAGAAGATATAAAATTTTATAAAACTATTTAAGATAAACAAATGTAGTTTTAATCTACAACCTGCAATTATTCTGGACAGGACAAAAATACAGCAGCTAAATTCAATACACAGAACAAAGCCATGAAGGGGAATATAAAGTGTGAACATGTGTATTTATATTGTAGAATGATGCAGAAGTTCATTCCAAGTCTGAATCTATAAAATAAAACTCAGAATATACTTCACTACGAGTAAAAAATAAACTTTAAAAGATTGCTGCAAAATAAAAACAAATTTAATGTCCAAAATAAATCCGTTTACAAAACTGGCCCGACATGGACACGTGGTTAAGGCACTCGACTCGTAATCCGAGAGTCGCGGGTTCGAATCCCTGTCGTACCAAACATGCTCGCCCTTTCAGGCGTGGGGGCGTTATAATGTTATAGTAAAAGAGTAGCTCAAGAGTAGGCGGTGGGTTATGAAGACTAGCTACCTTCCCTCTAGTCTTACGCTGCTAAATTAGGGACGGCTAGCGAAGATAGTCCTCGTGAAGGTTTGCGCGAAATTCAAAATGTAAAACAATCTAACAAAACTATATAAAATTAAGGATTGTGCTTACAAACTGGTAATAAAAATGGTAAAATAAATTAATGTTGTGTAGATTTACGTGTCCTCCTTCTAAAGATTAACAAACGTGTGTATTGAATCTTAGTAGATGTCGGGTACATCTCACTAATGTGATATTTGATTTTTTAATATTGTTTGTTTGTAGTTAAGAGCAAAGGTACACAATTGGCTATCTTTGCACTGTCCACCTCGAGGTAAGTCTGAAGACATTCCGCTGCTCTATTGCAGGGCTCTTTTTTTTTCGTCGAGATTGATAGAAGTATTAACAAAACGCAAAATTTTATGTCCTCTACAACCAACTAAAATAAATAACGCAATATTACCTTCAATCGTTCTTCTGGTTTCAACTAATATCATACTGTGATTTATTCTTTTGAAAATAATAAAGGGCACACGTGACTCTACTAAAGATAGTAGCTGAAAGTGGCCGTTACTGGTGACTTCGACTTCTTTACTACAATCCTTAGAATTACATAAGTGTTTCTGGGATTTGGGTGAGATCTTATAGTCTGCCATTACGTCACGTATCACAGATAACGTTTTGACTTTCACAAATTCTAAAGAACACATACATATATTTAGTAGATTTCTAAACCTGTAGCGACTTCCTCTGAAAGTATGTCTAACCAAGCCAGTTCATCAGTAAAAAACACTCATCTATTTCCGATACGTCTTGGGATTATGAAGAATTAAATTACTGTAACTATTACCTTACGCGACGTATTAATACATTTTATAAACCTGAATTACATGAAACAAGTAGTACTACAGATCTACTTTTAATATTGTAAATTATCTATATTGATAACAGACACGATCAACAAAATCATTACAATTTGAAAATACTTTTATACAGGACACCGTCCATTAATCACAGCTAGCTGGAGCTCCAACTGTGGCTTCTAACGTTTGAAAAGATGGCTCGAATGATTATCATGAACAACAATAATAGTTTGTAATAGGGTTTGCCCAGAAATTTCACCTAAATTCTAATAGAACATCCGGGCAAAAACCACACTTGATCTTGAAACGACATCTCAACGGCTAAGACTGTTATATAAAATATTGATAATAAAAAAATTGTTGATTGTTTTTCCATCATTAGACAAAATTCGCCCATTTGTGTTTTCTTATAGCAAAGCCACATAGAGCTATCTGGTAAGTCCACCAAAGAGAACGAACCCTTGATTTTAGTGTTGTGAATCCGTATATTTACCTCTATACAAGCGGGAGACGTCCCTTTAGTCTTCTTATTACTTTTTTTCACAAGCCTACAAAAGAAACGGCTATGAATATTTTATTGAAACCTACCAAAAACACTTATGCCCAGGTCATAAGGCTAAGTTTTTCACCTCTACTGACCAAGCGTCTTTTCGAAGTCATTCAAACACCTAACTCTACACTAAGAACTGTAAGGTGTACTGTGACAACATCTATTTACAACTATTAAACAAACTTTTGCGGAGGTTGTAGGACTATTTTTAAGTTAATTCTTGAAAGTCGATATTTCCACCCTCTAAAAACGTTCTCCGCTGACAACGTTAGCTCTTAAAGCCATTTAAATACCATTATATTTGTAAGATACGATTCGTTTTATTAGAGTAAAACACTGTATGTATTTATAGCAATGACTCCAGACTTAATATTATTGGTTATAGTTTTACAAGCCGCTACAAAGAAAACAGGTACAGACATTTTACTAAAACCTGGATACTAATAATGAATACAGTTTTGAGTACTTTCAAAATTAGTTCAAACACCTTCAGTTTTTGTCTTGAATAATTTATCTTAAGTCCTTCACTTCTGCTATTAAAAAATCTGGTGTTTTACTGATACGTATTATTTGATAAATAATTTATGCAACTTACAGTGTATTAACTGGAAACTTTTACATTGAGGATCCATCATTTCTCGAGTTTTGCTGTTGTACTAACCTCTACGTGACTCCCTGGGGTTATTTTATTGAGCTTTCTAACAGTAGACCACAGTAGATTTATTTACTCTCGTGATTGATGATTTACTCCAGTAATTTTTGTACTTCACTTTGTGAACGCGTGTTTGCAAAAAAACCTCAAGAACATGGTTTTGTATTTGGTTTGGTTTGTTTGAAATTAAGCACAAAGTTACACAACGATCAATCTGTGTTCTGCCCACCAGGGGTATCAAAACCCGGTTTCTGATGTTGTAAGTCCCTCAATAAATAATAGTTGGGTGAGGAAAAGCCATTGCAGCAGTAAGCTGTTTAAATACATTTAATATTCAACTGAATGTATATATATGCATGTAGCTTAGAATTTATTCTCCATAAATAGACATATAAACAAAAAAAAAATTAAAAACTTAATTTAAGAGGGGGATAATGATCATCAAAAGTGTATAGGAACAAGTTTAATCTAAAGACAAAAATTATATTTTTAAACCTACAAGTAGGAAGTGTGTTACGTATTGCATATTCGAATAATCTGAAATTGAGTTGAGTGATAATTTAAATTCAGAAGTTAAAAATATGTCAATATGTGTCTAATTTATGATATCTGTCAACAAGATTGATACAAATAGTTTTCTTTCTAATGTGCATAGAGTAATACAATTTACAATAGCGGTTATTTCGTCAATTATGTATTTACAAAAGTTTCATAAATTTACAAACAATATCAAGTCTTTTCTCTGGTCAAGAACCGTCTTGATATCTTATCGAGAGTTAACGATGAGAGAGTTAATTTCGGCTGATATAGGTACAATTCACTTAATGGAGAACCAGCCAGCTGTGTGTAGAGTTTTCCACCAATGAAGTCATAAGATGTCTTCCTAAAAATACTAAAGTCTGGTGCGAATCTGCTGAAGTTAAACGGTTGACAATGTTCGAAATTTATAAACGTTTATGGTCAAATATCAAAAGCTCCCGATTCTTAAAGTTTAAACACAGTTATAACTTCCACGCTTTAGAGTATAGCAATTGTAGCAAACTAATAATACATACTGTCTCTTGGCGCGTTGCGTTGTTTACGTGTATAGGCGTAAGGGGTTTGTTTTGTTTTTCTGAATTTCGAGCAAAGATACACGAAAGCTATCTGCACTAGCCGTCCTTAATTCAGCAGAGGGGAGGCATCTAGTCATCACCACTCATCGCCAACTCTTGGGCTATTCCATTACAATGAATAGGGGGATTGACCGTGACTTTATAACTCCCTCACGGTTGAAAGGGCAAGCATGTTTGGTGTGACGGGGATTCGAACCCGCTACCCACTGATTATGAGTTGAACACCTTAACTCACCTGTCCAAGTCGTGCAAACGTGAGGAAAATTTGCAGATTTAATTTCTGCCTGCACAACGGTATAGACGATATACCAGTATTTATGTATACGTTAAAATTGTTGATTCTTACACTCGAAAATCTTCTTGAGTTTGAGCAAATATGAGGAAATATTGCAACACGGTTTTAACAGTGTAAGTTACCCACATTTTTAAATACAACTTTAACTTAAACAAACATCGATATTAAAATAGATACATAATAGTAAAAGTGTCACAATTCTGTAAAAAGCAAACGCTACACTGGAAATAGTGTCCACATTATTTTCTCAAACTACAAATCCCTATTTTGACTCCACTAAAATCGACAAGTACTGTAAACATGAAGATGCTTATAAAATAAAGGAAAAATAATAGACATATGTAATTATTTAATTATGTAGAAATAATAACATTAAAAAGCAACACAATTTTGTAAAAACATACAAAACAATTTATACTTATCAGAAATTAAAGTTTTTAGACATGTTGATAATTAAATCTGTATTATTTTTAACACTTACCTTGCCTTGCATGTCACACAGTGTATAATTAAATAATAAAGAAATCCGTATGTTGGAAATTTCTTCATCGCAGAAAGACGAAAAGAAAAAAAATGTATTAATCAAAAATCAATAATTAATAAAGAAAGGTTAATCGATATGAATTCAGCTTGCATTTCTACGCCTTTAAGGGTTTCAGAGTTTAACATAATGTATAACCATTTACAGTACCATTTTACATATTTAGTGTCAGGACCAATAGTAATGGGTAAATCGTAGTTTGTAAGCAAGAGGTTATCTATCCTATTCCTAAAAATATCATGTAATTTTATGGTGAATTTCAACCTCTGTGTACTAAATTAATACAAGACATTCCCAACAATAATTTTGTCGAAAGATTACCTGAAAATGTTCATGATTATTTACAGTCTTCTCATTTCAAGTTTGATTATCTTATGAGTGAAAGTAGAGAAAATAAACGAGTGTCTTAAAGTCCTGTATATATAAAAGTCACCACTTGAATTTATCGGTGTTTTATGTTGTACGGGATCTATATGAGCACCATAGAGAGACACAAAATATTAGTTTAAATTGTCAATACATTATTGTATTTACGAATGTCAGAGACAGATTTCAGTTTAATGTCGTGGTGGAACAAGTGACGCAATGAAGCAGCAATATGGTTGCTTACTCACTGATTTGAAACCGCAAACTCCAGACCAATAATGTTTGAGGAAGATATTATTTCCTGGAGATGAAATTCTGGTGAACGTGCCAAAATAAAATAAAATAAAACTATACATAATCGTATCATTGACCTGTGGAGCTGTGATGAAATAGAATGATTTTGTATGAATGATGAACAATATATATGTTTTTGTTTAAAGAACTGTTTTCTTGTGAACGTATTTTGTGTAAATGGATGACCCACTGCAGTTAACACGTACCATAGAGGAGTGGAAACATCGATTATCCTTGCTTGTAGAGTGTAGTTAGTTTGCTGAGAAAAACAAACACTGTTGTATTTAGAAAACGGAAAAAGAAAATCGATTTGTATAAAAGTATTTTCAGAATTCCTCGTAACAATTTATAACTGTTTGGATACGTCAGAGTTAATCAAATATTTTTCTGTTTCGTAATAAAAAAAATTGCATATATTGTACTTTATTACATTTATTCAAGATTTGATAAGCGCCTGAACTAAATCAACACGTAAACTAATTAAAAAATTAATGCTGAAGCTGAAAATGAGGCACAGTGAAGTGTCTATGGACTTATACTGCTAGAAACCGGGTTTCCACACCTGTGTTAATCAGAACGCAGGTAGTCCAATTTGCACCTTTGTGTTTAACTACAAACAAAGATAACTAAAAATTAATTTATTGTGTGGATTTGTGAATATGTTTTAAATGTGTTAAGAGTAGAAACTTAGATGTTATAAGTCTTTATTGAGAGAGTTCACTGCTAACAGAGCATCAATTCAACAGAAAAAGTAACTAACTAGTACAAAAGTGCATTTATACCATTACTTTTAGTACTAATACTTTCATTATTTGGTGGTTTGGCAGGACAGGCTATTAAAGTTGTTCTAATTGAAAATAAGACGGAAGACACGAAACTCATGATCGTCTTTATGAATAACTGGTACACACAGACTTTATCAACGTAACGTTTATGAAAGACCGTTACGTAACCTATTAAACTTCAAATATAAAATATGAATTCTGTTCTGCAATATACGTTACCCATGGACGATAAAATAAAATCCATAAACCAGCTGCAACAACATCATCCGGCCTTTTATCAACAAGTCATGGAAACCACTAAAATTAAAATAGCATTGCCGACTCATGAAAGTTTGTAGATCGTGAACAACAAGTTGAAATACTATCAAACTTAATATGTTCCTGTGGGGATCTAACATGGAATTATCGAAGAGAATTCGTGATTAGTGGAAGATCCATCCCGATCGGTAACATAACTTATCTGACCAACAATGTACTACGAAAACAAAAGAATAAGAAATGTAACCCCACTGGATGGAAAAAGTTGAACAACGAAAATCAGATATGAATATTTTGCAAGAAGTTATTGTAAACGTAGAGAACATGTGATAAAAAACTCAAACATACTGTAGCTAAGCGTGTTCAATTGTAACAAAGTAGTAACGCATTATTTATTAATTTTTTATTGGTTGTCTCTTAGTTCTAGTAATATTAGGTTTTCCAGAATTAAATGTCGTTTTTTTTTAACTGCCAAGTTTGGAAAAGTATAAACCAGTGTTGTAAAATATGCTTTAATCAAAGTAAGCACAATTTCTCTTTTAAGCACTATTTGCTTTAACACACTTTTGCCAACGTGTAACGATACTGTTTATGCCCCTACTGAGTTTTTATGGTCAATGAAATTTCTGAAAGCTTTTCTGCAACTGCTTGAATTCAAATCGTTCATTGTACAAAGGCCAGCACAGAAGAAGCCTAGGGAATAAGGTGGATGTGGCGAAACCTCGAATCCCAAATCGTTCAATTTTTTGGAGAGTTATCCTTGACAGGTCTCATAACGCTGACTTTGTTGCTCTTCAATCAGCTCATGCAGAATCCACTTATCCAACTTTTTCGTCTTTCCAACCACACTCAGGCGGTTGCAATGTTTGATTTGCTTTTGCCTAGCTTTTCTGCAAGCTCACATACTGTTGAGCAAGGGTCTGTCTTAACTGGTTTTCTTAATGTGTTTTCATCTAAGGATGGCTTCCTTCCACGACCTTCTTGGTCGACTTTTATTTCCATTTTGAAACCTTTGGAACCAACGCTGGATCGTACGTTCAGTAACAGGTCCATGGTCGAATGTTTGGTCGATGTTCCGTGTCGTTTCGGTAGCTTTTCGTCCAAGTTTGAAGTCGTAGAGGAAAATCATACGAAAGTTCTTTTTGTTCATGGTACTTTGAAGGTTGCGAAACATACTTTGAGTATAGTTGAAACAACAGATAATTAAGACACCTTGTAAGCGACAAACGTTGAATTAAACCAACTAATCAACCAACAATAAGTTACCCAGTAATCAGCTTCTAAATCTAATAAGTCACTATAGCAAGGGGTTTAAGTATTTACTCACATGTTCGACGTGTTTTCTAAATACACATGGGTTCTTTAGCTCAAAGATAAAAAAGGCGCGACCCTCGTCAAAACTTTTAAAAATAATTTAAAACAAGACTAAAGACTGAATTTCAAACAGATGCTGGAGCTGAATTTACTCGTCGTCTATTTTAAGGTACAAACAAGACTTTTACTTCTTTTTGGTCCCAATGAACAGTCTATAGTGGAAAAATTTAATTGTGCTCTTGAAACTAGAGTGTGGCACTGTTGAACTCAGAAATACATCTCTGTACTGAAACGACTGGTCTTTGCAGTATTAAAATAAGACTAATAGACGTTAATTGCACTAATCAGTTTGTAGTTTAGAAAACATTTTAAAAAACAACCACAAAAGTAAAATTTCGATTGAACGTAGGCGCTCAATTCCGAATTATTAAAGTAAAACATCAACTTAATAAAGGTTGAATGCTGAATAAACAAATGAAACCTTTACGATTTATAAGAGATATAAAAAAATCCTCTTGTGAATGAAGGAGAAAATAAATTTTATGAATCAGAATTATCATATATTATCAAGTATCAAGTCTCCAATCAACTGTCTATGCTGTGGAATTAATATTGCACTTACGCTAAATGGGTAAACACAAACAGTATTTTGTAAAATGGAAATGTTAAACTGAGAACCTAATAGCTGAATCCTTCAAACTGATCTGAATCGCCTGCCGTTATAAAAGTGATAAACATAACTCTACCATCCGTTATTTGGCATACGTCAACTATATATGACATTAACTAGTAATAGTTTTATGTACTATTTTGCCAGGAATACCCTGATAAACATGACCCAGCAAGACCAAGTGGTTAAGACGCTCGACTCCCAATATGAAGGTGGCGGGTTCGAGTCCCCATCCTGTCACATAAGCCAAGGTGACGGCCACTCCAATTATTGTTAAAAGAGATACCCAAAAGAGACACTGCTAAAGCAAGGAAAGCTAGCACAGATAAACCTCATGAGGCTTTACACGAAATTTAAACAAAAAAACCAACCCTGATAAATCATTTATCTTTCGTGATTAATTAACGTTGAGGGTTCATGGGAAGTAGTCATGGCAAAACAGTATAGCTAGCATAACATACCTGGTGGTACAGGATGGATCTTTTAGCTAACTAGTACTTAAGGTCCCAACAAAATCATTTATTATATTAAACCAGGTCATTACTGCTTGGACGTAGTAGTGTACACTGTAAATGTTCTCGCCTATGCTGAATTCCAGTTCATTTTAGAGCCAGATAAACATCATAACTGATGTATAAGAAGCTATGAACACCACATAAATGTATTTAATACTCTCACACGATTTGTGTGCAAAGAAGGATTGAAGGTGTATTTGACGTCAATCAACTACTTGACTTGCAGAAAAAACAACAGTATATTGTCAGTCTGGATCCAAGTATTAAATATAGATCTGTGCTTATATTGGATGAAATGAGAATGTTTTGATCCGTTATGACTACTTCCACCTAACCTCAACATGAGAAGAATCATGAAGTTTAACTGTTGCACATGGACTTAAAATTAAAAAGTAATGCAAAAACCACATTCACCTATGTGTGTGGGCAATATTGTATAGATTATGTTTATTAGAATTACAGACATGACAAGAAGGAAAATTGTTAAGAAACTTAACTGTGGTAAGAATATTAAAGATATGTTTATTCAAAATTTTTTGTCAAACCGTTTTGATGCAAATGTTCCTTTCATATATTTATCATTATCTGTGGAATAAATGGTGGGTCATTGTTGTAAATTAATTTAAAATAGAAACAAAAAGAGATTCTCGCGTTTTATTTCATTCAGAATAGTCTAATTGTGTGCATATGATATTAACAGATATTAGAATTAATGTTTTCTAACACATTTTTAACTCATCTAACGTAGTAGGTTTATCGAGAAAATAATATTTCTCGATTGTACGTCAGGACCTTCAGTAAATTTATGTAACTTTAGCTGACTACCTCTTTCTTAAAATAGAACTTGCATAATATATTTAACAACTTTAGCCAGGGCAGTTTTCAAATGCATTTAGATACCTTCATCATGATCTAACATTACAAATGTATGATGAAGTGAACTGGAATTAACAATATCACATGCCTCACAGTAATCTTTTTCAGGCTTTTATGTGAGAGGTTAAGTATAATCAGTGTGAACTTCGAATAACAGATTGTAAAAATTTTAATTATTATCAGAAATTAAATTAATTATGCTATCATGGAATCCACTAACTGGATCGAATGACATTACTCTGAAAAATAGAAGTTTTCATTAACAAACAAAAATATGTGCGTTTCTTAAAACTGAATGTTCAAACAACCTTTGTCTTCATGTGCTTAAGGAACCAAATATAAACAATATATTGATTATAAAAACAACAGTATAAGTGTAATGTTGTCAAGAGCTCGTTTGTCATTATACTAAAATAATACGCAAAATAACCGTCTCGCTCAAATATTAACATGTGAAAGCGAAAAACATTAATGCTGAAGAAATAATCATGTGACGTCATCACTGCCAGACAACTTTAGTCACTCAAAAAATAACTTAATGAATAAATAATGTTTATTAAATAATCATATCATGCCATAGCTTCTCCTAGCAACGCGTCCTCTGGTGATGATGATGATGTAATCATATGACGTCAGCTCTTTCCTAGCAACAGGCCTCTACCAACTTGCCCTCTAGTGACAGACAACTTTCCTGTCGCAAATGGCCTACTAACTACTATACTTGCATCCGAAACATAATGGTTCGATTAACGTTAAAATTTTATAGGATGAGATTTGTATTTTGCAATATAAAAGATAAAATATTCATAGTTAAGAAATTCATTCAGTAACTGGTATAGTTTGGAAAAGTTACCAATAAAAACTTGTTTTATAATTCGAGCTACCTTGTTTACGCAAGTAATAAATTACCCTGTAAACACTTAGCATTGTAGCAAAAATCCTTCAAATAAAACTGAATTGTCTTAGATCCAAAAATAGATCCCACTAAGACAGCGTTTTAATATAAAAAATACACTAATCTTTGTCACAAATGTGTAAAAATAAAGTTATTGTTTTGAATAATGCAGTCTATACATATATTTATTAATAATATAAGTATGGAGTGATATTTTATTCAGTATACTAAATATATTGAAACATCAGGATCATAAACACGTCCTAGGATTTACTTACTTCCTCAGCTTCCATTGGCAAAAGAAACAAGTAAACGTTTTTCTTATGCAGATCACCCGATCGATAAGTAATAAACTCATGGGCTAATAATACCAGAATTCGTGGTGCGATTGTAAATATTTTAGTTCAGCAACTTATGATGATATACATGCCAGTCAGTTATGATACAATCTTATTCCGTTAGGCCTAAAATAACTAGTGCTTGAAATTCTTTAAAAATTTATTTCACTCTGAGACATACAAACCATTTTACTTTTATTGATGCTCATACTCACTTAATGTTGCAGTTTCAATGCTATTCTCAACGTAACAAAGCAATGTATTTCTTATTTTGAAGAACGAGTAATTTCGATAATCTTATACAAAATCTAAGAACAACATATGCGTAATGCAGACACATATACCTGTAGATATAAATGTCTTTTTTTTTTCATATTTATGTTCCAGAACGTCAGTAAGTTTTAAAGTGCTTACCTAAAACACGCAGCTGCAGCTGTTTCCCTTTCTCTTTTATATCTGTGATACAGCTAGGCCAATCAGAAGTAAGCAAACCGTTCAGCTACAAGTTGCTAGTCGTCACTCGTCACAAGACCAGTTGGTGAGGTTGCGATTACTGTCGTGAGGTGTAGTTCGTGTTGTTCCGTGTTTGTGGGTAGTAAGTCATAAGTACGGTTGTTGTTAAGTTTGGTACTTTACGAAATCTCCCAGAACAAACAAAGTAGTCCTACGTTTTCGTAATTTTTACGCGTGCTGCCAATTTAGGTTTAGAACTTTAACCGTATCCATTTAGAATGCAGTGTTATGTTTTTACCTTAACATATTGATTGTATTTGCTCTAGTCGAATTAAACAAAATTCTATTTATGTTGTAGTGAAGTGGGAAACTTTAAACTTCATTTTAAAAGCAATAATTTATGGTAGGTATGACTCCTCTGATACAAAACGAAATGGGGAGGCCTACTTTATCGGATATGGAATCTACAAATGGAAATAACAGTAATACCACCGCCAATAAAATGAAGTGTGTGTTGGTAGGTGACGGAGCAGTAGGGAAAACAAGCCTTATAGTAAGCTACACCACTAATGGCTATCCAACAGAATACGTTCCAACAGCTTTTGACAATTATTCTGGTATGTTTTACAACGACACTTTCTCATAATACACTTATCGATTATATCATGTAAGTTTTGTTGAAATAATTTAATATCTTATAGGAAATGTATACATTTATTTTTCTGTAATTTCACTTTCGCATAAATTATTATTTAAAAAATATTTTGTTTCTTTGAAATATATATAGTTTTAATTGTATGTTCTATGCTTCAGTGTGTTATTAAATTATTTGCTCATTATCATTATAATGCTTCATTGGTGTTGGTTATTATTTATACTATATCCCCCCAATGGCACACTGTTAGATGTGCGGACTCGCGCCACAAGAAATTGGGTTTCGAAACCTGGGGTGGGCAGAGTACAGATATCACATCATGTAGCTTTGTGCTTAATTTGTATTAATTAATATTAGATCTTTAATTTTCTTTTCTGAATAATAACATCTTATGCTAATCGATAACACAGAAGAAAACATTTAGCTTTTGGAAGCCAGCTTCTAAATATGAAATGAGATACATGACTATAATATAGAAGTAAGAAAGTTATTACCAAATTGTGCGGTGTAGTGTTGTTTTATAGCCTTTAAATATATTTTTGTATTATGTCTGTGTATTCTGATTAAAAAGGTCCACTTTCTCCCTGTTTTAGTTACACAGGCATAGTATAAAGAGAATGTAGTTTTACGTGGAATAAATTACCTGATTTTCTTATCCAGAAAGAAGGGTAATTGTGTTTGATTAAAGTACTGTATGAGTACAGATTAACAGAAGTGTTTTCTATGAGCACAGATTAACAGAAATGTTTTAAACGAGTACAGATTAACAGAAATGTTTTTATGAGTACAGATTAACAGAATTATCAGCTCCACCCAAGAAACTTAAGTGAATTCTTCACACGGAACTACACCTAAGCAAACTTCTGAATACAATAAAATCTCATAATTTATTATTACTAGAATTGAGTTGACCGACATTGTTGTGCGAATACTGATAACAAAAATATAGTGGACGCTTTATTTGTTTATTTTGTAGTTAAGAGCAAAACTACACAATGGGTTATCTGAGCTTTGCCCACCATAGGCATCAAAACCCGGTTTGTAGAGTTTTTAAGCCCGGATATATACTGCTGTACTACCGAAAGGGGGCGTTTTATTTAAAATCAGTGACAAGATAATTTAAAAAGTTACTGTGTATATAAGTGAAAACCCTTATTTGAAATACATTTTAAATCATATTTTATTCAAGATTTTCTCATTATTCTTTAGATTATAAAAAAGATGTAATCCAGAGATTCACTTCATAGAATTTAATGAAAAAGCTGAAATGAATTATAAAAATTATCAACTTTAAAATATTAGTCATGTTAAATTTTAGGCGTTTATAGCGGTTTGAAGTAGAGATTTGAGACTGGCAAGAGAGCTTAGTATCACTCTGGTTAAAGTTTGCCTTCTTGCTAGATAAACTAATTTAACCTATATCAGTATGATTGAGGTGCTTGCAATCCTAAGAGTAAGGCCTAGAATATGTGTATAAGACATGGTTATTGAAACAAAGAGAAACACATAAATATCAATTTATTCAACAACAATTTTATTATAGATTTATTAATCTAATAAAACAGAAAGTTTAAACTGAAAAGTAAAATCAGTCGAGTGAAATAATTAGAGATGTTAGTTTACATTTATACATTAAGTACAGTCGTTTTCTCATAAACAATACACACATACAGGACTTTGATCATACCACATTCAAATGTGAGATACTAGCTGTTATTAAAAAACACGTAGAGTACTATTAAACAAATACACGTGTTCATAGCTATTTGTTATTTCTCATTTGAGCTTTGATTTTGAAATAAAAATTATTATCTTTCACAAAAGAAACTGTGTACTAGACTTGCATGCAAATAATATTAATTCTATAAACGTGGAGTGCCTTTTAGGGGCAACGGCCCACGAATAATGAATCCTCAGATTCATAGTCCGAGCACGTTAAATACAGGCTACGCCTAGCCCCCGAAGTAAGAACATCACTGTCACCCTAAAGATAGTTTAGCCTTGTAATTTCATTTGGTAGAATGAAACATGTACTCTCCGTTACCCCTGGCAATGACATCTGTTGAACTTCTGGAATCATTCACAAACTCGTGTCAGAAACAACTGCTCTGCCCAACACAATTCTAAGCTGTTTCCAACGACTAAATAGCATTTTAAAAAAACTTATTTTAGGCCCCCACCCCAAAGCCCACTGGAGGTTTAATCTTGTTGATCAGAATCTTACGAGGATAGTGGACTTTTGGGTTTTTATTATATCTAAGTCCCAAGGCTGAATCTTACTTGTTAGATGGAAGAAATAAAAATTCAGCTAGTCCCCGAACAAATAGAGACTAGAAACAGTTCTCTATAATACATACAATATTTCTTTCATGAATCTTTTTTTTTTTTCTTTTTTCATGCTTCTGCACTAATTTTATAAAATTATCATCTTTGCCTTTAGGCTGTTTTTTTTAACAAACGGAATATTTTTTTAAGTGGTTGGTTTTACTGAAGTTATGTCTTAAACGAACAAAGAGAAGTTTTGTGATTTATTTATGTTCGCATACATCAACATAACTACCCTAAGTGTACTTTTATTTCCACCTGCACAAGTATTGCCCATAAATGTTGAAGAAGCTGATAAAATGGACCAGCTTAATCTGGATTAAGCATATATTTAGGTTTGCATTTATTCATCATCACGAGAAAGTCAGCAAATGCTGTGCTGGTACAGCCTTGTTCATAAAACTTGTGAAACGCTATATGTTTTCATATTTTGATTGGTAAACTCTATAGGCGGGTCCGTCCTAACGGATGGAATTGTGGCAACCTGATATCACCTAAGTCTAATTAGTAGTTTTTTAAACAAATTAAATACTAATTACTACCTTGTTTTTATCTTATGTTTCGGCTGATAATCTGTTACCCGTTTTCAGACAAGTCCTCAGAGGACTTTTTGTGTGTAATGCTAGTAGCTGAGCTTCAATCCTGTTTTTTCTTCAAGAGCGTGTCTGGGTTTTGATTACTTCTGTCAAAAGTTGACTGAATATGTTAGAGTTGATGTAGAAAGCGTTTCAGCTCTTTTTTATATTGTTTGCTTTTGAATTTCGTACAAAGCTATACAGGGCTATCTGCGCTAGCCGTCCCTAATTTAACAGCATAAGACAAGAGGGAAGGCAGCAAGTTATCATCACCCACCGCCAACTCTTGGGTTACTCTTTTGCCAAAGGAATAGTGGGATTGACCGTTAGAAATAACGCTCCCATGGTTGAAAGGGTGAGCATGATTGGTGTGACCGGGATTCGAACCCGCGACCCTCAGATTATGAGTCGAGTGCTTTAATCACATGTCCATGCTGGGCTGTTGTTCATATACTGTGATTTTATTGTTAAGATTAATGAGTTGAAGTGCAGATTGGAAGGACCAAAATTCAAACCCCACGATATGTATGCCAGTCGTTGTTCTGTCAACTAAATAGCACGTGGCAGGTGTTGTTCAGTATTTTACATTCTTTTGTTAAGCAGTTATAAATTGAGGAAGGTTGTTCTTGGACCTTAGGACATCTGTTCAGACCGTGGTTCTCAGTTTGAAAACACACTACTATATGATGCTTTAAACCGTTTCATTTGTTTAGTACTGTAGTCAAGATTGGCAAGGTGTTTTCGCTCTACTGAGAAACCACTTCTCGTGGGAATTTGCTGTATCGAAACTTCTCTGATTTGTAAACGTAGGTAAGGGTGGTGCAGTGGGAATCTCGTGTTATACACTTTGTAAGGGCGGGAAAGGAATACAATTATATTCAGTTTGTGAATTATAAGACTGAGTTTCTGCTGTAATCAGTGTTACCGAAGTTATTATTAATATAAAAAAAAGACCTTATTTGGTTTCGAACCAAATAACACACGACTCTTACGTATTCTAATTATTTATTAGTATTATTAAAAAGGACTAGGACGGTATATTATATATAATCTCATAAAATTATTAGTGTCACATCTAGTAAAAAAGAAAAACTAACGAACGGAATCAATCAAATAAAATAATTACAAATGTCAGTTTATATTTATACATTTAATACAGTCGTTTTTTCATAAACAATACACATATACAGAATTGTATTAGTACAGTACTGATTTTAGTCAGTAGTGTTACTAAGGTTAATCACACTTATTTTGTTTCAACTCGTTGTCAAGGTTGTACCTTTCCCCAACTGTTAGTACAAGTGTTACCTGACATTATATTTTTAATACACGTTGTTTTGTGAATTAAAAGACAGTACTTGGAATTAAACATTTTCAAACATTTTTGAATAACCAAAGGTGATGTTGCACAAAACAAAATTGAAGTCTTAGATTTACATTTTGTATGAAGTGAAATCGTCGTGTTTACATTTTGTACGAACTGAAATCGTAGTGTTTACATTTTGTACGAACTGAAATCGTAGTGTTTACATTTTGTATGAACGGAAATCGTAGTGTTTACATTTTGTGTGAACTGAAATTGTAGTGTTTACATTTTGTATGAACTGAAGTAGCAGTACTCACATTTTGTATGAACTGAAGTAGCAGTACTCACGTTTTATATGAACTGAAGCCGTAGCGTTTACATTCTGTAGTAACATGGTAACAGCTGCAAGAAA
Organism: Carcinoscorpius rotundicauda; assembly: GCA_011833715.1. Classification (NCBI taxonomy): domain Eukaryota; kingdom Metazoa; phylum Arthropoda; class Merostomata; order Xiphosura; family Limulidae; genus Carcinoscorpius; species Carcinoscorpius rotundicauda. The sequence continues at coordinate 28,878,742 of CM022393.1, forward strand.
TAAATGTAAATTACAAAATAACGTGAAAGTTCAGCCTGTACTTTTAAATGACATGCACTTTAGGAGAAACATCTTGTACTGTTGTTATAAGAGCTGCATGTTAGAATATCTGAGGTTCTTTTGTAGTGAGCAAATTAAATTTTATTTTAGTCAAGAATGTTTTATGAAAGGAATTTTGAATCTACATGACTTGATTCAATATTTTGTATTTTTTATTTGTAAATAGTAATATAAAAATTATAAGTTGTAATGAAATTCCACTGTTTTATTTTTGAAAAATCAAAATCTAGTGGTAGTGACAGTCGACAATCAACCAATCAGATTGCAGCTATGTGACACTGCTGGTCAGGTAAGACGCTTCTCTTTCTTATGTAATTAAAATGTTGAAAGCCAGATAGGTTAAAACATCGAGAATAAATTGTGATTTTGATCGTTTTGCGTCAAATGTAGTAATTTTTAAAGAAATTCTTTAAATATGTGTTATATTGTAAATTCGATAAAAACTGTCTTTCATTTTTCCTACCTATGTGAAATTCACCTTTCTAACAGCATGTACTTGGAACAAGGAAGAATATCGTTATAGTTAGAGATGGTTCCAAATGACCGATCAAAACTTTATTCAAACGATCTTTCTTTTCTTTTTTTTTTTGCATTCCTGGGTTGTGGATGGATATGAACGAGCCCATTATTACATTCCAAAACGTGTTCAGATAAACTGAAATTTATCTATATCGTGACATTGCTGAGTTCCTGGAAATGTGGTTGGTAGTTTTCAGTATCAGAGATAATGTTTTTTTTTAACATTATGATGAAAACAAGAAACAAGAGACAACGTCAAGAAGGAAAATTTGAGCTTTAACTTCCATACTGATCTATTCCAATCGAGGCTCTGTTAACAATGCAGTATGAGATCATTAGCCAAAGATACATTAACCATCCCTAGTTTTGATATGATAAACCAGAGCGAAAGCAACTAGTCAACAGCACCCACCGTAAACTGTTTGATCTACTCTAACAGAATAGTTGGAGTTTACTGTCACTCTTGTAACGCACCCATGGTCCCAAAGTACAAAACGAGGTTTTTCGAGCAGAGGAACGTGAACCAAGGGCACTCCAGTTTACAGTCGAGCACGCTATCCATCCGACACGCTTGGCCTGAATGATAATTATAACGATAAATACACCTATGATTATTAATAGTTACGTCAACTTCAGATTTATATGATATTTTCAGGTAGCACTTTAGCTTCAAAGAGATGTTTTTTTTTAATAACAGACTGTAACTTTTTTTTCAACGATGATATGCAAATGACTGAGTAAAATTAACCTCTGGAACAAAAATGGTTGTATCTTGAAACACGTTGTAAAACAAATCCTAGTTTGTTTTTCTATGTGTTGTAATGAAAAATTAAAATTACTTTATATCATACGATGTCATGTTTTAACCCCTAAACCTCTGTTAGAAAAGTTGGAGTAATTTGTCTAAATCATCAAATAAAGGAAGGTTAAGTAAGTACACAGGAAGATAAATATTATTACTTGTAAAACTGGTTGTAAAAATTCTGCTCTTTCATCGTTTTCCGAGCTATGAACTTTATAACGAACTTTATGTATTTAATATATGTATAGGCACAATGACGGCGCTACAGGGGTATTTGCCCACCCCAAAATTCTTTTCCCTCTAGTTTACCCTTACCACACAAAGTAATAAAACAACCTTACACACATAGATAAAATATAATGTGCATAACAAAAAATACGTTCGCATGCCTACTACTTTCTTACGAGATATTTTTTTCTTGCATGGTAAAGTCAACCAGATATATCTTACAATTATAGGTATTGTCTTTAACACTACATTTTTATACTAATGGTACTATTGTACCAAATAATTATTAATTTAATTGAATAATGCTCAAGAGAACATTATCCATCAACCCACTCATTGTTAGATTAGCTAGAATGATCAAAAACCTTCTGATCCTTTCCAAGCATTTTTTTTCGGATTCAAAACTCAATACAAGGCAATTTTTTGAACCCTTATGTTAGCTTAATATAATTTAACATGATAAAATTTGGGAGGAATAGCGAAATTACATTTGGGTTTTGAATATCTTGTTTTGCCCCCCTGCTCCCCCCCCAAAAAAAAACAATTGTGCTTGTGCCGCCATTGTATATTAACAAATACAAATAGCTTGAATGTTCAAATGACAGTGTTATACTGTGGGAACAACCAGCCTAAGATTACAGGGCTTAAAACTAAGCCTGTATGAATAATTTAATTTCTTAAATGGCATTATAATTATTCTGGTTTCGATACACATATATTAGGGTTCAGTATATTATAACTAGATATTAAGATTTTAGTCAGTAACAATAAAACAATAATATTTTACAGTAGCCAGGATGTGTTATCGGAAAGAACACATTAAAGTAACATAAAATTCGAAAAAGTTTCCGGTAAGATTTTATTATTCAAGAAAAAGTTCTGTATCTTAATGAAATGACTATTTTTCTATGAAATTTCTTTTATCTGACGGTTAAAGGTCGTTTTCTTCTTCTAACTTCTATGTCTGGTTTGATTCTATCCTACAGTATAGTATAATCTGTTTGTAGTGGATTGAGTGGAAGAAATACTTATTTAACACTTACAATACAGCTATTACAAAATATTATAAGATGTGTGTTATTATTATTAAAGTATAGTGATACAAAATTTAAATCAATAAATAATCATCATTTTGTAAGTTACATTCAACAAAGATGTATTGGAATGGCGACAAATAAAATCAATTTGTCAAACACGAGCTGAAGAGATTCAGAACTCACAAATTACTGTAACGATAAAAACGTAAACTATAGAATATTTCGAGAAAACTGTTATTTTTTTTACAAAATATACGTCGAATCAGCATACGAAGAATGTTCATGAAACAGCAAATCTGTCAATAGTACACACATTAATAAATTATGTTATCATTAATATTTGACGTTATAAGTAAAATATTACGAATATTTAAAGTGTAGAATGTGGTTAAACATCTTTAACGTGTACTTAAAGTTCAAACACGAGCTACTCTCGAGCAAACTTTGTGAGTCGTAGTATTTTGCATCATATGCTAAACGAATAAAAATGACTGGAAGGCTTAAACGACAATGGATAATAGAATGTTAAAATAAGTTTTCCTAAACTAAGACTACACGGATAAAACTGTGTAAATCTTTGCACATGTTTTTTTGCATTCCTCTAGTTGATGTTCCTTGCTACAAAATACTTGGAGGAAGGTGTAATTTGAGAGCTGACGCCACGTGTAGATACAAGGGTGTATAAGTGTTTGTACAGTTCGGTGAAATTTAGGATTTGTGTACGTTGAACTTTATGAAATGTTGTACGAACTGTTACAAAACATTTGTACACTGAGAGATTTTAGAATAATTGTATTTAGTAAGAAATAAAGGTTGACACACTGTAGTAGACTGTGTAATTTCTGATGAACCAGAAGAGGCGAGTTCACAAGTTAGGGACATACATTTGTGGAAAGGATTTGTTTGCATTTGTCAGTTCTATACGGAAACGATGTTTAGGCTACATGTACACCATAAAGTTTTGTCACACCTAAACCATAAAGTGTTACACATCACAATAAAGTCTTGTCGCACGTAAACCATAAAGTGTTACATATCAAAATAAAGTATTGTCACACGTAAACCATAAAGTGTTACATATAACAATAAAGTGTTGCTAATCAGTGATGTCGAGAAACCCACTTGTTGAGAACTTTTATATGCAAAAACGGCTTTTCTGGGCCCAGAAAACACTTCAAATAGAAGAGCGAACAACGTTTCGACCTTCTTCGGTCATCGTCAGGTTCACAAAGAAAGGGTTACTGGCCGGAAGCTGAACACATGTTTGGAAGGGGTTGTATAACTGAGTGTCGCAATGTAGAGGGCGCGGTTTGAATATATAATTTTATCTATAATATTAATATAGGTATAATGGTGTTCCTTTATATTGGTTTATTTTGGGTTTAAGTTGTTGTATAAGTAAGGCTTCTTTAATTTTTCGTTTGTTTATGTTTGTTTCTTTATTTAGTATTTTAGTGTTTTCTATGGTTATGTTGTGTCCATTTGACTTGCAGTGTTCGAAAACGTGTGAAGGTGACTTTTTATGTTCTTTGAATCTGGTTTCCATTTTTCTACTTGTTTCTCCTATATAGAAGTCGTGGCAGTTATCACATTGTATTTTATAAATAATGTTGGTGTGGTGTTTGTCAGTGTAGTTCTTACATAGTATAGACCTTAGTTTTGTGCCTGGTTTTTGAATAAATTTAGTGTTAACTGGAATGTTATATTTTGTTACTAGTTTTTGCCAAATGTTGGTTATTTGTTTGCTGATGTCAGGAATATATGGTATACAGCAGTATATGGTTTCGTGATTTTTTGATTCGTGAGATATATTTACTTTTGTTGGTTGATTTTGCTTTCTGTCTAGGTGTGTGCGTATAATGTTTTCTACGGTTTGTGGAGGAAACTTATTAATGTTGATGAAGTGTTGTTTTATTTTATCTAATTCATCGTTAATTTTATCTGGTGAGCATAGTTTTATGGCTGTGTTTATCTGGTTTCTTAGTATGTTGAGTTTTTGTTTTGTTTCATGTGCTGAGTCCCAAGGAATGTATAGTCCAGTATGGGTGATTTTTCGGTGGATTTCTGTTTTGAATTGTGTGTCGGTTCTTATCATTTTGAGGTTAAGAAATGATATTTGATTGCTTTCTTCCTGTTCACATGTGAAGTTAATGTTGGGATGTATAGAATTAATGTGAGTGAAAAAATTAAGTATGTGTTCTGTAGATTTGAATCCTGCAACCGTGTCATCTACATATCTGTACCAGTATAGTGGTGGATGTAATGCAGTATTAATTGCTTGTGTTTCAATTTGTGTCATAAAAATATTGGCTAGAACTGGTGATACTGGGTTGCCCATGCTTAGGCCATTTGTTTGTATATAGTTGTGGTTGTTGAACATGAAGTTTGTCTTTATTGTGGTGAATTCTATGAGGGTTGCTAACTGGTTACTGGGAATGTCTATAATTGGGTTAGGGTCTCGGATATAGAGTTCTAAGGCTATCTTGCAGGCTTCTGTTGTTGGAACTTCTGTGAAGAGGTATATAACATCGAAACTGGCCATTAAGGCTTTATGATTAAGTTGATTTAGATTAGACTTGAAATTAAAAGAGTCTTTGATGAATGAGCTGGCTGATGTTGCATATTTGGAGAATGCCCATGCTATGTATTTACCAAGATTGTAGTTAAACGATTCATATGTTGACATTATTGGTCGTAATGGACAATCTGGTTTATGAGGTTTGGGGATGCCGTATATTTGCGGTGTGCGTGACACAATTTCACAAACACTTTATTCCTACCTACGTAAAACCGACTCACGCACACCGCAAATATACGGCATCCCCAAACCTCATAAACCAGATTGTCCATTACGACCAATAATGTCAACATATGAATCGTTTAACTACAATCTTGGTAAATACATAGCATGGGCATTCTCCAAATATGCAACATCAGCCAGCTCATTCATCAAAGACTCTTTTAATTTCAAGTCCAATCTAAATCAACTTAATCATAAAGCCTTAATGGCCAGTTTCGATGTTATATCCCTCTTCACAGAAGTTCCAACAACAGAAGCCTGCAAGATAGCCTTAGAACTCTATATTCGAGACCCTAACCCGATCATAGACATTCCCAGTAACCAGTTAGCAACCCTCATAGAATTCACCACAATAAAGACAAACTTCATGTTCAACAACCAAAACTATATACAAACAAATGGCCTAAGCATGGGCAACCCAGTATCGCCAGTTCTAGCCAATATTTTTATGACACAAATTGAAACACAAGCAATTAATACAGCATTACATCCACCACTATACTGGTACAGATATGTAGATGACACGGTTGCGGGATTCGAATCTACAGAACACATACTTAACTTTTTCACTCACATTAACTCTATACATCCCAACATTAACTTCACATGTGAACAGGAAGAAAGCAATCAAATATCATTTCTTAACCTCAAAATGATAAGAACCGACACACAATTCAAAACAGAAATCCACCGAAAAATCACCCATACTGGACTATACATTCCTTGGGACTCAGCACATGAAACAAAACAAAAACTCAACATACTAAGAAACCAGATAAACACAGCCATAAAACTATGCTCACCAGATAAAATTAACGATGAATTAGATAAAATAAAACAACACTTCATCAACATTAATAAGTTTCCTCCACAAACCGTAGAAAACATTATACGCACACACCTAGACAGAAAGCAAAATCAACCAACAAAAGTAAATATATCTCACGAATCAAAAAATCACGAAACCATATACTGCTGTATACCATATATTCCTGACATCAGCAAACAAATAACCAACATTTGGCAAAAACTAGTAACAAAATATAACATTCCAGTTAACACTAAATTTATTCAAAAACCAGGCACAAAACTAAGGTCTATACTATGTAAGAACTACACTGACAAACACCACACCAACATTATTTATAAAATACAATGTGATAACTGCCACGACTTCTATATAGGAGAAACAAGTAGAAAAATGGAAACCAGATTCAAAGAACATAAAAAGTCACCTTCACACGTTTTCGAACACTGCAAGTCAAATGGACACAACATAACCATAGAAAACACTAAAATACTAAATAAAGAAACAAACATAAACAAACGAAAAATTAAAGAAGCCTTACTTATACAACAACTTAAACCCAAAATAAACCAATATAAAGGAACACCATTATACCTATATTAATATTATAGATAAAATTATATATTCAAACCGCGCCCTCTACATTGCGACACTCAGTTATACAACCCCTTCCAAATATGTGGTCAGCTTCCGGCCAGTAACCCTTTCTTTGTGAACCTGACGATGACCGAAGAAGGTCGAAACGTTGTTCGCTCTTCTATTTGAAGTGTTTTCTGGGCCCAGAAAAGCCGTTTTTGCATATAAAAGTGTTGCTAAACCATAAAGGGTTAATATCACAATAAAATCTTGACACACGTAAACTGTAAAGTGTTACACATCACAATAAAGTCTTGTCACACGTAAACCATAAAGTGTTACATATCACAATAAAGTATTGTCACACCTAAACCATAAAGTGTTACATACCACAATAAGGTCTTACCACACGTAAACCATAAAGTGTTACATATCAAAATAAAGTATTGTCACACGTAAACCATAAAGTGTTGTTATATGCCACCAAATATGAATTGTATATTGAGCAGTACTATTGTCAATCGTCATATGAATTTTTTTAAATGATGGTTCTGTTAATTTTAGTACGAATTATAAAGATTAAGCTTCGAATCTATCCTGTTCATTTAGTGTGTGTTATATTGCTCCAAGAGTAGTCCTAAGCTTTCGTGAGTTTTGCCTAAACATTCATTGTGCAGTGAAGACCAAAAGGTAATCCCAGAGTTCATTCTCCGCATTCCGTTACAACAACAACAAAAAAAACAAGCTACCCGCTTTGGAAATAGTGCAACATTGGAGAGGTTCTAAAAGCCTTCTTTAAGTATCAGTTGAAAGCAGTTTGACTGTCTGTTCTCGTTTGGTTTTGCGAGAAAATTGCATGAAAAAAGAAAAAAAAAACTAATTGGTGATAGTTATATATATATATATATAGAGAGAGAGAGAGAGAGAGAACAAAGATAATAATTTATTCGTATATGTTGCTTCGAAAATAACCACGGAAACATGTTTTCTATACAACTTTTGTATTTTTTGTATCGCTCTTTTTTTTTTTCCGAGGATATTCGCTCATAAATAGTTATGGTTTACCATTGCTAATGTGACTGAGTCCAGTATCAGTGGTTCTCTCTGACCTCTTTTGAGCTATTCTAGTGCATTTTGGGTCAAACATTGTTCTGAGTCACCTTCTGACCTTGTGTCACATGCTAGCGGATTTGCAAAGTGCATGCTTGGCTCCAGGGTGTAATTTTGCTAGTCTTGTTTTCCTGTTATCTTGATTTATCGTTACTCCAGAATGGGTACTCTTCACCCACTGAGCTACAGAAACATAGCTGAAGGTAATACCTCAGTTTTACACAATCTTCAGGGTATTAGTATGCGTTGTACATTATCGATACGTGCAGTCCACCACTGTGTATCTGAACTGATGTTCTCCTTAGACTTCTTGGTTGTTAAAATCGTAGAAAACATTTATTATATTGTTCAAGCAATCAGATGTATTAAAATTTGTCTAGTGTTGTCGCTGTTTTTAATGTTTTGTTCTGCAATGAAGTGTCGGAAATTAGTTGTATTGGAAAATCAGTAGGCCTAAAATTTGTTACAAAAACGAGTTACCCACCGATTTTTTTTTCCTTACATATTCATCATCATTTCTTCATTGCGGCTAGAAATCAAAGGTTTGTAAAAATAATTAAAAAATAGATCTGAAATAGCGTTTTTACACACCTTTTTCAACAAAGTGGAATAGCTTACGAAATGCATATGACTTTATTTCATTCGCTTTTCGCTTTAAATTGTTCAGAACATAAAAGGAAACCTTCAAAAACATGGGGTTTAGTAAAGTAAATAAAGTGAGAAAAATTAGTCAAGAAAATAAAAAGTTCGAGAGGTGTGTAGTTTTCAAGTACCTGGATTATTAAAAAAATAATACGGTTAAAAACAAATAAAGATTAGAAACAGTTGACAGACAATTATTTCCTTCATGCTTAATAAACTGACACGTATGAGTTTCTTAACAAAGAAACCTTAATATCTACGTGTTCATAAAGGTTTTGTAGGTCTTATGAGGTTATGAACATTTCCGAACATACAGTTAGTCATCATATGAACTGTTGCTGCCGTTTAAATTAGACTAATTCTGACTAATTTTTTTTCCTTTTTATTGGCTAAAAAGAAAGATACATGATGAGATTTTCTTGTGTTTTGGTCGCCGTGGGTATCGAAATTTGATTTTTATCGTTTTTTTTATTTGAAGCCACGTTCCTATGAGCTATCTGTTGCGTAAACTGCGGGGAATAAGAACCACTTTATTTTAACGTTGTAAGCTCATAAACTTACCCCTGACCCACTGGAATGTTGGTGTACGTTATTTAAATGAACATGCAAACAATAGCTACTGAAATTTTTTTCTTGGCTTTGATATTTTTTTTTTCATTTATTAGTTGTCTTTTATATATAAAAGTAAGAAAGGTTGTAACTACATGAAAAATGTTAGAAAACGGTACATCAATAAATGCGTAATTTCCAATTTAAGATACAACACTTTAAATGTTTGTTTTTTTAATTAGACAAAACTGTTCATGGAATTTACCTTTCACGAAATAAGTAAGCTCAGAAATAGAATCCTACATGTTTCTGACGCTGACAGAAGGTCAACATGAAGTATGTGTAGATATATATCCCTTACTGGCTTTCATAGCTTGATCAGAAAGTATCTTTCCACTTCCTCGTGGTTGATGCAACTATACCGAGAAAACAGCTTACACTGTGCTCGTCTTTACTACACAGACGACCTCATGGTGGTGACCTAAGTCTAATCAGACGCCTTAACGTGACTTAGAGAAGCAGCTTTTATCGCCTGCCTACTTTCTTGTCTAGGAATGAGGGAAACATCCTATAATAATCTAGGCAATCAGTTTATTTCAATTCGTATTGCCTTGTGAATGTTTGATCTGATCATTTTGTGCCATTCATAATCTTTAAACTCTCATATTGATTTAGTTACAACCGGATAAAAGTGAGAACTAAGAGATAAGCATCAGATAACACTAAACTAATTATAACATGAAGTAAGGACCATGAAGGTATTGGATATAACAGACGTACTGTTGCTGGCATCATATTGCATATTTTCCTTTGCCTTCACTATTAAGTTCTTAGCGTAACTAATGTGGATTTTTCCATTTCATTTACCCTAAATAAAAGTAAAGTTACTTAAAATCAAATGATAATAGCAAAGATCAGTGTAAAAATATTAAATAATAAGTTTTACTAATACTTACCTAAATTCTGACTTGTTAGTGGCAAATAACTAAACTTGGTAGAAATACAGACTTGAAGTGAGAATGTAAGTTTAAGGATTAATAGGTTAATGTTTAATAGTAAATGATTAATTGTTGTAAAGTGTAGCAACTAGTATGAATAACTACAAGTTAGTGAAATAAGTGTTGTAATAGCAATGCATTATAAACTGTATTTCAGCTTGTTTGATTGATAATGTTTTTTACTGACTTATTGGTCCGTGATGACGAGAAACCCACTTGACGTAAAAATATATTCTCAAGACGGCTGGTGTAGGTATTAGCACTTTAATTGAAATAAAGTAGAACAAAGTTTCGACCTTCTTAGGTCATCTTCTGATAACCTAAGAAGGTCAAAACGTTCTTTTGTACTTTATTATAATAAAAGTTTGAATCATCAAGTAGGTTTCTCGACCGATGTTCTGTTGAAATATGTAGTATGTTCCAACATCGATAAAACTCTTTCCAATGCTTATACATCATTACTCCCTACCTATTACTACTTATTGGTCTTTGTGAGAGAATTGTATGACATTAATTGTAATATAGGTTTATTTACAGTTAGATAAGACACCATTAATAGCAAATTAAAGATAGAAAAGTTTTATAAATTGTCAAATACCAATTACATCATTGCCGATATATAAAATGAAATGAAGGTTTTAAACATAACCTATATTAAGAATTATTTTTGTTGAGAGATATTCAACTAAACTTTACAAAAACTATCTGATGATAGTCGTACCTGCTATTAATTTTATAGGCTAGAGGGAAGACAGCTGGTCAACAACATACAACGTCAGCACATGGGGTACTTTTGTGTGATCGAACAGTATTATACCCAACACGCTTCAAAGTACGTTGTACATTTCTGTGACACCAATCATGATTCTTTATATTCCAGTTCGGGAAACCTCATGACGAGAACATACCAAGCTTATATTAATCACAACGAAAAACACTGACTTTTTATCGTAACAGTAACCAATTGTCCAATGTCATCTTTTGTGGTCTTCGTGTTTCATGTTTATTTCTGACAATTTCTGTATGCACAGTAAACGCAAGATGATGAAAAGCCATGACCAAGTAGGCAAGTTCTGACAGTCGTATAACAAGTGGACGAAGTCTTCGTTTGAGAGAATGTACCAAACCATTACATAGTGTATTTCATCGATAACTTTGAAGAATGGGAGAACTCCTTTTTAACCAATATAAAACGCACACCAAAAGTAGCACTGTAGAGTCCTGGAGGAAACAATCCAATGTACTTGTCTAAAGTTTATATATATAAAAAATGTATATATTATTTCTACAATTTGAAAATAATTTCACAGTCTGGCATGGTTGATGTTTCTTATCGAATATTCGTGTATTATGAAAATGAAATTATTCAACGTAGCATATGGAAAAAACAATTGTAATGGAAAAATGCTTCGTAAAAGTTTGGTTTGTTTTGAATTTTTTGGAAAAATTCATGAGGGCTATCTGCGAAGCTGTTCCTAATTTAGAAGTGTAGGACTAGAGGAAAGCAGCTAGTCATCACCACCCATCGCCAACTCTTTAGCAACTCTTTTACCAAAGAATAGGAGGATTGACCAACACATTATAACGCCCCGCACGGCTGAAAGGGCGAGCATGTTTGGTGTGACGGGAATTCGAATCCGCAACCCTCGGATTATGAGTCGAGTGCCTTAACCACCTGGCCATGCCGGGCCTAGCTGCTTCGAAAAACAAAAGAAACTCAAATTATTTGAGATCTGCTTGAGAATCATTGCACGGTGATATCGAATAAGAATGTTCTACTAATATATTCAAATCTGTGTGGATGTAATTGAAATATCTGACATCTTTAGAACAAGTGTGGATTTTACTCGCAAAACATTATCTTGGTATATGTGTAGCCTAAGAAAACAAGCATCAGAATGGTAGAGATTTAACAGAACTGATTCTTAATTATCTGTGATTACTAAGCACAAGTTATGACTATCCTGTTAAGCAACTAATTCACACCGTTATTATTAGTTATTTACACTTGCTTTCAGCAGGTGGAAAAACGTGTGTCAGTTGTGTGCTCTTGTCACGCAGCCTGAAGACTGTGAGATAAACGTAAGAATTTATATGGGGTATGTATGTACATGTGGTTGCGTTTTCTTATAGCAAAATCGCATCAGGTTATCTGCTGTGTCCATCGAAGGACATCCGTAAACTTAACGCTGTCCCAGCGGGGGACTCATAGGGGGTAATGAAGTACAATAATTTGAAGCATTCATAGGTTTAAACAAACCCTCATGAAATAATGTGCTTATCTGAATATTGATTATAATCACTGGAAAATGCTATAATTTGCGTGTCTTTTTATACGAAGAAATCCTAGAAATCTATAAGATGTGAGGAAGGAACACTTTTAAAGGAAAAAGAAAACAATACGAGGGCGTGCGATCAAGGGGTACGCTCCTTCTGGAAGATCTTGTAAATGTTCATCGCTAATGATATATTTTATACGTGTGGTCATACTGCTTGTGGCTCGACATGGCCAAGCGCGTTGAGACGTAAGACTCCTAATCCAACGGTCGCGGGTTCGCGCCCGCGTCGCGCCAAAACATGTTCGCCCTCCCTGCCGTGGGGGCATTATAATGTTACGGTCAATCCCACTATTCATTGGTAAAAGAGTAGCCCAAGAGTTAGCGGTGGGTGGTGATGACTAGCTGCCTTCCCTCTAGTGTTACACTGCTAAATTAGGAACGGCTAGCACAGATAGCCCTCGTGTAGCTTTGTGCGAAATTCCAAAAGCAAACTAAACCATACCATACTGCTTGTATAAAATAGTGAATAGCGACATAAGTTCTAAAGGATATAACATTAAAAACGCATCATTTTATGTAACAACCTTTTGTAGTTGGTTTAATAATACTTAAGTAGCTATTTTAGGTATTAGTTGCTTGTTATGACTGAAGAATGCGCTTCCCAAATGAAGAACCACATGTTAACGAGGTGATCGTTCGCATTCAATCTTTCAAGTACAATCTACTAGGAAAGAAAGTTTGTAATCCATGAAATACGATTAATGATGCAATGTTATACAATTGCCAAGTTTTATAGCATTCACAAGTAGTGTGCATTATTCAATTTTAAGAGTAACCACTGCTAGAAAGTGGTGATAGAACAGAGGTGTAGTCGGCGGGCGGATGTGGGGGAAGCCTGTCCTTCTGAAAAATCTATGCATATTGATCACATATAGTTTTCCAACTTTAATAAATAATAAACTCGTTTCGTATCATTTAATAAAAAAAAATCAAACTTTTATAATCATTATTACATTTAATTTCATCTATTTTAATGAGAATTTTATTTAAAATGAATATCTATTTCGGCTCTTTAATTCATGGCCTCCACACATACGAGTGGAAAACCTGGTTTGTTTGTTTGTTTGTTTTTGAGTTTCGCCCAAAGCTACACGAGGGATATTTACGTTAGCCGCCCCTAATTTAGTAGTGTAATACTAGAGGGATAACAGCTAGTCATCACCACCTACTGCCAACTCTTGGGCTACTCTTTTACCAACGAATAGTGGAATTGATCGTAACATTATAACGCTCCCACGGCTGAGAAGGCAAGCATGTTTGATATGAGGAGATATGAATCCACGACCCTGGCTACACCATTAAGTCACAATGAGAAATTGTGACCAGTATTTCCGCTGCGGATTATGAAATAGTTGTAACACATTACCACTAGAAAATGTAAAAACTTGCAAACTATTAAAACTAAGAAAGTATGGAAAGTTGTTTAACATTACAGTTAGAATGCCTAAAAAGCTGTATTACATTACACCTGGAAAGTACAAAAAGTTATATAATATTACAGCTGGGAAGTACGAAAATCTGTATAATATTGTAGTTATAAAAAGTAATAACAGCCTTCAGAGATTTAGAGAAAAAACTGTAGGATGCTTGGGGCGAGCGTACATTTTAGGTTTAGAAATAAAATGTTGAGAATACTGAGTGTAAGCATTGGCGTTAGATCCAAATTAATATCGTAAACATATGGATGTTGAAGGTGCTGTCGGTTTGTTCTAAAATTGAGACTGTTAGTAGTACAATACATTATTATGAGACAGTAAGTACAGCCGTTGTGAAATTGTTTTCTTAACGGTTGGAGATAACAGCGAACCTTTGTACCTTCTTCCCTAGCGTTGAATTAAATCATTCAAAACACATGCTTACGCTTTTATCACTATCTTTATGTTATCAGTCGAAAATTCTGGGTTTAATTTTTGTGTGTGATATATCATTTGAATAACAGGAAGAAAATAACAGTATCTGTGAAATTACGTAATATTTGTAACAAAGCTTTTTGTCACGTGCCCTTGCAGCTTCAGAGAGGTCGATTTTGGGGCGGACTTCTGCTAACTGAAGCATCACCCTGAAATGACGTTCTTTCACGTTATACAACCAAAACTGTTCTCACACTGCTGGGTTCCTTCCCCGAATGTCTTGGATTAGGGCCCTCTACCCACTTTGTTTTTGTAATTCTTGTGCTGCTCTTTTTTAGTGAGAAAAAACTATATTCACCCGACTGTTTACTTTGTTTCCATGGAAAACATTACGTTGTTTAGTAGCCTTGAGCTGATTAATATGCTGATTCAAACGCACTTAGAAACGACATTATATTACAACGTTCTGAAATAGTTACGGACGGCTCAGCGCCTCCAATCTCACGTCTTCCCGTTGATAATACGTTATTCCTACCGCACGTGCATGCTTTTTGTAACTTACTGTCTGGACACGCACAAACTAATTTTTATACTTGTTTATTCTACAAACATGGATGACGTAAGCTACGTGGGAATGCATATGGTAAACATACAACCCCTAAACTTGTTCCTAAAGTTTATTTAATCTGTTGGCTTTATGAAGTATATTTAGTGTTAACTCTCGTAATAAAACAGGAGATATCTGTTAACCCTCCTCGTACATGTAAGCTCCTTTCTGTTTGAGTGATCGTTTCAAAATCAAAATGCTTATCTTGCTGGAGTACTACCACTTTTCTGCCATGAATTTGGGATAAACCATTCACACGTAGCACGTGGTTACGTGTAACGAAATATTTATGTTAAAATATTAAGTATTCTTTTGTGTGTGTTTGTTTTTTTAATATTAGAGACAATATATATAAAATAAAGATAAGCGAGTAGGTTGAAACTGAAAGCTGAATTTTGAATTACAAACAGTTATAATGATTTAAATGTGTAGTTATGATGTGTTGTGTATGTATATTATTATATAATTCAATATATTGTTATAATGAAGAACGAGGCTGCACGTCTCTTAAAGAGTAATTATGAACATATATAAGTTTTGTTATGTAAATCAAGTGCACGGGCACGTGAGGTTACGCCTCAATACTCGGAAACAGAAATTACGTGGCTGTAAACTTTTCAAGGATTTTACTGTTGTATGGTAGATAATTCTTTTACTGCAGAAAAACACTTTTGCGGTTCTGAGTTCTCGTATCATAGTTCTACTTCGCGTTATGTTAAATGTATCTGTTGTATGGACGACAAATAAAACGCTGGGGCACAATCCTTTATCTATTTTAATATTTAAATCTTTTGTTTCTTTTTAAATTTAGACTTACTCATTACTACAAGCTATAAAATTAGCTTCTGTTTCAAGTTAACTCTTTTGTAGACTCCATCTTGTTTTTCTCACAGTGTTATATCATACGAAGCGTAAGTAATCCTCTCGTCTTAACTATAGTTTTTCCTTGTTGACTTTGACCACATTGAATATTTAGGTCACTCTGCTTGAGAATCAGTGTCAGATGTCTAATATGCATGTGTGTGTGTGTTATTTGTGGCGGTCAAAGACATGTACGCTGGATCACATGATACGGAAAATCGAGCGTTTCTTTCGTTTGTTTGATAACAAGTTATAACTAAAGAAGAAAAAAAATTTGCTAATAACAGTACGTGGCCTTCACAAGGACCGGTTTATTATATATCAAGGCTGAAGTTTAATAATCATGTACAGATTTGTTAATGATCAGCATATGAAGTGTCATAGTTATCTTTTAGAGTGTCTACAGAGTGTTAACGTTGTTTTTAAGAGTGTTTACAGAGTGCCAATTTTGTTTTTCAGAGTGTGTACAGAGTGTCAAAGTTGTCTTTCAGAGTACTACACAGTACTAAATATGGTTTTAGAGTGTCTACAAAGTGTCAAAGTTGTTTTTAGAGTGTTTATTTAACGTCAAAGTTGTTTTAAGTGTCTATCGAGTGTCAAAGTTGTTTTTAGAGTGTTTACATAGAGTCAAAGTTATCTTTTAGAGTGTCCACAGAGTATAAAAGATGTTTTTCAGTGTTACAAAGTGTAACATTTGTCCTTTAAAATGCTCTGGAATGTCGACTTTGTCTACAGAGTGTATATATTGTATTTTAGAGTAAAGAGTGTCAGATTTATTTGTTAGAGTATTTACTTTAAAAGATAATGGGATAACAACACTGCCCATCTTCCAGTTTTGCACCGGGTTCACTTAACAAAGTTAGCTTACTTTTTACTGCTTCCAAGTGGCACAGCGGTATGTCTGCGGACTTATATTGCTAGTTTCGATACCCGTGGTGAGCAGAGCACAAATATCCCTTTGTGTAGCTCTCTGGTTAATAACAAACAACAAAACACTAATTTTTTGGATAGGGGATGTTTAGACCACAAGAAAAATATGCTGTTATTGATGTTGTTGTTTTTAAGTAAATAAGACACTTGTTTGGATAGAGTGCAGATGAGTCAATCTGAGTGACGTGCACGAGCCTTAGAAAGTTCTGATGTTTTTCAAAGCAAAGGGAAAACACGTCCAGAAATGTAAAAATTAAACACTTCTTTTCCGTGTGCTGTAATTTTAATACGAAAACACATTCAGGTAACAAACACCCAATTTATAACCAGCTGGGCTAGTGTATGGGTTGTGTTACTTTTTATGATGTGATGTTTTTATGTTGTAAATGGACTTGACAACTGCAGTTTTTACCACGTCGTTTTTAACATCCTCAAGAAATTGTAGCTTTCCCGACTGACTGCGGGGTTTCATTGGCGTTTTCATCTGTTGTCAGCCGCCCGCCAATAACCTTGTCAAGCGTCTACAGGGAGAGGCAGTCAGTTCGAGAAAAATACTGCAGTAACTCCCGACGTGAAAGTCTATCTCGTGATCAGCATGTTCCCCAAAACTTACACATTTTTATGCTAGGCCTGTTTTTTCTTTTTTTTTCTTTTTATGCCCGCGGTTTTTACGTAAGAATCGCGGGGAAACCAATGTTATTATTCTGTCAATAATAAGTGCATTTTAAAGTCGTCAACAGACACACACGCACGTGGTTTAATGCATTATGATCGTTTGAAGTGTTATGGTGATTATTAATTTTACCTTTAATACAAAGTGTTTACAGTAAACTTGAAAGCAATATATCTTTCACTTAGTTGATGCAGCTTAAACCTAGTTACACACGTGTTACAATATTAAATATTTAGCACATTTGTAATGTCGTTGATTTCTAACAACAGGCCTCATTCTTAATTAGATTAATATAATTGTGTGTGATGTGTATGATCCACCACGTTTAACTTAGATGAGGAAACCACATATTTTCACGTAATACGTGCTGTCATAATTAGAGTTTAACAAACTTTCTCGTTATTCATCTGATAGTGTAACTTAAAAGTATAGAGTTTCGTTATAATGGCACACCAACTGTTATCGCACAAGCTCGTTTTTCTGCAGGTTAAACCCCTAGAAGCTCAGCTTTCAAGATTTTAAGAGATACAATCAGTGCATCTCTGGTAATTTCCTGGAAACTCTTCGTATATATCATCGATATATTCAGTTACTTGGTGTTCGGGTCATCATACTTTTTATCTAAATTTCTTGGTACTTCCTACTATCGTCAACTTTTCTGATGACTTTGGTTGAGAAAGAACAATATAAAATAAACAACAGCGTTGATAATTTTATACTAACTTGCAACTCTTTCTGTTATGATACTTAATATCTCAAAAAAATCGTCTGTGGTCAAACTGGAGAAGTACTGAAATGTATTCTAATAAAAAGGAAAGGTCGATCTAAAGAAAATTACGTATGATATTCACTTGTGAGGTAATCAAATTTGTGCGAACGTGAAATGAATGGTATTATGCCTATTATGCAGTGGATAAGGTATTGTTTTGTATTCGTTTCAGGCCTAACTTTCTACTTGTAATTCCAATAATTAGTCTGAATTAAGCATACTCTGGTACTCTACTGACCTTAGAACGTACGTCTTCATAATAATTGTCCCAAAAATGTTAAATTGCCGCCTCCAGACACGCTTCTTTCTGTTTGTCTTCACTTTTCATGGGTATTTCTAAAGAGACTTTTGAGTTTTTCTATTATAGAGGAAGCGTGATTTTTTTGTAGTTAAACTAGATGTAAATGTTAAATAGTCCATTTTGCACTAAATAGGATTTCCAGTGTACTTGAAGCTACTTTACAGCTTTATAGCTAGTTTAATGCGCTGAAGGCAGCTATAACGAATTTACTGGTTCACTTTCTATATGATGTCTCACAGTATCACTTGTTCAGGTGACCCAGTATTAAGGAACGTATAAACATCTGGACGTTCAAACCAACACGTGTTATGTTCTATGATGTAGGTGCATGTGGATATGAGCGAATTATGTTTAGGCTTATGCGTTAGTAGAATTTGTATGTGTACTGAAATTATCGTTGAAACACGTGGTTGCTTAAATAGTTTGCATATAAAAGGCATTTTTTCTGCTGTATTCCATGTCATTGCATATATATACGTAGTTAAGGGATGTGTGTGCATGCTGAGTTTATCATATACTTTTAAGCAGAATTTCTCATTGAAGGTGGTGTCTGTAGTTGTTTCTTTCAAACTCTGCTAATGAAGACTTTAGAAGAAAAGCGTTGCTTTTACATTTGTATCTTATTGTAATTCACTGCCTACAATTTTGTATAGCAGATAGTGATATTGTTATAATTAATGGATTAAAGTGTTTCTTAACTGTAATTTTAGAACAAGCACAACAACGAATATTAGATTTAGAGTTTAAGGGACTTTGCCACTTAAATACCTAAAAAAAAAAAATTAATTAAAATTTTGACAACTTTATACATTACGTTCCTTCTTTATTTCAGGATGATTTTGACTCTCTCCGGCCACTCTGTTACCCAAACACAAACGTGTTCTTATTGTGTTTCAGTGTAGTCTGTCCAACTTCCTTCCATAACATTAAAGAAAAATGGCTCCCCGAAATCCGTAAACATTGTCCATTCCCTCCAGTCCTCTTGGTAGGAACACAGTGTGATCTAAGAACAGACGTGAAGGTGTTGATCGAACTCGCTAAATATGACGAACAACCGGTGACCGAACAGGAAGCTCGTCAACTTTCCCAGCTGATGAGGTCAGTTGGGTATATTGAATGTTCTGCCTTGACTCAGAAAAACCTGAAAGAAGTATTTGACACAGCGATCCTGACGGCACTTCAAAACAGCAGAACGGATTATGGGACTAGAAGCTGGCCAAAGTCCAAAGGCAAGTCCGTTTTTCCGAAACCCATGTACCCCAACCCTTCAAGTGTTTCATGGCAAACCAGAGCCATGTTTAGCGTTAAATCCAAGAATGGGAAGAAAAGAGGATGGAAGAAGTTTTGTTGCTTTTTTTAAGCCTAAAATAGATAATTCTTTCTGTAAAATGTATGCGTTATCTATCCTGTAAAAAACAAAGGGCTTGAAAGACCTCAGTTAACGTGTGACTAAGTTTACTGAAGTGACAAGAGTAAAGTTATGATAAATCGGGCTTAGTGGTTGTTTTCGTTACCTGCTTATAGAAACAACTTTCGTTGTTTCTGTCCAATTTAAATTCAAAGCGCATTGTTGCGTTAAGTTTCTATTAACACTTCCTAAACAACATTCAGTATGTCGAGTTCAGGTAAGTTTTCAGAAACATCTATTTATAAATTAAACCACAGTTGCACTAGTCTAAACGAAATAACACATCGTTTAGTAATATTCATAGCTATGATATGTTCTAAGATGTATATCGTACATGATATTACACTTATAAAAAAAAGACTTGTCATTTCGATAATTAGTGAAATTATACGGTGTTAATTGAAAACCTGAATGTAGGTCAAATAAAAACTATTATTCCTATTAAAAGAGACGGTTGCATCATCATGTGCTTCAAAGCTATTAATTTTTGATGAAAACAAAACTGGAGCATTATATATGAAGCATGTGACGTTTAGACGAGCTTGCGCACTTGGTGTCTTGCCTGTGAATGCTGTTTTAAAAGTTTCTAACAAAATCAACTAAGCCAAACGAAGTGCTATGCTATATCTATAAAGATAAGCCGGTCGGGAAGTGAAGAAAACTGTTTGATCTTTTGATTTACTGCAAACTAATCGTGAAATTAATGTTGTGTTTGCTAAGAAAACGAAATCTGACGAATATTGTTCAATAAATACGTCAATTTGTTGTTGTTTTTTAAGCTAAGGTAGAACCACGTTACTGTAGTTGTGGAAAAAAACTGAATCAATAGGAGGAAAATGGCCTGTTGTGAAAATTGCCAACATGTGTCGAGAACATTGAGAAAAATGTAAAAATTTGGAGAAATCCATAGAAAATGTATTTGTATGTGTATTCTGTACAACAATTTCATCGTAATATACAATAATAATAACGTTGTTTTAATATTCAAATTGTGTTAAACTGGTATTCAGCTGCAATATTATGTTTAAAAACTGTATTATCCCATCTTTAAAACATTTCTCAGTGCATGTTTTAACAGGTGAAATTCGCTACAGTTACAAGAATTCTTCTTAAAGCTGAATGAATTTGACCTTTGGACTTTTCTGGAACTAAAGATTGGATATTGTGACAGTTTATCTTGGCAATCTGTTATTATAACTATTTTTATAATGGAAATGGCTAAACACACAAAAAAATAACTTTTTTTTTCCGAAACCATGATAAGTTTTTAAACTGATTAAACCACAGTGTGTGAATGGTAATATAAAAGTAACTTTTAATAGGACTTTCGTGGTATGGACTGATACACGTGTATATTGTTTTTGTAAACAGTTGTGTGGCTTTTTATTCGTTACCTGAAATAGTCCGTCATGATGCTTACAGTTGACTCTTTTGTATACTTGTTACGTGTTCTCTCTCTTCACGTGCTTTTAATTTTAATCATCTTCAAATCATTTAGAAACAGCCAAGAATTAATATTACATATCAAGTTGTGTATACTGTTTCTTTAACATTTTCGGTGTTAACTATTCAGTTGTTGTGCATAAAAGAAGTTCTTCTCATAAAGCAAATTATTTTGCAGAAAATGAGTAATAAAGACGATGGGGTTGATAGAGACCATACAAAATAACGCCTTATAGTGTTCTAGGATAAGAGGCTTGCTGTTAATATTTAGTCTTTTTGATTTATTAATCCTTGTAATTGGTCTGAGATTATCATTTCTGAACTTTATTGATAACTTGACTTATTTACAAACCTAACATCTGTGACCTGTTACCCCTTAACTACGTAGATAATGTTATTGGGTGTTTTTTTCTTTAAGATGTAAGTACTTGAGTTGTGTCTGTAAGATCCCACGTCGAATTGTTCGACCTCCGTAAATATTTACTACAAACACACACACAATTATGGTTTTCTCAACAAATATTTATAGTATGTATTAAATTATGTATTTTTTCATCATTTCTTTATATTTCAGAATTAGAGCCAGTTTTCTATGAATATTTCGTACTTCTCTGGTTTATTTTTTTTTAACTCTCAAGACAGCTGTTATTAGCTTCGCTGTCATTGGTACAAAGCCACTCGCGACTTCCCTGACGTTGAACAGCTGTAGATGGCGTTTCACTATAAATGCCCACTAAATTATGAAATTAAATGTGCGTACGTAAATACTGGGAAAGCGGGAAAAATACTGACATACTGCTTTTGAGAGTTGTTTATTTAAAAAATATATATATTAATATACTTAGGAACCTCAACTAAATCATGGGAATACGAAAAGCGCAATATAATTACTAAATATAAAATATTAATAAAATTGCTTGTAGTCAAACTGAATTGTTCTGTGTGCACGTTTTTTTTAAATAAATTATAGTTGTGCTTAAAGATGGAAGAACTCTTACTTTGTGTATAAAATAGTACGAAGTTCACGAATTACATCTTAAGTTTACGCGAGCAGCACAGATGGGATATGATTTTCTGACGTTATATTAAGTTTGTTTTTTTAATGATCAGGTCTTTGTACGTTTTGTGGATAGAGTTGGTGATACATGTATTGAATATCTAGTGATGCTATTTACGGTTGTTTGCTTATTAATATTAAAAATCTAGATAACTCGCGTCTTTGTTTCAGCTCTTGTGCTAGCTTCGTTAAATCTGTCTACAACTAGATTCAGTTGTTCTAACACAAAAGGGACCTCATAACGTCTGAGTATTGGTTAACGAAAAGTATAACGTATGGAAATAAGTCGACGCAGTTTTTGGACTATAGTGCGATTGTTTGTAAGCGTTTTATAAGAAGAAGAAACGAAGAGGGAGACAATTCAGATATTCAAAGGTTGGCATATTCTTTTCAAATATTACTACATCATATGTATCATATGAAACATCATATTCACGCACTTTATTGAATATATGTATGTGTAGCAATGAAAAACAGATGATCAGAAATGAAATATTTATACGTTATTGTATATCAACTAACGGCATATAGTTACTCTTACAATTGTTTCAAAATTATACATGTATTTATTATTGTATACCACATTTTTTAAGGTGAACAGTTAGAGTTTTCTATTTTGTTTTTAATACATATTGAGGTAAAATAGGTGGTTAATGTTTTAAGTTCTTGTTTAATTAAATACATAGATATGTAGGTGTGACTCCTTTCTTTCCCTTTTATTACAAAATTTAAGTCTTTGTAGTTTGATGAGTTATAACTACCGGTATCATCGAATATTTCCAACTATTCTAATTTGCACAAATTACTAGAATGTCAGAAAGTGAGAAATTTGTAAACAAGTACATTTTACCAAATTTATTATTTAAAAATTGTATTCAGTTATTTGTAAGTTAAATAACCTACAAGGGTCTTGAAAGTTGTGTTCAACTGACTGAAAACCAACAGTTATTTAGAATGTTCTCGAAATCTTCCCATCTACTCAAGATTAAATTCGTCACCAATGTACTATAGTCAGAAGACAGTAAAAAATGTATGTTATTGTAAATGTTATAATCAAATGTTGATTACTAACACATGTTTGTTTTCTGTTGTTTTGGTGTTTTTTTATCTTAACCCACAGCTCAGTCAGTCACTGTTAAAATTGATCTGCGTGATTAAGTAAAGTGACTTTTCTTTCCTCAATTACTTAATTATCGTGTGCGTGAGTTGGTAGATTGTACAGTGTGTAATGTGCCTATATTATCGTGGTCAAATACCAATTGATTGTGACAGAATTATACATGTTTAACACAAGTATGGGAGTCTAAATTGAGGTACATGTTAGGCGCATGATATATATATATATATATATATGTATATATATAGGTATATAATTGGCCAGTTAAAGGTTTAATTTTTTCCGTATTTAAATTGTTTGCTTTTAATATGTACAACACAACTTATGACTTTCTGTATATATACTTCTGCATGGTTTCATAATAACTTTGACAATCTTTGGAGTATTTTGCTCAAAACCAGAGGATTTACTTTTGTACATCTAATAAAATGTATTAAAGTCAGTTTGTGCTGTGTGTAGTAACTTCGTGTTAGTATAATAATAGGCGAAATGTTTCAGTTTACAATAGACACGATGGTATGCTTATATATATTTTTCATTCTTACGCGTCTCTCACTGATACAACAGTAAGTTTTCGGAGTTACAACGCTAAAATCAGACGTTCGATTCCCCTCAGTGGACTCAGCAGATAGACCGATGTGGCTTTGTTATATGAAAACACACACACTCATTCTTACGCTATTAAATACTGTTTTACCTATACTCGTCGTAATGCTGGTACATAATTAAACGTTACTCTTTTGTATTTTGTTAGCCATATTATTTAATATTGAAATTATGAAATACCAACCTGTGACGTGTCGAGAATTCATGGTTTGCGTGCCGTTGTTACAAAATCAAGTTCCACACTTTGGTTTAGTTTTTCTTAAGTGCAAGGCTACACGATGAACTTATCTGTGCTCTGAATGCCAGAAGTATCGAAACCCGAATTTTACTGTTATTGTAAATCTACAGATTTATTGCAGGGCCACACTGGGGGTCGTAGTGTGGGGTTGTGGGCGTTTTATAAGAGTAGCTCACTGTTTGATCAGAGAAGCCCATGATTTGGTGTTGGAAACTGTACCTGCCTTCACGTTGATTATTAGTTAAAAATTAGGAACGGCTAATGCAAGAAGCCTTTGTAGTAATTTTACAGTATACAAATAAGCAGGTATTATTAAAACATATGTTGTATAACGTACGTTATGTAGGTTCTTTTATATAATTCGTTTTATCCAGATATAGGCTTCATCATCTGAATTTCATGTAGTTCGTCTGTTAAGGTATAAAGGATTACAGACTAGCTCAACTAATGAAGATATACCTCCAGTATAAAATACAAAGCCAGAATTTATTTTCATTATACGACCTATTGCGATTGCACTTTGTTATAATAACCCATTCGTTGCCACTATTTTCCGTGAATCCTTGTAAGTGCCTGACATCATATGGACGTTACATCACTACTTAGGAAACGACCGACCACAGCCAAAGGAAATAAAAGTTATGTTTTGTGGATTATGGAGGCATGAACCAGTGAAAATGTGAAATTTATCGATTTTAAGTGGAGTAGTTCCTGAAATATGTAAGGTAAAAGGTTTGTTTGTTTTTAAATTTTGCACAAAGCTACACGAGGGCTAGACTAGAGGGAAGGCAGCTATTCGTCACCAACCACTGCTAACTCTTGGGCTACTTTTTTACCAACGAATAGTGGGATCAACCGTCACTTTATAACGCCCTGACGCAAAGGGCGAGGATTATTGGATGCGACGGGGATTCGAAACTGTGCCCCTCGGATTGTGAGTCGAGTGCCTTAACCACCTGGCCATGCAGGGTCCAGTCGTAGTTGTATGTGCTCTAGTTATTACATTCATTTATGTATAGCTAATATATTAGCTTTCAAAAACTATTAGGCAGTGGCTCTTAAAAACAACTTAGTTATTGTGAAAGTATTACAAGCTTACCATGCTCTGTTACCTTTTAAGATTGAATATGACAAAAATTTTAAAAGCTTTGTATATTACACCTGATTAATGGAAAGTTTCTGAACCTTTAATTTGGAGACGCTAAATATTTTACCTATACCATAAAGTTATCGTATATATGTTGTAATTGTGATATCTGGGTCAAATTCTATAGGTCAACGATTTCACGAAGAAAGGTTTTAACCGTACAATGAATTGTTTGGTTTATCTTTTGCATGTTACTCGTCTAGGAGCTACACCAACCTCCAGGTTATAGGTAACACAGAATAGTGGGTTATCCAAACAGAAATATATGAAAGTATTACCCCTCCAATGTTTGTCTCGGAATTCACCAGCAAGATACTTGCAGAAATCATATTTGAGCCTAATTATTATATAGTTTCGTTACATGAAGAACTAATATTTGCGACTCAAAAACATTAAATTCTTAGCACTACTTTTAAAGTTTTGCAACTTGAATATCTTAGTGATATACTGTATTACTTCGAATTTAAGATGCACCTTTTTCATATTTTTACGAACTGAAAGTCAGGATTCATTTTAAATTCGAAATATTATTTTTCATTCTCCGAAGGTCTCGAAAACATATTTTCCTTGAACAACAAAGATTTTCAAAAAAAAACTTCTGCATTAACTTCGCTTAGAAAGATTTAAAATATATTGTATGAAACATCAAATTTGCTAATGTTAACGACTCTAGCGGTGTAGTTGGACCCCCCAGTCGCTCAGCGGTATGTCTGCGGACTTACACACTAAAATCCGACTTTCGATACCCGTGGTGTGCAGAGCACAGATAGCCCATTGTATAGCCTTGTGCTTAATTCTAAACAACAACGGTGTAGTTGGATATCACTGTCCTCAGGTTTTGTCTGATTTTTCCTGTTGTACATACGCTATTTTATTGTGTGCATTTTGTTTGCACTTTTTGCTAATGGAAAAGCGTTTAACGTACGATGCCTAATTCAAAATAAAAGTTATTTTGTGCCCCGAACAGATTGGGAATCGTGCAGTCGGTAAAAAGTGTACAGTGAGTGGGGCAAATGTACATCACTGGTATGGTATGTTATTTTGCTTGTTTGTTTGTTTTTTGAATTTCGCGCAAAGCTACTCGAGGGCTAGCCCTCCCTAATTTAGCAGTGTAAGACTATAGGAAAGGCAGCTAGTTATCAGCACCCACCGCCAACCCTTGAGCTACTCTTTTATGAACGAATAGTGGGATTGACCATCACATTATAACGCCCTCACCGCTGAAAGTGCGAGTATGTTTGGTGCGACCGGGATTCGAACCCGCAACCCTCAGATTACGAGTCGAACGCCTTAACCCATCTGACCATGCCGGGCCAGGCATAGTGTGAAAATCGAGTTGTTTTCTTTCAAGAAAATTACACTCATTTTCTGGCCCAAGAAAAGAAAGATATCTTGAAACTGTTGCCGTCGTTCTAACGTATTTCAGAGAGTTACGAAACAAAGGACTGTCTGTAACGAGAGAAGCCTTCATGTTAAAAGCAAAAAAATGTGCGGGAACTGGTGGTATTTCTTTCAAGGCTGGTCGTGGCTGGTGTGAGAAATTTATGAAAAGAGTAGGTTTATCATTGCGGCGAAGGACAATAATTGGTCAAAAACTGCAGTCAGATTTTGAAGATGGAACGCAAGATGACATTCTTTGAGACAGTAGTGAATCAAATGATGAAGATACTTCAACTTTAAAATATAACAATGAATCAGAAGATACCTTAGAGTAATATTCTAATTAAATATCCCTCGCTAGTACAGCGGTATGTCTACGGATTTCTAACGCTAAAATCATCGGTTCGATTCCCCTTGGTGGGCTTAGCAGATAGCCTGATGTGGCTTTGCTATAAGAAAAACACACTGATTAAATAAAGAAAGCAGGAATAAACATTATTATGATGAAAATTTCCTCTATATTTTATATATATTTCATTTTAAACACGTTATTAACGTTTGTGATTCGTTAATAAAATATTTTAAAACATATTTAATCCTTTCTAATTATCATTCAAAACTCGTTTTTCCTGAAAATCCCTTTTTAAAAATGGGGTGTTTCTTAAATTGGAGTGCATCTCAAATTCGAATTAATACGGTATATGAACATATTTTATGAGTAAAATTATTGTTTAGAATAAAACAATAAAAGCCTTAAAATTCAAACGTTTCCAAAAGAAGAATATTTCTTCTTTAGGAAGCCCCCAGCTGGTACAGTGGTTAAAATAAGGAGTTCCATTCCCCTCTGCAAACTCAGCAGATAGCCTGACGTGGCTAGGAAAACACACACACACACACACTTCTTCAGGTGGTCAAGGCACTCGACTCGTAATCTGAGGGTCGCGGGTTCGAATTTCCGTCAAACCAAACATGCTCGCCATTGAAGCCGTGGAGACGTTATAATGTGACGGTTAATCCCACTATTCTTTGGCAAAAGCGTTGGCAGTAATGACTAGCTGTCTTTCCTCTAGTCTTACACTACTAAGTTAGAGACGGCTAGCGCAGATAGCCCATGTGTAGCTTTGCGCGAAATTGAAAACAAACCTCAGGAGAAACTGGTTATCGTTTTAAGTATGGCTAATATTAAAATTCGAAATGTTCAGACAAGATTTTCAGTGTAGATTACTTGTGGTCGAAGTACCTTAATATCTCGAGAACCTTGTCTCGGTGGTAAGACGCTGTTTGAACATTTCCTGCTTATCTCAAGTTGACAGCTGCAGTCTTTAAAGGACAAAGAGCTCGACAAAGAATGAATTATCTTTGTGTCTGTTTAGTCCAGCTTGTATATACTTTCTCTACAACAGAGGCTAGGCCAGCTGATCCCTCCTAGTTTGCCTACAAGGCTTTATTTCAGTCTTAAGAGAATTCGAAATAAAATCAACGAATCGTCTACTAAACGTGAATCTCACGTGACAGTACAATACAAAATAAACGATGGTATCAAGTACTGATGACATTACCTTCTGACGTCCTCAGCAATATTTCTGGTTGGTGAATCATCTAACGATAAAACCACCGTAGCGGCACAATGCGTATTATCTCTACGGTCATTACGTGAAAATGTCTCGCGCATAGTTCGTGTTATTAAAGTAACATACAAATATTTGTATTTTTTTTTATTCTTATAAAATGTCACAATATTGTACGAAATTAATTCTTCAAATATATTCAACTTTATCAAACGTAGAAAAATAGTTTAATATATCTTATAACTGCTTCACCTCGTTCTTTTTGGATGAAATTATATATTCATAAAGTTTTACTGCGTTTTCATAGAAACTATTGTTTGTTTGTAATTACGCACAAAGCTACTAGAGGGCTATCTGTGCTAGCCGTCCCTAATTTAGCAGTGTAAGACTAGAGGGAAAGCAGCTAGTCATCACCACCCACCGCCAACTCTTAGGCTACTCTTTAACCAACGAATAGTGGGGTTGACTGTCACATTATACGCCCCCACGGCTGGGAGGGCAAGCATGTTAAGCGCGACCTTCAGATTACGAGTCGCACGCCTTACGCGCTTGGCCATGCCAGGCCTCATAAAAAAAAACTAACGAATTATAAGCTTATAATATAACCAATTAATTAATGAGTTAAGGAATCGTGGATGTAAGAATTACTGTTCACGACAAAGTTAATAATGTTTTGGAAACAGAATACCAAACCGAATATACGTTGCCGATTATAAAGAGTATAGTGAATGATGTTTATTATTATGAAGCAAATATCGTAAATTTCTAATCACAAACTAAGCCGTCTTTGCATATAAGAAGTTAAAACTTATCTCTATTGATACACAGTGAAATAAGTTTAGTACTGCACCTATCTGGTCAGCATCTATTGTTCTTTGTATTATTATTATTTTCTCTGTTAATTTTATAGGTAATTATAATTTATCTGATTTTAATATATTTAATTTCGTCATTTTACGTCACGTCCATTATATTTGGGAGCTTCTCTCCACTGCGAAATATATATGGGTGTGTTACAAGGGTGACAGTATCTTAATACGGAAGATGCTATAGCCTGCTTACCTTATTTTTGGCCAATGTTTTCAAATTAGGTGTGGCTGCAGATAGTTATAGTAGCTTTGATATAATTTTTCCGTAATATTTATGCATATATCTTTTCGAAATTTGTTCCAATTCATTGCTTTTCAATTTTTTTAAACCGAGGCACTGTGGTGACAGCATACAAGCAGGGTATGCAGCTAGCTGTGTATGCCAGTAAACTTAATTGTCAAAATACCTCATTCCTGGTTGGGAATTTGTCAATGCGCTTTTGTGCTGTGTTTGTTTAGTATAAAATTGCATGGCTCAACATACTTCAGAAGGCCGACAGACAGTTAGTTGTTGTAAGAATTAACTATATATTCCTCGCGCTCATTTTGTTAACACCAAAACACGTAAAATGTGGTATGATTTGTGAAAACTGATCAACACAGATTTAAGTGAAATCAATTGTGGTAAACTTCTAACAGGGAGTCAGAATCTGTGTGACTCTGGATTGTCAGTAATTGATATATCAGTGGACGATCTTTTCGCCGACTCAAAAAGTAACTCTGATTGGCTATTCTGCTTTTGTAAAAAAAGTTAGTACTCCTATAGAACTGATACTCCGTCAAACGAGTTGCTAAGTTAAGTGGGTGGAGTGGATTTTATACTATCCATATTAAGTTATTAATTTTTTTCTAAACAGACACGATTATTAATAAAAGGAGATGTAACTTCTGTCATGCGTAAAGATCCTTTTACAAATACATCAATAAACACATGTAGAAATTCGAGGCTGAACTCAGTTACTTAACTTCAAAGAAAGCGACAGAAGGTTCACTCGGCTATTTTTGAGTTAGCAAGGTCGCCTAGCATCTAATACAACTTTCAACACTTAATATGAGTAATTTACTTCATACTTGAATGGTGTTCCATATCTAGAAGGTCCCAAGTTAACGTAACACATTTTAATGACCGACTAAGTATTGATAACAAACGTATTATTATTACACCTAAGTGAACACTGAGCGGTCAGTGTATCGCGTTGTAAAGTCATCTAGATACAAAAGATCAGTGATCTGAAAAGCCTTCTCAGCGTACTGTAACGTAATATATACTTCGTTGCCGCTTCATATTAGCATGTTATAAATACGTTGGCGGCTTGGGCGATCGACTCACAATCTTTAAGCCGCGTAACCAAAACCCATCACCAAACATGGTTGCTCTATAAATCACGGAGGCGATATAAAATTTCGGTCACTCCCAATATAAAGAGTAGCCAAACATTTAGCGGTGGGTAACATTGACTAGCTGCCTTCTATCACTTCGTAATTAGTATATTCACTGCAGCAGTTCTTGTTTGTTTGTTTTTATCAGATAAATTTATCACATCACATAATTCTACAGCGAGCGATCTACCAATAGATAAATGATTGACTAAAATGACACTTCTGTAGATTTTCCACTCTACTGTACCTGCCAGTACAAACAAACTGTTAAAATAATTATAATTTATTCACTATTTTCCCTTTCATTAGAAAAACTTCGGGAACAGAAGTTTGCTGACTCCAGTAGCTAAATGGTAAAGGTTAAGGCTTTTAATGATAAAAACCGGGTTTCTATACCCCTGGTGTGCACAGCACAAACAGCCCCTTAGGTAGCTTTATGCTTAAAAACTATCAACCATTATTGTCATAAAATCCTCCTAAATATAGAATAATAACCAGGACTTTCTTAAAAGAAAACAGTGATATTATCTAATGTTTATCCCTGTTGAAAGAGCCGATAGAAATAGCGTACAGGTGTGCATTATTTTAATAATAAAATGTTCAATTCATCGATTTTTGTAAACGTTCCGTTTGTAATTTTATGATAGAAAAAAATAAAGAAACTTACAAGCTGTAGGGTTGTATACTGTGTTTTTTTTCTTTTGCATTTTACTTAAGTTTAGATATCTTTATTCTAGTAATAACACGTTTCATTACTTTGTTAATAATAGTTTAACAACAATGCTTAAGTTTATGCAGATAGAAATGTACAGTCTAGTAATGAACATACTTTAGTAACAGTGCTCACACTTTAACAACAGTGTTTATGCTTATATATGTAAACACGGCTGGTATTGGTAGAGAAAGCACTATGTAGAGGAGCGAACAACGTTTCGACCTTCTTCGGTCAAATTTAGGTTCTTTATTTGTGAACCTGACCAGTTTTTACATACATAATTTTCTCTACAAGTGGGTTTTCTCGTCATCACAGAGTGATTATGCTCATTCAAAAAGAGATTTATATTTTAGTAATGATCATATTTGAGTAAGGCACTCAGTTTAACAATGGTGCTGAAACTTTGCTGAATATATGGTCTAGTAATGATCATATTTTAGTAATGATACTCTCAATTTAACAACAGTGCTTATACTTTTACAGATAGAAATTTGTATTCTAGTAATGATCATATTTTAGTAATAGTACTCTCAGTTTAACAACAATGCTTCTGCGTATGTCACTGAGGATTACCTGATCGCTCGGTGATACAGTGCAATATTTTGTCAAAGCGCGACACAAAAATAAGTGGGACAACCTCATTATCCTCCTCACTCACGGAAAGGATAAAGAGTCGACTCTAATTAAATTTCTCCGTACTTTCTGAGCTGACTGAAAGAAGGCCGACAGGCCCAGAGTTCTGCCTATTTCTAGCTCTAAAACTAAACACAGATAGAAAAGTTTACAACTTCATTAACAGCAAACTCATTGTTACTTACTTAAAATATATAAACAGCTTCTAAGATCACTTTCCTAATTATTATTGTTTATTTCTTACGACGTCTTTCAGTCCTCAAATGTATGTTAAATAATCTTTCGGAACATGTGCGGTTTCTGTTACTGTAATTTTGTTTGATTTACCATTATATGTATCGTAACAAGCGTCTTTAAACTTCAGGTTTTCGTTGTAAACGACTTTGAATACAATTTTTCATCGTGAAATAACTTCACTTATTCAGTGATTACGTTCGAGAATGCTGACAGATAGGCTAAATAGTAGATATTGTTGGAGGAGAGGTCTAGTGTACCTGACCCTCCTAGGTATACAATATATGTATACCCAAACACCAGAGAGAGAGAGAGAGTAGATATTGTTGGAGGAGAGGTCTAGTGTACCTGACCCTCCTGGGTATATAAGAGAGAGAGTAGATATTGTTGAATTATGCTTCTCAGTTTTCTTAAGATTTTATTAAGTGAATAAATCAGTATCGTTATATTTCCAGCTGTTATTAATTCGTACCGAAATTACGATTTTTCTCTAGCACAGCTTTTTTTTAGAAACTTTTTATGTTGTCAGAGCGTTTTTTATACTGTCTGATGAAAAAAACATTTTGACTTTATCTATACCGGTTGTCTTCTCACAGGTAACCATTGTGTTTTCCTGATTATTGCACGAACGTAGGACTTTCCAGAAGAAACGGATAAGGAACAGTCAGTGCAGTCTTTGAAGATTTGTCTTGTACTCAACATATCTATATTATCTTTGAACACACATCTGAAAAATTTATTCATGACTTTTGCACAGACGACACGTGACATACCCTTAAGAACATCTGTGATGCGATGTCATAGCTATGGACTATGGACGCCTATCATAAACACTGTTCCTGGTGAAATCTCACGAAAAAAAGTAACTGAGATGTGAGATCTTGGAGGCCAAGCAATGGGGAACGTTGTATCAAGGAAATGAGAACATCTCGTGAGAGATGTGGGGAAGCGCCATCCCGCTGCACATGAATTAATGTTGTAAAAAAATGTCAGGATTCACTTCTGGTGAGCCTCAAACGTGTTGGCGAGTTGGTTTCGGCTTCTCTGTACCCTAGATTATGGGTTACGTTCGTTAACTCTCTCGGAGGTATGGAAGGTCGTCTCTTCTGAGAATGCAAATTTTTACAACAATATCAGATTCTTTAGCAAAAGACGATAGAATTCATCTCTTCCTTGGTAATCTGTAGTCTTCAGCTCATGTGGTGCTTGAACACGATAACCGTTAAACTGAGATACTTTTTAATAATAAAAGGGCCCGGCATGACCAGATGGGTTAAGGCGTTCGACTCGTAATCTGAGAGTCACGGGTTCGAATTCCCGTCGCACCAAACATGCCCGCCCTTTCAGCCGTGGGGGCGTTATAATTTTCGGTCAATCCCACAATTCGTTGGTAAAAGAGTAACCCAAGAGCTGGCGGTGGGTGGTGATAACTAGCTGCCTTCCCTCTAGTCTTACACTGCTAAATTAGAGACGGCTAGCGCAGATAGCCCTCGAGTAGCTTTGCGAAAAATTCAAAACAAACAATAATGAAAGATTAAACGTTGTATTTAAAATTACACTAAACAAAGCGTTCCATATCAGTTTCAGCTGCAAAGTTGCACATTCTTGTAATAACCAGGAAAATAAACTTATTACCTCCAAGTGAGACATCATGTATATTTATATACGTTTCACTGTAAATATATATATGTACAATGTTAGAAAGTTTGTATAGAAAATAATATTACTTGAACTTCAAGCTCTCAACTAACCTGTCACTATTTTCTTTACAATTGTCACTGTAAAGAACGTAAGTGTAAACAAAATCTAAATAATACAACAAGGGACAGCGTGAGGACTTCCTGGACAATTTTTTAAAATATAAACAACAATACGGCAGTGAAGTCAAAACCCTTGAGATATACATGTATTCGATCCCAATTCCTGAATGTTCAGGGCTTGAGTCATGCTGGATTTCCGAATTTTCTGGTTTGGGGCTCATTAGGCCTGGTATGTATAGATGATCTAAATAAAGTAGAAAAAAACAACACATAGTTGGACTTTTCATGATCAATAAAAAGGTAAAAATTTAAGTTAGCACAAAGAGAGAGACGAATTGTAGGTTTGAATTTAAACTGTATGCACTGCATCGAGTCGCCTCCCCCTTTCAAACAAAACGGCTATACCAGTAATTAATCTAAAACTAGGCCTAAACTAAATTTTTACTTATCTATTTGTACTCACCCATTTGTACAATAGTTTATAGTGCAGTGTTCAATAATTTCAAGTCGAAAGTTTGCATCAATAATCAGAAGAAGTCCAGCTATAGGGAATTCCTCCAAACGAACGTAGTATTCACCAGAATAACCGGTTTCTGGAACATTCAGTTTTAGGAACTCAGGATTTGATATCGTCTACCTGTTTTGAGTGATTTTAAAGTATTGGCTTCTTTGAATACAATTTCAAAAATTGTAAAAACTTAAATCATATTAATTTCTATAATGTAAAAGTGTTGCTGTTATAAACTGTTATTGTATTCCTGTACAAAATAATGCAATGTAAACCATACACAAAAAATAACAATAAAAGAAGCTCTTTTTTTAGCTATCTAAACAATAACTCACCTAATAAACCTAGCAAAGAAGTCAACAAAAGTTAGGTGCCTTAAATGAAAATATTCAAATAATTACTTTAAGACCGAATAGAAATAACACAATATCCGCTTAGACGACTCGGGATCACGCTATAACTGAAACGTAAGATATAAGCTACCAGTTATTGGGAAATAAAATGAATGTAATTAACAATTAAACATGTCAACGATTGACATCCTGCCCTACAACTTTACAGCAAGTACTTTACTCAGATATCAAATTTAGATATGTGTGTGTGTGTGTGTATCACAATAAACAATTACCTTGATATTTTAGTTCGTGTTTAAATTATTCATAATCTTAGAAAATGTCGAACATTAGACTTGCGTATTTGTGTGTCACGAGTGCGTAGTACACTCATGGCATCTGCTTTCAGAATCAAAGTCTTTCCAATCGGAAAAGAGAGACAATGCTTCCATTAGCTCATACAAAAATAGCATGCACTGCACATCATGCATTAGTATAACCTTGTACCTAAAACGTTTCAGAATCCTAACTTCGCCAATAAGAAGAGAAAGGAAATCGTTCCACAATGGTTGTGACTCTGATTTTGTGTGTATCAGGGCTATTATATGCTCAACCTGGATATTATGTTACAACTAGCAACAACATAGAAAAAGTTTGAGCACAACTATCAATAATTTCTGATCAGTGCAACATCTGTGTAGGTAATTTAAAGTCTAATTTAAATTTACTTGTGATAGGTTTTATTACATCGCAAATACGAGCTATTGAAAGAAAAGAACTGTAACATATTATGTAAAACTTTGTTATTCACTTTAAGGTTAACTGTTGGAATTACACTCCCCAAATGTCAGTTGTATATAACCAAGCTATGTAATATAAACTCTAGTTTAACCAAAATGTGGTAAAGCTTGAATTTAGTTCAAGTGCAAAATCCATCATAACCATTTATTTACCTTTTAGCGAGCGTGTATTTTTTATAGCAAAGCCACATAGGGCTATCTGCTAAGCCTACCGAGGGGAATCTAACCCCTGATTTTAGCGATGTAAATCCGTAGCGCAAGCAATCACTTACAAAAACTTTCATCAGATTACTCACAGTACACGTTAAGAAGTGAAGGTTGGTTTGTTTGTTTTTTAATTTCATGCAAAGCTAAACGAAGGCTATCTGTGCTAGTCATCCCTAACTTAGCAGTATAAGACTAGATGGAAGGAAGTTCGTCATCACCACCCACCGCCAACTCTTGGGCTACTCTTTTACCAACGAAAAGTGGGACTGAACGTCACATTGTAATGCCCCCACTGCTGAAAGGACGATCATGTTTGGTGTGATGGGGATTCGAACCCATGACCCTAGAATTACGATTCGAGCGCCTTAACCACCTGGCCATGCCAGCCCGGAAATGAAGGTAATACTTTTCACCATTGAAACTGTATTATTTATTAAACAGGCGAACTTATGAACCTCGTATTCCTTGAATTGCTACACAACGTGTTGGTCGTGTTCTGCCCACCAAGGGTATTGAAACCTGAGTTGTAGCTTCATAACCCCACAGACGCACTGTTGAGCCATCGGGGGAGTGCGTAGCGGTTGAACAGTTCTTATTAAAACGAACAAATGGTAATGTTTGTAGAAATCACTTATTTTCAGAAATTTTAAGCTTAAAATGAGTTAATTTAAGATGGTAAATGGCAACAAAACATTTCACATGTCATAGGTTAATATAATTAACATTTTTTTAAACATTTCACATGCCATCGGTTAATACAATTAACATTGTGTTAAACTCTTTGTTTTTGAACGTTTGAAATTCAATAATGTTAAACAATTAAAGAAGTATAAATGTTTCACCTTAAAAACACTTGTGAAGCACTTAGAACGAGGCTAAGTAAAACCACAATGCAATCGAAGGAAAAGAAAATTCTAATTATATTAGTCACTCATACGAGAGATGTTTTATTTGTATCAATACCATGGAGGCTTTACTTACCTGCTATTGAAGAAAAACGTGGCATACAAAAAGGTTCACCTTGATTTGCAGTTATTATTACGGTTCCAGACCTTTACGATGAGTCTCGTTAGAACGTTTTTCTTCATCATTCTCTGTCATTCCTTAACGTTACACAAGCAAATCTAAACTGGCATCCACAGTATGACTGAAGTAGTTCTCTCAGAACCTACATAAGAAGAGAGACTTACATTGCAGTATGAACTGTGGAACATTGATTAATTGCTCCGAAACTGGCTACCAGGTGTCACTCCTGTGTCTACTCAACTTACAATGAGCTGAATTTTTTGTCTTTCTTTCGTGGTCTTAGTCTAAATGTTCTCAAATTTCTATATTCTTTTCTATAAACGAAATAGTTTGCAGCAAATACTTTACTAACTGTTATCTTATTAAACGTTGGTTGATTGTTTAGTCACTTTCTATATTTCAGTGTAGATTTTGGATGTCCTGTCAGTAGGAACTATGTTAGTATAAGTGGTAAACTGGAGGCTATATTAGTAGAACCTATGTTAGTGTAAGTAGCAGAATGGAAGTTGTATTAGTAGGAGCTTTATTAATGTAAGTGGTAAACTGGAGGCTATATTAGTAGGACCTATGTTAGTGTAAGTAGCAGAATGGAAGTTGTATTAGTAGGAGCTTTATTAATGTAAGTGGTAAACTGGAGGCTATATTAGTAGGACCTATGTTAGTGTAAGTAGCAGAATGGAAGTTGTATTAGTAGGAGCTTTATTAATGTAAGTGGTAAACTGGAGGCTATATTAGTAGAACCTATGTTAGTTTAAGTAGCAGAATGGAAGTTGTATTAGTAGGAGCTTTATTAATGTAAGTGGTAAACTGGAGGCTATATTAGTAGGACCCATGTTAGTTTAAGTAGCAGAATGGAAGTTGTATTAGTAGGAGCTTTATTAATGTAAGTGGTAAACTGGAGGCTATATTAGTAGAACCTATGTTAGTGTAAGTAGCAGAATGAAAGTTGTAGTAGTAGGAGCTTTATTAATGTAAGTGGTAGACTGGATGTTATATTAGTAGAACCTACGTTATTGTTAGTAGCAGAATGGAAGTTGTATTAGTAGGAGCTGTGGTCAGCTTAGATCAGCATTACAACTACTATCACTATAAGGTATTAATAATAAAAGTCGTGAGAGAAAGCATACGGGAACATGCTATAATGCGTCAGACCTACCAAAATCTACTATATCTATTGCCTACAAGGTCTTTTGCCCAATATCAGGTACAGCGGTATGTCTACGAACTCACACCGCTAGAAACCGGGTTTCGATATCCGTGGTGAGCAGAGCACAGATAGTCAGTCCATTGTGTAGTTTTGTACATATTAACAAACCAGAAAGAGGGCGCATCAGTAGAGGCGATATATCAGAAATATTTCTGAAGAACAGCTTTGAGGGTATGAATTAAATTAATGAAGTGAATTATATTTATTATCAATTTTAATTAAATGATTTACAAATGAGATTTATAGGTAAGAATTAATAACACAGCATTATTTATTTTGTAACTGTTTATTTAACCTGTATATATGTTTTTATTATTATTATTTGTTAGTTTTATTTATTTGAATTAATAGATTGTTGTTGTTTTTTGTATGCGGCGCGTTCTTTTGCATAGTGCCACCAATCTCAAAGTGTCACCAAATGTGTGTGGCTTCTTAGATAAAGTCACGAGTCATTTACTGTGCTTTATAATGATTTGCCAGTGACGTATAGTGATCATCCTCACTTAAGCTCAGACTGTAAAAGGACACATAACTATTCTTTATCATTTGGCACCAGTCCTAGCAAACAGATACTCTCTTATAATCGTTATAAATTAAAGATAAGGTATGAAATACAAAACACATACACGAAGAAAGCACTACATGGAATGAAAAAAGAAAAAGGAACAACCACGTGGAACACGTGAAAACAGACTCACTAAACATATACATTTATAATGACTTTGATACTCCTAGTGAAAACTTAAAAAAATAACTAAATCATCACCAGTTACGAATATGCTTTATCAACACCGTAATTTTAATTATAGAAAGTTTTCATGATGTCGACGATGCCAGTCTCAAACCACGCCTACACAAAGTGTATACAGAATATCCTCTGTACGAGGACATTGCTATGGTAGACTATGACTGAGTTTACCAAAAAGGCAAAAGTCCACTGGCCTACTTCACACGTTTCGTTAAATAGAATAGCTGTGATGGCCCACCATGACCAGCTGGTTAGGGCGCTCGACTCGTAATCCGAGTGTCGTGAGCTCGAATCCCTGTTACATCAAACATACTTGCCCTTTCAGTCGTGGGGGCGTTATAATTTAACGATCAATCCCGCTATTCGTTGATAAAAGAGTAGCTCAAGAGTTGGCAGTGGGTGATGATAACTGACTGTCTTCCTTTTATCCGTGCATTTCTATATTAAGGATGACTAGCGCAGGTAGACATTATATAGTTTTGCGTAAAATTCTATAACATTCCCCAAAATAGGATAGTTTTTATTCCAGTTTCTTTGGTCATTATTCTAATCAAAATCACCATTGAATTGGAGATATAACTGGAAACTGGAAAACCGTCTTGAATTTCAAATCCTTATTTATTATGTTGTTAATAGCAAGATATGTACAACTTTACTGCAGTATCTTTTGGGTTGAAGTTCCTTTTGTGACCGCAACCTTCACTTTGTTGACGAGGAATTTCAGGTTTGGTTTGAAATGTTACTTTGGTGTCCATTACTCTTCTAAGTGTTCTGATGTTTAAATTATTACGTTTACATTGAAAACGACCTTTTATTTGGCTTAATTAAAATGACAAATAAATCATAGGCTTTACTATCTCAACTACGTTGGCTTATAACGTCATAACTCACAACGAGGCTAGGTAA
Source organism: Carcinoscorpius rotundicauda (assembly GCA_011833715.1). Taxonomy (NCBI): domain Eukaryota; kingdom Metazoa; phylum Arthropoda; class Merostomata; order Xiphosura; family Limulidae; genus Carcinoscorpius; species Carcinoscorpius rotundicauda. The sequence goes on from CM022393.1 coordinate 28,918,490, forward strand.
TAAGTAATTTTAGTGACTTTAAGAAATGCATCAGCAAGCTACGTAATGCAAGAATATGAATTAACCTAACTTTCACTTGTTTATTCACTTTGCACACGAGTTCAAAACATAGATATCTCACAGAAATAAAAAAAAACTTCCAGAAGCAAAATAAAAACTTAATTTCCAAATATCAGTTTCTATGAGCCAGCTAATTGTTTTTATTCGCCTTCGATGATAAGTTAGAAATTTCATTTTCATTGGAGTTGAATTATATATATAATTAATGAGACAAACTCTGTAATACTTGGCTGTTTGTCTACAACCTTCTCAACTGTTGTTCCCAAGGATAAAAGCTTGTATTATCTACTTCACGTTTTATTTGTATCTGTTGCATTTTCGCAGACGATAGCCTGTACATATAATTTTCACATTAATTTACCTCAATCGTGAGTCAAATAATTATAAATTTCGGATTTCTTACAGGAAGCCGTCATCGAACAACAATATACTAAACAATTCAGTTTTACTTTTCTGTTGGAGAACTTTTTAAATGATTATCATTAGACACCTGCTTTCAAGAAGTGTTTTTTTTCAAAAAGAAATTGATCTGTATTATTCACTAACTTGGGAGTTTGTCATGTTTTTAAGCTTTCAACATGATAAGCACTGATTCTATATAGCTATGAACTTTTCACTAGGGCGTGTGCCTCACAAAACGTAGTAAGTTAAGTCTTTCGTAATTTGTCTAGATGTGGCCTTCTGATTAGCGTGCCAATGATTCAGGGTTTACGATTCACTGCCACACACAAAAAATATGCTTAGAACTTTAGATCATGGGTGTGTTATAAGATTGATGGTTAAGTATGACTATTCAGTCAGACAAGAGTAGTTCAAGACTTAGCAGTGAGGTGGTGTTATAGACTAGCTACTTACCTTCCTGTCTATCAGTACAAAATTTGCGACGTCTATGCGCAAATATCTGTTGTGTAGCTTTGTATAGATACAAAAAAAAAATAAGTTACTTATCAGCCAGTTTGGATCAAGTTAATATAATTCTTTGTCCTGAATTCTGAAACAAAGAAACCTTCGCAATTTCATGAAACATTAAATTGGTTCATAACAGTACAAATCTTTTACAACGCAATATAATCTGTTTGAGAAAATATAAAATTACTGTACAACTTCCATCATGATTTACTTTAACCATTTTTACTCAGTGGTATTTATATATCATTGAAATGTTATTTATTATAAATACTGAAAGATCTATATCAAGCGAGCATATCTAGTGCAACGTGTGTGATGTCGGAGTCATAAATACTTAATTATCCCGAATGATTTATATCATTACTGTACATTAAGTTGGAACGAGTAATTAGTTCAATTTGTTATCCTTCAACTTGATGGAGAGTCAACTTTCAAAACAACATTCAGTAATTTCTGTTTTGTAATTAAAGGCTTTGATAAAATATTGTGTTTCACATCCTTTCATGCAAACTAATAGACACAAATCTTACTGGAAAGTCGTAACTGTATTTTTAATGTTTGTTCAATTAATATTCAAAATGTTTCACAAATTTTCCTATTTTTGTTATGCAGAATGTATGTAATAAACGATTCTAATAAGTGTCACGAGTGTCTTTTCTACAGACCTCCAGTGGCTCAGCGGTATGTCTGCGGACTTACACGATAAAATCCAGGTTTCGATACCCGTGGTGGGCAGAGCACAGATAGCCCATTGTGTAGCTTTGTGCTTAGTTCAAAACAACAAAAGATTTCCACTTCAAAGTTTTATGGCGTTAGCTATAAATTTCTAAATGTATTATTTAAGGGAGGAAATATTACCGGTTTTTAAGAACAGGGAGATTATACTACTTAAATATGAAGAGTAAAATGTTCATTCACTAAATAGACGATGAACATGTTTTTATACTTCATATTAAAATATATTTGCTGAGTTTACCGTGAATACGACTACAATAAAGTAGCCGAAAGTTTATAATAAAACTACAATTCAATACAGAATAAAACCTGTTCATTTTTTTGCGTATTGAAAGTTTCTCGCCCACCTTAAGAATCTTAAAGTACAATGTTTAATAATGAATTATTATTATTCTTTACTATATGTGAAGCATATACCACAAGGGCATGAAATATTAACAATAAATGTTTCAATATTTATTTTGACTAATATCGAAATTAGTATTCCATAAAAATGGTTCACTTGGATAGACTTGTTTGTTTTGGAATTTCGCACAAAGCTACTCGAGGGCTATCTGTGCTAGCCGTACCTAATTTAGCAGTGTAAGACTAGAGGGAAGGCAGCTAGTCATCACCACCCACCGCCAACTCTTGGGCTACTCTTTTACCAACGAAAAGTGGGATTGACCGTGACTTTATAACGCCCCCACGGCTGGGAGGGCGAGCATGTTTGGTACGAAGGAGATGCGAACCCGCGACCCTCAGATTATCAGTCGCACGCCTTAACACGCTTGGCCATGCCAGGCCCTTGGATAGACTTACAAATTTGTTTACCAAGTATGAAAGAAAATTCACTGGTTTCAATAATACTGTCAGTTGAAATATATTAATCCAAGAACCATAAATGTTTCTAATATATATATATATATATAAGTAGAACTGTAACAATCTGAATATTCGACTACATTCACGAAACTGTAAAAAAAAACTTTTGTTACTTGGGTTATATAAACAATTGTCATGGTTAATAATTTTTACATCATCATCTAAGCCTAATTAATTATTAGTTTGCCTATTTTTAGTATTATGATTAATAGAGAGTAATTCGTAATAGCTTATACCCATTTATAAAATTTAAATGTAAATTAACATAGAAGAATATTCCAGGAAATTCGAATGAATACATGGAAGAAAATTGCTCGACTTATTCATTGTTTTATAGTGTGAATTTTAGATGTTTTTAACATAGTAAAAGCGGTTTTTGTTTGTGTAGGTTGTAATTAATGACATCTGATTGAGATGTGTACCCTCCACAGCATTTAAATGAACGAATTTACTAAAATATCTGTTCCTTTCTTTTACGAATTCAGATTCACATTTCAGTTATTCGATTATATTTATCAAAAATCAATACTGTTACATATATTACCATCAATCTTTCTAATTCAATTAATCTTTACATTTAAAAATTAAAGGACATTAAAAATATTCCCTTCCTGAATTCATATCTGCATATTGGAAAGTTTCCATTTTGATTTTGTCAAAATTCGTTTCTGTGGAACACAGAAAACAATAAATACGGGTACTAAGCCTTGTCAAGCATTCTCAAACCCGTACAGCTCGATCAAAATCACGTGAATTTTTCAATTCGTTCTGTCATATTTGGAACAACTTCATTGTTGGTAGAAAGACAATATTCTTCCGGTATATTCTCTCTTTAATAAACGCAGCCTATGGCGACGGAAAGAGGTCACCAGTAGCATTATAACAATGGAACGAAAAACAAGCAACTGGAACTAATTGACAACACACATATATAACTTGTTTGTGTGTATCACACGGAACGTGTATCATCATAATAGTCATAATAAATCCCTGTAACACTATCTTTTTTTCCTTTTTTTTTGGAGACTGATATTTCATTTATTTTAAACAAGGTATATGCAAACTTACTTTTGATCTGAATTTAATATATAATAAATAACCACCATTTAATAAATATTTATTGATATCCTGTTTTTACCACCAGTAAGAGGGCTTGTTCATGGTGCTTTATTAGTGTATGTGCAGTGTACGCTGTGGGGGAATAGAACCCCAGGTTTTAGCGTGGTAAGTCCATAAACTTACTGCTGATCTATCGGGAAAACAGAAGAACCGATAAAATCAAACTGTTTTCTAGGGGTTTGTACTATGTCTAATTGTTATAGAAGCGTACTATAAGTGTATATGAATACACTACATATTCAAATATTATTACGTAAGTTATTTGATATATTTGACACATTGTTTATGCAATAATTAAAATATCTAATATAAACAAAAGTCAGTGTATGTCAAGCCACGCTTAATTTTTATTGATTTTTCAAAATTGGACGAATCATAAAAGCTAAAATGCATTTATCCAGACAGATGAGTTCAAATACTGTCTACTCATTAGATTTTAGTAAATAGGTTGCAAGAGGGCTGGGAGGGGAGGTGGCTGGCAGTTGTGACATGAAACCTTATATGTTTTTGTTTTGTTTTTTTGAATTTCGCACAAAGCTACTCGAGGGGTATCTGTGCTAGCAGTCCCTAATTCAGTAATGTAAGACTAGAAGGAAAGCAGCTAGTCATCACCACCCACCGGCAACTCTTGGACTACTCTTTTACCAACGAGTTACGAATAGTGGAATTGACCATTGCATTATAACGCCCCCACGGCTGAAAGGGCAAGTATGTTTGGCGCGACGGAGATGCAAACCCGCGACCCTCAGATTACGAATCGCACGCCTTAACACGATTGGCTTTGCCGGGTCCTGAAACCTTATAAGTGTAGTATGTTTTGGTATAGTAAGCCTAAAGTAAAGACTTGGTGTGGAATCATTTAGTCTAGAGCCAAGTGCACAACATTTATCATGAATGTTTGCCACTAAAAAGAAATACCCATCGTTTCGAAGCGCTCGGATTACAGGGTTTTTAATTAATTTCAGTCAAGACTTCTTGAACCTATGATGTTTGTCTAACATCACGAATTTATCACGAAAGTAAAAATATCGATTAAATCGTTTCTGAATAAAGCTATTTTTGTTATGTCACCAACATTTTTAATGATAAAAACAAATGTCTTTAATAAACGAATAACCTAAAATAAGATAGCAATAAATATTTTTTAAATTTGTTATTGTTTATACATTTATTTTATACTTTTACTACGTAGAATAACAACAATAATCGGTTGAAATGCTGTTGCTAAGCGATATCACATAGAAACTAGCGTTCGAATGTAGAGTCATCAATTATTTTAATTTTTCACTTATTTTATTTTAAATATATATTGCTACCTATATATATTCATAAAATAAATGCTATATTTTATATTTATATAACATATTATATTATATATTTTATATAACATTGATTTATGTTATATTTTGTTTGATTTGTAGCTTTACTCTTAATGGTATATTAAATGTTCAATCTAAGCTTATCTTGATTTTCTTTATTATTATGTGGAATTTAGGATAGCTTCCTCTTTTACGTGTACGCATATTTTCATAAACAGATTATTTCTAATTTGTAATGATGAATTATTAATCAGAGTATGAGTTTCCAATGAAAACTGCATTGAAAACGCAGTTCAAAATAGCACACCTTTCTGAAATGTACCTTGGTATTTACATTATTATAATTTACCATCTATACTTCATATTGATGGCATTTTAGGAAGCCCCTCCACAATCTACCTCAGCTCCCCCCCCAACGAAAATATTCCGGCGCCGCCACTAAATAAGTTATAAGCAATCTTACATATTATATTAACTGAAATATAATGAATAACAAACATTTCATAAATGATTTTAGTTACTCTGTTTTTGCCACCAGTAGGAGGACATGCTGCTGCTGATGATTTTATCAACAAATACATCTAACTTTAACTAAAACACATTTTTGTTTGTTTGTTTTGGAATTTCGCACAAAGCAACTCGAGGCCTATCTGTGCTAGCCGTCCCTAAGTTAGCAGTGCAATACTAGAGGGAAGGCAGCTAGTTATCACCACCCACCGCCAACTCTTGGGCTACTCTTTTTCCAATGTTTAGCGCGACGCGGGCGCGAACCCGCGAGCCTCGGATTACGAGTCACACGCCTTACGCGCTCGGCCATGCCAGGCCACTAAAACACATACACATACTACACTACTATTGATATTTAATCGAACCCTCTTCATGTTTAACGATGAACGATCCTTCAAAGTATTTCCTTTCTGAATCCTACTTCACTCAATTCAATTAATTAATTAATTTTATGACGCCATTCAAGTTCTTGTGTGTTCTTTTTAGAGCAAAGCCACATCGGGCTATCTGCTGAGTCCACCGAAGGGAATCGAACCTCTGAATTTAGCGTTGTAAATCCGTAGACTTGCCACTGTATCAGTGTGGGTCAAGTTCTTGAGTTATTCTGTTCATATTTAGAAGTATTAAAGTGCTATACAATTTATAAAGAAATTTGTTAGTGAAAACTGAAAATATGGTTACAAGAAAGAAATATTTTGAGTTACAGGCAATATATTGTGGACATACGAGAGAATTTTGAGAATAATTTTATTATTAGTAGTGCAGCATACACGAACCTGCATAATAAATCACGGAGAATGAAGTGCTTTCTGTTAATAGCAAACGAAATAAATCTCACTTGACAAACTTTGCGATAGCTTCAGTTTTAAGGGTTATTATTTCTAACAATATCCAGTTAGAAATTCAGTAACTTTGTCAACAGTACTAGTGTTATTCTTGCTTTTGGAAACACAATACGACTAAATATGTTATATACATGATTACAAAGAGCAATCAAAGATACTCGTGAGGAAAATAAGTGAAGATTAACTATCACATCCGAACAATTTCTTCAAATATATACATAATCTTAGTAATATTAGTACTATATCTTCGTTTTATTGTTTGTTTGTTTTGAATTTCGCGCAAAGCTACACGAGGGCTATCTGTGCTAGCCGTCCCTAATTTAGCAGTGTAAGACTAGAATGACGACAGCTAGTCATCACCACCCACCACCAACCTTTGGGCTACTCTTTTACCAACAAATAGTGGGATTAACAGAAAATTATAACGCCCCCACCGCTGAAAGGGCGAGCATGTTTGGTGCGACGAAGATTTGAACCCGCGACCCTCGGATTACGCTTAACAGGCTTGGCCATGCCGGGCCCGTTTTCGTGTTAAGTTTTTACAGATTGCTTATTTGTTAAATTTCGCACAAAACTTCTAGAGAAGTACCTGCGCTAATCGTCCGTAAAATTGAAGTGATAGAAAGCAGTCAGTCGACGCTACCCACTACCACGTCTTGTGACACTCTTTTACCAACTGAAAGTGGAATTGTCCGTAACGTTATAACACTCACACGGCTGAAAGAGTAAGCACGTTTGATAACAAGATTCATACCAACGATCGGCAGGATGCAACTCGAGCGCCCTCACTATCAGGTCATGATTCGTCCTTGTTAATGGTTGTAAGAAATTTCCAATTCTTTATGTTTAACTGCGTGTTATCTAATTCTTCTTAATTTCGTCTTATGTATTTCTGGTATTAACGTGTTTTATGTTTCATAACGTGGAGCACCTTTATTTACAAATTTTCACTAATTCACTCAAATGCTGGTATAATTTTGTAATTTAAGAAGAGATAAATAAGTTGAACATTCACTCAAACAAATAATCTTCGGCTCGAAAAATACTTTTAGTATAAATTTATACTTTATAATGATAAAGAATCGCATAGAAGCCATAATAATTGATTTTGTTGAATATTTCTAAATAATTGTTTGTTTGTTTATGTTTTTTAAATTTCGCGTAAAGCTACACGAGGGCTCTCTGCGGTAGCCTTCCTTAATTTAGTAGTGTGAGACTAGAAGGAAGGCAGCTGGTCATCACCGCTCATCGCCAATTCTTGGGCTATGCTTTTATCAAGTATAAGTGGGATTTGTAAATAAACGTACCCTATATTTGTAATATATTCTAAATCCAAAGTTTTACGTAACTTACCAAATTGTTTTTTGACGCCTTTCAAGTTCGTTACTCTATCTTTAAAAGTAATATAAGATTTATAAAGGAACAGAGATTTTCAACATAATGTGGTTAAGTGTGGACAACTTGAGCCTATTTTCAAGCTACTAAGATCCTAGATGATGTTTCATTGTTAAATCGGCGTTTTATAACATTATTCTTGTTGTATTCTATGTTATTTGAGGAAACGAAATATCTGGTTTGTTATTTCTAATGTCCAAAATCAATTAAACATATAGTTATGATTTTCGGCGTTGAATGGGTTAGTGTTTAGGGGCACTCCACTCGTAATCTGAAGGTCACGGGTTCAAAATCTTCGTCACACTTAACATACGCCCTTTCACCTGTGAGGGTATTGTAGCGTTACAAACAATTCCACTCTTCACGGGTAAAAGAGTACCTCAAGATATGGTGGTGTTGAGTAGCTATTTTATCACTCTTGCTTCAGGGACAACTAGCCAAATAGTTTGTTCAAAGTTAAGTAGAAAGCTACACAATAGATACTGCAACCCGGTTTCTAGATGTGTAACTCTGCAGACGTACTGCTATGTCACTGGGGGAAGCATAAATAGTTCTCGTGTAACTTTGCACGAAATTCAAAACAGTTTACGATATTTGTACAATATTTACCAACTTTTTTATCCAGCACTACTTCATAATGTTCTTAAGATTTAAAAGAAAATCCGTTTTATCAGCGGAGACCTAAAAATGTGGTAGAAATGAAACATTTTTTGAATTACAAGCAACGCATCATGGACATACGATAACATTTTAAGACGTGGAAATAAATAACATGAAAATCATAGAGCATATACGAACCTTGATAATAGATCACGAGATATGGAAAGCAGAAGTAAAATAAAGGCTTAGAGAAGAAAAGAAACATAAACTGAAATATAAAATAATTTTTATTTAAAGAGATTAAAGTTGACAGAAATAACATTCTGTGAAATAATAATGAATTGACTTAACAAAATATCAAAGTAATATGTGTAATTATAAGCCACTTTTCAAGCATGACGTAATATAGAGGGCGCATTAGAGAAAAAGATATTCATAAAACAAGATGATTAATAGATGAAACGAATGCCATGGCATTTCAAAGAGTGGGGAGTTAAATGTTCTTTAGAAAAGGGTGTGCGCGACATCAACTGGACCTAGGCCCTACATCCAAGAACACACTCATATGAAATGTGAAGACTGATTATGAAAGATAACTCTCCAACACTTAACATCAGTAGAACGAAGCTGGTCATATCTTTTGATGTTGCTATTTGTAATAAGATTCTAAGTTTAGAATACTCGTAAATCGAAATTAACGTTTGTTTTTACGAGATGTTAGTCTGAAAAATTATAACCACAGAAACTTTATTTGACAATATACCTGTCAAGCCTTGCCTTACACCTCTATTGGGTTATGGTCACCCTAAGCGTGGTTTTAAAAGCCCATGTGCAGTGATGGAATTATGGGACGTTTCTCACGATGGGTGGTCTAAGTATAACCTCGTCGTCCTTTGTGAAAGGTTATTGTAATGGGAATAGTATTGAGGGACAATGATGTTGAATGACAGTCATCAGGATGATAATGACCATTGTTGAAATAAGTAGTTGAGAAGGCAGCACTGGAATTGAAACATCATTCTGAATAATGTGTAATTAACATCATATTATTACAAACTTCCTTCTAGGCCATTACAGTCGAAATTATGTAAAACGAAATTAGAAGAGTGAAAAGAAATGGTAAAACCAAGGTACCTCTGCAACTGAATGAAAAGAAACCGTAAAATCAAGGTACCTCTGACACTGAATGAAAGGAAACCGTATAAAACCAAGGTACCTCTGACACTGAATGAAAAGAAACCATGTAAAATCAAGGTCCCTCTGATACTGAATGAAAATTAACCGTGTAAAACCAGGGTACCTTTGACATTGCATGAAGTTTCCAATTACATTTATTCGTTGACATATATTGGACTATAATACACCCATGCATGTACTTTCTTAATTCTTTTATAACTCGGTCATACTAGCAATTTTTTCTAATAACATAAACGACACAATGCCGAGCGTCGTCACGACTTTTTGCTATATACAAAGAAATATTTGGACTTTTTTTTTGGTTTTGAGTGTTTAATTTTCTTACAGTAATAAAAATTCAAAATGTACTTGCAATCGCCATATCTATTTATGTTTACTGTTACGAAGACCTTAAAGTTCGTGAAATAGAACATTAACTATTGAACTACATCTTCATAGAATAGACAAATAATTTAATCAGGCAAATAACAGCAACAACACATCAAAATTATTCTGACTAGCAAAACATCGTGTGTTTGGTTTTTCAAGAATAAGAACAATGACATATGCTTACATAAATTGAATACTTTTGGCATCGCTGTTTCTTTATGTTTTATATTTTAGACACCATAAAATTAGATCTCTGTTTCACAACAGTAATGTGAAAAGAAAAAGTTCATTTTCTAATAAATAAAGATATATTTAGTAAAAGTACAAATGTTAAGAAACGTTTTCCTGTGGATTAGCGGTAAGTTTATGAACTTACAACTTTAAAATACGAGGTTCGATTCTCCTTGACGGACATAGTGCAGTTAGTCTATTTATGTTGTAGCCATTATGCAAAAAAAAAGCAAATTTGGTTTATTTCTTCAATGAGTCATGACTTTGTATCTAACCACGTGACAGACGAACGTGAAATGTTAGCAACTGGCACTCAATACGAGAGCATCATATTAATTGACTGGCTTTGTTTTTTTTTTACGTTTTATCAGTACAAACTGTATTGTTGGTTATTATAGTATAGCGAGACTCCAGTTTTGTTTTAAATCTAATTAAGAGGCTAAAGTAACGTCATAGCTGTAGGACTGAAGCCAAACTAGTAGAGCTTTTCATTTTCTATATCTTGTTTCTCTCCAGTGGCCGAGCGGTAAATCAGAAGGCTTATAACATTAAAACCAGGTTTCTATACACGTAATAAGCACAGCACAAGTAAGCCATTGCGTATCCACGCGCTTTTTGGTGTTGTATTTTTTGTGGCCGTAAAACAACTCATTTATGAAGCATATATTTGACACATATTATGAGTAACTTAATTTTCAATATTCTCGATTCATATGTTTGATAAAGACAGTGCAATTTATTAATGCGTTGAGAACAGTAATACAAACATATCAAGCTAATTTTACTATAGAATGATCCGACATTACATTTCCACTTAGCATTACTATGTATATGAATAAATGAGAAATCTTAAATTTCGAAACCCACAACAAGTAGTGTTTGAAGTTTATGTTCACAATTAGTAAAGAGTATTTAGATGATACAGGTTTCATGGATTCCGCTTGTGGGTAAGTATTAAGCGACATCAAAATTAACTTTCTACTTTAATTTACGGACAACCAATCAGAACAGCCAGTTCTGATTTTAAAAGAAATCATTCAAATGACTTCATCTTTCCAGTATCTTAGCAACCTGAAACACACAAATTACTGCATCGTCTCAGTATCTAACCTAAAAAATATAAATCACAGCATCTTCTCAGTTACTTAGCAACCTGAAACACACAAATTACTGCATCTTCTCGACATCTTAGCAACTCGAAACACACAAATTACTGCTTCTTCCTGATATCTTAGCAACCTGAAACGTACAAATTACTGCATCTTTCCAGTATCTTAGCAGCCTGAACCTGTACACATGAAAGAGTATCTACCAGTTTCATAACCCACTCTTAGACGATGTTGACAAAAGCTCAACCATTTGAAAAACTTTAATAGATTAATTGGCGTTACTTCTGGATATGAAGATTACTTTATAATTTTATCAATCCGCAATGAAATAAATTATTTGTGGTAAGTCAAAAAATTTATAACCGAGTTACGTAAATTTCTGTCTGTTACTTTTTTCCAGCACAGTCTTGAAAGTGTCTTTCAAGTAAGTTTGCATGTACGTACACATGCGTGAGTGGGCGTTCTAACCTTGGTCTCTAGTGTAAGACATTAAACCACTCACCGACCTAGCACAGTGCCCGTACTAGGTAAAAAAAGCTAAATATAGGACGGACATCGAAGAAAAAATACTCGTGCTTAGAGTATGGATTACAAGAAAATCAATGTACTAAAGTCATTTTGTCTAAGGTTTAATATTTAGTAAGTGGTCCTGAAATACGTGTACTTGCCCTATTTTTGTTTTTGTTAATTGGTGATTCAACACCGTAATTAGGTTTCATAAGGAATTATTTTATCAACCTGAGGTCATTATCAAGTTTCCTTTCCAGGTTCTAAACGTTAATGAGTCGTCCAGCGGGGAATTTTTTTAGTAATATTTATTATCCTTTCCAGATGTTTATCAATGAATTTGAGTACAAAACGTAATCCAAGTTGTTTACATTAAATCTAAAAATCAGCTTAAAACTGAGGTGTTTTTTTTTTCTGGTTTCGATCTAGCTAACAAAACACGATTAAATATCCAAATTAAAACATAAAATAAGCTCAATACCGACTACTCTAAACCTCAGTAATGAATATCTCAAAAATCAACTCCTATTGGCTCAGCGGTAATTCTATCGACTTACGACGCAAACGTCACAAATAAGTAAAAAATTGACCCGGCATGACCAGGTATGTTAAGGCGTTTGACTCGTAATCTGAGGGTCGTAGGTTTGAATCCCAGTCGCACCAAACATGCTCGTTTTTTCAGTCGTGACGGCGTTATAATGTTACAGTCAATCCCACTTTTCGTTGGTAAAAAAGTAGCCCAAGAGTTGGTTGTGTGTGATGATGACTATTTGCCTTCCCTCCAGTTTTACACTACTAAATTAGGGATGGCTAGATCAGATAGCCCTCGTGTAGCTTTGCGCGAAATTAAAAAACAAACAAAATAAAAAAAGTAAGACATTTTGGTTATTAATGCTTTAAAGATTGAAGTTACTCTGTACTGATTATACGTTTAATAATTATTATTTGTAAATCACAATACGTTTGTTAATTGTGAATGCTTCTGTTCGACGGTAAAACGTTACACGAAACGAACATCACAAATTTCTTAACAGTTATATAATTTCAAGCAACTTCGCAAAGCTATAACCAGTGCTAACCGAGTTCGTTTTTGATTTTGTTTTGTTTTTCACTGGTACTCACTACAGAAAGTTGGTGTTCCTGTATATTTGGTGCTGAATTTCCATATTTTTGTATATACACTAAACATGCTAATATTTATCACACCCCTCTGCTTTAACGGAAAAAAAACACTAAATGTAATGGACTGCATCCTGTTGGAGTTGGTGTCGTTTACAGAGCGAAACGGTTGACATTTCTCGTTTCATTCTAATACCCCAGACATAACATAACCTTAAGGGCACGGGAAGTGTGGTTTCCGGCGAGAGTATTGAAACGTGAATATATTTAGTGTGGCTATAGTTGTTGTCCATGAAATCGTTTCCGTTGCTTCATTTTTCGAATGCCTTTCCTAAAAAAAATCTAAAACATGAAAAACAACTCAGCATTACATTCCTACAAATTGAACATTTTCTGTACTAAGCTATCAAGTACTTTATTATAAACATTAAGATGAAACTAACTTGTTGAAGCTTTCTAATGAAACTGCGCTAGAAATAAAACACTATTTGTCGTGGTATTAAAAATTGTAAAAATACACTTTATCCATAAAAATGTGTTCATGTTGGAGCTTTAGAATTTTCAAGACGAGAATATTTTCCGTACGTAGTAGCATTGGAAAACAAAATATTGATCATTCTGGGGTATCAGGACCATTCAAAAAGAAAACTGCAACAAGTTCCATCACAGCTGTTATAATAGGCGAAAATCTAAAATCACATAGGTCATAGCTAAAAGCTACCCACTTGTCTTCCTAATTAGTACACAACATAATAAAGTTCTCCGTCTGGAAAAACCACAGAAGTCATGTGTGCAAAAGGTTGCTTCCACGATATATATTTATTAAGTTTATATATATATATATAAATTTTACTACGCACGTAACTCTGAGTAATGTCGAAGTAAAGTTCTGATAGATGTCTTTCCACCGTCTTGACTTTACATAGCCGTGGTTGTAATGTTACTTACTAATTTGCAAATTCGAAACCATTTTAATATAACGAATTAAACTTTCCATATCAATGAACGTGTGAACAATTTATATCAAATGTAAATGCGTGTTTCAATTTTTTTTAAGTAACAGATCGAATTATGATCAAGATATGAAAGGAAAACTGATCAGCCAGTGTCTGAAAACAACAACAACAATAAAATAAAAAGTGAAAAAAAACCGTCTGGGTTTGGAAGTATTTGTGTTCAATACATAAAGTAGTCTGCGAAATTCATTGTAAAAGAAACACTACACTCTCTTTGTACAGTTGTATAGAAGGAAAGAAATAACTTTTGTGTAAGAAATAACTGTTCCTTATCAAAGTAATGGAAGAGGTATAAGAATTCGTTTATTAGAGCCATGAGAGAAGAAAACTATACTGCACTATTTAGGTCAGATGTTTTTAACGTCACAGTTCGCGAGTGAGTCCCTTAGTCCCTTCTTCCCACAGTTTCACTTGGTAAAAATGACATAAACTTGTAATCTTGACTTCAGTCAAAAAAAAAAGGTCATCTGATATGCGAGTGTTGACTGACTTTAGTACAGTCACATTATAATGTTTACTTTCGTTTTTTTTCCCTGAGTCTTCTCACAGCTCTGCCTCCCGGTGGGGCAGCGACAAGCCTTTGGATTTACAGCCTTAAAATCAGGAGTACGATTTCTTTCGATGGGCAAAGCAGATAGCCCGATGTGGCTTTACTACAACAAAACACACACACTCATGGACCCCAGGAAACGTTCTCTCTGGGGGACTATCTCTCAGTTTGAGAACCATTGAGTTATGCTATAAGGATGGAAAGGATCTGCACTCTTCATCTGGAGTCCAATACGTATTATCTAATGATGCAGTGTTTATGCAATGTTAATGACTCCAATTAATGTTTTCTTTTGTTTTTGAAATTTCGTAGAAAGCTACTCGAGGGCTATCTGTGCTAACCGTCCCTAATTTAGCAGTGTAAGACTAGAGGGAAGGCAGCTAGTCATCATCACCCACCGCCAACTCTTTGGCTACTCTTTTACCAACGAATAGTGGGATTGACCGTAACATTATACACCCCCACGGCTTAACGCGCTCGGCCATGCTAGGCCTAATAAACGTGTATTTACTGCGACTATTATAGAAAGTAAAGGGAGTTGGTCAAACTAGAAATCAGCAAATGTTGTTGTTGTTATTGTTTTGAATTAAGCACAAAGCTACACAATGGGCTATCTGTGCTCTGCCCACCACGGGTATCGAAACCCGGATGTTAGCGTGTAAGTCCGCAGATATACCGCTGTGCCACTGGGGGCCCCAATTAATGAGTTTCTGTGCCAAGTTTTACGTGACAATGAAGTAATAGCTACTCAGGTGCCAATGTGAACCTCGGCAACCATAGAAATACACACAAAATGTATTATTTTCGAGGTCGTGAACAGTCCCAAGTTGTTACAACGGTAAGTCTACAGATTTGCAATGCTAAAATCAGGGGTTCGATTCCCCTCGGTGGCCTCAGCAGATAGCCCGATGTGGCTTTGCTGTCATAAATAAAACACATGTCGTGAATGGAAGTCTTAATCATAAAAGGTTTTGTATTTTTTTGTACACAGTGCTAATATTTCTACAATTTTTATTGACTGTTTTGGCTTGTTTTCAGGAGCGTTAATACATGCGAACATCCTGCAAATTCTCAATCTGATAAAAATAAGTTCTTCAGAGGATCACGAGGACGTTTACGTGTTTACGATATTAAAATCTGGGGTTCAATTCCCTGTTGTGGACAGATCGCAGATAACCTGTTGAGTAGTTATGCAGTATGAAAATAACGAAGACAGCGACATCTAAAAACAAACAACATCAACAGTTTTTTTTTATTTGATCAAGTAGAAAATAACACAAAAAAACAGAAAAGCGCAAAACAAACTTAAAGTAAAACATGAACTGAATATTTTATGGTTCAACAACCTTTGCTGAAATTGATGTGTTTTTGCCTTACACCACATCAAATATATGCATGTGATACAGCAGTACCTTTTTAATCATGCTTGTATCTACTTCCCCTCAACATCCTAGTGCAACATACCAAGTGCGACTCATAATCATAGCATTGGCTTTAAAACAGAACGTCGAGGCTGGTCGCTCAGTCCACCCTTTGTACGTCATGCAGGCATAATTGACGTATTAACACGTTTCCACTTGTTCAGAATAAGTGTAGAGGATATATATTATATATATATTTTTAATATCTATGTTTGTTTTAGTTTAATATATATTTAGAAATGCATGCAACGTGTATTGTGAAATGTGTATGGCGGAAGTTCCGCCTACTCTTTACGTTTACAAAATATTCTCGAGCGTAAGAATCGACAATGTACGACGTGTGTATGTAAAACACCAATGATTGTCAATATTTTTCGAACTGACCTTTCGAGAAACTAGCCTTATAACTTATAAAAGAAGTAACTAACGCAACGCCGAGAGATAGTATTTAATAATATTTTACATGCAAAAACGGCTCGTTTGGGTTGAGAAAATATTTTAAATAGAAGAGCGATATTTTCTCAACCCAAACGAGCCGTTTTTGCATATAAAATTCTCAACAAGTGGGTTTCTCGACATCACTGATTTAATAATATTATTGGTTTGGTGCAGTTTGATACCATAAATCTTGGAAGCTACAACTGTGATAAATACTTATTAATCGAAAAACTACAGATATTTGACCAGAAACTTTTACAGATGCGAAAACTACAAACTTTTTAAATTCCATGAATTAAGTTCCAACGTCATTATTTCTACAAGGGCGTTATATTTTTTGTCGGAGAAAAGTCAGCTTGAAAATGTTGTGATGTTAGCCATTAAAAGAAGTGTAACAGTATCAACTCAGAATTAATTTGCTCATCGTAATCGTCGATAAAATATTGTTGTTTTGTGTTGAATTAAGCACAACGCTACACAATGTGTTATCTGTGCTCTGCCCATAACGGGTATTGAAACCCGGTTTTTAGCGTTGGGAGTCCGCAGACATAACGCTGAGCCACTGGGGGGCAAGTGTCCAGAGCCCCCTGATTTTAGCGTTGTAAATCTGTGTACTTACCACTATACTATCTGGGGTTCCGTCGATAAAATATTCAGTTCAAGACAAGATAGAAGACTCAGTATTATTTGTATGTTTTCAAAATATTTGTGTATAAGTCGTTATTTGTAATAACCGTTATTTAAAAAATGTATTAAGTTTATGTATTAAAATATATTTGGGTTAGGAAAGAAAATTTTGTGTATCAGTTTTATCGGCAAATATCGTAAACTGGATACATTAACATTTAATTAACTTCTAAATTAAAATTAAATTTTCCGACTCTTTGAAATCGTAATACATTACAATGCACAATAAATCGTTCGGGATAAGTTATAATATGTAACATAGAATAAATAGAACGCACATCTTACACATATCATAAGGTCGTATGAAATAATAACAGTGGGATGTGTACGTTTACAATAGACGCCAGGAAGACTAAAATATTGTATGATCGTATTGTATTTAGTCTTGAATAGTATATTAAAGTATGTATTATAATTAGTAGCCGATATTTACCATGAAACCAATAGCTTCCAACGTTGAAATAGTATATACCTAAAAATATAGAGGTTAAAAATTACCTTTTATTTATTTGCTTAAGAGGGATTTTTTTAATTGTCAATAGATTTTTCTGTTATTTCGGAAAATAAGAACCAAATATTCAGTAATAGAGTACAGTAAACATAAAACCCAGGTTTACTAATAAATAAAGACCGGCACGGCCAGGTTAAGGTACTCGACTCGTAATCCGAGGGTCGCGGATTCGAATCCTCGGTACACCAAATATGCTGCCCTTTCAGCCGTGGGGGTGTTATAATGCGACGATAAATCCCATTATTCGTTCATAAAAGAGTAGCTTAAGAGATGGCGATGGGTGGTGATGACTAGTTGCCTTCTGTCTAGTTTTACACTGCTAAATTAGAGACGGCTAGTGCAGATAGCCCTCGTGTAGCTTTGCGTGAAATTAGAAAACAGAACTAATAAAGCAGAAAGCAACTTTTTGACCTTTCTAGGTCATCTTCAGGTTAACAAAGAGAAGTTCTCTGTTTTATAAGGAAGAATGTTAATTGTTTTTGAATTTCGCAAAAACCTACTCGAGGGCTATCTGTGCTAGCCCTCCCTAATTTAGCAGTGTAAGACTAGAGGGAAAGCAGCTAGTCATCACCACCAACCGCCAACTCTTGGGCTACTCTTGTTACCAACGAATAGTTGGATTGACCGTCACATTATAACTCCCCCACGGCTGGGAGGGCAAGCATGTTTGGCGCGACGGGGATGCGAACCCGCGACCCTCAGATTAGGAGTCGCACGCCTTAACAGGCTTGCCCATGCCGGGCCGAAGAAAAATGTTAATACCCACATCAGCCATTCCAAGATATATTTTTACTTTTCTCATCATCCAAGATATAAAACTGGATGTGGTTCAACGAAATTAATTGAAAATTCTTATGCCTATCTAATCAAATGAACCGACTATTTAGTTAGAAGAAATATGAATAAGGTGTCTTACCTTTCAGGAGCTCTAGCTACAAGTATGTATTAAACTGAAATACATTAATAATGTATACACTGATCTCTCATAATTTTTAGCATCCACTCAAAATGTGTGACACCTTAAGATCAACAAAGTAATAACATAATAAGCTGATGAATGCAAATTAACAATTAGTTGTAAGCACCGATAACTTGTGCAATGGAGCTTAATAAGTGGTGCAGTACGAAGTTTCAAGGAAGTGTTCATTCAAAGTTTAAATTATGTGAAAAGTCGGACAAACGTGAAGAATCCTTAACTTTAATCAGTTATGATCACTAGTTAGTTTACTGGCTGATTAATTTTAAATGACGGTTTCATTGGATAATCTTGTGTCTAAAGGTTAGCGTAACCCAGTCTGTGAATTGAAGAATTAAAGGTTCTTGTCCAGTTGCTATAAACATTTCACCAGCAAGCACCCTGGGACTCTTTGTGAGCTACAAGATGAAAAACCAAACTGTTATTCAATCAGAGGAAAACAGCTCAACAGTTGGTGGTGATTACTGTTAGCTAGCTTCTTTTCTTCTAGTTTATCATTTTGACACCAGGAACACTATATGCAAATAACTTTTACGTCGCTTTCCTTTGCGGGAAATTCTTGAGATAATTATTCTCGCTTTTACCCTTTTTTACTTTAAGGACGTATTTCGCAATTAAAAAGGTGGCGCCTTAATCGTAAATAAATAAGAACAGATATGAATAAATGCGTGCTCTATCAGTAAATAAACACAAACAACAAATAATCGCTGCTTATCTGAATGACATTTCTTAATGTATTTTCACTTTGATTTTTAATTCTTTTTGATTGATTGTGTCAGCATACCTCAACCTCAAGCTCATTCTAAAGCTATAATTTACGCGAATATGGATTGAAATATTGTATAAACTTTTCCCTTGATCATTTGTTTCATCGGCTCGAAATTTGAGGGTCGCAGGCTCGAATCCCTGTCGCACGAGACGTGCTCGCCCATTCAGCCGCAGAGGCGTAACAATTTTACGGTCAGTCACACTATTCGTTGGTAAAAGAGTAGCCCAAGAGTTGGCGGTAGGTAGTGATGACTAGCTGCCTTCTCTCTAGTCAAACACTGCTAAATTAGGGACGGCTAGTGCAGATAGCTTTCTTGTAACTTTGCGCGAAATTCTAAAATAAATTTATGTCTGTATAAAAATTTTCTGTGTTGCATGAAAAAGAGAGTAAAATGAAACAGTTTCACAGTTGTATGTGTTCGTTTTTACACTTTTCTCTGTAATGCCTAGAATTACTTTCAAAGTTTTTGACGGTGGCGTAGACAACTTGCACAAGTCTAAACAGACCACACGTAGGTTTACGTCACCATTTATTATATATTATCGTCTCACTTCCTCTATGATTCATTTTAAACAGCAATCCATTAAATTGTACTCAACAAAACGAAAGTGTTATTTCAAAATATCTGTAACCGTTCTTTTATCAAATGAAAATGGATAAGAAATATGAAACATTTGAGATTTTGTTATCGTTAAAACTCTGTAATATAACATCTTCTAGTGCATATTTTTCAAAAAGTAAAAAAAAAGCATTTGTGGTGCAATAAAACCACAAATTACAGTCCTGGTTAGTAAAAATATGTTAAGTCTTTAGTCACGTACTCGCCCTTTCAGCCATGGAGGTGTTATAATGCGACGGTCAATCCCACTATTCATTGGTAAAAGATTAGCCTAAGAGTTTGTGGTGGACGATGATAACTAGCTGCCTTTCCTCTAGTCTTACATTGTTAAATGAGAAACGGCTAGCGTAGATAGCCCTCGTGTAACTTTGCGCGAAATTTAAAAAACAACACACAAATATGAAAATTCGCTATTAGCACTTTTTATTTCGAATCCAAAGAGTCGTGTGTTTAATTAGTACATTGTTAGCTGCAGAACAAGTTTCATGGTACAAAGTTAAAAGAAATATGAGGAATGGTGATCGAAAACGTTGAAATTCAATCGGACATTATAAACGTTGAAATCAACCAGCCAGGTGATTTCCACTTGGACTTTGGAATTCAAGCTTTTATTGTTCTTTGTTCTCAGAAATTTACTTTTAGAACATGTTGACTGTTTTTACATAAAGAATTAAGAACTATCGTTGTAAATGCTTAGCTGACATTAAGTGAGAGAACCTTGCTCGATTTGATAGTAGTAGCCTGAAGCGTAGCAAGTTATTTGTGGTCGCATAGAACAAAGGCTACACGAGATTGAAAAGAGTCTCACACCTCTGGTTAAAGATGTAGAAATCTCAAGTTGATCGAAATCTCACCGCCCAGTGTGTCTTCAAAGTGCTTAAAACCTTCACCATGAACAAAACGGAAGAAAGCTGAAAGGTGACCCGTTCACAAAGAAACTAAAATAATTTCTTCACCCATGAGGGCTGAATAATGAAAAAAAAAAAAAAACGAACAATGGCGGAAAAAAAATGTAAAAGTATTCAGGAATCTTAAATAACACATGTCCCTAGACATGTGAAAAAATAACACATGCCTGTCGACATGTGAAAAAGATCTTATAATATATATTTATAAATATTTATTTATGCGAAAAACTTTTGTAACACATTTCTAACATTCTAGGTGATTTGAAATAAACTGCGTAAGTTTATAATAATATTAAAATAGATATTTTTCGCTAATTCTTCAGTTTTTATGTAAATATATTATCTTTTTATTTCTTATTTTATGAATAATAGATAATGTGAAAATGTAGGCAATAAAGCACACAGTACATTCTTTTAAACTAATCTATATGGCTAATTTATATCAGCAAATATTACTTTAACTCTTATAAAATTATTCAAAGCGATAATTCAGGAGTTTAAATTTGTAGATGTCAGTAACGGCGTTTCTTTTGATGATTTATTTATTTGTTTCAAGGTTTCGTAAAAAGATATACAAAGACTATTTGAATTAGTCACTCCTAGTTTCGATTTGATAGGCTAGAGGAATAATATCTAACCAACGAAGTCTGTCACTAACTTTTAGGCTACTATAATCGGTTTTGCTTGTCACTTTTATAACGGCCCCCTACATACGGAACGCATTTCTGTTGCAACAGACCTCAAATGACGAAATATAAAACTCAAACAACCTGCTCTGTTAATAGACATCTAATTCTCATCTAGGATTTTTCACGAGACAGTCAATAACTCTAGCTTATTCGTGAAAGCCACAGAAGTTTTACTGTATTTAGTGATGAATTGTTTTAGAGCTCAGGTACTATTTGACGAGTTTGTTTGTTTATTCGCATAAAATCGAGTCAAGTTGAAAAGTCCAAGATATTATTCTATCTTTGTCAAGCTATTTTACCGATTACGACAAGACAAATAATTGAATAACACGAACTACGCACTCCAGTGAGAAATAAGCTAAGCAGTCGAGTGAAACGAGTGGTGTACTCTTATTAAGACAGGTTATTTGGGTTAATGAGTGGGATAAGTTATGTAATCTATTGAGTGTGGCATCATCATACAATAATAAAGCTCTTGCTTATATGTATGATGCTGGAAAAACCTTTGCGATTTGCAACCCTCCAACTTCGTGAAATTTTTATCTTTAGTGCATGTAAATTTGCAATAGGGGTCACGATTTTCCCGTTTCGCTTCCGTTTCCCGTCACAGAGAACGTTATTTTTCTCTGTTCGAATGTACAGAAAAACATGGGACAGCTGAATTTTCTGCGCGTAGTGAAGAGGTCATACACAGAGTGGACGTTTATAGAGTTACAAAGTGATGAATGCCATCAGAAACAGTCCTGTTTTACCAGTCATTCAAGTATCTACTGGGTATTTAAGCGAAAAACTGTCATTTATGGCCAGAAATTGAGAATAAATAGTAGAAATATTCTCGAAGCAGTGCTATTTGTTGTTTACAAACACGCACGGTGAAGATGTGACGTCACAAACACGTCACACGTAGCTCTAATTGTTTTCGCAAATTACAGAGTTACAAAGCAATGAATAGCGTCAGAAATAGTTTTGTATCATTTATGACGTCATGAAACCTCATTTTCGGCTTTCGATAATGAGTTTCGAGATTCGACAAAAGGTTGAATTTTACGTTCTACTGAATACGAATGTTCTCAAAACGCTCAACCCATTCCATTTATTCACGTTTATTTAATTTGTAGACGTAGGTTTTAGTTTCGTTTTTTACTGTAAGAAATACGTGATCAGTGTCATTGCTGGTGAAACACAAAGGCTAATTTACCTACACGTGTGGTTGAGTGGAAGAGAAATTCGACTCAGCCGGTTACAAATCCAGATAATGTCATTAATGTTCTGACATGAAGGACTTGCAACTCCCTGTCTGCCACTCAAATCATTGTTAAGTAACATAAGGTAAAACAAACAGTGTAAAACAATTAACATTTCAGGTATTCTTTACTGTATTTATTGTGTTTATATTGTCTTCATTTATATGTTATATATTATACCCTTCCAGCTTGTTTCCTTTCTTGAGAGAAGTCGTATTCCGGAAAAAAAAAGAATTTTTCAGAACTTCAAGAAAATAAAACCAAAAGTGAGAGCCATCAAATGAATGTTGTGTGATCAGGTAAGGGTGCATGCTCTTAAGGTTCTAGGTAAGTATTACCATTAATTAGCACACCAATAGTTAAACAAATGTCTTTTGTCTTTGGCATGTTGTTTTTTTTGGACAAGAATAAGGAAAAAATAATAATACAAGATTACTATACAAGACTGTAAATCTTTCACACCCACCATCCAGTCATCCCTACCAGTTTCTGGCACCTCAAGTGAGCACTGGCTTCACGGGTAAGTGGTTGGTGTTAAATAGTTTGGTGAGCGAGAAAGGTTATGTAATTTGGTGTGCGAGAGAAGTTATGTAATTTGGTGATCGAGACAAGTTATGTAGTCTAGTGAGCGAGACAAGTTATGTAGTCTAGTGACCAAGAGAAGTTATGTAATTTGGTGATCGAGACAAGTTATGTAGTCTAGTGACCAAGAGAAGTTATGTAATTTGGTGATCGAGACAAGTTATGTAACCTGATGGGCGAGAGAAGTTATGTAGTCTGATGAGAGAGGCAAGTTATGTAATCTGGAAAACGAGACAAGTTATGTAGTCTCGTGAGCGAGACAAATTAATGTAATTTGGTGAGCAAGATAAATATGTAATCTGGTGGACAAGAGAAGCTATGTAGTCTAGTGAGCGAGGCAAGTTATGTAATCTAGTGAGACAAGCTTTGTGGCCAAATGATACATGGTCGAAGTTATTAGAAAAAGTAAACTTTAATAAAGTATTCTGTTATATTATAAGGGAATTAACTTCTCAATTTCAATCAATGTTTGATATCATAATACAACAATATAACTACATATTCTACATTAATAACTGCTTTTATCTTTTTAAAACCAAGTTTCAGCGATACCATATTTTTATTTATATTATAGCTGCTAATACACATTCCGTAGTGTAGGAAAAATAAAGATTAATGTATGCATCTGCTGCCAACATGGTTTAAATAACCATAAAGTTGTATTGAAATAACAACTTTAAACACTATTTACAGGGTAGTAATATTTGACGTAAAAAGCTTGAACACTATTTACAGGGTAGTAATATTTTACGTAAAGAGCTTGAACAGTATTTACAGGGTAGTAATATTTCACGTAAAGAGCTTGAACAGTATTTACAGGGTAGTAATATTTGACGTAAAAAGCTTGAACAGTATTTACAGGGTAGTAATATTTCACGTAAAGAGCTTGAACAGTATTTACAGGGTAGTAATATTTTACGTAAAGAGCTTGAACAGTATTTACAGGGTAGTAATATTTCACGTAAAGAGCTTGAACAGTATTTACAGGGTAGTAATATTTGACGTAAAAAGCTTGAACAGTATTTACAGGGTAGTAATATTTCACGTAAAGAGCTTGAACAGTATTTACAGGGTAGTAATATTTCACGTAAAGAGCTTGAACAGTATTTACAGGGTAGTAATATTTGACGTAAAAAGCTTGAACAGTATTTACAGGGTAGTAATATTTCACGTAAAGAGCTTGAACAGTATTTACAGGGTAGTAATATTTCACGTAAAGAGCTTGAACAGTATTTACAGGGTAGTAATATTTCACGTAAAGAGCTTGAACAGTATTTACAGGGTAGTAATATTTGACGTAAAAAGCTTGAACAGTATTTACAGGGTAGTAATATTTCACGTAAAAAGCTTGAACAGTATTTACAGGGTAGTAATATTTCACGTAAAGAGCTTGAACAGCATTTACAAGGAAGTAATATTTCACATAAAGAGCTTGAACAGTATTTACATGGTAGTAATATTTGATGTAAAGAACTTGAATGTCCCAGAACGGTGAGAAACGAATGCTGGTCTCTGTAAGTGTTAATAGTTTCAGTACCAACAACACTTCAGAAAATGAAAACTAGTTTTCTGCAAACACGCCGGAAACCCTAACAGGAACCGAAAAAATATCCGCTAATAATTAATTTCCGAGTTCAACAGTATTGAAGAACATATTTTATAAACATAGAGCTACTTATTAAATTGGCTGTTTCGAACGTATCCTTTTATTGTCCCATTTATCATCCTGCTTACTTTTACTTAGTTCAGTTGGTCGAGCAGGTTGAGGATAAAAACTGGCCGCTGTTGATCTTTAATAAGTTATTTCTGTAAAACAAGACATGTTTTAATTTTACTGGCCTGTAATTAACTTCTAAACTTACCCGTACCGTTAAAAAGCAAAAACGTCCCACAAGATAATAAGCTTGAAGTGGTCTTTTTCCCAGCTTTAAATGAGGTAACACCTTTTATAGCTCCTAAGTAATTTGTCTTATCTTCGAGCCTACTGATAATAAAGACAGAATGAAGACTCGAGTACTTTAGTCTTAAGGGCACATGGAAGATTCGTAACTTTGAAAACAAGCACGCCTCACTCTGTACAACAATCACTAATAAACAAGAGAATCATCATCACGCTTGTTTTATTTTCTATACAGGTTCTGATTAACACGATGCAAACTTTTAAAGAGAAGCGAAGCTTTGTAAAGAAATGAAGCTGAGTCAGTGTTTCTAGTTCTTCCACGTTAATTTTCCTCATTTATTTAAATAAAATAGCAATTTCTTTTGAGCTGTTTAGTGATATTTCATTTATTTGTTCATGAACTTATTTGAAGGTCAAATTATGATTATCAAATGTAAATAATTCACAGTATTTTTTTTCTATATCTTCTGAAAAATGATTTTTGAAAACACAGGTTAAATCACATGAATGTAGGTTTTCTTTTTTAAAAAAAAATAGAGGAACATGAAATTATGGCAATGTTCGAATCTGTTTTAAATATTGTAATAATGTGTTATCTAGAGGGAGATGTGGGTCTCAATTAAGACGATTAGATCAAAAGGCTCAATAAGATAAGGCTAGAACACCTAGAAAATTGTAAGGAATTTTGAATTTTTCTTTGTGTTTTTCGAAGCTAGATAATAAATTCCAGGTAGTTGTGAAATGTATAGACGTTTTAACTACAGCGAGTTGATTCCTGAGTGTGTTTTCGTGAAGTATCTCAATATATGTTTTTTTCTTATCGTGCTTACTAAGTTACTTCGTACAAGTGAATTGTTTAGTTTTATTGTAGTTAACATCATTCGCAACGTAGGTCTACAACAATTTACAGTAGTGTACGAGTGTTGAAGCTTATAACAAGTTAAAAGATGGAATAAGCTGATTCGTTATAATCTACCTGGACTTTAAATGGAATGATTTGCAATGGATAATTTAAAAAAATCCGCCAACAACTGAACAACACTACAGCAGTAAAATCGCGAAATTTACCTTGAACGCAAAGTTCATTTAACACAGAACACTTGGCTCATTTATGTAGATTATTGATACTTGTTCGTTGTAACAGAAATAAACATATAATAATTGTTGTGATGATTCTGCTATACTGAGGTATGTTACCGAAAACTTTGACTTGCTTAATAAAGCAGCGAATATTGAGTAGTGCCTCAAATAAAATTGTAATATTATTAAGACCACAAAACGGATAATGACTGAATGTACTTTGTTTCGACTCCAGAACAGAACACGGTATTCAGTATCGCTCTTCGGTGGAGCCAAAATTAGTAAGTTTAATTTAATTATTTTAAAGATTTGTTTTTGAAATGGCGACGAACTCTATCCTTGGATGTTATCAGCTCACGGTTTCTTGGGTTATTAAAACTTAGGAACGTCAATTACTAATAAACAAGAGTCTTTCAAGTCACCAATACGTTAAATTCATAGGGAGGAGCAGCTGTGTGGGGTAAATGGAGACATTAAAGACGCAGCAAGAGGTAGAATGTGTTATCCTAGACCACACAAGGTGGCAGCTTTAATATTTGTCTGGAGGGTACTTGAAGAACAGCCGAACTTAGCAACTTCGAGAAGCTGGCCTGCCAAGTTCTTCTTACAGTTAAGTTTTATAGTCCAGCGTCCATTAATATAATTCCATCTTTGTAATATGTTTTTCTGCATCAGTAATCCGTTGGATTTTAGAGCGCAACTGTCTTTTATAGATTTGTTCTGTTTTTGACCTTCTATTATATTTTTTAACAAGGTAGATATAATAAGGTTAAAAGAATGTACAATGACAATCAATAACTTTATATTCTAAATAATAAAGTTTATGCAACGTTCATAAATGTATTATTTATATACGTAAATCACTCGCACGTAGAGAATCATACAGACAGCAACTGAAAAAAAATTGTTGTAAATATTAAAGTTCTTATTATTTCCTAAATACCATTATTTTTTAACACGAAGCTTTAATTGGCAAAACAATTCTTTTATTATTATAGGAAAAATAAACAAATCTGTGGTTTGATCCCTAGCGGTAACACAGCTAAGCTTAAAACAAAGAAATAAATCTTATAATTTATCATGGCATTGTTAGTCACGCATCTGATATCATAAGATATCTTGTTTTTTGTAATATTTCACTGTAATTAACGTCTTTCGTTTTGTTTGTTTTTTAAAATGATCGTATGGAATGTCGTGTAAACAGATTCTTGAGAACTCGCACGTGATCTTTATTATATGAGACTGGTTTTACTAAGTAATTGAGTGATATCAAATTTCTTCTAAGTAAACATTAGTTCGCAAACCGACCGGAAAACTTATAGAAATGACGACACGTTTTGCATGTTTGTATTCCTGAACGAAAATTATTGCAAATATGTCGAAACTCCATCGTTTCGCACATATTTCCCGAATAGGCTGTCCGTGTCCAAATTTACCGAGCCACTGTTTACCGTCCAATAATGTTTTCCAAGAAAAAACAAAATCCTTTTGTGGCCGCTTGAGATAAGGACCTTAATTTGTTTTGAAAAATAACTCATATAAAGTAAGTAGAACTCTGATTTACATGAAAGTACCATTCAGAGATTCAGTACTACATATCAAAATACAAAACTTCTAATAGAAAAACTAAACTAATTTCTTGTTAGTAGGGTTTATTGTAATTCATGTATAAACGGTAAACTCCAGGTAAACAGAAATGTTACAAAAATATACGTGCATTGTGATCTATCCAAATACACAGTAGTGTGTCGTTCGGTTGAAACAACATACTGCAGAACATACTATGTGTTATTCCTACCAGGAGTAATAGTTTAACGAGTTTCCACCTTCTGTATATCAGACTTTGGTAATTCAAAATATCGAATATTTTCAGTAAGTATGTCCTACTAGACTTTTACTTTACATACCAAATTTCAAGGCAAACCGTTAAGAAATACCCGAGATATAACATCTATAATTCTGATTTTCTTATTTTTTCGCACCGACATTACAAAAACTTCATTTGATGGAAGAACGTACTCAACTTTTATGGATTTTTTTGTTTCCAGTTTGGTTCATTGATATACTTTTAAATATTAAAATTATTAGTTTTATTTGGTGTAAACATAAGCCACGTGTGCATAGTTATTAAAAATAACTTTCATGTGTATATTAGTACTGGAAATTAACAAATTCTTTATTTACAAATCAACAGAAAAAGCAACAACACGACAACTACATGAACTTGAATATGTGAAAGATGTTTAGAAAAGATTGGATAATATTATGAGTGTCTGGGGGAACAGCGATAAAAAAACATTGGAGTCCTGCTTGTGGGTTTGTTCAGTGATTGCTTTTATTAATGTTTAATAAGGTTCCTCTGATTTTTATTATCAGGTTCGTGTTTTAGGATGACGACATTTTGTTCAGAACAAAATTGTTCGTGCATAAGGGAAGGTTTTTTGTGTTCATTTAATCTGATATTTAAATCACGACCTGTTCCATCTTTATAAAAAGCTGTACTGTTATTACATTATATTTTGATTATGTTTCTTGGAGGGGTGAATAGATTATATTTTCTTAACATGTGTTAAATTTTCACCCCAGGAGTGAAAATAAACCTAGTTGTTAAGATAAGGTTGTATTTACATGCCATTTTTTTCGATTTTCTGCTAGAGTTATGCCAATGTTTTCTATTTGGAGAATAATGCCAATGATTGAGTTCCTTTCATTTTAGAAAGTGTTTTTCTTTGTTTGTTTGTAAACATGTCTGTTTTTTTTAAATTCATCAATAGCTTATGTAGCTATTGTGAAAGGGAAATTATTTATGTTAGTGAAACATTCAGTGTATAATGTTTTCATCGATACTTTTTGTGGTGTGTGTTTTCTTTTAGTAAAGCCACATCTGGCTATCTGTTGAGCCCACCGAAGGAAATCGAACCCCTGATTTTTAGCTTTTTAAATACGTACACTTACCGCTGTACTAGCAGGGGGCTTTCTACGGTGGGTATAGTTCATACTAAATTTAGGAGCCTTTTTAAAG
Source organism: Carcinoscorpius rotundicauda (assembly GCA_011833715.1). Taxonomy (NCBI): domain Eukaryota; kingdom Metazoa; phylum Arthropoda; class Merostomata; order Xiphosura; family Limulidae; genus Carcinoscorpius; species Carcinoscorpius rotundicauda. The sequence continues at coordinate 28,947,787 of CM022393.1, forward strand.
CTCCTAGTTTTTGGTGGATTATATGGTTAGAAAATCAGTTTATGGAATTTCTGCCGTAAGTATTATTTGTAAAAAAAATATAATGATGAAGCCTGGGGGAAGGGGTGTTGCTGATGTCAAACAAAAAAAATCTCCGTGTAGTTATTCTCATTTGCAATGAGTCCAGCATCGCCAGGTGGTTAGGGCGCTCGAGTTGTCGGTAGGTGGTGATGACTAGCTACTTTTTCTCTTACACTGCTAAATTATAAATGGCTAACTCAAGTAGCCGTCGTGTAGCTTTGCGCGAAAATTCTCAAATAAGCAAATAAATAAACTAATTTACAACTGCAAGTTGTGTGTCTTTAAACACGTTTTTCATCTGTTGAAGAAATTTTGATTGTTCACCTTGACAGGAAGAGTCACATAAAACGTTATCTATATATCTAAGCCAAGATTCTGGCTTTTATATGGAAATCATAATGGTTTATTGTTCTATGTGACGTAAGAAAAGAGTGACCAGAGTATCTCATAATGGTTTATTGTTCTATGTGACGTAAGAAAAGAGTGACCAGAGTATCTCATAATGGTTTATTGTTCTATGTGACGTAAGAAAAGAGTGACCAGAGTATCTCATAATGGTTCCAATGGCGATTATGTTTAAGTGAAGGAAGTGCGAATTTCTGTATTGAAATAAGTTCAGTTAAACGTTCCTGTTTCGTGTCGATTCTTCATATTAAGTCTCGTAAAATAACTTCTGTACTAAGTTGTATTGTATCGTAACAAGGGATTTGACGGAATAGGTTTACAACATCAAAGCTACACGAGGGATATTTGCGCTAACCGTCCCTAATCTACCAGTGTAAGACTAGACGGAAGGCAGCTAGTCATCACCACCCACCGCCAACTCTTGAGCTCCTCTTTTACCATTGACCGTAACATTATAACGTACCTACGGCTGAAAGGGCGATCATGTTTGGTATGACGGGATTCGAACCAGCGACCTTCGGATTACGAGTTGAACTCCTTTATCACCTGGCCATTCCGGGCCCGGTAGGAAATGTGAAGCGTTTTTATTTTATTGGGCATTTGGCTTGGAAATCTGGGGCTGCAAAAATCAGTTGAAACATTTACAAAGGTTGTGGGTTAAAGAGTTGTAAAAAAGGCATGATTGTCCTTGAGATTATTGGGTTTTTATGGAGTATCAGAATACGGTAAATTTTTTATCTTCTTAGTTGGTTCCAACGTAAAACTTTTTAAAACAGTATTGTGAGTAATGTACTTGATTTTGTTGTCGTATGCTCGGTTGAGGTCTGTGTTTGAAAGAGTAAATTCAGTCTTACAATTCTTTATATTTAACAGTAAGAAATTATACTGTTTGGTTGGTAGAATAATGATAGAGCCTGTTTTATTGGTTCTTTGGATAACGTGGTCATCGTTGTTTCTATGAAGTTTCGGCTTTTATTTCTGCTGATGTCAGTTGTTTCATTTGATCCTTGTTGTTCTGTAATTTTGAAATTTCTTCTAAATAGTTTAGAAAGTTTTTAATGGGCCTGTATTTGGTTTAGTTGGAAGATTCCTCATTGAGTTGTTCTGTGTTAAGGGAATGATGGAGAAGATTCTTCGTTATCGTTCTGTGAATTAGAATGTTACGGTCAATCTCACTAAACGTTACTTAAAGAGTAAACCAGGATGCTGGCAGTGGGGTAGTGATGACTAGCTGCCTCTACTCAAGTGTTTTACTGTTAAATTATGGACGGCTAATGCAGTTAAGTTATCGTGTAGCTAGATAAGCTTTGTAAAGTAAGATAGTGTCATAAAACAATATGTTGTGTCCAAATGTGTGGTTACTTTATAAAGTAAGATAATGTCATAAAACAATATGTTGTGTCCAAATGTGTGGTTACTTTATAAAGTAAGATAATGTCATAAAACAATATGTTGTGTCTAAATGTGTGGTTACTTTATAAAGTAAGATAATGTCATAAAACAATATGTTGTGTCTAAATGTGTGGTTACTTTATAAAGTAAAATAATGTCATAAAACAATATGTTGTGTCTAAATGTGTGGTTACTTTATAAAGTAAGATAATGTCATAAAACAATATGTTGTGTCCAAATGTGTGGTTACTTTATAAAGTAAAATAATGTCATAAAACAATATGTTAGATCAACTATTAGCTGGATATGTGATTTCATTGCATTAGTTCTTCCCTGCAAGGATTTTGCTTTAAACCTGACACCGGAATGGTTACAAGAGTAACTGCGTAGTTTAGACCTTTGTTTAGTTTAGTGTTTTTGAGGATCACAGGTTCGAATCCCCGTTCCACAAAACATGCTCGTCCTTTCAGTCGGGGGTATCAGGTTATATATGGAAGAGGTTTACAGTTTGTAAAGAAATGTTAGCAATTGAAACAATATTTAGTTTTAGCCGCGACCCTCAAAATATCTGTGGTAGTTTTCATGCCCTTAGTTTGAATTTTCTTTATTTTAACATTTTCACGTACTTTTAAGCTATGCTTTCTTGCAGGCATTCTGTGTTAGGTCGATAAATACTAGTATATTGGAAAACAAGAATTCGTGGCTAGACAAACAAGCTCACGTAGACATAACTTGGTTTAATAAAACTACACGCACATAACTTTATTTACTAAAACCACGCATAAAATAAAGGCTAGCATGTACTTATAATAGTGTACAGTGTATAAAACTGGCATGAGTGTTTAAAGTTTGTGATGGTTTTACAATATGAAACAAAGAAATGTAAAAGAGCGAACAATAAAACCCCGACTGAAGGAAAAGGTAGATAAAGATGTTTAAAGCAGTCTATGAAAAAAAACGAAACTAAATTACTGCTAAGTAAAGTCAATGTAAACTTATAATGAGGGCAAACTTAGCTGAATATGCAAAATCATGTGGTTTTGAACGAAATGCGCATGCGCATTTTAAGCCAAAATAAGTCGAGAAAGCGCACAGCGAAATACTTTGCATATAAAAAAATATTAAAATTAAAATGAAGCTAGTCGCCACGTGATAACAATCACATTGTGTCATCGTGTATCAAACTGTTACATTAAAACGTTTGACTAAGCAAAAAAAATATGTAAAGTGAATAAGAATGAAAAAGCTGTTATGCCATCCGGTCTTCTCGGACAAAAGCCTTTCTAACAATATGAGATTTGTAACATTTTGTAGAGAAATTTGCAAGAAACGTTCCGGAAAGGTAACACACAAACGTGTTTTTTATATAGATTATGTCTAGAAAACTGTGCTTAAGGAATACTAGGTCTTAAACAATATTTAGTATTACATCCAACAATCAGTGATGTCGAGAAACCCATTTGTTGAGAATTTTATATGCAAAAACGGCTCGTTTGGGTTGAGAAAATATTTTACATAGAAGAGCGAACAACGTTTCGACCTTCTTCGGTCATCGTCAGGTTCACAAAGAAAGAGGTAACTGACCGGAAGCTGACCATATGTTTGGAAGGGGTTGTGTAACTGAGTGTCGCAATGTATGCGTGGTTAGATGTTTGAATATATAATTTTATCTATAATATTAATATAGGAATAATGGCGTTCCTTTATATTGGTTTATTTTGTGCCTGGTTTTTGAATAAATTTAGTATTAATGGGAATGTCATATTTTGTTACCAGTTTTTGCCAAATGTTGGTTATTTTTCTGCTGATGTCAGGAATATATGGTATACAGCAGTATATGGTTTCGTAATTTTTTGATTCGTGAGATATATTTACTTTTGTTGGTTGATTTTGCTTTCTGTCTAGGTGTGTGCGTATAATGTTTTCTACGGTTTCTGGAGGAGACTCTTTGATGTTGATGAAGTATTGTTTTATTTTGTCTAATTCATCGTTAATTTTATCTGGTGAGCATAGTTTTATGGCTGAGTTTATCTGGTTTCTTAGTATGTTGAGTTTTTGTTTTGTTTCATGTGCTGAGGTCTATACTATGTAAGAACTATACTGACAAACACCACACCAACATTATTTATAAAATACAATGTGATAATTGCCACGACTTCTATATTGGAGAAACAAGTAGAAAAATGGAAACCAGATTCAAAGAACATAAAAAGTCACCTTCACACGTTTTCGACCACTGTAAGTCAAATAAACACAATATAACCATAGAAAACACTAAAATACTAAATAAAGAAACAAACATAAACAAACGCAAAATTAAAGAAGCCTTACTTATACAACAACTTAAACCCAAAATAAACCAATATAAAGGAACGCCATTATACCTATATTATAGATAAAATTATATATTCAAACATCTAACCCCGCCCTCTACATTGCGACATTCAGTTACACAACTCCTTCCAAACATATGGTCAGCTTCCGGTCAGTTACCTCTTTCTTTGTGAATCTGACGATGACCGAAGAAGGTCGAAACGTTGTTCGCTCTTCTATGTGAAATATTTTCTTAACCCAAACGAGCCGTTTTTGCATATAAAATTACATCCAACACGTGTTTGTGAACTCTTCACTTGTTTTCTTGGTTCTGAAGTTATGTTAAATGCTTGTTGAAACGAAAAAGAGCTTCAGATATGTGATAAGTTTTACGTTCTGACTTAAGAGCTTCAGATATGTGATAAGTTTTACGTTCTGACTTAAGAGCTTCAGGTGTGTGATAAGTTTTACGCTCTGACTTAAGAGCTGCAGATATGTGATAAGTTTTACGCTCTGACTTTCTCGTGTTGATAAGACAGAAATTATTAAATATTGCGTTGCTTTGAAACAGTGCGTCACGCTACTAAAAAAACAAAAAACGCAATGACTCTGGAGCTTTGTAACCAGACACCTGGGGTGTTCCATCGTTACCAACCGTAATTGGAGAATAAATAATTCACACGCCGATTGGAGCAACAGCTTAAGTCATCAGCAACGGTATACAGCTTGCGGCAAAACAACGAAGTCGATTTGAGGCGGCGAGTTAAAGGTAACCAAACAGGGAAATGCCCTAGTTACTATACCATTCAGAGACCTCTTGTACCTACACGAACACAGGAGTTTGGTCAGCGTAAAACCCACAACCAACTCGACATCAACCTTTGCTTCCTACTCCAGTTCGTATTCATTAAACCACCAACTTCTCATTTCTTCCTTAAACGGAAAGATCAGTCATGAGATAAATATAAATAATAATGATTACAATCACCTCCTAATTATTCTTAAACTTCTAGGAAAATTGAATGACATAGTGAGTGTTGAAATTGCACTAAACATTTTACTTCGAATAAGTCATGACTAGATTTTCTTAATAACTATTAAAAAGTCATGACTAGACTTTCTTATTAGAAAAGAGTTGATCTCCAAATATTATATTTTGTTTGTTTTGTAATTTCTAAGTTTAGGACGAGTCTCGACAGCTACGAAAAAAAATCACCAGGCTTTTTAAAACTTACAAAACTCGCAGCCTTGTGATTATTGAAAAAAACAATAGTAAAATTATAACTCGGTAAAATATGAAAAAAAAATTGTCAAATACTTCCACACCCGTGAGATTGACGAGAGTTTGTCCTACCGAGAGGAATCGAACTCCTGATTTTAGCGTTGTAAATCCGCAGACTTATCGATGTACTAGCGAGGGGCAAATGTTTGTATCACGCCTTCTGTAAACTTTGTTCACTTGTATTGCTGCCCAGTTTTCAAAACGTGACAGATGAATAGCTGTAATATTTTATTAACGATGTTTTTCTTTGTATTTATTCTAAGGATTTTTGTTTTTTATAATCACAAATATTAGATTATAGCAAAGTCGTCACTTTAAAATGATGTCAAGTCCAAAATATGCAAGTACTATTTCAAAGATTCATAACAGTTTGTTGTCAAAGAAGTACTGATCTTTATAGCCAGGCGTGGCCAATTGGTTAGCAGACCAGATTGTAAACCTGAGGTTTTTTTCCACTTAGGCTATTTACAAACCTATTTTTCTTCATTAGTTTCTATGATTATTATTTAAATATTTATTTGTATTTAAGTTGTTACAGTTTTGTGCTTCATGTAGCCGATGTAATAGTGGTTAAATTTTTACTTCTCTCTGTTGATCTATTCTTCATGTATACTCTGTAATAATGGTTGGGTTTTTGCTTCTGTTTACCGTATAGTAACTCTCCGTATCAACAGGTTTTCTTGTAAAAATACGTACAGCAAAGGCTACAATTGGGAGGGGGGATAAATAGTTGACGATAGATGGCAATAGTGATAAAGTGTATACACAAACAAACATAACACCAGATATACTCATTTTTACCGTTTTTCCAAGGAACACCGCAGAATATTTTTACTTTCTTTTAATGAAGCCTTAAGATATAACAAGTATTATGAAAATGTTCGTTAAACCATGGTGTCGTTTTTAGTATTTGGAAATATGTTGTTTTCATGTTCTTTGTTAGGATATTTTGGCAGCAGACACAACAAAGAACATTCCAGAAATATTAAAGAAAAATATAAATTGAACGCGATGGACAAAATCTTCATCCACTAAATAGTTTTGTGGATTTGACAAAGTGGCCAAGTCTTGATTACTATTATTATTATTTTTGTCTCTCTCACACTGACTATTTAGACTGGAACATTTTTCTAAGGTCTGCACGATGTAAGGGAAGCAAAACTATGACATACAATTGTGTTATTACTCCACTCTTATAGTTGATATAGAATTACTAAATACTAGTGAACATAAGTATCTAGCCATCTTAAGTCACTTCGTACAGACTTTATATGATCTGTTCAACCGGGTAAACTAGAAGTTCGTATACAAGTATGCGCACGCTAGTTCCAGACTTCAGGTTTCAGGATGTAACCTTCACTCATGTCATAAGTACAAACTTATATGCGCACACTAGTTCGAGACCTCAGGTTTTAGATTAACCTTCACTCATGTCATAAATACAAACTTATATGCGCACACTAGTTCGAGACCTCAGGTTTCAGATTAACCTTCACTCATGTCATAAGTACAAACTTATATGTGCACACTAGTTCGAGACTTCAGGTTTCAGGATGTAACCTTCACTCATGTCATAAGAACAAACTTATATGTGCACACTAGTTCGAGACTTCAGGTTTCAGGATGTAACCTTCACTCATGTCACTAGTACAAACTTATATGTGCACACTAGTTCGAGATCTCAGGTTTCAGGATGTAACCTTCACTCATGTCATAAGTACAAACAGAATACCGGCATCAAAAGTGAGAAAATTATCCGACTATACCTTACTTACCTCAGGATTGTTCTAAAATAAGTTATTGATGGGTAACTTTTCGTACACTTCAGATTTCTTGTCAGTTTGACCGTTTTGTTTGTTTGTTTTTCATAGAAATTATGATATATTCATTTATGCCGTCGTCCAATTATGTATTGTTATGCATGTAATGTTTTAGTGTGAAACAGTGTAAAAAATTTAGAACTGTGTTGTATTTCACTAAAGAAACTTAAAGAATTGGTGAATAAATATTGCAGGGTTAAGCATATCTAACACATAATCTGTTTATGCCACGAGATGGCAACACGTATCACATCTCACACTGTCAGAAGCACTACGGCGGGTCTGCGGATGAGTTTATAATCTTACTACAATTCCAAAATCCAGAGTTCGTTTCCTGGTGGTGTACACAACTCAAATAGCCCTTTGAAAACATTTGATTTAAAAGTAACAACAGGAAACAACGTCATAGAAATTACCGAATGGTCAGTTTCAAACATTTTGTTAGCATGGGTAAAGACACATAATGTCTAAATGTTACCGGAAAAAACGTATTTATATATAACAAAGCAACACTAATGATTTGTGTTAGATGAGAATAAAAATTAAAACACGAAACAGATTGACTAGATAATACGAATATTCAAATAAACCATTTTCATTGGCCTACTATCTATAAGTTGTAAAACTTGTGAACCCGTATGTGTTTTCTTATAGCAAAACCACATCGGGCTATTTGATGAGCCCACCACGAGAAATCGAACCTCTGATTTTATCGTTGTTAATCCGAAGACACACCGCTGTACTAGTGGGGGACATTATGAGTTACTAAAATATAACTTTAGTCATATAAGTTACAAAAAGGGTGAAATTATTAATAACCTGATGGAAAAAAATACAAACAAAAATGTTCGAGATAACGAAATGAACTGAGACTGTTGACAGTTAGATAACTTCTTAAGTAAATGACAAGTGTGGTAACTGAGATTTTGAAACAAAGCTAACTGGGCACGGCGTTGCAAAGTGGATATTATACTTACACTCATGAATGTTTGTTTGTTTGTTTTGGAATTTCGCACAAAGATACTCGAGGTCTATCTGTGCTAGCCGTCCCTAATTTAGCAGTGTAAGACTAGAGGGAAGGCAACTAGTCATCACCACCCACAGCCAACTCTTGGGCTACTCTTTTACCAACGAATAGTGGGATTGACCGTCACATTATAACGCCCCCACGGCTGGGAGGGCGAGCATGTTTAGCGCGACGCGGGCGCGAACCCGCAACCCTCGGATTACGAGTCGCACGCCTTACGCGCTTGGCCATGCCAGGCCCAATACCGCGACCCTCAGATTATGAAGCGCACGCCTTAACGCGCTAGGCCATGCCAGGCCAACTCTCATGAAACAATGTCACATTACGTTGATGATGATAATATAAAAATATGCTGAATCTTTGACTTCTGGAGCATAACACACGCTATCTTCTAAAAATAAAGTATAAGAATGCTTAGTTGAATCAGAGAATTGTCAGGAAGTTATAAGCAGAAAAATTAAAGCATTTTTCACTTATTGAAATTAATTTTCCAATTTTTATGGAATGATTTATTCAATGATTTTTTTACGATGCTATTTTATTTTAATATAACTTTAAAATAATGTCTTAAGGTATATAAACGTAAATGTATTGTACCATTGTTCCTTTCATACCGGTGACGGTTAATTACTGAAACACGCTCTGTTTGACACATTCTAATGATTTATTGAAAACTTTCAATCTAATATCACAAATACTGATATTTTATCTGACTTTCTGCTCTAGTTGTGCGAAGACCTTTTTATATATTGTTATCTCAAACTCCCTGATTTGCACAAATATATTTTTAACGTTTCATGTAATGCTGAGTCAATCTCAATGTTTACCGTACTTGTTTCTTTCTAGAATGACGGAGTTGCCGTTTCAGCTGGTATTTCATATATGTTTATTCTTGAATTTAGTTTTGCAACATCATTTGTTTTACGTACAAGCTTCACTCTTATGAAACACTTTAGCTTCATACTCAGAAATCCATTAATTGAGATAAACTGTTATTGGTTGATTCTTTTCTTTTTTTGAATTTCGCACCGAGCTACACGAGAACTGTCTGCGCTAGCCATCCTCAGTTTAGTAGTTTAAGACTAGAAGCTAGTCATCACCACCAACCGCTAAATATTGGGCTACTCTTTTACTGACAAATAGTAAGATTGACTGTATTATTATAACGCTCACACGGGTGATAGGGTGAGCACGTTTGGTGCGAAGGGGATTTGCGCCCACGACACTCAGATTACTAGTCGAGCACCTTAACCACCTGGCCACGCCGGATCTCATTGGTTGTTTCCCCGATCGAATATCAAGCACGAGCAGTATCTCAGTTACGTTACTGCACGAAATTCGTAATCACCGATATCTCTCAGTTAAATGAGAATATATTTTCATAGAAATAAGATAACAAATGATTGCGGAAGCAAATAATTAATAAATCAATTTCTGGAGAATTTCAGAACTGCTTAAATTACTGAAGACTTTGAAAATAAAAATGATTACCAAATCATTATTCTTTTTAGTAAAATAGTACACAATAGTTTGTCTCCGTTATAAATCGGGAAAGAAAATATATTTTGACCATCTAAACTAAACGTTTATATATATAATATATAATGTTGTTACGAATAGAGGTTAAGTGCTGCCATCTCACGACCTAAATGGGAGTTTGTTTTAGGTAAAAAACGAGAAAACGAGGCGTGTACCAGTAATGATGGGACTATTTGGATCTTAATGATAGATGATATTATTCACACAAAAAAACTTAAATGGAGTTCTATAAAAAAGTTTCTAGCGAACGTGTATATCTTCAACTTTGAGCACTTATACAACATTCAAATTATGAGGTATTGCATGCAACATATTACTAAGGTTGTTTTCGGTCTTAGAAAAACGCGTACGTTAAAAAAACAATTAGTCTCACGCAAAGGGTATAATGTCTATATGTTGTACTGGAGGTTATGTCATTAGATTTGTTTCCAAACTTTGCACTATTTGTTCAGTTCTTCTGGACGTTAACGTACGATATTAATATACTAAAAATGTGGTGTTTAGCTCATTTAGCTCAATATTCGCGCTTTCACCTACTGAGAGAATAGAATGGGTGTTCAACTCTTTTAAAAACACCCATCACCAATACTTTTCTTAAACATGGCCAGGGGCCCGGCATGGCCTAGCGCGTTAAGGCGTGCGCTTCGTAATCTGAAGGTCGCGGGTTCGCGCCTGAGCCGTGCCAAACATGCTCGCCATCCCAGCCGTGAGGGATTTATAATGTGACGTTCAATCCCATTATTCGTTGGTAACAAGAGTAGCCCAAGAGTTGGCGGTGGGTGGTGATAACTAGCTGCCTTCCCTTTGGTTTTACATTACTAAATTAGGGACGGCTAACACAGATAGCCCTCGACTATCTTTGTGCGAAATTCAAAAACAAACTCTTTTGAAATGTAACATATTTAGTGTTTCAAGGTGAGTAACTGTGCATGTAGTTAAACAGACAGAATGCGTGACATCAACGCGGAAAATAACACCTTAAATGGGAAATGAATCTACGAGCTGAGATGACAGCAGAAAAAAAAAAGAGTCGATTCCGAGGAAAGTCAGAGATTTATGTGAAGGATTGCTTCCTATTAGTCAAGCGCGTGGCTAGTCGTAGCAAGGCGTAGCACGATGGTATGGGACCAGTAGACTTTACTAACGCATGACGGAAAAAGCTGGACGTTAATATGATGTGCTTGAGTTTAGTAGCGTGTGTTGTATTACGAGTTATGAAGACAAGTGGCACGTGCTAAACTTATTCTTCATCGAAAACAGGTGTCCATCTACAAACTTATTAGTAATCACATGGAAATTAACATCTGTTTTTTATGTTGACTTCGAAATTTTAATAACAAATGGTTTTCAAATTAAATTTAAATTTAGTATAATGTTGTTGTTTGTAACCTGAACATATTTTCGTTGACTGTCACTTCCGTTAATGAAAGTGATAGAGGTTATACTTTATCCACTGTTTGTGTTTATCTGCAAGATTTCTCGAAAATGGCTGAATGGGTTTGGACGAAAACTGATATACTTTTGGACTATGACCCAACTTAGAAGTGCTTAGTTTCTAGAGGGTAATGGTTAAAGGTCAAGGTCACGAAAATTCAAAATATTCATATATGTTAACACGGGAACAATTTTTTCACGTTATTTCTTCTCTGTTCGTTGATTAGATAATGACAGACATACGAAAAAAATCTTTCGTATTTTTTGATGGACGAATGCGATCAACGCTGCGTTGCTGAATCGAACCAACTTGGCAGAACTAGAAAAACATTTGGTTCACAATTTTGCGGTTCAAACCATTTGACATCATAGATATTCGAATATTCGAAAATACCTTCATCCCTCACCAAGATTAGTTGACTTGAACGGATTAAAAGGTCTTTTATTATACAAGTTTTAGCTAATCCTGAGGTCACGTTTGGAAGAAGAAAAGAGAAGACAAAGGCAATATTTTTAAGCCTATTATTTAATTTTGATATCTTTATTGCCTATGCGGTTTTAATTATATATTTGCTTTTAGATGCAAGGCCAGGCAGGCCTAGGACTAAAAGATCCGAGGAGAAAAGTTGTAGACAAAATACGTCAACAAATTGGCCTTGATAGGATCAGTAAACTAAATACCGTACATTCTGGTACGCGTGTTCAATCAATGAGGCCTAATTACTTGTCATTCAGTGCCTACATAAAATGAAGCTCTGAATTATGTTCAAGTCGTTCAACCCTGAAAAATACTGGAACAAAACGTATATGATAAAAGATATATGATGCTATCTATTAGTATTCATGAGTACGGTTATCGTTGTGTAAGAAGTTATATGTGGAAATATATTTACTCCAGGTGTGGTGTTAGCTGCTGTTGAAGGGAAGATGGAAGTGAAAGCCTTGCGATCCTAATTTTATTATAATACAAGCTGAAATACTCGTCAACTGACGGACAATGTTTAGATTTAGTTAAAACAATGTAAGCTTAACACCAATCATATCTTTCGAAGCAAATTTATATCGAAATTTTGAAATTATAACAAAGCCTCTTCATAAACAACACTTACAGTTTGTTTTCCATCTACCAACAAATAAAGATTTTGAGATGGTACCACGCTTGAAAGCTCTACATCTCAGTGACCGAGAAAACACATGGTTGTTTGAGTAATAATCCAGCAACTTTTGTACTTTGATCTTGAATTCCTTCAGAATTTTCAACATTGTCTAAAGCGTCAATCCGTCAAGAGTGTTTGACTCAACAGGATAGGTACAATTAACTAATAGGCTTTACAAAATATAAATAGGGTTAAGCTCAAATTTTGCCCCCTTAGAACATTCCTCATAGTTCATGGTTTTTACAACTAAATTTTGGTTAAGGATGTCTGAATACACTCCGAGGAGTTAGGGTACAAACAGAGAAACATTTTGTCTTTCTATATACAAAGTTACTTGCTAGTCCGAACAGTCTGGTTTTGATGGAGGGTAATTTTGAAAGGTGTGAAGGTGTATTCTGTGGGGGATGATATGTTAGGCTAGACATACAATTTTTATAATTTAGTGAACTGGAATTATTTCATGTTACAAGATATCATAGAACCGTATTCCATTATGGATCTAATGAATGTTTTGTAGATAAAGTATTTTCGACTTGCTCCTTTGGTTGTTGTTGTATTTAGTGCAAAACAACAAGGTTGGATGTATAATTTCGTCCTGCCACGTGGAATCGAATCCCGGATTTTTGGGTTGTGAATTCGTAAACTTACAGCTGACCCACGTGGAGAATGTTCAGGTGAACATGTCACGTTATAAACAGCAATCAAAATTTGATAAATGCGTTAAAATAATAGCAGCTTTTGGATTTGGTTTGGTTTGTTTTGAATTTTGCGCTAAGCTACTCGAGGGCTATCTGCGCTAGCCGTTCCAATTTAGCAGTGTAAGACTAGAGGGAAGGCAGCTAGTCATCACCACCCACCGTCACATTATAACACCCCCATGGCTGATAGGGTGGGCATGTTTGGTGTAACGGGGATTCGAACCCTCGACCCTCAGGTTACGAGTTTAGCGCCCTAATCACCAGGCCATGTTGAGCCGATGGATGAGAGCTCTATACGCTAACTGTCGAGTTTCGATAATTGCTTTAGGTATAGAACCTGCAGCCCATTGTGTAGCTTTATGCTTGGTCATAAACCAAGAAGTGTAATGACATTTTTCTGTCTGGGTAATTCAAGATCTGTGATTTTTTTATAGTTGTTGTTGTTTCGAATTAAGCATAAAGCTACACATTGGGCTATCTGTGCTCTACCCACCAAGGGTATCAAAACCCGGTTTTTAGCGTTGCAAGTCCGCAGACATACGCTGAGCCACTGGGGGACGTTAAAAACGAATGCCATCATCACCCAGTATTCCCAGGTGGTCACCCTCCCAAGTACAAACCAGGCTCGACGTTGCTTAGCTTCGGGATAGGACGAGATTTCTTTTGGTAAAAAGAATTAATGATGACAAATTACTTGCATACAATCCCTTCCGAATAACAGCTTTGAGTTTGAAGTTAAGCACAATATTATGCACAAAGCAGACGTACCTTTGTGCCACAGGGGTCCGATAACAAACTTGTAGTATACAACCCACATTCCTAGTAACAAAATACTTATGTACAGCCCCATTCCCAAATGTTAGTATTTAGCCTGTATTCTCAGTAACAATATACATTCAACATTCCCAGTAATAAAATATATCTGTTCAGCCCACATTATCATTAACAAAATACTTGTATACAGTGTACATTCCCAATAACAAAATACTTGTATACAATGCACATTCCCAATAACAAAATACTTGTATACAGTGCACATTCCCAATAACAAAATACTTGTATACAGTGTACATTCCCAATACCAAAATACTTGTATACGGTACACATTCCCAATACCAAAATACTTGTATACAGTGCACATTCCCAATACCAAAATACTTGTATACAGTGCACATTCCCAATAACAAAATACTTGTATACAGTGCACATTCCCAATAACAAAATACTTGTATACGGTACACATTCCCAATAACAAAATACTTGTATACAGTGTACATTCCCAATACGAAAATACTGATATGCAGTTCAAATTCCTGACAATATAACGTACACAAAGTCACATATTCTTCATAATAAATGATTTACAGTACAAAATTATTTGAGTACTTCATTACATCTTTAGTTTACATTCATCGTGGTTGTGCTGGAAAAAATTAAAGTAAAGCTCATTACAAGTTTGTTAGACATCTAAAACTAACTTTCTTGAAATAGCTAAACATAACTGCTAAGGAGCTCACTGACAACCATTAGAAGTTACGTACAACTAAAGTTTCAAGCTATGGTTTCATTAATGTTGCAGAAATGTGATCATTGGGTAGGGATACCAGGAAGAGAGGTTTTACTGTACAAAGAGGCCAGATTTTGTGAAATAATGTATTTCCTGGTCTTTAGAACAGTGTCAAAGAGTGAATTGGTCAAATAAGTTTAGCTTTTGTAATTGTTTTTGTATATTATCATCAAGTAGTCAATGAAAAGTTGCAGAAAGAATGTTTTGTGTCAGGAGTCAAGCAGGGAGAAGAATTTATCATAGTTTGAGGCATAATATCTGTTAATGTCGTTATGACAGTCTTCACAAAACTCATGTAATTATGGATAAGCACCAAAACCATTACATGCTAGTCTATCAGGTTATATATCCACCGAAAAACCCGTACTGGGCAAAATATTGGATTTAATATAATAATAATTACTCTCAAACACACTCTTTAGAAATGACGACTTATTTGTCATATAAAGAAAGTCCAACAGATCTTCAGCTAATAGAACGCCCGTCGCAAAGTCCAGAGCCCAAAAAAGAACACATCCAGGACTTGCTGTACTCTGTGCTTGACAAAAGTACCAATAATACTGTATAAAACCTTCACACAAAACTTCGTAAACAGTGGAATCAAACTACATCAGAGTTTCTGAGAATGTAAACAGACACAAGATGTCAAACAACTGTTGATGTCAAAGGTGGTCACACCAAGTATTAACATCAAGAAACATACATTATAAGATTACTAGTTTTGTAATTGCTCCTTGAGAGTTTAATTTGCAATAATTACAAGTTGTTTTCAATAACAAATCCGTAATATCTTGTGCATAAAGCGCATAACATGATAATTGTTGATGTGTCCTAATACACGTTTTCACTTCTTTATATAAACAGCTCAAATTATCACGAACAAAACACTTACGCATCCCACATTTCTATACAGGAATCTGTAACAGGTAAACATATATCTAAAATATGCAGGAATCTGTAACAGTAAACATACATCTAAAAACAAGTAAGTGTGAGATCTAAGCTACTATCAACAATGTTTAAACATACATGTATGACGAGTAATGCCATAAGGAAAAGAACACGGCGTTAGGTGCTTGGTAATTCATCTTTACAATTATTTGCATAAAATAGGGGAACCACAAGTGAATTACGTATCATAAGTAACTTATTATTATTATTTTTTAAATCAATAACAACTTTTTAGTCTCACTAAATACTCTAGGGCTAAATGAGTTTTTAAAGAATCATTCTAAAGACAATCAGGTTTCGGACAACAGCGATATATGTTTGTATTCGGGTAAGTAGTTCATTACTTAATGTTTCAATAGTTCTTTCTTCAACTTGGGATTATTTAGCGTTTATGATATTAATTTGTTTTTGAATAGCCCATTTGCAAGGTTAAAGTTTAAGAAAAGCCAAAAAACTGTAAACATTAATAATTAATCCCGTACATCATGAATCTAAATTATACAAAATTGCTCGTGCCGGGCCGAACATTTGCTAATTTACACTTTCTATTAAATCTAAACCAATGTTTTCTCGGTTTTTTTCTTTTAATAAAACTACACTATGATACACTACGACAATACACAATGAAAACAATTTGATCATAATTCAAATTGTTAGCCGTCCCCCAGTGGCTCAGCGATGTGTCCGCGGACTTGCAACGCTAAAAATCGGGTTTCGATACCCGCAGTAGGCAGAGCACAAATAGCCTATTGAGTAGCTTTTCAAAACAACAACAAATTATTAACCAGTACTAAAATGAAAAAAACAAAGAAACGTGGTTATATAAACAAGTTAAATAATAATATTAATTTTCGATCAGAGCAACCTACCTCCTTAGAATAAAACCTAAAATCAACCTGATAATGAACATAACTAACTAAATACACTTTTATTAAGTTCTTATGTATGGATATTACAGTGTTTAATTTTATCAGTTTGGTACCCTTACTGATATCTTTGAGTAATCAAGAGTAAAAATTGGCAATATTTTCTATTAGTTTTAGCATAAATGCATAGATGTCGCTGCAATAGTAATCTGGTCTTCTTAATATTGATAACCGGACTCGACATTAACTAATAGTGGTTTGAGCAGAATTTTACGTTGGGGTGGGGACAAGGGTCAAGAATGACTGCCTAATCTAATACACATGAAATAAACTGAAGTGAATATTATGACCACAATATAAGAATAAGGGCCGGTGTAACTGGATAAATTGGAAAGAGTGTTCGGCTCACGGCTTACCCAACATACTTTGTTGTTACGTAGAAGTACTGAGTATTACTTCATAATAGATCCCGGATGATGAAGATTTAGGAATTATTTGCCATAATTTCTGTTTACTAATATCACAACACAACTAATGATCATTAGGTTTGCAGAATAATTCAGGTTTTGGCACAACCCCTTATTGTTTTCATTGTTCAGTATATATATATTTTACGGGTTTGTTTTTTTTTGGCAGGTGTTATACTTGCGAATAAAATTCTAAGGTTATAGTTACTCTATTAATAGTACACTGTTATCACCATGCTCAAAGTTTATAAAGTTTAATCAAATACTACCGAGCAAAGTTCAAGTTTTTGTTACACAACATTTAGAAATACATAATAAATCGTTTTAAAAGAAACTTATGTTCGTTCTTCAAGTTTTTGTATCTACCTTAGAGATAAATCATAATCAAATTGCAATATAGTTTCGTGCAGATAAAACATGTGATGGGGAGAAGTCAGGTCTTCTCGTTTCATCGGTTTACATGCACGAGTTGTTTTTTTTTGGTGTTTTTTTTAAGAGCACGTGACATACACGTGGCAGGATGAAACACCCAATGCTTCAACAATGCATGGTCACATCCCAATAACGAACCGCGAACTGACAACTCTATCGGAATACAAAGACATAGATATATGTACCAGACGATGTACTTATTTTTTTTTATTAAAATAATTTTAGGAAGAGCACTGTGCCCTCTAGAAATGTAACCTATAAATTAAGGTCACCTGAATTGAAACAGACAATCTGCCAAAAGATAAATCATTTAACAAACATGAGGGTTTATTTTGAATGTTCCTGGTAATTAGTAATTAAATCTCCTACATCAGCAGTAGGGGCGGTATCAAAAGCAATCCATTAAAAAAAAGAAAATAAATAAGTAAATAAAAAGAGAGAACAGTAGCAAATGAGTTGCAGTGAGTTGCTGATTTAAGTTAGTGTTAAAAGGTCTGATTATTACTAATGAACAATGCTACATTTCAAAACATACGAACTGAAATTTGTCTCATATTTTCTTCCTAAAAATACACTCGAATCACTTAATTACTATGAAGATGATTCTTTGATTATATAGTAAAACACGTGTAATTCACTACCAGAGCAACAACAATAAACTGGTGTAAGCTTAAAACATGAATAATTTTAATTTGTATCTAACTAACCATATTATACATATAGTTAAGGAGGCACGTAACAAATACGTAATATGCACTGGTAAAAGTACATCTATCTTAAACAAAACACAAAAATGCCTCATTTACTACAGAGCAGAAGATAAGTAATAACATCGTAAAGTTACATTATGACATATTTTAAGTCGATTTATGTAAATCAACAATTCATTTTACATTTATCCACTCTTTACCAATCACCGTTAGGTCTTAATTTCGGTTATGATTTTATAGTGGTTAGCGCCCTTTCAGCCGTGGGGACGTTATAATTTAACAATCAATCCCACTCTTTGTTGGTAAAAGAGCAGCCCAAGATTTAGCGGTAGGCGGTGATGACTAGCTGCCTTCTCTCTAGTCTTACACTGATAAATTAGGGACGACTAGCACAGATAGCCCTAGTGTAGCTTTGCGCGAAATTTAAATCAAATAAACAAACAAACAATTCGGTGATTAAAATTTGTGATGTTTAAAGTTTCTACAACAGAACACGTTTCTAAGTATGTTATGACTCGATGTGAACTATTTTGGATATTCCATTTCATGATCCTAGTTCACTAACACTTATAGTGCATGAAATCTTCGTGTTTTTTTTAATCCATTCAAACTCTCCTGTTTCTTTATCTCAAACCGCCCTGTCCTCTTCCTTCCGGCAGCTCATTGGTAAGTTTATAGAATTATGACGCTAAAAACTGGGTTTCAGAACCTTTGGTGGACACAACAGAAATAGCCCATCGTGCAGCTTTATGCTCAACAACAACTAACTATAATCTGTCCAAAACAGAGAGCACTAGCTCTTACATTTTTTTTTAGAAATCCATTCAAACACAATATTAACTCTTCGGTTTCACAACATGGTTCAAACCTTTATTACTGTTTCTTTACTCATCCCAGCTAAATCCATCACATTTTTTCTCAGTTTTTGCTTGTTTATTGTTAAAGACAAACTATAATTTGCTCACGGAGAGTATCGAAACCTGATTTTTAGCGTTATCAGCCCCTCAGACTTGCCGCTGAGCCACTTGGAAGTTGTTGTTTTCCTCTCAACAATTTTGCACTACATTTACAATTCAAGGGTAAGTTATGTCCACACTCCACATCTTTTAAACAGTTTAAGCACTCATGGCTTGAATGCAATTTATGGCTAAAGTATTACAAATGTCACATTGAACTAAACGCTAAAATCAGGGGTTCGATTCCCCTTGGTGGGCTGAGCAGATAGCCCAATGTTGCTTTGTTATAAGAAATAAACACACACACTGAACTATATTTACTGGCAAAAACCAGTATGGACAATTTGACAGTACGTAAAGTGAGCTTTTGAAATGTCAAAGACAATAACCACGGTTACTAAGAAGCTCAATGTCCGAGAAATTAAGTCATACCTTTAACACTGGAGTATCTGTCATACCTTTGACACTAGAGTATCTGTCATACCTTTAATACGAGAATATCTGTCATACCTTTGACACTAGAGTATCGGTCATACCTTTAACACTAGAGTATCTGTCATACCTTTAACACTAGTGTATCTGTCATACCTTTAACACTCGAATATCTGTCATACCTTTGACACTAGAGTATCTGTCATACCTTTGACAGTAGAGTATCTGCCAGACCTCTTGGCACTAGGCGAGATTTATAGCTCTGTTACAGCTTTTCTATACGACTTGCAAACTTTTCTGTCCCACAACAGGTGTTTTAATTAACAGAAAACAAGAGACCAGAAATAAGAAACGGTGAACTTTCTCCCCACGTGCCACAAGTTTTGTTGAGCGACATTGTTTTGAGAGAGGAAATCGCAGACACGTGGCTTCTGGCGGTAATAGCGATAAGATCAGAATACCCACATCCAAAATAACAGACAAGATTAAGTTTAAAATGTCGCCAATTAAACACCATTCGTTAATATCGGTGTATCCGAAAATAATTATTTCAATGCGTATTTGTTTATTGTAAAAAGTAAAGTTATACATTGATCTGTTGCGTTGTACTTACCATAGGTAACGAAACCAGGTTTCTAGCGTTATGTATCTTTGGACTTGTTTTCATAAAACGGATGACATTGCTGTAACATACCTTGTAAGAGAAAACAAACCGACTTAAAAAAAAATTATGTGCATATACACACACTCATGTGTACCTTGAATTATGACCCAGTAGTAACTTACAGTATGAAATACAGTGTTCACATTGTTGCAATGTCTCTTTAGAAAATTGTTCCATTGTTTGGTTGTTCCTCAAGTAGAAAGCGAATCGTTGAATCTGTTTTTGCGTTTCGTTAGAAAGCTGATGTAACGCCCCATACGTTACTATGTTTGATCGCTCGTAGTTTCTTTAAAATTATGAAGAGTTTAATATGTTGTAGAGGGCTTGAGAAATAGTTCATATGGTGTCTGGCTTTTCTTGGCGTTGAGTTATAGAGTTTCTTTACAAAGTTAACAAATCGACTGATTCTTGTAATGTTCAGTCTGCTGCAGCTTTACTTTGGAAAGTTTAAGTAACGATTGATTTTTATCTGCGTTTCAACTTATTAATTATTTAAGAAGTTAATATAATTACAAGTTCCTTCCTAAATAACACTAATTTTTGTTGTTTTATTAATATCGGTCAAAGCTACACGAGGGCTATCTGCACTAACCGTTCCTAAAATATAATCTAGCAGTGTAAGACTAGAGGAAAGGCAGCTAGTCATCACCACCCACCGCCAACTCTTGGACTACTCTTTTACCAACGAATAGAGGGATTGATCGTCACATTATAATGCCCTCACTGCTGAAAGGGTGAGCAAGTTTGATGTAAGGAGGATTCGAACCCGCGACACTCAAATTACGAGTCGAGTTTTGAAAAGGAAAACTAATATAATACGTAAAAACCAAAGTAAAGTATTAAAACTATAATTGGTGCATTGACTAGTTTAAGTAGTTTTATAATTATATCTTATTAAAACTTTAAATGGCACTTTAATTAAAGACATAACTATAATATCAGGGAAGTTTCTTTAATGTCGTGTAAATTTGACAGCATAAGGAGTTTGTATTCCAAGTATAACGTTATCTGTCAACCTGTATCATGATATATCTATTTATGAAAGTATAAACGAATGAAACTATAAATATTGTTTAAGATTCTTCACATTGCGGCTCGGCGTGGCCAGGTGATTAAGACACTTGACTCGTAATCAGAGGGTCGCGGGTTCGAAACTCCGTGGTATAAACATACTCGCCCTTCCAGGTGTGAAGGGTTTATAATGTGACTGTCAATCTCACTATTCGTTGGTAAAAAGTAGCCCAAGAGTTGGTGGTGATGACTAACTGCCTTCCCTCTACTCTTACACTGCAAAATTGCATTTTAGGGACGGCTGGTGCAAATAGCCCTCGTGTAGCTTTGCCCGACATTAAAAAAACAACAAAAAATTAGGATTATCTTATACTGCTAAATTTGGGACAACTAGCGCACATAGCCCTCCTGTAGCTTTGCACGAAATTCAAAACAAGTCTCTACACAACTGTAAACAGCGCTATCTGTTTCCGCTCCATTGTCACATTTTTAGCGTCTTTAACATCTGACTGTGTTCTTAGGTAGACTAGTACGTGAAATTCAGTGATAGGTATTTAAATTCACAGAAATCTAGCACTAAAGATTATCGTAAATAGATGACATGTAAATATCTGTAGTTTTGCTAAATGATTCTAAACTTCGCAAGTAGAGTTGTTAAAAGAGCGCAAAATGACTCACCATTCACATGAAGGCTATTAGCACGTGAAATATGAAGGTCATTTCGAACCGCTAAAACTACAGTAGTTTAAAAAGAATAGAATAGTAACTTCCCTTTTCTTTATTTCCTCTATAATAAACAGTTGGCTGTGAGGTCCTGCGCACAAATGTTTTAAGACAACTGAATGTGTCAACTAATTGTTCAAAATTAATTCAATTTTGAAAACGTATGTTCCAAGCATTTCCATACACTGGCGCAAAATTAATAGATTAGCTTTTATAAAAGATTTGGGTCTGACAGCCGGAAACATGCTAATTATGGAACTTCTGGACGTTCCGTAAAAATGTTTAAAGAGATGTTTGTTGCTTATAGCATGTCGTGTTTTGTCGTTTGCTTCAATATTGTTTTGTTGTTGTTTTTCAATTACGTACGGTTATCTGCATCCAGATGTCCTTCATTTTTAACTGACAGAAGGAAAGCAGCTAGCATAAATCGCCAACTTTTGGGCAACTCTTGTCTGACACACCCATATCCTTAAATTCCATAGTGCACTTTGGCAACAAGAGGACGCGAAATATGAATATTCAGATTCACTGTCCCTAAAGAGCAACATTTATAAAACCGGGCCTGCTGGGATTTTGATGTTCAATTGATTTCTGGTGATCATATCCACATTTTAACGAAAAACACACCCCCATAAAATAAGAAAATACTTTATCTTTGTGTGCCTGAGGTCATAGCTAACCACTTCCATCCCCCCCCCAACCACTGCGGTTTAGCAGTCTCAATGAACTTCATGTAGTTTACCACAATCAATATGGTTGATATTAGCTTAGAATATTACAAGGTGTAAATCCTGGATGTGTTCGTAACAACATTGTTGCACAAAGAACGTTGCGAAAGTTAGAATCGTATTCCACTCCATTCTTTCGCGTAAAAGATTTATAGTATTACTCAGTGCTTTGTTCAGAACTTCCACTTCTAACTGGTCTTTTCTCTTCTGAAACTCACTTTTCGAATATCTTATTAGCTGAATCAATACAGGATGTTCTTTCATTGAAAAATTATTAACACGAACTACCAACTGTTAATGTGAACTGTTATGTCTATATATATAAATATAGTTCATTCTTTAACTCTTATTCATTTGGTTACTTTAATGAGTATATTGTGACAGCTAACATTTTCTAACTTCTTTCTCGGTACAGTTTCTTAGAGTTAGCCTACCAAGACGGTGAATAACAAACCACTGCGTATCGACGTTCAGTTAAAGACTGATGTCTAGTCTACTTTATTTTATCTTTTTTTTTCTTTTGAAAGGTTAAAAGAAGGTCTGAGCAAAATTACTCCTGTCAGACCTACAGATGACCACTCTAGTAACATGTTGGACATTTCCGGTTTGTATGTCCGGCTAAGGTCATGAACCTAATGAGCAAGGAAATTAAATCATTACGGCAACATTCACCGATGTCTGTTTTATCATTGTTATCAAGAAATCGAGGGATCTTCATCAGTTTCCTGTGTGTTGAGTTGATGGCTTTTGGTCGGAAGCTTCTATCCGTTTGGCTTCTGACTGACGGACAACAGGATGATACAGACTTTGGGTATATCTGTCTTCAACAGCTGTACAAGTCCGCTATCATATCAGAATATTTCAGTGTGCAAACTTATGTGACTCCAGTAAGAATCTAACCGAATTATCTAAACTGTTTATGTTACGTTTTTTACACCACTCACCCATCAGGCATTGACGACAAGAAGGCAGATTTTGGAAAATAAATGTGATAAAACTAATTTAAGTCGTATTCACCACCATCACACATTAATTAATAAGTCAGATTACCATAAAACATTCACACGAATATAGTTTTCTCTGGTTTGTTTAATTATATTATGTAACAAAATTTTTACTTTTTCTTGTTCCTGGACAGAAAGTGTTATTTCCCAATTGCTTATGCCTAAAGTTAATGGAAAAGACCTAATTTCTCTTCAAACTTTGCTTTTGTAACCTGAAAACGTATAACGAAAGCATGATGGGAGACTATATACGTGAAAGTGATTTATATTTCAGTCGAAAATCTTGAGAAACTACTCACTTCTAAACATTTTTGCATAACTTTAGTATAAATACATGTAAATCTTGATTCATATGTTGTTTTATTTATACCTTATGTAAACGAAAATGTGTAAATTTGCCTATTTTTACATAGAAAATAGCTTAGTTTCTAAATTTCATTATCCAGGTCACGCGTTAAGGCATGCACTCGTAATCCGAGGGTCGCGGGTTCGCGCTAAACATGCTCGCCCTTCCAGCCGTGGTGGTGTATAATGTGACGGTCAATCCCACTATTCGTTGGTAAAAGAGTAGCCCAAGAGTTGGCGGTGGGTGGTGATGACTAGCTGTTAAATTTGGGACGGCTAGCACAGATAGCCCTCGAGTAGCTTCGTGCGAAATTCAAAAAACAACAAAAAAAACCAGACAACCAAAGCCGGTATAAAATCGAGGTAGAATAGATGTATCAGAACTACACTTAACAGTGTTTAGAGTTACGTAGGTAGTGTTTGACGCCACCTAAGTTCAATCGCTTTTAAGAAGGGTACATAACAGCTCTGTACAATACAAAATATTTGTATAATAAGATGATAAAAATTTGTTCAGATCAGGAATTTAGAATTCTAAAACGAAGCTATCCCTTATAGTTAATGTAACTGGATTTCAAAAAAATATGGATGAATTTGGGAAACCAGGACCATCAAGAAAAAAAATTTGCAGCAAGTCGTATTCCTGCGGTAGTAGGAACGTGCGGTGTCTTCTGAAAGGCGAAACAATGATTTCTTTGCTTCAAGACGATGACTTCAACGATGGCTAATTTATTTTAAGATGGTTTGGTTTGAATTTCGCGCAAAGCTGCTCGAGGACTATCCGCGCTAGCCGTCCCTAATTTAGCAGTGCAAGACTAGAGGGAAGATAGCTAGTCATCACCACCCACCGCCAACTCTTGGGCTACTCTTTTACCAACGAATAGTAGGATCTACCGTCATATTATAAGACCCCCACGGCTGAAAGGGCGAGCATGTTTGGTGTGACAGGGATTCGAATCCGCGAATCTCAGATTACAAGTCGAGTGCCTTAACCACCTGGCCATTTCGGGTCACATTTGTTCAGTATCGCTGTGTTAGTGTGCTCGTTATGAAAAAGTGATTTCTTTCATCAGCTAGTAATATCTTTGTAGTGATTCACAATAGACACTTTTCGGGTAGAGTGGTGTTTTCTAAAACCAAATTGTAAATTTCTTAGAACCTTTTATAAAAATTGATGATACGTTCGACAATACGAGCAAGCGCAGACAGGATATAAATAGGCTGATAATTGTCACCTGGTCAGGATCGCCACTTTCGTAGATAGATACGCTTTTTGCAATTGTAAGAACACTTGAAAATTTGACAGTATCACATACATTATTTACAAAGTTAAAGGGGTTAATAATGGAATCACAGGTACGTTTAACTTTAAGAGTAATATATCATTCCATTTGGCTAAGTAGTCTCTGCAGGGCCTAGAGTCGAGACCAAAGTATACATACTTTGTTGTCCTTTGAGACCTTACCGTTTTTCGAAGAATTAATGTTTCTTTGATTCTTATATATGCGCGAAGGTTTTCAAGAGTTGTCTGCACTAAGGCGCCCATATTTTAGACTGATAAATTAGAGGTAATGCAGTTAGTTAACAGTACTCATCGTCAACTAATGCGCTTTTCTAGTTGAATAGTGGGAGTCATTCTCGTAACGAAACGACAGCATCAAAGTGCGGAGCGTAAATTTGCGGCAACGGACATAAAAGCATAGATCTTCAAATTTAGAGAACGGCACCATAGCCACACAGCCGTGCCCAGTCTCAATAATTAATAATGATATGTTTACTGAAAGATATGGAAGGTTTTGGGTGGTTTTTGTCTGAAGGGGTGTGTTACGTATTTCTTAATGTTTTATGTTCTTCGTAGATTAAACGCAACAGAAAAACACAGATAACAGCTTGTATAATTTATTACACTAACCTATTAACAAATATAACAGATATAACATAAATTATATAATAACAGTGACAGATATTAAGTTACAACATTCGAAATTAATTACAAAACAAAATAATATTAGTTTCAAACTTCAAAATAAATTACAATACAAAACGGTACTGGCCTGTATCTAATGTAATGATCTAAAATTAAAGTCTCAAATTCCAGTCTAGGGTGTGAATTTGGTCCCACGAAGAAATTCCGAAACAGTTCACAGTTCAAAAAATTCGCCGTCTCTCAGCACAAGCAGTAATTCAGATGTATCGTAGAGATTGACGAAATAAAATCACAGCTTCCGTAGATCTAACTTCAATCACAAATCCAAGTTGAATATTCACAGCAAACACTTAATCTTTCTCAAATAACTAAAAATGACGCCTGAATCTCACTCTTATTCTTCGAATAATGACTGAATCTATCTTCTTTTTTCGAATAAAAACTGATGACTGAATCTCTCTCTTTTTCTTCGAATAAAAACTGATGACTGAATCTATCTCGCGTCACCGTCTTTTATACAGATAGGCCTACTTCTCGAACAATCTTGCAATTTCCATACAACTCTAGAGCTATCCACGCATATCCGTTCTTGCACGAGACTACACGTCTAGACAGGAAGTCACCAGCACTCATTTACAAACATATGATTGGTCTACTTAATTCAAGAAAATTCTAAAATGTTACCCTAAATGAATAACAAAATATTAGCTTAAACTTCGAAACAATAATATCAATATGGAAAAATGAATAAAACAAATGAAAATTCAAACACAACACGACATGTTGTCGTTTACAAAATATTTACACATATACATAACAGGGTGATATTTCGTAACATCAAGTACTGAACACAATTTAAGTTAAGACTGCTTTTCACGATGTTTGTTTTTGTTTGTTTGTTTCTGGTATTCCACAGTTCTGTACCATAACAGATTTTAATGTGTTAGAGAAGTTGGATTGACTTTATAGACGAGAGGAGTTGTACTTTATTTTGTTACTTTGCAAAGGTATTGACTCTCAGAAAACTCTTGCTATGAAAATAAGAAAAACAACTGGAGAATTTCAATTCTTTGTTTGGTTAAAATGAAGCACAAAGCTGCACCATGAGTTATCTGTGCACTGTCCAACACAGGTATTGAAACACGGTTTTTAGCGTTGTAAGTCGTACAGCTGTGCCACTGAGAAACTAGAATTTATTTGTTTATTTGTTTTTTGAATTTCGCGCAAAGCTATCCTAGGGCTATCTGCGCTAGCCGTCCCCAATTTAGGGGTGTAAGACTAGAGGGAAGGCAGCTAGTCATCACCACCCACCGTCTACTTTTGGGCTACTCCTTCACCAACGAATAGAGGGATTGACCGTGTCACATTATAACGCTCCCACGGCTGAAAAGGCGAGCATGTTTGGTGTCACCGGGTGTTACGTATTTTTTGATGTTTTAAGTTCTTCGTAGACTAAACGCAACAGAAAAACGCAGATAACAGCTTGTATAATTTATTACACTAAACTATTAACAAATATAACAGATATAACATAAATTATATAATAACAGTGACAGATATTAAGTTACAACATTCGAAATTAATTACAAAACAAAATAAAACTAGTTTCAAACTTCAAAATAAATCACAATACAAAACGGTACTGGCCTGTATCTAATGTAATGATCTAAAATTAAAGTCTCAAATTCCAGTCTAGGGTGTGAATTTGGTCCCACGAAGAAATTCCGAAACAGTTCACAGTTCAATAAATTCGCCGTCTCTCAGCACAAGCAGTAATTCAGATGTATCGTAGAGATTGACGAAATAAAATCACAGCTTCCGTAGATCTAACTTTAGTCACAAATCCAAGTTGAATAATCACAGCAAACACTTGATCTTTCTTAAATAACTGACTCTCTTCTTTTGAAATAAAACTGATGTCTGAATCTCACTCTTTTTCTTCGAATAAAACTAATGACTGAATCTATCTTCTTTTTTCGAAAAAAAACTGATGACTGAATCTCTCTCGCGTCACCGTCTTTTATACCGATAGGCATATTTCTCGAACAATCTCGCAATTTCCATACAACTCTAGAGCAATCCGCGCGTGTCCGTTCTTGCACGAGACTACACGTCTAGACGCGAAGTCACCAGCACTCATTTACAAACATATGATTGGTTTACTTAATTCAAGAAAGTTCTAAATGAATAACAAAATATTAGTTTCAACTTCGAAACAATAATATAAATATGGAAAAATGAATAATACAAATGAAAATTCAAACACAACACGACATGTTGTCGTTTACAAAATATTTACACGACATTTACATAACACCGGGATTCGAACCCGCGACCCTCGGATTACGAGTCGAGTGCCTTCATTACCTCGCCATGCCGAGTCTAGAAAAACTGAAGAAATAGATTATCACTGAACTATTAAATAAAATATCTGTACATTAACAAACATAGGTCCACAGGTGATGTGTTTCAACAAAATAAAGTATGTACCAATGTAGTCTGTTTGGGAGGGTCACCTCTAAGTCTGTGGACTTGCAATGTTAAAATTGGAGTCTCGATTTTCCGCGGTAAACGCAGCGGATGGTCCAGCGTTGCTTTGCTATAAAAAAAAAAAAGATAAACCAATTCTGTAATAATGAATAACATTATTTGCTTTAGTGTCTCAGTTCACTTTTCCTTTTGTTAGCTTCTCCTTGGCTTACCGGTAACTCTGAGAGCTAGAAACTAGGTTTCGATACCTGCAGTAGGCACAGTAGCCTACTGTGTAGCTCTGTTTTAAACAACAGATAAATATTTTTAAAGGATAACAACATTTCGCTGTGAAAAAAACGTTAATTTTAGTTCCAGTGCATGTTAAAATTAAATTTAATTACGAAATTTTTGATTTTTGGATTGTTTTGGTAATTTTTGCACCATGGACGCAAATTTCATGAACGATCAATAATTTTTATTAATGCTATTAAGATTTTCTTGTTTCCTCAAATCTAGGAGTTAACCCCATTTGATCATATTCGTCGTTTTTAGTATCCGATTTTATGTCGAAAATAAACTGTTTCGTTCGAAGTAGTGTGTAAAATCGCGTAGGTCTTGACGAATGTTTTACAATAAAATGCGAAACACTTGGCCGGTCTCATATCATAGCTACCCTAACGGCTCTTTCTGTAATTACTGTGGTTATGGCTTTTTCCAAGGGTAATTCTCTTTCCAATATGCAGCACGTGTTCGTGAGAGAACATAATTAATGTCGTCATATCTGACAGTCAGGGGATGAATGAATACGAAAATGTGGTTATGGTCATTCGTCGATGGGGCTGACCGTCAGTCTCGCGCTGTGTGAGCAGTGAAACGGGAAGGTTTTCTTCCTTCTGGATCAACTAAAGCTCGAAGGATATTGTAAAAAAACCGTAAAATAAAGTAGCGTGGACAGTTACGGTGCACACAAATAAATCATTTCAAGGTTTGCTTCAGACAGAAGAACTATGAAATCTAATAATCATGTCGTAGAAAGCAACTCATTTCGGTTGTTTTAACTGCAGACATACACAGAAAGACAACATTTTAAATCTGTTATCGTAATGTGTTTGTTTTATACGTATAAGGTGAACTTTGTCTAAGTAATTGAAATGAAAAGTTTTAAAACGAAACCCTTACTTTCAACTGTTTCAACTGCAATTAGTTGAGGAAAATCAATAATTTGTTGATTCGGTTACGTTAAATAAATGAAATTCATGATGTTAGTTGCACCTCAATGACTATTATGTTTACCACACCAAAATATCTCTGCAACCTCTGGTATTTACCGAGAGGTCTCTTCGGCATTGGATATAACAGAAATAGGATGGTTGATACATCACGTATTACACTTTGATCCTATTCATCACATTTTAGGAAATACTATATTTAATTATACATTGTTTATAGCAGGAGTTTTTAGCAGAAGATATTGTGGTATTTGCTTCTGAAAGAGCAATCTGTAAAACATAAGATGGTGTTTGCTTCTGAAAGAGCAGTCTGTAAAACATAAGATGGTGTGTGCTTCTGAAAGGACAGTCTGTAAAACATAAGATGGTGTGTATTTTTAAAAGGACAGTCTTTAAAACATATGGTGTTGTGTGTTTCTGAAAAGACTACCTTTCTGATAAGATTTAAATTTGTTGTTGTTGTTTTGAATTAAGCACAAAGCTACACAATGGGCTATCTGTGCTCTGCCCATCACGGGTATCGAAACCCGGATTTTAGCGTATAAGTCCGCAGACATACCGCTGAGCCACTGGGGGGCAAATTTAGATGACATTTCGGCAATTGTGTAACTGCTTTCCTCAGGTAGATTGTCGATTAAGACAAACACACCATGAAGTTCCAGTTTAATTAAGTTCGTAGCACAAACTTTAAAATGCTTTTTAAACCTTTGGGAAAATCACAAAGAAACGGCCACCAAACTACACTTTATTTAAAAACATCTATCATGTAATCTCATCACAACTTACCATCATCCACCTATGTAAACTCATCACAACTTTCCATCATCCGCCGATGCAATCTCATCACAACTTTCACTTGTTACCAAAATTTAACTGAGCATAGTATAGAATTACAGGAGGCCCGGCATGGCCGGGTGGATTAAGGCGTTCGACTCGTAATTTGGGGATCGCGGGTTTGAATCTCCATCGCGCCAAACCTGTTCGTCCTTTCAGCAGAGGGGGCGTTATGATGTGACGGTCAGTCCAACTATTCGTTGGTAAAGGAGTATCCCAACAGTTGGCAGTGGGTGGTGATGACTAGCTGTCTTCCCTCTAGTCTTACACTGCTAAATTGAGGATGACTAGCGCCGATTGCCTTCGAGCAGCTTTGCGCAAAATTCAAAAACAAACAAACAAAATTCCAGGAACGTCTAAAGTTACTTGTATACAACGGTTCTTTATTAACAATAAATTATTTATTTTTAAAACTGCATTTATTTACAAAAATATAGAAAATAATATCGAGTATAGTGTGATGTAGTTTTTCTTTAACTTCATGTTACTTTCGCACCTGTACAAGATATAAAAAGAGGTTTAAAGAGATGAAAAATGAATTTTCTTCGTTCAACTTTCTTTGTGGTCCTTTACGTAACTTTAGTGGTTCAGTCGTATATCTGAACAATTATACCACAAAAACAGGGTTTCGATACCCATGATGGATACAGCACAGTTAACACATTGTGCAGCTTTGTGCTTAATCACAAACGAACAAGACTAAGTGTTTTATAAAGAATCTTAGCATTTAATACCTACACGATGACATAGAACTAGCAAGTACCCTGCTTTTCAATACAATAAGCTTGACGGTTTGGTTCAGTTTTGAATTTCGCGCAAAGCTACACAAGGGCTACCTGCGCTGGTCGTTCTTAGTTCAGCAGTGTAAGACTAGAGGGAAGACAGCTTGACATCACCACTCACCGCCAACTCTTGGGCTACTCTTTTACCAACGAATAGCAACGATGACCAATGAGGGGGAGGGGGTTGTATTCTTAAGACTTAGGTGACTTTCGTGATCATATTTTGTATAGTTTGTTTAGTTTGATCCGAATTTTATACTACGGCCTACACTTATTTATAAAATAAATATGTCACACCCTTTGTCATTAACCTTGCCTAACTTGCTCTTTCCTGAATGCCTAACATATCAGATGGCGCTTATCAACTACTATTAGCAAGAAAAAGTCTGTTTATTGACCATACACTACGATCCACACTATAAAGAGTGGTACAGTTGGAGTTCAGAACTCTCGCAGCTTCAGCTTCTGTGCAAACTGAAGAATGGGACTGTGCACTTTTAGAAACCCCTTGTGGCTACAACAGAAAATCCAATCCGTACAATGACCATTAAATCAGCATAAACAAACCATTAGTGGAAGCCAGTAATCGGAAATATTTTTATCTCTGCACAATCCTGAAATAACATAAGCTATTACGAGACATATGTCATAGGCTTAGTGTCAAGGAAGGAAGTGTAATTGTTACACGATCTTAACATTCCTGTAACATATGACCGTTACATACCTATCTATCTGACCAACCATTGATATATCTACCTAACACTGAATCAAGTACAGATGTTGCCGAATACCTTAAACATTCTCTTAGTCTTCCTAACGGATTCCTCTTTTCTATTAACCTCACTTTTATTGAACGCCAGGAAAAGACCCGTTTTATTATTTTGTATGAATACTAAGTTATGCAGCACGAGAGACATGACATCATACTTTATATATTTGCAGTCGAATAGGTAAAAAAAAAATTATCTTATCCACTTAGCATACACAAAACGATGAAGATATAGAACATTTAAATAAGATATTGGTAACCGTAACAGCTACGTTTACACGTATTAGAGACATTGGATGGTTTGGTTGAAAACAACAAAGATGGAAATTTGAAGGAATTCAAGACATTCAAGATGATGTTTCTCGATAAAGTTACGTCTAAATAAACGTAAACAAAACTAAAACTGTATCTTATCGTTTAAGTTTAACAATATAATCATCCATTCAGACACTTCTGGCCGTGAAGTACTTACAACAACGTATTGGTTAGTTTTGAATTTCGCACAAAGCTACTCCAGGAACTTGACAGTTGGTGTCAAGTTTAAATAATTAAAGAGATGTACACCATGTGAACAAATAATAAAGTAAACTTATTTACTTATGCGTAATAAAATATTCTTGTAACAAGTATCTCTGACACAGAAAACATGTTTTTTTATGAATTACTGACAAAAGAAAATGAGTTTTGATGAACTATCGTTACAAAGTTTGAAACATTTGTGTGTTTGTGCCATTAAAGAAACACAAGTAATGCTGCGGTACCTATTGGCTGAAAAAGGAAAAAACAAACAAACAGTAATAATGGGCTATCGTGTAGCATTACCTACTTGTTAGAAGTAGAAACAGTGACAGTAGAATATCGTGCTGTGCCTCCTAGTGTCTAAAGAGAGGCACAGTAATACTAGAGTATAATATGATACCCCCCATCGCTAGCCATCCCTAATTTAGCAGTGTAAGACTAGATGGAAGGCAGCTTGTCATCACCACCCACCACCAACTTGTGGACTACTCTTTTACCAACGAATAGTGGGATCGATCGTAACATTATAACGCCACCACGGCTGAAAGGGCGAGCATGTTTGGCTCAAATGGGATTCAAACACGCGATCCTCGAATTACGAGTCGAATGCCTTAACACGCTTGGCCATGCCTGGCCCACAATGTATAGGAAAATATATTAGAATTTTTTTCGGAAATCCGGATATTAAAATCCAGTAATGATTCATTTATGACACACTTCCCTCAATGGGAGTTGTAAGAAGAATGTAAAATAGTGAAATATGTAATTTTGGTGTCCAGATAAGGGCTTTTCTTTTAATACTAAATCGCCCAGAGAGTGCTGTAATGAAGCTGAATCGAAACACAAGAAACAGGAGACTTATGTCATAAATGTGTTAAATGACAAACAAGTATCTTTCTTCTGGTGATTTAATTGAACAAAAGGTTTGAAACCACAAAAGATTTGAAGCAAACATTATGCATAAGATCTAAAGTTGCCTCCGAGTATTCGAATTGTCGTACACAAATATTAATTGAAAATGAGCATAGCATTAATTTAAGAAAATTAATACATTAAATGTTGAGTTGTTATATATAATGAATATATAACAACATATATATACAAACATATGCTAATCAAGAGGGAATCCTCAATAGCCGTGGCATTTGAAGTTATTATAGGCAAGATTGGAGTAAATTAATTTGTAAAACCTTGGGCGTGATCATTCAAAAGGGTTTGACCTCCAGAGTCTGAAATTGAAATTAGATCAATCAAGAGATGAGGAGCCACGAGCTAAATGTATGTGCTTCTAGAAAAACACACACTTTAGAGCAGCTTGGAGTCGTAATTAGGGTACTGTTCTAAAGGCTAGGGTAACTCGAAGTAGGAAGTAGGAGGATAACAGTCTAAATAAAATTGTCTTAACCTTATTCTAAGTAAAACTAAAGCAGCTTATTTCGAGATCCTGTTAAGTATCAAAATGTATATATAATCACACAGTTAACTGTAGTTCTGTATATATTATCATACAGTTAACTGTAGTTCTGTATAAATAATCACACTGTTAACTGTAGTTCTGTATAAATAATCACACTGTTAACTGTAGTTCTGTATAAATAATCACACTGTTAACTGTAGTTCTCTTGTAAGTTTAACAACTAAGTATTCTTATTTTGTACTACATAACATCAATCGAGAATTTTTTATAAAACAAGCTGAAGGTAATCGTATGTTCTACTCTCAGACAAGCGCGATGTCTTTCAGCCAATTTTAATACGAATACCTTTATAAATATAAATAATTTTCACATGAGTGAGCCTCAAATTTTTTATATAAGAGTAATTTCTAAGTTATATGGAATCAATCGTATGGAATATTTTATATCTTTATTAGATAATTCATTAAACTCAGCTGTGTTAAATAATATTAGTGTACGTATTAATTCGATTATTTATACAGCAAATTAAACGTGTTTTGTGATCGAGACTGAGCACGAATTTTTTTTTAAAACTTGAAAGAAAAGATAAAAGTTTGATCACTGCTTTGGTGGACTACGATTTCTTGTGACTCATTCTGTTAAGTATTTAAAATAAATGTGAATACATTCTTTATTTGTGCAATATAAATATTTTGGTTAAAGACTGAACTCATGAATGTTAACGTCACTCTCACGTGAATATCTGTTACTAAACTTGTAGTTATGGAGTTTTGATCGCATGGGGTTGAGAAAATAAACTGTGGAGAGTGAAAAAAGTAGGCGAAACACATCAGTCAGGAACTCGAATGAACTAATTTCGTGAACTTGGATAAGAAGGCAAAAATGTATTAGAGGGCGCTTGAAAATAACTTTTCTCGTTCCACGTGCTAATATAAATCAAGTGACTGAAAAATTATAAATATATATATATGTATAAATATACCATCAGTATATACATTTTAACAAAAGCTCCTGCCCGGCATGGCCAGGTGGTTTGGGTGATCGACTCGTAATCTGGGGATCTTAGGTTTGAAACCCCATCATCACATCAAATACGGTTGCCCTTTTAGCCCTGAGGGTTTTATAATGTGACAGTCGCTCCTACTATTCGTTGTTAAAAGAGTAACCCTAGAGTTGGCTAGAGGTGGTGATGACTAGCTGTTTTCCCACTGCTAAATTAAGGATGGCTAGAGAAGATAGCCGTAGTGTAGCTTTGCTCAAAATTCGAAAACAAACAATTTTAGCAAAAAGACTTGCACTTGGGATATTTGGAAGAGTTGGTTGTGGCCAGGATGGGTTTTGTTGTATCAAAATACTTTCATTAGAATGGACGTGATTTTGTCATCAAAAATTTAATTTTACGCTTATATTATTTTATAGTAAAATTGAAAAAGCACCAACTGTTTTTAAACATTAGTATCGGTATGGGTGCAGTACGGTCATCGAAAGGTCCGTAAAGCATCAACAAACGGTTGGTGTCAAGTTTAAATAATTAAAGAGATGTACACCATGTGAACAAATAATAAAGTAAACTTATTTACTTATCCGTAATAAAATATTCTTGTAACAAGTATCTCTGACACAGAAAACATGTTTTTTTTATGAATTACTGACAAAAGAAAATGAGTTTTGATGAACTATCGTTACAAAGTTTGAAACATTTGTGTGTTTGTGCCATTAAAGAAACACAAGTAATGCTGCGCTACCTATTGGCTGAAAAAGGAAAAAACAAACAAACAGTAATAATGGGCTATCGTGTAGCATTACCTACTTGTTAGAAGTAGAAACAGTGACAGTAGAATATCGTGCTGTGCCTCCTAGTGTCTAAAGAGAGGCACAGTAATACTAGAGTATAATATGATACCCCCCATCACTAGCTGTTACAAGGAGATACACTAACAATGAAGTAAAATATTACGTTGCACACAGCCATGCCATAAACAAGTCAAACATGGTCCCAGCTCGTAAAGGAATTGCTTTTCTGTTTCTTGCAACTAAGGGTTAATGATGACACTGGTGAATAAATGTAGGTATTACTAAAGAGAAATTACCCTTGAAAATATCAAACTGTCGTTAAAACCTCGTGACATTGAAGATTTTATGACTTTTCCGTATTTATTTTAAAGTATACTTACAATAAAAGAAGACAAAAATAATTTTGTGGATCGTGACTTAGTGAATTAGAAAGCAAATATTTCCCAGTCAAATAAAACAACAACAATTGTAAATACTGTATCACAAATATCGAAACGTGGTGTCCCTCACTGGTAAAGCGGTAACTTTACGCGTTTAAAACGCTAAAATGAGGGGATTCGATTCCCCTCGGTGGACTCAGGAAATAGCCTAATGTGACTTTGCTCAATGAAAACCCACACGAAACGTGGTTTGTGGCCTTATGAATCCACAGACATGTCACTGAGTCCCTGGGAAGATGCTGGGAGGGGGCACAAATAAATATTATCTTTTATATATTCAATTTTTATATGTATTTATAAATATTAATATATATTTAATACATATAAAAAGCCAGTCGAAACAGTGTTCAGTATTAACACTATATTTTTAATAAAAATAAAACTTTAAAGTTACCAGACCAAAGCTGAATTCACTTTCACAACGTTATTAAACGAAAAAGAACCAAATTGAGCTTGAAAATACACAAATAAACTTCCGCACACTGTTGTATTCAGATATTTAAGACCAATTTCAAGTTTTATACCTTATTTATATTTTTGGTTATTTTAATTCATATTAAGAACACAAATATGATAATAATTATAATGTTTCCCGTCTTTAGGAGAATGTTATATGAAACTGTAATCTAACCAAACAAATATCAAATATATTTTTTGATTGTGCTAAGAAATTATGTTAAACAGCCATTTATATCTATAAAGACGGTGACTACACATTTCAGAATTAGTATCAGCTGATTACTGTAAATAAAGGCCTGGTGTGATCTACAAATAGCGTATTTGAAGGTCTATCATTTCAATACTTTGAACGGCTACGTGCACATAAATTTTAATTAAGTAATTTTGCTCAAAAGTATTAAAAAATAAATAAACAAAGAAACCTTTGTCCTTCTAAACACCTTTAACATCATCCGTCTGGATCCACCCATTTCATTCAGTTCGTGTTTCAAGTAGTTAAAAGAACAGCACAAAACCAGTATATTTGTTTGTTTCATTTTTAAATTTTGCGCAAATCTACACAAAGGCTATCTGTGCTAGCCGTCCATAATTTAGCAGTGTATGACTAGATGGAAGGCAGCTAGTTATCACCATCCACCGCCATCTCTTGGGCTGCTCTTTTCCCAAAGAATAGTGGGATTGACTGTAACGTTATAACGCCCCACGGCTGAAAAGGCGGGAATGTTTGGTGTGATGGGGTATCACCATGTACTCGTCAATAATTCACTACAACGAATTATACGACACCGATAATTTGTGACATGAAAATAACATTACGTTTCAAACTTCTAATATTGACTGTTTTTATTTGCCAAAGTAATAACAATAACTTCAGGTAAGAGTAATCATGTAGAGAGAAAAACAGAAACTTAAGCTAGACATCAATGTAGCTAAATAAGGGCCTATGACTATTTTTTTAAAGTGCCTTTGTCAGAAAACGCTTAACTGTAACTATTGCACTGATAAGGGAGCCCTAACACCGTTATATGGTTGTGGAAATTAATTGCGTGTCACGTATTAAAATAACTTTCAAATATGTCACATTTTATATACATTAAGGATTATTTACACTTCTGCAACTGAAACGAATAAATATACCTTGACTTGAATGTCTCTCAGTGTGTTAACTGTAAGTTTTTGGACGTGCACTAGTAAAATCTGAGATTCGATTCTCCACGGCAGACAGAAAGGGGATAGATAGCCCATTGTGTACCTTTGAGCTGAAAACTGACAACAAATCATTCAGATATGCAACACATTTTGTATAAAAAGAATTGTGGACTGTTTTTTGCATTAATAGGAAATAAAGATACAGTGTTTGATTGTTTAATTTTACATTAAATAAAAAAGTGAATACAGGGATACCTGTGCATCCACGTTATTAATCAAAGTAGAAGTTACTACTTATAGACATATGAATATATTCTATACTGCAGATGCTTAAAGAAAGATTGACTCATTAAGAGGTCTAGTTATAGCTAGGCTTTTCAAGAAGTGAAAAAAAAACTGTATTTATTAAATTTATTCACATTCATATGAAATGTTAAAGTGCTTGACATAACATACCGCGGCACTTCAAATTCTGTCTGGATAGGAGGATCAGAGTAAATTAATTTACGAGATATTTTAAACCATTTTATTTGTTATATTTTTGTACGTCAAGCGTGGGGCGGGCGCCAACCTGATTCGATTTTTACTACTCGTCAGGAGCTCCATCAGTCTACCCTAAAAAAATTCCTTCAGGGCAGGATTAGAGTAAATTAATCTGTGAGACCTTTGTCGTGGTCAAATAAATCAATCAAAAGTATTTGACCTCCTAACTTCAAAACTATACTTAAAACTTAAATTGGTCAACAGACGATGGAGACATGAATTAAACGTTTGTACTGATAAAAACTAGGAGCCGTTCTATGAAGCAGTCTTTCTTTTACAGTATGTTAACATTAATGAAAACTTTCGTCCTGTTTCCGGCACACACGACCAAACACGATCACCACCTACATCATTAATTAAAACATTATACAGAAACTGTGAAAAAATGAGCGAGGTCTGGTGGTTTGCACATTCATTTCAAAATCTCGGAAGTAGGGGGTTCGAATCTCATAATCGAACGCGCTTTCTCTTTCAGCCACGGAGCGTTATAATGGTGTTGACTGGCTGTATTCTCTGTATTATGTCACTTCAGAATTAGTGACAACTAAAAATCAACATCCATTTTTTCAATACTTTGATGGCATTTAATCAAGCCCGGCATGGCCAAACGCGTAAGGCACGCGACTCGTAATGTGAGGGTCGCGGGTTCGCGCCCACGTCGCGCTAAACATGCTCGCCCTCCCAACCGTTAGGGCGTTATAATGTTACGGTCAATCCCACTTTTCGTTGGTAAAAGAGTAGCCCAAGAGTTGGCGGTGAGTGGTGATAACTAGCTGCCTTCCCTCTAGTCTTATACTGCTAAATTAGGGACGGCTAGCACAGATAGCCCTCGAGTAGCTTTGTGCGAAATTCTAAAAAAACAAACAGACATTTCATTACTTTACACTTTACTGTGTATATTATCACTGATTGTTTTCTATTTAAAAATACGTGTTTTTAACAACTATGTGGTTAAAAATCGTTAAAGAATGATTAACTAACATTTTGATAAAACTTAAGAAAAAAGGACCTTTACACTCCAGATAAGTATAAAAAGAATATATGTTTATACAAACCAAAGGCTCATATATTAATCCTGAAGAAGCCGCAAAGGCGAAACGTTGTATATATATATACATATGGAATATAAAGGTAATTTTTCCAAACTTTTATCAAAATTTGTAAATGTTTTTAGTGTTCACTAGAAATTTTGATTAACATTGTAACGACAACTATAATATTTTTTTAAAAACATCATGGTTCGACTTTGGACCAATAAATA
The DNA here is from genome assembly GCA_011833715.1 of Carcinoscorpius rotundicauda. Taxonomy (NCBI): domain Eukaryota; kingdom Metazoa; phylum Arthropoda; class Merostomata; order Xiphosura; family Limulidae; genus Carcinoscorpius; species Carcinoscorpius rotundicauda. The sequence continues at coordinate 28,987,365 of CM022393.1, forward strand.
GAATACGTGTAATTTGGTTGAATACACTAAAACGTCACCTCCTCTGTTCTAATATGAAACTGATTTTTTTTATTATTAATGAGAATTTCCAGAACTTCGACAAGAAAATAAATGTTTAGAGAGCAGAAGCAAAGGCCCAGTACTTGGAAACACAAAACTATTACGTAATAGCTACTAACAGAAAGGAGCTGCTAAAATTCTACAATACAAATCTGTATCCATTAATTTGAAACTAAATTTTTTCTTCTATGGCTTCCGCGGTAGTAGGCCCGGCATGGCCAAGCGTGTTAAGGCGTGCGACTGGTAATCTGAGGGTCGCGGATTCGCATCTCCGTCGCGCCAAACATGCTCGCCCTCCCAGCTCAAGAGTTAGCGGTGGGTGATGATGGCTAGCTGCCTTCCCTCTAGTCTTACACTGCTAAATTAGGGATGGCTAGCACAGATAGCCCTCGAGTAGCGTTGTGCGAAATTTGAAAACAAACAAACAATTCCCAGTTGTACAGGGGTAAGTCTACGGATTTACAATGTAAAAATAAGGGGTTAGATCCCCCTCAATGGGCTCCGCAGATAGCTTGATGTGGTTTTGCTGTGTGAAAATACAAAAAAACAACAACAACACATTACTTGTATATCCGATTTAATTCAAACTACAAGAGGTTTTACATAACCTAGCATTATTCTTAAACTCAGTTTTATCTTTAATATAAATAATGGTGTTTATTACTTTTAATTCAGGAACGGCCTGTCATGGCCAGATGGTTAAGGCACTCGACTCATTATCCGAGGGTCGCAAATTCGAATCCCCGTCACAACAAATATATTCGCCGATCCAGCATTGGGTACGTTATAATGTTACAGTCAATCCCAATATATGTTGGTAACCTAACAGTTGAGGGTGAATGGTGATGACTAACTCTCTTTCCTCTAGTCTTACATTGCTAAATTAGGGACGGCTAGCGCAGATAGCCCTCATTTAGTTTTGCGCAAAATTTAAAATAAAAAGAAATAAAGGGTAATATACAAGTCATATTTTTCACAAACATCTTGCGTATTTTTTATTAGAGTAGCAGAACATATAATAAATATATTCTTTATTAAACTGTGGTTTAACTTTCCCATCATTGGACTACCGACCGTCAAATAAGATTGTTCCGTATGCTTTATTAAAGGAAACAGTTATTCCCTTACTGAAGCCCCTCATTGGCTCAGCGGTATGTCTGCGGACTTACAACGCTAAAATTCGGGTTTCGATACCCGTGGTGGGCAGCGCACATATAATCCCGTGTGTAGCTTTGTGCTTAATTGAAAAAAAAACAAAGCAACCGTTACCAAAAAGAAATTTACATGTCTGTGGTTAGAAAACAAGTTAAAAATTAGTAGTTAGAAAGCTTGGAATATTTTACAAGTGAAATGGTTACATTTATTTCTATACCGTCATCCTAAGAGTAACTAGCATTTCAAGGATATGTAACTTCTTTAAAAACTAACTGAATGTTATTTTGATATTAGAATGGTGGCTTGTTAAGTGTACCGGGCCAAAAAGGCCAACTTCAGGTAGCTGGACTCGTCTCAGCTTGCTCCTTTTACACCTGAATTAGGTTGACAGAATAGAAGTATGGGTGCCATGGGTGTCGAATTCTTACCAGTCTACTTGGGTAAGAGTTTATAGTTCTTACCATTTCGTAATAATTGTCTAAAAGATGTAGATTGTGTGTTTAACAAGGGGAGAAAATAATGGTCCTGAACAAACAGATTTTTACTATGACGTTACTTTTAAAATCGTAAACTTTTCTTTTTTCAGAGGTGACGACAATGCCCACTAACTTACTTCATACTCTAAATGACTATAACATAGTAGGTTAAAACACCTAACTCCTAAATGATATTCCATGACAATTATGGGTTAGTTTGTTTGCGTTTTAGGAATCTTTTTAGTAAACTAAATATTTTCTACTTTTGGATATATGATCGTAGAAATTTTCCTTCCCTTTTAAAATTATGCCTTTCGTAGTTTGACAATTTTTTTAAATTTTTAATGCTCTTATTTTGAAATAGTCATTTACACAATACGTGAAATTGTTGTCTTATTCTTATGATTAATGGTTAGTTTTGTATTTATATGCAACATCTTGACTTTGTATGAGGGAATTTAAAACTTTGTAATTGAAATCTATTTTATACTGATATTATATATTTTTAAAGATAACATTTTGTCTGTGTCTACACTGCAACAATAGAGTAGAAGTTAGATTGGAGTTAAAAGTGTCAAAGTAAATATATATTCAGCTGATTAACATATTCAAAAGCTGAGAAACTAGCAAACCGTAATGTCTTTAGAAATTACTGTTGTTGTTGTTATAACTACATCCTGGTGAACTTTGCATATATTATCTTCTACTTAAAACGGAATTATGACCTTGAAATTTAAGAGGAAAATGTTAAACCGTAGCATGATTTTTCGTATAACATGCCAAAAGTTAAACATAAGCCACTTACCTTAAAAAAACACAAGGCAGCCTCTATAGAAACAGATGAATGATCACGCGCGTCGAAACTTAAATTTCCTGAATAAGACAAGTTTTCTTTTATCGTTATTTACTTCCTATGAGGAAAGTCTCATCAGTATTGTTTTTCAACGTTACAAAGTAAAGCAAATGGAACACTATTCATTTGTAATACATATAAATAAAACCTATGCTCGTACTTTGTATATAACGGTTAATGATATTACTAGTTAAGTAACTTAAGTGGCATCATAATTCATATAGTACTTCAGGATTTTTTTTTCTAAAGAATGTAATTTATCCACGCGGAAGCCCAACAGTTCAGAGATATACACTTCATAAAACTTACACCAATGAGTTGTTCAACTCTTGTTTTCTGTAACTTTCGTATTGCTAACTAGCTGGAGTACCCGCACTCTGGAAGGAATTTATATGAATTGATAATTAATGAAAGATTATCTTTGGACACAAAGTTGCTTCCTTTATACGTTACTGTATAGAACAACAACAACAAAAACTAATAAACTGCAAAACAAAAATGTGAAACAGCGACTTTACATGTACCTATGAACGGACCTAACAAACCTTTAAGGTTAATTTTGTAAAGATCCTTCCACAGGAGATAAGGTGGTGTGTGGGGGGAGGGGTGAAGGCCACTACAAACCACAAAATGTAAAACTGAAAATTTGTATGTATCTCCACATCAAATTTTCATACCAAATTTGATGAAGATCCATTTACAGGGTGTGAATTAATGGTACAAATACTTGAAAACAACTATACTGTTTTGAGGGTGTGAATTAATGGTACAAATACTTGAAAACAACTACCAAATTGAAGCAATGATCATTATGTTACCAAAAAGCTCCTTAACAGCTTAGATTTAACCTTTTCAGAATACAATCTAGATTTAAAATGCAGTATATTTTAAAGCAGAACTAGTCATTTGAAATTCTTAAATGCAACCAAAGATAAACCAATCAAATTTATTTAAAAAGTGTCCCGTAAGATCACGTTTGGTTTAAAGTCTTAAACTTGGAGACTGTTTAATAGCGTTTTGTTAAATTTGTATGTTGAATTTTTCGATCACCATGTAGACAAACTTGCTATCGTTGTTTACCTTATCACTTGAAGAGAATGGAGATTGAAATAACTATATAAAAGATGTTTTGAAACTTAAAGGTTTGACTTTTTTTACGGACGTCTTTGCAATATAATAGTATATGACACAAACTTCTACAGCCAACATAATTTTGGAATATAGCCACATGATGATGCAGTGTGAAGGCACTGGTATTGTTTGTTTGTTTGCTTTTTAACTTCGTTCAGAAGTTCCTCAGTCACGCGATGTTTGTTTCTTTCGATTTTGTTCTTTAAATATATCGCAATTCAGTTAAACAGCTGTTTATTTCGTGCTAACTTATGACATAAACGGTGACCAAAATAACAATATTAATCCTCAGTCAACACGAACCCTCTCTCTCTGAACACAGTCACGTTCGTTAATAACTAGCAATCACTGTTCTTAACAAAATAATTTTGTAATTTCGAAGCATTTGTTTTTTTTATTTTGTAAATTAGTTTAGTAACTTTAATGCTATTCGTTTTACCGTCGCTGTTTTCTTCAAGGTTTAACATATGCTCACCATTTTAATTTCTAAATATTGAAGAAATACTATAAATTTTAATAATACATTCTTACCGAGGGTTTGCAACATAAAATATACAATTATTAAACTTCAGTCATAAAGGACGTTCGTCATGAGATAGGAAACCAATAAACTAGATAGGAAGTTTCAGAACAACTAACCCTCATCAGTCGGTTACTACTTACAGAACAACTGCTAGTGCACAGCTAGCAAGCTGTAAATACATAAAACTTTTTTAACAGAGATCTGTGAATTTAAGCTTTTTTAATGTTGTTTTGGCCTAAAAAATAGACTTTCCAAAATTCAAGAACTCAAATTTTGAAATATTTACTTTTTCTCTCTTGTAAGTCTTTTTTTTAAATGTTTGAATAAAAAAATATTGTTTACATCAAATTCTTATTCTGTTCACGACAGTAATTATTTTATTTTTATGTTTGGTTTGGGTTTTAGAACGTTCGACAAAACTCGCGTCGCGATTGGTCAGTTTTTGTTAACATTTTAAGCATAACAAAATGTGACTCCGATTTCAATGGAAATGATTAATTTATATAAAAGTACAAATGACATGGATATCAGTTTCGGATTCAACGTACAGGAATTACTGTAGAATATATATAAAAATTAAGACAAAACCATCGCAGGCCCTTGTAATTTTTGGACAAGGATTGTCGTATTGGTTAGCGGGTCAATAAATCAATAAGATGATCTATGGTTCATGTCCTCCTGTTGGCGCAAAATCGCGCTCTGCACTTTGGGGGCGTGAGTGAATGATAAGAATAGCAGTGAAACTTAACCACTCGAGAGTAACTTCAATGTTCCCAGTGGGTACTGTCGACTAACTGCCTTCTCTCTCGTATACCGGTTCAAAATTGGAGAGGATAGCTATCTGCGTAATTTTACACAAGCTTCCGAAACGAGCTAAAATACAGTTAAATCATCTACTCCAAAGTGTGCATTTGGTGTATTAAAAAGTTAGTGTTAGTTTAGAGTAGCATTACTTCTCTACACTTTTGTATCTTGCAAAAATACACAGTAATTAGCGTTTCCCCTGTGTTAATATCGGTTATGATACCATGGATCGTTGGTTATATGACTTTCACACACCACTTTTTTTGTATTTAATTTGCTTTTGTTTTAAAATTTCAATAGTAAAACCTTTAATGCGTAACAGCTTCATCAAATTGTTCAGTCATATTTAAATTAAGTGAAAATTTCGTTATACTTTCTGTTTATTTTTCAGACGTGTTGTGACGGAATCAGATGATGATTTTATTATTTGCTTTGTTGTCGTTAGGAACTGGGTATAACTTCCGCTTTAGCTTGTTTCGCCCCACGTTTTGGGATAAAGAGCTCAATAAAAATGTCAGCAGGTCATTATGTCATAGTCCTCATCAATTATCATCTGTCACTAAGCAGACAGTTTTTCTGCGTTAGAAAAAAGATGCTGTAACCATAACTCCAATCATCTGTCATTATCATTTACGTATATAGGATATCATAGTCGTAATTCCTTCATTTCCTTAACCATCTTAACAACGCTAGTGGAATTCGTTTGATCCTTATTTTAAACTCGAGCTTATAGATTTTACCTATAGATGTCACTTTTGTATATACGAAAACAGTTATCAAGCAGGAAAGAAAATTTTAAATTCGCTTTGCATCTAGTTTTTCTTGCGTTAAATGCGGAGTAAACAGAGTGGTTAAAACAGTCTATTTCCCCAGTACTATCAAACGAGAATAGTGACTAATAGCAATGTGTAACGGAGATTTTGTTAATATAACTTGTACGTCAGTTAATAAAGCACTTCTTAGGACTGTATTGTTTTATTAAGTCTAATGTATTTAAAAATAGTGACTGCAAGGAGAAATAGTTTTAAGTAGGTTTGTTTCAGATTCATCAGACGAACGTTTAGTACTTTTGATTTGATTAAAGGTGTAGTAACAACAGAATGAAATAGCTGTGTAACGAAAAGTATATGTATATATAACTTACGATTCGACACCTGTTTCAAAATGAGTTTTCATAAAAAACAAATACAAATTGGCTGTGTTTCAAGAGAAGATTTATCCCATTGGAATATTCGTTGTTTTTTTAAATCTGTCCATTAAAAGTAGTGTAACTATTGCACATACAGAATATTGGTACGTTGCACTTGAGTAAATTTGAGTTTTAAAGTATTTCTGCAGCTACAAATTTATCGAAAAAGTCATTGAAAAACTTTTAAATCTTTAAGATCTATTTTAGAGTATGATGTTGTACAACGATAAGTGTAAACAGAACTAGCCGTATTTGAAGATTATATTATTTTAACATTCCCAAACTGGGATGTTATTCTAATAATACTAAAACAGTAATCTTAATTGTTTTAACAAACTGTCTTTATTTTTCATACGCAACATTCAGAATCTTAAGAATAATAAATACAGATTAACAACTGTATTAAAAAAATCCGTTGAGAATCTGAATTTGTTAGGAATTTTATTCACTTTTGAAAGTGAGAATAATAATAATAATAAATCTGTATGAATTTTCCACTTTTTGTGCATACAAATAAATCTGAAGTTGCAACCTGCTTTATCAATTGAGTTAATAATGAATTGTTGTTGCATTTATTAATTAATACGGCGTGTTTAAATAAATTCACCATATTACTTATACAGTTATTTCTTTTACATATTGTTTGTCTTCTGGACCGTTGAAATATTTATCATATTACAGCAATATGACTTATTTAGCTTCACAAAAAACCAGTCTTTCTCCAACCTTGTTATTGATGTATGTTAAATACCTCATTACAACACCAACAATAAACCTGATATGAGTTGACAGGAAATGCTAGTCTATTAATTATTTTTAAGTAACAAAGATTTTACCTCAAACTTGACATCAGTAGAAACGTTGTTAAGATACCACAAGGAAATGTGATGTTATTACAGATTTAGTTATTTTAGGACCCAGCTTTCTGGGGGAAATTGTTGACATGAGTACCTGTGTGTATTCCTATTTAATGACATGTCAAATCGGGTTACTTATTTCATAAAATTTGTTTTGGACTTAAGAGATACAAATAACATCAGATAAACATAGTTGTTCTTTGTTATACCTAAGGAAATCTCAAACGACTAATTATAATAATTACTATAAATAGTCTTAGGATATAAATTTAAAACATCATGTCCAGAAATGGCATATTTTATCATAATGCCAGATTAATTATACGAATTACATAATTGTCTCACGCTATTGAAAGCCCTTATATAAGCTTCATCTTGGTACCACTTTTGTTAAAAATTATTACAATTGTTAGGCTTTTCAGCATAGTGTTAAATAGCACGTATCCTTTTTTCCTACGGTATCTACGAATATCTATGCATAAATACGTGTGAAAACTGGTTATTTTCTGACAACCATCCATTTCATACTTTTAGCATATCAATGTATTAAAGAAATATGTCTGTTTTGTGCTACCATGGGGGGGAAGGTTCCCTCCCAGAACGGACGTTTTGCTTCAACACTAATGGGCTATATGGCCAAGACACAGATCCCGTGGTAGCCATCCTTAACTTAGAGCTATCAGTAAGTAATTAGAATCGAATCTTAAAGGTGTGAATCCTTTACCGTAACAATTACAGGTGACTTCACTGAACAAGTAGGAAACAAATGAGAAAAAGACACTTTTCAGCATCTGTTGTCAGGATCACTAGAAATTATCACGACGAAAACAGGCCTAATAGTGTGGTCACAATAACTTGATTAGTGGACATGCGGGAGGTGCCAAAAGTGTGTATGGTCACAACAATTGGTTTATTGGGTACTACGAAGGTGACAACAGTGTGTGTGCACGCATAGGGGCCATAGTAACTTGGTCAGTGGATACTCTGAAGTTCCAACACTATGGGATGTTACAATATCCTGACTAATGGGCACATGGAAGGTGCCGTGAGCGTGTGCAGTCGCCCTAACTTAGTTAGTAGACAAATGTTGTGCAGTAAGAAAATGCTCCTCAATTTGCACACTTTTGAAATGTGTAAAATTAATTACAACGTCTGATAATAGCTACCGCCAAAAGATACGATCCATATATTACAAACATGTTCTCTATAAGAACTTCTGAGTCAAAGTTCATAATAATAATAATACACCAACCATATATGTTACATTCAATGGCAGTGAAGCCTTTTTCGCACTACTACGGTACTTCAGGTGTAGCTAGCTAATTGGGTCATTATGGCAGTTGAAACAATGTTAGTGCCATGGTGTGATTTGGTTAAATTGGTAGTTTTTCATTATCATATTATGCTGCATCATCTCAGACTTAGGGTGACGTATTTTCAAAACTAAAATGCCACGCTGTTGTAATTGTTATAAATGTGAGCTTAGACTAAAAAGTGAACAATGTTCAGATATTTACGTAAATAACATGTCTTATGTATTAATTGTGACTTTTATGAGCATACACGTGAAATTGTTTATCATTTACTAGCCCTGGTAATAATTACCCCGATTAGCAAAAAGCAAATTCTATATCTTACCCCCACAATTAGTATTCCTTTAGAACTGCCCCGGCTCGATCGAATATTAAGTATGTGTACGTTGGGGGTAGAGAGCGGAGGGGCTAATAAGACGGACAGGTACTGTATGTTCAAGATATATCAATGTAGGGCGGCGACAGGTAGTGTATTTCAAGATATATCCATGTAGAGCGGTGACAGATATTGTACGTTCAAGATATATCCATGTAGAGTGATGACAGGTACTGTATGTTCAAGATATATCCATGTAGAGCGGTGGCGACATTATTTTCTCCATGTATTTTTTACATTTGATATTCATTGGCGATGGCAACGATCACTGTCCAACATGATCATGTTTTTAGCATAGTGTCGGCCATTTGCTTTTTAACTCAAGTTTTTTACGTGACTTTTGGGCTCTGTTTAGCTTTTATCTCGAATTATTTTTTCACCTTAGTATTTTACTTTTGATGTTTTTACCGGTTGGCTGGTGCAGATAACTTAGTCGCTTTACGCCAAAAAAATGCCAACCAGCCAACCACGTATATTAATATAAGTTTTGTTGCATGATTATTGTTAATTTCTATAGGAAAAATTGCGTTCAACACCTCCATGTCTAAGTATATTAGACACACATTCATGTTAAAATATGATCGATGAATCCAGGCAAAATAGTTTAACTAACATATCCATTTCAACAATGTACTTGACCCATATTTGAGTAAAGGAACAATATGAATGTTAGAGTTGGTAGAAGTTACACATACAATTAGTTTAAGATTAGTTTGTTGTAAAACTGTATTTAGTCCTCAAACGATTGGTTTAATAAAAGTGATCCTGTATTTGGTGTACGGTGTTTAATGTTGAGGCTTAAACTTGATGTCATTTCAACAAGTCTGCTGTCATTTACAGTTATAACATCTTTTTACGTCAATACAATGTTTACAGAGTTACTGAATGACGTTGTACTTGTAGTACAAGGTCTTATGATTAGCGGTGAACCTTTGTCAGGGTTAGTAGCCTTATCTGTCGCAAAATGCGAATTATTACTAACACTTGTTAGTCACTAATTACCCGATGGTAGTTTCCATACATTTCTTCCAAACTGTGATGACTTCCATTTTCTAATTTTTACAAGTCTTCAGGCTCCTCATTTTTAAGAGAAGTTTAGCAATGCATTTATCATACTTCCAGATTTTTGTTATTATACTTTAGAATCTACGATGCACTCTTTTTAAGTGTTTCACCTGCAGTCCAAGCCTTTACCGGTATTTGCGATATTTAGAGTAAATTTATCTAACTGACCCTCGTGATAGAAATGAAAGCTTGTTATTTTTCTATTATTATTGGGAAATACTGCTAAATGATGCCTGTTAAGGAAAAACACTAGAGACAGTACTGAGACTCCATTAGTAGCAAACCGTGTGAAAAACAGGTCAGAGTTTGAGCGTAGCTATCAGTTTCAGTACTTAATATTAATCCACACACTTCGAGGCTCTTTTCAATTACCTTTGTCTTAGACTAGTCTCAGCTTGAAACGAAATCGAAAATATTACAGTGTAACACTGAAACGTTTACTGGAGAAAGTTTTGTTTTGTTTGTTTTGGAATTTCGTACATAGCTACTCGAGGGCTATCTATGCTAGCCGTCCCTAATTTAGCAGTGTAAGACTAGAGGGAAGGCAGCTAGTCATCACCACCCACCGCCAACTTTTGGGCTACTCTTTTACCAACGAATAATAGGATTGACAGTTACATTATAATGCCCTCACGGCTGAAAGGGCGAGCATGTTTGGCGCAACCCTCAGATTACAAGTCGCACGTCTTAACACACTTGGCCATGCCGGGCCTACCTACTGGAGAAAATCGCTGACAGTTTCAGTTCTCTCCTTTTCTGGTCATTTAAGTTTGATACTTAATTTTAATTTTCCAACTTTTTATAATGGAAGGTTTAAAAAATGAGGGTGGTAAAGAAGAGAGAGAAAAACGTAAATATCCCGAGTTGAATTCACAGGGTGGGAAATAAATTAGTAAACAGATACAAGATTCCAGAAAAAAAAATCAGAACACTGAAATTAAAACAACTACTTATATTGATATATTTATACCTGGAAACTGAATAATAAGTACAAAAGAAATTAGAAGAATTAGTTGCAAATCGGAAGGCCTGGCATGGCCAAGCGCGTAAGGCGCGCGACTCGTAATTCGAGGGTTGCGCCCGCGTCGCGCCAAACATGCTCGCCCTCCCAGCCGTGGAGGCGTTATAATGTGACGGTCAATCCCACTTTTTGTTGGTGAAAGAGTAGCCCAAGAGTTGGCGGTGGGTGGTGATGACTAGCTGCCTTCCCTCTAGTCTTACACTGCTAAATTAGGGACGGCTAGCACAGATAGCCCTCGAGTAGCTTTCGGGCTCGGCCATGCCAGGCCATAATACGAAATACTGGTACCTTAATGTCTGTTTGAAAATTAAGGAAAATAAAAAAAAACTCTCACCTATGTGTGTTTGTGTGTCATATAGCCAGTTTTTGTTACCTTAAATATTTAAGCAAACGTAATAAATTGGTAACACTGTAGTTTGAGATTTAAGGCAAGTTTTACGATTTTTTTTCATTAGAAATTTTAATTTTTTTTCTAAAATGGAATACAAAAACTTTATAACAATTACAGGACCTCTTACTTTTCCAAAGCGAATTTCTACTTAATTTGCTTTTTTTTTGTTAATTAGTTAAACTTTATTACGGTTATTCTACATATTTTAACTCCGAGATGTTTCATGTCTTAACACTAAAATGCATCGCTACTATAAACCTCTTCTCGACAGTACTTCTTGTTGTTCAAATATATTCCCTTCTACCATTTCCGACGTCACAAAAACTACGACAATAAATTTGCTACTTACATCAACTATGTAAATAGCCCCGTTTGACTTTTTTACATAGTGAAGGTCATATAAGAGATCTTAGTTTCAAATTTCGGTGTTAATGCTTTGACTGTATACTTTACATATCACAACACATGAGATCAACTCTGAAAAATCTCCGAGTAGCATGATACGAAGAAACGGAATCCATAAAATAACTTAAGTTCACAGTTCATTTACAAAGATAGTTGTGAAACTAATCAAGGGTTCTGATAAAGCTGTCCTTTAATTTAAGTAATACACCATATTGGGCTACTTTTTACCAAAAAATATTAAAATTGACTGTCACATAATAACTCACACGGCTGAATTAGCAAGTAATGGATTTTGATCCCGTGACCAACAGATAGTAAACAGAACTTCATAAGCACCAGACCATGGTCAGCTTACGCTGACTTCGGTATAAATAATTACTACCATACACTTTTCTGAAAAGGGTTTACATCACGTTATGAGAAAACAATAGACACAACAGTGTTTAAAACAAATTAGTTAAGTTATATCAGTGAACATTTCTTATTACAATAGCTTGTATTCAATAGTAATTTATTAATATGTTTTTTTAATAATGCACGTCAACCAGTTGAGGAAAGGTTCAAATAGTTTCACACAGATCATGCAAAAACTGCTACACAATAATACTAAACGAACTAGTTGGTTGTTATTTTTTTGCGAGATCTTAAAATAACATGCGAAATATCAAGACATTATTATGTCTTAGCTATTTCATTTTACTAGATGTCCTACATTATCTACACAGTTACCTGTAATTTAGAGCTGCTAACTGACATCCAAACGTTTTCTGATCATTCTAATTTCTCCAACTCTTAATGCCACAAAGTCTACTACAATGATGAAACTAATATATTCCACTTCGAGTAAATTGCATAAATCTGTAAAGCAGTTTAATTTCAATGAAACCGAAATTACTTCGGTTTGTAATTTACAACGCGCGTTAGTGATCTATTAAAGTATTTCAAAACATTTCTGTCTACTTAAATAGAGAATTTCTCATCTTTACCAAATAAAGCGAAAGAAGTAAAATACGCGCGAGTGCCATAAATCCGAAATCGTCTTTTACTCAGATTATTACATTTTTATTCACAAATAAAATGGGTGGGAACAACTGAGATAAAGTTTAATTACATTATAACAAATGGAAGAACGACTAGATATTAATATATAAAACAGCTAGCAAGGTATAGATGAAGTTATTCACGTTTATTAAAAAAACAAACAACTCCCAATATGAAAATTTGTTCAACAGTACATATCCTAACTGAGAGGTTGAAGCCGAAGTTTGTAAAATGGATAATTCCTCACTTTTATTGCAAAACCAAGACGTTTATCTTCAAATACTACTACTGCCATGTTTACAAAACATTTTAAAATATGAATAAACACCTCAGGGGTTTTTACTAATGTAACACTGTATAAAATAAATACAATACTTTGGCTTAAATGAAATAACAAGCACGTCTGAAACTGAGTCCAAATACCGCCATTAAAGTAATTTGGTTGTAGTTTTCCATAAAAGCGACTACAGAGCCGCTCGGTCGTGGAGCTCTTACTATTGAATTGTTTCAAACACGTGTTTAATTTCAGGTCCATTTACATTGCACAGCTGTGGGTATACGATTCACATGTCCGTCACATAACGAACAGCATGCTTTTGACAAACACGTATATGCTACACACACATTTTCGTGGTGAACAGAACCAGACATTAAGCTCGAGAAAAAGAGTTCGATAATTTATTTTAAGATGTAAAATCTTCCAGGATATTCCCGGCAAACTGTCACGATTTTATAAAACTTGAGCAGCGAACCCTTCAGCTGTGAACTCGACTTTCAATAAAGAACGTAACGTAGCGTATCCTGCTTATCGGACAACAGATTTAGTACACATTTAGAATAGTTCGTAGGTCACATGTCCAGTTGTGATCTATCCCCAGTGCAGCAATACCGGAGCCAACATCTGACTGTTTCTAATCTTTGGTTTCTTTGTAGCCAGATGATGATGCGGTTCAACCAGTAACGAATAACACCATTTCGCTCGCACGCTCCCTAGAAAAACAAACAATAGCTACATTAAAAAGTAAAAATAACATTTAATGTTTTACTTTCTTAGCACATGTGGTATGCATGTAAGTAAAACTTACCGAAAACCCAGTCCCTGTTAAACATGTTAACATGAACTAGAAGGAGCAAGTATTCACGTAAGCATTGGGTCAGTAAACTCATATGATGCACTTGTTTACTTACAATAATGTTAAACAAAGATAATGAAGAAATTCATCTAAAATAATATTCCGAGTTGCATCTAAATTTGGTCCGGCATGGCCAATCATGTTAGGGCGTTCGACTCGTAATTTGAGGGTCGCGGGTTCGAATACCGGTCGCACCAAACATACTCGCCCTTTCAGCTGTGGGAGCGTTATAATGTGACGGTCAATCCCACTATTCGTTGGTAAAAAAAGTATCCCCAGAGTTGGCGGTGGGTGGCGATGACTAGCTGCTTTCCCTTTAGTCTTACACTATTAAATTAGGGACGGCTAGCGCAGATAGCCCTAGATAAGCTTTGCGCGAAATTCAAAACAACCAAACAAGCATCTAAATTTATTTTGGTTTATTTCCTTGTAATCAAATATAAAAAAATGAAATAAATAATTGTTCTACCTGCATGCGTTTGTTTGTTTGAAGTTGAGCACAAAGCAATACAGTGGATTATCTGTGGGTATCGAAACCCAGATTCCCACGTTATAAATCCACATTGACACCGCTGTATCACTGGATGGCTACGTGTATGCATTCAAGACAAAAATAAACAAATTTTTATTTAGGAAACTTTGCAATAATTATTAGTTATTATCAGAAAAACTGTCGTCTTATTTTTTCCGTCTCTCGTGCATTCATTTATTCAATTCGTGGCTAATAATTTAAGAATTAAAAACTAATGAAGTGCAAATATAAACACATGTGAATGGTGACTGCTTCCCTTCATGTCGATTAAATGGATTAAAAAACAGCAACGTTTTTCACACTCCTCAACAGAAGGAATACTTTCGGACGCAACAATTTTGACGTCAGAATTCGAAAATTAGAACTGTTGCATAATCCTTTTTACTGCAAGGAATACTGGTGTTAAGAAAGATATTTGCTATTTTCAACATGAATAGTACTTTATGCAATACGTATCACGTAATTAAGTACATAACCTCACAAGTATACCTCAGCACAGCCGTTCTCTAATTTAAAATTACTTATCTGAAAAAAAACAACAAAAATGAACAACCAGTCAGGAGCACCTACTGCCTACACAATTTCTATTAATCAAATAGTTTGTTTGTTTTTGGGATTTCGCACAAAGCTACTCGAGGGCTATCTGTGCTAGCCGTCCCTAATTTTGCAGTGTAAGACTAGAGGGAAGGCAGCTAGTCATCACCCCCCACCGCCAACTCTTGGGCTACTCTTTTTACCAACGAATAATGGGATTGACCGTCACATTATACGCCCCCACGGCTGGGAGGGCGAGCATGTTTAGCGCAACGCGGGCGCGAATCCGCGACCCTCGGGTTACGAGTCGTAAGCCTTACGCGCTTGGCCATGCCAGGCCTAATCAAATAGTAGAACTGCAGTATCCATAACGCGCCTATAAATGAAAGTTCGCGAAGCCTGTTCTGCAGCATATCGGGGTTCGAACCTTGGAGTTTTGATCTCTATCATGCTAATCATTAGACTCCACGCCACTATATTAAGTTAAATGCTCAATTGTGATGGTACAGTAAAAATCAGAACGATTACCAGCTGTAAAAAAACAAACAAAAACAAAACGGTGACGAACGTTTAACGACATTGAGAAACATTAAACTTCTATTAACACGAAGTCTACGTATTGACAAAACTCTTAACATTTAAACTAGTGCATTCAGGACGGCTTTATAATTGTACGATATGTGTCATGTAAGTTTTACGGCCTATTAATTGTATATAATAAATAATACTAAACTAGTGCTTTTAACCCGTCGTCAAGTTCTCACTTAGTCTGAACTGTAGCTAAATAAAAGGAATAATTTTGTTTTAAGTCAATAAAAGGTCATCTAACGTTTACTGGCTACAGTGATGAATATGTTAAATGCAAACCCGAGAGACGAAATAAAGAAATATCCGTTTTGTTATGCGAACTATCCATGACTTGAATGATGTGTTTAATATTCCTCTGGTGTAAAGGTAGTCTTAACTTTTGGCCACAACACACAGTTAAAAGAACTGTGCTCATTACCTTTGTTTGCACGTGTTAATTTGACTTGAGGATCCTATCTTTAAGACAACTCAGTATGGTTTTTAAATGACCATACTAAAATGAGCCACCTGATAAAAACAATACCCACAATACATCTCGTCAACAGTACCAGTGAGCAGATATTTTTTTTAAAATAAACTTTTCGGGCCATACACGAGATTCGTTTTCCTGCGATAGATACAGCACATAAATCAGTGTAGCTTTGCTCTACAAAAATGAAACTAATAAATAGGTCAAGTTTCAGGCTTGTCGGTCATTATGAAACTTATTACCTAGAAAATCTTATGATTTCATCGAATTTAACTAAAAATGACAACCTCGTCTAATCTCTAAAAGGAAATGATGATTCAATGAACTTCTATCTGCAGTTGTTAACCTGCTATCTTGCAGGTGCTTTAAAGGATGTTACATATGTAATATCCCAGGATGCTATATGTCATATTACATAAATTACTTTTCACTCTTAAAAAAATATAAATAAACAGAAGTTAAAAGCAGAATGAGAGTTTAATAAGCTTTATGTTTTTTGTAAATTTTGAAGATAAATAAATTTTATTCCAGGCAGGCTAATATCGAGATTGTGTAATTTATAGGCTGAAAGTTTCATAACAGGATTTAGGCACATTTTTATGTTTCAAAGTAAACCAATAAGTAAAAAAAACACGAAAAAAAACCAGATTATTAAGAAAGAACAACGATTAATGTCACAACATCGGCAAAAAAAAACCCGATT
This sequence comes from Carcinoscorpius rotundicauda, assembly GCA_011833715.1. Classification (NCBI taxonomy): domain Eukaryota; kingdom Metazoa; phylum Arthropoda; class Merostomata; order Xiphosura; family Limulidae; genus Carcinoscorpius; species Carcinoscorpius rotundicauda. The sequence goes on from CM022393.1 coordinate 29,003,984, forward strand.
AAATATTACTTTTGAGTAGTAAACTTGTAAATGATTTTTTTTTGTTATATGAAAAAATGAAGTATTATTGGAGATTAAACAGATAAAACATTTCACCCTCATGCCGTCATTACGACCCTGAGTGTTTTCTTAGGACTTAGCAATTGATATTGGTGACACTATCCAATTCGAATTTTTTAAAGTTTTACGAGTAGTTTTTTTTTAATTTGACATTGTTTAATTTTACATTTTCTAACAATTTTGTTCTTGTGTTGTTTTTTTTTTGGTTGTTTGACGCAAGTAGTCTAATTCCATTGCATCAATAAACGTCAACCAACCAACCAGAAAGATAAAATATTCCATATTCAGAGAAAGCGAATTCTTCGCATCGTGGCTGAAGATTAATACATGTTACTAAATTTATTACTTGGTATAATTTTAGGACACTGTTGGTAAAATGAGTTATTTTTGGTTAAGTCATGAAATGCATAACTCGGGCATTACGTGAAAAATTAGCAAATTAACCAGTCGAACTTGAATTTTACATGATACATTGTGTACTTGTAATTTTGGTATTTTAAGATATAGAAATAAACATTTTGTAATGGTTGCAGTGCCAAAAAAAGAAAAGAAAAGGTTGAACCAGCTATAGATGACTTTCAATGTTAACACATAATGCATATCACAGGGCAAAAATTTTGTTTTTAAACTCACGAGGCCATTTAAGCCGGAATATAAAATAATTGATAAACTATTTCGGCATTGATTCTCTCATCACGTAAGGGAGCTAAATCCGATGTCTTCCTGAACCCACTGAAATTCTACCAACATTCTATAAGAAAGATGCGAATCTCATCGAAGAGTACCCGATGATGATGAAATAAAAACAAAATCATTTAAATCGAACAGAAAACAATGAAGGCAAGTAGTGGGAAAAGGAGGAGGAGCCCAAGGATGTTTCATTGTGAATTATTTATTTGTTCAAATAATTCATTCAAAAAACAATGAAATATTAAAATAATTGTCATTTATTTTCATGAAAGAAAGAAGGAGAAAGCACAAGAACAAGAAAGTAAAGAGGTTGTTTGTTTTGAATTTCGCGCAAAATAGCTACACGAGGGCTATCTGCACTGGTCCTCCCTAATTTAGCAGTGTAAGATTATAGGAAAGGCAGCTAGTCATAACCACTCATCGCCAACTCTTGGGGCTACTCTTTTACCAACTAATAGTGGGATTAATCGTCACATTATAACGCCACACGGCTGAAAGGCGACCATTTTGGTGCGATTGGGATTCGAACCCGCGACTCTCAGATTACGAGTTGAACGCTTCAACAGGCTTGGCCATGAAAATAAAGAGCAAAAAGGCCTGGAAACGGAGGCACTTTTCTGGAAAAAGCAGCCGAAAGGAAATTAAGTATTTATGCCTAAAAAATAAAATAAAATTACTCGTGAAAGTATTTTACGCCGTTCTATTTGAGTAATAATGCCCTATTTCGGTTTTCGAATTTTGCAGGTAATCCACAGGAATCGTCAGCGTATCAGCAAATTGTACTGCCCCGAGGTATGCATTACGTGTTCAAATGTAAATGTTGCACTGAAGTGTATACCTACCTTTAATATTATTGCAGTTGGAAACTACATATTCCTGACAATTATTATGCAATTTGTTGATCGTAATATCGTGGTCATGTCCGGGAACGTACAACGTAACTAAGATTCTAAGACTTGTTTAGAAGGAAAACATCTTGAGTAAAACATATTTTAATGATTTGAAACTCTCGCTAAAAGATCGGTCAAATCGACCCACCACTTTCATTATTTACAACAGTGTTATTTGCGTTCTTTTTACCATTGCCATTCCTACATGATTTTACGCTTACAAAATGTTTATTACTTGTACATAATAAGGGTATTAGATCCCTAAAGACACCAACTTTGTAGTGTATGAAGAATACATGTTAGTTACCTAATGCTCATTTATTGTTGACTGGTAATTCCTGTTTCACCCTGTACGTTAGTTTTTCAAAGGATCATCAGACTGATTTACGAAAGTTAAGTTCAAGAGATAATAGCATGGTTTATGCTGGAATTATGATTGTCTTTTAACATTTTGTACACAACAAAACTGAAATAGCTGTTCATAGATCGTGAAAACTGTTTCACTCTATCAACTGATGATGATAATAAGTTACTGCTAGGACTAGATAGGCACTAGGCTTGTTAAGAAAAGATGGTGAATGAAAATAAGAATTCTCGGATTTGGCTTTTTGCTTTGGGACGCTCTGGATAGTTGAAAAGCGGCGTACAGACCGAAGGAAGACTGACTATGCCAGGTAACTTTTCGTATCTGGCTTCTAGTAAACTGCAGCGAAGAAAATCCAGATAACTTATTTTTCCTTTAATGCGGGCGTACCTGCCATTGCTACGTGAAGTGCTAGAGAACTCTCAATATTTATAAAAAAAAATGTAGTCCAGCAAACGTTTTAGTCAATGCAAATACTGTTTATGTATATATTCTTACCTGATTCCAGTTTTGTTCAAATTCTGCACTAATTTCTCGTAAAATCGATCCGGTTTCGTGTATCCATGCTTCAAACGGCAATTCTACCAAGGTATTGGACAAGAGACGAGAAGATGGCGTTTGGACAACATCTGGAAGAGCTTGGTTGGAAGAGGTATTGAGAAGGATAACAGATAAATCACTATCCTCATTCTGGGAAACTCCATTACCTGGATAATCATTCAAGTAAATGTAATAATTATAAACAAGATAAAATAAAGTTTAAGCATAAAAATAAATCCAAAAAATAAAATGGTTGCGTATAACACTTTCAGGAACTTCAAACGAAGTTAATGAAAGAGTTCGTAAAAACTGTTAAAATGGAATGATGACAACTTCATTGGTTGTCCTTAAGTTACAAATTATACACCCCAAATAAATTTCCCTATCACCGACTGATTAAATCAGTTCTGTTTTCTAAAGATGCCAACGTAAGAGAAGTCATCTTAAAATTAACCTCTATTTTCCCGATTGACAAATATATATAATTTAGGTAATCGTTTTTTTAAATTTCTGTTCTGAAGCTCACCTTAACAAGATCGTGAGAATGCAGGTTTATATAGAATGATTTCATTAAACACTCTTGTGATGAGTAAATATCGAAAATGTTGATTCTAACATGCCAGATGTGGTTCATACATGTTCTACACGTTGTTCAGTACCTACCGAAATTACAAATTACCATAAATAACACTTCGAGTAAGATATATTTAGAGTGGTGAGAAGATAACTTCATACACTCCTAGTACCAGAAAACATTGTCAAAACTAATAAATAAACTTCGTAAACAGTATAAAAAAGTACGTTATGGTTAAAAAAAAAAAAAGCATTCAATGACTATTGCGGCCTCGTCAGTATTTACGGACAATCTATAACTAGTTCTGTTACCAGTATGAAAGTTAACGGTTATCATTAATAGAAACGGAATTCTCTTCATTTGCTGTCCGCAGACACCAGTTCTAAGAAGATCAAAATAAGCAAACAATAAATTAAGTCCTTTCAACGACCATTGTTCATTTACTTTTTGCGGATCTTGTCCAGCCAGCAATTCAGAAAACAAGATAATTTTGAATCATTTAATTTATTTTCAAACAGTCGTGACTTATCAAATGCCTTCTACTCTCGTACAAACATAGGGCGCTTTTTAATTATAGTTTTTTTGCGATGCATTCAAATAACTCGCAAATAAATTAATCAAACAAACATTTCTGGGGTTTTAGTCCACACGGATCGACTTCAGATAATGAATATTCATTTATAGTATGACTGAAAATAAAACATTTTATATCCTTTGTTTCCAGACAGTTAACACGGCAGTAGTACACCAAACATTAACGTAGTTCGTACTTGTAACAAAGGAAAGACAGATTCACTGCTCGTTCATATTTGTTACAGTATAATTAGATATGGAGGTAAATACCTAAATCGCACTTCTGTATATACATGCTGGTATAAATATAGCAGACTAATCTTCAGTTTGATAATTAGGTTTTGTTTTTCTTTTCCGAGATTTAAACCAAAGTTGCACATGTTTATTTTGACCGTCTACGAAAAAAGTGTGAGATTCAGACTAACATCATCAACTGTATAGACTGATGCTATCCTTACAGGCTATATTAGGAACGTGCAAGAAATTCACGAGACAACTAGTTCACTTCCACTCTTTTCTTTATCCCCAGCGCCTCTAGTGTGCCGAAAGAAAAACTGCGTCCGTAGTCACATCAGCTGACAGATAGAAGAGAGAGAGAAATATGGGCTGAGTCATAGCAAAGTTTAAACTGTCGTCAAATAAAGCTCGCTTTCCGCCCGTCTATGTTATTCATTTCACATCCTACATGTTAACATATTTTTTGTTTATGTTAAACATGTTCTAAATAATATTTTTGATTTGGTTCAGAACTCAGCTTTTATACGTTAGGGTTCAATAATCTTATACCTAACAAATTAAATATCTCTTATCTTACTATTAGAAAAAAGGTTTTGAAAAACTCGAATTTCGAAACGATAAATAAGAATTATGAAATTTATTAGACTTCGACCCACTCCACCTGTATTTTAAGGCTTAATAAAATGATAGTAAATAGCGCTGAAATTCGTAGATCTGTTATATCAAATGTGCCTAAATACTTAACACAACAGCCTTAATTTTGTAAATGAAGAGTAAAATGTACTAAGGTTAGTGTTCTCCTTCAAGAACATTCCTAATAAATAGTAAAATAATGATCAAAACTTTATAAATGTTGTAATATTTCCACACAGCTCAGTATTCAAAGTACACGTTATTTAAATTAGATGATGGTATTAACCATTTCATATATCTCACATAAGCTTACTTGCTTGTTAATACTATGAGGTTATTTTATTGAAATTTGACTTCATGCTACATGGTTTACTTGGAAGGCTAATTTGTCTTTTCAGGTATTTTGTGTATCCCAAATATTTTGAAATTTGAAATATGCATATATCACTAGTATTTCAAAACGACATAGTGCCGTAAACAACACACTGAAACTACACTGCCTGACTGGGGGACACGTTCCTGTTCAGGAAAAGACAAGACTGTTAAATATTACAAGTTAATTACACTTAAGTTTAAACTAAAACTGAAGGCAGTCTATTGGTTTTCAATAAAAGTGATTAAAGCGTACCGGATACTTTGTAAACCGGTTCCAAATTTCCGACATTACTTGTTTCAGAAAACATTCGTGATCAAAATATTTCTATAATACTAACTCAAGATTACTAGTAACTGCAAACCTTCAGTTTAAATTAGCACACGCCCCCCAGTGGCTCAGCGGTATGTCTGCGGACTTACACGCTAAAATCCGGGTTTCGATACCCGTGGTGGGCAGAGCACAGATACCCCATTGTGTAGCTTTGTGCTTAATTCAAAACAAGTCAGCACATTTATTTACAATTGTTTTCCTCATTCAGATTACTAAAACGTATATTTCGAATAAATGTAAACCATCGTTCCAGCGAATAACAAGCAAACAGTACATTTACTACTGAATGAGTACAAGAAAAAGCTGTTAATGTTTTAACAGTTTGGTCCTTAGTGACTATCAACATTTTAAATCCGTTAAACTAAGATAGCCCCTGAATATGAAACCACGTTCAAATTTCACTATATAGAACTCAAAGTTCGTGTATGTTGTTGAGCTTCCTTTGAATTATTGCCTTTCATTTATCTTTTTATGGATGTAAACTGGCTCAAACTTCCTCCTGGAGCATGAAAAGTTGGGAATCCCTGATGTAATATATACACTTAGATGAAAGTCCGAAACGAGTTGGTGTGTTTTTAAAAGCTTTTTGAAAAATCAAAAGCAGTGTTTACCTTAAGAAACGAGTGTGTATCAACACGAGGCGTTATATATAACATTTTTTTTTTTTTATAAAATTGCTTCCTGGAAAAAATCAATATTACTGATCATTAAAACACAACACAGATGATGGATTTTCAAAATTCTAAAGAAATGTTTTCCACCTCATTTGTACGGAGATTTTATAACTCCACTAACCATGAAGTTTCATCTAAACTCATGCCTGCAATAGTGTGAAAACCAAAACTAATCCATACTGTTCTTGATGACGAGAAACTCACTTGAAATAAAAAGAACGGTTGGTGTGGATATTAACTCTTTCCTCGACAAGAAGAGAACAACGTTTCGGCCTTCCTAGGTCATCTTCAGGTTAAGAAAGAGAGAGTTTGCATCTGACCGTTGCCGGACACATGTCTTAGGGACGAGAATTTAAATGTATACGGGATCGTAGGGGGCGTTACATTTGGATGTTAGGTTATTAATTAGTAGAGGTATAAAGGTGTTCCTTTATTTTGGTTTAGTTTTGGTTTTAGCTGTTGTATAATTAGGGCTTCTTTCATTTTGTGTTTGTTTATATTTGTTTCCCTACTTAGTATTTAGGTGTTTTCTATGGTGATGTTGTGTTTATTTGATTTGTAGTATTCAAAAACGTGTGAAGTAGTTGTTGTTCTTTGAATCTGGTTTCTATTTTTCTGCTTGCTTCTCCATTACAGAAGTCGTGGCAGATGTTGAATTGCGTTTTATAAGTGATGTTGGTGTTGTGTTTGTTGTTGTTGTTTTGAATTAAGCACAAAGCTACACAATGGGCCATCTGTGCTCTGCCCACCACGAGTATCGAAACCCGGATTTTAGCGTGTAAGTCCGCAGACATACCGCTGAGCCGCTGGGGGGCATGTGTTGTGTTTGTCATTGTAGTTTTTACATAGTATGGACTTTAGTTTTGTGCCTGGTTTTTGAATACATTTGGTATTGACTGGAATGTTGTGTTTTTTTACCAAATGTAGGTTATTTTTTCTCTGATGTTAGGAACATGTGCTATGCAGCAGTATAAGGTTTTGTAGTTTGTTGTATCTTGGGATTTATTATTAATTAATTAGTACAGGTATAAATGAACACCTTTATACCTATACTAATGAATAACCTAACAATCACTTGCAACGTGTGTGTGTGTTTTTTTCTTTCAGCAAAGCCACAACGGGCTATCTGCTGAGCCCACCGAAGGGAAATCGAACCCCTGATTTTAGAGTTGTAAATCCGTAGACTTACCGCTGTACTAGCGGGAGGCCACCTGCAACGTCCCCTACAATCCCGTATTCGTTTATACTCTCGTCCCTAAGACATGCGTCCGGCAACGGTCACTTTCAAACTCTCTTTAACCTGAAAAGGACTTAGAAAAGTCGAAACGTTGTTCTCTCCTCATCAATAAAAGTGTTAATACCCATACCAGCCGTTGTTTAATCCATACTGCTGATACTTAGTAGATCAGTGACACTTTGGGGAATGCTTTTTGAAATTATACAGCACTTTCGTCTCTTTCACTGCCTTCTTGACCATCAAGACAAAGGCTGAGCGATTGCCATTTTTTCTCCCCCCTTCATGGCTGATCATTTCTATTAATATAATCATACATTTACGTTGATGTAACTCTACACTCCTATGGTTGCGTGTCCATTTACATAATTTTGACTTTTTCTTGACAGTAGGTTTCAAGCCCATGTGGATTAACTTTTCACGCTCATTCATACAGGAAGTTGGAGACTTCTAAATTTTCTGTTGTTCAGGTTATGGTGGAGAAATTTTAAGAACTTCGTCTCAGCCTCCACGAAAAGAACACAGCTACCTGCCCCTTATATGGATTGCAGACCTGTTATCGCAGCAGAACTTAACGTCATTTAGCACTCAATTTAAAATGCACAACTGCACAAGGTTTTCCAAGTTAAACTGTAGTTGTTTAGCTATTTAGTTTCCTGAAAGATTGAAGAGAGAAACTTGTCTAAGCTACAACATCGGCCACTGTTTTGTGACCGATTTATTGTTCTTCTTCTACAGAGAATAAAACCATCAATTTGCGACACTCAAATAACAACATTTTATTTGCGTGCCTTCACTTCGACTGCCAGCGATAGGTCCAGTTTAGGCACGTTCGTTCTCGGATTTACCTTTTAAGTTTAGGTAGTTTTAATGGCGATAGTGACACTTCCAATGATAATTTGTTTTCAATCGACCTTTTTAATTATACGGAGTTGTTTTAGCTTTATTTCTAGACGACAATTTAAAGTTTTTGTCCTCTTTCATTTTCTACATTTTTTTCGTATCTTAAGTTTCTTTTTCTTTCAACTTGTTTCCTCTTTCTACTGGAGCATCATAAACCACTAAAACAATCACAAAGTAAATAGTTTTGAAAAGTTGAGATGAACGTTTAGTTGTATTAAGAAAAAAATTCCTACATAAATAACACGAAAAAAGTGCTGTTACAATTTATTATTTGTTTGTTTTTGTTTTTATATTCTGAACTACTAACCATTCATAAGCCTCAATTTCCAAATAAAATGGTCCCCCAGTAGGACAGTGATATGTCTGCGAACTCACACCATTAGAAACTGGATTTCGTTACCCGTAATGGGAAGAACACAGATAGACCATTGTGTAGTTTTGTGTATAATTCCACCCAAACTAAAATGTATATATTTTCCTTGAAAGAACTAGGTTTCATCATACTGTTGTGAACTAGTAGGTACTGGATAATATCCATTATGTGAAGTTTTGAAAATACCACAAAATGGGTAAGTATGTAATTTATGTAAATTGTTGCACATTTTGAGAAGCTGGTAAAACCATTACGGTTCCTCATTCAAATATTAGATTAATTAAAAGAAGCAACTAAAAACAACGATAAAAACCATGTTCCTAATGTGTGTAAAATAAGGAAAACTAGAGTTGATAGAATGTCAGTTTCAAGTCTTCACTCCAATCACCAAAGTATAACAAGACCTGTATCGACAATTCATCGTACCGAGATGTCTCAGTGTTCCAACGACAATTCATCGTACCGAGATGTCTCAGTGTTCCATCGACAATTCATCGTACCGAGATGTCTCAGTGTTCCATCGACAATTCATCGTACCGAGATGTCTCAGTGTTCCAACGACAATTCATCGTACCGAGATGTCTCAGTGTTCCATCGACAATTCATCGTACCGAGATGTCTCAGTGTTCCATCGACAATTCATCGTACCGAGATGTCTCAGTGTTCCAACGACAATTCATCGTACCGAGATGTCTCAGTGTTCCATCGACAATTCATCGTACCGAGATGTCTCAGTGTTCCATCGACAATTCATCGTACCGAGATGTCTCAGTGTTCCAACGACAATTTATCTTTCAAACAAAATATGAAAAACCATCAAAGTTACAAGTGTTAAAAACAGCCTGGTGATAACAAATGGTACATTTGTTCATACACTTATTTTGTTTTCAGACATGTAACGGGATTTTTAAAATTTTACTCTTATTACGAGCGTTGTAACTCAAGGTTTTCATTCCAACAACAAGATAGGATGTCATTCATTTTACAAGAAAGTATGCTAAGGTGAGTCAGTCACAGTCTGAGACGAGAGATTCTTCTCTTTCGTATAAAACGATCATTTATACGCCAACTTTCACGAGTCTCCTTCTGTGACTAATCAATCAACGCAGCGAAAGTTTTTTCGCCGACGAAAAACTAAACTGACTTGCTGTTTTGCAGTAACACGTTTGTCTGACATTGTAGATTTGCCAACATACAAGAAGTCATGTACTCGGTTTCAACTGGACGGTACGCCGCCCTACTATGCAATAGATGATATGCAACTTCTGGGTTTCGCACTTTCCTCGACATATCGCTATGGTCTTTTGAGCCAGTAGGAAGACAAGACATCCAATTTCAAACATTTAGTGTTCATTACAAGACTTGAAGCTGAAAATAGGAAAGGATATAAACTCTGTAGAGTGTGATAGATTTATACTGTTATGACATCAACGGAGTGAATTCCGAATAATTGTAGAAGCAGTGTGAAAACCCGTGGTGGTGTCGTCTATTTCATTACCCTGTATTTACAACAACGTTATCGCGATGCACTTAGTTTGTTCTTAGACACAAAGCTGTATAGCGAGGTATGTATGCCGTCTCAAAAGCAGGGATCGAACCATTCAAAGATAAACTAACGCGAAATCATTAGCAATCTACATAAATTGTTATAAACGGTTCTGCTAATCCACCATACATATGGTATAGGTCATAAATGGAGTTATATATCTAAATGTTTAAGCGTGATAACTATTCCCCACCTGCGTAGGGACAGTTAAATTCAGGTCATTTCATAAGCTGTTTACAAATATATCTGTGCCTAACTGTTCTATCCATCTGCCGTAATTGTGATTACAGCTAAAACTTAAGCCGAATCTTAAGCTGCGATTTATGTATTTATCTGTAATTATCTGCGCATCTGCTGTAGTCACATACGAACTCATACATACGTTTGGTAGATCGAATTATAAGCTGTTTACTTGTTTAAGATTAATCGCTCTGCTTGTTTGTTGAAGTTATATAAGTAAATGTAAATTCCTGAAAGAGAATTTAAAAAATCGTAACCACAATATAAACATCCAACAGCAGAATACGGATTGGAAAGTTGGTCATCGTGTAATTATCCTGGGTTTCAGAGGTAGTGGAAGAAGTACGACCCAAACTACACTGGGGATAAATTGACCATACAGTTTAACCTCAACTTCACCGACCTCACGTGATTAAGAAAGAAACAACCGCGCTTATGTGGGTGTTCTAGCTCACAACGTCCCACGATTGGAACAAAAACCAAAACCAAAACCAAATGCTAAATAAACTATTTATACTAATATTTGAATAACTATTCTGTCTATTCGCAATCCACGTCTTTCTGGTCAAGGTAGACTAAACGCAATCCATCAACTTAAGTACGCGTGCGTTAATTATGATAGTAATGGCAACTTGCCCTTCAAAGTTCCACACTTGGTTATTAGAATGAGGGTTCCTTTATTAAATGACAACTCGGGCATGTAGTTCAAAGAAAGGGACGTAGAAACAATGAATAATAAATGTTTCATCTTTTTTCAACAGAAAATTATCAGCCTTGGCTGGTTTTCACATTGCGTGGTGATTATACCTTCATTTATTCGAAAAACGAACGTGTAACCTTGATACTTTATTGTTCAGATATTGTATGAGCCACGTGAGTCCACAATCAGAGGATACTAATAAGTTTAACATAATATCCTGTAGAGCGTGATGCATGATACTGGTTCATACTTAAATAGGATGTCAAGGTCTCTCTCAATTGTTTATTTCTAGCACACAGGTGTTACCCCCAGAAGGTGCGTTTCCAGTGAAGCTGCCACTTTCCATTTTACGTTCTCGTAACAATACACTAAAAATGAGATGGAACGTATTAAGAATAAACGAATACCAACTAAACGTGTTTTTATGGTTATGAGAAATAACTGACATTAACCGTCCTGCACTTATTTAAAAGTCACGTCTGCTTAAATGTTAACTCTGTTAGAGGCGTGTTAGCCTTTTGTGTGTGTGTGTTTTTTCTTATAGCAAAGCCACATCGAGCTATCTGTTGCGTCTACCGAAGGGAATCGAATCCTTGATTTTAGCGTTGTAAATCCGTAGACTCACCGCAGTGGATTCAGAAAATATTCCACATTTTGAAAATTCTCTGCAAACTAGACTCGTGTGTGTGCGTGCTTGTTTGTGGGAGTTTATTCACAGATAGAAAATATCCTGTCATATTCATCAGTGACATCCGATCTCGAACCAAGCTAAAAAAAAAATGTCGGTGTAAGGTTTTCCTATGGTTCTTATTCTCCGATCATTTCAATGGCATCACACCAGACAACTTACAGATGAATAAATTCATATTCAATAATCAAATTCATAAAACTCCTTTAGATGTCATGTTCTTTAACAAAGAGACGTTAACACACTTTTTTTACATTAGTAATAAAAGGTCCTAGCCCAGTCATCAAAGGTAAAAGTCCTTTAGACGTACACCCTCTATCCCTGGTGGTAAGGGGTAGGCAGCAATAGCTAGCCCCCACCTCGTCAACTAAAAGTTGTATTCAATCACATCGGTCTTGTTTGGCTAAGAATAACAGCCACTTTACAACAGCGATATTAGCATATGTATCGCGAGCTCACGTGACCCCGAGGGCAGTGTGTTCCTCGAATGCAGGAATAGGTTCGCTACCACTGTACTTCGAATATAATGTTATTGATGCTAAGGATGATACAGAGAGGCGTCAAGAAAAATGGATGCGTTGTTTGACCCGCCAATTAGATAAAAGAAATATGGTACACGAGCTTCGGGCGGTAAAACAACAATACAATATTAATAACATATAAAAGGTTACATATATTTTATGTTGTAAATAAATATACATGAGGGAAATATGCACATAGATTAGATTTTCTCAGAAGCTTTTCGTTACTCATAGTCAAACAGAAATAACTACTGAAATGCAGCGTTATAATTTCCTTTTGTACTAAATACGATACAAAGTCAAATAAGTGCTGGGTGAATAAAAAAGGCATAACTTGTGCTTTAACGTTTCAAAAATCATCTAATTTAACTTCGGTTGTTAACACCGAACATAGAAATCCTTATGGCGTTAGCTTTTCTTCTTTGTTCTCTTACCGCAGAGCCACCATTGGATTTCACCAAATCTGGAATCTTTTAACGTTAAAGTTCCGGACTTCGTTACCGGTGGTGGTCACACACACACATAGCTCATTCTATAGCTTCGTGCTTAACTACAAACAAACACACATTATTGGTGAAATAGTACATAATAGGCAATTTGCACTCTGACCATCCCAGGGAATCGAACCTCGAATTTCAGTGTTGTCAGTCCTTAAGCGTACTACTGACCCACCGAAGAAAAACGACTTCGGCTACTGACAATGTAATATGAACATTGATATAGGAGTTCAGTAACTAACACAAAAATCTAGAAACATCTGTCACGTAAAAAACGTTGCATACGATGCAATGTTCTAACTTCTTAAACACCTAACTCAAATAGTTGTCAACAAAGGGTTGTTGAACGACTCGGGAAATAAATCCTCACATATACTTGTTCAAGAAATATTGTGCATTAAAGTCGGAAAAGACTAAAATATTTGTTTCTTGTTATAGTACTCAAAACCTGTTACGAAACAACATATTTAGGGTAATTGATTTTTTGGCATATATTATGGTAGTTAAAAGTTTAAGTAGTACACAGTATGTACGCGATATCCCGCTAAACATGATATTGATACATCATGCAACAAAACTCGGTCCCAAGAGGTGCATGTCTGGACACGTACAATATTGACCCTCATCTAGATAAACAGAAGTACCCTGTCCCTGGCTTCACAGCTTTAGGAAGCTTTGATGTCTGTGTAGTTTAGTAAGGCGTTTATAATTGCGACGGTTAAAACGGTAAAAACATTTGTGGTAAAACCAACAAAGAATTGTTACTGATATAGTTGGACATTAAGATCACACACGTTGTAGTTAAAGTATTAAAATATGCTTCTAAAACAGCGTATTGTTAACGATACTGTACTCTCATATTCTATTTTGAAACTTGCATCTAAACATCTTGCTTGTTTTGTTTGTTTTTAGATTTTTGCGGAGCACTGGCCTCTTTTCTTCCATTTCGTATTTTTACCTGATCTTTGGGCATTATTTAGCATTTTTTAACTTTTTTTATGTAGGTTTAGTTTTATTTACTTTGTTATAATGGTTGTTTGGCGCAGACAGCCTTCCTGCTATGAGCCACTAAACTGGAAACAACCAACTACCCAATCTACCTCCACCAGGACAGGCACGTGTACAACTACCCAATCTACCTCCACCAGGACAGGCATGTATACAACTACCCAACACCACCAAAGGTAAGTCATGGGACTTAAAAATACTGAAAATCATGTTTCAATACCCGTGGCAAGCACTGTAAAGACAGCTTATTGTTCTTTTTCTCTTAAAACAAATTATATATATATATAACTTGTCTTACTGTACAGAAAGAATGATATTCGTATGTGTCAACCGTGATTAATGCAGTTAGTTACCGTTTCCACATAAGCTAATATTAAAATGTATTTCAACGTTTTTAATCTAAAAGCTTCAAGTATTACACACCTCAAAACTGCGTGTGAACAAGGTTTGTGTACTGTAAGGAGTTATATACACAAATGTTTAGTCAACCACCACTTCCAGATTATCAGTTTAAGAGCAGGCGTGCCTTTTATTTTTTCTTAGAACACCATCCTGTCTCAGTCGATATAATGGACTACATGAAATTACCGACGTTAAAAACCTCTCGATAGCGATCAAACAACAACTCTGTCTCCGGGCGTAAAAAAAACAACAACAAACCAAACAAACTTTGTGTTATTTGTTACGTCACCTTGACTTCAAGCAGGCTGTTGATAGGCCAAAGTCCCCGATTGTCCAGCCAGCGGCGCGCAGACGCTGACCTTGGCGGCGCCTGATGATGCCCGACGGCAACAATGTTCCCAAAATTTAAGTTACTGCCACGCTTCCAGAGTAATCCCCAAAACAGCTACGCCTACCCACCGCTACTAGCCCATAACGGTTTAGACTATCTTCAACAAATTCGATTCTCAAACTTATCTCGTCTGTTGTAAATATAAAAAAAACGATAATGACGAATTCGATGTACAATTATTTATTAATAATCTGGTTATTTATGGATAAAATGTAACCACTGCTCCACAGTAGCCCGAGACGATATTATATTGAAGTAAACTTTTGAAGTAATACGCCATACTAGCTGAGAGTTTGATATATTTATTTACTACATGGGCCAGTGCGTATGATAAAGGCAAAACTTTGCACTCGCCAATCCGTCCGGGCACGCATATTATATATATTTATATATACACGCGCGCAAGCGCGCGCAATGTTTGCATTGATCAGAACACAAATCTTCTAAATCTTATAACTCTGATTCAGAGCAAATTAGTTCAGTTTGTTTTTACTATGAAATATTAATTCAGAAGAATCAGCAGTCATTAATAAAAGACTTAAGTATTCAGTAAAAACACGTCAAAGTTGTATGAAATGAATCATAAGCTGAGCTGTGCTTTGAGCGACACTTACTGAGTTACCTGCTGGAAATGATATTCATTTAGAGCAAAGCCACGCTGGGCTATGTGCTGGGTCCACAGTAGGGAGCCGAACCTCGGATTTGAGCGTTCTACGTCGGTAAATTTACTGTCGTCCCATCCACCAGAAAATGAAAGACTATATATCTGGTCAGTTTGATATATATATTCTAGAATAACAAGTGTAAGATACAACAGAATACACGTTAAATTACAAGTAGTTTATTTTCGTCGACCAAAGCTTAAGAAAAGCCAGGGAAAAACAGCAACCAGTGGCTTCTATCTAAAAGCAGTGGCACATGTCTTCTCCTCAAAGTGTAATCTATTGTCTCTCCCATGAAAACCCGGGACGCCTGCAGCGCATATTTAAGAATCAGCTGAGTAAAAAAAAAAAAAAAAAAGTGAATACCCTTCTTAAGAGTACATGCAATGAGTGAAGCAGTGTTCTGCCACTGGATACAGAAGGAAATCTAATATAACTGAAATACATGTGATAATGAGCCATGCACAATATCAAACGTAATGACATCAAATGCGTCACAGCGTTTTCATACTTCATTCTAACCAAGCCCAATGAGAAGTGCACACATACCAGTTCGACTTCGAAGAATAAGAAACGGCAATCAGTGCGTTTTCCTTTTTACCAGTTGTTTGTCGCACACAGCCACAATGGTTTGTGTCAAGAACATCCATACAACCAAACCAAGCACCGCATTTCAAAAAGTTAAATTAAAAAAAAATGTACCTACACGTACAAAGTCCAACAAATGTATCCTCGGGATTTCTTTAATTGACAAGACATACCTGCACAAGCTTCTCGAAAGTGTCCTGTTTAAAGAGTAAATATTTCTTACTCTCGATTGTGTCATGTTGTGTTATAGCCTATAGAGAACACAATTGTTTTCGTGAATCAAGACATGCGCACGTTTTACTGACGTCAAGACCGAACAAATTGCAATGTTAAACGTACCTTAGGTGATGTCATTTTCTTGTCTACCCCGACTGACCGACTTGCATATTGTACGGTATTGTGAATGGTTAAAAAAAATAGCGGACCAGACTAAAAAATTTTGTCTTCTACGTCATTTGCCATAGAATGCCCACAGCTGTTGTTAGTTTTGATCGCAAGTCGATAAATTTTTTAAAGTGGTTTATGTAACATCAGAATGGTTACAGGAACAGAGGTTCCATGAAAAATGCACTTGATAAAAAGGTGAGAGTTAAAGATGCAATGTTATTATTACTTTGTTCTAGAAGCTATTAATCAGGTAAGAGATAAAACGAAATGTTTAGTATCATTGACATTAAAACCAATATCTAACGTAAAAAAAAGACAATAAATAAATGGAGAATTATTACAATAACGTGCAGGTAATGGCGTCAGGTTACCATGGTTACCAGTGCATTACGGTTTTACTGTCTGTGGCAGTTTGACTCACAGCTCGAACCCACAAAAACGTACCCTGAACACCTGTATAACTGTGGTGGAGTTCAAAATATTGTAACTGTGAAAGTGTAACTAAAGTCATTTACGGACTCTAGGCCGAATCGCGGTGGTTATGATGGTGAATTAACAAATTACCTACATAAGCTATTGCTTTCTATCTCTAGTTAACTGCTCATACCAATGTTAGCTGCACGACTCACCTATACCTTGTTGATCTGGGATAACTGTTCTACAACTTCAACAAAAAAACACAAAGCGGGCCATCTGCGAAAGCTAACTCTTCTGCAAACTGCGGTACCTTCTCCCTATCTAATCTCAATAAATATAAATAATAATAATAAAACACCATTAGCAACAGGTTGGACGTTTAAAGAGTTAATATCACAATAACCGCTAAAAATAATACTTTTATTCACAATGTTGGCACTAAGCCAAGTCCAACATACCTTATGATTAGGATTTAATGGCTGGAAGCCAAACTTACGGTGAAACTACCACTACATTAGAGTAACAAGTAAGTTGTCCTTCCTGAATGTTGTATGAAAATACAGAAACCATTTAATGTTGAACTATTATACATTTCTGAGAACAAAATAATCGAAAGTTATCTCAAGATCATATTTCATAATAATCAAGGGCAGAAACATTTTCGCGCAACCTATTCGTATCTCGCGATACAAAAGATTAAAAGCTACCGAGACGAACTGATATTATCAGAAACAGACAGCCTTAAAGTAGCCCTCGCCATTCTATTTTTCTACGTGCAAACTGTATCAACAAAAATTGCATTTGAACGTGAGCATCACAAATAGAAAGAAATAAAAGGTGACGCAAACCATTCTGTACCACTTCTACCTACATCAAAACTTAAAAACTGTCTTCAAATGTACACGTACTGCAAATAAAAAAACAGCAAAATGTAATGTAATTTATAGAGTACGAGTCTACCCGCAGCGACCCCTGAACTCTGGTACTACCTTACGCAGCTTTCTTTTTCTACGTCAAAGTTTCTATTGGCGCCACCAGGGAATTACGGATTATTAATAACCAACTTCATCTGCAGCTGCGCGAGACGAGGCTTTACGAGAAATTGCCACATACGTTTTACTGTACATTTTCTGGTTACAACATAAAGAGCGCTAACGAAGGTCCGTTACAATTATCCGCATTAGAAGAGACGTGAAACACCTAAATTCCAAATCGAGAAGTGTTCTACAAATATACATAAACTCTGTATTCTTAATAAAGTTACACCGGTCTTTATATTACATTACTATCCTCAAAAGGAATTACTGAGCTATTTAAACATTCTATTGGTAAAAAAAATATTACTAAGTATTATGTTGATCATTAGAATGGTTAAATACACTACTTTCGTAGTTCATATGTATATAGTTGCGTCTTGTAAATAAAACAGCTGAATATTTTTACTTGCTAACCACTAGATGGCATTTTGCATCACGAAATCGCATGACGAATAAACACATTGCACAGCTTCAACTCTGGAATTATATAACCATGAAGTGAACTCTTATACGGGGAATTTCATTTACTATCTTGAATTTTAAAGACTCGCGTTACAACTCTGAATCAAATTACGGATAGTGTTTTATTCTATATATAATAATGAAATGAACGAACAAAAAACACGAAAAAAAACAGTTAAATCGATAAAAATAAATTAATAATAATAAACACTTTGCTGTTAAAATGGATAATTAATTTGAGATTAATAATAATAAACTTATTTTTAATGTGTAATGACTTAAATAAAGTGGATAAAAATTACAGTTCGCCAGCCTTGGGTACAGCGAAGCAGCTAACTTTCAAGTAACTTGATGATATACAGTACGTGTTAGAACAAGATAATATTTTGTCATTCTTTCAATTTTATGGGGCTAATTCTTCCATGCCTTTATAAAATGTAAATTTAAACACTGGTAATGTTCCATTCATTTCCGTTGAACCAGAATGAGAATACTTGTCACTTTTAAGAATTCCTATACACTTGTACCACGTGCACATCGTAATGGTTCTGCTTGAATGAACATACTGATCAAATTTAAGGTCTGAAGAAGTCGTCATGATACCCTACGTAGTGCCTTAACTATATAGAAAGAAGTTATCACATCATATCGTATATGCAAGATAAAATCAATTTAATAACACTCTAGCTTGATGAAAACAGTGCTTAACACTGTATACCAAGTTTTGTTCTCATACCGCAGTCCATGAAACACAAAAAATGTCAGTAGAGCAATGAGTTCGCATGAAACTTTGTGATGCTAGTTGGACTCTCCGACAAACTGATGAAGACTTGAAATGCTCCCCCAACACTGTCAAGTACACTGTAGATCATGAGATCGAGACAGGAAAATTTAAAATAGGAAAGGAAGAGGCAGAACACTCAATGTTACTGATGTTAAGTATCTTCGTTTATACAGCCTTCAGAACAGAAGGAAGACTGTTACTGGCCTTAAGCATGAGATAAACAACGTGTACAGAAAAGTGTCCAGATCTTCAATATCAAGGACACTAAATGAGAATGGAATATTTGGTCGTGTATCAGTTAGAAAAGCATTTACTTCGAGCTACAAATATTGTCAAGAGACTGAAATTTGATAAAAAATACAAAACCCGGACTGAAAAACGGTATTTTGGAAGGATGAGTCCAAGTTTGAAATATTTGGTTTAAGGTGTAGGTTGTATGTCCAAGAGAAGAAAGTTAAAAGACACTTCAACAGGACCGGAATTGCCAAGTGGATTAAGGCGTGCGACTCATAATCTGAGGGTCCCGGGTTCGCATCCCCGTCGCGTCAAACATGCCCCCCTTTCAGCCGTGGGGACGTTATAATGTAACGGTCAATCCCACTATTCGTTGGTAAAAGAGTAGCCCAAGAGTTGGCGGTGGGTAGTGATGACTAGCTGCCTTCCCTCTAGACTTACACTACTAAATTAGAGACGGCTAGCATATATAGCCCTCGAGTAGCTTTGTGTGAAGCCCCCCAGTGGCTCAGTAGTATGTCTGCGGACTTACCCGCTAAAATCCGGGTTTCGATACCCGTGGTGGGTAGAGCACAGATAGCCCATTGTGTAGCTTTGTGCTTAATTCAAAACAACAACAGCTTTGTGTGAAATTAAAAAAACCAAATACTTACTTCAATGCATTGCATATATAGCATAGTATTGAAATAGACAGCGTGAGTCTGATTAAACATGTAACAATACTTGAAAAAGTGACAGAAGTTATTAAATCAAAAAGAGAACTCGCACAATATTAACTGTCTGGTGAGCTCAGATACTTCCACTGAGATTCTGTTGTACTAAATAAAAAGATTAATAACATGTTGAAGTTTCACCTGTGATTTACCTTTCACTGGTCTTTGAAAGTAGGACAAAGCCAAAAATCAAATGTCAGACATTGTACAGTACTTTAAATAGTATTTTAACTGCGTCTCTTTTACGTTGGTTACATCCTGGTGAGATCTGATATTGAACGAAAAGCTTCACAAGCACTGGATGGAGCAGATATAGCGACTGATATTATTATACTATTTTTTTACTTTCATTCATAAGTTCTTAGAAATTCATATATTAACACATAGTTCAAGGATCTTTCTTTCATATATTCATAGTGCATTGCTTTACTTAATTAACTACTAAACACACTAACACTTAAGCATCAAAAAAGCTGTACAATAACCCTTAAATGAATGTTTCTTTCAATTCGTAACAAAACCTTACAAAATCGAAAAACGAATTTACAGTTATTTAGATAGACAGTTTTGTCTGTGGAATGAGTAAGTGTTTATTTTACTTAAAACACTGAAAGCTTAAGCCCATTTATAAGAACCATGTCATTTATTTATTTTTAATATATACACCAGGGGATTGGGATAAATTTCCAGATATTTCTTACGTCCAAGAAAAAAGAAAGAAAGATTTGTTTGTCTGTTTAGGAATTTCGCACAAAGCTACTCGAGGGCTATCTGTGCTAGCCGCCCCTAATTTAACAGTGTAAGACTAGAGGGAAGGCAGCTAGTCATCACCACCCACCGCCAACTTTTGGGCTACTCTTTTACCAACGAATAGTGGGATTGACCGTCAAATTATACGCCCCCACGGCTGAGAGGGCGAGCATGTTTAGCGCGACGCGGGCGCGAACCCGCGACCCTCGGATTACGAGTCGCACGCCTTACGCGCTTGGCCATGCCAGGCCAAAAAAGAAAGAACAGAGAGATGGTGAGGGAAAATATTACAATTTTTTATACAGCTTGTCGTACTTACATCACCTATCATATTTTGCTATATCACTATACTGTATTTGAAAGTACTTTTTGTAAAGACGCTTGCCTATCGAAGTTGTTCAAAAAACACCTATGTTAAATTTTCCCATAAAGTTAAAATATTCAAAATGATTAAATATAAATCAAGTGGAGTGTTAGAAGTGTCTACCGCCCTGATATATACACAGCCTTCTTTACACAAACTTGAACGAAGTTTTAACAACACATCTATATCAGACGGGCAACATGTTCCCAAAGAAACAGTCGATAATTTGGTTGAATTTACAACTATAAACAACAGATTTAAACTGGATCTAAACCAAAATCTACTACGTTACTCAGTGATAAGAAAAATTTTGCCTACCATCTGATGATCCAGCAGAATCAAATAAGTAACCATCATTAGGTGTTGTCTCGAACGTTGTCTGCGTTGCCACCGAAACAGTGTAATTCCCGGCGGATGAAACCGATCCAATACCAACAGTACAGAAACGCTGGTCTTGGACGGAATTAGTTTGAAGTTGATCGGACTGAAGAGTCGTGCGAATGTCTGAAACGGGCTGACCAAAAAAGGAAAAGAGACGGAAGCGTGGAATACGGTCAAAAGGGTAGTAATCGGGTAGTGTTATTACTTCAGATGACCACAAAACATCACTGGTTTCAGGAACTCGTCCAGAGGTACGAGAACGTATGAGTGAAGGAACAACAGGTCTTGCATCGTTGGAAGGCTCTTGGTCCTCTGTTCCTTCTACAGTCATTGAATGACAGCCACAAAAGCACGAAGAAAAACAATTCTGTTTTTTCCCATAAGCACAGGCGCAAGTTTGATCCCTTTGTCCACGAGGTCTGAGTTTATGCGAGTTAGTTTCTTCCATTTCCGACCACTGACCGTTCACAAAAGAACAACATAAACGTACATCATCATGCGATGTTTCTGTTAAAACATCCATATTGAAACTGAATATTTCTTGACAACTGTTACCGGCCGGTGAAGCCTCGTACCCACTGTCTACGGACTCATCAAAACGAGACTGTACCGACTGGCCTCCATTAGCTACCGAGGAGCATTCATCATCAAAACCAGGAGATTCGTCGACTGGAAGAACGTTTTCTTTATCCATTGAAGCATCTGCTGATAACGAAATAAAAATAAATACAGGACTGTATTAAATAACTGATGACAGTCATTAAAATGAAAATTGATTACCATTAAAAGACTAGTAGGATCCGTAATCCGAGGATCGCGGGTTCGAATCCCCGTCGCACAAAACATGCTCGCCCTTTTCAGCCGTGGGGGCGTTATAATATGACGGTCAACCACACTACTGACTGGCAAAAAAGTAGCCCAAGAGTTGGCGGTGGATGGTTATGACTATATGCCTTCTCTCTAGTCTTACACTGCTAAATTAGGGACGGCTAGCGCAGATAGCCCTCGAGTAGCTTTGTGCGAAATTCAAAACAAACTAAACTAGTACGGTCTGGCTAGTGTCACGTTTAAGAAAATTACTCTAGAGCCCAAATTAAAATATACTCATTTACAACTGGAATATGGTATAAGAGTACCTAAGATGCAAAGCGTTCCTAAATACAATGTTCGTTTCACCTGTAAATATTCCACCATAAACTGTTCGTTAACTCAAGAAAGAGGTATAATATTTAATACACAGTAATAACAAAATACTTTCATAATCTCATTAATTTAGAAGGATTAAGCTTTTGATAGCAGTACATGAGCTACTGGAGTTTTAATAGTGAAATACATTTTCTGATAAGTGTGGTCGCTCCTACATGTATACGTGGATTTTCTGGCCAGGCTGTATAAACTGGTGAAATATGAGTACAATTTGTACACCCCAAGATTTAACGCCGATTGAATAACGGAAATGTGCAACAAATGTTGCAGCGGCAAAGCTTAATATACATATCTTTATCTTTCTTTAAAGGTCCCTAGTGGCTCAGCGGTATGTCTGCGGACTTACAATGCTAAAAAGCGGGTTTCGATACCCGTGGTGGGCAGAGCACAGATAGCCCATTGTGTAGCTTTGTGCTGAATTCAAAACAACAAAAACAACAACTTTCTTTAAATTAACATTTCAATATTCCGTAAGTTGTCATAGAAACATTATAGGGAAATACAATTGTAATAACAAGTAACATAATAGTCAAGCGTGGCTTTAATACATATACTATACATGTGTGTGTGCCTTATTGTAGTAAAGCCACATGGGGTTATCTGCTGTGTTCACCGATTCGAAACCCTGATTTTGGTATTATAAATTCAAAGACTTACCACTGTCTCAGCGGTGGACCAGTTATTCCTGCGTTATATAAACAGAACGCGTTAGGTTTACGGAATGTTATACACGTTTATTCAAATACCATAACAGACTGATGCATATTACTGTGTTTGTATCAAAATTGTAAACAGAATAGAACAGTTTGTATTTTTCTGTATCTCAACAGTATTAGTTTCAGAAGTTATAGGAATAAAAACAAATTATTTGATCGCACATTCCAACCAATGCAATAAATAGTGAATGTGGTACGTGAAGGGGGTGGCCGGAAAGTGTCACCTTTCAGTTGCTTATTAATTTTGAAGTATTTTATAGCTCTGTTCAGATTTACAAAAAAGGGTACATTAAAAAACACACACCCAAATTTTGGTTTCACGACTTCCTGAGCAACCGTTCATATTTAAACAACAGGACTGTGTTTGAGCACAAAGCAACTCAAGAGGTGGGGCTCTGTCTACCACAGATATCGAGACCTGGTTGTTGACGTAAGTCTGCAGACATACTGGAAGCGAGGGAGGAATTTAACTCAGGAACAAGATTTTCAGAATGATCATAGCATTGTATACTGATTAAAAAAAAAACTGATTAATTGTACTTTAGTTCAATTGCTACAACTTTACAATTTGCCAATAGATGGGGCCACTAAGCACAAGTTGAAACAAAACTATTAAAATTATATATTTCATCGCTTAACTACATATATATATAAATGGTATGATAAAGAAAAAAATATTCTACGATAAATTCTTAAAATAAAAATATCTTTCTTCAATAAATTTCAAAAATAAACTAAAGTAGTACGCTTTAAAAGAAAAGGAAAAACCCGACAGTTATTATCACCAATAAACAAGTTGTCATAATAAAGAATACACAGAATTTGATCACGATTTTATTAAAACAAACAATAAATGAAAACTTATCACAGCTGTTTCATCTAAATATCCTTATTATTTCTTTACAATAGTCGCATGCATTTTACTTTTGAACAGTTTTCAATAAAACATTACATTGTAGTTCAGTGATGTCGAGAAACCCACTTGTTGAGAACTTTTATATGCAAAAACGGCTCTTCTGGGCCCAGAAAACACTTCAAATAGAAGAGCGAACAACGTTTCGACCTTCTTCGGTCATCGTCAGGTTCACAAAGAAAGGGTTACTGGTCGGAAGCTGACCACAATTATACAACCCCTCCCAAACATGTGGTCAGCTTCCGACCAGTAACCCTTTCTTTGTGAACCTGACGATGACCGAAGAAGGTCGAAACGTTGTTCGCTCTTCTATTTGAAGTGTTTTCTGGGCCCAGAAGAGCCGTTTTTGCATATAAAAATTACATTGTAGTTGTTTAATCGAATTTTGGTAAGCCAACAAATTAATTATAAACAAACATTGCGCACCTTTCTTACCCAAAGCCACGTAGGTGACAAATCCTATTAGTTTAACACGTTATTACATATTGCATAAACCAAGCAGTTAGATTTAGGTTAATAAAGTTCGAAAGTAGGCCTTGGTGAAAGCAACCAATAACAGAACTTCACAGAAAGTGGATCAACAAAAGTAGATCAACAATTAAGTCACATGACCTTGGACTTGGTTATCGTTAACAAAGCAGAAATATTTGTTTTGCATAAGAATATTCGACAACGTATGGTGCTAACTATCACAGGAAAAATATATCCTAACCAATGTTAGGTTACATTTGACTGGTCTTACTTTCTTACTATTACTGGCTTTTCAGATAACACCTATTCAGAAAAACAATTGTATCATGGTGTGTTTGTTCAAGAACAGGGTACCTGTCAAGTGCGAGAATAAAGATAAAAACACGTCACTGTAACTAATTCGACAATTTACAGTGATATTTCCTTCAAGATAAAAGGGCTGACTCATATCAACAGAAAGCTATCGTCCTAACTAATATAGGAAACCTCTGTAATAAAACACATGCAGTCCTAAGTCAGAATATCAAAAAATTCTGTTCTAAACCGTCTATGTATATCATCTCAAGCGAGAACATACTAACTTGTTCTATGCTGTCGCCTACACCCGAAACAATTTGTTGTCTTTTTTTTTATTTCGCGCAAAGCTACACGGGGACTATCTACGCTAGTCATCCCTAATTTAGCAGCGTAAGACTAGAGGGAAGGTAGCTAGTCATCATCACCCACCGCCAACTCTTGCGCTACTCTTTAACCAACGAATAGTGGTATTGACTGTTACACAATAGTGCTTCCACGGCTGAGAGGGCGAGCTTGTTTGGTGTGACGGGTATTCTAACTAGCGATCCTCAGATTACAAGTCGAGCGCCCTATTCACTTGGCCATGCCGGGACCTCACCTCAGACAAAGCACGGTCACTTGCTACCAGTTGCTAACGTTATTTACAGAACTAGAAAAATTCCAATAAAAATAATAAAAATAAAAGACTTCATGACACCAATTTTTTTTTCTTTATTTGGCACTCAACGTTTTTCAAACTAACAAAAAAATTGAACAATAATACGTATATTGAAGAGGAAAGCGAGGATTATTCCATTATAAAAGTTGATGAATATCTTTATTTGTTTATTGTCAAAATAAATTAATTTTTGTCAATAACGTTTTGTATTTTTGTGGAGCTCAGTGTCCCGTTAAAGACAAATGATTATTTTATTGTTATAAGGTTGTTTATTTTTGGTATTAAAAATGTTGTTGTAAAGCACGATCATCTCGTGAGGGGCATTTACTTACTCAGGAATAATCCTTATTTCTTATAGCAAAACCACACACGTTTCTCAGTAAATGAAACACTTACTTTAATCATTCAACAACACACTCTGTCTAACTTTTTCAAAACTGATTCACAACCAAAGTTCGTCCGCTTGTTCTGTTTTCATGTATTTACATGTTCTATAATGTGATATTTAAGAACCTTCACATTAGCTACGATTTATTCTATCTCCATCATATTTTTTTTTCTTATTATGTGAAGTCTTTTGACATCAATAGATACTCGAAATGATAAGTCAGCATCTACCATTGTTCCCGTCTCCACCATTTTTACCAGCGACTGCTCGGGTCTACTTCCTTTCGCTCTGGCTTCTGGTGTCTGCTCGGGTCCATCTTCTTCACGATTATTTGTTCACGTCATCAGTCCCTGGAATCTATGTATACTGACAAAGATCTGCCAAATCGATCCAGGGCAAGATACATGGAAGTCTGCTGATCTCTTTCTGATAAAAAAATATGGCGTAGTCGTAAACAGAAGAGCTCTCCGCAAAGTTCTCCTTCCTCTAAATGAAAATGGCCACTTTGATTCAAAGGAACTGTCCAAGTTTCCATTTTAATCAGGATGACGCTGATTGCTACCATCCTGTGTGTCTTTTCTTACAATAAAAATTCCTGAAACCTGATGATACAGTCACCTTTAAGCAGCTTACTTTATACCGGAATGACAGGTTGTATGATGGGCGAGTGCACGGATGAGTGAATCTACTGGTTGACTAGAAAGTGCCCACCTTATCTGTGATATTCAATACACCCTTGCAGGCCGTGAATATCCATCTTTTCCTTGTTCATACTATCACTGTTTGTTCTCTCTACCTGTCTACTAGAGAGACTTATGATCAATCAGACTTTGGTACTCTCATTGAACAGTTTCCATCTTGCTTTTTAATCCCGGGAAACTTTAATGAACATAACCCCTTTGAGATAGCCCTGATATTGATGGGAGGGGTCCTTCCATATGATGCATGCATTCAGATCACAAATTTTTTCTCTATAATACTGGTTCTTATATATATTTTCATGCACCTAGTCAGTGTTTTACTGCTATTTATATAGCTTTCTGCTCCCCTTTACTTTTCTTGAAGGGTTGACAGTGGCCCACATGGAAGTGATAATTTTCCTATAATTTTGAGAGAGACCAACCGTGATCAGTGCCACCCGAATCACGTGCCTCGATGGTAGTTGGACCAGACCGACTGGACCTTTCTCCCGGCCTCTAGAAACTTGATCCTGCCGTCGTCTGTAAGCCATCGATAAATAACTGCGTGGCAGCAGTGACTGACTATTATCCATAAAGCTGCTTAGTGTATTCCTGAAACCTCGAAACTTTTACCACAGTATCCTCGTCCATAGTGTGATCTTGTCTGTCATATGGTACGGAAGACTCAAAAACAGGCCTGAAATACTTTTTATAGATATCCCACACTTTCAAACCATGTTACTTTCCAGCGGGCCTGTGCACACTGTCGGCAGGTAAGATGTCGAAGCCAGATGTAATCTTGGATTAAATCTATCACCAGCATCTCTTCTACCATCAGTTACAAAATTACGTGGGACAAGGTTCGGGATGTTATTGGACAGTATACTTCCCTCCCCTTTAGAACTTGTTCTCAGATGCCCAGAGCATTGCCGATGCTCTCAGTGAAAGCCTTCCTTGTGCATCTAGCACTTTTGTTTCATCTCCCAACTTCTTGGCCATTAAGACTTGGGTAAAGCGAACGCCTCTTTCCTTTCTGGCTGATCGCCTCTATGACTATACTTGTCCCTTTACATTCATGGAACTCAAGCTTGCTCTTCATCAGCTCTGACTGATGAAATTCATTACGAGATGCAGCGCCACATCTCTTGTGACTCTCTTACTATTCCTTTGGTTGTTTTTAACTGGATTTAGCAGGATAATGTCTTTCCTGATGCTTGGCACCATGCTATTTTTCTCCCTTTTTCTAAGCTTGGGTTTGGGAAAGATCCCAATATTCTTTCAAACTACCGTTTAATTGCCTTGAAGTTTCTGCAAGATCCTAGAGAGGATGGTTACTGTTCATTACGTTTCGTTTCTCAAATCAAACAACTTTCTCTTGCCCAACCAGTGCGGGTTCTAACAACAGCATTTCACCGTGGACCATCTAATTTAACTTGAAATTCCAATCAGATAAGCCTTTCTCAAGTAACAACACCTTGTTTCTGTATTTTGTTACCTTGAGAAGACTTAAGATACCACATGGAAGTATGGCATTTTGCGAGACTTCCACTCACATTAGTTGCGTGGCTATTTGCCTATTCGTATCAAACATTTTTAATGGACTGAGGATTCCAAGGTTATGTGGATTTGATATTTTCCCGTTCTTGGGACTTGGGAGTCCCTCAGGTCTGTGTCTTGAGTGTCAAACTTTTCAGTGTGAAGACTAATGCCATCACTGCATAACCACCTCCCACTGTTACAAACAGACAATGCTGACAACTTCCACATACTGTGTCAGCCATCGAACACGAGGTTTATTGAGGGCAGCTACAGACTGCCCTAAATCGTTTTTTGAAGTGGACCAGAACACACGGTCTTACATTTTTATCTCTAAAACCGTTAGCATGCGCTTTTGGCGCCAATGTAGTATTCACTCTGATCCCTAGTGATATTGTTTTTCCTGTGGTTCTCGAGGCAATGTTTTTGGGGCTTACTGTTTTTTTACCATAAGCTAACCTTTTCCCCACACGTTAAGCACTTACCCATCAAGCGTCCAAGAGCAATGAACATCCTCTGTGCGTTCTCTTTCACTCTTATTGTGTCCACATTCAGTACCAACTGAACAATGGGTGTCTGATTCTGCCAGAGATAACGAAGACCATTCACCATCTGGGGTTTTGGTTCTTCACGAGGACTTTCCACACATTTCCAGTCCGGAGTTTGACACCTAAAACCCTTCTTCACCTCCCCTGTTTATAGCTTTCTTTAGAGTAGTATGCTTGTCAACTTTGATCCTTACCACAACATCCCAACTGAGGTTGTGTCTTTCATTTATAATTATTGTTTGAAATCAAGCGACTCTGTAGGCACTGCTGTGGTTTATTGTGTTTCGATGGTTGCTCACAGTTTCCGTGTTCACGGCCGAGTTTTATGCCACTTCTCTTGTCCTAGATACGTAGAAGCTATGTAGTACACAAATTATACGATTTATATCGTCTCACCGAATGCTCTGCCGGCCTTGAATTCGCTTCACGAAATTCAAAACCGACTGGTACATTTCACTTTATCTTCCATTTCTATCCAGTTCTTCTGGATACAGGACCACGTCGGTATTTGCGAGAAATAACTCGCTGTCATCGTAGTTAAGTCTGACTGCTCTGATGTTTGCACAGCCGTGATTGTCCTATAATATGGACTACCATCCCGTATTCAAGGCTCGGTTTGTGTTTTTAACTTCTACGAATCACTGGCCTTTTGAATTCTATTTGAGTCTTTTATACATTGTTTAGTTTTTAACACGATTTATTTTGACATTTTATAGACTTTTCCCTTTCCGTTTTTACTGGTTGTTTGGCGCAGAGAACCTAATTACTTTGCACCGAAAATCGCCAAAGAAGCAACACTAGTTATGCAGATATATAATGCAACACAAAAGATGTTAAAATCGTTCTTCTGGGAAACAATGCTTTCTGTACGTACTGTATCCTGTTTTTACCCAGGCAATTGCTCGTGAGAACCCCAGGGAACTGAATGATGACATCACTCACTCAAACGATAAGACAAATGAACGTGGGAAGCACTGTAAGCAAGTGACTCAACTGGTACGACCAGTTCAAACGATCCCACTTTCCCTCGTCTGCAAACAATACATACACCTGCGTATGAGGGGTCAAGTCTAACAACGATACCTACTAATATATCGTTCATAGGGTTACTTACAATTTTAAAATTTAAACTGCGAATTTGTAACAAAACAAACCAGTGTTAAGTAACAATAGCATATAAAGCGGAAATGATAGATTTTAGTTTTTCTATACTAAACCGTGAAGACGAGATAATCCACTTGTAAAGAAAAATATAAATGTAAAAACGGGCGATTGTACGAGAAGTGCAAGTTTTTGTGTGTTTTCTCAGTGTATTTGTACTTACCTGTTACCATTATGTCTGAACTAGCACACAGTACACCACTATTAACAGTACACACTCACACGATCGTTAAGATTTTATTTGTTTTGAAATTTCGCACAAAGCTACTCGAGGGCTATCTGTGCTAGCCGTCCCTAATTTAGCAGTGTAAGACTAGAGGGAAGGCAGCTAGTCATCACCACCCACCGCCAACTCTTGGGCTACTCTTTTACCAACGAATAGTGGGATTGACCGTCACATTATACACCCCCACGGCTGGGAGGGCAAGCATGTTTAGCGCGACGCGGGCACGAACCCGCGACCCTCAGATTATGAGCGCACGCCTTAACACGCTCGGCCATGCCAGGCCACCGATCGTTAAGAAACTAAGAAATTGAAACCAAAGAATTACCAATAGAAGAAATGACATCTATTTTATTTAACAATGTAGAAAGGAACAACTAACCCCAAATTTTGTAAGGTAAAACTTTCAACAAAAAAATTAATAAATACACGAACATTATCTAAAATTTACAGAAAAAACTACTGTTGAACACAAAATAGAAAGAACTACATGACTTACAAAAACAAAAAATGAAACTAGACCATCAATTGGCATGCTGCATTAAACCAGAGATTTATGGACTTGTACAACGAAACATAAACCAAATCAATACTAAGAAAGACAGAGACAAAAAGATCTGCCATAACAAAAAACTAGAAAAACTAAGAAGCAAACAACAGAAAAGACACCAAAACGACAAACCATTCACTAACCTCATAATTAACAAATCCGACCGACAATTAAACACAGACGAGATACATCTACTTAACAAAGGACTAACTTTGCAATAGTACCCAGGTACATTTCAACCACAATAGTACCCAGGTACATTTCAACCACAATAGTACCCAGGTACATTTCAACCACAATAGTACCCAGGTACATTTCAACCACAGTAGTACCCAGGTAAATTTCAACCACAATAGTACCCAGGTAAATTTCAACCACAATAGTACCTAGGTACATTTCAACCACAATAGTACCCAGGTACATTTCAACCACAATAGTACCCAGGTACATTTCAACCACAATAGTACCCAGGTAAATTTCAACCACAATAGTACCCAGGTAAATTTCAACCACAATAGTACCTAGGTACATTTCAACCACAATAGTACCCAGGTACATTTCAACCACAATAGTACCCAGGTACATTTCAACCACAATAGTACCCAGGTACATTTCAACCACAATAGTACCCAGGTACATTTCAACCACAATAGTACCCAGGTACATTTCAACCACAATAGTACCCAGGTACATTTCAATCTTAGAAATAAAAACATGTTTAGAAAACCTAGCCAGTGATACTTTCCACAGAAAACAAAAACAACAAGTAAATAACCAATAACAACCAACAGAGAGAAGACAACTTCGACAATTCCATTACAATCCAACAGCCAAACTTTCCAGAAAAAAATCAAAAATTTGTATTTTCCAGAAACACCTAAAACATCTTAAACGATTTTTTTCAAATAATTTTCTCACAAAACCATCAACATGATTTCACAAAACAGAAAACTAGAAAAAAAACTTATAAAAAAGAGACATTAATTCCATTTAAACATAAAAATTCTAAAAGCAAATAAAAGAAATGCTATAGTCATAACGAAACAGAAGCAACTAACACAGCATTACATCCATCACTATAGTGGTACAGATATGTAGATGACACGATTGCGGGATTCACATTCACAAAACACATATTTAATTGTTTTCAATCACATTAACTCTATACACCCCAACATGTGAACAGGAAGAAAGCAATCAAACGTCATTTCTAACCTCAAAATTACAAGAACCAACACACAATTTAAAACAGAAATCCACCGAAAAATCACCCATACTGGACCATACATTCCTTGAGACTAAACACATGAAACAAAACAAAAACTCAGCATACTAAGAAATCACATGAACACAGCCATAAAACTATGCTTACCAAATAAAATTAACGATGAATTAGACAAAATAAAACAATACTTCGTCAACATCAATGAGTTTCCTCCACAAACCGTAGAAAACATTATACGCAGACACCTAGACAAAAAGCAAAATCAACTGACAAAAGTATATATACCCCACGATTTAAATCACAAAACATTATACTGCTGCATATCATATATTCCCGACATAAGCGGAAAAATAACCAACATTTGGCAAAAACTACTAAAAATATGACATTCCAGTTAATACCAAATGTATTCAAAAACCAGGTACAAAACTAAGGTCTGTACAAGTTAAAAACTACACTGACAAACACCACACAAACATTATGTATAAAATACAACGTGATAACAACCACAAGTTCTATATTAGACAAACAAGTAGAAAAATGTAAACCAGATTCAACGTACACAAAAAGTCACCTTCACACATTTTCAAACACAGTAACTCAAATAAACACAACATAACCATAGAACACACCCAAATACTCAATAAAGAAACAAACATAAACAAACGCAAAATTAAAGAAGCCTTATTTATACAACAACTCAAGCCCAAAATAAACCAATACAAAGGAACACCTTTATACCTATATTAATAAATATAATCAAACATCTAAGCACGCCCTCTAAATTCCACAATCACTCAATTACACAACCGACTTCAAACATGTGGTCAGCTATCGGTTAGTTACCTCTTTCTTTTTTTTATGAATCTGACGATGACGGAAGAAGGTCGAAACGTTGCTCGCTCCTCTACATGGTGTTTTCTCTATTTATACCAACCGTTTTTACATATATATTTTTCTTCCATTAATAGTCATATACATGCGTTCTAATTTTCCTTTGAAGTGATTTCATAACCGTGCACTTGATTCTACGATTAAACGCATTTAAAAACTGAAAAACATCTACCATTACGTATACATATATGTATGTACTATCATTAAGTTGTTGTGCTTCGTATAGTCTTGCGACATTATCTCGAAAATAAAATTACTGGGATACGTGGTTAAAATATTTGTCACTTGCAAACTAGCTCCAAAAGTTGACCATGCAAAAATATGTTAGTATTTAATTTCAACAGTTAAGTTAAACACAAGACAACCAAAGATAAGCGCGTGTATGTGTTTTCTAACAGCAAAGCCACATCGGGCTATCTGCTAAGTCCACCGAGGAAAATCGAGCCCCTGATTTTAGCGTTGTAAATCCGTATATTTATCCCTGTATCAGCGGGGGGTCCCAGAGACATGGACGCCTATAGAATGAATTTGTTCTTTCGAAGGGCCACCTTACCATGTTTTCGCACACATAAACAAATAATTTAAATAAAACTATTCTCCTGTGTTAAATTTTATTTTGAACCACACAGTAAAATTCATTAAAATTATCGAAAAAAAAAGCCAGTGCACAGTAAACAACAAAGAACTTTGGTCAATTTATTTAGCTATCACCCTTTGCTGTTAAACCTAAATCTTTCAAATTCTACTGTTTAATAAGTATTTGCACAAAAAATACTTTAGGATGACTCAATCTCCGGATGTGGTGAGGTTAAGGGGCGCTAATGTTCACAAACATGAAGATACGTACTTATGTCTACTAAATTTCCACTGTCGCCAACTTAAGAGTATTGATTCAGTTGTTAAAACTATACAAGATTTTGCAGTATAAAACACAGGTATGAAATATGCTTCAGTTTGGTTTTGGTTTTGTTTAGAATTTCACACAAAGCTGCTCGAGGGCTATCTGCGCTAACCATCCCGAATTTAGCAATGTAAGACTAGAGGGAAGGTAGCTATTCATTATCACTCACCGCCAACTCGTGAGCTACTCTTTTTCCAACGAACAGTGGGATTGACCGTAACGTTATAACGCCCTCACGGCTGAAAGGGCAAGCATGTTTGGTGTGACGGGGATTCGAGCCCGCGACCCTCAGATTAAGAGTCGAGTGCCTTAACCACCTACCTGGCCATGCTGGGCCCAGACACAACAAACACATTTCATTTCTAAGATGTAATAAATCACAATTTAAGTGAAACATTTATATGAATTAATAAGTGAGTGCACAATAGTCAATTTAAATATGAATAATATATAACACTCACCTACACATTAACAAGCGGCAAGGCGAACACTTAAGAGAAAAGACGTTTTATGTTGTGTAAGACAAGGGCGACGCATCACACTCGAATTTATAAGCTTGAAGACGGATAAAATCTTATTCAAACGTGACAACAATATTTTGTTATATCATAATATTAATTCATTACAATAGGTGTTGTGTCACTAAGTTATGCGTTACGTAAAGTACACAATGCTTCCTTTTGATTATCTTGCTCCGCAGACAAGATAATGAAATGATAACGCTATATGCATTCATATAAATCATTACTAACATTATAGCACGTTATCCTTATTCTGTGTTACGTGACGTTGATACGACAAAGAAAAGATTCCCGAGACGGAACACTATTTTATTAATACGTGCATGTAGATGAGTTAATGTTTATATTCATATATTTAAATATATTACGTTTTAAAAGAGTGTGACGTGTGTTCTGTAAGTCTTTCCTAATGAAACAGCGAACAAATTAATTTTAAAACATTTCATGGTGAATGAATATAGTTTTTTTAAGAATGTACTTGTTACGGCTTTACCGATTTCGTAATATTATTTCGTGATTTGAACTACTTGGATAAAAATAAATTTAAAAAAATTGAAACTTTCTTTCAGAAAAAGAAATTACAGTAAAACTTTCCAATTCTGGTTACGGAAACACAATTCTCATTACTAGAGAATTAATGTAAAAATAACTGTAACAAGCTATTTGTTGAATTAATTTCTGAGCATGGAAAGCAGGAAAAACGTGGATTCTCTACTTTAAGACAAATGTATCAAAATAACCAATATCGAATGCCTTTTTTATTTTTCAACGCGTATACACAATATATATAGAGAGAGAGAGAAAGAGAGAGGCGTTTATAATTTCTTAAGGTTTCCAGGCTACACCGTGTTCTTATAAGGAACAAAATTCTAAAATAACACACCTAGCGTACTAGTTTCGCGTTCTTCTATAGATTTTTATACGATTAAATTTTTTGGACGTTCCATGATATCCTAGATATCTCTTCGACTTTACTGAAAACAGTAATGAATAAAAAAAGTGAAAGTTTACTTTTGAGTTCAATAGTTTTCAACTGAACCATTCAACTTTGGAAATATAATCTTTTAGTTTCGAAACATACATATTTATGTGATAACTGATATTGTACGACTATGTTTGTTTGTTTTTTTGGAATTTCGCACAAAGCTACTCGAGGGCTATCTGTGCTAGCCGTCCCTAATTTAGCAGTGTAAGACTAGAGGGAAGGCAGCTAGTCATCACCACCCACCGCCAACTCTTGGGCTACTCTTTTACCAACGAATAGTGGGATTGACCGTAACATTATACACCCCCACGGCTGGGAGGGCGAGCATGTTTAGCGCGACCCTCGGATTACGAGCGCACGCCTTAACGCGCTCGGCCATGCCAGGCCATTGTACGACTATCTGCCAATAAAAGTAAAATAAGTTAATTCTACAGCTGTGATTGAAATAAATTTAAAAACTTTAACCAGAGATTAAAAAAAAATGTTTAAAGTTTCCTCAAGCTCTAGTTGTTCCTCTATATTATAATTATGACACATTACCATTAACAAGATCAGTCCATCTTATCGTTATTAGTACCGGGTTGTTCAGTATAAAAATGTCCTTTAATAATAATCTGCCGTGCCTAACGCCATACTTTTAAACACACACTTTTGAAGACGAACTAAAAATAACTGAATGTGATCTTCATTTTTTACGTTTTAAATCTGAAATCTTTACTTTCTAGAACTTAATAATTATATCAACAGGACTGTCGTTTTCGTGTTTTTATGACTAAGTTTACATGATAACACTTATCAGTGATACCAGTTGATTGTATTTATAGTTATAACAAATTAATTAATCTACATGCGAGTTAAATATTAGTTGTCTGAAAGGTAAATCTTTAAGTTAAGTAGAATTAAAAAATAGAACACAAATTAAGACGTAACATTGATATTTATGTATCGACATTTATTTAGAATTGAAATAAACAAATCTGACATACCTGGTATGATGATGATGCATTTGACAATAATACAAAGTCCAAAAAAATAAGGCCTAAAGGCTTTGGCAACGCGTTAGTTGACGTAGGTAATCGGCGTTTAACGTACACTGAACTATACACCCGATGTTTTCAATATACAAGCTCAACTAACTTTGCGCGCCACTGTAAGCCAGGAGTTTGTTTATCTTTATGACATCATAATACTTCCCATTCCAGTATAGCCAATAAGGGCGCGCCTGAAACTACCATGTCTTATCGCGTTGTGTTGAGGACAATTGTTATAGTTTCAGGATAAAGGTGAAATATTTTATATAAAGTACTGTTAATATGAATTTTATTGCACCTTTAAAAGCGCCAAACTTGAATATCTTATATCCAAGTGTTAGTATTTTCTTTATGTTTTATCTAAGGTGCAAATATAATTTTGATTTTAATGTAAATCGTAAGTAAATAATAAGGATGAAACTTTGTAGAATGGACAGCAACTACTTGTTTTGGAGACACAAGTATAGAGGACAACGTTTCGAAAGTCTTTCGTCTTCCGAAAGCTACACGAGAGCTACCGGCCTCAGCCCTCTCTAATTTAACAGTGTAAGGCTACAGGGAAGGCAGCTTGTCATCACCACCCACCGTCAACTCTTGGGCTACACTTTTGCCAACGAATAGTGGGATTGATCATATCCATTACAATGCCCCCACGGCTGAAAGGGCGAGTATGTTTGGTGTGACAGGGATTCGATCGCTTGACCCTCAGATTACAAGTACAGCATCATAACCATCTGGCCATAAAATAAAGCATAATTAAAAGTATCTGGAAATGTAGTTTTCAAATGGACTCAAAACTGGAGCTCTTTGAAATATTTGGTTATTCTTATTCTCCTGAAGAATGGTCAACTATTAGAAACAGCTCGAGTTTCAGATCTTTCTGAAAAACATTCATTACGCCTTTACTGAATAATCCTGTGTTAACTTTTTGTTTTCTTACCTAAAACGTAAGTGGTAGTTGTACAATGTCACAGGCAATTCAATTAGTGACAGTTCATTTACCACCGAAACCGTTTCGCTTCACTCCAACATAGCTGCACCAACTTTCATTGTAACTTTCATTTTTAGTAACTTCAGAGTACAACAAAATATTTAGTAGGTAGCCTCTTATAACAACTGGAATTCACGTTTACTGCTCAATTTCGGTGGAGTATTGTGGAATTTAACATTTAAAAGTTAGAGTATGAAGGTAAAATACGTATTTCTATCATAAAATAATAACTTTAGACTGTAGGGTTGGAAGATTTGATTTATTAAAATGTAAGTGTATTATTATTTCATTTTTTTTATTTATTCATTATTACTCATCTTTTACTCATGTCACTGTCGTGAAAATACTTTTGTTTATAATGTCGCCAAATTTGAAACATTTGTTAAAAATAAATTTAAGGTATATTGGTTTTTCTCTTTGTCTGACTGTTTGTCTACAGAATTTGCAACTATCATATAAAGTATTTTGACAAATTTGTTGCTATTGCATTTGTATATTTTTTGAATGTTCTGCTAGTATATGAAAGTTACATGTAAAACCCCAAAAGTTGGCAAAGTATTAATAACCAAAAGGTTTTAAATAAATTTCTCGTTAAAATCCCGCTAACTGATTTTCCTCTTCTTACAGTCCTCTTACTTTGCCCATTTCGGATTCAAGATGAGAGACATGTTGAAAGAGGTTATCTGTTGTCTCCAGTTTGTCACTACACAGAAGGATCTTCTTTCTCAACCAGAACCCGGTTATTATGGTCGGAAGATGAGTTAGCTTAATTTTACAACACATTTAAGGCATATTGGTTTTTAATGCTTCACTTACTTTTAGCGTAAAGAGTAACTGTTAAAATATGTTAATATCTACAACAGTGGTATTACCTACAAACTTTTGTCTTTCATCGTCAAGCCAAACTGATGAGTTATGGTAATGAACCGGAAACATCAGTTTGGTTGTTTTGAATTTCGCGCAAAGTTTATCTTGGGCTATCTGCGCTAGCCGTCCCTAATTTAGCAGTGTAAGACTAGAGGGAAGTCAGCTAGTCATCACCACCCACCTCCATCTCTTAGGCTACTCTTTTACCAACGAATAGTTGGATTGACCATCACGTTATAACGCCCCCACTGCTGAAAGCGCGAGCATGTTTAGTGTGACGGGGACTCGAACCCGCGGATTAGAATTCGAGTGGCTTAACCACCTGGCCAAAGGAGTATGGAAGAAATAAACCCATAAACAGAGTGTTTATCACAAATGTTTGGCCTATTGTTTCTTATTCACGAAGCTCACTTGCTGAATGATCTGGTGCAGATGCTGAAAGGCTGTGAAATAAACTGAGAAGAATATTTACTGAAACACTTATTTATGAACGGTTTGTCTTGTGTCAATATAAAGATATTTCATGAGCAACCAGCCAAAGATTAAAAGTAATTTTTAGTTTTGGAGCGTTAAGCATCACTGAGATACTTATCGATTAAGACTTTATAAATGTTGGTCAAGATTAAACTAGTAAAATATAATGATTTATAACATCTGAAAAGAACTTGCCTGCATTTTCATTTCAATAATTTTTCATAAAATCAATTAAAATATCACGTGCATTAAGTTGCATAATTGCAAGAGACAATATAAAAAGTGATGGTGATCCCTAAATTTATTCTCCTTGTAAGCAATTCTTACGTTTGTCAGCCCCTTCGAGTCCATTTACAATTGATACTGTGGACTTCCGCTATTGCGTGTACAATATTTTAAACTCTGTTATACGATCCTTGTCACACCAAACATGCTCGCCCTTTCAGCTGTATAGGCGTTATATGTGACGGTCAATCCCACTATTCTTTGGGAAAAGAGTAGCTCAAGAGATGGCTGTGGGTGATGATAAATAGCTGCCTTCTCTCTAGTCCTACACTGCTATATTAGAGACGACTAGCGCAGATAGGCCTCGTGTAGCTTTGCGCGAAATTTAAAACAAACCAAAACCGACTTACGACACTTCATCCTCGTTGCATTTTATCACATGATAGTAATGCTTTTAATATATCCAGTTAAACCTTTCATG
Organism: Carcinoscorpius rotundicauda; assembly: GCA_011833715.1. Taxonomy (NCBI): domain Eukaryota; kingdom Metazoa; phylum Arthropoda; class Merostomata; order Xiphosura; family Limulidae; genus Carcinoscorpius; species Carcinoscorpius rotundicauda. The sequence goes on from CM022393.1 coordinate 29,043,149, forward strand.
TTGGAATAGAGAAGTTTTAAAAAAGGAGCAATACGTTTTAGCAGAACGTTACAAATGAGTTATTGTTGTTTTGAATTGAGCACAAAGCTACACAATGGGCTATCTGTGCTCTGCCCACCACGGGTATCGAAACCCGGAATATAAAAGCAATTAACTCATTTAATTTTCAATATATTAGAAAACATAAACATTAACATTTCAATTTTTGATGTTACTGTTTTAAATTTGTAGATATTAAATGGATTTAATCTCTTATTTTCTAAGGGTTTAACCCTGACACCCAGAGTAAAAAATTATTTTACCATACAGGTAAGATGGTGTTTTTAACGATGGTAATAGCGTCCAACTTGTTTGTCTTTTTAAATTTTACGAACCGTTGGCCTTTTTCATTCTATTTAAATCTTTCACTGAATTTTGGGCATCATTCATTTTTAACTCGAGTCATTTTTTCATCAACTAATAATTTTACTTTTACGATTTTTAGCGGTCGTTTGGCACAAATGGCCTAGTTGTTTCGCGCGTATAAACGCCACACAAATAAGGTTTATTTTCTAATGGTTAATCATTTAAAGCTTGTTTCCATAACATTGATTACATTTCCATTATAATTCGCTTCACATACGGTTTGTTCTTTTTTCAACCTTCGCAGAAAAGTGTGAATTCGTTGTGTGCTATTTTCAAATATCGTGGGGAGAATCCTGAAATCAGTTTTCGTCATTGCCTTGACTGTACGTGTGATTTCCGGAACAAAGTTCATTATTATTATATTTTATGCGAATTAACGATGCTGTGTTAACAAACAGTGATAGCGTATTGTCGAAATTCGAACATACGCGTTTTCGAAAGTGCACTCATGTGTAATCACCACCATCTAAACTGACAAATAATCTTTCTGAAATGTTATTAATTTATTATCTTGTTTTTTTACACATCCTAGTTAAATTACGTTAATAATTTGTATTTGTTGTATTTCTCAGTTCTGTTTAACAAAATATTAATCTGCCATTAAAACCTTTTGTGGACTTATTATTTGTAACTTGTTTCACTCTTTACCCTCGTTGTACTAATTAAACTTTACACTTAAATAAGGAAAGGTTTACAACTGTAATTGTGTGTAAATTAAGAACGATAATCTCTTAATTTACTTTAATGGACAGAATAAATATTGCATTTACGATATAATTGCAGTATTTTAATAAACCTTAATATGAAATCTTCATATTAAAGTATTAATTATTCTAGTTTGGATTAAGTAATTAAAAGATAAATGGAAGATCACGTATAATTTGGCTTAAAGCATAAATGTTGATAAAATATACGTGTTTGAGGTAGAGGCAAACATTTTTTAAACATCCAGGACACTCCTTTGGATTTATTATTATTACTTTTGTTCTCAGAAATTATAAATATTTTTCATTGTATGTAGTGCTATCTTCGTGTGTTTTAGATTGTTATAAACATTTCATTTTTTACCTTTTACCAGCATCTGAAAGCATAACAAAGATACGATCTAAATTAAGGAGAGACATCTATCTGCAAATTGCTTGTTATTACATAAAGTTACAAAATGGGCTTTTTGAACCCTGCCAACTGCGAGTATTGAAACTCTATTTTTGGCGTTCTAAGCACTCAGATTTACCGTGTACCCAACAAAACCAAACGATTCATTGATTGTAGCACTTACCATTAGTCATATATAAAACGAAAGTTATGTTCACCAGATTGCTTATTTGCGCGTACATCACACACACACACACACACACACACAACGTTATCATATGTTATCACAATGTTAGGCTGAACTAGACTGACTTTCAAACCAAAAAGATATTGATAACATAATTTACTGAGAGCTATAACATTACTATTAAGTATCGAATAATCTTGGCATCGTTTATTGTTAAGACATGGTCTCCACATTAAGGCAGTACGCACATAACACGCTATTATTTGTTTATCTTTTCCATAGTAGCAGGAAGACACAGGTCTGTTCGAACACGCTTCCATTCGTATTATCATCATAAGCAGTCACAAAAAACGCAAACCTTGTTACCGCGTTGCTTACCAAATTCTAGATACTTTTAAGTGTATTACGAAAATCGTTTGACAGTTCCCGCCACCCAAGGAATAAGAGCACGTGCCGATGTGATCAGTACGTAATATAAATATAACGTTAAGAACCGGTCGGGTCTTTTAGAGTAATTCCCCGAGGAAAACCTTTGCTTTTTGTGCGAAATTGTTGATATAATAAGTCTGTATTTCTCAACTTACATTAATCTTATCCTAAGTATTGTGATCATATACTTGTAACTGGGAGTTATTTCAAAAGCAAAATGTTTGCAGTGAGGATTGTAGTTTCTCCTCCTATCCATAATTTTGCCTTGAAGGTAATCATCATTTGTCGCGCCATCTATTGGTCATTATTAGGTTCATTGCTTGAAGCTGTTAATTTTCATACAGACACTTGATATCAACGTACGGCATTCAAATTAATAACAAGCCGATCAGTTTACATTTAGTTTATTTATTGCATGTTTTTAAGATCAGTTATAAGTTAAATTTAAGTTACTTAATGATAGCTTTTGTTAATTAAGCTCTTAAAATAAAATATTTTTGTGGGAGTTATTGCACACGATGTTTGTCACTTACTGTATTGTATACATTTGGTTCCATTGGATTTATCGGCATTTTCAAATACGATAAATCACAAACTTCAATCTAGTTCTAAGCATGTATAATTTTGGACTATTTGAACCTCATAAAAATATGGCAATAGAAATTCTAAATGATATTAATTGTACAGAATGAATGTATTCAAATCAGTGAACTTGAAGATTACACTGTCTTATGTTTATAGGTATTTTTTATGTATCGATTAACACTATTATTGCAAATACATAAAGAAGTCCTCACAAATAACACTATATATTATCTTCTAAACATAAAATTATGACAGAGTTATTTGTTGTCAGTATGTATCACAGTTAAAGATGGACATAAGTAAAAACCAATCCTTAAGTTTATACTCTATCAAGTAGTCCAACAATAACTTTTGGCGTGAAATACAGAATTTTAATAGAAACAGAATATGCAATTGAAAGAAATTGCCAAGTCAGTTACAATAGTGGAAACTGAGAAGTTTTGTAATAAAGTTTTCTGTTAAAATAAAGAGTTCGATTCCCCTCGGCGGACTCAGCAGATAGCTTTATGTGGATTGGCAATAAGAAAAAGTACACCAACACCTTTTGTAATAGAAAATACCTCGTCGCATGACCCCTTGGACTTTTGAAAGGCTCCCCAGTGGCTCAGCGGTATGTCTGCGGACTTACACGCTAAAATCCGGGTTTCGATACCTGTGGTGGGCAGAGCACAGATAGCCCATTGTGTAGCTTTGTGCTTAATTCAAAACAACAACAACTTTTGAAAGATAATTTCATGGGAACAGTACAGCTCACGAGCATTTACACCATTAAATAACTGCTTATATAAGATTTTATTTTTATAATCTGTTCTTTGAAGGTATGTACATTATTTCAATAGATACTAACGTTTGAACTATTAAAAACAAAACTTAAGTGATTCGTCAATACTGAACAATACCATTAAAGATTTCCATAACCAAATCATTCATTAAAACAAACTAAAGGGGTACTCAGTAGAGTGTATAACTCCGCAGAGTCCATCATAGTCAGTCCTATAAAAATAAACAATAAAAAGCAAACGTATCAATGGATAATGGCTATTTTGGGCAGGGCAGTGAAAAATAATTTTCTTCATATGTCTATTAAGTTTCATTTAAAATGCGATAATGTTTGATTAAGTTATAGTCTGTTAGAGGATTGTTTTTTGTTTTGTTTGTTTTTCTTATAGCAAAGCCATATTGGGCTATCTGCTCAGTCCACCGAGGAGAAAAGAATCTCTGATATTAGCGCTCCAAATCTCTAGACTTACTGCCGTATCAGCACGGGTCTGTTGGAGGAAAAATAGCTACAATTTTGATTTCAGAATTTATGATAGATAAGCACTTTCTACAACAGTTTCAAGAGCTTATTACTGCATGTGATGTAAATTTGCATATATATCATTCAGTATGATAGTACTTAATATCAAAAATCGTGGTGAAACAAAATGGCCGCCAGAAATTACCAATTTAAAATCACCTTTAAAATGTATGAAATAACTATTACATAGTGTTGGGTAAGCAAAACTAAAATTTATCGCATTTTTAAAATCGCCTAAATAGTTGAATATATGTTTATGGCGTGAATCAGAATTTCATCATTTCAAATAGTTTTCATCAAAGGGAGTAAGTGACTTTTCCAGACAAGCGTACGGAAAAATTGACGAACCTTCTTGTTTCAATTCTTTCAAAGAACTCCTTTGTCTGAGGTCCCAATAATTCTATTATTGTACCGTAAAGGGTATTAGCGTGTGTATGTTTACACGCACGAGAAATTTTCAAAACTTTGGGGATATCTCATCTATCAGACAAAGTCTAAACACAGATGAAAATCTAGCTAACAATCATGGACATTCAATTAAGGGTGCGGAGTTGAGTGCTTATAGTGACAATGTTTCAACCCTTACTGGCTTTTACTTCCTGCAGCCACATTTGGGAAGACGGTCACCCTTAATCTGTTGATGGCCAAGTATTTCAGCTGCTACAATACATCTCTAATGCTTTTTCATTTTGTAACGTTTTTCGTGACGCCATTTTGGATCGAAAGTGAAATAATTTGTAAGTAGGTCAAATGCATGTATGGTGCTGACGTCTAACGTAGAAGTTAGGTATTATTGAGAACGAATTAACAAGTCCGTGGCACTGTGTTACCGATCGGCTTGAACAAGTTATCTCGTCTACGACACTGAACAGGTTAAAGAGATATATTAAAGTTATAAGTATAAATAAAATGAAGTAACCCTAAAAACACTTTTACTAAACATTACCAACCTTCCTTCGTCTTTAAAAGCTACAAAATTCTTAAAGTAGAATAATATTTACTCTAAAATTCTATTACAAGTTTTCCCAGTCTCCACCTTTTTCTGAAAATAACCAATGTTGTACAAAATCTTAAAATAACAAAGTTAATGTTAGATCTTTAAAATTACAAAACCTACCTTAAGTACTATACCTACTCGTAGGTAGTTCATATTTTTTCTTTGGTGTAACATTATTGAATATCTGCACGGGAAAGCTGAGACAACTCCAGTTACTTGAAGTTAATCTTTCCAGTTTTCTATACTGAATATATTTTAAAATTAAATATTAAAGGTACAAAATTAAAGAAATTTTTCTTTTGAGAAAAATGGCTTTTTTCCTCATTGAATATTTACCTAGTAACATATTTCCAATTTTATTATAAAATCCTGCAAAAAAAACTTTTTATTTTTCAGTATAAAACTGATGATGCGCTACTTTGGACGTTTCATTATGTTTGAGGGTAGGTTGGTAAAGCTCATAATGAGTGATAAAATCAAATCGGATTTATGCGCGTCTTACGGTTGGTATCGATAGAGTACAAAAAACACTTGGTAAAAAGATAACAAAAAAGTACACAAATGTAAAAACTTTTATTCATAAAGAAAAGTAGACATAGTAATATAGGAAGTTATAATGCTACATAACATACTGAAACAAAAAATTAAAACTATAAACACTGAGCTATTTAAAATTTTAATTTTTTTACCTTTACTTTGACACAAACTAAAATAATTATAATAATTTACCAAAGTAGGAATAATTTTCTTTTTTAAATTTTGAGTAACTGTCTTATTGCAGTTCTGGCTTTCTTGTGCCAACAGTTTAACCAGTGGCACAGCAGTATGTCTACGGACTCACACTAGAAAGTGGGTTTGTTTCGATACCCGTTCAGTACATGTTCAATGCTGTGTGCAGCACAAACACTTTCGATATCACTCTACCCAGCCAGGCTACGTATGTATCGGACTCCTACTTGTTTTAGGAAATTTAAATTTTTTATTGTACTCGTATATCCTTCTCTCAAAGATTTGGGAGAATTCAGAAGGATCTCATTAGATATAATGATAAAACTCCCGTTTACTAGAAGAATCGTGAATGTACAACGCAGAATAGAAAGGATGAGAAATGGAGTGGAAAGGGTGACCTATAACTATGAAACTAAAACAGATAAGTGTAACAACATCATAGGTATAGGGATATCTGTATGATATATTTTAATTATTAGATGCTTCTAAAATTCCAGATTTAATGAAAATAATTACGTCAAATGTCTTTACTAATTGTGACATATAAATATGAATGTAAAACAGTTACGATTCTATATTTCACATCAGTTCATATAAAATACTTATGTTATTTTGATTGATGTCTGTATAGGTAATTTCTAAATACAAGTACAAAAATGAAGGAACAATACCAGCAGAGAAAGATTAAAAGACAAAGAAATATGGATGTTAAAAGTAAAGTCCTGGCGACTAGGGCGATCAGACTCGCGATCTGTGGATGTCAGTTTGAATCCACTTCACTGAATATGCTCGCTTTTTCAGCTATAGGGCATTATATTGTGACGGCCAATCCCAATATTTGTTGATGGTGGATCGTATTGAATAACTGTAACATTAGTGCAAAAAGTCAGCCCTTGAATAGCTTTACGCAAAATTCGAAACAAAGTAAAATAAGATATTGGAGGAAGAGATCGAAAATTTACCTGACCTCCCAGATCCTCAACGACCTAAAATTCCGGTGTCAAAAGCGAATAAGTGCCGAAAACAAGTGAAAAATTGCAGAGTTCCGGTTACTGTACCGTTTTGCGTCCTCTGTTGATTGAGTCATGTATATCATAAAAAGTTCCTTTTCTGATAATTTTTATGAATCACAAGTGAAATCGTGAGAATGATCAAATTTCAACGAAGTCATGGTTATTTTATCATTAATGGCATTTATTAGTATTGAACAAGATAAAATGAATGTAACTGTATCAACACTGAAATAATATATTTTTATATTTCAAGCTTGCAAGTGTATAATAGGTACAAAGATAAACCTAGAGAATAAATAAACCTAGGTTAATAAAACGACTTTTTAAACATGATATACGACAACTCTTTGATAAATTGTTCTCGAAAAGTCTTCAATTTTTCATGTATTTTTCTAAGCTTCGTCAATTTCACACGAGACAGTTTGTTAAAGTTATTACTCGTTCTTGTAGCTAGCTGTCATTCATCTCATTCGATACATAACACAAATTATCATTTTGTTGAAACTTCGGTGTTCCGAATGTATATTCTTATATACATTTTATCTATTGGATTTTTCATTTTAGATCGTTCGAAAACAGTAAATACATCAAACTAACCGCAATTAATTAACAAATAAGCTAGTCGTAGACAGTAAGTGACTTTATCTAACAACTCCAAACTTAACACGCAGTGCGGTTTTTAGTGTTGTTATATATTTGCATATAGGTTCTTTACATTATAAGATTTATATTTAAGAAAGGTGTGTGAAAGAGGTATTCTTACCACATTTAACTATAAATATAGATGACGTGGTTATGATTATCATCTTGAAGTAAAAATAAATATATAATGAGTATCCGGACAACAACTCACTCTGGTTGAGACATGCTCTTGGAACTCCAGCTGTTCGATGGATGAAGTCGAAACGGAATCCTTAAAGTGACGATATGTACTTCTGACTTGCGCTAACGAATAAGAGAAAATTAAAAGTGTAAAATAAAACTGGATCGAAGTTCGTAACTTCATTTAAGTTTGCCTGTGTCTGTCTGAACATATTCTTGTTAACCGAAAACGTTTCATGAGGTAAATGAAAAATTGAATTGAAATGGGCAAATAAACCTTTTAAATTATTTTTTCTGCTAGTTGGTTTCGTCTGTTTGTTTCCTTGTCCTTAAGTACACAGCTACACAGTGGATTTTCTCGAGTATCGAAACCAGAACTTTTGTGTTATAAATCATTAGACTATTTACTGCTGAGCTATTGATGACTTGAACTGGGAATTTTCGAATGATTTGGAATATTTTTTAAGGATGTGGTATTCTTGAACATCTTTGTTGCATAAATATTTTTTTTTTTTTGGTAAAATGAAAAAATAAAAACTTATCACACATGTTATTTACCTGTTTATTAATTGCCAAGAATAAAACAACAAGACAGTAAAACACATGTAAATTTAGAGAGAAAAAATCAGTTAGTCATGGGTAAGGAGAAAGTAGAAAATAATAATTAAATATTGTAGAAAAATGGAACTCTTACAGGAGTTGTCAGTGAATATATCACTGTTTACCTAACGATCTGAGATAAATTTTATCGGTAGAAATATATGTTTTACAGTATGCCTTATAAATGATGTTTCGAAATCACAGTTTTACATCAATCGTACCCGTGTTCAATTTGTTTCAATAATATATCAGATGTTTCTATATTACCACGAGTTTAGTGATTAATGAAAGATAAATGTGGAATATGCACTGAATAATAAATTTATTCGTTTTGGTATTTCAAAAACTACAGATGTAAAATAGTAAATGTAGTTTGTCTGTTTTGGAATTTAAAATACTATAGATTTAGAATAGTAAATGTAACTTGTTTGTTTTGGTATTTTAAAGACTGCAGATATACAATAGTAATTGGAATTTATCTGTTTTATTCCCTTCGGTGTGGATTCGTGGTGAGAGAACCTCTCAGAGAAGGTTCTGTTCTTTCAGTTTACCTCTTCTGGGATCTGAATATCCACCCATGTGTTTGCCGTACGTGACGACCTGTGAAGAGAAGGGGAGGATCTTGGTGGTTGAGGGGCTCAACCCTAACACACCACTTCGGCCTTGAATTTCTGAAGACGAGTAGCCTTGGGATGGTCTGTCAGAGTCAATCGACTTAGGTTAGGGTCAACCGAACACTATCGCTGCACGTTCTCGACTGATGTTGTGGACATTGTGTCTGATGCTGGTGTTTGGATATAGTGCTCATAAAACCTTGACTATGCTACAACGGCCTGTTTGGGATTGTAGTGCGTCCCCTCGCAGGGGTTCATGGTGGATAGATCTGTGGGCACCGAAATATTCCGTCTTTATTATGAATCTCCCAAATAAAAATAAAATAGTGAAAAACAGACGATAGGTAAACGATCACATCTTGAAGATTGTGAACAACAATCTTTAATTTCTTCAACAACTGTAACACATATTCTGATATTACTTTCTTTATTAGACAAATCCTTAGGGCAAATGTCTTCCTTTTTTATTTAAAAGGAACTAGAGAGGCTTGCTGTCTTTTCAAAGTCAGTCAAAAAGCTACGTTCTGGAAACATCTTGGTGGAAACATTCACTTCAAAATACAATGAACCCCTTTTGCATTCGAAAGCCATTGAGAATATACCCATTGAGGATTTCTGCAGTGAGACGTACATTGCTGGACAAAATCTTAAGGCCAATGAATATAAAGAAAACAATATATATAGAAAAAGGAAAAATAAAAATAAAAACTTTTTAGCATTTAATAGGGAAAATGTGAACACTATGTGATTAGCTTTAATACCAGCTGGTCAAAAGTAAGTTTAAGACCATACTGAAATGAAGCGTTAATCGGTAAACATGTAACGAAATAAAGTCATTTGTGTTCTTCAAGTATTAGCGTTGTCAACATCTCCCACTGATATATCCTGTGTTACATTGGGTAAAAACATGGCAAAGACTAAAAAGTTGACAGAATTTGAACGTGGCAAAATTGTCGAGCTGCAAAAGAGTTAGGTCTCTCTCAATGTGCCATTGCTGGTGAGATTGGGCGTAGTAAAACTGCTGTTGCAAAATTTTTAAAAGACTCTGAGGGGATACGGAACGCAGGAGAATTCGACGGGTTGTCCGGTAAGATACCAGCCGACCATCGAACCAGATTAAGGCCTTCACGGACGCAGAATGCAGCTCAAGAACAATAAGACAGCATTTACGAGAGAAAGGCTTTAAAAACCTCAAACGTCTTCAAAGGCCACGCTTCCTTCCACACCACAAAACAGCTCGGTTAAATTTTGCTGAAAAGCACCAAACATGGGACGTAGAAAAGTGGACGAAGGTTTTGTTCTCTTATTATAAACAAATTTAATCTGGAGATCCAGATGACTTCCATCGTTACTGGCACGATAAGGGTATCCCACCGGAGACATTTTTTACACAACACAGTGGAAGAGGTTCCATCATAAAGCTTTTCCCTTCCAAACAGTGCATGAGCTTCGTGAAGCCATCTTCTCCATTTGACATTCCAGCCAGCCTTCTGCAAATGCTTATATCGACCATGCCAAAGCGAATGTTTGCAGTTATTCGCAATGATAGCCATGCAACTCACTATTAAGACCTCTTGTTGGGCATTTCCTACCCTGTTTAGGACTTCTTTTAGGTATGGTCTTAAACTTTTGACCTGCTAGTATTTAGGCTAATTTCATAGTGTTCACATTTTCCCTATTAAATGCTAAAAATATTTTTTTTATTTTCCCTTTTCTTAATTTAAACTTTCGAGGCTCTACTCAAATAAGTGATTGAGTCTGACAACGCAAAATGTTTATTTTTTTCTTTATTGGCCCTAAGATTTAGACCAGCAATGTATCAGTTTCTGTTAATGTGTGCCTTTTTTTAACTGTTATTCTGTTTATTAGTTTGGTTTCAATTAACAACTAATTCTGAAGTGCACCGAAGTAACTTGTGGGCGTGTTTTCTTGAAGCAATGCCATATCGGACTATCTGCTGACTTCACTGAATGAAATCGAACCGTTGATTTTAGCGATGGAAGTCCGTAAATTTACCGCTGTACCAGCGGGGTACCCAAAATAACTTCTCAAAGCAATAAACAAAAGTTATAAAAGATTTTGAAGGTTTTGTGATATATTATGACCTGACAAAAATGAGTGAATTATTTTAATCTTTTTATTTTCTACAAATTTTGCACACTGTTTTCGTTTAATTATTTTTTCCTTTCAAAACTTAAGAACTACTTTACTTAAACACTTATATGACTTTGAATTTCGAAATATTTTTGTGACTTCTTTGTTCATTTTTGTTATTGTTGTTCTTCTTCTTGATTTAACCACAAGATGTACAATAAGCTGTTGCCTTTTACCTCTATGAGGATCGATCCCCACATTTTAACGTTGTAGCTGAGAGTCGAGGACAGGGAGGAATCAAATTTCAAACTATACTCTAAATATAGTTCGTTGAACAACTAGAAGAGCATATATATGAATATGAGTATTTTTGTTAAAGACTCATTCTTTGCATCCGTGAGCCCAGACAAGATAGCCTTGTGTTTTCGTATAGCAAAGCTACATCGAATTATTTGGTGTGTTTACCGAGGGGAATCGAGCCCCTGGTTTTAGCGTTGTAACTTTGGGTTTCTATAGTCACACTGAACCTATCCAAGATAGCCTTGTGTTTTCTTACAGCAAAGCCACATTACGTTATTTCATGCGTTTGCCGAGGGAATCTAACCCCTAATTTTAGCGCTACAACTTTGGGTTTCTATATTCGCACTGAACCCAACCAAGATAGCCTTGTGTTTTCTTATAAAGCCACATCGGATTATTTCATGTGTTCACCGAGGGGAATCGAACCCCTGATTTTAGCGCTTTTACTTTGTAGACTTACCGCTGCACCAGCGGGGGACCCAAGATAGCCTACTGTATAACTTTATGCTTGACAGCAATGAAAACTTTATACGTTTCATCACAAATATGTGTTTGTGTTTTTTGTAATAGCAAAGCCCCCCAGTGGCTCAGCGGTATGTCTGCGGACTTACACGCTAAAATCCGGGTTTCGATACCCGTGGTGGGCAGAGCACACATAGCCCATTGTGCAGCTTTGTGCTTAATTCGAAACAACAACAACAACATGTAATAGCAAAGCAACGCCCCCCAGTGGCTCAGCGGTATGTCTGCGGACTTACACGCTAAAATCCGGGTTTCGATACCCGTGGTGGGGAGAGCACAGATAGCCCATTGTGTAGCTTTGTGCTTAATTCGAAACAACAACAACAAGCAAAGCTACATAGGGCTATCTGCCGAGTCCATCGAGAGGAATCGATCCTCTGGTTTCAGCGTTGTAAATCGGTAAACTTACCACTGAACCAAGGGGGTACTCATTACAAATAAGTTAATCATGGCGCCTTGACTGGTGTTTATAGAGATCGTGTGATGCTGAATCAATATTAATTATATGACACGAAGCAGTTGAGCTACTTGTAAACGTCTTTTGGAGTACTCAGACCACGTGGTCATTATTATATACGTTTTGTATAAACCGTTTGGTCAATGTGAAACTCAACAAAATAAAATATTTTTGCAAATATATTTTACTACTAAGTTTCAAAAGTATAAAAAGTTTTATGGTGTCACAATCCGTTTAGGTATAAATAGAATATTGTAGATTCAGTAAGACATGTTGGCTCACCTGCAGTATTTCTTGTCTGTGTATGGAAGTCGGTAGTATTTTTATTTTCTAACAAACATGGCACTAACTGCTTGCCAGAGAAAAGAGCCACAAATGATAGCTACTCGTAGTACTCGTGTCGCACATTCGAAACCCCTGATGTGTGCTTCGTCTGCTGCCCTCTCAACTGGTTTAGTGTTAAGTCTGAAGATGTAAAATTCTAAACATTGTGTTTCGATACTCATGATGGCACAGTGCACATAGCCTATTGAGTTGCTTTGTGCTTAACAAACCTTTAAAGCGTATGTATATTTGCAGTCTTTGCTATAGTAAAACAGACAAATTATAATTACTTTTGCATACCTACAATCTTTTAAATACAAAACCAGTTGGTTGCTTAATTGGGATTTTATGGTGCAAAGCAACTAGGCTATTTGCGCCAAACAACTGGTAAAAAAAATATATATATATATATAATATAAGTAAAATTATTAAACTTCGTAAAAAGAAATTCGACCTCTTTAAATGAATAACAAAAATATCACATTTGGGGATGTTGATAAGCCATGATGGAATGGGTTGACCAGTGGATACAGCAATGTCATCCATGGATAGATCTAATTCATCCAGCTACAAACGGAAGATGTGTAGAGGAGGCTTATGAGACTCCGTGTACAAATTTTGTACTTGGAAAGTGTGGAAAACCCCCTTGCAGAGCTGAAGTCCCTGATGGTGAATGAGGTCTAACATCTTCAAGGCCAAGATCCTGACAGAGCAATAGACCAGAGATCCATAGTCTAGTTTTGATAGAATGAGGGCATGATATACATTTAGCATAGAACATCGATCCATTCCCCAAGAGGTGGAAGAGAGGACATGAAGGATGTTCAGTGCCCTTGTACATTGATTCATAGTTGATTTATGTGTGGTATAAAGTTCAGTTTACAGTCAAAGATAAGCCCCAATAATTTTGCCTCAGGAATCACGGGAAGCAGAAATTCGTTGACACGGAGTTCAGGATCGGGGTGAATACCCGTTGGTGGCAAAAGTACATGCAAACGGTTTTAGAGAGGAAAAAGGTAAAATCTTATACTACGGTCCACTTCAGTAAACGATTGAGGGCAGTCTGTAGCTATTGCTCAATAAACCTCATATTCAATGAATGACCAGAGATGTGGAAGTCATTGACATAAAGACGGTTTGGAATTGTAGAGGGAGTTGTTCACTGATGGAATTAATCTTTATAATAAAAAGTGTGCACTTGAGGGACTCTAAGCTCCTGTAGGAAGGAATGTGAAAATGTGCAAATGGCTATGCCACCCAAGTAAGTGGAAGTCTCGCAAAATGCCATACCTCCACATGGTATCGTTAGCCTTCTCAAGGTTAAAGAATATTGACACAAGATAATGTTAAAGAAAAACTTCTCTGATCAATGTTTCAAGTCGATTTAGATGGTTCACCGTATAGCACTATCAACCGAAGAGCATATACTCTTCGGATCGACCCCTCCAATTAACATCAGCACCTCTCCAGAAACCATTATATTCATTTAAGTCCCCCAGGATTAAAAAGTCTTACAGCAACAGTTCAATAAGAGCATTAACGTCCGATTGATCACAGGTCTCTCCAGGAGACAAGTAGAGAGAACAAACAGTGATGGTATTACCCAAAGAACACGGATGGTTTTGGCCTTCAAGAGTGTATCGAGTGGCAAAAATAGAGTGGACATGTTGTAGCTAATCAGCAGTACCACACCTCCATGCACTCATCCATCACACAATTTGTCATTGCAGTGTAAAGAAACTGCCGAAAGGTGACTATACAGGCAGGTTTCAAAAATGTCTTTTCTATTTATTATATTTAATAGAAAGAGGTCTATCAACCTCCGTAGAATTTGTCCTGAGTCGAATGGGCAGGTCTCTGTCATTGGAAGAAGATTTCAGAGACTGAGAGCGTGAACGAATAATACACTGCTTAAATGCATAAACACAAATGACTAAATTTCGTTACATGTTTACCGATTAACGCTTCGTTTCAGTATGGTCTTAAACTTGTGACCAGCTGGTATTTAGGCTAATTTCATACTGTTCACATTTTCCATATTAAATGCTAAAAAGTTTTTTATTTTTATTTTCCTTTTTCTTATTTTCATCTTTCAAAGCTCGACTCAAATAAGTGGTTGAGTCTAACAATGCAAAATGCATATTTTTTCTTCATGTTTATTGGCCTTGAGACTTTCGTCAGAAGTGTATGTGTGTTTTACACAAAAACCATATGGCCATCTGCTGAGTTCACGGAAGATAATCGAACCACCAATTTTAGCGTTACAAATCCGTAGACCTACCGCTTTCCAAACAGAGGGATTGAACGAGACAGACCAGTGGTTAAGCCTGATTATTGCATAAAATTTTAGACCAAATTTTAACTTTTATTCTTTTGTAAATAACGTATATTTTTCAGTTCTATTTTTAATGTTTTCTTACAACTGTATTGTTTATTTGTGTATATTCTTATTTTTATGTGTGATAATTTACTACCCTTACTGGCTCAGCTGTTAACGTAAGTACTCTTTGTGCAAAAAACCTGATTTCGACACTCGCGTTTAAATGATTATTAATAGCCTATTTGGCCAGGCATGGCCACGTAGTTAAGGCACTCGACTCGTAATCTTATGATCGTGGGCTTGAATTCCCGTCACACCAAATATGATCGCCCTTTCCGTCTTGGGGGCGTTATAATGTTGCGATGAATCCCACTATTCGTTGGTAAAAGAGTAACCAAAGAGTTGGCGGTGGATGGTGATGACTAACTGCCTTCTGTCTAGTCTTACACTGCTAAATTAGGGACAGCTAGCTCAGATAGACCCTTGTGTAGCTTTGCGCGAAATTCAAAAACAAACAAAAATTGTTTCGTCAGTAGACATATTAATTTATATGTTAATATCCAATGGAAACATGCTAAAATTAAAGGTTCGATTCCCCTTAGAGGACTCAGTCGATGTGGCTTTACTATAAGAAAACACACATTATTGGAAACATGGACACACTAACTTAACTTTCACCAAAGTGTTTGCATACTTTCGTCCTTTTTAAAAGTTCAAATTATGCATTTTTTAAAGAGCCTCAGCTGTATCTGATCTCATAATCATTAAAGTATAATGGATAAGAAGAAATAGGAGAGGTGAAACATAAAATATGTCCCTTCTTTGTCATAAAATTTACTGACACAGGCAAACAGTCCGGGAGTTCATCATTCGATTTTGCGACGTGGTTTCAAATAAAGCTGCTTTACGGCACGTCGTAAATGTTTTATTAAAGTTCGACTTCGGACAATGGGCAATTCTTTTGTAATGAGTAATTCTAGTAAAGTAAAGTAAATCATGGAGAGTATCTGAACAGTAAGATCGGTAATAAAATACGGCATTTACACTTGATAGCAATTTTTAGAAGTGAAGCCGCTAGATGTCATGAATATGAGCATTCAGTGACCAGACTATTGGACGGTGTACTTAAAATCTTGTGTTATGGCTACTACAGGTTTAATTCCTCCGTGTTTCACTTTGAAAGACAACATGATTGAAAGTTAACGTCCATTGCGATTGCGGAAAGAGCGAACACAAAAGTCATAAAGTTACAAACTAGAAACTGGTACACGCGACTCTACTTAGTGTCGCTGGCACACTGATAGACAATAAACTCTGTAAAAGTCGCAGGTTTCAAATACCTGAGAAGATCACGTTACCATCGCTTAGAGAACAACTTCTTCACGGTGATTATTGATCAGGAATGGTCTGTTCAAAGTGGGACAAATGAGCACATGTAGTTGAAGATGCTATCACCAGAAAGCGCTAGGACTATAACTGCGGCTTTCAGATTCAGTTAAAAAATGAATTATTTTTGTTTATTACCGTAGATCATTTAAGAAGCATAAGAATTCTGATTTATCGTTTCAGATCACGTTCTAATCGAGAGTACAGCATGTTTTGAATTTTTTTTTGACAACGATCAAAGTCGTTAAGTATTTAAGAAGTAGAATATTAGAGATATAAATTTGTCTTTAAGTTTTACACGTTTCCGTAACCTAATACCCCCCAGTGGCTCAGCGGTATGTCTGCGGACTTACACGCTAAAATCCGGGTTTCGATACCCGTGGTGGGCAGAGCACAGATAGCACATTGTGTAGCTTTGTGCTTAATTCAAAACAACAACAACAACAACAACAACCGTAACCTAATATTGTTAAAATAAAGTTTATTATTACTTTTATCAGCTTATTTCAAACCACTACGACTGTGAACGACGGCAAAATTTTGGACATGCTTTCCTTAAGGGTCTAACCCTGACGTTGGACATTATCGCTGGCATTGGTGACACTGTCAACACTGATCGTGTGTTTTCTTTTTGCTGGCCATGTAGGCCCGACATGACCAGGTGGGTTAAGGCCTTCGACTCGTAATCTGAGGGTCGAGGGTTCGAATTCCCGTCGCACCAAATATGCTTGCCCTTTAAGTCATAGGGCGTTACAATTTTATGGTCAATCCCACTATTCGTTGGTAAAAGAGTAGCCCAAGAGTTGACGGTGGGTGCTGATGGCTAGCTGCCTTCCGTCTAGTTTTACACACTAAATTAGGTACGCCTAACGCAGATAGCCCTCGTGTAGTTTTGCGCAAAATTAAAAAAGAAAAACCTCGATATAATTTAATGCATAATGTTTTTATAGTTGTTTCACGGCAAAAAAAATGTGAATTTTGATCCATTTTTATATTTTAAATTTCTTTTTTTCCCCTTTTTACTGATCTGTTTGGCACAAACGACCTCAGTGCTTTGCGCCGTAAAAAGTCAAACGACTAACCTATTTCAATCAGTATAACAATGTGTTAATATTCATAAGAATAAATAAATAATACCTTAAGAGGCAATGCTGAAAGACTGAACGTTAACTGGGGACCGTTGTAGGCAGGACAATGCAAGGCCTCTCTGTGTAAAAGCTGCATTCTGGACTTAGTTATCATAAACACGTAAAACGTGTGATTTGGTGTTTTGTGTTAGTAAACGAATTTTCTAATCTATCAGAGTTATCTTGAACTTGGGAAATTGAAATGATTTACTGTGGTTACCTTTTTTTTTCCCAAGAAAAAATAATTTCTCTATCAAACAATATTTCTTGATCAAATTCCAAAAATTCGAGAACAGCGTTTACCATCACAATGCTGTTATATAGACTTTAAAGTTTTAGAATATGCTTTACCTAAGGTAGAGTATTACATTTTATAATTTATACCGGACGAGACCACAATTTATTATATTAGGTATTATAATTTGTCTCGGACGGAACTTCGATTTGTTATGCTACGCCCGTCACGTAACACTATTTCAAATGACTGAATATCTTAATTTTAATTTAGAAGATAATAAAATGTTTATATATATTAAATTTACGATATTTTCCAACAAGATTGATACACACAATTTTCTTTTGTTACAAAAAATACAATTTATAATAACAGTTATTACTAACGGTTATTAAAAATAATAGTTTATATACAAGAGTTTTAAAAACTTACAAACAATACTCAGTCTCATAATCCGGTCTAGAATTAAATATTTTATCTACGGTCCGGCTACACGAGGAGCAAATTAATCCTGAGTTGATATTGTCACACTTCGTTAAAGCTAGTGGATCAGTTAGCCTAACGCCGCTTACAAGCTGACATTTAACGATGGAGATAATTAATGTCATCGTAGAAGAACTAACGTCCCAAGTTAATTCAATGAAGTTGAATGATTTGTAATGTTCGAAATCTGTAAACGTTCTTGATCCAATTCGGTAGTTTTCCGATTAATAGGCTTTAATCACAATTATAATTTCCGAGGCCTGTAGCACCTAATATTAATATTATTTTTCCAGCACGTCCGTTTTATATAGTAAATATACGAAATTCTCGAAGTTTCAACAATGATCGAGCACGCTTGCGTCTCGTAAAATAATAATTGTTGATTTTTACTTTCAACATTTTTCTACAGATTTTGAGAATAGGCGGGACTTGAGCAATACACAGTCAACAATATATGTTACGAACAAAAAAGAAAACTATACTGAAACAAACGTAGGCATTAAAATAAATGTATAACAGTAAATCTGATAAAACTCCCTCCTTAGAGAATTAAAAATTGTCTAAGGTCAATTTTTATCCAAAATGTTGTGAAATATACATTGCGACCAATAAATTAAATACAGTACATTTTAAAATATTTATACAGGTTGAAAAATCATGACAATACATATGACACAATTAGTACAAATAACCTCATGACAAAAAATTAAATAGCACGTGAAAGTGCTTAACACAAATGTTATTATTTTGGCTAAACATAATTAACAATCGTATGTCTGAGTTGCTCATGGGCAGATTTCAATATTTTAGAATAATATGTTTCATGAATAACGTTTATTTTGTTTTTGTTTGTTTTTGGAATTTCGCACAAAGCTACTCGAGGGTTATCTCTGCTAGCCGTCCCTAATTTAGTAGTGTAAGACTAGAGGGAAGGCAGCTAGTCATCAACTCTTGGGCTACTCTTTTACCAACGAAAAATGGAATTGATCGTCACATTATAACGCCCCCACGGCTGGGAGGGCGAGCATGTTTGGCGCGACTCGGGCGCGAACCCTCGATCCTCAGATTACGAAGCGCACGCCTTAACGCGCTAGGCCATGCCAGGCCCCTCATGAATAACGAGTTGACAAGTTCCAGTCGAATCTCCTGAAGCTGGTACATTTGATAATCTCCATTTTCAGTTCAGCACACCAAAAGTAACCATTTGGAACTTTCTCCAGTTCATCTCTTGAAAGTGCATATTTAAATAGCGATAAGATCTCTGGATACTTTTCTTGCTCGTAGATTATTTTGCTTCTACGTTCTTCACGTCCATCATTATCACTCACTGAAGAACTGTCAATGGGACAATCATTCAAAAGATCCACATAAGAAGCAAAAAAATATCTGTGGCAATTCCATGATATTGTTTTTGGAATGAGCAACAAACTTTTCGAAATCAAACCTTTTTTTTGTTCTTTGGACATCTTATTTTTGCAAGGATCGGAAAGAGGTTATCCTAACCAGGCTACTCATTGTTCACGGTTTTTCATTATTTACTTTTATCTAGGGCTCGGCATGGCCAAGTGGTTAAGGTACTCGACTCACAATACGCGGGTTTGAATCCCTGTCACACCAAACATGCTCGCCTTTTCAGCCGTGGTAGCGTTATAAAGTGACGATCAATCTCATTATTCGTTGGCAAAAGGGTAGCCCAAGAGTTGGCGGTGGGTGGTGATGACTAGCTGCCTTCTCTCTAGTATTATACTGCTAAATTAGGGATGACTAGCGCTGATAGCCCTTGAGTAGCTTTGTGTGAAATTCAAAAAACAAACAAACAAACTTTTATCTAGAACTGATGCAACAATGTGTGGTTTTGTAACAATCATGTTACAATAGCCCACATTGTACTGTCGTGCCGTCGTTACGACCGTGAGAGACGGCATCATTTTAGACATGTTTTTACCATTGGTTCACCCCTGACGTTGGACAGTGTCATCATCGCCAATGACACTTTCCACATCAGTTGTTTTTGTTTTTTTTAAATTCTAAAGGAGCATTGTTTTTTTAAATTCAATTTAAGTTTTTAACTCAAAAATTGGTCCTTGTTTTGTTTTAACATGATTTCCTTTTAGGTATTTTATTTAAATGATTTTATTTTTATGTTTTACCGGTTGTTTGGTTACTCGAGGGCTAATGCGCTAACTGTCCCTAATTTGATAGTGTAAGACTAAAGGGAAAGCAGCTAATCATCATCACTCATCCCAACTCTTGGGCTACTCTTTTACCAACGAATAATAGGATTGACTGTCACATTATAACGCTCTCACGTCTGAAACCGTTGTTTGGCGCATATAGCTTAGTTGCTTTGCGCCAATAAACTTTAAGCAACCAACCAACTAACTCTTATCTTTCTACTGACCCTAGTGTTGTTTAGTATTAGTTCTCACCCTCGTAGATATTCAACAACAGCCAGCTCATTTTTCTCTATGTTTTATTAATTTCCAGTTTTTCTGGATACCTGGTCATGTCGGTATTTGCAGGTAAATAAGTTTGGACATGAGGAATTTGTTCTAACTAAGCTACGCATTTGTCAAAATTTAACTCATAGTTTTTTTTTATCTGGGACTGATGCACCAATTTGAAGTCTTAGAGGACATAAAACTAAAACACTGCCAAGTGAATTAGTTTAGTTAGTATTTTCATTGCAGGTTTTAAGTAATGAAGAAAGACATTATTGAGCTGAAATTATATTTTTAGACCGAAATACGGCTTAGGTACAAAGCTGATAGATTATTGTAGAATTATATGGTACTTATATTGTAATTTATGAATTTTTGCTATTTCAAAATGCATATATTAGGTTATTCATGAATAAATGTCGGAATTCTCACGATGACATTCAGAAGCTGAATATTGAGCAACTTATCGTTGGTTCGTTGGTTAGTTTAATCAAACGTTTCTTGCTCACAAGGTATTTTAATTGTCTACTGTTTCAATTCTATTCAGAGTAAGTTTTGCAACCCCCATATTCCTCCACGATTTCAAACTTGAACGTTAGACTACCGAAACTACACGGAACATCAGTCAGGCATTTGGCCTTGTAAAGTTCAGCACTGGTTTCAAACGTTTTAATATTTAAACGAAAATTTGGAAGACCACAAAGGTCGTGGAAGAAAGACATCCTTATATGAAAACACATTAAGGGAATCGGTTGAGACAGACCCTCACACAACATTATGTGAGCTTGCAATAAAGCTAGGTACAAGCAAATCAAGCATTGCAACCACCTGAGTGCGATTGGAAAACGAAAAAGCTGGATAAGTAGGTTCCGCATGAGCTGATTGAAGATCAACAAAATCGGAGTTATTAAACCTCTCAAGGATGATGCACCAAAAAATTGAACGAATTTGGAATCGAAGTTCTGTCTCATCCCCAGCCCCCTTCCCTACATATTTTTATGTTTTCAAGCACTTTGACAACTTTTTGTACAATAAACTATTTGAAAACTAGTCAGCTGCAGAAGAAACTTTTAGAGATTTCATTGACCATAAAAACTCCGATTTCTATAGCAGGGTCATAAACAGCATCATTACATGTTAGCAAAAGTGTGTTGAAGCAAATAGTGCTTACTTTGATTAAAGCATATTTTACAACACTGGTTTATACTTTTCAAAACTTCTCAGTTCAAAAACGACATTCATTTCGGAACAACCTGATGTAAAACATAAAAATATGTTTTGTATATTCTCCATGCGTGAAATTTGATAAGGCTCAT
Organism: Carcinoscorpius rotundicauda; assembly: GCA_011833715.1. Lineage (NCBI taxonomy): Eukaryota > Metazoa > Arthropoda > Merostomata > Xiphosura > Limulidae > Carcinoscorpius > Carcinoscorpius rotundicauda. The sequence goes on from CM022393.1 coordinate 29,064,930, forward strand.
CAAACTACGAGAAGCCAGGAACGAGTACAAAGTTCAGAACTAGAAGCCATAATTGTTTTTTATATTTCTTTATTTACTGTTATACAATCTGAGAGAAATGATTGAAATCTAGGAACATATTTGTAAAAAGTAATAATGTATATTTATAAACAATGTATTATAATCGAAACATAATTGTATTTTACAAAATACAGGTCCACAAGACAGCCATGACAGTTCGCTTTCTAAAGGAAAGTTCTATGTTATTGAATATGTTGGGATCAGCGCATGCCCAACAAGTCATTTAACTTCTCCATTGTTAGTTTCACACTGCTGAAAGGTCAATAACACAAAAATAATATATTTTTAAATGTGTAAAATATTATGAGATCTAAGTTTTTAAACTAACTAAACACTTGTGGTTTTTTGTTTTAATTTCTAGCAATTCTAGGTCAAACAAAACTTAATTTATACCAATTTCTATTTTCATTGTGATTACAAGGTCTGTAGAATCAACTAAACCCATACAAATATACAATACTGAATATAAGGTTTTTGTTTTCCAAAGAAAACATTTGATAATTATCTGGAGGATACTAGGAGGTTATGGAAATTTTGCGTGTGAAACGAGACAATTGTCTGATGGGTAAAAGTAGTTTTATTCTTAAAATTATTTTGCATGTTGGATAATCAAAATTCGAAAATGAAAATACGTAAGCAAATAATTGATTTAAAATGTTAAAACTTAATTTAAAAAATCCGATACTTTGTGTACGAAAGCCTTGTTATATTTACTGATAGCCTGCAACATTTCGTGAATACATTTTAACAAATTGTAGTATAAGTGCTTTAGGGTTAATTTGGATAATACACGCTGGGTGAAATCCACTTACCAGTATTATATTTACAGATAAAACATTATAATTAGTTCATTAAAGGCCGCAGTATATTGATTTTACCTGTTGTTATTGAAATTTTGACTCTTACAATTAAACTTATCTTTATTTGAGATAAGTTTAAATACACCTCATTTAAAGAGGTATTAATTAAAATGTTTAGAAAGTTGCATATGTTTTTTGTAATATAAAAATTATGTACACCTCAGTTTAAATACATATAAAAAGGCATGTCTATGTTCTGAATCATTTTCCTCTTGGGAACAGTGTACTTATATTTGTTTTGCTCTTTTGGTTTTATATGTGTCTTTAGTTTCTTCCTTGGGTCATTTGTAGGACGCCCGTTATCCGATCACTTCTAGTTGTTATAACAACGGTCAAACAGATATGTGAGGAAACTATAAAGAACATCCGCCATTACAACATCGGTCAGTGGGTAAGATGTGATTATGGTACAAATAAGTAAGCCATGAAATGGTGAATTGTTGTGACCTGAGCTTTTTAATGGGACAATAAATTCACTTTTCTCCATTCTCCGTCATGTCTACTATGTGTGGATGGACGTCTCGCTCTTAAAGCTTGTTGTACGAAATAGACGTTTGAATAGATTGCTCAGATAAACTACATCGTGCGTTCTTTCTCTTTTAATCTTTGATCACGTCATAAAATAAGATGACGACTGCAAGTAGTCACACTACAACTTAAGACAAATAATATCTGACACCATATCACACATTTCTACCCTCTGCTACAACGTTACACAACTTTATTATAACTGTGAGTGAAGTATGACAAATTCGGAACTCAAGTGTGAATTAGACAAATACTTGAGAAATATGATTATTAACTCAGATAAGAGGTTTAGTCTTTTAACAGATTATGGAAGTGTAGAGCACTAACCGTAAATTGAATCGTTAGGAGCAGATGTTAAATCATGTGTGTGTGTATTTTTCGTCTAGCAAAGCCAAAAAGGGCTATCTGCTCAGCCAACCGAGGGGAATCGAGCCCCTGATTTTAACGTTGTAAATTCGGAGACATACCGCTGTACTAACGGGGGGGCTGTTAAATCATATATTGAAAAGTAGTTTAATAAATAAAAGCCCATTTTATGGGCTTTTTAACATAATCCTCCACGACAACGATCCCTTTATGAAAGATAATTTATTTTACGTAGTTACAAATCATAATTGACGATGTATTACTACCTGTAATAGTCTTACAACAATTACAACGCAAAAATGAATAACAATGTAATTATTAATTTGATGGTAGCACTTCTTCTCGTATCGTGGTGCTAAATAACAATAAATTAGTGTATCTTCGTTTATTTAAGAATGTTTATGTGTATTTCAAAAACAAAGAGAAATACTGGTGTCTTGTTACAAATGGCAGACTGGTAGACTTCACATTTCAATCTATCGTTTGGATACATAAACACAGTATATGTTCAATGCGCTTTAGAAGACCTTGAGTGTAGGGCATACATTGGTCAGGACACAACTAATAATATCTCTTCATACATATATGAGTATGTGTATGTACATTTTACTTTCTTACTGGCCCAAACTTACATATTTATGAAATATATGTCTGGTAGTTTTGTTTATTATGTAAAATGGCTAGAACATAAATTATAGTGTTGGACACATAGGGACATAATAAATATTCAGATGATTTGTAAATGTTTCTCAGATCCATAATCTAATAAGCTTTAGATTAATTACATATATATATGTAAAAATGTTACGAGTGTATGTGATTTTAACAAAGAACTCAGCGTTTTATCACGGCCCCCCAGTGGCTTAGCTGTATGTCTGCGGACTTACACGCTAAAATCCGGGTTTCGATTCCCGTGGTGGGCAGAGCACACATAGCCCATTGTATAGCTTTGTGCTTAATTCAAAACAACAACAAAGTTTTATCACGTCAAGAGGACGCGACTCAAACAAAGCCTGTTTCGTAAATTAGCTCTTCATAACATATTTACTGATAGTTTAAGTTTGTCTTTATCAGGACAGTGAACGATAATCAAGCTTGAATACACAATGGAAAAATTTCGGTGTTCTTCTTAAAGCTGCAGTATAACAATCGGTGTACATTACGTAAACTGAAGTAATATATCCTTTACACTGTGTGGTTGCCAGTTTAATGGGTATTTGAATGTTTGTCCTGTTTTTCTTTCTGTGTTTATCTTACTTTATAATGGGGTGTTTAAACGTCTTAAAACACACATACATACATACAAATGTATAAAACGTATTATAGTCTTTCTATTGAGCTACTCGATGCGTTTGCGGTACTTTTATAATTTTATTGTTTTGAGATTCAACAAAACGTATCGTAATATGTATTACGTCACATTTTGAGATCGTTAATTTGTGTTGTACCGTTGGTTTTCTGGGTAATAAAATGATATATTCACCAATAAGGAGGTTGTTCTCTTAAGCTGCGAGTGTATTGTATTGTCCATGTTGTTCATTGTCATACTGCCACGCTCTGTCTTCTCACGGCACGGCCAGGGCCTTCTTTCATGCGTATTACATTTCATAAATTAATCTACGCAAAAGCAGTTATGCGCACGAGCGTCGAAGATTCGCGCCTGTTGAAAGGGGTCTATATTATGTAATGTTATATATTACGTTGATTATTTGTTAGGACACCGCACAACCTATAAGCTACTGAGACGATAATGTCCTCCATAGAATAGCAAGACACCCAGTGCATTAGGTCTGCTGTTAAAGATCAAAACTTGTCTAATACGTCATAACCAGACTCGTTAGAAATAGAGATGATCCTAAGACTAGTGCTGTTAATGTCTTTGAAACGCCTGTAGAGGGCTTCTTTATTGGCTATAATCTGGAGTTATTTGACAGAAAATACCGCCATTAAGAAACTCTCGTTCTATTGAGTAAATTTATTGTGAGCATGCAACATTGAACTCATTATATTTGTAGCTTATCTAAAAAGATAACATCTAGTGTATCAAAGTAGAATTAAGTTATTTCATTTCTAATCGTAGCACTTACATAACATATAGTTCTATTACTTTAAAACTCTGCCATGTCCGGCATGGCCACGCGGGTAAAGGCATATGATTTCTTTTACCATATCTTAAACGAAAAAAAGGCGTGCGACTCGTAATCCGAGGGTCGCGGGTTAGCATTCCCGTCGTATCTAACATGCTTGCTCTTTCAGCCGTTGGGGTGTTATAATTTACGATCAATCCCACCATACGTTGGTAAAAGAGTAGCCCAAGGGCTGGCGGTGGGTGCTGATGACTAGCTGCCTTCCCTTTAGTTTTACACTACTAAATTAGGTACGGCTAGCAAAGATAGCCCTCGAGTAGCTTTGCGCGAAATACAAAACAAACAAACAAATTGAGATTACGAGTCGCACGCCTTTACCCACCTGGCCATGCCAGGCCACCAAAAACAAACAAAAATCCACCAGTTTTATTAATAAATATTTTACCTCATTTTTGGGTTTTGTTTAAACTTTATTCATGTTTACTTTTTATAGTATTCCATTTATTATTCTTATACTTGTTGTTTGGCACAGATAACCTGTTTATTTTGCGCCATAAAACTCTAATCAACCATTAATACATATATTTTATAATCGCATGCGAAAATTATGTAATGCTAAGACTGGTATACTACGAATATTCCAAGTTGTTATCAATTACTTTATTTCAATAAGTCTTTCAAAAGTACTGTTTTGGAGTTTTAAACTTTATACTCTGGATATTTAGCAACAACCTATTTGAACCTTTAATTTATGAAAGTGAAAATATAATAATAAATTTGAAATCTCGCGCTGAACGACTTGTTATATTTTAAAAAGTCCAACACTTTATGGGCTGATATGGTCATACGGTTCGGTCGTTCAACTGACACTGTGAGGGTCACGGGCTCGCATATCCTCCTGCTCCTAAACATGCTACCTTTTTCAGCCATGAAATCCGTTCGTTAGTAAGAGAGTAAACCAAGAGTTGGTGGCGAATGTTGATGATTGGCACTCTTTCACACTTATATTATAATTGGAAATTGTAGGTAACCTTTGTGTAGGTTTGGTCAAAATTCAAATCGGTCTATTTGTTTCGTGAGTGAGATTTTTATGTTTACATAATTATTAATGTACTTATTTTTAATTTCAAATGCAACTAATAGCTAATTTACGAAAACAAAATAAATTATCATTTAAAATGAGTTTTTTTCTCGTCTAAAATTGAAACAAATCTTCCACTCCTCTTGTTAAGATACCTTAGTTATTGTGATAGTGGATTTGTTGGTCCATTTCTTGATGCAGATCCTATGCCTCGTCCAGAACATTTTCTGAAATAGCTACTTCTGTTTTTACTTTCATTTTCTAGCTCTTTTATCGTTCTCGTCGTTATGATACTTTTCGCAATGTTAATTATTTATTTTTATCATAATGTTGCTGCCTTATGTTGCAGCCCCTCGCTAGTACAATGGTATGTCTCCGGATTTACAACGTTAACATCAGGGGTTCGATTTCCCTCGGTGGGCTGAGAAGATAACCCTTTGTGGCTTTGTTATAAGAAAAACACAAACACACTTTCTGTTCTAAAAGAAACATCACTTCACCAATCTTCTCTTTAATGTACTCTCTTTATTGCTTTCCATACTTTCTAATTCTTTTCTCTTTCCATAATTTTGTTATTTTTCCTTCATATTCTGTGTAAGTACTTTCACTTCAGTGTCATTTCTGATCATTCTCTATTTTCATTTTGACGAAACTAGTTGTATTTTTAATGCTATGGATACATAGATTTAGCGTGATATTTATATATCTTACTGAACAAGATCCCAATATTTTGGTAAAAGAGTAGCCTAAGTGTTGGCGGTGGGTGGTGATGAGTAGCTGCCTTTTCTCTAGCCTTACACTAAAAAATTAGGAACGGCTAGCACAGATAGCCCTCGTATAGCTCTGCACGAAATTCACAAACAACTACAAAGCAGGAATCGTATTTTAAACCTGCTTCCTTTATCAATTTTTGCTCCAGTTACTATGGGCCCCAGCATGGCCAGGTGGTTAAGGCACTCGACTTATAATCTGAGGGTCGCGGGATTGAATGCTCGTCACATCAAGCATGTTTGCCCTTTCAGCCGTGGGAGTGTTATAATGTGACTGTCGATCCCACAATTCGTTGGTAAAAGAGTAGTCCAGGAGTTGGCGTTGATGACTAGCTATCTTCCCTCTAGTCTTACGTCACTAAATTAAAGATGGCTAGCGCAGATAGCCCTCATGTAGCTTTGCTTGAAATGCAAAACAAATTAAACCAAATCAATTTATACTGCATATTGGAAAAGATATTTGTTAAGCATGTTAATCATGCTAAGAGCCGTTAAACAATAACATACATTACATCTATATTTTTATTATTTACGTTACATCTCATGTTAAAACATAAATAATAGTGTGATTAATTCATAACAACCTAGTTTAGAATATCTTGTTTGTAAATAATACTGATGTTGTTCTATTCAAGGAGTTTCTGCAATGAGGGTTATCTAATCTTCAATGTACAGCCGTATATTCACAACCGTCTAAGATGTTTTCAGTGCCAGTGGTTCGGCCACTCGAAGAGGTGGTTCTTTAATGTGTGCTCGTGGTAGTGGAAAAGACCATTACGCTTGCGAGTGCAAACTGGATCGTCACTGTTTTAATTGTTGTGGTTTTCACCCCTCTTAGTTCTATTTTTGCCTCAGGTGGGCGGGGGAGAAAGTGGTACAGAGTTTGAAAATGGTTCACAACATTTCTTACGGAAATTTACAGCTCGGAAGTTATTTTCCTCACCTCCAGCTTGGACATATACTACTGTACTACATTCCATTGTTACAGTAGGAGTGCAGATGTCACTTTCTGTGCCTCTAACAGAGTTGTTTTCAAATCAAGTGCAGTCTTTTACCTTCTTTAGATAAGCGTGTTGACAAAACCATGTCTAATCCTATCTCGGGTTCCATCGTTCCTTCTCGTGACTGCTCGGGTCTACTTCCTTTGGCTCCATCTTCTCAATTTAGAATATCCTGCTTGCGAAATAAGATTTGTCACTAATATTATTCATGTCTGTTCTCCATTCATTTCAAAAGTGAATGTTGAGCTCTGTTTGAATTCGCATCTTTTTAGAAGATAGACGAACACTCTGACAGACACCAAGGTTCACGATATACACAACTGGCAAGCGTTCATTGACATCACGTGAACACTTATAATATTACAAGTCAATTAAATCTTAGATGCTTCCGAACATTTTATAGGAGAGATTAAATTTGTCCAAACCTGTTTACTTAGGTAATAAAATTTTCTGTATTCCTGAATATTACAAAGTGAGTCAAACGAACGTGTCAAAAAGTCAAAGCAGTAACCAAATCACAGGACGAACTGAAATTTCATGTTTATATACGATTGACAAAGTTCGAATTATTCAAGCAAAACCTATAAAGTTAAGCTAGCAGCCATTCTTGTGATACGACTATCAACAACGAAAACTTGTTCATATTTCTTATGTATTTCCTGCTTATGAAACTTATATATATATACATACATACACAAAAAACTCTTATGATTGACCCTGACCGCTGGAGGTGATGAAGTTACTGTGACTGCTTTTATAATATATACAAAGTGGACTAAGGTATTAACACGTAAGGACGTTTAGTTTCTAATTACTGTCTATTAATAAAATATAAATTAGTAAATAATTAAGAATGTGTGTTTATTTTGAATTAGGCACTAAGCCATACAACGGGCTATCTGTGCTCTGCCCACCACGGGTATCGAAACCCATATTTTAGAGGTGTCAATCTGCAGAAATTCCGTTATGCCATTAGAGGACCGACTAATAATAAGACTTAGTTAAACCTATAAGCTACTACTAACCATGAAAACGACTGGTGTCTGATCTTAAAAGTAATATGAGACTGTGAAATACTTCATTGAAGGTAGGTGTTAGACAGTGTTATTGGTGATGGTGACAATACAGCATATTTGTGTTTGTTGGTGTTTGCAGCCTTTTTGATTCTATTTAATTTTTAATTTAATTTTTGGCATTATTTTGTTTGTTTTCCATTGACTTCTTTATAATTTTACTTCTTTTTGTCCTTTTAACGGTTGTTTGGCGCAGATAGCCTAACTGCTTTGCACAATAAAACTCCAAACAATCAACCAACTAAGAAACCAATTGAATGTTATTTAAGACACATAACTATTCCTCACAGATGTAAATACCTTTTTATTCAGTTTCTCAACTTGTTAGGTCACATATATGAATTAGTAAAACGAAGGACCTCACTAACTTGTCTTTTTGTGTGGATGATGAGAAATTATAAAATTTTGCCAATCGCAAACATCATTTTTCACAAATCATATAATATTTACCAGTATTAAAGCTTTATATGTACATATGTACCACAATTGTGGTTGATTTTTAGAGTACCCACATGTGAAGAAATAACAGCTTCTGTTTAATGATATAGTTTTCGTCTCTACCTACAACAATATGTTTTATCTTTCGACATATACAACTTTAAGGGTAAAGGGTTACGAAAATTATCGCCTTTCCGAGTTGTTTTCGTTTATCTATTGTGGTTTTGAAAGCTAATAGTTTTTGTTGGTACTGTTATGTACATGGCGTCCAAATGATCTCTTGATTTTCCATAGACATGTATGTAGGTCAGAGTGATTAATAACTGGAAAAGTTGCATTGTACACACAAGGTAACCATAAAGCAGAGAAGAGCGCTGAAGAGTCGGTGCTTATTAATTGTAAAAAAATGATAAACAACAATATTCTCTTTATAGGCTCTTAAGTAGAACTCAGCCCATATACTTTAAGAACATGACCATACTGTCTCATTTATTCTCTCAAATTTGCATTCAGTACAGTTCTTCAAATCTATCTGCCTGTTTATTTAGACATCCGAAATTGTATTTCGAAAACATTTATGTAACAATTCTGATCATTATGTGATAATGTAATTTGTTTTCTGCTTACAAATGAAGACGTTCAGTTTGCAGTACTTATCACGCTAAACAATACTTACGATATTTATGTTTATCTCCAACAGTGAAACAAGAGAGTTACTTTCCAAAGGAATATCAGTCACGCTGTAATAACGGTGTAAGGAAGCACTCATATCAGAATCATATTGCTTGGAAAATAAGATTGCTGAAGAGTGCACATTTTAACAGTACAGTGTAAACTGTGCACACGAGATTCGTAACGGAAACCGTTCCGAGCTTTAGAAGTTTGCGAAAAGCTGTTTATTAGAAAATCCCTGAATCACTGCACGCTGTCTTGACACTCATCATAGAGAAGAAAATGGTTTCTTAAGAACTAGTGGTGGTTAGTGAAATATAGCCATAAATTTGGTAGACCATTCTAGGGACGTGAATATTACACCATTTCTGCGAAACATCGTCTCGAGAAACATTATTTCTACTCCCTGGATGTCGTATATTGGTCGTATCCAATGTCAACTAAAAAAGTGGAAAGCTGGAATAAATCACAAGCATTTAGATGCCTGTGACAGGATTTGAAAAATATGACATTTCATGAGATCTTTTCAAGTAATAAAATTTTACTCTGCCTGTTTTGAACATACACTTATATGGTGATCTTGAACTCCGTCAATAAGCTTTGTGTGATACTCAAGAAACGTCTTTGTTATGAGGGTATGCACCATACACTATACTGGTAGTGAAGAAAGAACGTAACTACAAGTATTTTTTATCATTGTAACCTGTGTACTTGAGAAGATTCGCTCCATCACTCGAAATGTCTTATTTAAACAGTTTCTGTGTTTAAATGAACAACGTATTAGTTATGTGCGTGCATATTAGCTCTCTATGGTTAAAGGTTTATGCATAGCTGAAAACCTCGATGAATTTCTTGATCTGTTTATCTGTTTAGCTTGATCTCAAAGTGACATATTATATTCACAATTACATATTTACAGAAAAGAACTCTGTACAACGATCATTAAGTTGATAAATTTTAGATATGTGGAAGATAAAGCAAGAAATAATTTTGGTAAAATTAGGAACGTTTAGAATATTAATGATGATAACGTGTAGACTAGTGGTACCTAAGTTTAAGTGGATTGTTTGATTTTATTAATAAGATATTTTTGATACTTCTTCTGTTATCATAAGATCATGCTCGTGTCTTAAAATGGTGACACTATTAAAAACACTGTGGTTGTTTTTGTTCACATTGACGTGGGTAGGGTCTTGATGTTCTGTTAATAGAGTGTTCAAATTACGTCCTATTTTTATGTAAAAATGTTGGAATTTGCTACTTTGTATTTCGTATATGTTTCCTTGTTCGGATGGGTTCGGCGTATGAGGTTTTAAACTTATATTTCATTTTCATTCCAGGGACTAAAGTGTATCTAGTCATTATGTTAAAATGCTGTATTTTCGTGTTAATAATTTTTTTCAAAATTTTTCGAGGTTTGTTTAAGTTTTCTGCATACAAGATACTATCAGTAATTAGGCATCATTTATTTTGTAGAGTGGTTTTTGTGAGACACGTTTTGTCTGCGCGTCTTTCATAAGTAGTTGATGCAACCATTGCATAAGGAAATTGGTTTATGTTATTGAATTAATTGTACAACTCTCTAATTGATTTTTTCTATGGGCAACAGTTCGTATGAACAATCTAAAATCCGGGTTTCGATACCCGTGGTGGGCAGAGCACAGATAGCCCATTGTGTAGCTTTGTGCTTAATTCTAAACAACCTTAAGTTATCATTTCTGTATTGTTTACATCTCGTGTTTTTAAACTGCTTTAACAGTTTTCCCGGCATCCCATGCAGTGATTTGCCATCAACCCACAAGTTTGTTTCTAACTTGAAAAATAAAATTCCTAGAAACAATGGTGAGTTTGTTTGTTTGGTTTTGAATTTCGCTCAAAGCTACTCGAGGGCTATCTGTGCTAGCCGTCCCTAATTTAGCAGTGTAAGACTAAAGGGAAGGCAGCTAGTCATCACCACCCACCGCCAACTCTTGGGCTACTCTTTTACCAACGAATAGTGGGATTGATCGTCACACTATAATGTCCCTACGGCTGAAAGGGCGAGCATGTTTGGGGCAACCGGGATGCGAACCAGCGAGGCTCAGATTACGAGTCGCACGCTTTAACACGTTTGGCCATGTCGGGCCGCACAACGATGAGAATTAAATTCAAAAATTTGTAAGATGATCTATTTACTTTTAAAAGATTAAACTGTGTATTAAGCACAAAGCTACACAATGAGCGCTCTGTGCTCTGCCCACCACGGGTATCGAAACCCGGATTTTTGCGTTGTAAGTCCGCAGGTACATCGCTGAGCCGTCGGAGAGCTTGTGTTTTGTAACGTACATATCTCTATGTTTTTTTTCCTATTTATAATATAGGTTTATTGGGTAAAGGAAACTTTCGAGATGTTCTATAAAACATTTTTTCAGCTTCAATGTCATGTTTTTAATATATTTTATAACCAGGTTTCTTTCTGAGTTGCATTTATTTCGCTATCTACGTTTCATAGCACAGCGTCCCCTGGTGGTACATATCTTTGTTTGTGTGTAGTTAAGCACAAAGCTACACAAAGGGCTATGTGTGCTCTGCCAAACATCAGTTTCAAACCCGGTTTCTAGAGTTGTAAGTCCGCAGATTTACCACTGTGCCATTGGGGTGCAGTAATTTTATATCGACAAGTATAAATGGATTGTTATAACTTACCATTTTTTAGTTCTATGTATGTTGACGCGAATATATTTTACAACCGTGTAACATGTTGTTCCTACTAAGTAAATAGTTGTATAATAAGTTAAAGACACACTTAATATATTTCATTTAATCTAATTTCCAAATACTCAGCTTTTCAAAGTACAAATGTACCTAAATGCCACTTCGTATACTGTTGTTGATTAATTTAATTTTCTTTATAGTGGTTTATCAAATACATTCCTGTGACGCAATCTTTATATACATAGTTATGCTTGTTTTTGAATTTCGCGCAAATCTACACGAGAGCTACCTATGCTAGAAACTTCAGGGTTCTACATGTGTAGCATACAATCAACATGTTTCTTCACATTTCTTGTTTCAGCAGTGTTTAAAATTCTTTGAGAAATTACAATTACAATTATTTGAAAATTAATTTCAATTCTTAATACATCATCCAGAAAGATCTGGAGGTCTCCAAACATTATACAGAATGTTCACTATAAAAATTACATATTATGAAATACAATCAATGTGATCGTGAATGTTCGTCCAGAAACAATATCAAAATGGAAACTGTTTATGAAATCTGTTTTCTGCGTAAGGCAATCGCTTAAAAAGAAATGTTCCCTGCTGGTACAGTGGTAAGTCTACAGAGTTAAAACGCTAAATTCAGGGATTCGATTCCTCTCCCTGCACTCAGCAGGTAGTCCGATGTGGCTTTGCTATACGAAATCACACACACTAAAAAGAAATATATTTTTCTGAATATTATATAAGTGGAAAGAATAATTTTCTTTATAGTTTCTCAGATACTATTAAAAATAAACAGTACATCCGCAATTATTTTAAATAACTATTCAGCTGCAAAATTCCAGGTTTTTTGTGTTTGTTTCCAAAAGTCACTCAAAATAATTTAGAAGAAAGAACATTTTGCCAAAACTGACATTCTCAGACATGCTCTGTAACAAGTGACGTGTTTCTGAATCTTTAACCAATAAAGTTTCCTTTTAAAAAATTCTCTGGGTCCCTTTATAAAATAAGGCCAGGCATGGCTCGGTGGTTAAAGTGCTCGATTCATATTCCGAAGATCGCGGAATCGAATTCCTGTCACACCAAACATGCTCGCTCTTTCAACGCTCAATCCCACTATTCGTTGGTAAAAGAATAACCTAAGAGTTGACGGTGGGTGGTGATGACTAACTGCCTTCCCTCTAGTCTTATACTAGTAAATTAGGGACGGCTAGTGAAGACAGCCCTCGTGAGGCTTTGCGCAAAATTAAAAACAACAACAAATAAACCACAAAAAGATCATTTTATTATTTCTAGAGCAAATTAATATTATTAACGTATTCTTTGCTACCGCCATGAAAAAATTAGTATTGTTATAAGAGTCAATGGTAATATTTGAACACAAATCCTAAATATTTAAGGTCATGAAAATTATGATTTTGCCCTGGTGAGATAGATTGTAAATATAAAACTGTTTCATTATGCAGATAAATCTAAAATATATTGAACTTTTCATTTTAATTGATTTCTAAACAGCAACCATATTTTAAAACCTAACCCTGAATATAATTTTAATCATTTGTACCAATTACACGTTTCAATCGTTCATTGAATAGTTGACATTAATCTAAGAAACTGTACGCATCTTACCTGGTATCAACACAATCACAGTGAATTGTGTTATCTTTCACGGTTGTCTTGTACGGCAGGTCTTTTTGATACAAGATTTGTTATTAAAAGTTGAAATTAAAAATTGGTATAAAAACAAAGTTCACGAAAAAAATAAAACTACTTTATGTGTTGTATATTATATCCCATAGTTTATAATGGTGATAGTCAAGCTTTAATTTTGATTATTCACCTATATTTAATACTTACTAAAATATGCTTTAAATAAACTTTTATTACTCATAAGGTATACACGTATTGAAGATAACTTTTTCTCTTTATGCACTTATGGTATTTATTGTGTTTCAATAAAAATAAAATAACGTATGACCATGTCACTTAATCAAGAAATACCATTACAAAAGAGACTTGAATACAATAGGCATCGAATGACATACTTTTGATCACATTGTGGCATGCATGCAAAGCATGAGATCTCAAGCTGTAAACGTCACAATGACCATTACAAAGGATAACCGAATGATAAACCGGATGGAGCAAGGTTCATGTCTGAGGATTTTCTAAAATTTCCTGACAACTACAAACGTCACGACTTCCGGGTAGCAGGGCTAGGAAGTGGTCAGAAGTGAACTGAAATCAACATTTTTCTTACCGCAATTTCCTCTTCATTCACGTGGCTATAGTAAAACGAGTTGAATGAGAGGCTTAGGCAGCTCTGACAGCATCAAAAGACATATGCTAAATTTCGGTTTAACAAGAAAGCTTTGAAAACTGAAATGCTTTGGTTGACTTCACGGTTTAAAGGAACCGGAAGGGAATTATTTGTTTTGTCTTCAGTGATTGGCAGCTAGGAGTTAAACTTATGCACATTATTGTTAGTTGTAGTTTACTTGTAAAATGTGAAAGACTTTCATTAAATATTGTAATAATATATATTTAATTTTATTGGAAAAATCTGAACTTGAGGCAAGAGAAAAGTTATAAGCATGTTTGGACTCCAAGTAGGATGATTTATGGTTCACGACCCATTGTCTCAATAAACACGGTTCAACAAAAGTAGCCCAACAGTTGGCGATGGGTGATGTTAACTAGCCGCCTTCCATTGTAATTTTATCAATTCAAAATAAGATATAGCTGGTGATGTTGACTAGCTGTCTTCCCTATTAATATTATCAGTTAAGAATTAATCTCATTAATACTACCCGTGCACAGCTTTGCAGAAAGTTCTGAAAAATGAACAAACAACAAAGAAATTAAAACTAGCATTTATAGAGCGAGTTAAGCTACTATCACAAACCAGTATTATGAAGGTATAAGTGAAAACATTAACTTCAGTAAGCGAGTGAGTCAAAAGATAATTATTGATGAATATCGTTATCTAATATTACTTGTTATTGATATTAAAAGATATTTTTAGAATATCATATGTGCTGTATTTTATTTTTGAAATTATGTTTTTTGTTTTTTTATTTGATTATTAGAAAAAATATTTATTAATCAATATTAATGACATATTGTTTATTAATACTTGTGTAAAGTCCTGGCCAGGTACTTTTAACAAACTATGTTTTGGTGAGTGTGAATATTTATTGTTTTTGTTAAACACTTATTGTAGCGTCATGTTCATTGTAGTCCGTTAAAGTATTGATTCATTTCTTCTTACTTCAAAGTTTAGTTTATTTCTTTTATCAGTTGATACTTTATTAGTGTTAATTTGGTAAACCACAAAGGAACAAGTTTATGATATTTTTTTCTTTTATGATTAAGATAAAGTTATTTTGAGTAGTATATTGAAAAAACAACAACAGTAAGATAAACTGTTAATTAAGGATAAACATATGTGTCGAAATCGCTGAAGCTTCTAACGAGTACATTATACTGCCCAAGTGTATTATAACATTGAATTAGATATCTAATTGTATATTGTATGTATGCTTTCTTATAGGAATGGCACATCGAGCCATCTGCTACGCCCATCGCGGGGAATCGAACTCCTGATCTTAGCAATGTAACTCCATAGACTTACAGCTGTCCTAGCGGAAGGCAACTTTATGTTCTTCTAGTATGTTATAACATTAAGTTACGGATCTCACTTTGTAATGTTCTCGTGATATAACACAAAGTTAGGTATCTGACTTTATACTCTTCTAGTGTATTATATACCATTGAGTTAGGTATCTAATTTTATTCTGTGTGTGTGTGTTTTCTTATAGGAAAGGCACATCGAGCCATCTGCTGCCCCCATCAAGAAGAATCAAACCCCTGATTTTAGCACTGTAACTCCATAGACTTACCGCTATTCTAGCGGACGGCGGCTTTATGCTCTTTTAGTATATTATAACATTAAGATGTTAACATGTTAGAAACAAGATAGGAATAATTTATATACAGGGGGATCCAGATTGATTGTGTTTTTAGATACTTGGGGGCCATTGGTTTTTTTATTCTATTCATTTTTTTACCTGGCTTTTGGGCAAATTTTATTTTAGCTTGTTTTTGTTTTACTTCTTTTTGCCTTTTTTAACGGTTGTCTAGTGCAGATAGCCTGGTTGCTTTGCGTCATAAAACCCCAAACAACCAACCAACATTTACAGAGTGCACGTAATTTAATAAAAATTTAAAAATGTAGTATTTCGTTTCAACCTAAATATATACAAATATAAGCTATTATATTTATCAAATCTAGGTGTAGCAATCAGTACTTAAAAATTCGAGTTTTTATTTCGACTTAGAAAAGTCGACATTGCAACAGTTCATTTTTAATTCTAAACTTGTTGGACTACGAAAAAATTCTAATGGCACTGAGTTAATTAATTAAAAATTTGTGCATTTCTATTTCCCAGTTCTACAAACATTTCCTCGAGGTAAATTCTTGTACTTTTTATTTATCTTCTATGGGATCTGAACATCCATCTACGTATTTGCCATGTGTTGTGACTGGTGATTGAGAGGTCCAACTCCAGCAGGCCACTTTGGCTTTGAATTACAGTAGATAGGCGGTCTTTGGATAGCTTCTCTACGATCATTCAGCTGGCTTTGTTGGGCTATGGTAAACTGAGTACAAGTGTTGGACGTTCTCCACCTATGTGCAGTTTTCCTGTTTGACACTGCAGTGCACCCCCTCTAGGACTTCATGGTAGATGGGGTCAGCGGGCACTGAATCTTTCTTCTTTCGTCATTGATGCCCCAAATACAAATTAAACTAAGACAATAAAAGACCTCATCGTTAAACATGTTTTGAACAATAATCTTCACCTTCTTCAACACCTGCACCTTATTGTTTTATAACACATTCTTTTTAAGACAAATCTTTAGGGAAAATGTCTCCCATTTTTATTCGGAAAGGATTAGAGGAGATTGCTGGTACTCCAAAATCAGTCAAGAAACTACATTTTGGAGAATCTTGGTGAAAACATCTACCCCAAAACACAGTGAACTCCTCTAAAACTATTGGGAATATACCCCTGAGGTTACTCCCCATACTACTTTGAATTCATCATGAGGAGTTATTGATGATAAGGATTTGAAGATTAACCCAGAGACAAAGATTCTCGCTGGTTTCTCCATCAAATGAGTTTCTGCAATGAGGATTATCTCAACATTTTGAGGTACGGCCTCAAAACTCTTGCAGCTCTCTGGTGTTTTCAATGTCAATGGTTCGTTCGGTCACTCTACATCGACGACTTTCACATCTCGTGTCAGTCATCATGCATGAGCTTTATTAAGCAGCAGCTTGAAACTGTCATTAATCGTTTGTGGACAACAGAAAATGATTTTAACATTTCATTAATTAAAATCATTTGCATGCACTTTTTCTACCAACGGTATATTCACTCCGATCCCGAGCTCTTTCTTGGGGCTTATTTCTATCCATAAGCTGATCTTCATTTTACATACTAAGAATAATGTGTATAAGGGCACTAAAAATACTCCATTTTCTCTATTCCATCTATTTGGAAGTGGATCGATGTTCTATTCTCATGATATATTATACACTCATTCAATTAAAACTGGAGTATGATTTAACTGGTTTATGATCTAGGACCTTGGCTTTGAAGATGTTGGAACTTGCTCACAATCTAAAGTATCAGCTCCATGTAGGGACTTACTGCACTTCTTTAGTCCAGTTACTGTACATCGAATCCCAACAATATACTCCCCATTACTTACAACAATCTTTGCAGTATGCTAAAAAACTACGATCCTTACCATAGTACCTTACTTGGGGTTGTGTTTTCCTTCCTCAATGGGCCATGCTTTTTCAGAATAGAGAGTCTGCCATTGTTCCTTTTGGTTTTCGTATCCAGGCAAAGCTGGCTGAAATGGATTTGACTTAGAATGACATTACTGTATCCACTAGTCAGCCCATCCAACAGTGGATTATTGCCATCCCCGTATGTGACCTTTCTTTGAGTCATTTGAGAAAGGCGAATATTCCCTATTGGAAGTATAGTCCCCTATTTTCGGTTTCTAACCAATTATTCTGGATACCAGGCCACAGTGGTATTTGCGTGAACGAGTTCGCTGGCACTACAGCTAAGTCCGTGTGCTCTGGTGTTAACTATGGTCCTGTATTGAAGGTTCGACTCCGAACCAGTTGGTATTTGATTTTCAGTGAGCAACGAGATAACAAACTATTTCAGATCAAACCCTCTGTTGCTCTTTGGCCATCTTATTTCCATTAGGATCAGAAATAGAAAGTTGTCCTGGCGAGGCTACATATTGGTTACAGTTTTTAACTCATCGTTTTCTTTTATCTGGGATTGGTGCACCAGTTTGTGGCTTTTTTTTAATACTCAAGCCACAAAAGCTCACGATTTACAGTCGTGTGGCGTTTACGACCGTGAGTGACGGCACCATTTTTTATTTTTTTTCAGCGGTTTAACCCTGATGCTGGATAATGTCCACTGTCCACTTTATATGGGTTTTTTTAATTTTTAAGGGCCATTGACATTTATAATTCTTTATACTTTTTACTCAAAATTTGTCCTTTTGTTTTGTTTTGTTTTAATGTGAATTATCTCGGTGTAGATTTATGTACGTAATGAGGGGATCAGAAAAGGTTTTGTACTTTTCAGTTTACCTCGTCTTGTATCAGAACATCCGCTCACGTATTTGCCATGCGTGGCGACCCTTGAAGGGGAAGAAAGAATCCTGGTGGTTCAGGTGTCCAACTTAACACACCACTTGACCATGAATTCCTATAGAGAAGAGGCTGGTGAACTTGGGCTAAAGTCAACTGAGTACCAGTGTTAGATGTTCTTAACGAGTGTTGTAGACATTGTGTCTGATGCTGTTGTTGAGGTATAGTACTAATGAAACCCTGGCGTTGTTCCAATGTCTTTGTTTTGCATTCTAGTGCGTCATATAGTAGGGCTCCATGGTGGGTGGGGACAATGGACATTTAAATATACTTCCTTTACTATGAATACCCTATCTATGAAAAAAATAAAAATAAATATAAAAATATTGATAAAACAGATTATTGGAAAATGACGACTCTCTTGTACAGTCATCGTCACAGTCAGATTATATACCTCGATTTTTAATTATTCATTCCTCATCAGAGAAATCTTCATGGCAAATATCTCCCTTTTTTATTCAAAAGAAATTAGAGAGGCTTGCTGGCTCCCTCGAGTCAGTAAGGAAGTTATGATCCAGAGATATTTTGTTCGAAACATCTTTACCACAACATAATAAACTTTTCTTGAATCCGAACGTGACCCGCAGCTTTGAATTCTTCCAGAGGAGTTATAGTTTAGAGATATTTCTAAAACATGCACAAGTCAGAGATTCTTGCTACTTTTTCCAGCCAAGACGTCTATGCAGTGTGCTGAATCTCCACTCACATAGACGGAATAATGCAACTTATAAATGTAATTATTTTGACGTTCACATCACTAGATCCACCTTCCACTATCAAAACAGGTTAATTAAACTATAAGGTTAGGACATACATTCGAAACCCTCTCTGATATTTTTATTGCCAGCGGTTCAGACAATCATACACTTCTTGTCGTGGATCTTTAACGTGTGCTTGTTGTGATGTCAAAGACCACAACGCCTACGAGTGTAAACTTGAATCACAGTGTGTCAACTGCAGTGGTTCACACCCCTCCTACTGTCGTTCCTGCCCTATGCGGGTGGAGGGGAAGATGTACAAAGTTTAAAGACTATAAATGATATCCCTTATCAAGAAGTTCAGAAGATAATGTCCCCCACTCCATCTTAGACATACACTGCTGCGCTGCGTTCCACTGCTAAGGTGGGAATGCAGGCATATCTCTTCAAACCACCTCACGAGTCTTTTGACCTCTACGATTAATAGAGTAGACGAATCAATGTCTTCTCCTATATCTGTCCCGATCACACCTTCCAGTTGCTCTCTGCATCCACTTCCTTTGGCTCCGGGCTCTAACGCTTCCTCGGGTCCCTGTTCCTCTCCTGCCCGTCCCGATATACAGAACGATTACACTATGTAACACAAATTTTGTTCCTGAATATTATGTGTTATTTCTTAATTGCTTATGTTGTAAAAGTACATAAAATGACCATTATTCTCTTCAAACTTTGCTTTTGTGACCTGGGTAATGAAGTTTAGAAATTAACCTATTTTCTATGTAAAAACGGGCAAATTTGCACATTTTCATTTACATAATGTTTGAATAAAACAACATATGAATCAAGACCTACATTTATTTATACTAAAGTTACACAGAAATGTTTAGAAGTGAGTAGTTTTTTGAGATTTGCGACTGAGATGTAAATCATTTTCATGTATCAGCCCTCAAATATAGTCTCCCGTCATGCTTTCGTCATACGTTTCCAGGTCATAAAAACAAAGTTTGAAAATAAAAATAGGTCTTTTTCATTTACTTTAGGCATAACCAATTAGGAAATAGCACTTTTTGCCGAGGACCAAGAAAAAGTAAAAATTTTGTTACACAGTTTTATTTATTCACGTTCTCAGTCGCTGGAACCTTTTTCCAATGACAAAGACCTGCCCATTCGACCAAGGACAGGATCCATGGAGGTCGACAGATATATCAGTGTTGAATAAATTTGTACAAGTGCCTCGTATTTGGACCAGATTTGTCATCTAATTATGTTTTAAAATATATATCAATGTACCAAGTTACCTTGTATTTGGACCAAATATGCTACCTAGTTGCAGGTTGTAAGATATATCAGTGTACAAAATTTGTGAAAAACAAACAACAAATTATTTGAGCTTAAATCCGTATATTTCTATCAAATAGAATTTATGTACTTTCGATGAAAAGGAAAAAAACTCAAGAAAATACATTGAATCAAAATTCGATTTTGTATTTTTAGCAAGTGTGTGTTTTCTTATAAAAAAGCCACAAAGAGATATCTACTTAGCCACCGAGGGAATCGAAACGCTGATTTTAGCGTTGTAAATCTGGAGACATACCGCTATACTAGCGGGGGACGTTTTATTAGCGCATTGCCCTGAAAGTTGATATGCAAATTAAGTGTTCAGTAGAGCATCTCCACTAAAAAATATATATTAGTTTGGTTTACTACAGTTCGAGCTATATAAAATGGAAAATTGTTAAACTATCACACCCGTTAATATCATATACTGTGTGCTGCAAACTTGTTTTGGTCACATAATCCAGGACCGTGTGTTTTCATACATATATGTTTATTCATTTTATATAATATTTCTTTTAAAGTGAAACACTTTTCGACCGAGTTTTTTCTACGTGTTTTAGTAAAAAAAACCAACAACAAACAAACGAAAAATTCCTGGGGTGTTTAGGGATAGTTATATCCCCTTTCGCCTCGCTCGCGATAGAATTTTGATGTGTGCATTGAAAATTTGGATTAAATTCTCCTAGTTTTTCTTTCATATGAGATGATCGTGAAGATTGACATAGTGAAGGTAGTTTCAGAGAAAAGCAACAGAAAAAGTCCGGTCGATTCAAGGTGTTGGAGAGAATTCAGTCTAGGCTGGACTGAAGAAGAACGAAAAGAAGCAAGTCTACAATATATCAAACTTCCCATGGAGGCCACGGGGGAGCTGGGAGCTGTAAATCGAAATGTCTCAGAGTTTGCTGTGGGGGAAAACGGGAATACCCCGAGAAAACCCAATTTTACAAGACAGGCGCCGAATATTCTACCTGTCCTGTGCACAGTGGTGGAATATAAAAAACCCATCAAATAATGATTAGTAAATTCATCAACATATTGTGTTCAATGTTACTTTATGGTGTCTTGGAGGCCAGATATGCGTTGTATGTGGATATTATTTTGTGTGGGGCGCTTGTTATGGTATGTAATTTGGCTGTTAAGGAGTTACGTGTGTCTGCGTTTTCATAGTATTTGTAGGCTAGTGGTGTAAAGCGATCTGTGAGAAGAGGTATATTACAAATTTCGTGCATGTATTTGATATGACTGTATTTAGGTACTGTAAGTGCTATTCTTAGGACTTTGTGGCGATGGATCAATGGTATCTGGGTATTTTGCCCTGGAGGGTCAGGTTCTCTTTGACCTCTTCCTCCTTCCTAAACTTATTTTCCCTAACTGTTTGTATGTTAGGTCCTTCTCAGGGCATATTGGGAAAAAGTTCCTTCTACGTTTACTCTACATTTTCTGTTTTCCAAAAAGTTAGATAACCAGCGAATAATTCCTCGCGGTAGTTCCATTTCATTCATTCGGAACCTTAGACCGTCATGCCAAACGGTGTCGAATGCTTTCTCGATATCGAGGAAGCAAGCGACTGTACATTCGTTTTTGTTGAAACTATCTATTATGGTTTCGGTTAATCTTATTAAATGGTCTGTCGTTTGTCTAAATTTTCTGAATCCATTCTGTTCTTCTGGTAATTTTGATGTTATCTCTAAGAATGTGGAGAGTCTATTACTTATTATTCTTTCAAGAATTTTGCCAATACAGCTGGTCAGGCTGATTGGTCGGTAGCTATTTGGTTTATTCGCTGGTTTTCCTTCCTTATGAAACATTAAAATATTTGCTAGCTTCCAAGAAACTGGAATATATCCTGAGGATAGCGATAAGTTAAATAGTGAATTTAGGTGGTCAAACAATTTCGGAGTGCCCTTTTTTAGGAGAATAGCTTGTATTTCATTTTCTCCTGGTGCTTTGTTTTTGGTGTTTTTTATTGCTTCTAGTATTTCATATAGGGATATTTCCTTTGTTAGTAATGTGCTTTCATAATCAGTGTTAGAACTTGTATTTGTATCAGTTATGTTTACTGGAAATATTGGTTCATATTGATGTTTATTATTTGCTATGTGATTAGTGACTTTATTGTAGAAGTTTATATTCATATTTGGATCTGTGTGAGTTTTAAGTGTATTTTGGAGTTGATCCTTGAAAGCTTCGGCTATTTCTTTATTTGTGTGTGCAGTGGTGTTATTATGTTCAAGTGAAGGATATTTCTTTGTGTTTGTGTTTTCATTTGTGAATCGTTTAAGATGTGACCAGAATTTTTTCGGGTCAGTTATGTTGTTTAGTTTATTACAGTAATTGTCCCATTTATTTTGTTTTTGTTGTTTTATTTGAGTTCTGATGTGATTTTTAATGTTGTTTATTTGTGTTTTAGTTTCTCTGTTTCTTGTAATCATGTACTGTCTTCTCAGTTGTCTGCGCTTTTTGATTAGGTTGATTATTTCTGTGGTGGGTTTCCATGTGTTGATTATTTCTGTGGTGGGTTTCCATGTGTTGTTTGGTTTGTTGTTTTGGTATTGTTAACTTGGCTGCTTTCTGAAGGCAATCCGTGATTGTTTGACAATAGTTGTCCATTTTGACATGCGTTTTAACTTCTTTAATAATTTTATTAGGTAACAGATTATCTAATTATTGTTTATAGCATTGCCAATCTGCTTTACTGTAATTAAATTTTTCTTTCCTATATGTTATATTTTTATGGGGAGGCGAGATCGAAGACGCAAAAAATTGGGAGATGATCACTATCTACATCTTTTCCCACTTGAAATTTTATTAATTTCTGGCTTAAATTATGTGTACACATACACAGATCTAGTATGTCACTAGTGTTAGTGGAATAGGATGTATGTGTTGGGGTGGTATCATTCAATAAAGCTATGTTATTATCATCTATAAATTGTATTAATTTTCTACCATTGGAATTAGAACTTCGGCATCCAAAGGACACATTTTTACTATTTAAATCTCCCATAACTATGGTGTTTTGATTGTGGGAAAAGATGTTATTAAGTAAAGTTATATCTAATTGTTTATTGGGTGAGCAGTAAATTCCTGCTACGGTTATTTTAGTTTTATTCTTTTGGAGGATATCTACAGTAACATGTTCATTGTTACTGTTTAATTTGATTTCTACTGCAGATAAGTCCACTTTGTGGAGCAGCATAATGCCTCTGTTTTCATCATTTCTATTTTTTCTGTCTTTTCTAATAGTTGAGTAATATGGTATTTTAAATCTATTATTATTGTATGTTAGAGTTTCACTTATTATTATAATCTGGGGGTTTAATTCTTCTATTAGGTCTTCGATCTCATGTTTCTTGGAAGCTATTGCACCTTGGATGTTGATATACACTACTGTGAAGATTGAGCTGTGAGCATGTAACCTGTTAGTGTAGTTATAATGTAGGGTATATGAGGTGTGATGTGTTTTATGGAGATAGTGATCAGTAATTCCAGAAAGTTAGTTGTCTGGTTTGGTTTGGTATATTCTGTTATAAATTCTGTAATTACGTTTTTGAAAACTGTTGAAAACAGGCTTGTTTTGTCTGTTGTGTTAATATTCGTTTCTTGTATGGTGGTGTTATTATCTTTTGGTTTTTGTGTTTGTGTTAATGTGTTCTTGTTCTGTGTATTAGTGTTCTGAACTTGTTGTTTAGGTGGTTCTTTTCCTTTTAACATTTCTGCATACGTGGTTTTTGTTGTTTTATTGAGCTCTGTTGATGTGCTTGTTTCAGGTAAGCTGTTTGTTTTCGGTTGATTCTGTTCTGTTGGTGTGTCTGTTTTAGGTAAACTGTTTGTTTTCGGTTGATTCTGTTCTGTTGGTGTTCTGACCTAATAAATACGTTGCTTTATTTGTTTATATTTTTCACAGCCTTTGTAATTTGCTGTGTGGGTTTGACCACAGTTACAACATTTAGGCGTTTCTTTTTCTTTTTTGCATTGGTTGATATGGTGTTCCCCGCCACATCCGCAGCACCTCGGTGATGCTAAGCAAGCTGCTGAAACATGTCCATATCTTTGGCAGTTGTAACACTGTGTTACAACAATTGACGGAGTTTTTAATTGCTCCACTTGGTATTTCTGATACCAGAGCATTATTCCACTAGTTATTAAATTTTGGACATTGTAACTGTCGTCAATATCTATTCTGATTAGATTTGTGGGTGCCTGTGTTTTCTTAGATGTTATTCTCTCAATTTTTGTGTGTGGTATGTTTTGTTCATCCAGTGCTTGTTTGACTAATTCCAGGTCAATCGTCTGATGAACCCCTCTTACCACAATTGCTTTTGGTTGCGGTTTACTTCCTGGAAGGTGGATTTTAATGTTTCCAGGTTTAAAGGCATCTGTTGGCCATTCTTTAAGCAGTCTGTTAAGATCGACCACATCTTGCCCTTGCACAAGTACACCGCCTCTTGGCAAACGCTTAATGTTAACTATATTAACATTAGGTTTGCATCTTTTCACCTCTGTGGCAAGCAGGGGTTGATTATACTGACCCGGAATGCCTTATATTATTACCGCGTATTGTAGTGGTCTTGTTTTTGCTACTGTATTGTAGTTGTTTTTTGTTTTTTTAACATTTCTTTTTGATATGACAGTGATAAAGTCTTGGTCCTCCAAGTCTTGATCACTGTCATTTTTTTCTTCATTATTATTTTTAGTCATATCAACATCCTCGGTGTTGCTGTTTTTTACCGTTACATAATCGGGACTTGACCCTACTTTAGTTGCAGGGGTAGCTACCTCTACCTCAGTATTAGTAGCCACCACTGCTTCTTCTTCGTATTCTGAGTTTTCCGAAGAATTAATAATTTTTATTAACTTTCTCTTAGCTTTACTTTCTTTTTTATCACGTTTTTATTAACTTTCTTAACCATACTTAATTCCTTTTTTGCTAGACTACACAGAGCTAGCAATGGGGAATTATTAATGTTATTGCCACCAATTTCACTTGACTTACCTGTATTCATCTTTTGTTCAGCCGTAACGGCTTTTCCCGTCATTTCTTTTGTAGGTCTTATTGGTCCCGTAGTCGAGATCTTTGCGGTTTCCCGCTCTTCTGTCGTTGATTTCAGTTGTACTCAGTGAGTTCTTTGAGCGATGTGTTGTCTTGATCAGAAAATAAATTAAATTTAAGTTCTTCTTCTTATATTTTTAGTAAAATTTCAAGCCCAAATCGCCTTCAACAAGAGCCAGACAAAAAAACGTCCGATTTGTTTCGACAGGACTTTGTTCTGCTGGTTTGTTTGTTTGTTTTGAATTTCGCGCAAAGCTACTCGAGGGCTATCTGAGCTAGCCGTTCCTAAATTAGCACTGTAAAGACTAGAGGGAAGGCAGCTAGACATCACCATCCACCGCCAACTCTTGGGCTACTCTTTTACCAACGAATAGTGGGATTAACCGTCACATTATAATGCCCCTACGGCTGAAATGGCGAGCATATTTGGTACAACCGGGATTCGAACCCGCGACCCTCGGATTACGAGTCGAACGCCTGAACACGCTTGGCCATGTCGGGCCTTTTTCTGTTGGAGTTGAAATGATGTGGCTATGGTTTTTTGCATGTTGTATGTGATTTGAGCGCCGTACTCAATTAGCGTTTTAGTCTCGAAGGTGTGATGACTACATGTAACAATTTCTAAAAACATACTAAAATCTCAAGATGAGTATTTCACGGTATCGACTGACTTCTGTAGTAAAAACTAAAGTTAAATCATTTGTTTTAGTACAAAGCTACACGACGGGTTATCTCAGCTATGTTCACTACAGGGAAATGAATCCCAGATTTCAGTTTGTAAGTTCACAAACGTACTATTGTAATTTATTAAATACGTAGAAGGAATTTGGAATAAGTACTTATTAAAACATATGCTACACGTGATTTCACATTTCATATGCAAGGTTGCTGTTCCATTATAGTCCTAACATTTTATCGTTTCATATGTTAAGTATTGCTTTACATTCCAGAATAGACTCGATTTCATTATAAAACACATGGGTTAAAGATAAGAAATAGAAAATAAATGCAAGTAAAAGTGAGTTGATTGCTTAAATTATTTTTAAGTTGGATAATCAGTGTTTAATTTACATGTGGAGTGGTTCTGGTTATCGAGAGAACTTGGTGGTCTATATTGATTACTGTTCTTCATAAAACTGGTATACAAACTCCTGTACAAACACGTATGATCCATTGTAGAATTCTGAATAACAATCATATTTTACTTTGTGCTTTATACAGTTTGAAGAGGCAAGCCCGATTTAAAACATTTTGATACGTTTTTTATCTCCAGAAAATGACGAATAAAACTCTGATAAATAATAATGGTTTGTTTAAAGTATGGAAGAGGACATTAATAGGAGAAACGCGTGTCTACACAATGAACATTATACCTATATTACAGTTTTATATATATAGGAAAAATTAAGCAGTATTCACTTGCTTAAAATTTGGAATAAATAATAAATCTAGAAATATCATACTCTGTCACACAAATATGTCATATTCTGATTGTTGAATTATATGAAGAGCTTAACATATTAATAGTATTTTACTGCAATTGAATATTTATAGTTATGTCATACATATGTATACGAGAAACCTTGTTGATACAATGGGCTACCTGTATTCTACCCATCGCGAGTATCGCAAACCGAATTTTAATGTATAAGCCCTCAGACTTACAGTTGTTGTTTCGAATTAGGCACAAAGCTACACAATGGACTACCTGTGCTCTACCCATCACGGTTATGGAAACCCGGTTTTTAGCGGGCAAGTCCGCAGACATACTGCTGAACCGCTGGGGGAGGGGACAGATTTACAGAGAGAGAGAGAGAGAGAGCAATGAGGTGAGGCCTCTATTAGGTAAACATAGTAATGTCTTAGAGAAACCTAATATACCAGGAATCAGTAGCATTTTCTTAAGTCCTAAGAACAACAGAGAACTTAGTTACCCTGAATTTAAAGTTACATACGTATATACTGTGTAAGTTATCAGTGTTTAGCCCTTTAGAAGAGAAATAATTATCACAACAGAAACAATCTAACACTATTTTCTACATCACTTCCCCCACTCACACCCCAGCAGCTCAGTCTGATGATTTATAACGCAAAAAGTCGAGGTACGATACATGCAGATAGCACGTTTATCTTTGTTTTTAAAAACAAACAAACAGAAGCCTTTTTTTACATATAACACCCGAACCCTTCCAGGTAGTTAATGTGTTAGATTCAGGAAGGTTTAATGTCATCTGTACCATAATTGAAAAGTGCTGCTTATAGAACACTAACTACTGAGTCATACTAATTGTGAAAAAAACACGACAGCTGGGAACCGTAGCGAATTAATTCCATATTCTCAAGTATCGGAACGAGCACACGTACATACAGGAATAGGCGGGTAAGGCTGTGTTAATGAAAACTGAGTAATTTAGAATGCGAACAAAGCGTACAAATCAGCTACACGTCGTGTAGTTGTGTGCCGATAGTTACAAGTCAAAACCACTTCTAGTTCTTGAAAATCACAGAATATTGAACATGCATAAACATAAATTTTATCATCACAGTTTAGGCTCGTATTTTAACAAATGTGTTCTAGTTTATAAAGCTGATATTTCAAATCGTATAGAGTAGTGTGGCCTGTCAGCGCCAGGTTGTTTCGGCACTTGACACGGGTTACGCGTTCGAATCTCCGTCATATCAAACATGCTCGTCCTTTTAGCCGTGACGGGCTATTCGAAAATGTAATGTTATGTACATGCTAGAGATAAATAAAGCGTATCGTGATAATTAAATATTAAAGTAATATTTAGAGTTTATAAGTAAAGTTGTATACATATATAAGACATCTGTACAGCTGTTGTTGTGTTGAATTAAGAACAAAGCTACCCAATAGGCTATCTGTGCTCTGCCCACCACGGGTATCGAAACCCGGATTTTAGCGTGTAAGTCCGCAGACATACCGCTCAGCCACTGGGGGGCTATCTGTACAGCTACTCTTGTAGTTGGTATTATTAGGCTATGTGCATCATGTCTGTTTTTAGTGAGTTTTTACGTATATATACACATATTTATACACACACACACACACAAAACTTTAAAAAGTTTTGAAATATGTGATATTAATAATGTTTTCATTTAGACTAAAACATCAACAAACAACTATAATAACCTATCAGTTTGATTCTATAAAGTGGAATTTATAAGTTTATACGACACTAGATTATGTTTTGAATTTCGCGAAAAGTGTTTGGTGGGAGTGCGATTCGAACTCGCAACCATCAGATCACGGGTCGATCGCCTTAACCACCTGGCCATACCGAACCCAGACTTTACACTTAGGTCTGTGTCAAGGCTGAACAATTATGCAAAAGTATGTATTTGTGTAAAACAGCCAATTTGATAAGTAATGCATAGAAACACCAAATGAAGATGTTTAACATTAGTTTAAAAACTGCTTATTATATTGTTTGTTTGTTTTTTTAATTTCGCGCAAAGCTACTCGAGGGATATCTGTGCTAGCCGTCCCTAATTTAGCAGTGCAATACTAGAGAAAAGGCAGCTAGTCATCATCACCCACCGCCAACTCTTGGGCTATTCTTTTAACAACGAATAGTGGGATTCACCGCAACATTATAAAGCCCCCATGATTGAAAGGGCAGGCATTTTTGCTGCAACCGGGATTCGAACCAGCGATCCTCGGATTATTATATAGATATAGCTTGTACCGAATTACAACATAACACAATTTTGGTGTCTCAAACTTTGGTTAAAATCTACAAGTCCAGTCATCCTTCATCTGACATGCGCGCAGCGTATTTTCCATCGCAGACAACTTCGTCACAAGATTGTCATCTACAGTCTATCTAGTGCACGAGCACGACATTTCCCCAATAATCCAATAGCAATTAACTCCATATATATTCCATTCAATGATTGACTACTTACTGTACGTTAGTATAAACTAAATATCATGAACGCTTATTTTGTTCCCCAATTGCAGAAACTGCAACAGATGAACCGATATGTTGTGCAAGCACCTTATGTGAACATGACTGGTATTTTATTGGCGAAGAACTTTCTTCACTTTATTGCATACTGTTATTTTAGATGCGTGAATGGCTTGTGCCACTGATCTTTGTCTACGTGAATTTTCATCTATTACAAGATACCACACTTTGCTGACAACATTTAGGTAATAACTTGCTGTAGGTTTCTTTCTGGATGGTCTTAGTACTCAAAGTTGATCCAAGATTAAGGAATATGACCACCTTGAAAACTCTATATCTCCAACTTGATCACATTTTTATGATTTATGTACATGAATATTTTACATCGGGAAAGGCTATTGTTATCTTTCCCCCGACATTATATTATCAGTGTTTAGTGATATACTTATTCAAGCCTCCAGTGGCTCAGCGGTAAGTCTGCAGACTTACACGCTAAAATCCGGGTTTCGATACCCGTGGTGGGCAGAGCACAGATAGCCCATTGTGTAGCTGTGTGCTTAATTCAAAACAAAACAAAACTACTTATTCAAAACTGTTTTATTATAATATACTCTTCAAAAAAAAAGAAAAAATAAACGCAAAAGGCAAAATTTGAGACAAATTGTTAACAAGTTTATTCCGGGTAGTTCTGTATGACATGTGTGAAACTTTGCACATTCACTGCTGCACATCCAAAGTCTGCAAAGGCGAAGTCCACGCTCACCAGTTGAAGTTTAATGTCATTCAACGTCAATAACGAGTATGCCCCTCGTGAGCATCAATAACTGCTTGGCATTTCC
This sequence comes from Carcinoscorpius rotundicauda, assembly GCA_011833715.1. Classification (NCBI taxonomy): domain Eukaryota; kingdom Metazoa; phylum Arthropoda; class Merostomata; order Xiphosura; family Limulidae; genus Carcinoscorpius; species Carcinoscorpius rotundicauda. Next base: position 29,095,177 of record CM022393.1, read on the forward strand.
ATGGAAGCGATGAGATAAAGAATCACATCCTGTGAAATGGCTGTCCACTCAGCCTGCAAAGCTGCTGCAAGCTGAGGTAGAATCCGCGGTTGAAGTTGTCGCCGTTGCAGACGTCGGTCCAACTTTTCCCAAAGATGTTCGATGGGGTTTAAATCTGGTAATCTGGAGGGCCAGGGAAGAACGTTGATGTTGTGGTGTCTCAAGAAGACAGTGGTGAGTCGGGCTGTGTTAGGATGGGCGTTGCACATGGGGCCTAAGAATCTCGTCGACGGTTGTGTACGGTCTGATCGGAAATCCTACGTATCCCTGGTATGGTTGAGACAGTAGACGTCGCAGTGGTGGTCCTATCCCGAAGGTGACGTAACCGGATGTAGCGATCTTGTGCGGGCGTGGTTACACGAGGTCTGCCAGATCGTGGATGGTCACGAGTTGATCCATGTTGTTGGTGACGATTTCATAACCTTGTGATGGTGCTTGGGTGGACATTCACAGCTCTGGCAACATTTGATCGAGATTTGCCTGCTTCCAAGCCACCAATGGCGTTGTGCTTCAGTCAGTCTTGGCGTAACTGTATTGCGTGTCGGTGGCTTAACACTGAGCTATGGAAACCGAGAACCTGGCACTTTTATAAGGATTTTGCACATGTTGCACTTGCAGAACATGCAGATCTCTCAAACAAATTTATTGGATACGAATGCGGTTTGGCGAAAAATCCGATGTTTTCCTCCGTTTTCAAAGTGCACAACTTTTATTGTCATTTTGGTCTGACAATCAGTGCCTTAACACGTGTAACATCACATACTCTGAGCTTGTAATGTTCTTACATATATTTCTCTTTAAAATAAAAAAAAATATCCCTTTTGCATTTCTTTTTTTGAAAAGTATATATGCAATCCTCTCTACATGCAAGTCAACTTCTATTATATCAAAACTGTTCTTTCATATGACTGCTGGTACATGTCATTTAGTTCTTAATATGACAAACTAATCCTTTCCGCGTAACAGAAATATCATACAGGCAAAGACTAATTTCCCGGTGGTTTGTTAGACGTAATGGTAAAACGTCCTGCAGCACAGACAGTATTTTAAATTTGTTTCCGGAACAAAAAGAAGAAACAATATTGATTAAATAGAGGACATTCCGGGGGGGGGAATAGGCTTTAAATTATATGCTATATTTAATATTGCATAAATTATCTAACAAACACACTAGCTTAATCAAAATAGCAACTTATTTCTACTTTAATGAATTGTGTCCATTTTAATGAAATAAACACCATCGTGCACCATAAAGAAAAAACCCACAAAACCCAGCTTTGGACATGATACTTTGGAATGTTATAAAGCCTCGAATAAAAGTCAAACTTTGAAGTTTATGCTTTTTTTTCATATTGTGATACCCCCAGTACCATAACAGTATATCTGCCAACTTATAATGTTTGAAATTGGGTTTCGACACACGTGCTAGGCACAGCACAGATAGCACTTTGCATGGCTTTGTGCTCGATACCAAAAAACAATATATTTTGTTAAAATATATGTTTATTGCTTATTACCATGATTATTACCTAAATTTGTGTTAATAACAGGAGGTGAATAACTGACTGAAAGTTATGTCAAATAATTCGATTCTCTATTCAGAACACTGCATTATCATATAACAATAAAGACCAAAGACGTGTCATATTCTGTGGTACTGTAGTAGGGATTATTGTGTCATGAAAATTCTATAACAATAACAATTTCAATAAAAGTCATCGGACAAAGAAAATCAATCTACTAACTGGAACACTGAACTATATATAGACATATTAACGTTCTATTCTACTTTATACCACTTCTAGTTTCAACTCTTACAGCTCTGACGGTGGCAACCCTCTCTTGTTATCTTCATACACATCTTTGTCTACATCCGTTCAGTTGTCACAAGACTACTTGTCTGACGAGCAACTAGACAACATTACGAAGACACTCGTGTGTGCTGAAATGAGCTGACCTCGTTACACGTCATGATCAGGTAATATAAACCTTCAGACTTCATGGAGTATTTGTTGCCAAAGGGTCATCATGTGTGATTCTGTTCTCCCTCCCACCACTTTATGGCTTTTGTGCTCGTTCGTCCAGCAATCCCACGGGACGTTAACGTTCAATTACGTCGTCTCTAATGTGGAAGTTCAGTAAAATGAAAACTTATGTCAGTCATAACGTCAACATCTTTAAGTGTAAGATACAGTTCGATAACATAATATTTATCATCCAATGACAGTTGTTACTTTATATCCACGAGGAGTAATGGAGGGATTCTTGAACACTTTGTCTACATAATAACGTGATAGTGACAGTACAAATAAAAACCAGCACAACAACCATATATAGATATGTATATATAATTTGATTTTCTGTGTTCTGCAGATGTCATTAAAAATAAGTGGGAATAATCACTAGCCATGGAACTTGAAAATCTTCTAGGTTTGGCTGCTTTGAATTTCGCGCAAAGCGACACGAGGGCTATCTGCGCTAGTTATCCCTAATTCAGTAATGTAAAACTAGAGGTAAGGCAGCTAGTCATTACCACCCACCGCAAAATCTTTTACCAACAAATAATTGGATTGACCATCACATTATAAAGCCCCCACGGCCGAAAAGGCGATTGTGTTTGGCGTGACGGGGATTCGAACATGCGATCGTCAGATAACGAATGGAGTTTATTAAACACCTGTTTCTATCTTTTAGGGATAATTATAGTAAATTCGTCAAAGAAACATTCGCTGCCCTTTTATTAGTTATATATTTGTGGTCAGCAGCACTGAGGTAGTGACTTGTGTTTATCATATTTTATTATTCTTCAGGATCTTCACCATCAAACTGAAATTATTTTAGGGAGAATAAGTGAACTTAAGAGACCTTGGGCGTGGTCAAGTACATCAATCAAGAGTTTGACCACACGAGCACAAACCTATAATTAGAATCTTATACGGTCAAGAAACAACAGGGCTATGTTATAAAAATTTTATAAAAGTTTACACTTGAAGGGGGGAATAAAAAAAATTGGGTTCTTTCTTTGAGCAGATGCTAAATGTGACGCTTGTACGGTCAACAATTTAACAAAAATGTCGACGTGTATTGGATTTCTTTTGTTTGGGAGTTTCAAGTCAGATACTTGATGAGAGAAAAATTATACAAAAATAAAAATGTTACCAACCCACACCCATTTTTACAATATCAAATTTTAATATATTTATTTACGAAACATTCTTAAGGTTGCAAAATGCAGTGCAGAACTTACATTTCTGCACAGTATAATGTGAGTTTTCTGTGCGAGTTTTAAGACAATCACTTTTGCGTTGGGTTGAATACTAAAAGGAAAACATGTAATGTTGAATGGGAGGGTATATAACCATTCTACAAAGACTTTGCTTAAGAATAATTTGATATCAAGTTTTGTTCTACGCCCTTTTTTTTTTACATTTGGTTGATTAACCGAGTACTTCTAAACATTAGATAAAAGGCCAACATCAGAACGTACGTTTTCTATCCCCCCCTAATATTCTGTTGTTAATAAACTTAAGAATATTGTTTTACTAGCCACATAGCCATAATGTATGTCGTTGCAAGATTTATCTACAATATATTTTGTGAGGCTAGTGATAAACGTGTAAATATTAAGGATCATATACCCTTTGCGTAGGCATTCTAGAAACTAAACTACGTTTTTATTTCCAGTTGTACTTTGTGTATGGAGGTAATGATAGATTTTGAATAATGTAATAACTTGTTACTAACCACAAAGCTTCACTATGTGCAATGTGTTACGTGCTCATTGTGAATACCAAAGTTCGACTTTCGTTACCACTGAACCACTGGGAGGTTTACGAGCTTTACTTGCTAACTGTTATGAAGATTTCCACTATCTAAATCTCAAATTACTGTGAATACAAGTTGTTATACTGTAAGGAACCAGTTATTTGCTAATAAAATATTCCACAGTTTACACATCATTTCATAACCCATTAGTACACAGATGTTCAGGGTATGTTACTAAGTATACATATATTGACAAAGAGTCACTAGTTCCATGACTTAACAGTTAGTCACTTGCTCAAGCACGTACTTTCCAAATGTCGAACTGAGGTGGTACTCGTCGCCAACTTTTGTCTCATGAATGGTATGGTTTGAACTTTGCTCTTACAATTCAATGCGTGAAGCATATATTTTACAAAAACCAGTTCTGAATAGTGAACGCATGATTTCACTGTATCAACACGCTATCGCAAGGCCACACCTATTTCACAGATAGGTCAAAATAATGCGAGTAAAATACATAATGCAGTAATAGTTTTCATAGCATTTATGAGCTATTTTAGGTTTAGCTGAATAACCTGGGATGACGTTTCTTCAGGTGATTTCAATAAATCTAGTGTATTGTTCAATACTATCAACATTATTTTTGCATCATATTTTAATTGTCTAAAATCAATTATTTTGTATAGTAATTTTGTACTTTCTGTAAACCTGTTAACAAAGTTGTTTGAAACACAAAAACTGATTTTCTTGTATTTTTTTACCATAATTATAGAGCTTATCTTGTTCATGGATGGAGCGACGATTCTTCTGGTGATCTCTATTTTGTTCAGTTTAAAATTATACGATCTCCCTTAAAAATAACACAAGGAACAAAATAAAACTGGAGAAAAATAGCGAAAACTCGACTACAAGCTTCATAAAATGCTTGGCTGGTATCCAAAGTTCGAAACGTTAAAACATGAATCAATTAACCAAAATTTTCTGATAGTAATTTATGATGAAAAATAATTATGAAATATTTTTGATGACATGTTCCCCTAGTTTTAAAATTAGCGAGTTTCAGTATTAATGTTAAGAATAATTATAATGTTTAATCTTAAGTAACGAATAGAATTTTTGTGCGTAATTAACAATTAAAATGCATGTAGAATGAACTGCACTGTAAGCCCAAAACTAACATCATAGGATCTTCGTGGTAAAACATTAAACAGTTGGAGTCATCAGTGTCCATTTATCTTTGTTCTCAATAATACGTAAAACGTTCCAATAGAATTTTGTAATAGGACTTACCACTAATAATGTTTTCATTTTGAGCAACTTATAACCACTACCAAAACAACAGTGTCCCTTTCTAAAACCAGTCCATTTACACTGGATTTGTTGAAGTTCATTTTATTTTTAATGATCTTGATTCAACTTCATCTTTATTTACACTTCTAAAGAAGCATCTCACAATATACTCCAGTTTGCATTAAACTAACTAAAGAATAATAACTACTGGTATGATTGCTTCTGCCATGACAATGTGAGGAATGGTGAATCTCATTAAAGAGAGGTTGAAAGCTCGGTTTTATTAAATTTTAAAAATATTTATAATTCACTTTTCTTCTTAAGCTAAACAAATACGAGTATTGTGAAGTCTTGTGTCTGTTTTGAGAAATTCAAATTATTTTATTATGTATTACTTTTACATATATATATTACTTTACGTATTGAGCAGATGTTTGTTTTTTCTGAATCTCGGCACAAACATTACAAAATTCCTTGACAGTAAGAGTATGGAGTACTTTTATATTTACCTGAATAATATATTTCTTTAATAGATTTTTCAAGTTTGAACCAAAATAAAACGAAAACAACGTTTGTACTTCAATAATAATAATAAAAAAATAAATACATTACAATTTTTTCAATATTTGTTTAGTTCTATGAAAATTGAAAGAATATAACCTAAAAAAAGACAACTTCAACAATTTACTGAAGAGCATTCAGTTTTCACACATTAGAAACATTTCTCAGCTTTCATATGTTGAATAACTAGTAAAAAAATACACTTTACATTTTTTTATATCCTATAAAATACCCAATGGTGTAATGAAAATTAAATGAACTATAAAACCTAATATTTATTTTTTTCAACTTAGATTCTATCCTTAATACCAAGATACTCCAACTGTCACGGATCTCTCTCCTCACTAATCAATGCTATGATGTTTTTTCAATTCCACCTTCATTTACTTCATTACTGGCATAGCTGTAGCTGCTCGTCCTTCAGAAACATCTTGATCTCTCCATAGCTGAGTTATGGTTTTCACTTGGGTGTAGAAATTTAAACCCTAGAAATAATCCATTATGACACATTGTTTAAGATATTTTTCAAGAGCAGGTACCAACAACCTTGTATTTTAAACTTAGAAAACATTTTGCAGAATTTTTAAATTAAAGACAAGGTGAACTGCACTGAAAAAACTGTTAATAATAATTACTTTTAATGTTTCACAAGATAGAAACTCACCCTAAGCAAAGTTTTCTAAAAGCAACAAATCTTTTAACAATAAACTCAAAACCACCCAAAGAAAAAGAAAGTCTGTTTCACATCTTTCTCCATATTTTGCTTTCAATGAATTACGTTGCACTGCCATAGTGTCCTTCTGAGTAAAAAAAAAAATTACAGTGTTGGTGCAAACATGTTTGTTTTAAATATTCCTCAATAGCAACAAACCTTTACTTACTCTGAAAAAATAATTTCATACATCCGTACACACTTGACAGGCATGGCAGATAGGGTACTTCAAGGTCATAGATAGTACTATGGAGTAAAACAGTTGACCCATTCTTCTACATAAATAACTTTAATGATCTCCCTTAGGGCTAGTAAAACATATTAAATAAAATTATTCAAAATTAAAGGGAACAAAAACTGTATGGAGCTAAAATTCCTTACAATAGTAAGCTACCAAGTGATAAATGACTTGAATGTTGGAGTGGCTGGTTCAACCCTTCCCCATCATCTAAGCCCCTAGGGCACTTACTAACCTCGCAACCTATAGATTACAAATTAAACCTTATTACTTAAAATGCTTGCCTTTTCACTGTGGGGGCATATATTGTGTTAGACAATCTTACTATTCACTGAAAAAAGTCATGAGTCATGTTTACTTGTTCGCTTCCAGTCTCTCATTTTAAAATTAGGCATGGATAGTCCTTAAACAGCTTTGCACAAAATTAAAACAAAAACGAAGTTTTAAATGATGCATTTTAAATAAGATGAACAAAATTCATCATACAATATTACATAATGAAAAAATTCAAATACTTATTGACTCAGTGGTGTTTCTAGACATTACAATACCAAAAACAACTTTTATATATACAAAAACTATTACTTACTGATTTCCCATAAAAATTGGAATCACCAAGGAAAGACCCTCTGGAGCCAGTAAAAGAAAACATGGGAAGGGGCACTGGGATTGGGACATTTACTCCGACCTAGCAAAAACACAAGAATCTCAAATTTGCAGTTGAGAGAAAAAGTTTCACGATATATAAATAAAGGATTGATAGTACTTAATGTTATATAGATTGTAAATATTCAAAAGAAGTAGAGTTCTATCTTTAAATAAATAAATTATATTGAATATTTGTAATTTATATAACATTAAGCACTATCAAAACACCCTGCAATAAAAAAGTTTTAAACAGTACATACAGTGCTCACATAGTTTTAAAACTATAAAAAGTGTATTACAATTTAAGACAATCATACAACATTTGCAACTCGTATTTATTTCAATATACAACATACGACATTTACATTAAACAATTCTATTTATTCACTGGGATATCCTTTATAAAGCACAACAGGTTTTAATGAACTATTTCTATAATTATGGTTTCAAATAATCATTGTTATTTTCAGAAACAAATCTAAATATATGGTGGGAACTTGTTTAAGAGTATTGACATTACACAGACTTTTAGATCTGCTTATGATTAAAAACAGGTAGATGCATATAAACAGTTGAAACATACTTGACCAACATCAATATCATGTGTAAACTTTCTTGCTGTGGCTCCATTTGTGGTGAAAATTGCTGTTCCATTTCCATAAGGATTAGAGTTGATCACATCTATAGCATCTTCCATAGTATCAACACACATGGTGATTAAAACAGGTCCAAATATTTCCTCACTGTAACACTTCATATGTGGCTGAGGGAGAAAAAGTAAAAGAGAACAATAAATATAACTTTTATTTAACAAGTATCATTGTTAATTATACAATATTTAAAATAAACAAATAATTATAATATACAAAAGTGCAGTTTAGTACTTGCAGTATTTTTCTGTTCTATCTGACATTAGTTTAAGAACTTCGAGAAGTACAATGTTAGTTACCTGTTGATATACAATAGTGTTTCTCAAACTGGGTTCACAAGAGTGATCTGCAAGTTATGTTCAAAATTTCATAAAAATATTTCAAAAATACGAGTTATAGAATGAAAAAATTGTTTTATAAAAGTTAAATTTGTAGAAACTAAAATGTTTAATTTTGGAATATGGCTTTTCATGTATGCAGTTTTTTTTCCAAATAAAACAGTGATAGGTTTATGAGTCCACATATATTTTTTTTAATTAATAACAAAGGTCAAACAGGAAATATATTAAGTTTACCTTGACTAATAAAGTAACAATTTATCACAATGCACTAATGTGTAGTAGTTTCTTCTTTCTCAGGGAATGCGTTATTTATGCAAAAACATTCAAGCAACCCATCTTTTATTTATCCTACGAGTTGATTCTAAATCTAAAGTAAAATCTTGAAGATATCAAGTTATGCTTATCTGAAACATTATCTATAAACATATGCCAGATGATAGTAGGTATACTAACCCTGAATTTATACATATGCACAAAGTATAACTTATGATAAATTGTTGGAATTCACAATTATTCGTTACTTGAGAAGAATATTTGAATAATGTTTAAATATTTCTAATAGTATATAAAAAGTATTTCCCTACTATACATGACAAAGCATTGTACCATTGTATAACCAAGGGTTGTAACTTGTACTTGATCAACAAAAGATCTAAATAATGTCATCTTTGGGACCAATTTCTTCCATAATAATAATTTGCAACTGAAATATATACCTATAAAAACATATAGATAATTCATTATATAAGTTTGCCAATTGAACTGTACCTTCGCATTACTGACTGAGATCCTAAATAACAGTTCTTTAAGAACTAATACAAACCTTAACATCAGACAAAACAGTGGGTCCAACAAAATTTCCCTTTTCATAACCTGGAACAATAATATCTCTTCCATCTAATAACAGCTTTGCTCCTTCATCTACACCACTTTGGACAAGGTCACAAATACGTCTTTTGGCCTGAGGAGAAATGACTGGTCCAAGATCGGCATCAGGTATATGACCTACAAATATGTTTCTGAATCCCTCACATTGTTCTTACACAAAACATTACCATAAATTTATAATTATTACTTCCAAAATAAAGAAAGTCATGTTTTATTGTAGCACTGTACATACATTATAAGCACTAGTTATAAATTCAATACAGCATTAAAGATAAGTTACATTTAATCTTCTAGTCTGGGGTTATCACCCCAGTTATTTAATTATTCTTACAATAACCAAAAACACTTAACAGTGCTGTTTTGAATTAAGCATGAAGCTACACAATGGGCTATCTGTGCTCTGCCCACCATGGGTATTGAAACCCAGATTTTAGCATTATAAATCTGCAGACAACTTAACAGTGAGAGAACCAAACTTATGTAACAATGCATTTTAAATTTTTATAAATAAGAAAATAAGGGCAGTATATACACATTACTCAGTTGAGTTTTAATTTATTTTAATCTAAGTTCGTATTTTTTTTTATTGGAAGATTAGTATTACAAAAACTTGGGTTTATCTTTCAACTGCCTAAGTACTGTTTTAACTACTTGAACAAATAAACATTAGAATGTGTATATAGACAGCAATAACTTCCAATCAGAATATGTCATGTACTTAGAATGACACCAAAATTCAACCTGTCCACCAGTATAGCTAATCAAATATATTCTTCTTACATCTTTGAATTCATTGTTTCATCAGTTGAATATTCTTGTTGTTATTGATATTTTTTAACACAATCTAATAATATCTCATGAAGTTTGAACAGTTCAGATCTAGGTTCATACTAAATCCAAATTTTAGGTTCACAATACAAAACAATTGATAATAAATGAATAACAATAAAAATACACCTAACTGAATGATATTTATATTCAATATAGTACTATAATTATTAGATATACAATCAAAAAGAGTAACCTTATATTTTATAACAAATGGCTATGATTTAAACTAAAACTATTTAACCTATAAAAATTTGGTAAAGTATAATTAAATAAAACAAAAAACAACGTAAAACTGCTATTCCTGCAACAAATATGTTAAATACGAGGTCTGTTCAAGAAATACATGGACTGATGTCATAAAACATCATGTACTTTATTTAGAAATTACAGGTCTGGGACCCCTTCAAAGTACTCTCCTCCCCAATGCACACACTTATCCCAACAGTGTTTCCACTTGTTGAAACAGTCCTGGTATGCTTCTTTTGTAATGTCCTCCAGCTCCTTCATCGCATTTGCCTTAATTTCGGGAATCATCTCAAATCTTCTTTCTTTCAAGGGTCTTTTGAGTTTGGGGAACAAGAAAAAATTACAAGGAGCAAGGTCATGTGAGTGGGGGGGGGAAGAACATTGATCGAGTGTTTGGCCAAAAACTCAAGTTCTGAATGAGCTGGAGTGTTGTCGTGATGAAAAACCAGTCGCCACTCCTCCATATTTCTGGCCTTTTGCGACGGATGGCATCCCTCAGACGTTTCAGGACCTCAATGTAATAAGTCTGGTTCACTGTGGAGCCTTCAGGGAGGTACTTGTGGTGAACACCCTTAGCAGCGAAGAAAGCTGTCAGCATCACCTTGACCTTGGATCGAACTTGGCGAGCTTTTTTGGGTCTGGGGGATGTTTCACCCATCTACTGGAATGATTGCACCTTCGTTTCAATATCATAACCATAAAACCATGATTCATCACCTGTTATGATCCTTGACAAGAAGTTTTCATCTTCTGAACGATCAAGCAGTTCCTGACACACCTGGACACGATGGGCTTTTTGTTCATCCGTCATCAGGCATGGCACAAATTTTGCAGCAATGCGGTGCATCTTCAATTTTTAGGTCAAAATCTCATAACAAGATCCAACTGATATCCTACACTCTTCAGCAAGCTCCCTGACAGTCAGACATCGATTTGCCCGCACCAGGGTGTTGATTTTGTCGATGTGTGGGTCGTCAGTTGACGTGGAGGAATGCCCAGGATGCTCATCATCTTCAATGGACTGTTGACCATCCTTAAAACGTTCATACGACTTGAAACATGCTGTATGCTTCATAGCAACATCACCGTAAGCCGTGTTAAGCATAGCAAAAGTTTCAGTCGCAGATTTCACAAGTTAAACACAAAATTTCACAGCAAGTTGTTGTTCCTTCAGGTCATTCATAATGAAATTTGCCAAACAAAAAAAATTGCACTTCACTTAAAACCACATAACTAATACACAAATGAAGATATCTGCAATCAGGAAATGGCGTCGTAATCAGCTGATCTGTGCTAACCTAGCAACACCAAGCAGATTTCCCTAACACCAACTGGAGCCGCGCAATTCAAACAGTCCGCATATTTTTTGAACGGACCTCATAAACTACCCTGTTTAATATAAAATTGATTTACAGAGAAAAACTATCTTAAGTGTTTAGCATAAAACAAATTACACAAAAATAAACTTAGTTTTTTGTTCAAGGTTTTTTTTAAAATCTGGATTTGAAAATTAGGCTTTATGGGATAGATAAAGGCTGAAAATGTTCAACAGGATGTTGTGGGAAGTATTATGAAATATTCCCTTGTGGTTCAAAGCATTCAGTGGGATACTGATTGTTACAGACAAGAGGATCAAGTGATAGAGAACAGAATTTTTTTTATCACTTCAGTAAGGTTGCTCCTACTGCTAAAACATGAAAAGTATATACCTGATGATATACTTAGTTAAAGGTGAATGTCCAACCATAAAATATCAAACTATATGTATGACATTTTAAGTTCTGTATTTCTAAACATGAACTTGTATTATTTGTACAAGACTTGAAGAATGATACTGGAAACCTAGCCTTGTTTTTCTCCATTTTGCCTTTATCCAAATTTACTGATGAAGAGTGGAATTCCTGAAACTGGATGATTCACAAACCAGAATAACAGATTGGGTTCCATATTTACTTTTAATAATAAAGAAACTGGTACCAACTGTTACTTTTTGTTTAAATTATTGAAACTTTAGTGTACGACAAATTCCAAAGTAAATAAACAGAATACCTGCATTAACTTTAAGAGACTTTGTCTTTTCCACTAAGTCAGAAAGCCACTCTTTAGCTTCTCCAACAAACACAGCAGTGGAAAGGGCCATACATCTCTGTCCTGCTGCCCCAAAAGCAGCTCCAACAAGCTATGAAAAATTTCACAGGCGTTTTTTGTACAAAAGTATTTGAAAAAAAATCTCAAATACACACACACACACACATGTACTAAGCAGCATTAAAAATGCAACAACTAATAGAATGAGTTGTTTTATACAAAACTTGTGTTCAACCTCGCCTATCAAAGTTGTTTATGTCAAGCAGAGTATAAAGTGAGGTATCAGTAACAGGACATTTTAATGTAATATCTGATATTACAGCATCAAAACTTACAACAACATTAGCACTGACAGCCAGTAACTGCAGTGTTATATCTTATTGTTAAATACTAACAATTAGAAGCATATCATAGCATAGTACACTGGATACTGACAGTCAAAAACTTATGAATGCTGTTCTGTATCTGTGTAACACAAAAAATGATAATGAATAAAACAGTACAACAAGCTTTGACAGCAAGTAACAATGGAAAATTCTAATACAGCATGAATATACCAAGCCATTAAAACAGTGAAATATTATAACAGAACACAGATTACAGCAGTCAATAACACTTATATTACAATCATGCACAAACAGTAATATTCGGTAACAGTAGTACCATACCTTAACACCATACAATATCAAGTTTGATAATCACTGTATTGTATTGTAATACACATCAATACAAATAATTTAACAGACTATCTTTTACACCATAAGTGTCATCTTTTTAACCATGTCTTGTACTTCACTAATTAGCAGTTACAAATACATAAATTACTTTGAATTACTCCTGTATTTACTACTTCCATGTATGGGAAAAATAAATGTTTTTATTTCTTAATCATTACTTTAAGTCTGATAAGAAACAAACATAAAAATAAAATAAGGTTATAATACTCCAGTTATGTTTCACATTATGCGTGTATCTTAACAGTTTCAAAGAATATACCTGTAGATTAGTACAAGCTTTCAACACCAAAGTCATCAATACACAATGGCTACACAAATTATATCAGTCTAATAATTTATTCCAAATAATGGAATAAAATGACTAATATGTTAGTATATGTCGTGCACATTAAGGTACTCAATAGGCATAAAATAAATATGCATACTACAAAATCAGAAATGACAGTTTTACTTTAAAAGATTATTTCAGCCATAATCCTGTATTAAGAAAGTGATCTCTACATACCTGGTTTAGTGTATGTTCTTTATTTGCATCAGGCATTATCACACCATGGTTCTTGGCACCCTGAAGTGAAAACAAACAAGTCATGTACTGCAATCATGACAATTTAAATATTTCACATTAGTTTCAAATATAACAGCAGTTAACTTTTTTTTCCACTTAGTAAATAAATATCAAATTTTAGGAATTTTTCAAAGTGAACATGGATAACACTGTTAAAAGTAAAGTTTAATCTTAGGGCTTAAGGGCTAATATGAAATCACAGAATATACTTTTCCAAAATTTCAAACAATTTTTGCTATTTTTGAGATATGCAAGCAAATTTTATTTATGCCATTTTTTTTAAAGAATTTAAACAAGTATTAAAGCTAAAGAATAATGTTAATGTTATACTGACACATTTAATCTTATTTTACCCTTTAAAGTTGCTAAAATCTCCCTTATTGTTATTCATCTTTTTCCATAAAATATAAGATTCATTCTTAACATCCATTAACCTTTTAATTTCTTCTCTGTTTCTAACACCAGACTTCAAGAATAAAAATGAAAAAATTATGTACACCTATCACATCCTGTCAGCACACATATTCAACAGATATTCTGGTACAAAACAGTTGAAAAGTTGTACGTGTTAACATGGGGTCTTCACATAATAAAGACTGTTCCATGTGTTTGTATTTTTTAGAAGTTCCAGACACATGAAACTGCAAAACTAGTCAGACAACTATACAGGTGATTCATTTTAAATCTAAAACATACTAGCAGTTATAGAGCAAAAGATAATCAAAGTAGAATTGCTAAAACAGTGATAATATACTTGACATTTTAATACATAATCTAGTTGTAAAAATTAGCCTCAATAAGTTATGTAACAGTAGTTTTACAAATTCTGAATCTTTGTAAAGATTTGCAAAGTAGTTTTACAAGTTATAACTCTTTACAGATAAAGCATCTTGGTTTGAAACTACATTGTAAAAACTGATATTTATCCATAAATATGTAGTTCTTTTAGGAAACACTTGATTATCTTGTATTCAAATACTTTAAACTTTTGAAGATTATGTTTATATTCTACGTTGGTCAATAATTAACGTCCTTAAACAAGTTAAAATTTTTTAGTCTACAAGTTACTTGGTGGCCATGTCAATTAAATAATAATAACCCATTAAACTTATTTTATATTTCTGCAAATAAGCCTTAGCTTATTAAGCAATAAGATGAAAGTAATACAAAGAGTTAAAAATTATTTAACTGTTGTGCATATGCCATAAGCCAAATAATGGAATAAAATGACTAATATGTTAGTATATGTCGAGCACATTAAGGTACTCAATAGGCGTAAAATAAATATGCATATTACAAAATCAGCAATGACAGTTTTACTTTAAAAGATTATTGTCACACACATTTGCTTCTGCACCAAATAAGCCCAAAACAATGAAATCATTGTTAATATATTGAAGCAGAAACAACCAACCCATTAGATTTTATCTTTCTTTTTCATATTTGAGTTGAGTTATAACTATTTTATAACTTATGTCAGTGTAAGCCCACATCCACTCTCCGAGTTTCTTGGCAGTGCACAATGCCATCATTTAGTAACTAAATGTAATAGCTAGTAATAATTAAAAAAAATATAATTGTACTGGAAACAATGTTATCATTATTCACTGAAGTTGGCTTTTTACATAAATCTGGCACTCCTTTAAAAAGATTAATTAAAGGGTAAAACAAATTTCCAGCCAATAACAGATGAGCATTAGATAACTAACGTTTAAAGCATTCAATGTTTTGTACACAAGAGAATCAGTGTAATTAGACAGCTAATCACTATATCATGTGTGGAGTGGAGTATGAAAATTCAATGCATATAGTATTAAATTTTATTACACACATTAACAGATGACATTAACTTTCAGTCAAGGGAAAAATATGCAGACTTGACTTCCACATTACTGCAGTTAGGTTATAAATTCCCGACTTTTTATGCAGTTTGTCTATCATAATATCACTGTCATATCAGAATAGTATTATTGTAGTGAACTAAGAACCTAGGACTTGTGTACAAATTGAAATGTTTCAATTACTACAGGTTATTACAGACTCTTGCTATAAGACTAGCTGAAAAGACCCATCTTGTAACCATTTTGCACTTGTGCAATTTATAGTGCAACATTAAATTTTGATTTTAAAAGTCACATGAGGATGATCTATGTATCACTGTATCATCCCTGTATTCTCATTTGGTATGGGAATCCTCTACATAATTTTACAGCTTACATAAAAATTCAACCTATCTACTGCACTATTTATAAACAAACACCTTTTTCATAAAAAAGAATATTCAGTTTCTTATTTAAATTTTAAACTTGAAGCTTAAACTAGAATTTGGTGTCTTACATTTATTGTGAATTAATAATTTAATTACTGGGGAAGACAACTAGTATAGCACTCGATTTAGAACTGAAGTTACCACAAAATATGAATAGAAGTGCACAAAGCAAGTGTAAATATTTTAGAATGTCATAGATTCTATTTTTTGTTACCTAAAGACAAGAATAAATGCTAATTAAAAACTTCCTTCCCTTTTTCAACACTTGCAAAACCTTCATGTTACTTAAAATTGTTCCAATGTGATTATTATTGATATTTAGTTTTATGTATTTGTTACTTTAATTATATTTGTTCTTATTTCTATAAATTATCCATGACAAAATCATTGTTATTCGGAAATTGTTAACAGACATGTTTTGACTCTTATGCTTGTACGCTTATGTGATAGAGTTGTTTTCAAGCTAATAAAATAATTGACAGTTTTCTAATATAGAGAAACTTATACATACCATGTTACTCTGGACACGTTTACCATTCTTTGACCCTCTTTCATAAATGTACTTCCCCTAAAAGAGTACATACTATATGTTACATAAAATTATGAGTGCAAAAAATCAACCAGTAACAACCAGAGAAATTCCAAAAAGAGTTTGTATCACTTTTAAAAAAAAATCTATATGTACAATTTTTAATATTGGTTTTAATGTATTCTGACAGATTTCAACTTTTGGTCTTAAGTTTATTATAAGTTAACACTAGTGAAACCTTATGCTCAATATAAAAATCTATCAGTTAAATGTACCATACAAAGGATGAAACACTATCTCCAGTTATGGAAAATGCAAAGAAGTAACATATACATTATGCCAAATAAGTAAACAAATAACTTATGGGACACTTATCAAATTACACAGCAAATTCATTTAAATAACTTATATCGATTCAAATGAAAATATTCTTACTGCTTGATCAGATCCAACAAAAGAAATTGCTTTAATATCTGGATGTTCACAGATAAATGTCACAGCTAGTGAGAGAGAAGACATTTGTTGGTTATTGAAAAAACAACAACAAACACAGAGCTTTTATTTCTTTTATCATTACTCTAGGTAAATCCATATAAAAACAAGTGTTGTAACTCTGTATTAAGATTTCTCATAGTGTCAGTAGTCATTACTGGGACTTATTTGATCTTCCATAGTACTAACAGAAAACAAACACATAATAACTCAAAGAATCTAAACGGTCATGATATATTCTTTAAATAAATTAATAAATGACATAAGGACATTAATTCTTGTATTCACCACAATCAAAAGTTTTACAAAAGATCTTATGTCAATCATTATCATGCCAACTGTTGTCTCATTTGGTGTGTGATTTGTAAGACAGGTCATTAATGATAAATATATATTCAGATACGTTTTATTGCCTAAGGCACTGTGAACAGTATTTGTCCTTATTAGCATGTACAATGTAATAGGATTAAAAAAATGGCATGAGCTTACAATTACAGAATTTATTTAGTTGCCTTTAATATATATTTGTTTATTTAAAACCATCAAAACAATGATGACATGTATTTTTCTCTAATAAACTATATTATCAAATTTATGTATGAGCAAAATCCTTTGTTGTGTGCATACAAGTAGAAAAAAAAAACATTGAAATTTTTTTATTAATGAGCACTAGCAAATGAAATTAATTTGGGGTATAAAATTTATACTTAAATAGTATATTTGTAATATTTAATGTAAAATCTCAATCTAATGTATTTCATTATTTCTTTACATAAGTGGAAGGAATCCTCAACAGCTATGACAACTGAAATTATTTAGGAAAGATTAAATTCATTTGAGAGACCTTTATTTCAGCTATATTTTTGAGCACCAACAATACCAACCATGAGGTGCATGATTGCCAAATATAATTTTATTACTCATCAGGATCTCCATTGAAATTTTTTTAGACAGAATTAGAGTAATTAATTTGTGACCTTGGACATTGTCAAATAAATGAATGAAAAGATTTGACCTCCTGAATCCAGAAGTATAATCAAAACTAAAATTGATCAAGAGACAATGGAGATATGAATTAAACATTTGTACTTATGAAAAATCAGAGCTGTTCTATGAGCCACTATGCTGAAGCTAAAAACACATACTAGTTGAATTTTTTATTTATTTGATACATAGTGACTTTAAAGCTAAGCCTTTGATGAATATAGTAATTAATATTTAAGCAAGTCTTTCAAAAGTATGTTCAGTCTTGAATGATCATCTGATGCTTAGTTAATTCTTGCACATTGTTCTCTCCAAAACCCAAAATCTTAACAGTGCTAAGAATTTTACGAAATCACACAATATAAACTGAATAATTTATGTTCAACTTCTAACCTTCATGTTGTCCATGGATTACATTTACTACACCATCTGGGACACCAGTTTCTTTTAAAAGTTCCATGAGTATCATTGAAGCTCCAGGGTCTCGCTCTGAAGGCTTCAAGACAAAGGTATTACCACAGACAAGAGCCAAAGGGAACATCTATAAACACAAAATAAAAATATGAACTACTCAGGAAAACTGACAGTAGCTTTAGAAGAATTTCCCTGATAAACTATTCATTATTAACCCTTTATATGTACAAGTTAACTTGCCAACTGAAATATTTAATGAAAAAATACCTTTATTAGCAGCTTATCTGAATTAATATTATAATACATGTCATGATTTGAATATTTATGTTATCTATCTAACCCTTAAGTTCTTTACTTCAAAAGTTAACATTTTCAATGCTGAAAATACATTTCCAGTAGGTAGACATCTCTCAATCGAAACTATCTCAACCTTAATTTGCTAAAATTTTTCAACAGCACACCAGAATATTATAGCCCTTCATCTTTGTACCACAGCAGTAATGTGTTCTGATCATGTTATTATCCTCCACAAATCATACCACATCACCTATACTACTCCTCATGATGGATTCCTGTATGTGGTGAGGGGAACTCCCAGAGAAGGTTCTGTACTTTCAGTTTACCTCCTCTGGGATGTGTTTGCCATGCATGGTGAACTGTAAAGGGAGAAAGAGGAACCTGGTGGTTGATGGTTCAAACCCCAATGCACCACTTTCTCCTCGAATTTCTGTAAATGGCTTGCTTTGGGGTAGCTCTCACCCCAGGGTCAACTGACTGGTCCACTTGAGGTAGTCAACAAAGCACCAGTTTTTGACATTCTCGATGGGTGTTGTGAACATTTAGTCTGATGCTGATGTTGCTGCAGTGCATCCCCTTATAGGACTCTATGATGAGTGGGGGAGCAGGCAATTAAATCTATTGTTTACTCTGGATACCTCAATAAATGAAAAAAACAACAAAAAACACACCAGATAATTGGAAAATAACCCTGTATGAATAACTGTTGCACAGTCACCATCAAAACTGGATTCTATACCATGATTTCTCATTTTGCATTCATTATCTAAGAAATCCTTAAGACAGATGTCTCCATTTTCAATTCAAAAGAGATTAGAAGGGTTTGCTCTCTCCCCTGAAATCATAAGGGAAATTATGGTATGTAGTAATTTTAGCAGAAACATGAACATCACAACACACCAAACTCCTCCTGAACTCAAAGATCATTGAGGATATAACTACTGAGGCTACTGTCTGTAAACTTTGAATTCCTCAAGAGAAATTATTGTTGAGAGAGATTTAAAGAACATTTCTGACTCAGAAATTCTCACCGATTTCTCCAGACAAGGTGTTTCTGTGGTGTAATGTATCTCCACTCATAAGGGTGGAATAATGCTGCCTACAAATATTCTTATTTTGATGTTTACATTGCCATGCTTACCTGTCATCATCAAAGCAGGCTATCTGAACTGTGTGGTATGGCCACATATTCCCCACTCTCTCCAATGTTTCCAAGGCCAGTGGTTCAGTCATTCAAAGAAGTCTTGTTCTGGATCTTTAACATGCACTTGTTGTGAAGGCAAAAAACATGATGCCTACAATTGCAAATCAAACCTCACTGTGTTAATCCTAATAGTTTCCACCCTTCTTATTTTCATTCTTGTCTTCAGCGGGTGAATCTCCTACCCACTCCATTTCAGACATATGCTGCTGCACTCAGTTCCATTGTTACAATGAGAGTGCAGACAGATCTCTCCCTACCTCTGACAGATTTGTTCTCCAACCACATGAAGAGTCTTTTGCTCTCCATTTTCAAAATAGTTTATGAGTTAACATCTACTCCCATCTCTGTTCCCACAAATCCTTACAGTAGGTCCAGAATCCACTTCCTTTGGGCTCTGGCTTCTGCTCAGGTCCATCTCCTTCTTTAAAGCTAAGATGCAGAATGATTACCTGTTCACACTCTCAGTTGCTAGAATGTATTTCCACACAAAGATCTACCCCCACGAACTAGTGCAGGATCCATGAAAGTTGACAAACCTCCTTACACTAAAGAAAAATAATGTAGTCAAAAACAGAAGGGCTCTTTACCAATTTCTCTTCCACATAAGACAAAATGGCTACTTTGATACTGTGAAACTATTGAAATTTATGTTTTAAGATAAATGCCATTAGGATTTCATTGATTCTTTTAATCCTGTGGATCTTTCCTTATAGGAAATGTTTTTGGAACCTGCTGATAATCACCTTTAAGAAATTTTCTTTGTACCAAAACAAGTTGTGTGATATACAAATAAAGGGATGGTGCTGCTGGTGGAATAGCATGTGTTTACCCTTTCTTACCACTCAATACAACTTAAATCCTAAGGAACTTTAATGGACATAGTCCTGATATTGATGGAAGGAGTCATTCTGAGAGTATGTTCTTGGATCATAATCTCTCTCTCTCTCTCTTCAGTACTTGTTCATATACTTATTTTCATGCATTTAGCTAGTCTTTTACTGCTACTGATCTCTGTCTGTTTCCCTTCACTCTTCTCCCATTTTCCTTAAAGGGTTGACAGTGACCCATGAGGTTTTGAGTTAATTTTTGTATAATTTTAAGAATCATTGGCTCTGGTGGATACCACTCAACATGTAGTTTGGTAGAAGCTGGACCAGGCCAACTTGCTCCTTTTCGCTGCTGTCTTGGAATATAATGCTGTCATAATCTACAAGTCATTGACAGATGACTATGTAGCAGTAGTGACTGACTGCACTGTCTTGGCAGCTCATTAATCAATTCCTAAAACCTTAACATGTTTCCCACAGTATCCTCATTCATGGTGGAATCCTGCATGTCAAATGACATGAAAGGCTTGGCTCAAAAGTGGGCATGAGATACCTTTTGTAGGTTGTCCACACTTTTAAACCACATCACTTTTCTTTGAGCCCATGTTCATGTTTTGCAGGTAAGATGACAAAGCCAGAAGGAATTTTGGATTAAGTTCATAACCAGCATCTTTTCTGCTATTACTGCCAAAATCATATGGGATAAGACTTGGAAGATCAATGGTCAGTATATTTCCTCCCCATTTCTAATTTGCTCTCCAATGGCAGGAAGCAGTTGATGCTCAGGTCGTCACCAATACTCTTGGCAAAAGCTTTTTTTGTATCTCTAGCACTCCTGTTTCATTCTTCATCTTCTTGACTAACAAAACTTGGGCAGAGAAATCACCTCTTCGCTCTGACCTGCTTGTCTCCATAATTATAATCACCCCTTTACACTGGTGAAACTCAAAGTTGCTCTTTGTCAGTCTGGCAGCACATTAGTCAGACCTGATAGTATTCACTGCAAGATAATGTGCCATCTCTCTCTTGCTGTTCTTTTGGTTGTTTATAACTGGATGTAGCATGAGAATGATGTTCTTATGCTCAGTACCAGGTGATTGCCCCCCTTTTTACTGAAGCCTGGGAAGGATCCAAAGATTTCTTCAAACTATGGCCCGAATGCTTTTAGATGCTGTCTCTGTAAGATCTCAGATAAAATAGTTAAAAGCTTGTCTTGTTTGGTTCCTCAAATTACACAACTTCCTCTCAACCACCCAATATGGGTTCTGATGACAGTGTTTATCCATGGTCCACCTGATATGACTTGAAACATTAATTAAAGAAGCCTTTCTCAAGCAACATCATCTTGTTTCTGAATTCTTTGACCTTCAGAAAGTTTAAGATACTACCTGGAGGAACAGCATTTTGCAAAACCTCCAGTCATGTGGGTTACATGGCCATTTATCCACTTTTATGTGGGACTTTTTAATGAACTAGCAATTCCATGTTTGTGTAGGTTTGATGCTTTCCCATAGGCACTTGGAACCCCCCAGGGCTGTCTAGTGAATGTCACGATTTTTAATGTGAAGATTAATACCATTCTTGCACAACTGCCTTCTTCTGTTTCAAACAAACTATGTTGACAACTTTCACATACTGTGTCAGTCATCAAGCATGAGGTTTATTGAGCATCAGCTTCAGACTGCCCTCAACTGTTTAATGAAGTGAACTACAATGAACAGTTTTATGTTTTCTTTCTTTAAAACTATTTACATCCATTTTTGCCACCAACAGGGTATTTATCTTGAGCTCCGTTTTGCTTATATTCTTCTTCCAGTGGTCCCTAAGGCAAAGTATTTAGGGCTACTCTTAATCTGAATGTAAGTTGACTTTCATCTCATGTATCAAGCAGCTATACATCAAGTGTACAAGAGTACTGAACATCCTCTATGTCCTCTCTTCTATCTCTTTGGGAGCAGATCAAAGTTGTATGCTGAAAATCTATTGTGCCTGCATTTGACTGAAAATTTATGTTATATGGTTCTGTCAGGACCTCAATCTTAAAGATGTTGGACCCTATACATCATCTGTGGTTTTGATTCTGCACAGTGGCTTTCCACACTTTTCCTGTCTAGTCTGTATACCGAGTCTCACAAACCTCCTTTACACCTGTACAATTTACAACATTCTTCACTCAAAACTTCAATCCTTAGAGCTGTGTCTTCCTTCCTCAATAGGATATGCTTTTTCCAAATAGATGGCCTACCATTGTTACTACAGGACTTCATAGCCAAGAACGATTGCCTGACTGAATTAAGTCTGTTCTTGGATGACGTTGGTGTCTCCACTGGTCAACCCATACAAACATGTCTTACTACCATCCCCAAATGTGACCTTTTATTAAGTCATCTGAGGAAAGCAGATACTCTTGACTGGAAGCTCCATCTTCCATTGATAAACATCTTTTGAACCATTTTTCCATCCAAGGATGGTTTGAAATCAGGTGGGCTCTACTACAGTTTTTGTTCACTGCTGAATTGTATGCCATTTCTCTTGCTTTGGATTATGTGGAAGTTATGCAGTACACAAATTATATGATTTATACAGACTCACTTAGCTCTCTATTGGATCTGGAATCACCTCATGCTATTCCTCATCCTCTTCTTATTGATATTCAAAACTGACTGGCCAATTTCTCTTTATCATCTTTTTTTATCTAGTTTTTCTAGATAAGAGGCCATATTGGCATTCTTAGGAAGAACGCTCACTGACACAGCAACTGAGTTTGTCTGCTCTGGTGCTAGCACTGCTGCACCTTTCCCATATATGGACTACAGTTCTGTATTCAAGGTTTAGCTTCATGCCCTTTAGCAGCTGAACCAGAGTGAGCAATATGATAATAAGCTTTTCCAGATCAAACCCTTTATTGTTTTTTGGCTATCTTGTTTCTGCAAGGAACAGGAGGAGGAAGTTGTCCTCACATGGCTACACATTGTTCACAGTTTTTTAGCTCATTTTCTTTCATCTGGGATTGATGCACTCAGGTGTAGCCTTTGTGACACTCAAGATATAATAGATGTTTTACTGTTGCACCATTATTACAACTCTGAACGATGTTACCATTGTAGATACATTTTCCACATGTTTACTCCCTGATACTGGAAAGTGTCATCACTGATAGTGACACTGTTTATATTACTTATGTTTTTAACTTTTTGAGAGCTATTGGCCTTTTAAATTTTATTTTAGATTTTAATTCAAATTTTGATCATTGATTTGTTTTAACTCAACTTCTTTTTACACATTATACAAATTTTATGTTTTGCTGGTTTTTTGGTGCAGATAGCCTAGTTGCTTTATGGCAAAATGACTATAACTGACCCTTTGAACTAGTGGAACAAACTCTAGCTTGCTCTTACAATTCTTCAGGTAGTTTTTAACAAGATCTGTCAGGAGAATGTTCTTTTTATGCTTGGCACTATGCTATTGTCTTCCCTTTATCTAAACTTACGAAGTATCCCAACTAACTAATCATCTTCACTATCACAGGTAGCTTCCTTTACCATTGCAGCACAATAATCATTTTCAAGAAGAATTACCAGACACAAACCAGAAACACTGGAAAATAAGTTGCGAGACGATGTTAGCAACTACTGAAAAAACATTTTCAGTGTTAGAAAATGTTAATTTCTGGAACAGTACTACCTCCTTTCACCAAAGCTAGAATCCCACATTGTACAGGTGGAAGGGCTGATAAAGGTGCAAATGTAATCAAACAAGCAGAGAACTACTTACAACTTCCATGAAAGAAAAGGTGTGCCACAATTATAGCAGGACGTACACTTGAGAGGTCTATATCTACTTCTGGAACAGTTATGCTCTTTATTATTTTAAGGAATGCTCTTTGCTGAGTAATTAATAAGGAAAGACACAAGGTGGAGCTTATCAGACATGTATGAGGTTACATAATATAGATTCTCCTCATGGAAAACAGACAGTACATAAGACATCTACATATGTAACAAGCATGAGCACATGAAAAAATGATAGTTGAATTTCAAGGAGGTGCCTGTGATCCAACATGAGAATGCATCGTCTGGACTAAAGGACCATATGTGAATAGGCCAAGTGTTGGGATACAACAGATGATGCCAAGTGTGCTCCATCTGGGCAAAAATAGCAATGAAAGTCCCTTGCATAAAACTGTAACTTACAATTATGTCCATGACTGTTTATTGTAATCAATAAATACAGTCAACTCAAGAAAAACATCCAGTAGGAAATGCTTGTGTCCTGCATAAACCTGATCACATCTTGATTGTAATATAATTAAAGATCAACAAATGCAGTGTGCTCAGACAAAAAAACATCCAGGGAAAGCACCTTGTGATATTATGGAGTATGACTAATGTGGTCCATCTAGGCAGAAAACATTCAGTGCAAATGCATTGTACAAGATTTGTTTCAAACCTTGTAGATAAGATATTTAGAGAAAAAGTAGTCCACCCAGACAAAAAAAAAAAAAAATCTGGTAGAAGCACTTGTGTTTCGTTGTAAATAGCAAGAGCAGTTCATCTGGGCAGAAAACATTACAATCTTTTATTTCATGATCAACAAGAACAACCAACCTGGGCAAACTATTTTGGAGAAGCACTTTGGAATGAGTATATTACAATATCATATAATGTTAAATATAACGACAACTCTTTTGTTATTGAATGGGTACAGAAATACAACCTACTTATGGCAGGAATTTAATCATTGGCCATATTAACTTTCATATTCAAATGAGCAAAGTAGAATTTAGAAAACATTTCTGACACAAATTGGTAGAAATAATGAAAATTAAATACAAGAAGTGGAAAATATAATTTGTGATTTTGTAGTCACACATAGAATGAGTTAAAACAATTGTCTACACATTAGAATATCAATTGAGAAAGTGAGGATTATACTACAATGCCAATACAGATGAAGCATAATTGGTGGAGGGGAGTCACATGATCAGCACATTGTGCAGTGGTGCAAAAATGAAGGGGTATAAAAAAACTGGAATCTTTAATGATACTCAAAGGGCAAATGAAGGTCATGATAGCTTAAGATGAGAAAAAGTCACACCATTTCAGAATAAATCTTTAAAAACCCACTAAAAGCTTCAGATGTATTATTGGATGATCAATAAGCTACAAAAATTCTCTACTTTATCCCTCTGTACCTACAATAGTACAATGGCAGTTATGTAGATGTACATCTGTAATATAAGGTGCTTAAATAACCTTTTGACCAGTATATATATCAAAGTTCTTTGAATAAATGCAGTTGAAATAAATAATGAATTTTTTTAACCTTTAAAAGATGTTACACTCACTTTCAGCCTTGTTTAAACTTTATGACATACATTTGAAAGTTTATCATACACTGCAGTATAACATTGGTATTCTGAAACTGGTGCAATTAGTTACATCTATTCCATAGTTGTAGCATGCATAAGATGGTTGTTTGTAACACTTACAGATGTTTCTCACCTAAATATGTTATTGTTAATTATACATAAACTATGTTTCAAAATGCACAAATTAAAGATTTAAACTTAACTTTACACCAGTCTTCCCAAAACTTATATATTGCACAAAAATTTTGCCAGAGTTTCACACATACATGCTAGAGGCACTGTTAACAAGTGCCAAAATGAATAATCAGTAAAGGGCAAAAAAGAAACATTAAAAATGAACTGCATGTGAAAAGGATAAAATCTGAAATTATGAATTTAATAGAAAAATAACTCTTTAAAAACATTCTAAAAAAACTAAGATATGTATTTTTTTTCTATTTCCTAATTTTAATTATACCATTGCACTGTACATTGATGATGACAGCTAGAGTTAGTGATATGGTATAGAAAATAAAAAGAATTAGAATTTAAAAAATTTTTGAAATTCACCGAGGAGGTTCTAGGGATTGTGTATATAAAATATAAAAACAATAAGAAAAATATTTTTATACTTAAAATGAAAATCACTTTGCACTCAGACTTTTTAACAGTTTGAATCAAAGTAAATACTATGGATAAATGATACTTTTATCAGGAAGACTTAATTCAAATGTTATTCTTTATGTGCTAAATACTTAAACATTTTAATAAATCTTATTATGTTTTTTTTTTAATAAATTTCCTTCCCCATTAAAGTAATACAGCATGCATTAGCCTGAAGTAAGAGAGTTAATTGACATATATCAAACAAAAATATTTAGTGAATTTAAACACTCTGTAAAACTACAAAAAATTGATATAATGGTACTGTATCTATTAACTATGTCAAATTTTAAGTTCCAAAAGAAGCCTTATGTTATGTATAAAGCGTTTAGAATGCCATGTTATTGTTTGTATTGTTGTTTCAAAGTTTAACCAATAAAATATGTTGTTATTCATTTAAAATAACGTTTAGAAATTTCTAGAATTAGGTAGATCAAATATATGTCTATAAATGGAAATGTTTGGCGGCCTAGTGTCTAGACGTAGAGTCTAGTGCAAAAACAGACATGCACAGATTACTCTGTGGAAGTTCCGGCAAATGTTCGAGAAAAGTACGCCTACTAGTATAAAAAGACGGTGATGCGAGGAGAAGAAGAAAGAAGAGTCAGTCATTAGTTTATATTTAATTCAAGAAATAGTGTCTTTGTCCGAGAAGTTTTAAACGTTCGCTGTGTGGTTATTCAACTTAACTTTGTGACTAGAGCTAAATCTACAGAAACTGTGATTTTGTTTTGTCAATCTTTGCGATTCATTCAAATTACTGGTTGTGCTGAGGGTCGGCACATACCGGACTATTTAAGAGAATCCGAGGCAAATTGGAAAACAATAAATTTGAGACATTCGTCGAAAACATTGTAAAAGGAACTTCATCAAATTTATCGAACTGTGAATTGTTTCTGGACTTCTCCATTCAAACTTTGGAATTTCTTCGTGGGACCAAATAATCACCCTAGACCAGAATTTTGGATTTCTGATCTGGACTTTTGAATTTTCATTCTAGATCATTATATTAGATACAGGCCAGTACCATTTTGTATTGTTATTAACTTTGAAGGTTGAAACCAGTACTATTTTGTGTTGTAATTAATTTTGAATGTTTAAACTGAATATCTGTCATTGTTATTATATAATTTGTTATATCTGTTACATATATATTTAGTTTATTGTAATAAATTATACAAGCTGTTATCTGTGACTTTCTGTTGCGTTCAGTCTACATAAAAAACATAAAACAAAAAAAACGTAACACCTTAGTAAACATAACATGCACAACTTTATTATATAAAGAAAATTCATTACTTCTCAATTCATAAAGCTAACAATAACAAATGAAAGTAAAATAAATACTAGCTCACCCAAAGTGGAATCATGGCAGGAAAGTTAAAAGGGGTGACTCCAGCACAAACCCCAAGAGGGATACGGTAAGAATGAATGTCCATATTTTGAGCTATGGATGGTAAGGTTTCACCTAGCTGCAGAGAAGTCACGCTGCAAGCATGTTCTACAACCTCTGCATAAATTGTGAGCAAGTAATTATGAAGAGAAGCACTAATATATGCAAAATAAAGCAAATACTGAAAAATAAATAAAAAAATTCTCAATTTAAGAGATAAAAGACAGTATATCAGGTTTTCAAACCTATTAATATTCAAAGGATGAAAAAAGCTATTAATACACATATAATTGAGTTAAAAATACAAGTAAATATTCATTTAGAATAAATATTTAAACGGATTTATTGACCCATTTTTACCCAACAATTCTAAAATGATTAAATCAAAGGCCATGTTATATCATTTGTTGATCTTCATTCAAAATTGTATTGAACTATTTTATAATTTATGTCAATAAGTTTGGGAATCACTCTGTAGATTACAATTCAAACTTTAATATTATACATGAGTTAATTTCTTAATTTAAAATTAAATATTAAAATATTTAAATATAAATTTTAGTGAGTCACATATGTTGAATGCAGTGATGTTTGTCATGTCAAAATACCAAATCTTTAGTTTTCTACAAATTACAAACTCAAATTACTAATATTGACAAGCTAGAATATAAAATAGGAACTTCACACATTTTTATTTTACTGAGATACAGTTTATGTACTGAATCAAACAGTTGCCCCATCATCTCTTTCCATTTTTGAAAATACTTATGTACATTGATGCCACCATGACATTAATAACCAATCAACAACTGAATGTCCCCAGAATGGTTTTCTCAGCCATCTTCATCTGAAAAAAGGCTACCATGTTCTTTCTATCAAAGACTTCAAGGATGCAAGGTATCTTTAGTCTGCTTGATGTTTTGTATTTTTTAAAACTTAAAAAACACTGTTTAATATTCTCCATGTGTGAAATTTTAAAAGGCTTAGCAACTTGTGTACAGTAGCAAGAGTACAAAAGAACATAGCAAGAAGGAATACGCATTTGCGCTTTACTTCTTGACATATTGTTATATATTTTAACAAAAACAAGTTTAAAAATTTATTTCTAAATATTAATAATCTATATAAATATATATATATATATAATGTATAATCATTGAAATGTAACTACATATCACATAACATTAGTCTATTACAACACAGCCAAAACAGAAAAAACTAAAGGTTAGTTGTACATTACTGGATATGTGCCAAGTGCATGTGCACCATGTCAATGCAAGTTATGTAGGCATGACTGGAAGTTCAACATAATAAAAAATAATAAATATATAACACTACGAAACTTAAGTTTCTTTGACTAAACATTTTTATTTTCGTATTATAATATGTAGTTGTTCCAGCACAAAACAAGCATAATTTATATTTGTTTCCTAATCTTTTTATGATGGTTAAGAGGTTGACTAAGTGACTGACCCCATATACTTAGGGTATAGAAAATAAAAAAATATGAAGTCTTATTGGAAAAAAATTTGCGGGATGAAGAGTGGTTTTTTTAATCATAACATAAATCACCTAGCATTCAGACAAGTAATGAAACAGACTGTTTTCACACACAAATAGAAAGCAAAAATATTTCATTAAAAATCTGACTTTTTGTATACAAAATATTTGTAATCTTTACTAAAAGTCTACCAAATTTTGTAGATGTACACATGCTGTATCAAAAGTTATAATGCACACAATTAACACGTGCAAATGTGCAAACAAACTCATGCACATTATACTGAGGCCTAGTGAAAGGGTTAATACATAATTAATCCTTTATATATTTGCATTACATTTACATGGAGGTACTGATGATATCTGTATAGACACAACTCTCATAAAAATCATCATGAATTGAAACATCAATACTGTGAGAGAAGAGAGAATAGTGAAGAGCTAGTTAGCAACTCTAATTTAATTCACCCATTGTGAGCCCTCAACAAAATAAAGGAAGTTTCAGACTAGATAGAAGACTTAATATTGTTTTTAAGTTAGTTAAACTATTGTACATGTATTATTTGTAATAACTATTGTTTGTATCAAAGAAACTGTGCACACCAATCTTGTTGGCAAGTATCATAAACTGGATAAATAATTTAACTTCTATTTGAAATTGCAATATGTAACAATTTTAACCTAGAACTTATTGCATAAGTCTTCTTTATACAATATAATTTTGTGAGTTATGAGACAGTGTTACCCTTTAAAATACATACCTAAAAAACTATTTACAGTAGTTTACTGGATCATAACTGAATGCCTCAAGAGTTAATAACATTCTTTTGAATATACATGAGCCCACACTATCTTTATAACAAGGCATTTCAATATAAGAGTAAGAACACTTACGCAGTCCCCTGAACACATCTCCTTCTGCATCCACTGATGTTTTACCCTGCTCTTGTGTTATACTTGCTGCTAATCTTTTCTGTAAAGACAAAAAGGCTGTAGGAAAAAAACAAACCAAAGCATATAAGTTCTTATATATATACTGATTCATTAGATGGAAGATGGACCTTAAGCAAGAATAGGAAAATCATGTCTGAATGATAGATACCACATGTAATATTTGAATGTTTTTAAAAACAACATATGTAATACATTAAAAACATCAATTAATATATATTTGCTATAAAATAGGTTAAATGAATAAAATTAAAGAAAGTAGATGAGATACAAGTAACATGGAATGTTTGCAAATATACATGTGCTGACTGAAAGGTCACATCAACAGATGGGACAAAATTTCAACTAAAATACGGGTCTCCAAATATAAGAGTATCATGTAGGACTGTTATAAGCTAATATATTCATCTTTCTCTCCTATATAACAATACAGGTAAGAGTACACACATTTTAGAACCATATTCATCTAACTAGAAATTGCTTAAAGATATGTTGATATCTAGGTAATGGCCAAAACTTAACCACTGCTTGTAACAACTATCATTAACTGAAATTTGATTTTTATGTTTTCAGTTTTTGTATTAAGTATTTATTAAGTTATTTGTATTCTGTTTTCTTTACTTCATCACCTTGCTGTATCTATGGTAAACTGTGCATCACAATATATACATTTCAAACATTAAATAAACTAGCAGAAACACTGTCCTACAGGTTTGTCTTATGCACTACTGACTGTAATATTCATGTCTAATTTATATATATATAAAAACTTTCAGTATTTACAACTTACAACAACAAAGACATAATTAAACCCTCACATACAGTCCTAGAGAAAGTTATGTTATTGTCAAAAGCATACTTTTATTTAGAATTGTGTTCTGTGATAAAGGAATGATTATTGCACATATCATACTTACTTTTCTAACTGTCTCAATCTTGAATACCCAAAGTGTGAAATATTTTGTATGGATTTTTGTGATATATTCAGTAGCGGGTGCCAAAATTGTGTTTATTATTTCGGTCACATACATACACAAAAACATATATACAAGCTATTTTCATTATTGTAAGATTATTATTTGTAGCCTGATATTTCCTGTTAATAAAAATTGGTTTACGAAGCCTTCTGGCACAAAAGTAAAATTAACTTACTAAAATTTTTAGGATAAGTATGTTTTACATAAAAAATGTTATAACATTTTTAGCTTTCCAAGAAATCTAATAAACTCAGAAAATTTAAATGTCTAAAGTACATCAATATATGTAATGTGACTAAGCTTGAAACAAAGTCTTTAAACTTGAAGTTCTATAGAATAAGTTGAATAAAAAGAAACAAATCTTTCAGAAAGCTCAGGTTAATAAATTCCATTCACAGGAGACAAAATAGAAAACCAAAGCACAAGCAAAACTGCACTATGAAATTTAGACAATATTTTTGAAATAAGAAATTTCCATTTCTTCAAAAACAATATAAAACTGACATTTTAAATTCAGAGTTAATCTTTCTTTGCTCAAAATAAAAAGTACAGTGCTACAAAATTTATTTTCAAGTTTAAACTTAAATGATTGTTACAGCTTGTTTTTACAACATTACTGGAATTAATAAAACAGTAACAAATTAACCAATCAAATACAAAGATAAAGTTGCTAGTACAGGTTAGATAAATATTAAATTTTATAAATGGTCTGTAAAAACCAAAACTCAGAATAATTTAGTAATTTCTTCACATACTTAATACATAAATACATACATGGTATAATTTAAGAGCTGAAATGTGATTTAATTTAGACATGGTAACACTAAGATCAAGATGCCAAAGCAAACTGTGTTAATATTTCATACAAATCTTAGCTATCTTTGTATTAAGGTTTAAAAGCTCATATGATTATTTAATTCATGCCATAAATAATATTTTCCCTCCAATACTACTTAGAAATATATTCAGGAAAAGTTTTTAACTATCAACTAAAAGAAGGCAATTTTTTTAAAAATATAGGGTAAATTAAATTTTTCAATGCTGGATAACATGTACAGTTGCTATTTCTTGCATATTTGATAAAAATGTGAAAAATCAAAAAAGTAATAAGTACAGTTAGTCAATTGCAGCAAGAATGAAAATAAAGATCAACAGAAATTTTAAACTAGAAGCTGGTGAAAAGCTTTTTACCATATTTTCTTTTATCAAGCTTTGGTAACGGAACATGGTCTGTTGCCGTGTTAGGATAGAAGTTTTGGACCAGCTTTTAAATGCAGCTTTTGCCGAGGCAACTGCCTCTTCCATTTCTTCTTTTGGACATATTGGAACTTGAGTAACAACCTCATTAGTAGCCTAAAATATTGATTTACAAAAAGTAAATAAGACTAAGTAGAAAAAAAAAACATTCCAAAAATTTAAACAATAAATGTTCTAATAATATATTTTCTAAAACATAAAATATACAAAATAATTTAAAGCAGAACCTTCATATACAAACTTTAAACAAAAAGTTGTTTATATTTGTTTAATACAACATGATTCCATTTAATTACTTTTATCACCATTATAAATGTTAAAAAGAATATTTTCCACAATTTTTGTTTAATAATCAAACATGGTGTTAATAATTAGACTCAAAGATTTAGTTTTAAAACATTAAAAATTTTACCGTAAATAACCAAGCTTACAGGATTATGTACATCTATCCACTTAGAAGCACTTGATTCCACAAATTTCCCATTGATAAATAACTTCGTGGTAGGCTGAAAATTGTTAAAAATACATAAAAAAATTTTAACTAATGCTTACAATGTATGCATGCATACAAAAACAAAGAGTGAAAATACCTTAAGAACAATTTAATGATTTAAAAGGTTTTACGTGAAAAAATATTTGATTATTTGATTACCTTAGAAAGCCTAAAAACTAAGACTGTTCTTGATCTCTAACCAACTAAACATATGACAATTCTTGCGATTAAGATTTCAGGATAAATTTCCTTTTATCACTTATTTTGAAAGTAAACATTCCATAAATATACTGATCACAATTTTTACTGAAAAGTTACATTAATACAGCAACAAAACTATAAAGTACTACTACTATTATTTCATCCAACACAAAACTTCAAATGTTTCATCAATTTCATCTTTAAACAAGGCAAGTCATAAGCTTTAATCTATCTTTACCATCAAATTCTGAAGTTACATGTGTAATAAAAAGTCCAGTCTCCATATAAAAGAGTAACTGCAACTAGAGATATTGTTTCCTGAAGGACTATTTATGGAAACTTCACTTTTTTATTTGGAGTTTGGATTTTTTACTGAAGAGTTGAATGCAAAAGTATTGTTAGTAATATATAATTTTAACATTAGATTACTATTTTATACCAGGAAATTGTTTATTCAGGAACATTGCTTTAGATAAAAGGACAAGACGTGGAAATAACTGCAAGTTGGATTTATTTTTTTCTTTTGGAAAGCTCATGGGTTTTCTCATTACATTTTTTAATACTATTCACAAGTTACTAAATCAGTATTCTTTCTCTTTCAAGACAATGTGAACCACTATCATCATTGGCTTCATTTTCATCAGCTCTAATTCCATTTTCATTCACACAATTTCAAAATTCTACTCTTGATTCTTAAGATACACAACTTCCTTTTTTATTCATCCAGTTTATGAGTTTATCTCACAGATAGAGATCAATTGACAAAGTAACTAGTTATTCAGTTCAAAGTGAAACAAGTTTTCTTTCAGTTTTGAACCTGGTGTAGAGAAAAATAACTTACCAAATATAAGATTGTCATAATTATTGTGTCTGAAAAAGAAAGCCCAAGAAGTATACAGTTTACTAGGGATGTAGTCTAGTGAGAAATCACAAGGTGGGAGGCAGTATCTTTCTTGTACAACAAATACTCTTCACCTAATAAAGGTAACAGTGCAAAAGGTAAAGAAGAGAGAACTCTATGCTGCCAAAGTATTTCATAGATTGATGCAATAAAAATTGTTCAAGAAGACATTATATCTGAAGTAGTCAGCAGAGTATCTATGTTTAAATGTAGCTATGTCACAACATTGGAGAAATACATAAATTAAAGCATTGCCACAATAAGTTCGAGAAGAAATTATCCCTAAATTCCATTCCAAGATTAACAAAAGACTGGCATATCTATCAGGAATGGCCAAATTTGTAGTGTAGAAAATGACCTGTACCACACATCCAGGTAAGCATCCCAAACAGTCCATCCACTGAGTTTCATACCAATGTGATTATTGTGACAATAATGTGAATTATCCACATTGACCTCTCCAGTGGCTTGGGATTAGGGAAACAAGGGTTCTTCCATTACTCTACAAGACGAAAAAAGAAAGGAGGAATTCATGTAATGGAAGGGTATGTGAACTAAAAAACGCATTTTTTTCTATCATTTACACAAGGCCCTACACACTGACAGACAAAGTTGTCTTGCAAAAAAACAAAACAAAAACACATCTAAACAATAGGCACTAAGCAGTGGCAGATGGGCTTATAAATTTCTGTGGATTTCAGGAGAGAGAAATATTTCCTGTGAGACTACACTGGTTATGTGGTGGGTTCCATTACCATGAGATGTATTACCAAACCAATCAAAATGGAAGTAAACAAGTTACTGTAGAAAAAATTCTAAGGCAAGAAAAAAATGTCAAATGCCTTGGAATGTAGTGGCCCAAGTAACAATAAACGACCCATACAGAACAACACAAATAACTGAGATTAGAGTAACTGTTTAGGGATGAAGGGCAAAGTAAAATGATCACCACCCTGTGCAGCCCAAGTATGAGGAGGAAGGAGTGATAAGGGCATAATATTAACCCAGTACCAAGTGGCTCAAAGAACAACCAACATCCAAGATAAAAATATCAGGGCAAAAGCTCCTGCAAATCAGGAGGAAATTACATCTAAAGGGAAAGATTGTGCAGGTACAGGGTGGCCAATGTTTTAAAAAGGAGAGATGCAAGAATCCTAAGACCTGATCAAATGATCCTGAATACTGTAAGTGGAACTTTTCAGTTTAATTAATTCTTTACTTTATGGTAAGTGAAGAAACTTGCATTAAATAACCTTGAAACTAAAACACTCATTAGTGTGTGCATGTTTTATATGTATATATGAAAAGCTGCTACTTACTACAGTTGAACTTGCAAATGTTCTTTGTCCAAATGAAACAAAAAGCCTCTGTAATAAAAAATAAAATTCAATAATAATTAGTGACATCATAATGAAAATATGCTTGTTAAATTCTTTGTTACTTTAATTTTTACAAAAAATACTTATTCCATTACTATTTAGAATTAAATTACTGTTTCAGAAGTTTATGCTTATTTTACAATAATTTAGTAACTATAAGTTGTTACCCTTAAAGAAGTTTCTCTATAGTCAAATAACATTTAAAAGCAATGTGTGCACAATATTTAATGATAAAATGTCAAACCCAAAACTTATTACTATTGTTTTTCCTTAGTATTGAGTAACCACCAATTAAAGACAAGTCGTACATACACATCTTGCACTACATACTTAAGGCATATAAAAATTCCAAAAATTTACTGAGCCTTAAAATCATGAAATTCAACACCTTAAAATATTATATAGTTTCTTTAACTGATATTATTTTTAATTGAAATATCTTATTACTGTTTAAAGCTTCTAAAGGCACTCTAGTCTCAGTCTGTCAGTCAACCTGATGATTTTACTTCAAAAGTTTTAGAATTTACAGCATATTTTATTCGTACTTTATTAATGTATTTCCATGTCAATTACACTGTACAAATTTTTCACATAATTGAGAAACATGTTTACTAATATCATGAGACCAGAAAACAAACAAAAAAACAACTTCTCTAGTTCATGATTGCAAGAATTTATACTGCAAATATTTTTTTTGCTGGACTCGAGTTTACTTTTTCGTTGATTTAGACAGAGCATCCTTAATATACCAAGAGCTACCTCTTAATGAATTGATGAAAGCTTTAAAATAGAAATCGAGTCTGGTAGCTTTGTATAGCAAGCAACAAAGCACACAAGTGAGCTGAACATAACATTTTGAAACTACTGAGAGGGTTAAATAATCATGTGGATAAAGTTATGGCTACAAGTATTTTATGTCATGGTACTGGAAGCTAATCCTGTAGTTCTCTAGTGTGAGCCTCACAGTAACAACTATAATATAGTAATACCAATAATATAAGGACAGAAGCAACACTTTGCAATTTTAACCTTTATAAACGAAACAGTTTTAACTTAAACTGCCACTGTTCAAGTGACTTGTACTAATACTATTACTACTATTAGTAAGTTTTATATGATCATAAACTTTGAGATAAAGACAAGTAACTTTCAAAGTATTGTAGAAAACATTATTTACCAAGTCTGAATCACGGAAAATATAAACTGTACTCAAACTAATTCATTCTAACCGTTGAATGAAGGTCATCCTATCTTCTTGATATCCAGTGTTAGTTACCTTATGAGTTTGCGCAGCCAGTGTTACTAGAAGTACATACAGCCAGCACTAGATAAATTGTAGAATCTAACTAAGGTCATCACAAGTTACAACCTGTGAGTTGTAGTACAAGAAATAGAGGTTATTTACAAATTACAGTTTGTTATTGCATACAGGTTTAAGTTTACAGGATTCTTAGTGTTGAATACTAGTACTTACAACTTATTTATTCTATTTTTTTCCTTGTCAATTATATGTAAACACTCAAATTTTACCAACCTTGAAAAGAGGACCCCTAACCTCCATGATAATCATTTTCCTAATCCAACTATATTAACACTATCTTGTGATATGAAAGCCCTCTATGATTTAAAGTATAATAAAGCTCCAAATTTGTCCCACTTAAAATTGAAATTCTATTTATTTGATTGCAAATATCTTTAATTGAAACTAAATTTACAGAATTAGTCTAAATAAATTAAAAATATAGCTTAGTATGCTTGATGCTTGTACTTTTGCTTAAACCTTTGTCGACAGTGCCAAACAAGACATGTAGGTAAAAAATAAATAATGGCATTCTGTGCTTAAGTTTGTTGAGAATTGTCCATTTTTAATATCTTGAAAATGCATTCTGTTTTGTAACACCTATTGTTTCATTACGTGTTTTTCATGCCCCCCAGTGGCTCAGCGGAATGTCTGCGGGATTACACGCTAAAATCCGGGTTTCGATACCCGTGGTGGGCAGAGTACAGATAGCCCCTTGTGTAGCTTTGTGCTTAATTCAAGACAACAACAACAACGTGTTTTTCAAACATTAGTTTACTGATATTCATTAGAAATGCTAGAAAACGTGAGCACTATCTTTGTTACTACAGAATATGATTTGGTTTAAATTTCACGCAAAACGACAGGGCAATTTGCGCTAGCCGTCTCGAATTTAGCAGTGTAAGACTAAAAAGAAGCCAGCTAGTAATAATCACCGACCGCCAACATTCTTGGCTACTTTTTCACCAACGAATAATAAGATTGACCGTCTCTTAAAACGCTCCAGCGTTTTAGGTCTATATTAATCCATTTAATTGTTATCTCTCTCCAAAGGATCCATGGTTAATAAAAAGAAGAAAATAAAGCACAGTATAAATTAGAATGGAACTAACATAACCAGCTTAGCCAGAAATTTAACAGTAGAAAAAGAAACAGTGAGAGTGATTTTGAATATAAAGGATTATGGATAACGTTTCAGAAAGTTTTATTTTTTAAGAAACAACTAAAAACATATCCCTTTGATTCACCTTGAATCCAAATCGTACAAACTCTCCACAAAACATTAAGCAACGATAATATTAGGATAAAAAAAATAAGTATGAATAAAACCAGCAAAACATAATCTATGATACTAAATCAAAATAAATATGCATACGTAAATATGTTTACATCAAGTTACATAGCGATAAATAAACTTAATAAAATTTGGACAACAGAGCAAAGAGAAGATGATGTTTAGAGTTACCTAATTTTGGATATGTTATTTTTTCCTGTGTTAGAAACGGTGGAGAAAACATTTTTTTTAGTAATTCAGAAAATTACTGATTTTGTTTTTAAAGAGTATGTTCGTTTGATGTTTAGCAATAACTCTCTGTGCTCTGTCTTCTACAGATATCGAAACCCCAATTCTTGCGTTGTAAGTTCGCAAACATTCCGCTGTTAAAAAAAGAGTAATATTTAAAATGTTATACACAACAACAGACATAATTTCAAATCATACAAATATACTAATTTTCCTATAATTAATTTGATATATTATACACAGCATCTGATATAATTTGAAGATATACAATTAAAAATATATTTTTCTTTTCCTATAATTAATCTGCAACAATAGGAAACATCTTTGGCTGAACATTAAAATTGTTTTCGTTGTTCTCAGTTGTCGTTTCCTCCAGTGACTTACTGGTAAATATGTAGGCTTATAAGACTAAAAACCGGGCTGTGAAACTTGTGGTGAGTGTAGAACGAGTAACCTATTGCGTAATTTTGTGCTTAGCAAAAAGTTGTTGTTTTGTTGTCGTTTTGAATTAAGCACAAAGCTGCACAATGGGCTATCTATGCTCTGCCCACCACGGGTATCGAAACCCGGATTTTAGCGTGTAAGTCCGCAGAGATACCGCTGAGCCACTGGGGGGCACTTAGCAAGAAACAAACAGTAAAAAAACGCATTCTTTTTGTTATATCTACAAAGAGTTTTTAGTTGATCCATTAGCACACACATTCATGACGATAAATAAACTTATTTTACTTTGTTTTAAATCATTAGCGTTTTATGGTCTAAACAAGTTACAATATGGCTGAAATCGTGTAAAAACAACAATGAGTAATAAAAATTCAGCAATAAGCAAGAACTGAAAATCAAGTTTAATAATATTTTTCTCAAACAGTTAATCTGTTTCGAAGGAGCAATTTATTCGTAGTTTATTAAAACTTTTTTGCTGTTACTGTGAGTTTGAAATCCAGTAAGAGAACAGAATACCCACAGCAAAAACATCATAACAGTAGTCTAATAATGCTCGAAGAATTTCAACATTAACTTAACTCTCCTTGTATAATAAGAAATAAATAGCAACATAAACTGCTGATTGCAGAATTGACTATAGAGATGCTCGATGCTTCAAAAGTGGCATACGTACAACATTTAGAAGAATTAGATATATATAGCACTTCTGCAAAAGCCCACAAAACATAAATGCACGAAAGAGACAGTGTGATACAGCTTCACAAAAGGAATACTTATTTCATCAAACGCTAACAGAGTTTTTGTGCGGGGAATTATTAACGGCACTTGCGACACGTAGGCTCCAAGGATCAGACATAGCCATCTTTTCTCTAAAATTGCTGACTAGAAGGACGAATACCAGTAACAGGAAGCAGCACTGTTTATGTGGCTACTCTTAATCAAATAGCAATATTGATTAGCATGGTACACCTCCATCTCCTGAAGTAAAAGAATAAAATAAAAGTATATATAATCTCAAACCTTGGACCTTCCTTTTGCAAGCAAGTACACTAACTACGAGGCAGCGCTTGGCCCTGTCTGAGGAAAACAGTAAATATGATGGTGAATCTGAAGTTTTTTAGGAATGATTTTTTTTTGTACAAGAGGTGAAGATAATGTTCACCATTAAGATTATTATGAGATAAGTGTAGGGTAATAACATCCATAAATTACCCAGTGAATGATTTCCAACTGGCCTTAACTTTGAATTTTAGCCGATAAGGGTCTAGTAGGGTATGTTTGAAATTTGCGGAATCAAAACTTGTCATGGACTCTACTTGCCCTTTGGACAGAGACGATCAGCCCCGCTATTTATTATTAAACAGTAGTACAAGAATTAGAGTGGGCGTTGTTGACTAAGTACTTTCACTTCTAAATTAGGGATGGATAACGCAGATAACAACAACGAAAAGGTGACAACATATCAACACATGTATTCAGATAAATATACTTGATGTGACGAATGTATTAAAACAGCACTTAATAAAACATATGCTAGAACTTTTATACCACAAAGGTTGAGGCTAATCAATTTTTGTACAGTTTAGATTTGTGGAAAACCTTGAAAAATCCAGCAACCCACTTAATAAGACAATAGGAGTAAAGATAACATTAACAGAAAACAACAAACGCTAATTATTAAGTCAACATAAGACAGTCTAAGTAAGAATAAAATAATATATGAATCAACAACTGAGTAAGGAAAACGAAACAGGCGCGAAATCTATGATGTATGAGTGTTGCAAGGACCATATATATATACACATATATCTAACTGTGCCGAATTTGCTCAGTTCTGTTAATGAAAATAAATGTCCAGATATTGACAGAAGCATCAATATTCGCTAAAAATAAGGCAAAAGTCACAAGTAACAAAAACAAACGAATTCAAAGCATATAGACTATCAATAAACATTTTTGTACAATTGAAGGCTTTCATTCTAGTTGTTGATGAGAACAAAGAATTTTATGATGACGTATTTCCCAAAGCAGAAACACTTCCTGGTCCCTTATCACTTTCCACTTTTATAAGTGGGCTTCTTATTTACAATAACTGGAGTTCTGTCATTTTTGTCTCATATGTTAGATGATACAAAATCTTACAAAACTTAATTATATCTTGGTTCATTGTCTGTTATTTTATTGTACACCAAGAGCCCCCCAGTGGCTCAGCGGTATGTTTGCGGACTTACATGCTAAAATCCGGGTTTCGATACCCGTGGTGGGCAGAGCACAGATAGCCGATTGTGTAGCTTTGTGCTTAATTCAAAATAACAAAAAATAACAAATGTACACGAAGATTTAAAATTAACATTCAAGTTTTGTAGTTTTTACGTGACAAACAAGAACTGAATTATCCATTTTATTTAGAATTTTATACTTTTAAATAATTATTTTTTACTTTTGATATTAATTACTACACTTTTCGTATAAAATTTACATGTTTATGTTTTTCTTATAGGATAGCCAGAAACTGCTATCTGCTGAGCCCAGTCAAGGGAATCGAACTCTGATTTTAGTGTTGAAAATCTGTAGACTTACCGCTGTACTGGCGGGGGGAAATAAAATTAATAACTCTATGATAAATTAAAAGAACTACATATGTTGTAGAATGCCATACTTGTCGACTTTATGAGAACAAAGGAGCAGTATAATCTCATATTTCAAACTCAGAGGTTGTATTTGTTTGTTCGCTTTTTAAGTTAAGCACAAAACTACACCGTGGCCTATCTGTGTTATGCTCCCCACCACAGGTATCTAAACCTGGTTTTTAGCGCTGTGAGTCAGTAGACATTCCGCTGTGTTATTAGGTGGCTCGAGGGTTGTAATTTTGGTTAGTTTGTTTGCTTCTTTGTTTTTTGAATTTCGCGGAAAGCTACATGACAGCTATTTGCGCTAGCCGTCAATAATTTAGCAGTGACAAACAAGAGGGAAGGCAACTAGTCATCACAGCCCACCGCCAACTCTTGGGCGACATTTTAAACAACGAATAGTGGAATTGACCGTGCTTTTATAACGTCCCCACGGTTGAAAGGGCGTGCATGTTAGATGTGACGGGAATTCGATCTCGCGACCCTTGAGCGCCTTAACCACCTGGCCATGCCTGGCTCAATTTTGGTAAGAATAGGTGATGTATTAAGCTGGAAATGTTATTATAATTACTTTCTTTTTAACCACATCTCGCACCCCACTAGTACAGTGGTCTCCGGATTTACAACGCAGATAGCCCGATGTGGCTTTGCTATAAGAAAACAAACAAACCAAGTCTCATTTTTTTGTTACATAAGTTTTGCTCACAGCTACTTATTTTGATAAGAACAACACTTGACGTTTTTTAGATATTTTTGTACTAATATTCTTTTTAAAACAATTTTCCAGACATGGTTAAAATTGAATACAGTTAGATCTGTAAGTCCAAAGTTAATACAACTAAGTCATTATTTGCCAATTAACATGAGTACTTCTACAAACATAGATTTTTGTCCGTGTTCAAATGCAAAATTAGTGACGTTCGAACATAATTATAAGCTTAATTAAAATACTACCCAATAAACAGCTCTTTAAGTGAAAAATAAGAAACGCTTTAATTTTATTTGTATTAAACTATTTGTTCAATAAGGCCCGGCATGGCCAAGCGTGTTAAGGCGTGCGACTCGTAATCTGAGGGTCGCGGGTTCGCATCCCAGTAGCGCTAAACATGCCCGCCCTTTCAGCGGTGGGGTGTTATAATGTTACGGTCAATCCCACTATTTGATAGTAAAAGAGTAGCCAAAGTGTTGGCGGTGGGTGGTGATGACTAGCTGCCTTCCCTCTAGTCTTACACTGCTAAATTAGGGACGGCTAGCGCAGATAGCCCTCGAGTAGCTTTGCGCGAAATTCAAAAACAGACAAACAATTTGTTCAAATTTTCCTTCCTCACTTTAATACGCTCCATACTGGTACCGTGGTAAGTCTGCGGATTTACATCGCTACAATCAGGGGGTCGGTTCCCCTCAGTGGACTCAGCGGATAATCCCGATGTGGCTTTAATATAAGAAAACACAAACACTTTGATAGTTAATTTTTAAAAGCTGTTTGTTTTCATATTTAGAAATTGCTCAGTTTCACTTGCTCTTTTCTAAAAATGATATGATTTTCAACAAGACAATGAAGAAATTGCAAGTTTTGAATAATAACTGTAAATATGTAATTAATTCTAGATAACCCAGCAGAGAGCATACCTCCTCCGCGCTTGTTTATTTCTAGTTAAACACAGAAGCTTCACAAAGGGTTGTCTATGATCTGCACAACAAGGCTATCTAAAACTGTTTTTTATCTTCTATGTCTACAAACATACTGCTGTGCCACTGACAGGACTCAGCCACTACCTGTTCATCATATTTGGTTCTCAAAACAATAAGAAAACGCATTTCTATTTAGGAAAAGCGGAACATTTTTGGAAGAATAACAAGGAATAATATTCTACATACGTCTGTGAAGTTTTATCAAAATCCGATTATTTTTGTTTGAGTTATAAAACAAAAGCAGTGCGGAAAATAGGTCCTCATGTTGACAGATA
This sequence comes from Carcinoscorpius rotundicauda, assembly GCA_011833715.1. Lineage (NCBI taxonomy): Eukaryota > Metazoa > Arthropoda > Merostomata > Xiphosura > Limulidae > Carcinoscorpius > Carcinoscorpius rotundicauda. Next base: position 29,138,720 of record CM022393.1, read on the forward strand.
GGGAGTTTTGTTTCGTTTTCATTTTCGTGACCTTGATCATTCAAAAACTAATCATTTAGAAGTTGGATCATAGTCCAAATGTTTGTACCTATATTCGTTCAAATCTATTCAGTTATTTCGAGAAATCTTCCTGACACATCCACACAAACAGAGAACACACACTCTCGGTACAGCCGTATCAAGCATCATTATTTACGCTAATTGCCTAATCTAATATCACGTGACGCTAAAAACACTTTAATAAGGAGAATTTTATAAAATTTAGCAAACGTGTTGTTAAGAGTCAGCAATAAATACTTAGTATTGACTGTCTATCTGTAATATTCTTTCGAAAATTTGAAATAGAAATTGCTAGTTTAGTTTGTCTCGCCTAACAATGCCTATGTACCTGTACCTGCTTTTACCCAATAGTTTTGGTGCTGTAAGTTAGCTGTTTTTAATCCGAGCGATAAAAGCCATGTAGTGTACTCTTTCTCTCGGGTAAAGCTGTATTAAACGTTCACATCAATACTTCACGTGACTTATTGCGTAGGCATGCGCAAATATTTTGATCAAACGTGAGAAGTTTTTATTGAATAACTTTGCAACATTATCTTATATATAGACCATATTTGATACTTAATTATAGGTGAGATCTATCAGTGTACCAACTTTGAAAACAAATCCATGAAAATTAAAAACGTTTTTTCTATCGTATGAAATTCCAGTATTATCGTGCGAAAAAAGAAATATTCCAACAAAATTGGAAATTTCATATCTCGTGCATTTCTTAACGTACGGCTTTGAAAGTTGGTTTGTGAAATAAGAATCCAGTTGGGTACATTCACTAAAAATATGCGAGTTTATTTTTGCACAATTCCAGATACAGAAAGTGGAATGAATTACATTATCACTCTTGTTAATAATACAGTGCGTTTTGCCATTTTGTTTTGACCACACGACACACTACAGTGTTTCAAAGTAACTTACATTGAAATAAAATACACTTTCAACTTTTTAGTATTGTAAAATTAAGTTTATACACATACGAGAGAAAGCATAACATTTTATTCCCATAAGCTATTATGATCCATTGAATCATTTCTAAATTATCGATTATGGCGTGACTTAGCTGAACAAAACTAATTATATATAATTGGACATGGTGAATGGGTTCATAAGGTTTTGTTTGTTTTGGAATTTCGCACAAAGCTACTCGAGGGCTATCTGTGCTAGCCGTCCCTAATTTAGCAGTGTAAGCCTAGAGGGAAGGCAGCTAGTCATCACCACCCACCGCTAACTCTTGGGCTACTCTTTTACCAACGAATAGTGGGATTGACCGTAACATTATACACCCCCACGGCTGGGAGGGCGAGCATGTTTAGCGCTACGCGGGCGCGAACCCGCGACCCTCGGATTACGAGTCGCACGCCTAACGCGCTCGCCCATGCCGGGATAGGGTTTCGTAAGGAAAGTACAAAGCTCTCTGTTTTGCAGCTGTTGGTCCACATACATCAGGGATTAACATAAAAACCAATTAAACGTTGGATCATACATAATTAATGCGCCTACATTACAGATTGACTAATTAGTTTAATTTAATTTTATAAAATAATTAATCTTAAACTGAACTGTTATATTCATTATTACGTTTTCCAGAAAAGTACAAATATTACACCATCAGTGTTAGTTTGGATAAAAACTATTTTAAAAACAGCTTAAGTGTAAAAAACTGTATTATTGAAATTGAAAACCAAGTATTATTGTGTTTACTTGGTCGTACTGTAAACGTTATTTTAGTTCTTTACAAAACCATTTCAGATATTGGATTTTATAATTCAAATATGTGAATCTAAAATAACATCTCCAAACTTAAATTTAACTTCAAATTCAACAGTAAGAACGATATTTATATGTTTTTATGGTAATTCATGAGGGAAGAAAGACACCTTTCCTCTCTTGCTAGAGAGCTCAAAGTATGACCAAGTATGTTAAGACGTTCGACTCGTACTCTGATGGTCGCAGGTTCGAATGCTGGTTGCATCAAATATGCTCGTCCTTTCAGCCGTGGGGGCGTTATAATGTTACAGTCAATCCCACTATTCGTTGGTAAAAGAGTAGCCCAAGAGTCGGCGGTGGGTGGTGATGACTAGCTGCTTTCCCTCTAGTCTTACACTTACACTGCAAAATTAGGGATGGCGAGCGAAGATAGCCCTCGATTTGCTTTGCGCGAAATTCAAAACAAACTAAGTTAAGGACGACTGTACGATGGTAATTCTTTGGGCATGTTTGATCGAATATTTTGAAACAAAGAAACGAACAAAGATTCGTATTTCTTTGCGATACAGATTTGTATTTTCATGTGTATCGATGCTGTTTTCGTAATAAGTGAAGCTGTACAATGGGCTGTCTGCACTCTGTTGATGAGAGTGAATCGAAATCCAAATGTGAACGTTATAAGTCTGTAAAATACAATTTATCCACCAAAGGGCTCATATGTATCATTGTATCAGAGTTTATGTAAACTTTAGAAAGTCTGATTTATTATAAGTTAGAGTGGCTTTCCACATTCTGTTGAATCTTTGGTGTAGTTAATCTGAATCTCATGCTGTTAGAGTTTAACTAAGTTGGGCGCCATCAATTATCAAACTAATACTTCACTATTTTACTCAAAATTTCAAGTTTCATACTTTTGTTTTTTATTTCGAGTCCTCTTAAGTTTGATTCGTTTAGTGTTCTTTGCTGGGTATCTTTAAAATTTTGTATCAATACTTTTGTATGAAATTTGACTAGATCGTACATTTTTAAAATCAGCTTTGTAGCCCAAATATCAATTTATCAAAGTTTATGCCTCATCTCTAGAGGGCGCCATCAAACAAATCCGTACTGTCATATACCTGGGGTGTCACAAAATTATTTTTCTGTTATACTGAAACTTACTGCCTGAATAAGTAAAGAAATGTTTTATACTATAAAATATTGTACAATGATGAAGGAATAGTGATTTGGAATATTAATTTGCTCATGGAATGAACTGTGAGTGTTTGGTAACATTAGACGGATATAGAATTTGTCTTCAAATGATAATAGTCTTTAAAAAAATAAAAACAAAACAAATAAAATTGTGCCTACAGGGTGCTGTGACAAGCAATATATCTATCTATAAAAGATTGAGAGACAATGATAAGCAAACAATTTGTGATTATGTTGCTACAAAACGGATACAAACTGTCAATGAACAGTTACAATTAAGATTTTACGAATCACATGATAAAATTTGAAATTGGAGTCTTTGAATGCGGATATTCAGAATGAAACATCACGAATAAAATGGGATGTTTTATTGCAATAGGTTACCATTACTTTACTCCTCCACACCTCCTTACGCCACTATAGCCACCAGGTAGCACAGCAGAATATCTGCGGACTTACACAACTAGAAACCGGGTTTCGCTATCCGTGGTGGGTAGAACACAGATAATCCATTGTGTAGCTTTATGCTTAACTATAAACAAACCAGTATTCGGGTATTTGTGTTTATAAAATTATGTTTAGCCCAATGGTATATAAAATACATTTTTGTTTTACACTATGCGACATGTTTGTTACGTTATGACTATGGGAAATCTGGAACAATAGGTGATTTTAAGCTTTTCTTAATTTCGTATACATGTCTGAATGTTAATCTTGCTATTAATCCAAACTTCGTTATAAGAACAGTCCGTGTAACACATTTTGTAAAATTCTTTGAATTGTTCATGTTCGCAAGATTTTTGATTTTGTTTGTTTTGAATTTCGCGCAAAACTACATGAGGCTGTCTGCGCTAGCCGTCCCTAATTTACCAGTGTAAGACTAGAGGGAAGGCAGTCTTCACCACCCACCGCCAACTCATGGACTACTGTTTTACCAACGAATAGTGAGATTGACCGTAACATTATAACGCCTCCCCAGCTGAAAGGGCGAGCATATTTGGTGTGACAGGGATTCGAACCCACGACCTTCAGATTACGAGTCGAGTGTCTTAACCACCTGGCCATGCCGGGCCTCAAGCTTTTCAGATATCTCGAACAATAGTCATGAATACTTCAGAATAAAGTTCTTTGCTATGTTACCTTAATTTACTGATAGAGTGAGTTTATACTTGTCATTCCTTAGTGTTTATGTCAATTTCTAAGATTATGATATTTAAGTAACAATGCTGGATAAAGTATAATAAACAAAAAGCAAAGTGACACAAAAGACATCATTATCACCCCCAAGTGGATCAGCGGTAAGTCTGCGGATTTACAACGCTAGAAATTGGGTTTCGATACCCGTGGTGGGCAGAGCACAGATAGTCCATTGAGTAGCTTTGTGCTTAATTGAAAACAACAACAACATCATTATTAAACCGAATGTTAAATAAACGTGCATAAGTTTATCGTCAAGATTGGCTTTTTTCCTTCACTCGTCAATTAATATTTATTGAAATTTACATAAAGTGTCAACTTTAAAGCTAAATTAAGCCAGTAGTGTAGAAACGTTTTTTAGCCACTTCGTTTTTACGAATTATATACATAAGTTATCTTGTTTTGATTATGCTTGAAATTATTATTTTTCTCAACATAAGTTGTAGTGTAAATTTTAGGAAACTATTTTATTAGATTTAGATATTTCAATAGATAAGTTTTTATAGAACACAATTTGTTATATGTGTGTGTTTCTCTTATTTGGTTCATGCTATATATGATTAATTTTTTTTTAAAATATTGATTTATTTTGACAGAAATAAACTGTTCTAACTGCTGTGGAATGTTATCAAGGAACACTTTCACAGTGTAGGAAGTTAAGCCACTACGTCTCTTTACGCATTTTGATAATGTCTTATTATTATGTGTTATAATCTTTTCAACAGTTGTTTCAAATACATCTAGCGTATACTGTAGTTAAGACTGCAGTTTTAACACTTTCGTTATGTTGGAACTTAAGCACTACATTTGTCCACAGTTTTTGACACTGGGTTATTATTTGTTAGTTTTCTCTACAACTGTCACGTGGACTTCTAGTTTTAATGTAGAGGGCATTGTGTTAATATATATATTGATATTGAAATGGAAGATAGCTATAGTTTCACGTATTCTATCATGTAGTTTGTCTATAACTCAGCCGTTGTTTTTGCTTATTTTCATTTCTATGTGGTTTTTGTTGTATATCGATAAAATTTTTGTTGTTTAATGTTTTAAATTGTATGTTCATGATTTATTTTGCAAAATGGTATGTCAGTGTTTCCTCTCTTACTGGATAAAGTGATTTATTGAAATTGCATGTATTTAGGTTTGTTCAGTAACTTATACCACGAATGTAAATAATAGATCATAGTTTCTTTGACGAAATTTGTTGAAAGTGCCCTTCAGTGGCACAACACTTAGGACTCACACAGCTAAAGCCATATTTCGATACCCTTGGTGGACAGAACAATTGTGTAGCTTTGTGCTTAATGTATCTAAGTGCGTTACAGTATCAATAATACGGACCGTCAAGGTACAATGTTCAGATTTACCTCGAGATTACAATATGACTCAACGAGATATTTACGACCTAGAAGTAAAAGATCATTTACGTCATTCTTGAAAACAAACGTAAACTTTTATCAAAATCATGTATCTGGTGACGTATTTCGCTCGTTAGTAAACATAAAGCTGCAACTTCCTCTTGCACAAAGTAGAACAATAGTGAAGTTCCCACACCTCCGAATATCAGAATAACTGAGTGATGTCATGATTTCACGTCCCCCGCTAGTACAGCGGTATGTCTACGGATGTACAACTCTAAAATCACGGGTTCGTTTCCCCTTAGTGGGCTGATCACATAGCCCGATGTGGCTTTACAATAAGAACGCACATATATCATTTCACCTTTATTTTATGAACGTATTCGACTGAACTTTCATCACTTAGATATCGACTCGCTGTTACCTTTTAAGTTTTTAAAAATATGGTGATTTTTCTTACATTTGCTTTTTTTTCATAGTTTTTAGTACTGTCTCCAATGCTTACATTTTTCCACACAGTTTCCCTAAATGAATTGAGAGTGGTCATGCTGTACATAAAGTCATATTAGGCTTATGTTAAACATTACGTAAAGATACACTATAAATATTATACGATCATAAAAAGACAATGAATTTGAAGAGAGACTGGGATCCGAGACAGACTAAGGGGTCATAAAGATATATTGGAGATACTAAATATAATATTATAATACATAGGCTAGTCATTTCCTCAGTAAATAGATTTACTTATAATGACTAAAACTCAACAATTAATATTTTATGAAATAATACAGGGTAGCTACAGAGACGAGAAACCAATAACCTAATTCTGGAAAATGTTTGAACTTTGATCCTGTAAACTCAATATAAAGGCACAAATATCATCTCTATTTTAATCATTCTGTGAAGGTTTTCACAGGGTATCTCTGTTCCAAGTTTCTTGTGGATTGGTCAAAAGATTTAGAAATAAGAAGCCCAACCTTTTAATTTAAATATTTATTTTATTTTTTTACCTTTGACCCTGAAACAGTAGTAAATTTGAGGGTTTGTAATCACCTTGGGCACAGTGGAGTTAATAAATTGTGTGGCTTAGTGTTTTATAGCTTTTTAGGAGCAAAGTGTCTACCGCGGGTAATCGGACCCCGGATTTTTGCTTTACAAATTCTTAACCTTATCGCTGACCAGCTGGGGGACGGGTGCTTAACAACAAACAAACATTTTTAACTGATCGTAAAATCAAAATAAAAGCAAAAATCACAAAAATGTCCACTTTATTCTGGTTTTTTTTAAGGACATCTTTGTGAGAAGTCTCTTTTTACAAAGTTTGATCGTCCTAAAATCAGAAAGGGGACTAATACGCATACACACACACACACGGTGTCTCAGTGTACTGGAACAAGAAATATGTTCTTAAATTTCCACACAATCAGCCCAATATTAAGTGTTTATCTAGAGCATGTTTAGAAACAAGGACTCTCTGTGACGGAGTTATTACATAGATTTGGCACCAGGAGGAAGATTTCGATCACTTTTTCAGGACATCTTGCACCAATAGCAATAATTATTTCTACATTGGCTGGGGATGTGGTGTTTTAAAATTTATGCTTTTTTAACTTTGCCTTTGTATCTTCATATGCGTTTGGTACTTATATTTGAAATCATCGTGTTTAAATTCTTTAAAGACCATTTAATGAACAATGTAATACTTAACAACATTCTCGTCTTTAAAATTGCTGTATACATTTTACTCTTATTCGGTTATTACAACGAAACAAAAAGTATATACAAACTTAAAATGCAAGTAAAAAATAAATTTACAGATAAGGTTGAAGGTTTACAAGAAAACCGATCGCTTTTATTTTGATATGCATCTTGAAACTTGTTCTGTTTTTCTACTCAGTTTTTATCATCATCCACCACTTCCCTGTCACATCTATACTTGAATGTTACCAGCTGCAATTCATTCCGTTGCTTGTGCTCTCTTGAATAAATTTCCAAACCAAATGTTTGTATTCAACGAAACTCTAAAACGAGCAATATTGTTTCATGTTGGTAAGTTTCTACGAAATACAGCGATCTCAACAAATCATTGACTTTGTTATTTTGAAGTTTGTTACGAAGCGTGATACAAATTGAGCATTTGTATTTCCGACTTCATGTCCAAATACAACATACGACAAAGCACATTGGTTTAATACTTTGATAGTTTAAATGTTATTAGAATCAGGAAAAAATAATCTGGATGATTCGGATGCTTATAATGTTCAAGCTTGTTTTTCCTTCTCCATGTTTGTAGTTGAATGTAAAAAGCGAAATTAATCCTTTCTTTGAGTGGTACATAGGCTCCAGTGTTGAACTTTGGCTTCACTGGTACATATTTAATTCCTCTGGATAAGATGCCAGTCTCTCGCAGGTTAACTACCAATTAATTGAAGATACCCATCAAATAGCAAGGAGGACGGGAATAACTTGGGTAAGGACTCCAATACGCGATGCGAGTCAGCCATGAATTCGTAACCATCCAACTACAAGTCTAAAGTGCTAGGTCATTGAACCTCGCTTTGGGTGCCTATATGCATACTGTTATTTGTTTCTGAATTTTTCGCAAAGCTGTATGAGGGCTATCTGCGCTAGTCGTTCCTAATTAAGCAGTGTAAGACTAGAGGGAAGGCAGCTGGTCATCATCACCGACTCCAAACTCTTGTGCTACTCTTTTACCAACGAATGGTGAGATTGACCGTCACAATTATAACACCTCCACGGCTGAAAGGGCGAACATGTTTGGTGTGACGGGGATTCGAACTAAATGTCTTGTCGGGTTCCTGTGTATAGTATAAAATTAATTATTGTAGCTAGTTGAGCCGTTGGTGAGTAATAGAATAATAATAGATTCATGTCATATCTAAAGTTATTGTCATAATTTCATTTGTTTGACGACATTTTTCATAAAGTGTTTGATAAGTATATTCTTTTAATACACCATTGTATGCTAGTTGAATTACTATTGCAAACATAATCCAGCTGTTATTTGTTCAGATGTGATTAGCTCTTAGTGAACCATGAAACACAATAGACATAGCGTGAAATCTTTAATTATCAATTACCAGTTTTGCAGCTTAGAGTATCGCGTTATCCAGAGGGTGGGGAACCAAAATGATCTCTGGCGCGGGGGGGGGGCAAGCAATTAGGGTGGAATGAATAGTGCAATAATACACATTTAAGCATTTTAATATATTTTTATTGATGAAATAATAAGTGATTACTACAACTCATACAGCTTTTCACTGTTACATTTCTTCGCATAATTCAATTTTTCATTTGTGTGAGAAAGAGAAAGCGCACAATAAACCATATTTGTTAAAGGGGATCGTGGATGTCAAATATTTGGGAAATGCTGGCAAACTGGTAGCCTTTGCTATGTGGTCTAGGGTATTGGTTATCGTGAGAAAGCACCTGTATTTTGAACACGTAAGAGGAAATAAATGCATTAAACGTAACCACTTAAGATAAGGTTTATAGATAAGATAAAGTAGCAAATAACGGAGGAAACTGCATACGAAGGAAACTTTTATAAAAGAATAGAGCTTTAGACGTGCTCTGTAGTTTTACTTAAGCATTTGAGTTTAATATACGTTCAAGGCAGATATTACAGTCCAGGGAATGAGCATAGTGTATACTGGTTTGAGATAAGTCGACATGTCAAAAGAATTGGAAACGTTTACTACATTGAAGGCCATCGTTCGTCGAAGAAGATTCACCCGCGAAGTCAACAGTAAGACCTATTGTATTATTATAACCACACAGATTTTGCAGTGATAAAAGTTGATGCCCATTTCTATTCAAGGCTTGCAGAGCAAATGAAGTTTAATCGCTGGTAATCAAGTTATTAACGTGAGCGAGTGTATATTTTTTTTCACGTCTTTCATAAATATAAATTATTATCTTTTTAAGCAAATGTAAATAATATAAATTAACTAATGTAGGGCTAGAAGTGTGTCTCGCGTTAAACGAGTTTCGGCGATATTAGAGCGGTATATAGCATTAACGTTATAACGATTTTGGCTAAATTACACTTTTTATTTTTTATTGCACACCAAATTCACAAATGCACACCATTTAAAAGCTGGATACACGAATTTCCTTGAAATAGAGATTTTCTTATTATAAATTTTATGAATAAGTAATCTGACACAAAAAAAATTAAATTATATATGTTCTAACAGTTGCCACCTCAACTGTGTTGTAAACTTTCTGTCTTTGCTTGATTTTTAAATCGTACATCGTTAATAAGCTTTCCCACCACGATTTAGGTAAATACTACCTTAACCATATTCATCTTTGGGGAATTATAACGCATACTAGAAATACAGGTTGAAGTGAATGAAAACCACAACAGATATTTGTGGTTATTTACCATATACACATACTATGCTACTTAATTTAGGCACGTGTTTTGTTAACCCTATTTTGTGCTTAAATCAATATAGAACAAAGCTAAAATTTTAAGGTACTGTTGCTAGATATGTAATATTTAGATTACACTAAAAGTGGTTATTTACAAGAAATAATACGCCTTTGGTTACCTATATATACACAAGCTCTTTTCTATGATTCATAGCGAGTAACACAGTAAACGCTACAAAGCTATATTTACAACACCTCGTTTAAGCTATAAATAGAGGTCGCATAATATTTTGCATGCGCCGAAACTAGGCGAATCATTAAAATGTAATACATTTCATTTTGAGATAAAAAGTTCCTAGAACTTATAAAAAATTCCTGTAGTATAAGTGATTTTTCACACGGATGTCAGTCCTTTTGAAAGTGAAACTTTAAATGTTGTTTCCGAATTATAACAGACGTATAAAAAATTGGAAATTATTGTATAAAACACACAGACTAAGCTTCATATCAGCGATCATAATTATTTTGAAATTTGAATTAAGTGATGTGAATGCTGATAGTTAATTTATTAATAAATCATGTCTACATTCTCTAACATGTTTATTGGCCATCTGTGTGTAGTGGTGAATTATTTTAAGAGGGGACACGATGAATTTCATGAAGATCATTTTTCAAAAATTGGTTTACAATATAGACATCTGTTTACACCTTCATGTCATCCCGTATATAAACTAAAGGACATGAAATTTTATTATGAAAAAAGTAAGGTATTTTAAGAATTTCACATATTATTTTAATGGCATTGGGCTTCTCTAGTGACCATCTTAATATAACGTTTTTACAGGTGATCCAGTGTTCAACATACAAAATAATGACAGTGTTCCGAACCCTAATGAAACGATCCCAGATGTGATGCAAACCCACTCTTCAGATGTTTTCTTGGTGCGCAAGAGGTCACAATCAATAACTCTTTCGATGGACAAACGTATACGGGAAGCAGGATCTATTTTAAAGAGAATTAGTAGAGAATTTGAAGACTCATGTCAGGTAAAGAATAAAAACTTAGTCTTCATTGTACATAAAGTTTTTGCGAATGATTAACATTTGCAAATAAGTGAATTTCGATAACTTCGAAAAAGCCCGGCATGTTCAGGTGGTTTGGGCGTTCGCCTCATAATCTGAGAGTCACGAGTTCGAATCACCGTCACACCAAATATGCTCGCTCTTTCAGCCAGAGAGGCATTGAAATGTGATGGTAAGTCCTACTATTCGTTGGTAAAAGAGTAGGCCCAGGGTTGGCAGTGGGTGGTGCCTTTCCTCTAGTCTTACGCTATTAAATCAGGAATGGCTCATGCAAACAGCCCTCGGGTAGCTTTGTGCTAAAATTAAACAAGAAGTTAAAACAAACAAACATTGACAAGTTACAGAACATATTAAAAGTTGAGTCGTTCCGGACACTCCTCTAGAGAGAGCTAGAAGCGAACATTTCTAAAAACAACTTAAAATTAAATATAGAAAAATATTTCTAGTCAATACGATGTTTATCATGGAGTAAAAGTTCTTAAAAGTTAAGTCATCTGAAGTTGAGCACAAAACTGTCTGTGTTCTGCCCACCATGGGTAGAGAAACTCGGGTTTTAAGTGTTGTAAGTCCGTAGACATGCCGTTGTGCCACTGGGTAGCTAAACGTTAAGACGCCTTTCAATTCACTGAAATAAATTTCCAAATAGGAAATACTGAAACTTGTTCAAATATTATTATTTAATGACAGTGAGTTTTAGGAACAAAAATGAAGCTATGAATTTTATTTGGTTTGTTTATTAATGCTTAATATCCTATCTTAAACGATTATAAGGATTCCTCTTGTAATTATTAAACTGGAAATATTTTGTCCTCTTTCTAGGTCGAATATGTAGAGATGAGAGAGGAAATCTCTATAATACAAACATCAACTAAAGGACAACAACTTGGGCGTCAAAAGTTAGTTACTAATGATGACCACTTTCCTTCTTAGCTCTAAGATTTGATCTTTGTATATTTTGTTTTCACCTTTAGACGTTTAAAACAATGAATGTATCTATTTGGATATATAAAAAAACTCTGATAGGCGTTTTTGTAAAAACATTGAGGTTTAACATAGTTTTAGAACTGTTACTTGGAAGGTGGAATTATGAAGCGGAATGTCTCGTGAACCTGATAAACGTCTCGTGCCTTGACCAAAGATAGAACATTACTTTATACTCTCAGCAGCAGAAACCTGTTTAAATCCAATACTCGATGAAAAATGTTTGTTTTGACCTCTCTATATTACTAAAATTGGACAAGGCCAACATTTTTGTTTGCCAAGACATGTCGCTTGTGGAGAAGTATCTTGTTACTTTAGCTTCTGGGTGCCAATTTTAGATCATTATGAAGTTCCTCTGCACTACAGCAGTGCCAATATCAGTCGCTGTTTTATTTGTGCATGGAATTAGAATAATTCTTTAATGTATAATAATTATGTAAGCATTGAGACGTTTTAATAAAATGTCTTGTGCAGTTATTATTGATGTGGTATGTGTACGTTACACTGATATAGAGTATCTGACTTTGTTTCATTAGCTGTACTAACATTTTAGATAGATTATTATAAATGAATGACGTCAGTACTAAACAAAATGTTTAATTTATTCAGCTCAGTAATGCCTTATTTTTAATTTTCTGTTTTGTTTTCCATGTCCTGTATATGGTTTCCGTTTGTTGTGCTTCTATTTTACTCACACTGTTGAATATAAATTTTTCACCTGCCGTTATTCTACTCTACTTAAATACTTTATTCCACGTCTGACATGTTATGGTGTTTTATTTTACCTACAGTGTTGTATATAAAAATTGCGTTTGTAATGAATAAAATCTCTAAAACTCGAATAAAGGTTTGTTGTTTTTTAAGCTTCTGCTTATTGACTTTCTCCATTCATTGTGTTCAATAAAAGTTGACTTTTTTGTTGAGTTCTCTTCTTAGGCCTTGTATAAGAGCCCTGCGTTTGTAGTGTTTCTATTATATTCGCGGAAAACGTAAATAATCTTTGTGGAATGTTCTTGTTTTATTTTGAATTTCGCGCAAAACTACACGTGGGTTATTTGCGCTAGCCGTCCCTAATTTTGCAGTGTAAGACCAGAGGGAAGGCAACTGGTCATCCTCATCCACCGCCAGCTATTGGGCTACTCTTTCACCAACGAATAATGGGATTGACCGTCACATTATAATGCCCCAACGGCTTAATGGGCGAGCATGTTCGGTGTGACGGGGATTCGAACCGGTGACTCTCAGGTTACAAGGCAAGCGCCCAAACCACCTGAACATGTTTCTTGTGCTTTTTTTCACAATTTTAAGGCACTTTTTAATGTATCCATTCAAGTTTGGAGTTTAATATAAGTTAAGTTAACTCTGTGTTCGTAAGCTCTGTTGATAGTAATTGATATCGGAATAGTCATTTTAAATAACCTGTAAAAATGTTTACTTTCATTGTGCTAAAGAAACACGTTTATTGTTTCTTACTCGTATAAATTAATATTTTTTGCACTTCATTAATCACATTACATGTAGCCTGTCAATTCTTAGTCATCTTACGTGACTTGTTACTGAGTCATCTATACATCCTTTGGTGTAATAGGCAACCCTTGGTAACAGTCTACTGTACAAAATGTGATAAGATAAACGTATTTGGTAAAATACAATACTTCATAATGCAATCACATTAAAGAAATATTCCTTAGTTTCTTAGTTTAACCCTATTGCAAAGGAAAAGTACTAAAAGTTAAAACTGTTAAATTTAAATAGACTTTAAACGAGTTCAAAGGTGTCATGTGGTCAGTCAATAGATCGAGCCCGTGTCGAGAAAGTTTTAATTAAGTGAGATTGTGGAAAACACCAAATAAGTTTACAATTCAATTAGTTATTATATATATCAAACGATCTAGTAAAGACAGTATAAAACATAATTATTAGAAAGGTGAAAATTACTTATTTAATTTTAGTAAGAATTTAACAACAAATATCTGTATAAGCACATTCACCTAATTCAATTGTCAAATTCAAAACCTGTGAAAACGAATTGACAGTAAGATAGTGTCGATTTGGTATCAGTCTTTGCAATGAATAGTAGCGTATACGTCTAATCATCAATAGTAATTTTTATGAAGAAAGACAACAGCATACCTAAGTGGACGTAACTATCAGCTTTGAGGTATCCAAATTCTTCACTAACTTACCAGCCATGACACGCTACATGTTCTGCCAAAATCTTAAAATTGATAAAATTTTTAAGGAGTGCTTCCTAATGGCAACACTTACAATAACAGAACTCACTAATTGTTTAGTGCTTCCTAATGGCAACACTCACAATAACAGAACTCGCTAATTGTTTAGTGCTTCCTAATGGCAACATAACAGAACTCGCTAATTGTTTAGTGCTTTCCAATAGCAACACTCACAATAACAGAACTCGCCAATTGTTTAGTGCTTCCTAATGGCAACACTCATAATAACAGAACTCGCTAATTGTTTGGTCACAACACGAAAATCAAATGTGATCCAATCGTTAACACAGAGAAGAAAATTAGCTAACTGGTCATGAAACGTCGAATTAATTCGGCAAAAAAACTGGAAAACAGTTCACAGTATACTAGAATAACACATCACATATGTGTTAATATTAACTTCCGATACGTACTTAGAGTAGAGCAAAATGTAAGTTCTGCATGGCTCTGAGTATAACTGAATTAAATATACAGGGTGGTCGCTAGAAAAGCGGAAAATTTGAGGGTCAGATGAGATCATGAATAAAATGCGTGCTTACTCATTTCTATTTTGATTTCTTTACATCATGAATAAAATGCATGATTTTAATAATTTTGAGCATCTATGAGTGTAATATAACATATGCCTTTAAAAACTTTGTAAAAGTTATTCTTTGTAAAAATAAATAGCTGTTTGACAAATTTTACGCTTTTCTAGCGACCACCCTGTATATATACATATACTTTTCGTACGTGTAGAACGCATTGTTTCATTAACTGGGTACTTTATCCGTTAACGATATTTCACGGCCATAATCCCAACAATATGTTACAATTTAGGTTATTCCTTAATGTATATACCAAGCTAGCAGTGCGAAACAACATGTATGATAAAAACAAACAATAAATAAAAAAAGAAAAAAGGAATGTTATTCGATATACTAAGTATCATGATCAGTACTGTTAATGAAAGTAACAATAATATAGCATCGAAATAATATAATCTACACAAAATTGACAAATAAGGCGATGTCTTCAGTCCCACAGTTAACTGTAGCGATTTACTAGACTAAGTCTTAGTTAGATATCTTGTAGTTGTGATATCACTGTTAAAAGGTTAAGAACTCAGAGCTTCGTACATTATAAAAGAGACTATGATAACGTCACAAGACACAGTTATCAGTTTGACGAATCCAATGTCTTCACAAACTACCAGCCATTGGCACACTATGTATTATGCCAACAACTTAAAGAGGATAGGATTATTTAAAAAAACAACATTTAAGCAGCAACATGCATAATATTAGAACTTACAGATTGCTTTGTCAACATAAGGTTCTTCTAACATGAAGATAAATACTAACAATAACAAAAAGGCCTAGTTATGTGTTCATCACTATCACCTACACTCAGTAATTTTATCTAGAACATTTTGAATTTAACGCCTTCAAGACTTCGGCTCTAGATCTCAAAACATGATTCTGTTACGTTGATAATAAATCTGCAAAATGGCCACGTACTAAAGAAGTAAACGTTCTGCAATAGAATTCACAATTTAAATTTAAAAATAAAATCCAGTTTACATTTATTGATGTGATGGTTACCAAGGTACATAGCTCACATATTACAGGTGCTTACTGAAAACACAGAGATAAGGGTGAATAATTCGATGATACATCAAACACAACACTGTAAAGATAGATATCACAGATTGCCCTAGTTTCAAGAATGAAGAAGTTGAAAATACACTTGCACAAACTACCTCATTAACAACAGATACACAGAGCACTTGATATGAAAATAATAAACATCGAGAAGAAGTAAGAAGAAAATTACAAACATATTTCATGTATCAGAGGTCTTCTTTTAAAACGTAAAGAGCATATGTAAACGACATAAGTCAGAACAGTAATCACGAGCTACCATAGTACGTTCACAGACAGCATGCACAAAACAGCTTAACAGACTGAATGTAGAGGAAAAAAGCATTTTACATCATCCTCTGTACACATGACTATCAAAAACAAACTGATCAGAACAACAAATAGCAAGAGCACAATCTAAACCATTATGTAACAAAACCCTCTGTGTGTGAAATTTATAACTGGTGAGCCTCTTGACTGACTGTCACCAAACCAGGTATGTACCCTTTTGTACTTCCTCGTAAAGAGTAGCATCTGTGGGTCGGCAGTCGGATCTCATTGTTATGTTTTTCTTTATACGGGTTCGTTAGTTAGCAGACCGACAAGAATCAGTAATACCGATCTATCTATAATAGTGTACTGCATTATGCCAAAAAATAAGACCATAAGTTGGAAAAATAAAGACAAAATGAAACCTTGCTCATCCAACTAACCACATATGGATACTTATCTTGAAAACAACCAAGTAATTTATTCACCTTTTAAATGAAAAGGGACATATACCAAACGGTCAGTGGATAACGCACTAATACTTTTATAAATGAAACCAAGGATTTGAATTCTGGCTTAAAACAAGTTAGAAAATTGTTCTTTTCAGGACTTTTCTGAAGTTAACAGCGAACTACCAGCCGGAATTTGGGATAAAATTAGTTAGTAATTAGTATCTAATAATATAAACAAATGCAGGTTGTAGGTATTAGTTGACTAGTTTATAAGCTATACAAGCTAGGAAATTTATAAATATCTTATTAAATTATTTTGTGTGAAATAAGAGTGCTTGAGGTTTTAATGAATTACTGCATGCACACTATTGGATGTAAAAATGATGACGAATAGATGGAGGCATTGTGGGTAATAAGTAATCAAACTTAACCCCTTTTCACACACACACACACGTTCATATAAATGTGTGTGTGTGTGTTTATGCAAGCACACACTTTAGGTACAGAATAATTTCAATAGAAGGATTTTGCTTTTGCTGAGCAGATAGAGTTCTGTGAATCTCAGTTGTTTTTTGCCAATTAGAGTTTCGGAGTTTGTTGTATTGAGAAATCAGTTGCCATCTCAAATATATTTAGCTATATATTTTATGAAAAATAATTAACTGATCTCGTTAGGATTAGTTGAAAGCTTATTTTCACTCTACACCTCAAATTAATACTAACAAGAAGCTCCAAAATTTTAAAAATAAAGTCACTGATGTGCAAATCTTTTTTGTACCCATAGATACCCGCCTCCTTTATTTACAGCAGAATTGAAACGTTAGTGATGAATGTGGTCTGAGAACCTTAGTGGAAACAGAATTATGATATTTTACGATACATATGTGTGACACGGATATTAATTAAAAATGTAGAAAACAACTGAAAATCCCATCCCAGGACAAATCACGCTTAACAACGAAGTCATAAAAGTAGATAATTGTAATTTACTTGAAACAGAGCTCCTTGAAAGAACCAGGAGAGTTCATGTTATTAGGAGTATGGAAATCCCATAGTTTGCAAATTCTCGTTGCTAGGCTCGGCATAGCTAGATGGTTAAGGCACTCTACTCGTAATTTGAGGGTTGCAGGTTCGCATTCCCATCACACCAAACATTCTCGCACTTTCAGCCATGGGGGCGTTATGATGTTACGATCAGCCCCACAGTTTGATGGTAAAAGAGTAGCCCAAGAGTTGGTGGTGGATGGTGAAGACTAGCTGCCTTCTCTCTAATCTTACACTTCTAAATTAGGGATGGCTAGCGCAGATAACCCTCGAGTATCTTTGCGCAAAATTCAAACCAAACCAAACCAAATCTCTTTACTAACCTGAAGATTACGTAAGATGGTAGAAACGTTGTTCTGTATTTTATTTTAATTAAAGTTTTAATACCCATAATAGCCGTCTTATGAATACATTCTTACTTCAAGTGGGTTTCTCACGATCATAAAGGACTTTTCCATTATACTGTAGCAGCTGTGTTTTGTTTCCAAATACTGTCTCTTTAAATCAGATTGGTAGCCTATAACGTTCATAGACCCTCGATAAAGGCATAAGCCGAAACGTCGAGAACCAACGTAGACTGGCACTATGATGTCGAGGTTTTGACTCGGCCTAACTAGATTAACTACATGAAGACCCTTTGTGTTAACAGGGCCTTAATAATATTTTTTTCCTCTAAACTTTCTCAGAACCAATTAATGACATCACTAATGATAATGTTCGTAAAATGAGACAATTTAATTCGCTAATGCCACAAGGGATTTCTAATCAAACCTATGACCCTGAGGGTGTGTGCATACAAAAACTCATGGCTACGGTGCTCTTTCAAAATACTTTACTTTTTTTCTAAACTTATTTGTAGAATTTTGCGCAACTCTAATCGATCATTATTTGCACCTGACGTCCTTATTTAATGTGATAAACTGAAGGAAGATCAGCTGACAAACACCATCCTCCACCTGACGTTTTTATTTAATGTGATAAACTGAAGAAAGATCAGCTGACAAACACCATCCTCCACCAACTCTTCGGCTGTTCTTGTTAGATTGAGTAAAATAATTTGATCGTCAACCCTACAACATACTCACTGTTTCAAATTATGGAACATAATTTTTTTCTTTAGTTACCAGTAACGGGGTGCAAACCAAGAAACTTTAACTGACCAATAATTTAATTTTCAGTTAATGTCAAAAACAGTCTGTTAAAAGATTTAAAGAACGTTGTTAAAATAAATATAGACTGAGAAGATTCAAAAGGTGTATATTTTATAGAAAGTTTTAAACAATGCTTTATTTTCATATGTAGTTGTTTCGATTAGTAGTTTTCCTTCAATAAGTCAAATACACACATACATATATATACAAACACATATACAATATATATGCACACACACACATCTCACTCTCCTAATTTCTAATCTTCTTACTTGAGACTAGCTGATTGTAGACGGTGTATCCCCACCGTAATGTGAGTCCTATTCTGTAGTCACTTCCAAAACCTAGGATACATTTTATGATCCCATGTTGTAGCTTGTACCCTAGGATCTTTTTAAAACAGTGCAGCTTATTTTGTTTTATTTAAATGTGTTTTGTTCTGCTTAAAAATATGGTTATAATAAATACAACATACACACAAGTGTATATAATCAATTTCATGCAATTGTTGAATTTAAAGATCACAGACATGGTACATCTGTCAGTCAAATATTTATGTTAAAATACTGTTGTTTTATGTTATCTCTTTCTATTAGTTTTTGGTTTTCTTACGTTTCCTTACAACTTTATTTTTTGTTGTTTGTACCAATCTCACAGTCAAATATATCAATTCTGAATTATTTTATGGATTTGCTGAAAAAGCAACAACAACAAAACATTGTCGTACAAGTCTATAAGTTTATAAAATATGTTTATCATATGTACCGCTGATCCATCTGGGAACACACACATATATATAGATTTATAATATCTATAAACAAAGAACGTGTTAACACTTATAATGTCGAAGGGCTGGTTTTAAATCCTTGTCCTAACATTAACTGCTTAGTTATTTTATTAAACCCCTTATCTCCAAAAAGGTATTCATGCATCCTTTAAGCACTTTGTGTTCTAAAACTCAATAATAAACCACTGCAAATGCACCCTAAGATTATTCAGACGAACATGCTCGCCCTTTCAGCCGTGAAGACGTTATTTGTGACGATCAATGCCACTATTCGTTGGTAAAAAGTAGCCCAAGAGTTGGCGGTGGGTGATGATGACTAACTGCCTTTTCTCTAGTCTTACACTACTAAATTAGAGATGGCTAGTGCAGATAGCCCTCGAGTAGCTTTGCGCAAAATTCAAGAACAAAAACAAAAGACAAATGTGAGCAGTAAGTGTGGTATAATTAATTAATCCTAAAATTATCTAAAATATTCATATTACCCAATCATTATTAAAATTAATCACTTTGTGTGTTTTACCTAGAAAATTTACAATTTTTTTCTAGCTTCTTGGAGTACGTTTTGTAATACCAAATCAAAATTACTCGTTACGATACAATATGTGGATTTCCGGAAAGAGAACGGTAAAAAACAAATGGGTAGTTTGAGGATTTAGTGCAGAGAATATAAATTAAGCTGAGAAACAAACAACGTATGATCATGCCAAGATGAAACTATTACCTTATACAAGAGAAAACTTCTCTTTAAAGTCTAGTACCTGTACTACATGTTACTCTAATACTTTAGTAAATGCTAACATGTTATCAACAGATATTTTCGTTGTTATCTAAAGATGAAACAGCCTAACGTAACAGTTTGTTTATTATCTTATCATGCCTAGAGTATAGGTAAAAATTGAGATAAAAATTTAACTTACACGAACATATAACCTTAAAAACGATTGCCTAGATACTCGGAATGTTCCAATTTATCAAGAATTGTCAATTGGTACATCACAAGCGGAGAGAACGTTTATTGGACACCGTTTGTTGGGAGGTATTAAGTTTCCTGGTTACACAAACGATAACTACTTGAGATAACGCTGTAGATGTACTTACTAACGTTTTATACATTTAATTTCTTTGTATATTTGAAGTTAATAACAAAGCTACACGATGTTCTGTCTGTGCTCTGTCCACCACAGGTATCGAAACCAGGTTTCTAGCGTTTTAAGTCATCAGACGTACTGCTGTGTCAGCCGTGTGGGGTTGCTTCCACATTACATCAAAAAGAAGGGTATTATGTCGAATATTAATACCTCGCTCTAATTATTAAACTTTACTAACGTTTTCGTAATTACTGAATATTAATTACAAAATTAGTTGCAACTGAATCTAGTAATTACAAGTTAGTAACCCTAAAATTAATAATTAGACTAAAATAATCGCAAACATGACAACGGCTGATGATCACCAAAGTAATGTATTCAACTCGATAAAACCAGTATTTACCCAGAAAGTGGCCCAAGCGTTAATCGTAATGACATATGTAATAACACAGATCCATTCGCGTCATTTTAGAGGACCATGGTCGCACTCTACTTTATGTGTCACGCTTGGCACAATAATTAGTGTGTTGGACTGTAGAGTTGAGGTACTATGGTTCACTTTCTCTTGCAGCCAAAACATAAAATATCATGCTCTAATTGTTTGGTCTAAACAAGAAAAGTTCTTATTGGTGACTGTTCGCCCTCTCTCTAGTCTGGTCTATCACTTCAAAATTAAAGATGACTATTGCAGAGGGCTCTCGTGTGGTGAAGTGTTCTGTCTGACAATTAATAATGTATTTTAAGAAGGTAATGCACTTACCCTTAATGCAAGAATGACTACAGACCGCTTGGCTAAGCTTGAGGCGTCCCCTTTATCTAGGGTGGTCTGTCGGTTTCCTATTCTTGAAACCAAGTTTTGTTATCATTTGTGAAACTAAATTTTGGTATCACCTTCATCTTCCCATGTTGCTGAAGAAACAAATATTTTCATTTTTGTTCAAATCTATGTCAATAATTATATATATATATATATATATATATTAGTTTGATATAACCAAAAAGAAGCTGAAACAAAAATAAAATAAAAAATAAAAACGCTGCACTAATTAAAAGGGTTCAAACTATAATCTGGGATACAAATAGTACCCTATGTTTGGAGGTGACTGTTGAAGTAGGACCCACATTGGGGTGGGGATACATCATCTATCAGTCTTAACCTCCATTCTCTAGTCTCACGTAGAGAAAAAAGAAAGTAAAGAAATATCAATAGAAATAATAGATATAGAAATATAAATTAGGAGAGAGAGGTGTGGGTGCTCAAGTCCACAACTCCCGCATCTATATCATCCTTCACGCCTGCAGACAGTTACGGGAAGGTGAATGCTTTTTAAAGTAAAGAAGAAGAAAAAATAATTGTAAAAGTAAAATAAGGTATTACCATTTGAGGGGTAAGTAAATTAAATACATTTACCTCTTGAAGGTTTCATGCCAGCCACTATTATGGCTGTTTGAATATTATTTTTTGTTCACATTTTAAAAAATATTTAAATATGGGTTGATTACTGGTACTGCTGGTACACAAAAATATAGTTAATAAAAAGGGGGGAGGTCTTATAGATCAATTTACTCTGGTTCTGCTTAAAAAAAATTCAATTGCCGCGGCTATTGAGGAGTCCCTCTTGTTTCTTCCAAATGTATCACCGTTCTTTACAGATTTGTGCTTTTCCACTAAAAAGCACATAGGCATGCGTGTGTAAATACATAAGAATGTTTACATATGTACATACACATAAAACTGTTTCATCATTTACTTTAAAATCAGCTTTAATACTACACATCAAATGTTTCTAAAGCAACAACTTGTTAAGGGCTTCTATAAAATTATTAATGAGAAGACAAATCGCTTTTTTGTTCTTCAATAAATTCAACAAAAAATCACATATTCATTGTTATGCATAAAGCGTTTGAAATGCCATGTTGTTATTTATATTATTGTTTTGAAATTTAAACCAATAAAATATGTTGTTAATCATTTACAATAACATTTAGAATTAATTAGAATTTATTTAGAATTAATCATTTAGAAATTTCTAAAATTAGGTAGATCAATCATATGTTTATAAATAGAATGTATGTCGGCCTGGTGTCTAGACGACGAGTCTCGTGCAACAAGACAGACATGCGCAGATTACTCTGGAATTCTGTGGAAGTTACGCGATTGTTGGAGAACACAGTAAGCCTACTAGTATAAAAACAGACGGTGACGCGAGGAAAAAAAGAGAATCAGTCAGTCATTAGTTTTTATTCGATTCAAGAGGTTGTCTTCATTTGAGAAAGTTTAAACGTTTGCTGTGTGTTTATTCAACTTGGATTTGTAACTAGAGCTAGATCTACAGAAGCTGTGATTTTATTTCGTCAATCTTTACGATTCATTCGAATTACTGGTTATACTGAAGGTCAACACGTACAGGACTGTTTAGGGGAGACCGAAAAAGTTGGAAAACGACAAATCTGAGACATTCATCAAAAACACCGTGAAAAGAACTTTGTCAGCTTTATTGGACTGTAAATTGTTTCTGGACTTCTCCATTCAAACTTCGGAATTTTTTCGTGGGACCAAATTCACCTCTAGACTGGAATTTTGGATTTCTGATCTGAACTTTTGGACTTTCATTCTAGATCATTATATTGGACACAGGCCAGTACCATTTTGCATTGTAATTAATTTTGAAGGTTAAAACTGAATATCTGTCATTGTTATTATATAATTTATGTTATATTTGTAACATATATAATAGTTTATTGTAATAAATTATATAAGCTGTTATCTGTGTTTTTCTGTTGCGTTCAGTCCACATAAAAAAACACATGTAACATTCATACACACTAATCAAATACTTTAACAGATTAATAAACGTTTCTACGTTCACAGCTTTCAAAAAGTATTTAAATATATGTATTCTTTCAACTGAGCTGTACGTATTTTTGACTTATTATAAGTGGCAAATCGTTACGTTTGGGCGAAAATAACCACAATAATTATGGGTACTTTTTCTTTCATATAGTACAACATAATACACTTTTTTTGTTCCCTAGATTATATAGTCCATTAATTCTAACAAATTTCCACCCCTATTTAGGGCCTATAGCACTACAAATTAAAGTTTGATCCCTGAGGAAAGGACATCATGAATAGTTTACTGAGTAGCTTTGTGCTTCGCAACAAACAAACAGATTTTCTATTTGTTTGTAATTGAAACAAACATTTGTTTTCCACATTTCGCACAGAGTTACATGATGACTATTGCCGCTAGCCGTCCCTAATTTAGCAGTGCAATACTAGAGGGAAGGCAGCTAGTCATCACCACCCACCGCCAACTCTTGGGCTACTCTTTTACCAACGAATAGTAAGATTGACCATGCAGGGCCCTAAAAACTTGCTGTATACAAATAGGTTCTATACTGGTATAACGTTTGGGTAAATATTTTTGTGAAAATAATTTTATAATTCATGCTTATTACAACTCATTAACTTTATATATTTTACAAGACTATTCTGAGCTTGAAAAGCATTATAACAAGTACATCCACTAATTGTTATTCCATATTATAAAATGTGTTATACCTTAAATAACTAAACTACTTTTAACATATTCATATCAATCTACAGTCATATAGTTTAAACAATATATATCTTAGCTTTTGATCTGCATTTTTCTGTATGAAAATTTCAGTTCAAATCTTCATTACTATAAAAACCTATTTTTCCATAGCTTTATCCTTCTTATTCGTAAGATTTACTGTTACCTTTGATAAAGCGTTTTCTATCATGAAAATTTCTGATAAAAATTGTTATTTAATGGTCAGCTGCTGTTTTAATACGCTGTATGTTTGGTTTTTGACACATTTAACTTGTCAATAAAAAATTCACAACTTGTTAATTTTACATATTGGTTTGTTATTAAGAGAAATTAGAAAGATATAAGTACTTGTAAAACCATATGTACTAAAACTCAGGAGCATTATAAAGTGACGGTCAATCCCACTATTAGTTGGTAAAACAGTAGCCCAAGAGTTTGTGATGGATGATGATGACTAACTGCCTTCCCTATAGTCTTACACTGGAAAATTATGGACGACTAGTGCAGATAGCTCTCGTGTAGCTTTGCGCTAAATTCAAAAAACAGAAACTAACTAACTATAACTCAATAAGTAAACTGAAAGAATCGATCATATGTAACACGTTTCAAAAATTGAGTTCTGAAGTAATTCAGCTTTCTAAATGGCAGCTACTTATATCTAAAAGTAAATTTACATAATTAACTTTATTAGTGTTATTTTATTCACATACTAAATAACTGGCAATATAATGGGCACGAGGGCAGGAACGTGGTTACTCCAAAATTTTCAAACAATCATCCACGATACTTTAAACAGACCAACCACACCTGGGTAACAACAGACTCAAGGTGGGACAGTATAAATGATATCCATTGTACACGAATAAAATCTATTCTCTCTCCTCAATAAATAATTTTGGTGTTTAATTATAGAGATTAGTCGCAGCTAGGATAACTTTAAATAACAGCAGAATTTAATTTTTACATGTATTTAGAATTCAATTGGAACCCCTCCTGGTGGGGATACCTGAAATGATTGATGCAGGTAATCGGTTTATGTAAGCTTTAATCCAGCTCTGTATGAGTATTAACACGAGACGTCGAATGTTCTTGACGTCATGCTAACAACAAACTATTGTCCCTTGTTACGCACGTTTCTGTGGCAGTATTATAAATGCGGCCCCCCAGTGGCTCAGCGGTATGTCTGCGGACTTACACGCTAAAATCCGGGTTTCGATACCCGTGGTGGGCAGAGCACAGATAGCCCATTGTGTAGCTTTGTGCTTAATTCAAAACAACAACAACATATTATAAATGCATAACGTATTTTGAGTAAAAGGCTGATTGAAAACGTTTGATTGATTTTTAAAAGTTATTGCACAAGAGGTAATATACTTTTGGGCATTATTATAAACCATAACTTACTCGACAATATGTACAGAAGTAATGAAAGTCAAAGTACGTGGTCATACTCAAAAACAACTACCAAAAAGCCCATGTTTAGCTTAGACCCGACATGGCCAGGTGGGTTAGGACATGCGACTCGCAATCTGACAGTCGGAGATTCGCGTTCCCGTCACACCAAACAAGCTCGCTTTTCAATTGTGAGAACATTATAACGTGATGGTCAATTCCACTATTCGTTGGGTAAAAGGGTAGCCCAAGAGTTGGCGGTGGGTGGTGATGACTAGCTGCCTTTCCTCTATTTTTACACTGCTAAATTAGGGACGGCTAGCGCAGATAGCCCTCGAATAGCTTTGCGCAAAATTCAAAATCAAACATAAAACAAGAAAACAAATGTTGAGGTTATCCCATAAATAATTTTGTTTGTTAAATTTCATGCAAAACTATTTCGAAGTGACAGATTAAAAGAAATTCTGCCAATTAACTCCACCCGCCGCCAAATCTCAATACTCTTTTTAGAGAGTCCCCTGCTACTACACGGTAAGTGTACTGACTTACAATGCTAAAATCCGGGATTCGATTTCCCTCTGTGGCTTTGCTATAAGAAAATACACACAAACACACACACACTTTTCAGAATGCGGAACACTATATATATTTTTGTATTCTGGAGGTAACGGGACGCGAACTGCAACACCTCAATGGGCCCAATGCTCATAGGGCGAAAAATAATAGAATTCCTGATCCAAAGTCTTGTCAATACAACATTGTCAATCGTAAGTTGCAAAATACAAACACAGTGGTCACAGTTCAGTTACACTGTTTGATAACAATATATGTGATAATTTTATTGCTATAACTGACGCAACTTCAGCAGACTTTGAGTTTTCTCTCTAGTGATATGTTACCACTATCATATGCGATAAGACTTCAGGTTTTCTCTTACGCAGGTATTTGGAATACATTTGAGAGACCTTTAAGCTGTTGTAGGTAATACAAAGTACTATCGTTCAGGTTCCGCGTTTGTTGATTGTTTGCTTTTGAATTTCGCTCGTAGATACACGAGGGCTATCGGCGTTAGCCATCCTTAATTTAGCAGTATAAGACTAGAGGGAAGGCAGCTAGTCATCACCCGCCACCGACAATTCTTGGGCTACTCTTTTATCAACGAACACTGCCACATTATAACAACCCCGCGGCTGAAAGGGCAAGCATGTTTGGTGTGACAGAAATTCGAACCCGCGACCCTCAGATTACGAGTCGAGTGCTTTATCCACCGGGCCATGTCTGGATTCCTCAAATTGAAATTAAAATAATGAGTAATGTCTTTTCTATAATATCATGTAAAAATCAATATGTCTTTTCTATAATATCATGTAGAAATCAATATGTCTTTTCTATAATATTATGTAGAAATCAATATGTCTTTCCTATAATATTATGTGGAAATCAATATGTCTTTTCTATAATATCATGTGGAAATCAATATGTCTTTTCTATAATATCATGTGGAAATCAATATGTCTTTTCTATAATATCATGTGGAAATCAATATGTCTTTTCTATAATATCATGTGGAAATCAATATGTCTTTTTTGTAAGTTTGGAAACGGAATGCTGTCCGATTCATAAAAATACAAGCCATAAGTATTTAATTGATGTAAGAGCTAATATTTTGGTATTTCTATGAGGAAAGTTCAGTAAGGCACAACGAACTGAAATAATATTGAAAAATAGTCTATATTTGTTCGTTGTTGAACGCAAAATCACACACTGAGTTATCTGTGCTCACCAGACTGTGTAATTTCGCGCTTCAGTTGAAATGGTATGAATGATACTTTTCTTTTACAGGGTCGTTTAATTCAGCTATAAGATGATTACTTTTTCAAAGTTGCTTCATTGGTTTTAACTACATTGTTTGGTAGATAGACCCTACCCAGTAATATGTAACACTGGTAACGAATGTCAGAGTTAACAAGGTCGAGCATCGCTGAGCGAAAGTTGTTGTTTTGAAATAAGCACGAAGCTACACAATGGGCTATCTGTGCTCTGCCCACCACGGGTATCGAAACCGATTTTTAGCGTTGTAAGTCCACAGACATATCGTTGAGCCACTGGGGCTCCTCGCTAAGCTCCCCTGAGATCGTATCTCTCCCATTTCAACTACAAATACTTGTGAAGAAAAAGGAAGCATGTCTTGATGGAAATCTCTCTGATACAGGACATTGAATACCTTGAATTCTAGGGTTTATAGATTTTGTGGAAAGTCGCTTTAAAGACTGGAAAAAAATGTTGACAATGAGAAATCTTTGTAATTTTGACGTTTTTACGAATATTAGCCCTAGGATGCAAAAGTTATTATACCAACTAATAACCAGGCCGATGATAAATGCTACAAGCAGTCATCTAACTGTTTATTTTTTTGAATTTCGCGCAAAGTTACTCAAGGGCATTTGCGCTAGCAGTCCCTAATTTACAATGTAAGACTAGAGGGAAACCAGCTAGTCATCACCACCTACCGCTAACTCTTGAATGACTCTTTTACCAATGAACAGTGGGATTAACCATAACATTATAACGCTCCCACAGCTAAAAGGGGCGAGCATGTTTGGTGCGACGGGGATTCGAACCTGCAACCCTCAGATTACGAGTCGAACGCCTTAACCTACCTAGGCATGCTGGGCCTTCATCTAACTGTAAACATTGAGTAAATAATACATTGTTTTAATGAATCAGATTAGTTTCTATGTTTGAAAACAAAGACATCCCTAGTTTTCAAATTAGAGAGAAAGCAGAAATCGACAGCACCCATCGCCAACTCTTTGGCTACTCTTATCTAATCGTGATTCTATAATTAATTACTCTTATAAAAATACTCACATCTCCAAAGTAAGGAACACAATAATGCTACGAACCTTGGACCTTCGGCTTCACAACATGACCTTCAAACAAACCAGAAGATTCAACATTCAAATAATCGTTCATTCACAGGTAGTTGTGTTTTAAGTTCACCACTATTCATGATTCGAGGTCTTACTATACATTTTGTTAATGCGAGTCGTTTGGTTTATTGTAAATTTAGCGTCTCCTGTTGAGATGTTTGGAATATAAAAGGTTAACTTAAACCGCTGAACTAAGCCTCTCATAGACATGACGGAGCGTCCTGTAAATATATACTGAGCTACTGATTCTAACTTTGTTAAAACACTTGAATATATAGTATTTGTACAAAAGTCTTGCACGTTAAACGGCGGTTTAGTATCTGAAAAGAAAAGTAATTATGAAACCTAAAGGAAAAGGAACTTAAATATTTACATTTTATGAGATAAAAGTAGAGGATTAATTTTACTCATAAATTAGAGAAAGTGTACAAATTATTTAAAATATAATATAGTGTGATGTTACATGAGTGGAAAAGTTTTGTCACATTTATTTGAATTTTTACCTACATGTTTCCATAAACAGAGAAAATATCTTGCTGCAACTACTTAATTATTATCCAAAGCAAATCTAAATATAAGAAATTTTTTCTTATATATATAACTATAATTAAAGTTTATACAAAATACCAACCTCTTAAATCATTGTCCTTTTGCTTATGAAAAACAATTTTTACATCAAACTCATTATTGGAATTTTATGTTCTGAATTTCCTTTAATGTCCTAATCTGTACGAAAATATTCGTTTGTGTCATACAATCAACGAGTCATTTTAATAAGAATGTATAGCAAAAAAATAGAAAAAAACTAACAAACAGGAAATAAATAGATACTCACAGAAACAAGATCTGAGATGTATATAAATAGTGACATATATTGATAAAAGATGGCAGCACTTCTCAAGGTTATAAATCTTTCTTGTTTTGAATTAAGCACAAAGCTACACAATGGGCTATCTGTGCTCTGCCCACCACGGGTATCGAAACCCGGATTCTAGCGTGTAAGTCCGCAGACATACCGCTGAGCCACTGGGGGGCATAAATCTTTGAAATAACTTCTGAAATAAAAATTATTATATTTTTGGGTATGCACTTATAACAGATAGGGTCTCTTTACACATTTTATTTAATGCCAGATTAAAACAAATCAATATCAAATTATGGATAATTAATGCTATTGAGATTAGAAATGTAAAATAGTTAGTATTTGAAAGTAATTTGAGTTTATCCCTGTGAGCTTATAAACATACTACTGAACGTTTTCTGACTTGTACGAACGTGTGTATGCGAATACTTAAGGTTCGTAGATTTTCCTAATATATCCAAGCAATTGTTAAATTTATCTGACGACTGAAAGGAGCATAGTAATGACCACGAAGCCATTTCAAAACTGAGATAGTATTTGTATTAGTTAAGTCGCGACGTACCACAGTGGCTCAGCGGTTTGTCTGGGGTCTTACAACGTTACAAACAGGGTTTCGAGATCCCGAGCTAATCACCGAAAGTTCTTTGTGTAGCTGTGTGCTTAATTCAAAATACCAACAGCACATCGTGAAATATTTCAAACTATATCATATTTATCTTGTGGTATTTAAAAAAAATGAGGCTTAAGGCTATTTTAATTTATTCATTTATAAGGAAATAATTGTAACTTCAATAAATAATGTCACACCAATCATCTTATAAACACAGAACAAATTTCGTAGGCTCTTACTACTTCAACGATTGCTTCACCACAAACATATGCTGTACATTTCTAAGCAACTTTAAAGTCAAATAGTACAATCACGCGTTCACTAATGTTCACCTGTGAAAAATTCTTATCGTTGCTGAGAACGTATGAGACAAATTCCAGGAGAATCATTTTATAATATCAGCCATACTACAGTTACGACAGAAAGTGTTCGTACACCTGCGTCGTGAGTAGTGTTTTCCTCATAACTAAACAAGTATCGCGATTAGGATAATGAAAGTGTGCTATATTATAAATATTATAATAGCACACATCTACATACATTTTTATGTAAATTGAACGACAAATAAAGTGTTTATAAACAAATAACTAAACATAGGAGAAGTAGAAAGTGTTCGTGCGTCTACTTTAATGGTCAGTTCTATAGCTTTTCAGGTGAATTACTTGGCGCAATCTCTCCTCATAGCCCTCCATGGTCGTTTGACAGTACTTGACTGGTAGTTTCTTCCATTCTTCTTTACAGAAGGCCTCCAACTCTTGCAAGTTTTTCGGATGACGCTGATGAACCCTGGTCTTTAACTCATGCCAAATGTTTTCAATTGGGTTAAGATCAGGTGACTGCGATGGCCACTCCATAACGCTTATCTGGTTCCTCTGTAACCAGGATCGGACATATTTCAATGTGTGGTTAGGGTCATTGTCGAGCTTAAACATCCACCGACGCCCAAGCCGCAAGTTCCGAGCATCGTTCTTGATATAAGTGCCTAATATATCAACGTTCTCTTCTTTTTCATTAATTCCTTGACGCGGTGAAGGCTGTCTACACCAGAAGAGCTGAAGGAACCCCATAGCATGATCGAGCCACCTTCGTGTTTAACTGTAGGGACGGTGCTCTTTGGAAGATTTCGTTTCCCCTTCTTACGGAAAATATAGCGAACATCATTGTGGCCGAAAAACTCGATTTTAGTCTCGTTTGACCAAAGAATACTTTTCCATTAGGCAAAGAGTTTATCTACATGCTTTCTTGCATACCTCAATCGTGCTTCTAAATGAACAGGCTTTAAATATGGAGTTCTACGAGGACGGCATGCTTTGAACCCAAAAGAGCGTAACATGTTCGAAACTGTAAAGGTGCTTACTTCAACCCTAGTTTCCCTTACCAGTTTCTGTATGTTATTATGTGTTAAACAAGGGTTCTTTCTAACTTCTCTGAGAACCTTCCTCTTGGTTTTCTTTGGAATTTTAGTGAGTCGTCCGAAACGAGTTAGGTAAGCAGTTGATCCTGTAAGTTTAAACTCACAGTTTTGCTTTGAACAGTAAATTTCGGCACATTAAGTTGTTTAACAATACCGGAAAGAGACACACGATACTTATTTTACAATAATTCAGTTTTTTAAATCACTGGACAGTTGTTTCCTGTTTGCTATGATGACCAAGCAGATAATGACGGAGACGGCGCTAAATTGCCGGAAGTACATTTTTTGCTGGCTAAATTTCAATAATTATGAGCCAAGTGTTTAGTTCTAGAATGGTATAATGTAGTTTATTCGCCAAACTAAACAAAATTTTTACAGGAATATTAGTTTTCTTCACACGTTCTGAACTGTACGAACACTTTCTACTCCTCTAATCTTTGGTTATTTGTTTATAAACAGTTTATTTGTCGTTTAAGTTACAAAATTTATGTAGATGCGTATTAGTATAATATTTATAATATATGTTACTTCTATTACCCTGATCGTGATGCTTTTTAAGTTATGAACAAAAAACAAATCTGGACGCAGGGGTTCGAACACTTTCTCTTGTAACTGTATCTTCTTTCGTCTTGCACCGGTTGTAACTAGGTGCTGTTGTGCACGAGCTTTAGTGGAAGCAGTAAGTCGGTCTAATTTAACTGTAATTAATAATAACTGAAAAACGAAGGATGCGTAAAGGCAGGCGTGTGCGATCCAAGATGTCAATCAAGAAAGAATAAGGCCGACATTGACAATCAATAAACGGAACTTCGCAGGATCTGGCGGGGAGCCTTACTTGGAATCCGTAGACAAATGCCCAGAGATTGTTTTTGGTGAAAGGAATGGCAGTAGTTCTAGAAAATCCATGCTCACTGGGTGAAATCGAGTGATAGCTCCCCCCACACCCAAACAATACTCAGAGGAAAAATGAAATAATCTGCTACGTGGTTGGTTAAAAATCTGTAAGAAAGATAAGAATTCTACACATTCTGTTTATTGGATATTAAGTAAAGAGATAAATATTTTCTCCATGAAAGCAGGAGCGGCAGCATCACAGACAAAAGTGACGTCACTGCATTACAGTTACGGTTCTTTGGTTTGTTTGTTTTTTTTAGCAATTAATGGCAAGTTTCATAAGCCTAGTCTTTATTGGGAGAAGATTCGATAGTTTTTCTGTGTGAAATGCAGGTGTATAAGTAGGAATCGGTGTGCTAAGCAAGAAACATGATGTTGGAATGTTCGTAATAATGCTGACAGACGATTTTTCATGTGACATGTAGCCATGCATCATTATTCTACAGTTATACGTATAGAGGAATGTAGTTGTATTGTACCCAGTTATACGTGTAGAGGAATGTAGTTGTATTGTACCCAGTTATACGTGTAGAGGAATGTAGTTGTATTGTACCCAGTTATACGTGTAGAGGAATGTAGTTGTATTGTACCCAGTTATACGTGTAGAGGAATGTAGTTGTATTGTACCCAGTTATACATGTAGAGGAATGTAGTTGTATTGTACCCAGTTATACATGTAGAGGAATGAAGTTGTATTGTACCCAGTTATACGTGTAGAGGAATGTAGTTGTATTGTACCCACTTATACGTGTAGAGGAATGTAGTTGTATTGTACCCAGTTATACGTGTAGAGGAATGTAGTTGTATTGTACCCAGTTATACGTGTAGAGGAATGTAGTTGTATTGTACCCTGTATGTGATGAACTGTTCCTGATGTGAGCTATTCCGGTTCATAATTTATCGTTATTTTTTTTAAATGTGGTGGCCCGGCATGGCCAAGCGCGTAAGGCCTGCGACTCGTAATCCGAGGGTCGCGGGTTCGCGTCGCGCTAAACATGCTCGCCCTCTCAGCCGTGGGGGCGTATAATGTGACGGTCAATCCTACTCTTCGTTGGTAAAAGAGTAGCCCAAGAGTTGGCGGTGGGTGGTGATGACTAGCTGCCTTCCCTCTAGTCTTACACTACTAAATTAGGGACGGCTAGCACAGATAGCCTTCGAGTAGCTTTTTGCGAAATTCCAAAACAAACAAACAAACAATTTAAATGTGGAAATGTCTTGTAAAATTATGGTTTAAGGTTATGTTTTGAAATTATTCTGTTTCGAATATATGATAGATCCGTATATTGGAGGTTTGACGCTTCTGAGGAAGATAATAGATCGTATTTTTGTCGGGTTTAGGAAGATTCGTTGCATCATGCAATAAGTCTTGTTTAACAGTTTTGTGGTTACGAAACAGCTAACATCAGTCTCCGGAAATACTCCAGACTGTTATGTCGTCCGCGTATCGAGATGCAAGTGTGAAAGGCGTGTCAGATCGTTAGCAAATAATCTGTATAAGAAAGGGTTCAAGTCTAAACTTGTAGCACTCAAGTATTAAGGTAACTGGCTGTAATCTACTAGTTTAAATTTGCACTTTAACTGTTCGATTTTCAAGGAAAGTGGCTGACTATCCATTTCAGTGCAGTGTTATTTTTTAAGGCTCTTGTGCTTATCTGTGTGAGAAAAGTTTTGGACGACTGTGGCATGGTAATTCTTAAAGCTAACAAAGGTTGAATATTTAAGCTGACGAAGTAATCTGATGCTTGTCTGTTTCTTCTTTTCTTCCAGCATATTTAATGTCTGATAACGAGTTGTTGGGATCTTGTAACCACAGTAATCTAGTAACAACTATTTTTACAAGAGTTTTTCAATGCAGTTTAACAGGCTTATAGGTTTTAAATTACTTGGACTTTTGGCTTTCTGTCCTTTCTTAGGGTGAAACATGCTCGCCCTTTCAGCGGAGGCGTTATAATGTGACTACTCGTTAATGAAAGAATAGCCCAAGAGTTGGAGGTAGGTTGCCTTCGCTCTAGTCTTACAGTACTAAATTAAGGACAACCAACGCAGATAGCCTTCGTGTAACTCTGCGCAAAATTCAAGGCAAATCAAACCTTTCTTAGGGGTCAGGATGATTATTGCTGCTTTTAAAGTTTTGGGGGATATATTTGGAGAAGAGAGAGATCTACTAAATACGTTTTTTAGATGATTTGATAGATTAGGAAAACAATGCCAGATATGATGTATTCGCATGTATGTGTGTGTGAATATGTTTGTAATCGTGGAAGATATGTTAACCTGAAAAGTAGATGAAAAAAAAATCCTTTTATAATCGATAATTTTGGTGAAATGGCCCTGATCAAAGCAAGTGTTGTCAAAAGTGGTGAAAGTATTGGTAAAATAATTATATATACACACATTGCACAACAATTTTTTTGAAACGTTTTTGCCGGTTTTGACAGGTACCTGGTGGATATGCACAAATATAGTTTTGGTTTTGCTTCATCACGTAGGAACTCTGAGAAATAGACAGTTAAAAGTTTACCGGCATTAACGCATTTAATTGCGTTTATATTTTTAATACGCTATTGAGTTTAACATAATTAAAAGTGTTTTGCTTCTGATTTTCGTTTGTATTCAATGTCCGGTGCATCACGTTGCAGTGTCCAACAGTTGTCAGCAAGCATTGACGGATTCCAGTTGCCCTGATATCGTTTTTCCATTGTAGCAAAACTAAAGATTTCGATGAAACTGTACGTGATGGGCAAATTTGGATGGGATTTTCGTGATCAGCAGCCAAAAAATCTATAAGAAACACCCAACAGTGTTCAAAAAGCAAAAACTTTGTTGTTAAGTGTTATAACCAAACAATTAACAAAACATCTAAAACAATAACATAGTAATAACAAAAAAAAACTAACAAAAATTAGTCAGTTATTTGATAAACGTTCACGCGCGCTTGAAGACAACCAGTGGTCAGATGCAGCAAACGCAAATTAACGTGGCAGGGGTTTAGTTTAGAGAGAGAGAAAGCTCAAGAATTCTCTTTCCAACTGGGGTGATCAGAAACGTTGTGGTTCATTTTCATCCCCTTCCGTGAAAGATTAATGAAATATAACAGGGTTTTTTCGTTTTGACTCTTTTTTGGGTGTAGGAGAGAGGTTGGTCATAATATTGATGAGCGAGACAAAGGTAGCATCGTAGAAACACGAGCCAGACCAAATTCCAAAAAGCAGATGACAAAGTAAATATGAACACGAACATAAATGCAAACTGACCTGATTTAGAGCATGGCAATAAAGTTACTTTGGCTGGGACCTAAAGATCCAATATCTAAGATTTGGCTGTGTGGGGAAACGGGAGTGAACCGAGAAAACTCACTTTCACAGGACAGACGCCGAAAGATTTATCTGTCCTGTGCTCGAGACCTGAAAAAGAAACGCATAATATATACGCAAACGCAGACTAACGTGGCAGGGGTTTAGTTCTGAGAGAGAGAAATCGTAAGAATTCTCTCCCCAACCGGGGTGTTCCGGAACGTTGTGGTTCCTCTTCGTCCCCTTTTGTGAATTGTTATTAGGATTAGTTTTGTTTAATTGCTTACTAAATCATATTTGACTCTTTTTTGTTTCTGGGTGAAGGATGTCACTCTGAATGTTATCTTGGACGGAGGCAAAGGCAGCACCGGAGAGAATGGCCAGGTTTCGTCCCGAGAGGCAGAAGTTAAGCAAATATGAACGTGAGTTCAATTCAAACCGCCTGTCTCAGGGTCTGGCAATAAAGTTGCCTGGGCAGGGATCTAAAAATCCAATGCCTAGGTTTTTGTTGTGGGGGAAACGGGAGTGCCCCGAGAAAACCCACTTTCACAGGGCAGGCACCGAAAGATTTGCCTGTCCTGTGCCCGATATCTGAAAAAAAATTACATATTATTGACTTGAATTTATTTCTTTAGATACTTTGTTGTGTAATTTGTGATTCTTGAAATATGTTGTAAGGTGAAATGTATTTTGTTGGTGCATTAGTTAATTTGTATAGTGATGCCGTTAGTTTGTTTCTATTTTATGCTTTTAGATAATGTTTGTGTGATATTTCCGTTAATCTGTCTCTTAGTGTTGGTAAATTGCTAATTCGATGCAATGACGGTAGACTGAATGCGGATCTCAGTATTCTGTTTTGTTGAACTTGGATTTTCTGGAGTGTGTTGTTTGACATATTGTATATTAGTTGACATCCATACTCTATTAGTAGACGGATGTAAGCCTTGTATATTTGTATAATAGTGTTTGGTGAACATTTCGATTGTCTACTGGTTAGAGTCATTAGGTGTGAAATCCTTTTACTAATTGATGAGTGTATATTGTTTACATGTTTTTTCCATGTTAGTTTTGTGTCGAATGTTATGCCAAGGAATGTAATGTTTTTGCTCGTGTTAATGGTTGTATTTTCGAGTGATAATTTTATTTTTTCTAGGTTTTTTCTTTGCTTTTTTAATTTCCTGTAGAAGTTGATTGCTTGTGTTTTGGTTGGATTTAACACAACTCTCCACTTGTTGCTCCATGTTGAGACGTTGTTTAATGATTCTTGTACGCGAGACATGGCCATCAATGGGTTTCTGGAGGTGCTCCAGATAGCGATGTCGTCTGCGTATTGTGAATTATGCGTGTATGTTAGATTTGGGAAAGGTATGTCACTGACGAAAATGATATATAGAAGTGGAGAGAGGACTGATCCTTGGGGCACTCCTGCGGTTATATTAAATGATTTAGATATAGTTTTATTGACTTTTACTTGTGCTGTTCTATCTGTTAAGAAATTTGAAATCCATTTGACTATCGCGGGATTTATTTGCAGGTTTCTTAGTTTGTATTTGATGGCGTTGTGCCATACGCTGTCGAATGCTTTTTTGACATCTAGGAATACCCCGATGGTTACTTGGTTGTTGTTGAAAGGTTTATATATTGATTCGGTGAGTCGTGTGAGGTGATCTGTTGTTTGCTTATTTTTCCTGGAGGCATTTTGAGATTCTGAAAGGATGTTATTTGATTTGCAGAAATGGAGGAGACGGTTGGAGATAATTCTCTCCATCAGTTTGCCAAGGCAGCTTAACAGACTGATGGGGCGGAAATTATCTGGATTGGTTCTGTTGGTTCGTTTCTTTGGGATCGTGGTTATGATGGCTTTTTTCCAAGTGTCAGGGTAATATCCAGTCGCTAGTGAAATGTTCATGATGTTTGTGAGGTGTTGTAACAGGAGAGTAGAGCTTTTTTTTCACAATAATATTTGGTATTTGGTCATGTCTGGGGGAAGTATTCTTCAAGTTTTTGATATTAATTTTTAGTTCGGTTATGGTTATTTTCCTATTGATTAAACGTGAGTGTGCTTCAAGTGTCTCGCAAGGGAATCGTGGTGAGAATGAAGCTTGGTTTGTGTTTATAAACTTATTGACATGATGTTGGTGTTGTGTGTCAAAGTCTACTGAGTTTATGTCGCTAAAGGAGGATTTGTAGTAGTCAGCTTTCTCTACCTCCGTCCTTGCAATTTTATTGTTCTTTGTGAGATGTTGTAACATGTGATTTGTGTTTTTGTCTGAAGCAATACTCTTGAATTTTTTCCAAGATTCTTTTGGATTGTTCTTGGTTTTTTCTAAGTTTTTACAGAAGTTTTGCCAATTAGTTTCTTTTGGTAGCCATCCCTAATTTTGCAGTGTAAGACTAGAGAGAAGGCAGCTAGTCATCACCACCCACCGCCAACTCTTGGGCTACTCTTTTACCAACGAAAAGTGGGATTGATCGTAACATTATAACGCCACCACAGCTGGGAGGGCGAGCATGGTTAGCGCGACTCGGACATAATATATACGTGACGTTTGTTTTTTATATACTTTGTTGTGTGATTTGTAATTGCTGAAATGTGTTGTATGGTGAAATATATTTGGTTGGTGCACTGGCTAATTTATACAGTGATACAGTTAGTTTCAAGTGTAGCAGTGGTGTGGGTGCCTTATATATTAATTCTCATAACAGCAGCTGTTATGGTGTGAACAAAATTAAACAGTAAATTGTAATCATTTTAATTTTTACTTAAGTCGTTTACAAAATAAATTTTTAGAGTGAGAATTAATAAATAACATTGTGTTATTCTTAACAGTGGCTTCTTGTGATCTCGTCTTTTAAAGATCGCGAACTGGTCTGGCGAGGCTAGGTAGTTAGAGCGCTTAACTCCTAATATGAAAATCGCGGGTTTGAATCCCCGTCACATCAAACGTGCTCGCTCTTTCAGCTGTGGGAGAGTTATAATATGTCGATCAATCCCACTATAAGATTATAAGAGTAGCCCAAGAGTCGACTGCGGGTGATGGTGACTTGCTGCCTTCCCTCCGGTTTTGCATTGCTGAATTAGGTATCGCGGATAGCCCTCGTGTAGATTTGCGCGAAAGCCTAAAAACAATTGTTTGTGTTTTTGGAATTCTGCACAAAGCTACTCGAGGGCTATCTGTGCTAGCCGTCCCTAATTTAGCAGTGTAAGCTAGTCATCACCACCCACCGCCAACTCTTGGGATACTCTTTACCAACGAATAGTGGAATTGACCGTTACTTTATAACGCCCCCACGGCTGGGAGGGCCAACATGTTTGGCGCGACGCGAGCGCAAACCCGCGACCCTCGAATTACGAGTCGCACACCTTACACGCTTGGCCATGCCAGGCCTGCCTAAAAAACAAATAAAAAACAGATTGTGAACTTGAAACTGTGTTACAGTTAGTGAGAGTCGTTTTTTAACAAATCTATTTGTAACGTAAGTGTGTGACACAAAACTACGAAATACCTGAGATAAAAACAGATAAAAGAGCTTTTACGTGATTGAAATATTTCGAGAGTGAATAGGTTATCAGTATAACAAACGTCCAGTAAAAGACCTTCAACAGACACCTAATCACACAGAACATTAACAGACACCTAATCACAACAGTACATCAACAGACACCTAATCACGACAGTACATCAACAGACACCTAATCACGACAGTACATCAACAGACACCTAATCACGACAGTACATCAACAGACACCTAATCACGACAGTACATCAACAGACACCTAATCACGACAGTACATCAACAGACACCTAATCACGACAGTACATCAACAGACACCTAATCACAACAGTACATCAACAGACACCTAATCACAACAGTACATCAAACATTAGTTTTAGTTATTAATCTTCAGAGACATTTTTTACTGTTTTATTAGCTATACAATCAGTTATCTACATGCTTCCACGGATGGAAGTGAATAACGGATTTCAGGGCTGCAAGCTGTAAGCTTTTCCTGGGTTGGTGTTTAGGACTCTCGACTAGTACCCAACAGGACACGGTATCGAATCCCGTTATAGAACTTACTCTTTAAATTCGTGGAGGTGGTTATAACGTGGCGATTAATCCAACTTTTGCGTTCTTAAGTTGTAGCCTAGTCTATAAGTTGAGTATTAGGGACGGTGAAGCCAAGTCATCTTTAAACAGCTTTGCGTGGATTTTAACAAACGTAGTCTAAACTCCCCGCTGATCCACTGGGGAATGGCCTCGAAAATAAAATGTAAACAGTCTTCTGATTAATGGTGGCACATACAGTGGCATAATGCTGTTGAGTTGTGCAAGTCATATCTGCTACACGTTATGCTGAAATAATGGTGAGAAAATATTCAGAAATTTGTGAGTTTCTATTCATAGGGTTGAAAATAATCAATGAAAACACCAAGTTACAAGCTCCTGTCACTTCATTCTTTTTTCCTCAAGCAGTTTCACACCAACCCACGAATACTTTGATTCAATCACATGAAACGTTAAACATGTCTTCCAAACAAAAAATAATAGTAACAAATTTAAACTGAATTTTTTTTGCTAAGATAACATGAGTTTACATTTTAGCAACTATGTTTTTTGAGTAAGCATTGAATTACTTTCGTGGATAACGTATATTTATTGGTAAAACAACAAACTGAAGAATACAATTTATATGTTTTGAATTTCGCACAAAGCTACTCGAGGGCTATCTGTGCTAGCCGTTCCTAATTTAGTAGTGTAAGACTAGAGGGAAGGCAGCTAGTCATCACCACCCACCGCACCCTCTTGGACTACTCTTTTACCAATGAATAGTGGGATTGACCGTCACATTATAACGCCCCCATGGATGGGAGGGCAAGCACGTTTGGCCCGACGCGGATGCGAACCCGTGACCGTCAGATTACGAGTCGCACGCCTTAACACGTTTGGCCATGCCGGGCCTAACATGAGTCAATCCATTACTTTCACCTCTTCTCTCAAAAACGTATTTTCTTCCAAATATTCAAATTTCGTAACTGAAAAACATCCCTTCATCTGTATTAATGAAAATATTGAATAAATTTTGCAGACAAGTAATTTGAAAGTTTTAACAGCGAAATCAAATCCTTTATTTTCATTAAAACGTTTTTAATAGTGCTGTTCTCAGTAACTGAGTAATTTGTGTTATACATTAATGACTGTGCATTAAGTTTTTACATACTTTTAGCAACACCACACACACACGCACACATGTATGTTGCTATATCTATATCATAACATTACAAATTACCACATGCTAATAGCAGATAGGCTACTTTTGGTTGATTTGGTTGGTGCACTATTATCATGGTACAAGGCACTAAAAATCGCTTTTAACAGCCTCAGTAGCTAAGATTCTGTAACGTGCTGCCATCTGTGAACTGTTAAGTTGAAATTGATAATCACTAGCAGAATTTATAGAAGATTGAAACCTTTCTGCTGAGCTTGATATCCACATGTTCATTACTTTATATATCAATAAATCATATAAATTTAGGCTAAACTCAATAATCCAAAGTAAAATAACTTGACTGTTTCAGTCAACACAAGTAGTGAAACAATGAATATTCTTTATGCAAGTCAATCCACTTGCTTCGGTTGGCATTGCAGAAAGGTAAACTTAGACAAATCCAGTAAAACAAAGACCATTCCACCGAGTTTCACAACAACCCAACTTAAATTACTTGTTGAAAAATAACACAATTTTATAACTGTATATGGAACAGTTAAACACATTTAAGTATATCGAAGAGAGTCCAAAGAGGATTGTGTTGGTTGCTAGATATTATTTCCTGCTACTTGGATAGTTATGAAAAATGATTCTCAAGAAATATCAGGTGACAGTTTAATTATATAGAATATCTAAGTATCCGTGAAGGTTAGAACTATAATGCTATTTCAGTTTAGTTTTCAACTTCCAGTGATCATCTTAAGTCATGCAAACTGGTAATGTAATTCATCATGTTTACTGACACTATCCATTTCAACTAGATAATACACAAACAGCTATCATATAACATACTGCTCAGTAGCTCGGACAGTAATGGATACAAGACATTTCCTTTCAGTACCATTAATATCAATATCAATACACTTTGGT
Organism: Carcinoscorpius rotundicauda; assembly: GCA_011833715.1. Taxonomy (NCBI): domain Eukaryota; kingdom Metazoa; phylum Arthropoda; class Merostomata; order Xiphosura; family Limulidae; genus Carcinoscorpius; species Carcinoscorpius rotundicauda. The sequence continues at coordinate 29,180,467 of CM022393.1, forward strand.
AGTAGTCAAGAGTAAATTACACAATGGATTGCAGGACAAACGTTAACCAAATAACTACTGGTAATAAAGTACGTAACAATCATGTACCAAGTTCATTGTACAGTAAAAACCACGTGACTGCTCAGAACGTTTTAACCAAATAACCATAATAGCTGCTGATCTGGTAGTTAATTCGAGTCATGTTAATCAGAAATCATAATAATCTGGACCCACAACTTGTCTTATTTGCACCTATTCTTCGGATAATTTCTCATCTGGCTCATCTTGCACAATCAGATAAGTGTTTTCAGCATCTTACCCCTCATCAGTTCTGTCACTGAACTTCAAATTCCCTGTCTCGATCTCTGACTCCCGATCAAACTAGTAGACTAAAGAGTCTTCAGTAACTCACAGTCACAAATGGATATTAGAGTTATTTCATGCTCTTCTAGTTTAATGTTGTATTAAGTTAGTTGAGCTGAACCAAGTTAATATCAAGCTGTTCAAGATTGAGAAAACAACAATGACATTTTTTCTCAGAATGCAAGAACTACCTACTTAAGTGACGGTCACTTGCACTTCAAAATAAAAAAAATGTTTTACTCTTAGGGCACTGCGAGTCTTACTACTGAAAAATATTTTTCTTGACATTACAATATTCTCTTTTGTAAGACGACAAAAATGTTTTACCCATGGGGCATTGCAAGTCTTGCTACTAAAAATATTATTGTTGACATTATAGTATTCTTTTTTGTAAGACCACAAAAATGTTTTACCCATGGGGCATTGCAAGTCTTGCTACTGAAAAATATTATTGTTCACATTATAGCATTTTGTTTGTAAGACCACATTATACTCATGTTTGATGATATACTTCAATTAGTAGTCAAGACAAGAGAAGTTTTGTAATTCCCTTGATCAACATTCTGTACTAGTAACAAAATATTCAATATATCTTGAATAATTTTATATGCTAATTAAGGGGTAGGAAAGCACATTGTGTGCTTGCAACGTGCAACTTGATCATAATTTTGAGACTTGGAGGTCAATAAAGGCTATTCTAGATTCATCCAACTAGATATAAAAAAGGGTTAAACAGTATCTGAAATGCAAAAATGTGTCAAAAATAATATTTATTTTAAAGCTTGACATTATTAATTAAATTGGTCATTTGGTAATCTATAAATTACTTCATATTGAGTAATTGAAATCTGAATATAATTCCTAGAGTTTTACTTTTTTAATTTTTTTAAATAAGTTTTCAGTTTCTAGTATTCTTTAATATTCTTTACAAAGATTCTTTTAAAACCTCATTGTTTATGAACAAAAAGAGCGACACACATTTTAATTTTTATTATTTATCTAAAAGAATTCATTGTATATTCACAACTATTGGTGTAACAAGTAAGATGATACATTTATAGAAACAGAACAATGCTTGTTTAAACATATTATATCTCATTTTCAGTCTTAAACAAAATTAATTCACACACCTGTGTTTAATGTTTTCTTCAACTGTTCTCTTGCAAAAATATCTTTAATATTTTTATTTCTTTCAATCTGTATTTAGATAAGTACATTACAATTACTATTCGCATTAGATGGTTTCAATTAATGTTATTCGTATGGTTCGTTCATTTATATTTTTGTTTAGTGTAGCTTAAAACCAATGATGAGGGTAACATTTCCCACAGTGGGCCTAACTCTAAAAAAATTGCTGAAATAAAAAAGATCAAACCTTTGTGGCTCTTCACAACAGAAACTAATGACAAAACATCATTAAGTGTTACACAACAGTGTTATTTTTAGCATGCTAACGAATTTAATGGCAGCAATAATGCTACCTGTCCTTTGAATCTTTCCATGATGCTACCAATGAAGCATTAATATATAACATAACTCTCAGTATTTATATGCTCGTATTCTGACTCCTTTGAGAATTACTTTAATTCATCTGAGTTATTTACACAGCTATACGAGCTTTTCCTTTTGTGTAATTCTTCTTGTGCTCAGTTGTTACAGCATAGTTGTAGTAACGTAAGGATGATTCTTGGCTGGTAGAGACCACAGATGAAGGAAACTCACTTTGACGTATATCAAGCAGAAGATTCCATTTATGACACTATATTACACAAAATAATCTGTTTTTCGAATGTCAGAGAGCACAATGAAAGTATTCTATGTCTTATTGCTTGTTTATTCCTTCTTGTGTTGAGTACTTTTTGATTAACAACTGATTTTGTTTACATATTATCGTATTGAAATCTCTTTGATGACTCTTCTTTGCAGCAGTAGCAAATGGCCAAGCGTTCTATCCATATTTGAACAATACCATAAGTGAAATTAACCATCAGGATCTTTACCACCAGAAGATTCGAAGGTGAGTAAAATCTGAATGTTTAAAGTATGCACAAATTATGATATATCTTTAAGGCAAAGTTGTACTTTAAACGCACCGTAATAGTTAGCAATCTATGTTACTTTATGACTTAGAGATTTCTATTTATACAGGGTAGAGTATGTTATATTAAAACTATTTTTAATATGCAACTCAGCATTCATGTCACAACTATAGCCATTATAAATTCGTAATAAAATGAAATATGTAAGAGCTTCATTCAGATGATGTTCGTCATTTGTAAGTAATATGATGCCGTCTACAAGTGATCAATTTTTGGGAAAAGAATGTAATAGCCTTTTCTGAAATAAAACAGTCCTACACTCAGGTCGTAAAGTTGGGTTCAGATCGCTAGTTCTCAATTCCCAAGATGTAGATATCCATTTACTTAATGGTGTTGGTAAACATAGGAAATGGATCAATCTGGGGCACCAGCACTATCCAGAAAAGACCTATAACAATTCGTACCACACGTTGGTAAGCAAAGTGTGGGATCTTGTACTTAGTAAGAATCTTCAACCACAAAAGTAGGTAGGAAAAGATAAGCAATTAACAAGCATCAGTATGCAATGTAAGTAAAAATGATATCCATCTGAAAGTGAGGTAAACAAGGAATGAGTTAGATAAGGATTCCTTTCATACCTTTTATTAACTCTCACATATTGCTAGCAAATGAAGAACAAAATTGGCATTGATACTATTTAGTCCATGCAAAGACAAACTAGTCACTTTGCTAGATAAAACACGTATGGATTTCTGTGCTATTGGACTATTGAGATGTGTATTGGGAAACAGTCGTGCTTGTACATTAGGTGGATGATCAATTGAAGTCTTACGAAGTCGCCTCTTTTTCAATAGCAATTATGCTTTAGGGCTGTTGACAAGCTACAAAGTCATCAGACAGAGCTTTAATGAGCATTATAACATTCACTGTACGGAAATGGTGAGTCTAAAATAGTTTCAACTTAATACAAATATTCTCTATTCATAAATGATCGCGTCAACAGGAGGACTGTAAACTTTGTAGCTAATAATAAGAATTAATGGCACAAAGTCAAGTGGATTATTTAAATTTATTTGTAGAATAATATTAGAATTTGCCTTCATATTAAGTATATATATTAATTGCATCATATTAAAAATTCCATAATTTATAATGAAAGAGGAAGATCCTGAACTGAAAATGAAATTATTATAAATCATTCATGATTAATGTGGTATCAATAATAATTTATGCCAAAACTTATTCCTAATGTATTAGACTTAGCAAACAAAAAAGAAATATTTTGAGTTTTTCACAGTCCTTTAAATAAGAATGAAAGCTAAACTAGGAGTCCTGAGTATAAATGTGTTTTGGTATAAAATTTAGTCGTATTTTACCATCTCATAAATTGTATAGAATTTATCTTTAATGAGGAGTATACAGGTAATTTTTAAAGTCTTTTTGCATGTGTTTCGAATGCAACGATACAAAGACTTGTAAAATTTAACACGAATAGGTGTTGATCTTCATTTAATACATTTAACAGCAACGATAATTCACGTATGTAATCTAAGGAGTGTGGGATACCGTACTAAGACCCTGGCCCGAAAAACAATGTGGCATTTCATTATTCTTGCTTTAGTCCTTTGACAATGCAGATATTTTAAAAATTAAAGTCTGTATACATTTTTAGAGTCAACAAGGGTTTTTATTTGTTCACTTGCGTTACTTGTTTTGTCTTTGTTGTTCGATTTTATTTTATTTTCTGATTACGGTTCCAGAACCTTCTTTTCTGAATACTTAAGCTTAGCTATGGATTGTCAGTACCTGAATACACAATGTTAGTTAGACATTTGTACTACCAGCTAAATAAATACTAAGAAACCAAAGTATAAATATTTTATCAGTACTAGGCACTAAAGTGAGGTATCATTAGATAAACTGAGTACGAACACTTGATGCTTAAACCGCTTCAGATTAATGTCTACCAGAAGTCTTCACGAGTAGCTCACTCTAACTCCAACAAATATTAACTTATTGAGAGAAATAGTTAAAACTTAACGTACGCGAAGAAACAGTTTTTAATAATTGAAGAAAAAGTGTTGCTGTTCAGTGTTAGTTTTTGACATTTGGTGTTTCTTGAGTGCATCTTATACGATACACAAACTAAAGAGTCATTTTAGAGACCCCAAGGATTAAGCAAAGTTATCCCCCAACTTTGATAAGTCAACCAAAAAGAGGCCGATTAGCTAGAAATACTCACAGTTTCTTCGGTGACTCTCAATCTAAAACTGAGATTGACTGTTACTATTACAACTCTTTTACAATTGCAGGTGCAAAGTATATTATCTCTCGTAACTCGAACTTTACAATCCATCTTGACGTGCAAACCTTTAGGACATGATTGATCCACCTGTAGTTCTTGGCGGTGTTCACCATCGTTAATGGCAGAATAAAAACTACAGTAAATCTTTATAAATAGCCAATTTCATTGGCCTAAAATTATCGAGATTTGGAGATTATAATAAATCTTATTTCTGATAATATGTTAAGAAATGCTTGATAATACTCAGATATTAGGCTACTGTCGGCAATTCTAGCTGTCTACTTGAATCTAACTTGCAAACATAGAGATATTTTGCTAACAAACTTAAGCAATGAGAAAGTACGTTCTTCGATTGCATTTTTACACCAATAAAACCACAAATTTGATGGCTCAGTGTATGAAAGCAGTCAAGGTGGTTTTAAGAGCGGTAAGGGAGATTCTGAAGAAGGAGATGACCTTTCTTCTGGACTGTGTTCGGACACTGAAGGTCCAGAAATTATTACTCTTCTGGCGATTAGGTTGTCAACTGTTTTAACAGTATAACGTGAAGCATCGGACCTCGATTGTTGGTCAGAATATTCTTGTCTTGTAGCTACTTGTTTTTTTATTGTTTCATGACTCCCATTTGCTCTTTCTTTGTAGCTATGACTTTCGTCATTTACAATCCAGTATTCACTTTCACCATCTTTGTCTGTCCTGCGTTGACGTTTCTTGTTTAAATCACAGCACGTTCCTGTTTTGTTTGTTTGTTTGATTAAAAAGTCTTGATGAGAAATCAGGACGTCATCAAGTTCATCTTTACTTATTTCAATTACTTCTTTTTCATGAATTGATGGATCCAGAGTAGCGAGTAGAGGTACACTAGGGGCAACGTATGGACGATTCTGTCTAATGACTGGCGGAATGACAGGAATTTCAATTGAAAGATTCGTGAAGCTGCTCCGCCCATGTTGTGAGTGCCTGGTTAAGGCTAACTGTGAAACTCGTTCTCCTTTTTCACTTAAGTAATTTGACTTAGAAACGTTTACTTTGTTGTATGAACACTCTTTTCTGAAGGCTACTTGATCCTTCATTAGGCATGATACAGTGTCCACATTTAAAGTTTTTACGTGTTTGTCTTTGAAATCTAAATCTTTCAGCGAAATTCGGCTATTAGCATTTAAAAGATTCGTCGCTGAATCCTCTGAATTGGGTGATACATTTTTATTACTCAATAGATTATTTTCATCAAGTCTTTGATTAGTATTTTCAACTACACGATTTTCTTTACATTCTTGAAATTCACGTGATTTACAAAATGAATAACGGGATAGAGGGGGCTCATCTTGGATAAAATTTCTTACAGTACTGTTTGCTTTCTCTGGTGTCAAAGCATTTTTTTCTACTACGAAATTTCTCGAAGCCTTTGTTGATGGAATGTTCTCTAAGGAAACGTAAAGTTTAGTCTTATTTGAGTCAAAATTTGAATGATTCTTTTGCTGAAAGCCTAAAGATGCAGAACGTTCCATTAAAATTGAAGATTCATTAAATGCTTCCTCAATGATTGCCAAATCTTCAAAAGATGAAGATTTGAAACTTATATTTTCATTGTTTTCAGTTTCAAAAGTGTTCTCGTTGGAAACATCCGAGTTTCCAGTTTCCAGTGACGATTCGATTTCTGAATGATGGTCAGGACTATCTAACGATTCTTTAGATATTTCTTGTGATTGGAAATGATTATCGTGCAAATACTTTTGATGTTGATAAGACTTTAAGAAGTGTTGTTCATTTGGGTGAGAAAACAATGTTTCTATAGTTGTTGATTGTCTTCCTCTTCCGGCTTGATGAACTTGTACTGTGGTTCCAGTTGCCTGAGAGAATCCTTGTGTTTCAATAGAAGAACCTTTTTGTTGAAAAGATAGATCATAACTATTGATGTCTTTATTTAACAAGAAACTTGACAGTTCTTGAGAAGAGCAGCTTTGAAATGAAGTACAATTAAAATTTGTTTTCATTTCTAGTGCTGAAGAAGGTTGTTTATCAGGACCATCCAAATTGTGATTTCTATTTCCTTGTTTTTCAGATGTAGACGTGGACATGCGAAAATATCTTCTAAAAAAAGGGACATCTTCCTTCTCTTGGAACAAACTTTTGTCACTTTTTCGATATGATCTCGTGGATGGCTGTTTTAACAAATGAGCGATTTTATCTGTTGCGCTTTTGAACATTTTCTCATTCAGAGAGCCCGTTGTCATAGTTATTGAACGATCCATTTCTCTGTTCACTGATTCTCTTTCTCTACATATAAACTGAGAATGTCTCCTTTGTGTTACTAAACCAATTGTCTGAGAACGTTTCGGTGCAAGGGCGCGAGACAAGGTAAAGTCTTTTCCAATTTGTGTCAAATCGTCAATGGACTGACTGCGGTACAATGGGTGGAAAAGTCTTGGTCCTTCAGAACTCAAATTAGATGATCCGAAACGCTTACCCGCAACACTCTCTATTACAGGTTGAGTTCTTCGAGATGTTTTTTCTATTTCTAGCTGTACATCATAGGGAGAAGCGTAGCTTAGGATAGTTAAAGCATCTTCATAGACAATAGTGGTGAATGATACTGTCACATTCAAAATTCTGTCACCTAAGTGGAAGACATTACCATTCATAACGTTAGTCACATGCCATTATTTAACATATTCACCAACTTAAATTGTGTTAGTCGAAAACGTTGTGAATACACATTGTATTTAGAGAAAAGGTGTTAATGGATAATGTTAAATTTATGATGATAAAATTGTTCTACATTGTTATAGTTTCATGCTTTGAATAAAAAAGTAGTTAAATTAAAGAACAAACACTGGTCTTTAATTAGATGTATAAACTGATCAACTTTTATCCAAAGTATTGATATCATTTAAGTTGATTTATGGCCAATTTCAATCAAATAAACATTCATTATCAAGTGATAGGAATGATGTTTTAATTGTTTAACTATGTAAGTTTGGTTAGCTGTCCCTAATTTAGTAGTGTGAGACTAGAGGGAAGGCAGCTAGTCATCACCACCCACCGTCAACTCTTGGGCTATTCCATTACAACGAATGGTGGGATTGACCGTCACATTATATTGCCCCCAAGGCTGAAAGGGCGAGCGTGTTTGGTGTGACGGGCATTCGAGCCCGCGTCCTTCGAATTACGAGTCGAGTGCCTTAACCCACCTGGCCATGTCGGGCCTAACTATGTAAGAGTCAGTTATCAGTCATAGAGAAATATAAAGCTAGTAATCGACTCGTTCATACACTTATATTTAAAATATATTTGCTGTTTCGTTGCTCTTTAGAGTTTTAAACCAAAACAATAAAATAAAAGTAGAGTAACAATCAGTTTTGGTTTTAGACGTTTATTTTTTCTTTTCATCAAGAATTCACTCAGATGTCTCCTGTAAAGGAGCGGTAATTTTTCGGATTTACAACTTTAAAATCAGGAGTTCGATTTCCCTCGGGGGACACTGAAGATAGCCCGATATACCTTTGCACTATTCGCTTAATCATTACACCTATTGGTATTGAGGGAAAACTACCCTTCATAGTGACATCTGAGATACATTTCCCATGCTATTTTTTAAAAGTTTTGAATCTGAATGGATTATTTCATAATCATATATTTAAACAGCTACAATCAAAGGAGTTTTCAATCACTTCCGTTAAATGTAATTACCTGTTCTCAGTGTGATAAATTAGGCTTATTGCATGTAGTTTCACGTGCTTTGGTTTTTTGAATATGTTCTAACTAAATTAGTCACAAAATGATTTCGAAAAACTTGTTATCCAGAGCAACATTTAACTAGATGAACGAATGAAGTAGTCGACACAAATGCATTACTACGTTATATTAATCATTTATAAAAATGTATTATCATGTCATATTAATCATTCATACGAATGTATTATTACGTTATATTAATCATTCATACAAATGTATTATTACGTTATATTAATCATTCATACAAATGTATTATTACGTTATATTAATCATTCATACAAGTGTATTATTACGTTATATTAATCATTCATACAAATGTATTATTACGTTATATTAATCATTCATACAAATGTATTATTACGTTATATTAATCATTCATACAAGTGTATTATTACGTTATATTAATCATTCATACAAATGTATTATTACGTCATATCAATCATTCATTCCCTAAACAAAGCCAGTTGTTGCTGATTAATCTGTCTTTATCATCTTTTATTGTGAAAATGCATTTCAGTCTAAACAGCTTCCTAATTAACCCTAGAAGTCGTATTTTTCGAAACCCTTGCTATTGGAATAGGATATGTTTAACAGTGACCTTAGACAACAAATGAAATATTCACGCTCATCCGTTTTGCTTTACAAAATTATATTCTTACTTTTCCTCGTGCGCTATGAAAATTAAAACGTATTAAAGTACGCTCATTGATTCGTTTTGCTTCTATATTTTCCAAATATCTTCACCTTTCTTACTTCATTTTCAGTCGGTTTAATAGTACCAGTTCAACAGAAGCATAATATGTTCAGTCGCAATATGAAGGTTTATAATGAAATAGTTAAATAAATAGTTGAGTTCATAACAATTGAAAAACTGCTTTATAAATGAAGCAGGTGAGTCCACAACAACAATATAATTGCCTTACAAATATAGCAAGAAATTTCACAACAACGGTATAATTGATTTATAACTATAGAAGAAACACAAGGAAAGCAAATGTTAGTGACCATAAACAAGGAATAGAACACAGTCAATCGTAACCAAAATGATGTTATTAAAGTTTACACATCAAACATGTCTACCGAGAAAAAAAAAAAGATGGCGAAGGAGTCTTATGTAGCGTCATCTCTTGAGTAAAGTTTGAATTATGTTTAAGCTTTTAATTTTTAAACACCAAATATTTAAAAATTAAAAACACGATTAAAATTTTATTCTTACAATTCATTCTACTGCTTCTTATTTAAAAAGTTTTGGCTTTTTGCCATACTAAGTTTTTTATAGATTAATAACGTGGTTTTAATAGAAGATATCTGAGGTTAGTACTCCATTTAGTCAGGGATGTTTTATAACACATTCAATGTTAAACTCAGGGACTCAGTTTTTGAGACGAACCGAGTACAGAAGAGTTTAGTATGTAACATTGCGTTAAACTACAGAAATACTATTGCTAACTAACTATTCTTCAAATTTGAAATTTTTATGGTAAGTAACTAGGAAATAGAGGGATTTTAAGAAATAATTATTTTATTCTCTATTTACGCAATAGATGAATAAAAAGTTTTCATATTCTGCAAATTTAAAGTACACAATTGGTGTCGTTCATAAAACTATTTGTTTTTACAAACAAAACTCATACACACCTGAATTTAGGCCTGGCATAGCCAGATGGTTAAGGCACTCGACTCGCAATTCACAAGTTGGAATCCCTATCACACCAAACATGCTCGCCATTTTAGCCATTGGGACATTTTAATGTGACGGTCAATCCCACTATTCGTTGGTAAAAGAGTAGTTCAAGAGTTGGCGGTGGGTGGTGGTGACTAACTGCCTTCCCTCTAGTTTTACACTACTAAATTAGGGGAGGCTAGAGCAGATAGCATTCGAGTAGATTTGCGCGAAATTCAAACGAAACCAAACCTGAATGTATCCCTGAAGATTCAAGATGGAAATAAACGATAATTTCAAGAATACATTGCAATTCATTGTTATATCTTTTTGTTATATTAAAGATGTAATGATCAGTCTTAGAAAGTATGTTTAATGATAACTAATGAAAAATATTATGGTATGTAATATTTTGATATATGATATGGAAACAATAACTATCAAGAATTGTTATGAAAAAACGACAAAAACAACTGTTTCCTGTAAGAAGAAAACTGTATGATTTCCAATGGCCTTTGAATTTGCTGTAAATTAGTCGGACGTTATTGGGCGAATGGACTGCTAAAGTCATTAAAAAATGTTCATTCATAAAACCTTGAACAGCTGTTATTGTTATCTATCGTACGTCATACATCACAACTGTACTTATATCCTAGTTCTTCCTATACAAACAATAGCGAGGAATTAACCATGTATGGAGATAACCACCACATATTCAGAACGCAGGCTAACCATGATTCCTTCTCTTTGATCAGCTGTTACTAAGCCAAGCTTCAGTCCAGCAGTTTGTCATGGTCGACCGATCTCACAAATACAGGGAATCTACGAATCACGTATCTTTACCAAAGAATAATTAGAATAAATTGTTAACCACAGTGTGAATTATCTCATACCTTGACTTCTGTAAAATACTACTAGTAGCTGAAGAAGGCATCTATAACATACAAAAGTTCAAGAGGAAATACGATGTAGTTACTAACACCATTATTAATGTCATTAAAAATTCGTACATAGCCATAGAAACTGAGTTACCGCTTGTGATTATATGAAGAAGAGAGCGAGCTGCTAACACTGATTATATGTAAAAAGTGGCTAACTTGCTGATGATGGTTGTGTTAAAACCTAATCTTTGTTTTGCTACAATTTATGTCATAAGAGCTGACTCGTTCGTTTCTACCGTTTTTATGCCATTACTTACAGAAAGAGATAACTAATTCGTTCCTGCTAGTTTCATAAGCTCATATAGCACCGATGCTGCTACATGTGTCACCATAAGTTGTATGAAGAACTGTTTCACTTATTTTTACTGATCATGTTACTATTGGTTGCCCGAAGAACTGGCGTGGTTGTTATTCAATTCTGCTTATTAGACACATGAAGAACTAAGTTGCTTTTACGAACGATATAAGAATTAGTTTTCGTGTTATTGCTGGCTGGATGAAAGTTTTGTTTGTTTTTGAAATTCGCACAAAGCTATACGAGGGCTATCTGCGCTAGCCATCCCTAATTTAGCAGTGTAAGACAAGATGGAAGGTAGCTAGTCATCATCACCCACTGCTAACTCTTGGGCTACTCTTTTATCAACGAATAGTGGGATTGACCACAACATTCTAATTCTCACACGGCTGTAAGGGCGAGTATGTTTGATGCGACGGGATTTGAGCCCGCGACCTTTAGATTAGGAGTCGAATGCCTTAACCATGCCGGGCCCTGGTTGGATGACAACTCATTATCTTGTTGCTGCACATTTTATGAATTTTTCTCATTTACATGTTGCTATTCATTAATTGTATGATTTTACTAGTTTTACTTTATTATTTTCATTGACTATATAAAGACTGGTTTGTTAATTAATGCTAGTTATATGAAAAACTAACGTGCTTGTTGCTACAACTTATTATATGAATAATTGGGTTACTTCTTGGAACTTGTTATAATAAGAAATGAATTGTGATGTTGCAACAGGTTATATTAAAAACTGAGTTGTATGCTGTTATCGGATACATGAAGAACTGCTACGTATCTTTTGCTGGTTAAAAGATTTGCTTGTTTTGTAATTTCGCACAAAGCTACTCGAGGGCTATCTGTGCTAGCCGTCCCTAATTTAGCAGTGTAAGACTAGAGGGAAGGCAACTAGTCATCACCACCCACCGCCAACTCTTGGGCTACTCTTTTACCAACGAATAGTGGGATTGATCGTAAATTATAACGCCCCCACGGCTGAAAGGGCGAGCATATTTGGCGCGCTGGGGATGTGAACCTGCGACCCTCAGATTACGAGTCGCACGCCTTAAAACGCTTGGCCATACCGGGCCAGGTTAAAAGAAGACTTGACATTTTTCCAAGTTGCATAAAAAATTAGCGTATTTGTAAATTATATAAAGCACCTTACGTGTTGCTATAGGTCATACGAAAAAACTGGTCAAGTATTGCTGTGTATGTATGCAAAAACGGCTCGTTTGGGTTGAGAAAATATTTTACGTAGAAGAGCGAACAATGTTTCGACCTTCTTCGGTCATCGTCAGGTATTGCTATGGGTCATATGAATTATCTGTTAGAATAGTTATGTGAGAAACTGACACACCTCTGACTGATGCGCCCGTGGTGGACAGAACACAGATGTCCACTTTTTTAGCTTTATGTTAAATTTAACATAACAGATATTTGTATATGTTGGGAAACAACTTGATATTTTAAAGTAACACAACTCTTCAGAATTCTAGATAGATTATAAAACAAAAAAATTACATGGACTAACACATACTTGTTTTAATCTATTCTTCTTTTAAGGTTACTTTAATTAAAAGTGTTAGTTAACATATTTAGCTTTATTGTCTGAATTTTTTGTTATCGTAATCTTGTTGTAGAAATGGTTTACTTATGAAACAAGAGGCCCGGCATGGCCAAGTGCGGTAAGGCGTGCGACTCGTAATCCGAGGGTCGCGGGTTCGCATCCCTGTCGCGCTAAACATGCTCGCCCTTTCAACCGTGGGGGCGTTATAATATGACGGGCAATCCCATTATTCGTTGGTAAAAGAGTAGCCCAAGAGTTGGCGGTGGGTGGTGATGACTAGCTGCCTTCCCTTTAGTCTTATACTGCAAAATTAGGGACAGCTAGCACAGATAGCCCTGAGTAGCTTTGTGCGAAATTCAAAAACGAACGAACGATGAAACAAGGACTAACGTATATCTACTAAGCTGGTCAAACTTTTTGAACTACTTTTGGATTGCAGCTAAATACGTCGTTAACAGCGAGTGTATAAACTCCAGAAACAATTAGTTCTAGCCTTTATAAGTAATTTAATTGCCTATGCTCGTTATGGTGTCGGTTTTTTGTTTTGATCTAAGTAGGTAGCTTGCTCTGCTCAAAAGTTAATATTAATTATTCTATAGCAGGTTTGTTTTATATAACGACGGGTAATCCAGTTTGCATTTATGAACGTATATATTACGTGTAGATTTGTTTAGAAGCCGCCAACTTATGTATTCATGTGTACGATTCAAAGACATAAATATTTGATAAATCACTGTACTAAATTAAGTGTCACTGGTGTTTTTGTTGTGCATTTGATATTTAGAAGGTTTTCTGGAACCAGGTTTACTTATATGTGTTTCAGTTAGTTGTTAGTACCATTAAAATGATTTATACACTAAACAACTGTTAAACTAATAACGCATTCAGGCACTAAGTGTAAGAAGAAACATGACAGTAAGCCTAACTAGTTGATTTACATTTTGGATTCGCTGCATTGTTATCTAAAATCTAAAGATTCTGCCAAACCTTATCTCATCTAAAAGCAATTTACTGGGCTAATTTTATTTCTTTCTCTTTTTTTTTGTAGAGAGACAATACCTTTTCACCCTGGTGGGAAAAATTAAATTAAACTTGCTCGCTTAAATTCACAATTAAATAAAACACGTTAGTATCAGATACAGGTCGTGACTCAGGCGAGGTATATGTAATGTAATTTTTTTTGTCTTCTGTTTGTTTTTATTCTTGAGAACTAGAGAATTGTTTGTTTGTTTTTGGACTTCGCGCAAAGCTACACGAGGGCTATCTGCGCTAGCAATCCCTAATTTTGCAGTTCAAGACTAGAGGGAAAGCAGCTAGTCATCACTACCCGCCGCCAACTTTTAGGCCAATCTTTTACTAACTAATAGTGGGATTGATTGTAACATTATAACGCCCCCACGGCTAAAAGAGCGAGCATGTTTTGCGTTCGACTCGTAATCTGAGGGTCTTGGTTTCGAATTCTCGTCGTACCAAACATGCTCGCCATTTTAGCCGTGGTGGCGTTATAATGTTACGGTCAATCCCACTATTTGCTGGTAAAAGCGTAGCCCAAGAGTTGGCGGTGGATGGTGATGACTAGCTGCCTTCCCTCTAGTCTTATATTGCTAAATTAGGGACGGATAGCGCAGATAGCTTTTGAGTAGCTTTGCGAGACATTAAAAAACAAACACATCAATAGAAAATGGGTTTTTAATACCAGTGGTGGGTAGAGCACTGTTAGCTGTAGCTTTGTGTTTGATTATGAAACAAGCAAACATTAAATAGAATTATAAAGGTAGTAGTTCTGTAGAAAAATTATACAATTCTAATACGATATTATAAATGTGGTGATTAACTCTGCATTTGAAAGATAAATGCAGAGAAAAATAGATTAAGATGTTTAACAAACATAAAAAGATTGATATGTGCAATCACGTGAATGTCGAAAGGTTTCTTACACACGCAACTTGGATAAGGTAGTTTCGGGTCTTACGAAAGATACACGATGTTAAAGGTAACAATATTTAACCTTTTTGTCTTAAACATCCGTATTTGCTATTTACATTATTTAGATTGGAGAAGTACGAAGGTTGTACCTTACTTAAAATATACGTTTTAATGAGGTAAATGTGTGTGTGTGTGTTTTTTCTTATAGCAAAGTCACCTTGTACTATCTGCTTCGACCACCGAGAGAAATCGAACCCCTGATTTTATCGTTGTAAATCCGTAGACTTACCGCTGTACTAGCGCGGTGCAAGGTAACAGTAAAAACTGAGACAAATTGTTCTACCTGCTTTGATTTTCCCTGACTCGTTCGCGGGTCCTCTGTTTAGAACATCTTTTACGAATATTCCATCTCGCATGTTACCGCAGATATTGAAACCTAGGCCGGTAAAGTCGTGTCCTCTTAATGGCACCAGAAGTCGCTCGAATTCCTGAGTGAAATAAATTTAGAAAGTTTTATTGTGTGGAATTCAGTACATTATCTTGTTTTTATTATCATGACGGTTTAAGATATTATCAACGATAGATAAAAGAAAATAAATTGAAAATATGTATACTGATGTGGCAAGACGAATTTGTTGTGGAAATGTATGTAAAGCAACAGAAAGACTGTTTACGCTATACGTCCCTGGACGAAAGTCGATTACTGAATTAGTCTACTTTACTAACCACCATCTCTTTGACTACTCTTATCGAATAGCAGGAGTTAAACGTCTCCTCTTATCGAATAGTAAGAGATAACCGTCCTCTTTTATACATACGCAGTTCAAAGTACAGATCCCTAGTTTTAGCGGCTACCAGACACGAGTCATGGACTATAAAATTGTTGGTAGTGTAATGACTTGGTCATGCCTAGTCCAGGACAAAGAAGAAAATATTCCCTTGTAAATTTGTAAAATTCATTAAATACACTTAGTAGCACAGGGACGTTTTGTTTAGTTGTTTATTGTATCTGAGCATTATAACAAAATTTGGTAAACTGTTGACAATAAGGTAGCAGTCCTAACATGCAATGATCAGATATTTATAGAATTAAAAGAAAAATAAACAAAAATAAGGTTCAAATAATCCGATATCTCAGAAATACTTAAACAGAAACATGATGACAGCATGAATAAAAAAGCTACTCGAACGAATACTTAAAAAAATTGTTAGAGATTGGATTTTTAACAACATTTTATTTCTTACATTTAAATAAATCTGATATGTAGATACAAAGTAATGGTTTAAACATTCGGTTCTTCAAATGACCTGAAAAGAACAAAAATTAGAGCTTGGATGTCATGGACCTTCAGGTGGATTCACAGAGTATGTGTGTGTTTTCTTATAACAAAAAGACATTGGGCTATTTGGTTTGTCCGCGGAGGGGAATCGAACTTTTGATTTTAGCGTTGTAAATTTGTTGACTTACCTCTGTACATGCGGAGAACAGATTCAGAAAGAACAAGAAATGTATAAGTGGAAAGGTGAAGATTTAGAGATGCAAGACATTAAACCAGATTAAATAAAGATAGAAGTCGGAATCACAACATGCAAACATTTACTCACATAAACCGATTATAAACCTACCATCCCAACACAAGTATCATCTATTGCTCTTTGTCTTTGAAATTTGCTGGAAATCTGGCTCGGTTTGGACATCTTTGTCGTCATAGTCTTTAAAAATAAAAGTTAAGTTTAAAAATAAAAGCAAAACAATTGCTAAATACTATTCTACTATGGGATATTTTTAATCTAGCTTTGAAGTGAATAGCTGAAAACGCACAACCAGTCAAATGCATTGTTTGTTTTACATTTATCATTTTTGTAGTTTGTTATTACGTTCTACCTATGTTTTGGTTAAAGTTTATTCATCCATCAAAATGCATGATTATAAGTCGTGAGTTTGTAATAATCCTTATCAACTATTGTAAGAAATACTCGGGATTGCTTAAAAATTATTCAATTTGACAACAGTGAGTAAGTCATTCAAAAGCTATTGGTCATAATTTTATAAATATTTTTGGAAGTTTAACATAAGAAAAAAAACAGATATATTCCATTTAATCACGAGCTTAAAAAAGAATTTGAGAATTTTGAAAGTGATATATTTGTAATGCAACTGACCATTTTTGAGTAACTTTCATCAGACAGAGAACCAGCTGAAATCCGGTCTGAAAGGAAATAAAAATGTTACAAAAGAATTAAATCTTACTCTATAAAGTTTAATTATTGCGAATAACTATTAATTATTTTCCTAGGTGTAAGTTGATTTCTTTCTTCTTATCATTATTTTTAATTTACTGCTTATCTATATAAAATACCGTCTTTTATACACCAGGTGGCGCTTTACGAATCATTCGTTCTTAGCTAAAATGCTCAGTAACACATGGAAATAACACAGAACATAGTGTTTGAAGATACTTTCTGATTGTCTGCTGAATTTGTAAGATTTAAAAAAATATTTTTTTGAAATACCACATGGTCTTTTGATTCTCAGGAGAGACCTATGGCTGCTTTTTAACGTGAAGAGTGAATATTATAGTATTTTAGTGACTTTTAAAGTACTTTTACGTTAATTAAACTAGATCTATACCAGTGTATGTCACCATTTTGTTTATGTCAGCCGCCAGAGAAACTAAAACAAAAATTTAACGAAAATAACATTGACATTACTTTAAGTTGAAACTAGTCTGACTATAACTTTAAAGACACTTTAAAGCGCATGGCACCTAAATCATTACAGTCCATGTTACCATGTTTGATTGTATTTTATTCGATAAATGTAAACCTTGAAAATAGTTGTATAACAGTTTTCATTACCAAACGCTGTTATATATACAGATGTGATATAACACGATGTTGTTATAACGTAAGCATATCATAATTCCCTTCAAACTTTCAATAATGAATCTAGTGTACGGTTTCAAAACGCCGGTTTCATCAGTCATATCTCAAATAAATACACATGCTTTGCATCGGTCGACTTTATAGGTAAATCTTTTTACGGAATAGCGTGATATTTCATTCATTACACCAGCACTTGAGACATGCAATGGTTGAAACATCTCGTGCAGATATCAGTTATGACGCTTTTCCAGATGGGTGTCCTTCTTAATTGTGTTGTGAACTGTTGCCTGGAAAATGTTTTTGTGGATTTTTATAAGTTATACGAATCCGAATTTTGCTAAGGACGGCTGGGGTATGACACATTACAGACTTTTCTTATGGATGGTCCTGGTGCTCCAAGCTAATCTATAATTCCCTTTTTTTGTTTTTTTTCGATGGCCATTTCTTTATAAAAAATATTTTAGTCTAAAATTCTAACTACCCGATCTAAGCACATTTTTATGATCTGAGAGTGTGAATACTTTGCGTCATTTGTATGTACAATACTACACAGTGGTTTAATTGCACACGGTTCTTCGCTGGAAACGACTAACGACTCATCAGAGATCATTTGCGTCTTAAAGAGCTGCCACATACTGTTGCCAAAAGCGATAATTTTTTCGGTGATATCACACAACCAACGTATGGCCAAAGAGTGCAAAAATATAGTATTTTAGATATGTCATTCTCATGCAACAATAGGTCGGTTGTTGTTGTAATGTGGTTTACTAGTACTATATCCAAAATCATGTTGATTTAACATATTCTACTCTCTACACGTCTTGTAAAATTATTATTTGGATCCATTATTTTTATCAATAAATAACTGATGTTTCATTATCTAAGATATGGGTTCGACATGGCCAAGTACTTAGGGCACTCAACTCTCAATCTGAGAGTTAGGGTTCGAATCTCCGTCACACCACATATACTCGCCCATTCAGTCATGGAGACGTTATAATGTTATAGTCAATTCCACTATTCGATGGTAAAAGAGTAGCCCAGAAGTTGCTTGTGGGTGGTGATGACTAGCTGCCTTCTTTCTGGTCTTACACTGCTAGCACAGATAACCCTGGTATTGATTTATGCTAAATTCAAATATAAATTTATCTAAGACTTATATTCTTTGAGGGAAGTGGTTAAAACATTGTGTTTGTCTAATAAAAATAATACCTTCTTTCATGCAGTTGATAAACTTTATTATTATTATTATTTCGACTTTTTCCTGTCAGTTTAAGAAAATAATAACTGTTGATCAGTGGGTCAATTGTACGCTCACTGACTTGTTTGTTTTTGAGTTTCGCGAAAAGCTTCGCGAGGACTATCTGCGCTTGCCGTCCGTAATTTAGCGGTGTAAGACTAGAGGGAAAGCAACTAGTTATCATCACCCACCGCCAACTGTTGGGCTACTCTTTTACCAAAGAATAGTGGGATTGTCAGAAACATTATAACGCTACCAAGGCAGAAAGGTCGAGCATGTTTGATGTGATGAGGATTCGAACCCGAAACTCTCAGATTACAAGTCGTGTACCTTAACCACCTGGCCATGCCGAGCCGTTTTCTGACTTACAATGTTAAAATCAGAGTTCGTTTTCCCGTGGTGAACATAGTGCAGTTAATTCATTGTAGTGTTCTGCGTTAAATTAAACAGATAAACAAGCAATCAATCATAATTAATTATTCATTTATTTACACAGTCGCAGAAGGAGAGAAAAATCAGGAATTACTGAAACAGATGCTCTCAGTACCAGAGCGGTAAGTTTGCAGGCTTACGTCACTAAAGATAGGGTTTTGATGCCTGTGGTGTGCAGAGCACAGATGCCACGTTGTGCAACTTCGTAGTTGACAACATCCAAAGTAAATGGAATCAAAAGATCAACGTATTGGTCAAAGAAGTGTCTATATCAGACAAAACTTACAAATATGTTGTTAATTTTCACATAAAATGACACAACATTCATTAAAATTATATTATCTCCAAACCTGCTACATTTTACGTGGAAGGAGTAAAATTACGAGATTTATTTAGCTCTTTGAAAATTTCACTTATCTCGGTGAAAGAACTATTTTATGTTCAAATTCACATGCCATATATTCACACTGCTCTTGTCAGGAAATGTCTGTCGGTAAAGTATATGAATCTGAAACCTCAGAGTCCTACGTTCGAGCCCTTCTTCAAGGCTTAGTTTTTCTATGTTAATCTAATTTTATTTTTATTTCCTCGAGATGGAGCGAATCTAAGACCTTCCGCTCACCAGGCGAGTGCTTTATCAAGTGACTTGAGTGGTAATTATAACCTAAGTCACTTACTAACAAAAGTAATTTTGCCAATAAGGCACTTTTTAAAAGTTCAAAGGAACATATTTTTTCCTTTCACAAACAAGGGTTTTTTTCATGGTAAGTTGGCGCAAGTTCTTCTGTGATAATCCAATGTTGTCTCCTTCAAACGCTTTGAAAATAACTTCTGTTTTCTTGCTAGTTTTATAGCAATTTCACTGAGTACGCTAACATAATTTAAGATAAAAATACGCGGTTCATTAGAAAATATTCAATTTAAATACGTAAAAATATCATAGTTTTATTTTTTTGGTAATTGTTGTTGTTGTTTTTGAAATAAGCACAAAGCTACACAATGGGCTACCTGTGCTCTGCCCACCACGGGTATCGAAACCCGGATTTTAGCGTGTAAGTCCGCAGACATATCGCTGAGCCACTTTTTTTTTGGTAAGAATACTGAATAATGACTACAATAAAATGGGGAGAAGAAATATTTGAATGAAAGTTTTCGATGTCATTCTTACTTGCAGAAAGTGAATAAAAATTACATTTTGTTTTCTTTAGAAACAATAATGAACTGAAGACTTCGGGTAAATTAAAAGTAATTCTGAGTTTTATAGCTTTTAAACACCAGAGTTGTATGTGTGTTTGGGTGGGTGACTCAGTTTATTTTCACATAATCTCAAGATTTTTATAATACATGTTGCAAAATCATCGTTTGTTTGTCAACTGCAGAGTAAAAAAAGCTTATATTCCCTTGAACTATACATCAACAAAACCTTTTACCATTGGAACCTTGTGTTGTTTCTTTTATTTCGTCATTATGAAAGTATGGATTGTCAAAGGCGAATTTAGCGACTCCTCCTGGATTGTGCTTTTGTGTTCTCAGAGATCGTGAACTGAGGCCATCAACTGTAAAAACAATGCATTCATGAAAAGAAAAAATTATATGTATACGCCTAAATACATTTCTAAACATATACTGTATTATTGGAAATATAAAGGCGTGTCAGGTTGATTTCAAGAAAACACTTTTTTACATACTTCTCAGAAGTTGTTTCTGAACGCATGCATTCCTTATTAGAAATAACCTCTGCATAAACACGTATGTATATACACATATACGCATATAGTATTTTAATAATTTACTTAAACGATGCTCTGAAATCACTATGTTACAATTCAAATAAATTAGAACGTAGTTACCGTAATTATGTTTATCTGAGGGAATTACTTGTCAAAAGCTAGTTTAGGGAGAATTAATCAGAAGTAACTCTTAACGTTGTTGTAGTTGTGATTAGAAAGACTGGTTCGTACCTCGTTGTTTCTCGGATGTTCGAACAAAACTTATTAATATATAAGATTCATATATTCTAATACCTAATCTTGAATTGACAGACTAAAGGAAAAGTAAATATGCTAAAGAGTTATATATACTAATCTTCAACTTTGAATTGATAGACTAAAAGGGTGTGTGTGTTTTCTTATAACAGTGCCGTATTAGGGTATTTGCTGAATCGAACCCTTGATTTTAACGTTTTGAATGTGTAGACTTACCGCTGTACCAACGGGGGAACTAGAATAAAGAGAAAGCAAGAGTTATATAAAAATCCTTAACTTTGAATTGATAGACTAAAGGGAAAGCAAGAGTTATATAAAAATCCTTAACTTTGAATTGATAGACTAAAGGGAAAGCAAGAGTTATACACACTATTTAGTAACTTTATATTGATAGACTGGAGAGAAAACGACTAGTACATAGTATTTTCGGCCAGATCTTTAGTCGCGAGCAAATATCCTGTGCTCCATAGTCCGGCACGCTAAACATTGAGTACATTTGTCGCAGTGTTATTATTAAACAAACTTACTGCAAATATATAGATATGAAAATGTTTCAACACATTAAGTTTTTTTGCTCATAGTTTATTATTTTTTCTTCGATTGTAGCGTTTATTTATCAATCTTACATCATTTAGTTCAACCTAATTTAACCAAAGTAATAACCAAATTACGAAATAGTTTTCTGCAAAATTTTTACTTGAAAAACGATGTTAAGATTTTAAATCCATCAAAGTTTTAAATAACATCAAAAGTAACGGCTCAAAATAAATATAAACACGAAAAAAATACGAAATCTCTTGGTAAGGGCTGTCTTACTCAATTTCATAGTAATATTATGTAACATTATTTCAAGAAACCAATGAAACCATATTTAGATATATACTGATTGATATGATAAACAAGTTACTTCTTACTGACACAGAATTGGTTAAAAAACGCCTTGACTGTTTCTTTGTTTCAGGATTTTTGAGAAGTATAGATAAAGAACTATATTTGCCTTTGTTTTGGAATTTCGCACAAAGCTACTCGAGGGCTATCTATGCTAGCCGTCCCTAATTTAGCAGTGTAAGACTAGAGGGAAGACAACTAGTCATCACCACCCACCGCCAACTCTTGGGCTACTCTTTTACCAACGAATAGTGGGATTGACCGTCACATTATAACGCCCCCACGGCTGGGAGGGCGAGCATATTTGGCGCGATTCGGGCGCGAACCCGCGACCCTCAGATTACGAAGCGCACGCCTTAACGCGCTAGGCCATGCCAGGCCCCATATCTTTGCTTTCATTAAATCTGAGCTAATAATATAGTTACATCAAATAACGGGATCTGGCCATTACTTACTACACCGTTTTACCGGTAAGACAATGGTAAGTTTACCGACTTACCATGCTAGAATACGGGGTTCCACTGTGAACACAGCAGATAGTTGAAAGTCGTTTTGCTTTAAGACAAACTTATGGCACCAAACTGTAAAGTGTGTTTCTATGGCAACAAGACACGAGCCATGAATGTTCTGATTCACAATCAGAGTTGGCTAACCATACTAGACTTATAAAGCTTTGTACATGCACTATTTGCAGAAGAAAGGATGAATGAACATATCATATTATCAACACAGGAAAAGAAGTAATTCAAAATTTTAGGTTTTCCACTATTTCAAAACCATGTTGATAAATATGTATGACCAATAAATAAGTTGAGTTTTATTGTCGATAGTTGCAGATTTGTTATCACATCACAGAGAATACTTTACTTGCTCTTTCTGGATGGTTGACGAGGTTCTGTGCGGAGAAAACTTGTATACCTCTTCTAATTTGTGTATGACAGAGAAAAACAGATTTTACGCATCCTTCTCGGACTGTTTACAACATGTCTATGGCCCGGCATGGCCAGGTGGGTTAAGGCGTTCGACTCGTAATTCGAGGTCGCGGATTCGAATCCCTGGTGCTCCAAACATGTTCATCCTTTCAGCCGTAGGGACGTTATAATGCGACGGTCAATCCCATTATTCGTTAGTAAAAGAGTAGCCCAAGAGTTGACGGTGAGTGGTGATGGCTAGCTGCCTTCCCTTTAGTCTTACACTGATAAATTAGGGACGGCTAGCGCAGATAGCCCTCGAGTAGGTTTATGCGAAATTCAAAAGTAAAACAAACGACATGTTTGCGTGAGAGAAGACTTTACGAATTCTGTCTAAATTGTTCTCGAAACGTCAGCGACAGAGAATAATGTAAATTATCTTTTTACATTGCTCATCCCCACTAGTACAGCTTACCGCTAAAATCAGGCGTTTGATTTCCCGCGGTGGGCTCAGCAGATAGCCCCATATGGTTTTGCTATGAGAAAAAACACACACTCTTGCATTGATCCTAACGCTACTTTTTAAGAACTGGTCGGGAGAGATGTTCTTTTATTTTATCATAATTGAAGTAATTTATTTATCATCCTCCCACATATTTTACCTGTAATTTACAGTGGTATTAAATGAACTGGATACATCTGCATTATATATGATCAAAAAGCGTCGAATAATCAGCCAGGAGTCTAATATACAACGGAGTTTTTTTTTATAAGAACAGCCAAGAAGGTTCATAACAATCAAAATTACTTAAAGGTCATCTCTGTTAGACAGTTTTTATTATGTTTACTTTGAAGCAATTTGTGGACTGTTGCAATTTACAGTCTCTTTAATATGGCATGATAAAACGTAATTTGAGCCAAAACACAGGTACACCTGAAAGAAATTGTATAACCTGAACATTATACAGTCACGAAGTAACATCTTGAAACAAGAAAGAACTAAAACAAGTGTCAATACGATACTTTCACGTTAATAAAATCTCTGACTAATATCTTTAGTCAGGAAGATCAGACTTGGCGAATGAGATTAGTATTATCGTTACATAATTTATAATTCCGAGACTTCTCTGTTTTTAACTTTTTCTCTCAAACAGCGAAATAAATGTTACCAACTGTGGACATTCTTGTAGAACTGTGTACAAAGGCAGGAGTTTAGAAAACGAATAATCAATTACTAAATTGTAATATAGTCAACTTCTAACATAAACCTAAAGAAAAACCAATATCTAAATATAACAATCCAAAAGAAACAACACCAAAACAAAACATAAAAGCTTGTCGTACGTCCAGTTTCACGACATAGAGTAATATATTTTTTCTGGTTTTAGTCGATAAGCTAATGTTTTATTACTTAGTAATGCTACCAAAATAAGAAATGCAATTTACTCAATCGTGTAACGTGTCTGTGACAAAGATTGCTGTATATATTGAAACTACATATTAGATCATCCAAGGCCAGACACATACACAAAGTCATATACGTATACAAGTGTGAAATACTTTGAAAATGTCATTATTTTTTAATATCTAAACTTAAACACTCCATTTTTTATGTCGTAAGCTATTTATGTTTCACATAACTGGAAAAAGAACAGAGCTTACTTATCCGTAACACAGTAGCATAACAAGTAACAATAGAATTAGAACTACGAGCAGAAACTTACAGATTATAATGTAAAAATAATAACCTATAAATATGGCTTGATAAGAAAAAATACAGAAAGATAAAAACCACTTTTTTATAGTTGCTTGTTTATTTAACATATGTAAGTCCAATATAGATTTCAAATAACGCGCAAATAAGTTTTTTCAGGAAAACCAATTAAATCTTTTGTCACACAGATTGTTTCACGTGATACTTTATTTGAAGGGGAACATGAACCAGCGACTACTCTTTCAGTCGTTTAATTCTTCGTAATTTAATTAAATGTTCAATTATTCCACGTCACACTAAACATGACCACCTTTCAGCCGTGGGGGCGTTATAAAGTTATGGTCAATCCCACTATTTATCGGCAGTGAGTGGTGATGACTGGGTGCCTTTCTTTTAATCTTACACTGCTAAATTAGGAACGGCTAGCGCAAATAGCTTTTTCGTGTTGCTTTCTGCGAAATTCCAAAACAAAACAAAGCATTCCTAAGAGCAACGACTATCTTCGTAATACGTACTAAAACCTTGCCGCTTCTTTTACATTTCAATAACGTATAAAATGTCAAATTTTCTATAACGTCTTCGTCTATCTAACACTGACGCAAAGCTAAATAACCTTAAATTTTTCAGACAGTCATAAATCAGATAATTTTTAAACCAGTCACGTGCTAGTTTATTATAATTTTGTTCAAGTTTATTGGGAAGTATGTTTGTTGTAAGGAATTTTGATGAACGTGAAAGAACTTGAACCAAAGACAAATAAAGGTTTAACATAGTTTACAAACAACTGAATGAAACTTAGTTTTGCTAATATGTTGAAAATAAAGTATACCTTGGAAGTATTTTGATTCATAAATTAGATAAAAAGTTTAATATTGTTGAATTTATTTATCGTTTCCATAAGAGACATAGATTACAGAGGAATGTTTTAATTTAACTTTCCCATTCAGTTTGTCTCTGAAGGAGAAAGATACACCTTTCAAATGTGCCCGGCTTATAAATTTTTTTTTATAACTTTTACTTATTTACTTTACACCTGACTCTCATGTAGCCGCCTCTCCTCGTGGCTTAGCAGTAAATTTGAAGGTTTATAAAGCTAACCTGGTTTTGATACTACTCTCTATTTTTGAGGTCAATAAAGATAAAACACTAAGTTTTACAGTGTGGGAGAGATGACGTCATGAGCTCCTTAGATAATCTACTGTTATTTGTAAATACAGTAATATCTCTTCTTTTTTTGTTGTTTGTGATATTTAACTTAACTAACAGTGGCTTGGTGTAGACTTTCATAGTTTTTTTTTCAGGAAACAATATCTTATAGCAGAATAAATAACACCTTTTTTTTTTCTCTACGGTAATGAATGCCAAGCACTCCATGACGTAGTCCATGTACCAGACCATAAAACTTCACATGATGTTCCGATGAAAGAGATTGAAACACTTTACAAGTTTACAAACTATAATCAGGTAATGTTTAAATCTGTTTTAGATCTCCACATTGGAAAGAAAATTTTGGACATATATTAAACGGTATGGAGTGAAATGAGATGGAGGGCGTGACTCATTTGCTAGTATCTGATTTTGTACATTTAGAGATGTAAAGTGTATATGTTACAATTGTGCTGTTTAGGGTTATCACACCAGAAAAGTACAGATTAGATATATGCTCTGACTCATTCGTTAGCATGTGAAAAAAATATTACTTTTCAACAGATTCAAATTATCATCTCAGGTGCTCTATAGTTGTATGATGTACAATGATGATGTTCACGGTCTCGTGTTGTCTTTGTAACTAGTTCCTCTATTCTAGATCACAATCACTTTAATAACCCTAACTAAGCACTATTGCTCACCATAGCAATTCCCAAGTTCCCGAGTGTGAAAACTAGGTCAGTCTTAACTTACACAATGCTGACATACTTTTTACAGACGCTTCACTGTACTTGGACTTTGGCTTCTAAAGCCATTTTTGATAAACGAAAATTATAAACATTTTTAACATAATTTTCTCTGAAAACAACCGTAGATTTCGAAGTTTGAAATGGAAATTCGTGAACTTTTGGGCTTCAGTGCTAGCCTTCATCAACTTGAAATAATTGTTTATTATTCTGTTAATTAGACCAGACACTGAGTATTACAGCTTCATCACAAAGGATTTTTAAGGTTGGAGGACGCTATCATACTCATAGTCCTCACCTTTTAATGAAGAGATTATTTCGGATTATGTTTGGATGTTTGTACCTACTGCTGCCAACGATTTGTTATGAAAGTTTGTCACCGACATGGAGGACATTTAAAACTCCGTTCTTTGACGTGTTGTATCCTCGGTTCTCGTTTCATAATATCATTTTGTGTAGCTATTCCTAGTTGGAAAGAGTGCCTATTACACTCTTCAGCCATAAATTTAATTTGTTAACACTGCACTTTTAACTGGCGGGAAACTGGCCATGAATCGGATAGGTATAGTACTAAACACATCGCTTATGGCACTTACTGCAGTGTGTCATTGCAAATCATTCCGAGAAAGTAAAATAAACAATTTATATCCGACATAATGTTTTAAAAAGTTATATTGCAATTTAATGATATGTTTTTGGTGTTTTTTGTTTCGTTTGTTTTGAATTTCGCTCAAAGCTACACCAAGGCTATCTGCGCTAGCTGTGCCTAATTTAATAGTGTAAGACAGGAAGTGTAAGAGGGAAGGTAGACAGTCATCACCACCTACCGACAACTCTTGTGCTACTCTTTTACAAGCGACTGATGAAATTTATCACAACATTATAACGTCCCCACCGCTGAATGGACGAGCATGTTTGATGTGACAGAGATTCAAACCTGCAACTTTACGAACCGAGCGCCCTAACTATCCAGCCATGTTGGCCTTTTTTATGGTAAAATAATATGTTTTCTTGTCGTTTTCGAAACTCAACATTTCAAAAACTTGATTGGTAATTTTAAGAACGTTTTTGAAGATTCTGTGCTTAATATAGCTGAAATTATTGTACTTTTATATAAGTTTCGATCTTCACGTATGATAATGATAACTAAATCATTAGAAAACTTAGGATCTTCATTACTTCATTATTTCGATCAATAATAAAAAATACAATTTGTTCATTATTATGTTTACATGAGTGCAGCTAAAGAATATTTGGAGCTATATACCTAAAATGCCATTTATAAATCATATATATCAACTGATTTTCTAAAGCTTTATTTGTTTACTGTACAAAAAGAGCATAGGTGTCATTAAAAAGTTTTATAACAATGTAGGGCTACTTCCACATGTAATACAAGAGTAAAGTTAAGATCACGTAATTATACTGTAAACATTTAAAGACGAGTGATGCACACAAATAATTATACTGTAAACATTTAAAGACGAGTGATGCACACAAATAATTATACTGTAAACATTTAAAGACGAGTGATGCACACAAATAATTATACTGTAAACATTTAAAGACGAGTGATGCACACAAATAAT
Source organism: Carcinoscorpius rotundicauda (assembly GCA_011833715.1). Taxonomy (NCBI): domain Eukaryota; kingdom Metazoa; phylum Arthropoda; class Merostomata; order Xiphosura; family Limulidae; genus Carcinoscorpius; species Carcinoscorpius rotundicauda. The sequence continues at coordinate 29,208,811 of CM022393.1, forward strand.
TATACTGTAAACATTTAAAGACGAGTGATGCACACAAATAAAAAGGATGTACAATATCATTTCAATGTTTCAAACACAATATATTATTCTCAGAAATTAAGTGTATTTGTGAACCCTAAATGTTCAGTAGTTACAGGGTACGTGTTATACATAAGGAATCAAATGTTGACGTTATAATGTGATTGCCAGTCCCACTGTTCGTTGGTAAACAGTAGACCTAGAGTTGATGTTGTTGACCAACTAGTTCTCTGGTCTATCACTTACTGACGACTGAAACAGCTAGTTCTTGAGCAGCAAATTAGACTTATGAGTGAACTGAAACTTTAAAAAAATCTTATAGAAATTTAGAATACTCGCCAAACGAAACATTGTTTGGGAGATGTTTATAAAATTTTGGTGAAACAACGTAGTGTCTAAAAAAAATGAAAATGAAAAGCGACTCGTAAGAAATAATATATTATATTATAGAGGATGACAGGTTACACTGCACAACAATTGTTTTGAAAAGTTTTTTGCTGATTGTGACAGGTACCTGGTGGGTATGCACAAATATAGTTTTGGTTTTGCTTCATCTCGTAGGAACTCTGAGAAATAGACAGTTAACTGTTTACCGGGAATAATGTATTTTATTGCGTTTATGTTTCTAATACGCTATTAAGTTCAATATAACTAAAAGTGTTTTGCTCCTGAATTCCGTTTGTATTCAATGTCCGGTGCATCACATTGCAGTGTCCAACAGTAGTCAGCAAGCATTGACGGATTCCAGTTGCCCTGATATCGTTTTCCATTGTAGCAAAACTGAAAATTTCGATGAAACTGTGCGTGATGGGCAAAATTGGATGGGATTTTCGTGATCAGCAGCCAAAAATCTATAAGGAACACCCAACAGTGTTCAAAAAGCAAAAACTTTGTTGTTCAGTGTTATCATTTAAGGTAGAAGAAATGAACAAAAATACTTCGTATATGCACTCTTAAACGTGTAATAGAAAATATTCACATGCAAAGAAGACAAGATGCAAATTTTACTTTGCTATGATGCACTTAACACACGTTGTCAATGTTACTTGTAAAAAGAAAAATGAAAAGAGATTATGAATAATATTTGATATACATGTGTAATAATGTCAGCTAGAGAGTATAATACAATTATATATTAAATATAGTTAGCATTGAATTCACGCGTTAACATGTTATTATAACAATTAAATGTGCTGGCCATTGCTTACACAACCGTTAAAATAGGACTTTGTTACATATGCGGGATTTCTGTAAAACGCAAACGAGAATTTTTTAATCAACTTTCTTTCGTTAAGGTTTTCTTTTCAAGTTAGAGATTGAATTTTTTCTCTGGAGAATATGAGTATAAAATCAACTGCTTACACTTAGGATCCCTGGGAGTAGGGACTTGGCATGGCCTGGTGGTTAGGGCATTCGACCCACAATCTGCAAATTGCGGGATCGAATCCCATCACTAAACATGCTCTCCCTTTCAACATCAGCCTACAGAAAAGCTATAATTTGACGGTCAATCCCACAATTTGTTAGTAAAGAGTAGTCTACCAGTTAATTCGCTGCTTTCCCTCTAGTCTATTGCTTTAAAATCAAATACAGCTAGTATAGCTAGGCCTCGAGTAGCTTTGCACGAAATTCAAAACACACAGATCTTCGACTGTACGTACATGTACATTTTTTACTTGTTTGCTTATTTTGATTGGTTAACAAAATAAAAGGGTTTAAAGTACTTCAAACTTTCGATTATACAAGAAGAATGTAATGATAATGCGCAGTAACAGAACAAATTTAAGTTTCTGCGTCACTTCTCTTGGCTAATCAGAAGGCAGTTAGTGGCTGCTTCAGGACAATCAGGTTTATGATATCACTTGAATTACAAGTATGTAAGTATTAACTACACTTACCATTTAACCACAAGTGTGTCAACAACAACGTGCGTAAAAAAAAGAAAGAGAGAAAAAGTGTTTTAACTGCAGTTTGTAGACGTTGTTATGGGTGATTTATTACACTTAAAGTTTAACGTCTTAATGGTTCATTCATCCTACAATGTCGTATAATTATACTGTATTTAAAAGAAAAACTCATTTGTTTTATAGGGGTAGTTTTAGGTGTTTTTTTTAGACATTCTCTTGGAAACAAGAGTTTCTTTTAACTGCATACTATTAAAGAGACGGCGTGCACGATACATGAAGACTCTCGACATCAGACTTCTACTGAAGGACAAGAACCTGTTAGAGCTGACCTTGATGTATACCTTTGTAAACAGGATGTTGCCAAGCTTGAATGTTTCAGACAAATGCTGGTCCAGCTACATCTTCGTCTGTGTTTGGTGTCTGATCACTTCAATCAGTAATGGCTGATCACGGTGGAATCTAATTTTTTTTCCCTCTCACATAATATATATTTTATCATTGCAATATTTCTTTAAATCCGTAACATTAAAATGTAACTGATTTAACTTTAATGCGAACAGCATTTCTTTCAAGTGTTCTTATCCTTAAAAGGCTTTACAATATATATATGTATCTTGTAAAAGTTGTCTTTTTCTCATTCACAAAATGAGTATTTGAAACCCGAATGATGTAAATCGTATAGAGTTAACAGTCCATCATCTATCATAAAGTGATATTTAAATGTATTTTTGTGGCATTACATTAGTTATATTGCTTTACTGTTCAGATTAGCTGGTTATTAAATACTGGTTTCGCTTCCCGCTCGGTGGTTCAGTAGTAAGTCATTGAGCTGTTTATGTTAAAAATCGGGTTTAGGTAATCGCAGTGAGCAAAACACGGATAGCTTTGTGCTTTACAAGAAACCAACAAACGAGCTACGAACTGACGAATTTCTTCTCTAACCTAAATACAGAACAGTGCTTATCTACTTGGAAAGCAAACCTCATATCGGTTTACAAAATACAAAAAAAGATTACAATTTACTTTGAAAAGTAGTTCAGCTTTCCTTCATATTTACAACTTTGAGGACACATAGGGTGCGAGTACAGCACTTATCACTGTTGGAATGTAAATCTCTTAATCTTATATGTCCCAAACACAATTTTTTCTCTCTTAATAAGTATTACATTAATAAGTTTTTTGTTTGACAAGTTATAGATGTCGACGCTGATTTTTTAAAAATTATATTGTCTTAAAATAACATTTTAAATTTTGGGTCTACAATGGGAAAGGAAAATAGGACGTCTTATCATCGCAATGTGCAATAGAATATTTTATGTTTTGATATAAACATTAATTGAAAACATTATATGACTAATATAAACACACGTATACATATTTTTAAAGCTAAGAAATTCACAAAACTTTTACTGAAAAACAAGCTAAAAAACTCGTTTCAAACTTCAGTTTACAGCAGCAAGGGTTACAAATACAGAGGAATCATTTCATCGCTAACAACATCACATTTTAACTCCGAGGAATGAAGAAACTATATGATATTATGCTAAAAATGTTGCAAAATTAAGCTATAAAATAATGCTAATTAAAATGATGTTTATGACATCTAAAGATTATTATGGAACTAGAAAAAGTGACAAATTAGGGTAGTTTGACTAACTACTTGTTATGATGTTGTTTTGTTAATGACGCAATAGAAAACAGCCAAAGGGCAAGGTATGTTGTCATACATCGCTCGTTTAATCCACAACAGGGCCCGGCATGGCCAAGCGTGTTAAAGCGTTAGAATCGTAATCCGAGGGTTGCGGGTTTGGATCCAGTCGCACCGAACATGCTCGCCCTTTCAGCCGTGGGGGCGTTATAATGTCAGGTAAATCCCATTATTCGTTGGTAAACGAGTAGCCCAAGAGTTGACGGTGGGTGGTGATGACTAGTTGCCTTTCCTCTAGTCTTACACTACTAAATTAGGGACGGCTAGCGCAGATAAACGGATAGCTTGTTCATATGATCAGTATAAAACTTCAGAGTGGGTTATCTGTGATGTGTCTACCCTATTGTAAATGCTGACACCTCTGATGCACCGAAGAACAAAGAGCAAAACATATTATATAAACCTAAGTTATCCTACTTCATTGTAATTATCGAGATATCACTAATTTTAACTTGTTTTTACTTCAAGCCACGAAACCAGCTTATAACTATTGCCAGGAGTTGACCAAGGAAATATAGGTTTGTATTTATAGTTATAGGTTTGTGAAATTACGGCTAACCCATCAAAGGATTACCAATTATTTAATAATTTTAAAGTGGAGTATATTTTTATTTACATTTTTATATTTAGGTTATCACATAAAGAAAGCTTACAAAATAATGTTAAATCCACATATCTGTTTATCTATCAATTTTAACTCTGGCAATCATGATTGGTGTAAGAATATGTGTATTTTTATCATGTCAAGTGACAGTTGAGAATTATTAAGTATTCAAGTTAATCACGATAATATTTACCTGTTTTACGTTTCCAAAAATACCAAGCTGCTGCTAAGATCAAGCCACAAATTATCACTGTGACTATAAAAGTTGCAATAACGATCCCCGCAACCCCACCAGGAGAATAACATAGGTCTTTCGCAACACACCCTGGTGTCACAAACAGCCACACTATGAAACAGGTCGAACATCCTAGGCGACCCATCTCATGTTGTTTGACAGAATGTTAACTGACACAGAGATGAAGTGGTATCATAGCATATCTAGAGGGACGATTTAGGCTATAGCACAGGTACAAATTTTAGTATTGTGAGTTTTCTCTTTCTTCTACGCTAAATTTTCGCATTATGGGCACCAGTTATCTGATAGAATCAAACCACACGGTTCTCAGTCACTCAAACAACCTATCAATGAGTAGCCTTCAGCGCACAACTGTCTGTCAGTTGGTGTTTGGATATTGCACAAATGATCCTTACAAAAACTAATTCTATCCTAACACTAACTAAGGCTTAACGTATAATAGGTCCATGTTTAAAATGTTATACAATAAATGAACTGAATTACAGGATGTCTATGGTATTGTATCCTTGCTGACAATCATCGTATCCTGTTTCTTAACTACTGCACGTTCGTGTGTGGCTCATTTTAATTGCACACAAAACACGTGTCGTTATCTATCTGTAAAACGCATGCGCAAGATTACCTTTAAGTTTGCGAATCCCATTCATAATTTCTCATAGTAAATGCATGTATATCTTATTCATTTTATATTATACTGAGGAAATAGTATATAATCTGAAACATAATTTTCTGATACAGCGAAAATAAAGTTTTAATAATGGTATCCTAGAATTTTCAGAGGTAACTTTGAATCAACGAAACACACAGTGGCGACTTGCACCAATGCACGCAATATTTTCAAATCGGAGGTAAAACTATGAAACATTTAATATGTGTGAAAATCAAAGAGCCTGGCTCAAGTTTAGTTTTAAATCGCAGAAAGCTCGTGCGATAACCTTTGAGAATGAGAAATCATACTAGATTAAACGATATACATTTGTTACATATCAAAACGTTTCTTCGATTGCTTCATTATTCTGTGTGACATTTTCCAAGCATTACAATTAGCTCATAAACTGTAAATAGAGTTGCCGATGTTGTAACTTTAAATAACAAATATTCTTTTGCCCCATTCTGTAAAAGTAACTCACTCGTAACACAATGAACATTGGAAACATGAATCTTCAAAGTGAGTAAAATCTCTAGATGGCGCTGCACTGTATCAAGCTTTGAAAACAAGTTTTAACCTGACTAAACAATTATTTGCTCATTCGTGATTATATATGTGCGTATGATAATAATTTTAAACAGCTATGTGCTGACCGAGGTTAAACTAGACAAAATATTAAAAAATTAAACTCTGACAGAAGTGATGGGTGAGGCCTGGCATGACTTGGTGGTTGATGCGCTCGACTGTCAGTGCGTTCGAAACCCCGTGACGAACATGCTCACCCGTTTAGCTTTGAGAGCGTTATTATGTGAATGTCAGTTTCACTATTCGTTTGAAGAAAGTTGACAAGGGGGGTTACTGGACTTTTCTTTAGAAGATAGCTCAAAATTAGGGAAGGCGAAAATAGTCTTAGTAGCTTTGCCATAATTATATAAACAGGATTAGCAAGAGAAGAATTTATATTGATTTATGAGAATTATTTTTTCATGATCTGCTTGATGTGCCTAAAAATGTTTAAAAAAACTGCGCAGTAACGAGTACTTACCCAAATTATGGATAATGATAAAAATTCGTAAACGCACAAATTATGCAAGACATCTAAATGGCGTAAACCATGGAAACTCATTCTACAATATCACAAAAATATATACAATTTATATACTCGACCTATTATTGAATATACATGTCCATCACGAATAAGAATAGTACCCAAAGAGGCTTAGCATGGCCAGGCGGGTTAAGGCATGCGACTCATAATTTGAGGGTCGCGGGTTCGCATTCCCGTCGCACCAAACATGCTCGCCCTTTCATCCGTAAGGGCGTTGTAATGTGACGGTCAGTCCCACTATTCGTTGATAAAAGAGTAGCCAAAGAGTTGGCGGTGGGTGGTGATGACTAGCTGCCTTAGATAGCTCTCGAGTAGCTTTGCGCGAAATTAAAAAACAACCAAAACAAACAGCACCCAAATACATAAACAAACTACAATAAATACAAAACTCTGTAAATACTATGGTATTTAAGGTTCCTCATAACACGTCATCAAAATTTACCAACAAGTTCGCAAACATGCAAACCATCTTTGATAGACTTTTCACAATTCTGTAATTGACTTTGAGAAAAACTGACAAAAAACGATTTGTTTTATAAACATGATCGCCATTTCATACACGATGAAAGTAGGCCTAAGTACCTCTCGCTTGTTAACGCATATTTTAGAAGCAGGAAATGTGGTCTGGCATGGCCGAGCGCGTTAAGACGTGCGCTCGTAATCCCAGAGTCGCGCTAAACATGCTCGCCCTCCCGGCCGTGGGGGTGTATAATGTGACGATCAATCCCACTATTCGTTGGTAAAAGAGTAGCCCAAGAGTTGGCGGTGGGTGGTGTTGACTAGCTGCCTTCCCTCTAATCTTACACTGCTAAATTAGGGACGGCTAGCACAGATAGCCATCGAGTAGCTTTGTGCGAAATTCCAAAAAAACAAACAAACAAGAAGCAGGAAAAATAAGGATTTAATAAGGCCATCTAATGCCAGACTGTAAAGGTTACACAAGTTTTGTAGCAAAACGAAAACATTTAAAGGGTTTTATATTTTAAATGTTTTTAAATTAGTTTTAAAACCAGTAAAATGTGTAATTGTATATGCTGAACTTTTCGTTAAGTGCAGAACTTTGTAACACTGGACATAAGTGACGGTCTATACAACAGAATAATGTTAATGTCAATACCTACATGGACATTGTCCTGCAAGGGGTCGTAATAAATGAGGTTTACTCTGACCCTCATGTCGTATTAATATTCGTATTTATCAAAAACCTAAAACCACAGTATTGGAAAGAGGAAGAGGTCATACAAACCTGGCCCTCCCAGGTGTTCAAGCTCTAAATTTCAATAAATAATAATCTAAGCTATAATAACTTTAGGACAGAGGTCTACTGGAACCTGACCATCCCAGGTCTTTAAGATTTAAATCCTGATAAGGAATAATTATAATCTAAGCTATAATAACTTTAGGACAGAGGTCTCCTAGAACATGACCCTTCCAGGTCTTAAAGATCTAAATGCCGCTGCTGACTGACTGATGATGATAATATAATAACTTTAAGCACTTCTCTCATTTGATTTTTTCTTTATCTTTTTAATACCCAATGGCTTGAGACATTTGTTGTTTTTTTATAATCAATAAACATTATGTTAAAAGTCACACGCTTGCTTAACAACAATAGTTTATTGTTGATTTTACGATATTCAGAAAATTAGACGCAATGGTTTACTCAGTTGTAGTAAGTTTGTTTGTTTTTAATTTCGTGCAAAGCTACACGGAAACTATCTGAGCTAGCTGTCCCTAATTTAGCAGTGTAAGACGAGTGGGAAAACAGCTATTCATCACCACCCACCGCCAACACTTAAGCCACTCTTTTACCAACAAATAGTAGGAATAACCATCACGTTATAACGCCCTCACCGTTGGAAAGGCGAACATGTTTGGTGTGACGGGGATTGCGAACTGAGCGCCTTAACCACCTGGCCATGCTGGGCCTAGTGGTTTTTAGTTTTGCTGAAATTTCTTAGAAAAGTATTGTGTCTGAAAAACGATGATTCTGGTAATAAGTTGGGAAAAAAAGGACAGTTTAAAAACGTAGAATAAAACAGACATAAATGGATATATAGAAGAAAAATATTTATACATAAACAAACTGTAGTAAATTTAGTAAACTCCAGAATAAGATCCATAATCATGTAGTATCCTACAATTATTAGATAACGTTTGCCAATAATCACTCCAAATAAATATATTCATGGGAGATAAAATCTGACCTTATACTAACTTTGAAAAGTCTTGATACTGATTATTTTGGCTTCATTTCAGAAGGTCATGACACAGAAGAAAGCCCAGTAAGTATAATCTTAAGGAACAATCGTTACGGAATGTGATTTTTTATCTGAAGCAAAGGACCAGCACAAAAATATGTCCATTACATAACTAGAATAGATGATTTTATATACATATGTGGAAACCCCACACGAGAACTTAAAATTACCCGATTAAACATGAATAAAAATATGTCCTTCACTTGTTAGAGATGGACAAAAGATTTTGACCTCATTGTTAATCACACTGCTTTTTCCTCATTTTATGGTTTTTCCAGAGCTCAAGCTCCCCAGTGGCTCAGCGGAATGTCTCCGGACTTATAACGCTAAAATCCGGGTTTCGATACCCGTTGTGGACAGAGCACAGAGAGCCCATTGTGTAGCTTTGTGCTTAATCCAGAACAACAACATCTAGATCTCAATTTTAAAATTAATTTCAAAGGGTGTCTTATAATTAATTACAAGGCTGTAAATATTATTAATCACCTCTTTAGATCATAAGCGTCACAACATAACAGTTCTATTAAGGTAAACATTGTAACTCGCTCAGTGGCTCAGCCGTATGTCAGCGGACTTACAATGCTAGCAATCGGGTTTCGATACCCGTGGTGGGCAGAGCACAGATAACCCCCCTTGTGTAGCTTTTCGCTTTATTCAAAAACAACAGCAAAAAATGGAAATTAATTGTTAACGTTCAAAACAGCTAGATAAACTTAAAAAGACTCAAAATAGATAAAAGTTAAAGTTTGAACTACAAAGTAGAAGTTAGAACAAATCCCCAATACAATAACACATAATTACAGTGCATATATAAAACTCACATCAAGATTATTTTCCTAAAACTAATTGAAAAGAATAAAAGCAACATGCAGAATTGCCTCTTTATCGACTTTCAGTAAATAAAGGCTTAAGAGTTAACACAATAAGTTTGTTTTTTATTTCGTGCAAAACTACTCGAGGGCTATCTGCGGTAGCCATCCCTAATTTAGCAGTGTAAGACTAGAGGAAAGGCAGTTAGTCATCAAAACCAACTCTTAGGCTACTCTTTTACCAACGAAGAGTGGGACTGATCGTCACATAACGCTCCCACGGCTGAAAAAGTGAGCATGGTTAGTGTGACCGAGATTAGAACCTGCGACCCTCGGAGTACGAGTCGAATGCTTTAACACGCTTGGTCATGCCGGCAATACGTCAAATTGGACATAATAAAAAATAAACTTTGACTTAGCAAATGGAATAAAAATTAAAATGTTTGCAAAGTATAGCAAGAAAAACACATTTAAAAATTAAAGTTAAAATAACAGAATTAAACGAGTTGAATTAAAACAAACTTGTTTAACAGCTAACCCGAACATAAAACACAATCAAAAGAAATTTCACAATTACACGTTGTACACCATTGAAACCAACACTAAGTTGAACATAGAAGACAACACATTAGTACTCGAAAAAGCATAACAAAAATTGAAAAGCATGTGATAGTCTCTGATAGAACTCATCTATCCTAAGAGTGACAAAACAGGTCCACAGATTAACGAGAGATTTAACAAGATAGTTGTTTAGAAATAATTATCTAACTTTGACAGATTTTGAGAAAAAAAGAGACTTGATACCAATATAATAAAGGGCAATAAAACAATCTTTCTTCAAACAAATAAAATAATGTGTGTAATAAACAAAAGATATTACCTTTACTATAATGTTATTCCTGGAACTTATTAAGAGGGTCATTAAACTTGTGTATGTTAAAGATTAAACTGAGCAATCCGACTTTGAGTTTGATAAAGAAAGAGACTATACATAAGTGTACAAAAACACAATGAAATAATATTTATTCAAACTCACAAACACAGCTATAATAATGTGCGTATTAGAAAGGGCAGGGTCTTTACTACATAGTTATCTATAAATTTTGTTAAGAACTTATCAATAATTTGTTATTATTACGGGTTTAATTTTAGAAACGTATGCATTTTGCATTGAAAAGAGAGCATGAGCTTGAAAGAACAAACAAAAATATTAGAGTACTTTATATACTTTTCTCTCAAGCTGCGAGAGTCACTAATGTCTCTGTTGGTGAGTCCCAATGAAACATAAGATAGACCACAAACTATCGATATCACCTGACGTATTATTGAAGAAAACTGCTGTTTATTTTACACATTATGCAAAGCTTTTCAACCATACCCTATCGGACAGACTAGGTGTTATCTCAAGAGAATGACAAAGAATGAAAACAGCTGATTGAGTTTCTTGACTATATGTTACATAAAAACTACACATACTAGAATTATCGAATAATTTTCAAAATTCTACTTTGAAACAAAAACGTAGAAAGTAGATGGTGAGTCTGCATAAGCGTATCACATTGACTTAATGATAAAAAATAAAATAGATAGAGCTATATATTACTTCAGAAAAAATTACATGTGACAAGAAAGAAAAGTATTCTCATGGAAATAAATAAAAGATTGTCCACGTCTTATGTCAACCTCATTTTCTGGTAGATACATTACAAAGATCCTATTATGTCTTCATCGACTCTCGCTGCAAGTGAACAATCTCTTTCAGAATTGCTTGTTTTCGCTCGCTATTAGGTTGTATGTTTGGATGGATAGTGTTTTTTACAGTATGTGCCTGTGACTTGTTTGCGATAAATTTTAACAATATACAAACAGCACATAATTCAGTTGTTTTGAAAGGAGTCAAACGCATACATAAATATCCGGTACACAGTTGATTACCAAAATTGTATTCAGAGCTTTAAATAATAGTCTCTTTTCGTTAAGAGTCCACACAGGCTAATTCAGTTAATTTAGAACCAAGATGAATTATTCTTCTCCACTCTGTTATCACGACATTATTAGTGATAAATTCACTTACATTACCACAGTTGTATTTAGGGTTCTAGGGGATTGTAAAGAGTTGCCTAGTGCTGATGAGTTTGCACATTTCTTTCGTCAGTTCTGAGGTAAAGCTGAACTTAAACACTTCCACTAAGTTTCTGTTGTATAAATACGAAAATTAATGACATTTTGTTGTTTCATCTGCAATTTAACTTTCAATGTTCTTTGAAAGTAACCTAAGCCGAATTTTTTACTTCGCCGAGAACTTTTGCACAGTACTGTGTGCAAAAATATTCTTTCATTTACAAATAAAGAAGTGATTTTTTAAATCTGAATAGTATTGTTCCTAAAGCAACTCACTGCTTTCTTTTTCAACGTTGAAACTATTCCCTGCAGATTTTACCAGAGATAAACAAATATTGGAGTATAAAGCCAGATATTGTTAGCTAGCTGAATAATTATTCCCTTATACATTTAGTACTTTCTTGTACACAAACGAATTTAAATATAATATAAGACACGTATGCTAACAAATATACACACTTATTCAAATGTTAAATATCAACTAACGCGTATTTCTAGTACATGAAGCCACCTACAAAACTAAACTATTCCACTCGAATAATATCATGAACATTAAAATAATCACAAAAATGAAGTAAGTTGAAATAGCATTTTATGCCATTAAATTCACATTCTTTGTCATCAACTACAAAATACAGATTTTGATAAGGTCCGGCATGGCCAAGTGGTTAAGACGTGGGACTCCTAATCTGAGGGTCGCGGGTTTGCATTCCCGTCGCACTTCACATGCTCGCCCTTTCATCCATAAGAGCGTTGTAATGTTACGGTCAGTTCCACTATTCGTTGATAAAAGAGTAGCCCAAGAGTTGGCGGTGGGTGGTGATGCCTAGCTGGCTTCCCTCTAGTCTTACACTGCTAAATTAGGGACGGCTAGCGGAGATAGCCCTCGTGTAGCTTTGCGCGAGAATTGAAAGTAAACAAAAAATAAAGTAAGTGCGTGAGGAATGACAAATAATATTTATTCCATTCATAATACAACATCGATCTAAAGCAATATACTTTTATAGTTAGTTGTGATATTTAAGAGTCGCAAAAAGTAACTACTTCTTCAGAAAATTCGAAAATGTACATCGGTTCATCAGCGGTAAATTTATGACGAACATCCAGTGCTAAAATCTGGAGTTCAGTTCCCAGCAGCAGACAAACAGATAACCCAGTTTAGCTTTGCACTTAGCAAACAAACATACAAAACTCGAAAATATTTTTAATTTAAGTGTTTGTGTAATTCAAATACTAAGTATATAGGTATTTAAAGATTTTCAGGAAGTACACTTTATTTATCAATCATCGTCACACAAACATGGTATGTTGAGAAAACCCCGATAATTAAATAAAACACACGACAAAGTGAACATACGTTACAAAAGAAAGCAGTTAACATGGCAGGGATGAAAGACAAAAATGAAATAATCTTAGTAAAAAAACTAAAGTAGCTGGTTTGTCTCTATATGCCATAAATTATTTGTCTTGGATGAATTCGCCAAAGATATTAGAAAAGGGACGGAAATAAGTTCTGTAAGGACCGACAATAAAATTGATTTTGGTTACAGTCTGACGGGGTGGTTCACTTGTTGCTGAAAGATTTCACTTGCTTGTTTGTTTTTAAATTTAGCGCAAAGCTACTCGAGGGCTATCTGTAGTGTAAGACTAGAGGGAAAGCAGCTAGTCATCACCACTCATCGCCAACAAATAATGGGATTGACCGTTATAACGCCCCGACGGCTAAAAGGACTAGCATGTTTGGTGCGAATGGGATTTGAACACGCCACCCTCAGAATACGAGTCGAACGCCTTAACACGCTTGGCCATCCCTGGCCCAATTTCACTTGTAATAATTGAGTTAAAAAAAACCTGCTTTTGAATGTAGATTTTCTAAAGTTTTTCAACGATTAAATCTGTAAATAATCCCATATGTTTAATATGTAGTATTTTCTAGTAAAAAGTAATTCCTTAAGAAATATTAGATATTTAGATCAGCTAATAAGAGTATATTCGAATGCTCAGGAAATAAGTAGAGTAATCTGACTTTCATAACCTGACTGACGTATTCTAAGGTGTGTGAAGAATAACACCAGATAAGTAAAATATTTCACTCGTTTATTTGTTTTTGAATTTCGCTCAAAGCTACTCGAGGGCTATCTGCGCCAGACGTCCCTCATTTTGCAGTATAAGACTAAAAGGAAAGCAGCTAGTCATCACCAATCACCGCCCGCTCTTGGGCTGCTCTTTAATGGGCAAATAATTGGATTGATCGTTACGTATAAAGCTCACACGACTAAAAGAGCAAACGTGTTTAATGCAACGGGGATTCGAACTTGCGACCCTCGTATTACAAGTCGAACGCCCTACCCACCTAGCCATGCGTGGCTAAGTAAGTTTGACAAAACAAACACGGTATTTACTAAAGAACAGATAATATTAAGACAACATGAACATAGTCAACAAAGGATATTACAGTCATTAATGTGTTAAAAACTGTTGAAGCAGGATTAGAAATGCCTTTAATAAATTTTAAAATTTGATAAACAAGTATGAATTTGTCATTTGAAAGGTATGCAGTATTTTGGGTAAGGTTGAATAAGGATGAGTTTATACGTTTCACACAAACACCGTCATTAAATGATTGTGCTAACCTACTACTAATTACTTTACTGCTGTACGGTTAAGATCCTGCCAGTGTTTGGGTAACACCTTTATTCATCTCCTTGTACAAAATTTAAAGGTTCATACTGACAAATATGGCATCTTCAGGCTTTGTGTGAAACATGGTTCTCTGATGTACAAAGATAGGAGTCAACCTAAGCCACTGGACGTAGTCTTAGAGATTAGTAGATATTTCTTGCTCGCTGCAAAATTTCCGACTGTTTCAAGGAACTGTTGGATTGTATCTTTACTTCGACCACAAATTATTCCTCTCATTCATAGGTTCGACAAAGTCTCAAAAAGTGATGTTGTACAATGTTCATACTCTAAAACTATACAGCTCTAGAGAATCAAACAGAAAAATGCATGCTCAAAGTAAACGTAATAATAAAAAGTCCTTTGATTTGCTAAGAGAATAAAATGCAAGTTGATTACTTAGTCTGTGGCATGCAGACACACTGACATCCAACAGAAAGTATGCAGTATGCGTAAAACATAACTTACATAATTTTTTACGCATTAAAATGAACAGTAGAGCAGAGAAAATTGAAACACCGTAACTGTATAAAATGAAACATAAATATTTTTTCACGCACTAAGTTTCATGCAACCAGTCAGATTTTTTTAATCAGTTTAGTTTGAAGCGGTTCTTAGAGCAGAAAACAGGACAGCAAGTCAAACATGTAGTGTAATGCAAATACCTAAACTTTAAATCAGACCAGAGTACGAATATTGTAACTTACAATCTTTAATTAAATTTTCTATACCAACAATTATTATTAAAGAAATATATGAGGGAGTTGTACTTTCAAATGACAAGTCTCTGTTCCGCCCCTTGGATTTCTACAGAAAGACATGAACAGAAACGGAACTAAGCAAATATAACCATGTGGAATAATCGTTATGATAACAAACTTTCGTCTGAGGCAGTGAATTAGAAAAATGCTAGCCACCCACATCCGCCTTAAAAGATGCTGTAACCACAATCAGAAGACGAAAATAGAAAATATCTGAATATTTTTGAATAAAGATGTAATATTCACTAGTTATGGGAAGAAAAAAAATTGGTAATATATTGCAGTCCTCAAAATGTTAAGAGTATTATATGAGGAGTACAAAAACAAACAAGATTGCCTTGAATTACGGTCTAACCAATAATTTTATATGTTAAAAAAATTTCAAAACTATCACAGATTTTTCTTTAAACGGCCCAGAATGGCCAGGTGGTTAGGGCGCTCGACTCGTAGTCTGAGGTGTGCTGGATTGAATCATATCACACCAAACATGCTTGCTCTTTTAGCCGTTGGGGTGTTATAGTGCAATGATCAATCCCACTATTCATTGGTAAAAGAGTAGCACAAGAGTTGGCTCTATGTAGTGATGATTAGCTACTAAATAAGGGACGTGATCGTTTAAGTTCGTACTGTTTTGTCACATTATTATTGTATCGAAGGTTAAAATTAAACATTGCAACGATTTAAATACTGTAAAAAAAAAAAAAAGTAAGACTTAAACAAAACGTAATCTTATCTCCCAATGCTGTGTACGGAAAAATTAACTTTTAAATTATAAACTTTTATGCATAATATATATACCACACTGACTCAGCGGTAAGTCTGAGAGCTTATAACACTAAACTTCAGAGTTTAATCCTTGCGATGAACTCAGCATAGGTAAGCCATTGTACCGCTTTTGTTTTTAAGAATAAACACAAACTAGAACAAACTTGTCAGGTACAGTGATGTCATCCTTGTTCCACATATGATTAATGGCAGGGATCTTTAAATAGGAAAATTCCTAAATATTTTCTCTTAATTCTATAAGTATCAGTTTGATTGGAAATTATTTTTTTAAATAAAAAGAGTCAATAATATCAGGTATTAATTGGGCATCGTTGTTTTTGCCTGCAAACTTTTCATTATTTAGGGAACACATTTTTGTAGCGGAGGTTTAAAGAATATAGTTTTATTTTGGTGAGCCAGCAAATAACAGGCAACTCTCGTTTCTATTAAAAAACGCTCGACCGACCTTGCCTATCATCCTTGTTTTCATCCTTAAGTACCTACTAGAAGAAATTATATATAGTTATAATGAGTGCATCTAAAGATAACTATTTACCATTATCTGTCAGCTTATTCATTTATGTTAGATATTTGTTAAGTATACCTGGTAAAAGAAAACAAAAAAAACACTTCTTTATCTCACAACTCAATAAATACATTTATAGTGAAAATAAGTGAGGTGGGAAATTAGTGAAATACTGTAAATTGTTTTTGAATTTCGCGCAAAGCTACACGAGGGTTATCTACGCTAACCGTCCCTAATTTAGCAGTGTAAGATTAGAGGAAAGGCAGTCAGTCTTCACCACCCACTATCAACTTTTGGGCTATTCTTTTCCCAGCGAATAGTAGGACTGACCGTTACATTATAACAAGAGGGTGAGAATGTCTGGTGCGACGGGGATCCGAACCAACGAATTATGAGTCGAACGCCTTAACCTACCTGGCCATGCCTGACCATGTACTGTAAATAAAGTGAAACATGTTCAAAGTACAAAGTAAGTGAATTATATTAACAAAAACACAATATTATACATCTGACTCAGAAATATTATATAACAAAGATTCTTACTGGAAAAGAAACAGAATGGAACATTTAACAATATTTTGTTATCATCTCATTTTCTTATCGTAACGGCATAGAATAAAACGTTTGTATAAGATTTAGGCAATCCATAATTCTAAAATCGCAAACTCGTTGTCATATCATAGTTTAATTTTGGACTCTCTAAAATCTGCAGTATTGCGAGCGCTACCTATGGTAGTATTATTTTTGTGTTGTCTGCAGGCGAATGAAGTATATATTTGTTTTTATATCAAAGCGTTGAATGTTCCAAAATTCTTTGAGTTGTGCCATAATAATTTTATTTTCAAGTACCGTATAGTTGGTGACTGTTTAAGTTTGTTGTTTTGTCATATAAAAATAAACCCTGCAACGATTTAAATACTGTAAAAAATGGTAAGGCTTAAGCAAAGAAAACTCAAATTCATATTCCCATACTATTTATTGAAAATTAACTTTTTAAATTTTAAAATTTCAATTAGAATGTGTATATGTATATATATCAGTAATGTAATTTAATAATAGGTGCTATATTTTTCACAGTTGTAGAGATGGTTTGAAAAATAATTTAAATAAAGAAGTAGTTATTTAAGTAATCTGTACATGTATTAATGCGATAATACTGATAACTAATATTACTGCTACTTGTACTATACTAAATCGTGTATAGTAGTTGTAATATAACTATAAAGGATGCTACTCGGCGCTTTTATTATTACCGGCTCAAACTGGGCTAAAGTACGTAGAGGTTTTGAAATTTAAGACTTATAACTCTTAGGGTAAAGTAGGAATTGATTACTGTTCTACTAATTACAAGGTAATAAAGATTGTGTGCTTCATTTCGATTCGGTATTTTTCAAATAATTATAATTTCTTTTTTCTTGTTCTGTACTTCACCCAGATGCCTTTTGCGAATTTCGGTTTGGGAATTGGCGTGTTATCACTTAACAATCAATTAATCGGTACCACTACAGAGCTGTTGTTTGGAAGTGGGTAGTAGATAGTAATTCAAGTTTTTGTTGTTGAAATTTAAAGATAATGTTTTAATACAGAACAAACAGAAACCTTAAATGAATAACAAAAATATATAAATGTAATGAATTAACATTCATACTAAATTGTTGCCACTAGAAACAACTTGAATTTCAGGCATATAAGATTGTAAAGACCAGTGAGTACTTTACTGTCTTTTGGGATTTAACCTTACTGGCATTTGAACATGAGTATTCAATAGTGGGTTATTCAAATCATAAATAAGTTATCCACAAGTTCATATGCAATGATTTCTGTGACTGATTGAGAAATTTTATATTTATATTCAGCATTTATGTTCTAATTTAAAGTATTACACTTTTATAGCATTTTTAAAATCCTATGCACTACTAATTACTTGGAAAAGATAATGAAAAACTTAAGTGTCACACCGTTTGATGCTTTATTTTGAAACTGGTAATATTAGTATACTTATTCCATGGTTTAACAACTAAATGAAGACAAATGAAAAGCTCTATTAACCTGCTTTTTGTTAATGCATCATAATTAAATAAGCTTATTATCCTAATGTTTCATTGCTGCTCAGTAACAATCATTGTTTTTCAGTGGAGGTTGTGGGGTGTGACATAATTTTTTTTTTTTAGTGTATGTATTACACAAAAAAACAACTACCAATAAATTATGATATAAAAGGAGTACTATGCTGAAGGAAATAAGTAATTTGATGGCAAATTAGATTAGTTATTGATAAAATATTAGAAATGGGGTTCTCACTATACTCTGAGTTTTTTTTCAAAGATGTTGGCGAGATAAGATTAGATCTTTTTAAGTGTTTAGACCAGTGCAATTTTTGCTGTATAACTTTAGAATAAAAGTTTACTGTTTACTGTAAATTAATTTAAAAAACAGTAACATTTATGAGTGGACCTTTGTATTTTACTGTCATATATGGCCTGTCTAAATAAGTAAGTAAAGATGTTCTAGCTATAAATTTCTACGATATATTATTTAAGGAAAATTTTTTCAAAATAATTACTGACAAAGAAGAAATAAACTGATTTTACTGTTCATTTCATATACTTAGGATTTATTGCTATGGTTTTATTAGTTACATCTGATTATTTCACAATTAGCTTAATTGTAAAGAAGCCAATATACCTGTAATATTTGAACTCTACAGTTGGTAAAACCTTATTTCTTTTTTAATGTTAATTGGTTACACATATTAATTAAATCATAATACCTAATTACATTATGTTCTAAATTTTGTATCTTCCATCTTGGTTCATTTAACCAAATATTCTCATTGGTATTAATTACATCCACTTTTATAAATGAACACAGTAACACTGATTTTATTAAATACTGTTTTTTGTGTTAAAATTAATCCATCATACAAATCATGAATAACAGTAATCAGAAAAGTAATATTTATAATGTATAAATTACCACAATACAAATAATAGAAATAAAGGCCAGTAATGTAGTAGTGATAGCCGAAAGAAGATTTGTATTTACAGTGCTTGAAGTATCAACTGCCTTAAATATTCATGTCTTTTTTTTGTTTCTAAAAAAAACATGAAAAAAAGAACCTGTAATTAATGTTCTTTGTTCATGTTTCTGTGGGAAATGTTATCTTTGTGTGGTATCTGCTTACTGATAATGTCTTCATCATCATGTAGTTAAAATCTGTGATTTACATTGATTTTGTGGAAATCAAAGTTTGATCTTTGGCACAAAAATAAGTACATTTCTGTACACTGCAAATACTGTTAATTTAGCTATCTTAGATACATATATTATTATTCTTTTGCTTTGTCTAACCTTTAGAATATAAAGATGCTTGCATAATTCTGGGCTTAGAAATGTATTCAGCCGTTAGCATGAATAAATTTCTTTCTGTGTTTTCACACGAGAGAAAAAAGCATTATTCAACTATTTATATTACTGAAGTAAATGTATATCTTAATCTGTAATAATAATAATACTTATGTTTTGGTTTGTTAATAATATAAGCCTTTTTTTTAAATAAAAAATTGAAATTATCTTAGCTGTTTTTATATCAGGAGTTTAAGGTACTTAGGTACCTTCAGTGTTTAATATATCATGATAGATGGAATCCAACGGTTGAGATAGGGGTGGATTAGTCACACAAGTTATTGAAGAGTGGTATGTCTGTGGACTTATACTTCTGGAGACTGGGTTTCAATACCCTATGGTGAGCAGAGCACAGTTAGCCCATTTTGTAACTTTGTGCTTAATTCTAAACAAAAAATAACTTAGTAAACTAATAGAATCTTGGAGTATATTTATATAAATACAAAACAGTAAATTGCACAGAGTGATGTATAATGATGTTTTTTTATGGTGTACATTTTACAAAATATATCTTTGAATGAAATAGATTTATACATCTAGTCACATTATTGATATATACTCTATTCATTAATAGGTGATTAAAGGGGAAAATAAGTATTTATGTCTGTATAAAATCACTAGTTAGGCCTGACTTGTAATACTGTGTACAGTTTTGGTATTTAAATAAAAAAAAGTGTACTTGTTGAAATATGTTCAAGGAGTGCTGCTTGAATGATTTCTGGGATAGAAGGATTTTCTTACAGGGAAAGTCTGAGATCTTTCATGTATTTTTTTCTTGAGGAAAATTATGTAAGAGGAGATCTTATTGAATTTTTTAGATGTGGTAAAAGACCCTGATTTATTTGCTATATCCTAAACAGAATGAGAGGATCCAAGTTTAAGATGTGAAAAAGGTTAAGCAAGACTCTAGTTAAGATACTTATTTTTCTAATAGGGAGATTGGTTTATGGAATGAATTGCTATTGTTAATGTTATATATCAGTGCTTTACAGGATTTAAGGAGGGATTTCTTAAAATAGTTAAATGGTGGGTATATATTTTTACATTTCTCAAGGATGTGTGTGTGCAAGGACAACCTTAAAAGGCTAACTTTTCCCATATTATTTGTTTTCTTTTAAAATCAGCTTGGGCATATTTCATTTATTTTTGTTCCTTTTGTCCTAATGGTTCAGGATGATATAGTGACAAAGACAGAAATAATGAAAGAAAATTATATTCACTTGAGTAGATTACATCCCTACCTCTAAGTAAAGTTGTATTAACTCATTAATTGTTTTTTTTTATTTAATCCATACACTTTCATTGGTCATATCTAAAATAAAACAGATGGACCGTGCATTCCTGATTGGGAAAGCCAACTAAAAAGATGAAATTCCTCAAACAAAGGTAAATTCCTTGAGAATGTAATATTTTGACCCCTGGGCTATAAATTTAGTTTCTGTACAAAAGTAAAATATAATCATATCATAAACTAACTATGTTTAGCAACACATTGAAACAAACAAGAAGATCAGCCTGTACACTAATGGCTTTTTTGTTTATTTGTTTTTAGTTATGGTGGGATGGTACTTTATTTTTTATAACCTATAATTTATGTTATTATCTTCTATATTTAAAATCTTTTTTACTGTTGCTTAAATTTTGTAACAAAGCTAATAAGCTACCAAATGTATTATTGAACAGACTTTTTTGTTATTTATTTATTTATTGTGTTTCTGAAGGCTAGGTCTCTAATATTTAAGAACTATCAATATTTTTGTTTTGTATTTTGTTAAATTTTATGAAGAAATATTTGTAAGCATATCCACATGGATCTTCTGATATTTACATGTTATACTTTTGCATATGTTATTGGTTTTTTTTGGCTGGTAAGTTTAACTTAATGTTTAAGGACAACAAGTGCCCTTTTGGTCCATCTAGTATAGTCATAAAAAACAAATTTCCAAAGCTAGTCCTAAGCATTCATATACTTATCAATTTTTCTCTTAAAAACTACTGAAATTTACTGCCTTCACAACATTTTAAGGTAATCTATTTGTTAGAAAAATAAAACTGTCTTGGCTAAATATACCTCCTACCCTTCCAAAGTATATGTTTGTGTCCCCTAATCTGCCATTAAGTATGAAAACAAAGATGATGTATCAACATCACCACTTCCCTTACCAATCTTAAAAACATTTCAATCAGATTCTATATAACCTTTTTATTTTTTATCAAGAGAAAATTTCAGATATCTTAACCTTTCTTCATATGACAATCTTTTCATACCAGACACAGTTTTAGTGGTCTTGTTCCGAATCCTTTCCAACAATTTGATTTCCTTCCTAAGATAAGGGTCCCAAGACTAAACACAGTACTGCAAATGAAACTATAACCTTTTTGGACTTGCAATTAATATTTCTATGGATACAACTGAAAGTCCTATTTGACCCACTGCTGACAATAGCACACTTATTGGATAGCTTAAGTGATTGATCAGTCATGACAGCCAGATCACTTTCTTTTATGATATTGTTAGGGTTATTCCCATCTAAATTATACTTGTAATTCAAATTATGATAACCTACCTGCATTATCTTATATTTATTATCATTAAAACCCATCTGCCATTTGTTTGCCCAACTTACTAAATAATCTAAATCTTTTTCTAAAGCATTCTCCTCCTCACAGCCAGTAACACTCAGTACATTAAAATAATTAGCACATTTAAGTAATTTATTGATCAATTATTCATCTCTGTTATTGATGTAAATCAAAAAGAATTAAGGTCCTAAGTCGGAGCCCAGATGTATCCTATTTGTTACACCAAAGCAGTGTGACTGGACTATTTATAGCAACCCTCTGCACTCTTTCAGTTTACTAACTTATCTCCCACACCTATAGGGACATTTTTTTTAAGGAAAAAAAAAGCCTTTCATGTGTCACCTTGCCAAATACTTTCTGAAAATTCAGATATGCTAAATCTATACCCTTACCCTTATTTATATAAACAGTAACCTTATCAAGAGGCCTGGCATAGCAGTGGATGGTAATGATTAGCTGCCTTCCCTCAGTCTTACACTGCTAAAGTAGGGAGGGCTAGTGTAGGTCTTTTTTTTTCTTTTTCAAAGAATATCCAAATATTTGTAAGGGAACATTTTTCTCATAGTGAAACCAAGTTTTATTCTCCAATAAAATTCTAAACCTTATTAAGTGAATTTGAAAAGCATAGTTATAAAACTCTCCAGAGTGTTTCCCACAACTGATGTAAGACTAATAGGCCTGTAATTATTGGGATACATTTTTTCAACTCCTTTGAAAAGAAGAGTTACAATAGCTAACTTTCAATCTTCATGTGTTTGCCCACTATTCAAGGAGTTGCAAAAATTAATAGCAAGTTGTTCACATATCTACCTTAACAACATTGAAAACCTTTGGTAAAGTATTATCTGACACAAGACTTTCATTTTTTTTTTTTTTAACAAGCTTGGTTTGGTTGTTGAAGAGTGGTTTTGTCTTGTTCAAATATACTTGTTGGTTAATAATGTTTTAGTAACACTTGTAAGAAGCAAGTGGCCCAAACATTTAATATTCTTTTTAAACTCAGTGAATAAATTTTTTGTAAACGTCTACTTTTTTTTTTTAATCTTTCTATCATGTTTTAGATGTAGTAAAATTTGATAGCCTAACGTGTCATCTTAACCGTTACTGTTATTCCTACTTCCTCTAACAGGTACATTCTCTAAAGTTTCTATTCTCTGTTTTTGGTTACAGTAACCTAAATAACATGTTCAAGATTGTATTTAGAAACAACATAAAATTTTGTTTAAGTATTTGTTATGAGAAGTATCTGAATTTTGTACATAGAGAATTGCAATAAAGGGCATACTAAAATGTGCAGGTGATTTGTAGATCCAAACTGCTGCAGACAATTTATAGCCTGTTGACAGTATTATTGTATGTTGTAAGAGCAGTGGAGAAAACTAGAATAATGCCAAATGGGTTGGGGGGAATACAGGTATTTATGCATTGTTTCAACCTTTAACTCTAAAAGAAGGAAAGTATGAAAAGCAAGAATGAATCAATTGAAGTGGAAAGCATAATCATCAGGGAAGCTTCATGAGATGATTAGCTTGTGTAAGTTAGTCATAAGATTATAGAGTTGGCTTTGTCTAAATTAATATTGGGCCTTGTGAGTTGTGAGCTTCAAGTGGCTCTAACCTATTATGATAAAGTTGTGGTTACTCAGCCTAATTATCTTAAAATTAAAGTCAAGGTTTAGGGCAATCTTGTGGAATCTGACTTCTTATAAATGGATGACATATTGTGACAAATTTTACTTAACTTCTGGACAGCATATGATATGGAACCTGGCCTAGACCATGGTTTGTAATGGACAAACTAAAAGCATGGAGGCAGAAAGAAATTGAATTATCAAAATGTAGTGGGAAACAAGGAAATGAGCATATTACCATGAGTAATCTTATTAAGAAGATTAAATGCTTATCAAAAAGCAGTGCAAAGCTGCAATTTTTGGTTTGGATTTGTGTGATCTAAAAAGCTAATATTTTAAGAAGATTTTTGTAGCTCTGTGAAATTTTTGCTGTTGCTAGTCAGTCAACATTTCTAACATAAAATATATAATGTGGAAAAAGTATGAGCAGTGGGCAAAAATATCACAAACAAGTTCTAAGTTATTCAAAGAATAAGCAGTCCACTCTTTGCCCAATTTCACTCACCTACTAACCATGGTTATTTATTTAGCAAACCTTACACATTTCATGTGAATCTGCCTTTTTGTTTGGTGTTAAGTAACAAATAAATGTGGATGAGTACAGGCTGCAAATTCTTGAAATATCAAATTGTTCCTGTTTATGATATTTTTACTTTATTACACCAAAATATGGCACCAAATAACAATAAACTTGACCTTTGCCATCCATTTACAGCATCAATATAACTGTGACAGCATCTTCATAACCTTTTGGATTCAAAATTGCTTCTTAATACTCTATTCATGCAACACAAGAAAGTTGAACTAAAAAAAGCAAGTTTTTATTATATTGAAGTGAAGTACAAACATGGGAGTTTAGTACAAAATGTGTACTTCATAAAAATTACATGCATTAAATACCATCCATTGTAGTTGATGTACATTTTTCATTACTGTCTATAGTGTGTGATTTTGCATAACAGCAATGGCTTCAATAATCCTGATTCTAAGTTGGATGGTCATAGGTGAAGATCCTTATGGAATATACATCTAACACTTGTTCTAATAACATCAATTTCTGCTGAAAAGTGACAGGTTGACTTCGTCCAATTGTTACATCTATTTCAGCAATTTTTTCTTCTGTTCTCACTGTGGAAAGTTTTGCATGCTTGGATGGACAAGCATTTCCCTCTTTATTAGACTTTTTAACTAAAGTGAGACTGGTGTTATGACGTAGAGCATTTCTATGTCAATAGTCTCTTCTGAAAATGCTCGAAGTTGCAACAACAGAGCCACATTTAAAGTAGAGTTCCATAATCAGACATGTGTATGTACATCATATGTGATACATTATTTTATATATAATTTATAAATAAGACTGTGTTAAGTGTTTATAACTCTTGGTCGAAAATTTGTGTATTGGGTTAGTTGCTTAATCTGTTGAGAAGAACAGAGTTATCCTGGTTTTGTCCCAGGGATATTTATGATCTAATTTTCCATTTTGTGCAAGTTATGTATTCGTTGATTTTATGATTACAACCTTCACCTCTAACCCATTGCATTTCTTCTCTGTAGTCATTTACCACTAAACATGTCTGTGGCAAAACTGAAGGTGTTTTAGTTTTCTGTCAATTTGGTATTACATGTATTTTGATATTTATTGAATATTCAAATTACTGTTTTAATCTTTGTATTACTACAGATAAGAACAAGCACAACATGTTTAGTGATAAAAATTCATAATGCATTTCTAAAAGTCAGGTTGTTTTGGTATTTGGCATTGCTTACTTATAACAAAAGCTTAATATGTTATTCAAATTCATTTGAACATTATTAATAGCTTAAAGATCCAAAAAGAATGAGAAAAGTTTGGTTATTTGATGGTAATTAGAATGTTTCTTTATCTTTTTTAAATTCCACTTCTACATTAGGTGTGCCATGGCCAAGCATGTTAAGGCATTTGACCCATAATTCGAGGGTTGCGGGTTCAAATCCTGGTTGCACCAAACATGCTTGCTCTTTCAGCCATGGGAACATTATAATGTGATGGTCAATTCCACTATTTGTTGGTACAAGAATAGCCCAAGAGTTAGCAGTGGGTGGTGATGACTAGCTGCCTTCCCTCTAGTCTTACACTGTTAAATTAGGGACGGCTAGTGCAGATAGCCCTCGTGTAGCTTTGTGTAAAATTCAAAAGAAAACAAAACTTCTACATTTAGTTGAAGATGCAATAATTAGGTGAACTGTGATATTAACTTATCTGGTTCAGTAGTTAGTATTTAACTTTGTTGGTATGTTTATGAAGATATGAATTTGATGGTGTTGCTTCTAATGATAAGAAGGGTGTTAAAGAATTAAATATTTTTTTATATTTTAAGAATTATAAATTTGCAATAATGTTATTTCTTATTTCAGGGAAATGAAACATCACTTCCAGTGGAGCTCTGCTCCAACTGTAAGTATTTAAATTATTTATAAAATAAACAGTTATCAAAATAATGATTTACCAGATGTGCCATTTGGAATATTTTAAACCTGTTACGTTCTAGAGGAATAAATACAGTTTGCATTTGCTTAACTGTGAGATAATGGTAACCAAAAATACTCTTTTAGATTCATGTTACTTTAATTGTTTTAAATTAACTATGTTACTAGATTCCTAAAGTGCAAATATAACATTGTTTTCTGAGGAGAAATAGGTGTAAGAAAATTTTCGACTCTGCAAGTGTTGTAACTTTATTGTATAAACTTTTATATTTTTTAATCTGTTAAGAATAGGCTACACAATTGTTGATCAAAATGTACAGCATCATATCTTTCTTCTGTTTAATTAAACTGTCACATTTTTCTCATGCTTATTGAAAATGATAGCTTTCTGTTGTGTTGTATTGATCTAACATTGTCTGTGGTGTTTTTTATTATATTTCAATACTGAGATTCAAGTGTACATTAGTTTTTTCTCACCATGTCAAAAATAAAACTGATAGGAATAATCCCTTTTTTCTTATATGAATGGTACACAGTATAGTGAACAAAACTCAATCAGTAGTGTAATAAGAGACACGTGCACATACCAGTTAATCACTTGTATATACATTAATCAGTTCATTAATTTTCTTTTTATGGATTCCAGTTGATGCTGAGGAAATCAAAAGACTGGGAAAGAGATTTAAAAAGCTGGACTTGGACAACTCTGGTTCATTAAGTGTAGATGAATTTATGTCATTACCAGAACTCCAGCAGAATCCACTGGTGCAAAGAGTTATTGATATATTTGACACTGATGGAAACGGGGAAGTTGATTTTAATGGTAAGAAGAAAGTGCTTGTTCTTCTAATATACTGCACTAGAGAAATAAATGAAAATCCTTTCCTTTACTTGTTAAAAAAAAAAAAACTTTTGTAGTTTGCATGTGATAATATATCCTTTAGTTGGTGTGTTTGTAATTATGTATGCAAACTTACAGTATTGACATTACTATTGAACATTCTTTATTGAAATGTCACTCACATTGAATATAATGGCACGTTATGTTAATTTTTTTTTACTTTTAATTTAACACAGATTTATTTGTTACGTAGCATGTGGCTGTATTTATATATGGATTGGAGTGTTTGGATACCATTACATCAAGTGTGTAAAATATCATCAATATTGTTTAAAATAACTGTGGTATTTTGTTTAAATGTTGATTTTTTTTACTATAAATTTAATAAAATGTTTGACTTGTGTATGAATTCTGTTTTGAAATTATTTACATTAAAATAAATCAAATGCCAGTTTGTTTCATTTTGCCATAAAAAAACATACCTTATGTGTGTGTGTGTGTGTGTCTGCTTTTTCAAATAAATTGCACAGTTCAAAAAAAGACCTAATACTTTTTCAAATAATTGAACATTAAGTAAAATAAAGGAAATGATTAATGTAATTATACAATTCACAAATTAAAAACTATTTTGTATAAGCACTTTAAAATACATGCTCATAAAAATAATCATTTCACATGACTCGTTTTTTCAGAGTTTCTTTATGGAATGTCTCAGTTTAGTGTGAAAGGAGATAAGAAGTCAAAATTAAGGTGTAAGTGTAAACATGTTTTGTTTTTAGTGTAATGCTTCCCTTAATAGGTGTAGATGTTTGGACAAAAATGTCTTCATAATATGACACTAGTACTGTTATATGTTTAACAGTATTTCAAATATATTGTATGAAAATATAAAAATACACATTTTTTAAATTTGATGGAATTTTTTTTCAGTGTTATATTAGCCAAAAAAAAGCATTTTCCAAAGCTTTATGTAATTTTCCATAGTGAAAGTCAATTTGTGTATATATAGCCAATTTTTTTTATTTTATATAATTTTTCTTTGAATTTTTATCATTACCAAACAAAATATTGTATTTACTAAACCTTATATGATTTTTCTTGCAATGAATGCAATAACTCAGAAATAGAGGGAATTCAAAAAGAGTTCTTAAAGTTCATTACAGTTGAGTAATCCAACAAGCAAAAACTTCTCAGGAAATAGTTTTTCAAGTAGCTTTGGTTCCATCCTAAAAATTTTCTTTTTCTACTTCTTGTATTGTCATTTCACTTTGAAAGATTATTGGCCAAATTTCTAAGCTACTTTAATATTTACTAACTAACATATTAATCTGATGCTTGAGGTAGAAGACATGGGAAAGTTAAATCCAAACACTGCTCCCCTCTTTCCCAAGTACATGCCAGGTGTAGTACAGTTAGTCCAATAAATTGCCTGTTATAAATGCATAAATGTACTAATTATGCCCATTAGATAAACCACTCATAAAAATAACACATAGAATGTGAAGCTAAAAAGTGTAGTTCTGTTATTTCTGTAACATGTATATATATATATATATATATATTCCATGGTTTTTCATTGATTAAAGTCTTATGAACTAATCTAACTTCCTACATCATTTCTGTATTAGCTGGATGGAAACCAAGAAATAATAATTTTATACTGTTTAAAAATAATTTTTATTATAAAGCTGAATTATGACTAAATTATATCTGATTGTTTAATATATACACGATATTATTAATGAGAACAACAAAATAATTTATGAAAGAATTTAATGACCAGACAAGCATGAAAAATCTCTTTGTTCCAAGTATTTTTATATGTTATTGTTATGTTTCCACCAAAGGTAAAAAAACAGTGTATTATATCTCAGTCTGTCATCAGAATGTTTGCACATACATGTGCAACTTATTATTAGCACAATGAAGATATACTTAATAAACAGCATATCCTTACAAATGAAATTGATAAAAATAACTTCTAGCATGATATTTATAGGAGAATTAAACAAACTAATTTTAATACTTTCATCAACCAATGAGAGTTATGAATCTAAGTTCTGTTGGAAATCAATTCTGTCATATTTTTCTTATTATTATAAAACTGCCTTCTCTGAAGTCATATACATACTGATAAATTATTTCCTTTACAGAAGAGTAGGATAAAACTCATAAGTGTTTATAATTCATAAACATTTCAATCATTGATTTATTCCTAAAAATTAGATAGTATCAAAAAATGGAATTAAATTATATTTTTCTGTGTTTAGTACAATTATGTTACTGTGTTATAAACTTAAACAAATTACAGAAAATCACAGCTGTTATAGTTTCAGTTTAATCATATTATAGACTATTCAAAAGTTTGATGCTAGACAGAAATAATCATATTTTTACCTTGTTTCTAAAATTGAGAAATTCAGTATTGTAAATATTTTGAGCACTGTTTGTGAAAACATATTAATTTTAAATTAGTTGCTTTCAAAATCTATGACATGGACAATGATGGTTACATCTCGAATGGAGAGCTCTTCCAGGTTTTGAAGATGATGGTAGGAAGCAACTTGAAGGAAGCACAGCTTCAGCAGATTGTAGACAAAACCATCCTTTTTGCAGATGCAGATCAAGATGGAATGATCTCCTTTGAAGAATTTTGTGGTGTAAGTATGAGAGTGCTTTGCTGTAAAAACAAAATTGTATCAAAGTTTTCCTTAAGTTCATAAATGTTTTGTACATCATGTAAGAATTGGTTAATCATTTAAGAATACTGTTTCTAGCATCTGGATTAAATGATGCAATTAAACAGACCACAAATGAGTTAAATTATACAGTGTTGTAAAAAATAAAATAAAAGTACTGTGTATCTGCAAGTAATATTTTTTTTTTTTTAAATTAGGTATCTTATAAAGTTTCATTTTTCTATTTCCAGGTTGTTGGAAACACAGACATCCATAAGAAGATGGTTGTTGATTTTTAAAAAATCTGTTTGCCCTTGTTTAGGCATTTCAATCTCTCAGTTTATGTTTTTTAAATGTTTTAAAAAGAAATATCGTAGCACTTTTTAAATGGATATTACTACAGTTCAAAAAAGCTCATATTGTAACATCTGTAATTGTTAACTACTTTTAACAAAAAATATGTATTATAAAAATGAGAATTGTTTCATTTATTTTATAGAGAAAAATTATTTATTCAGAGTTTTTTTAAGATGATTTATTTTGTTTTGTTGTGTTTATTTATTTAAACTAGTAATATATTATGCTGAATTCTATATTATAGAACAAGAATTCTCCTTAAAGATGTCAAACTGTTTTGAAGTTGTTGTTTTTTAAGCTGTTTGAACCATTGTAGCTTGATTTGCTGTATAGGTTGACAGGTGATTGTATTCATCAATGTAATTTAGTAACTTTACTTCCTAAACATTTCTTAATTATGCATTTGAAACTAGTATTATAGAACTACTATACATTGAAGGCCTGTAAATACGGTATTACAGGTTTCCTCCTGCTTCCCAAGAAAATCAGTTGACCTCTTCACTTATATTAGCAATAAAACATTAAAATATCAGAGAACAGAAGCATGAACCTAATTTGGATTACCTAATGTAGGTAACAAGTTACTAGAAAAATAAATTTTTGTTCCTTCCATTATTTCACTTAAGTAAGTTACATTATTATCGATAGTAAACGTGAAAATCATAGTAGAACAGTGAGACACTTTGTGATTATTTGTTAGATCTGAGTACAGTGACCAAGCTGGCCAACCTTTCTGAGTCAAGTTGACCCTCCTACCCCAGCTGTGAGCCTGTAATAGATTCCCAAATAAGAGCTCATAATAAGCAAATAATTATATTAAAGAGTAACTACAGAACATAATTAAATAGACATGAATTCATCATATGAAAACTACACAAAAATGGTGCTGAGTAATAGGTCATTAAACAGTGAACCATTTTATTAGAGAAATGATTACATGAATACCCATTTCCTGATATTATTTTTGTTTATTTTCCCTTGAATACTACGTTAATTGTGTTTATATTATCGCTACACAACACTTTCACAATGTCTGATCTTGCACCATATTAATTGTGGTTAGAAAACTAGCTACATGTATGTTATATGGCTCTATATAAAACCTGTGCTTTTTCACTATATAGAAATATTTAATTTGTGTACTTAAAAACTATGCAAAACGTTTTTTTACATGAAACTATATTGTTGTGAATTCTAAAAACATGTTACACTGTAGCAACTGATCATTTGTACTGTTGGGTAGTAGTAGAAGAAAACTGATATTAACTAACTCATTTATCATGAGTTATCATTTATAATAATGTTATCTTAGATGTATAGAGGTAGTCATGTACTTTTCAGGTTTACATTATTTCGTTTGTAATAAATTGTACCTATAACTTCTATTTAAAAAGTCACAACACTTTCGAACTTTTATGTCAGGTGCTATTAAAACATTATTTTTACAGTTTTGAATGTTGTATGTTTTGTATTATACTCAATCTATTAGGAAAGAAACAAGCTGCTATTACTACATATAATATTAATAATTAAATATTGTTTAAAATTAGAAATCTCTTGAAAATTGTACAACCTAAACTTATGTAATATATTGATACTTATTGTAGATTTGTGATCTGTAAACTTCCATTCTAATTGTTTTATAGTGTTTTCATATATATATTTATATATATTTCACCTTATTAACAAAGGTAAAGATCTTTGAAATATATAGACGTATATTTTTTACAAATTAATAAGTATTCTAAATTTATTTATTTGAATGTATGTCATTTTTATCCTTTCTTAAAACAGTCATGTAAATTGTAAACAAAACACAGTTGTCTTTTCTTATGTGATTGGGTTTCCTTTTTATTTAATGGTCTAAACCGCTGAAACAACGAAAATGTATGCTATATAATCGCATGATAGGTGGAAGATAAAATCGTGTGCTTTATTAATTTGTCCTGCATTACAAGTTACACTAATATTGTGACTACTTTGTGATGCACTCCTATCTATTTTATACTTTTTTTTTCAACTTGAATATAATTCATGCCAAAGAGATATTTGAAACCATCAGTACTTATAGAAATCTAGTAATTACAAAATTAAGGAAATACAAAGTCAATTGTATGTTTCATAAAACCTTTATTAACAACTATGGTTTCTGGAAAACTATGGTCATTAAAACATGAAGTTTTGGTGAAACTTACTGTGTTTTTTTACCCAATTCTCTAATTGTGGCAATGTTTGAAGTGTCCTCTTTTGATTATTTAATTTTTGAAATCTTGTAGTTTATTTTAGAATATTTTTTTGTTTCATTGCTGTGGTTTTGTTTTTGGATATGTTTGCTATGGTTGCAATGAATTAAATTGATTTTGAGAAACAGTAGGTGTGATGTGCATATATATATATATATATTTGCTACCTGAGGTTTAAAGAGGATGTCTACTTTGTAACATGTGTGACAGATTTGTATTGTGAAGAATACATTGTGCGAGATTTGTAACAAGTTTGGATGGTTTGGATTTTCATTATGTAAAATGTGTGACCTTGTGCATAGAGAAGTAATCATTTTAACCAAAATGATTTTAAAAGGAAGATTCATCAGGTTTACTATTATAAAGGAAGGCCAATTTTTCAAAAATATTCGAGTTATAGGGTTTTATATTTTTGTCTTTGATTTTAATTTTTTGAACCTGTGTTTCCTTAGCATCACAGATATATAGTAGGTGTATGTGGATAGTATTTTTACTGTATAAGATGTGGGATAGCTGAGTATGAAGTGGACTTCTGAAGTATGCATTGTATGAAAGATATGTTTGGAGTGGATTTCATGTCATATAAGGTGTGTGATGTTTGAGAAGAGGGAACTTTATATTATTTAATATGTGTTATTCCTTAAATTGTAAGGCCTGGCATGGCCAGGTGGTTAAGGCACTTGACTTGCAATTTGAGGGTTGCAGGTTTGAATCCCCATCACATCAAACATGCTTGCCCTTTCTGCTTTGGGGGTGTTATTATTGTTACAGTCAATTCCACTATTCATTGGTAAAAGAGTTGGCCATGGGTGGTGATAACTAACTAACAACCAAGACCTGCAGTTTTGCATTGTTAAATTAGATATGGCTAGTGCAGATAGCCCTCGTGTAGCTTTGTACAAAATTCAAAACAAACCAAAGCATACCAAACCTTAAATTGTAGTAGTGTTTAAAGACAAGAAGGTAACAAAGTCTTAACTGATAAATGCTTAAATTAGTGAGACTCACAAATTCATAATTATTCTGTTACAATTGTTTCATAGAATTTCTTGTTTGGAAAGTGTGATTCATGTGTAACTTATGCCAAGTGTGAAGACAATGCTGGTTCACTCAAGTGCCCTTTCTTGGTGCTGTTAAGTCTGAAAAATGGCTTGTGTTTTAATAGACAAAATTTTATATATATATTTATACATTGTTATATTTCAAATGATTCTTTTTATGATTCTATTCTGTAATTATATGAATAATTCTTGGATTGACCTGTATTAACCTTTTTGTAAGTTTGAGTGATTAAGATTGCTAATTCTTAATTTTATGCAGAATGCAGCAAAAAAATAATATATCCATTTCAATTTGTGTTAATGGTAAGAGAACATGTACACCCATGTGCATCAAAAACTCTATTAAACCTTATTCTACAACTACTGCCAGGTATATCTCAATTATGAAACTAGGAAATAAGTTAGTTACATTGTAAAAACATAATTCACTTATATTTGGAAGGGATTCTTCCTAAATATTTTGATCTTTATCTGAGAAAATCTAATATTTTGTCACATAGCAGAAGCAAAAAACGCTCGTTAAATGATGGTCATCATTGACTTTTTACTTTAAAATTAGAGATGAAGCTGCCTCAGTCTGATTTACTATTTTTATTGTATTTTCTTTGAAAACGTACGTGTATATATAAGTATGTACATAAAAACACACACGAAATTACTTTTTATATAGCGGTAAAAGCATGCTGATGGACCCTAACGTAGACGTAAAGATAAAAAGTTGTTTAGATAAATTGTTTTTAAAGAGTTGTGGTAAGGTTAGTTGTACTACTAGTATTCATTTTAATAGATAACATAGCTCAAATTTCTGATGTTACTTGAAAGCACTATACAACAATCAACTTATTAAGTATTCATAACTTTAACCATTGTACAGATAATAGGAATCAAGCTATATAAAAGGAACCAATAAAATAACTGGTCGTTTCCTTTGTGCCCTAAAATTTTGTAAAACTTGTGATTGTTAAATATTTATCGTTATAGTTTTGTGTTCTGTACCTTGCAATAATATATGCATCTACCATTAAAACCTAATCAATGTAATCAACATCGATCTCCCAGCTTTTTAGATTTTGACATTCAAGTTTTTAGCACGTGTTTCAATTTCGTTATTTTTACTATTGTTTATAAACACATTGTAATTGTGAATTTCAGCAGGAATGTTGATAATTATTCTTAAAAGAAGGTTGTTGACTCTTGTGTTTTGAAAATAACTTTCACAATAAATAAATTGTAAACGTTATATTTCTTTACTGAATCTTTCCACACGTTATAGTTGTAAAGTACTGAACTTTAGTTTTAATACGAATGGCGTTTGTGCAAATGATGTCATAGGAACGTGATAAGGGAACTTTGTGTGTGTGTGTTTTTACTATGCTTGTTTAAAGTTTACTGATGCTTTTGGGTTTTTTTTTGTTTAGGAATTTCGCACAAAGCTACTCGAGGGCTATCTGTACTAGCCGTCCCTAATTTAGCAGTGTAAGACTAGAGGGAAGGCAGCTAGTCATCACCACCCACCGCCAACTCTTGGGCTACTCTTTTACCAACGAATAGTGGGATTGACCGTCACATTATACACCCCCACGGTTGGGAGGGCGAGCATGTTTGGCGCGAACCCGCGACCCACAGATTACGAGTCGTACGCCTTACGCGAATGGTCATGCCAGGCCACTTACTGATGCTACTTGTTTATTACGTTGTGCGCAGTGATGAGGTTTTGTATGCTTTTGATTACTTAAATTCAGATGAAAAAAATGCCGTATAAAAATCCTAATTAGTACCAATTAAATGCAGTGATTTAACTTCAAATATAAACATTAAAATTCTTTGTTTCTTATATTACATGGGTAATAAATTCTGTTATTTACCTCTGAAAAATCATGGTTCCCTCTTCAAAGCCAACTACTTGTCACAAATTGAATACAGCTAAAACCTTATGCAGTACTATTAAGATATAGCCATAAGAGGTAAATTAAATTTTGAGAAAAGAAGTTAAATCCGTTTTCGTTTGTACAAGTGTTTCAGTATTGGATATTTTTTTGTGAAAAACTACACAAATTAATTCACCAAACCTGAACTTTAGGCTGACCACGTGGTTAGGGATACTCGACTCGTAATCTGAGGGTCACGGGTTCGAATCCCCATCACACCAAACACACACCTCTTTTCAGCCGTGGGACGTTACAACGTTCCAGTTAATCACATTATTCGTTGGTAAGAGAGCAGTAGGTAGTAATAATTAACTGCCTTCCCTATGCTCTTTCACTGCTAAATTAGGAACGGCTAACGCAGATAGCCCTCGTATAGCTTTGTGTGAAATTTAAAACCAACCAAACAAATCGTGATTTAAAATTAAATCATCAACCGAACAAATGAGTTTTTATATGTCCTGTAAATGCTTGATAAAAGCGTTTGCATGATATTTCGCTTAATGAAAACATGTTTAATGAGATGTTTTATTCGTAGACTTTTCGAACTTTAGTTGCCTTTGCTTTTTATTTTAAACTTGTAATGGCCATATTCTTCCACATCTGCAATAATTATTTCTTCCTGGTTTCCCTTGGGAGAATTCTTGGCTCTTATTCCAGACAGACCTTTGCGTGCAGTTGTTGGCAAAAAAAAACCACGTTATTCTTTCAAACATCTGTTATATTATGATTTATTTCTCCTATTCTGTGTAACTACCAGCTAACTGATCGATCATTTTAGTTCTTTCTAGACTACTGTTAGAAGCAGTTAACGTCTTAATACTGCATGACCTAGTTAGTAATTTATCTGATGGATTTAAATTACATGCCAACTGTAAAACTTCAATTTAAAAGTACTTTTACTTTGCTTCAACCTGATCCTTAAACGTTCATCTGCTATGGTATCTATAAATTTGTCATGTACCTACGAATCCATAACTTCAAGAGGAACATCTGTATAAGATAATTAGGCGAGCTTTTTCAAATCATTTAGAAGTTCGGCCAAGGTCTAGTCTGTCGTTATCATCTTATTCGCGAGCTGTGCATTAAGTACTCCTTTCTAGTGCTACACTTCTTGCCTTATGTATAAGACAGTAACCAAATATATATCAAACATTTGTTTGATATTTGTAACAGATTTTAACATGAAGGTTGTGAACTGTTGTAAAAGTTGGCCCTTTCAGATGGGCAACAAGTTGGATAACCTGTCGTTCACCA
The DNA here is from genome assembly GCA_011833715.1 of Carcinoscorpius rotundicauda. Classification (NCBI taxonomy): domain Eukaryota; kingdom Metazoa; phylum Arthropoda; class Merostomata; order Xiphosura; family Limulidae; genus Carcinoscorpius; species Carcinoscorpius rotundicauda. The sequence goes on from CM022393.1 coordinate 29,245,429, forward strand.
TTCCACCCTTTCACTCTGGAAGTGTTTCAAATCTGAGACTCCTACGATTTCTATGGTACTGTCCCATCATAGTCTGTATTACTTGATGTTGAACTGACCATCTAAATTCTGGGATCGGACTTAGTAGTGCCATGGCTGAAACAACCCTGAAAGGTCCTTTGCTAACACACGACACAGTAACAGTGAAAATAGGTGCAGTAGAAGCGAGTTCTATCCGTATTTTGTAATTGAAGTTTTTGAGTCAATGCAGAAAAATGAATGGCTCATTTAATCTTCACATTTGGTAATTAATGTTCCAAATGTTTCATGCCACCCAATGGCTCAGCGGTATGTCTGCGGACTTACACGCTAAAATCCGGGTTTCGATACCCGTGGTGGGCAAAGTACAGATAGCCCATTGTGTAGCTTTGTGCTTAATTCAAAACAACAACCAAATGTTTCATTTTTTAACTGATTCTATTTTGTATCCAGTTGATGCCTTTCTTATTCATACTTTGTTTTGAATTCATTGATTTGTCATTACAGCTTTTCAATACTTCAGTCTTATTCTTGTAAGTTTTTGTATACCTCCAGCAGCTTCAAAAGTAAAATTAATGTTCGAAATTTAACTTTAAACAGTATGTTTTTTTTTATAATTCTTATCTTATTTCTTAATGTTACTTTGTTTTTCATCTCTTACTTCTTGATTCTCTTTTTAATTTTGTATAATTCTTTTTACATTTTTGTATCGCGTTCTTTCCAATGTTCTTTAAATGGCTTCTGTGTTGTTATTCGTATTGATTATTTTTGTTTTACCATCTGTAACGTGTTTTCTAACTCATTTTGTGCCCTTATAATTATTTTGAATGAAAGTTAACGTTCTATATTCATATATGTAAAAACGGCTGGTATGGGAAGAGGAGCGAATGACATTTCGACCTTCTTCGGTCATCGTCAAGTTTTTGTGAACCTGACGACGACCGAAGAAGGTCGAAACATTGCTCGTCCGTCTTTCCATACCAGCCATTTTTACATATATATTTTTCTTTACAAGTGGGTTTACTCGTCATCACGGATATCGTTCTCTGTTATTTTCATCAGATTAATATCCTATTTCTGACAAACAGATTGTAGCCCTAGTCTTTCGTTGGCGAGCTCTTTTAACCTTTGTGATTTAAATAATTCAAAGTTAGACTCGGTAAACTTTTAACGAATTACTTTATTTTCTCCTTGCTCTGTTGGCCCGGCATGGCCAAGCGTGTTAAGGCGTGCGACTCGTAATCTGAGGGTCGCGTGTTTGCATCCCCGTCGCGCCAAATATGCTCGCCCTTTCAGCCGTGGGGACGTTATAATGTACGGTCAATGCCACTATTCGTTGGTAAAAGAGTAGCCCCAGAGTTGGCGTTGGGTGGTGGTGACTAGCTGCCTTCCCTCTAGTCGTACACTGCTAAATTAGGGACGGCTAGCACAGATAGCCCTCGAGTAACTTTGTTCTAAATTCAAAAACAAACAAACAAACCTCCTTTCTCGTTTCTATTGTATTGAACACATATACAGTCGTAAATTGTTCTAAGCCTACTTTTTAAATGACGTCCAAAACTGATGATAATATGACTAACGTGAAATTAAATCAAGTTACCCTCGCAAAGTAACTCAAAAACTGCACAGGCTAACACAATGATTCTCTATTATCTTGAAAAACACTACACGGTTCGCAACTATACTCCATTTATAATCTAGCGTCGAATGTAGTAGTAGAAAAGAATAGACATCACATTCTCAGGGGTTTATGTGTTTGCTTTCACGTTGTACATCTTGAGACTCACCGATGTATAGTTGTTTGTATATTAAAATGCATTTATGCTAAGAAAGGAAATTGTGTGTATCCACCTTGTTGGCAAATATGATATATTTAATACATATTAACATTTAATTAATTTTTAAATAAGATTTCTGGTGTCTTGTTTGTTTTTTTGGAATTTCGCACAAAGCTACTCGAGGGCTATCTGTGCTAGCCGTCCCTAATTTAGTAGTGTAAGACTAGAGGGAAGGCAGCTAGTCATCACCACCCACCGCCAACTCTAGGGCTACTCTTTTACCAACGAATAGTGGGATTGATCATCACACTATAACGCCCCCACGGCTCGAAGGGCGAGCATGTTTGGCGCGAACCCGCGACTCTCAGATTACGAAGCGCACGCCTTAACGCGCTACGCCATGCTAGTCCCTTTCTGGTTTCTTAAAATAGCAATATGTAACATAATAAATCAAAGGCTTATGTCCGAGATCTGAATCAGAGACAAAATTTGTTCTAAATTGAAATTTAAATCTTAATTCAATCTATATTTATCAGAGCGAAGAATATATGATTGTGTCTGATTATTAAGGTTTACTGGGTTCGAAGAAGTTGTCCGAACCGTGGAATGACTTGCTGAAAAGAGTTCATTATTATTATAAAGCAGAAGAAGCTTATGCTGCTTTCTCTCTTGAAGATTATACAGATTATTATAAGGTTAAAGCAGCTACCTTCAAAACATACAAGTTTATACTGAAGGCTTATTGTCAAAAGTTTTGAGGTTATTGCAAGCAATATAGCCTAACTTATATGGAATTTGTATACGAAAAAGAGATTTATTTTGATCGATGGCGTAATTCTGTGCACAGTAAAAACAGTTTCGACAAATTAAAACAATAATGTCTAATTGAGGAATTTAAAAGCTGTACAAGTGAAAACCTCAAAGCTTATTTGGATGAAATGAAAGTTGAAAACTACAGGAAACAGCTGGTTTTTCACATAGAACCACTTTTAATAAAATGAAATTCTTGTTAGATCAGCAAAAACCTGTATCTGCTTAATCCATTAAAGTTGACAATTCTTCTAAAAATTTCAGTTCCTTTAGTTCAAAGCCTTCTGACAGCCAGCTTAAAACTTTATCAAAACCATCAAGACATGTCTGCCATTTTTGTAAAAACAAAACAAAACTTGGTCATGTTATATCTGATTATTGTTGTTTGAATCCCGTAGTTTATTGACCAGTTGTGGTTTACCATAGTTATAACTTATTAGGCTTATAGATACTGACTGTAGCTGACCACAGTTTTTTGTATCTTGCGTGCTAATTAAAAAAACTTTTTCGCAACAACAGTATCAGTCATTAGCATTACATACAGACATAGTAAATTAATGATTTTTACTTTTGAGAATCTTCTACAAATTTAGAGAACAGGCGGGACCTGCACAACACATATTTAACAAAAAGCATCACATGCACTAAACTAAAATAAACGTATAGTATTAAATCCGTTAGATTGCCTGATAGAGCACAATCTCAAGTGGAAGTATTTGTAGACAAGTACAATAGTTATTAGAACTAGTAAGCGTAAAAGTTTACTTGTTGTCTACTTTCTATTCATATTTTGAATGATATTAACTCATATTGATATTATTAAGAATTCTACCTCAACGTTAATTACAAAGTAACGATGAGAAAATATGTTATTAAGGAATCTTTGGAATAATCTTATTCTAATACTAATGTTATTATTAAAAGTATAAAATAAATTCTATATTGAATTTAATTGTGATTACATAATTACGAGAGCATTGAATGTAAACTATAACTTCTGAAAATATTCTTTCCACTTACTTTGAAAAATATCGCCAATTAATTTCATATTTTAGTTGTTTAACATAGTGCACCATTTGAGACTCGCCATGGCCAAGTGGTTAGAACGCTCGACTCCCAATCTGAGTATCACGGGTTCAATTTCCTATTACACTAAACATGTTCGCCTTTTCAGCAATAGAGTATTATACCATGACGGTTAATTTTACTATTTGGTGGTAAAAGAGTATCTCCAGAGATGGCGGTGGGTGGTGATAACTACTTACCTTCCCTCTATGTTTACACTACTGAATTAAGAACGGCCAGCGCAGATAGCCTTTAGGTAACTTTGCGTGAAAATCAAAGCAAACAAACTTGTAATGGAGTACGCCTGAAAATTTTGCCTAGTTTGCCATGTGTTTTAAATAACTAAACAATATTTCTTTGCGTACTTTGAATAAATAGAAGTAACATTTCAACCATATCAGGTCGTTCGCAAGCTGGAAACATTTGCATTTTATTCAATTACTTTGTAAAAGGACATGAGAAAATTATCTCACGTTGTAGTTTACTAACATATATTAGATTAGAATTATATTGTATACAAAATCTAATGTGTTTTTGTGACAATCCTTTCACCACATGCTATAGGGTAGTTTATGCTTAGACATTGTACTGTTTGTGATAAGTGAAAACATAATGCAATATTTTCACACGTTAGATTATTAAAGTACTTATAATTCTTTTGTGCATCGAAGTGTAAATATCTTCGTTTTAGCTTTTGCCTAAAGTTTCAATATGATTCAAGTATTTTCATTTTTTATTTCAACACAGTTCCAACAAAGATAAAAACAAAAGCTGGATCCCGAATAGCGTTTATTACAAAACAGTAAAAGTAATCTAATATTCTTTGCATTGCTTGTTAAATAAATTTTGCACAGTTATTTATTTCGTGAGCCGTAATTTTTTTAGGTGAATAATCTTACCATAATGGAGCAATGGCATGGCCATTTGCTTATATATTTATGTATTTATTTATGTGATCGAAATGATTAATATAATGGTGCCCCCTGTTGTGCGTAAATACGGCGAGATCTCAACGCCAGAAGTGGTAGTTAAAGCTTACAGAATGTGGCGCCGTCTATTGAATCGCACTACAAACAAAAATCCATACAAACGTTGTTGTTGTTGTTTTGAATTAAGCACAAAACTACACAATGGGCTATCTGTGCTCTGCCCACCACGGGTATCGAAAGCCGGATTTTAGCGTGCAAGTCCGCAGACATACCGCTGAGCCACTGGGGGGCCCATACAAACGTTTCACACTCTTCTCAGGATTGGAATACGACTTCGTTAAGACTGCACGTGATGGTTTGATTATATCTTTACGTAAATTTTAAATGTAAAACCAAAAACTGGAGTTCTTAAAAATTATCTTTTTTTCAATAAAATGTAGCAAGTTTGATATATTAAAAGAATACAGTTTATATCAGTAAAAATTATGAAAATTTTTAGCTCTGCACATTGAACTATTTTGATGTATGATTAAGTAGCACAATCCGAACACTTTTACTATGCAGTATTTACCAGAAAAAAAAAATGCTTTTTTTGAGAAAATGTTAATTTTTTGCAAATTTTCTAATGATGTATGGATACTACGATTACTAATTATGAGAACAAACAGCCACCCGCAGAACTGGTTTCTACTAATTATGGTAAGATGCTAAAAATCAATTGGAAAAAAAATCACTTAGTTCCTAATAAAATTAGCGCGATCAACTATCGAGATGACGTTGTGGAAATGTTCACAAGACGAGGAAAACTGGTTGTCATGTGAACAAAGAAGATGCAACCAATGTAACCGGGAGGAAACAGTTATCGATCATATTTTAAACACTCATACATGAGGAACAATCCAACATGAAATTCAATAATCAAAGGGTTGGAGGGAAAGAGACTAATTGGTGGAAACAGTTACTGCAGAATGAACCGGGGGTAATATTTGTGAACATATTTTAGCATATAGAAAATGAAGTAATGAACGATTTTTATTATAGAACGTAATAACATCGCTTTAAAACTTGGTACGTCTAAACAGAAAACATTCGAAACGTGTGGTGCGAAACTCAGAAAATAAATAAACAAATACACTGAAAAAAATGCTACCTGCAAGTAAGTAAACAGCTAATAGAAATAAAAAGTAATTTTAAACCGAACATCTTAATTTCAGTTCTGTCTCAGAGTGAATGAAATGCTACACTTATGTAAAAATAAGGAGAGATAAAGATAGATCAGAGTATCTTAATTCAAGTTCTACTTACAGTGAGAGAAATATTGAGGAGAGGAAAGCAGTAACATCCCTCCCATCCTGTGGCATGTCTGCGGACTTGCAACTCCATAAACCGGATTTTGATTCCTGTGTTGAGAAGAGCACAGATCGCTCATTGTATAGCTTCGTGCTTAATTACATACAAACAAACAATAGCAGCACATGGAAACGGAAAATGGAGTTAAAGAACATTCTGACTGACTGAAATGTTTTCTTGTAATCAGTAGAATAAACATATAAATTGCTTTTAATAATTGTCTTTATCATTCAAAAACAGCGATATAAATGTATACATAAATAAAACCTTTAGGCGATTAGATGACATGGGGAATCCAGAAAAAAAATGTTTTCATCTCTCAAAATTTGTTTTTGAATTTCGCACAAAGCTACTCGAGGGCTCTCTCTGGTAGCCGTCCCTAATTTAGCAGTGTAAGACTAGAGGGAAGGCAGCTAATCATCACCACCCACTGTCAACTCTTAGGCCACACTTTTACCAACGAATAATAGGATTGACCGTAACATTATAACGCCACTATGACCGAAAGGGCGAGCATGTTTGACGCGACCATTAGATTACGAGTCGCATGCCTTAATACGCTTGGCCATGCCGGTACCGCGGTTTGGAATTAAATCCTGTTTTAATATCAAAGTGAATGATGTCATGATCAGTCTGATTAATTCTTTAAGCAATGGTAACATTTTTTTCATATTATTTGTTCGATTTCGCTGGTTGAAATCATTATTGAGAGTCACGTATATTTAGTTAACGTACTAACCGTTATAATTACTATTATTTAAAGTCAAATGGAACTGTTTGTGTTATGCGAGGTGTAATTATTCTTTTTGACGACTTTCTAATAATTCTGATCACGTTTCTTGGAGAAAGTTTCAGTGATTTTTGTGGATCTAAATTGTTACGTATTTTTTACGTTTTATGTTCTTCGTAGACTAAACGCAACAGAAAAACACAGATAACAGCTTGTATAACTAATTACACTAAACTATTAAAAAATATAACAGATATAACATAAATTATATAATAACAGTGACAGATATTAAGTTATAGCATTCGAAATTAATTACAAAACAAAATAATACTAGTTTCAAACTTCAAAATTAATGACAATACAAAATGGTACTGGCCTGTATCTAATATAATGATCTAAAATGAAAGTCTCAAATTCCAGTTTAGGGTGTGAATTTGGTCCCACGAAGAAATTCCGAAGCTTAAATAAAGAAGTTCAGAAACAGTTCACAGTTCAATAAATTCGCCGACTCTCAGCACAAGCAGTAATTCAGATGAATCGTAGAGATTGACGAAATAAAATCACAGCTTCCGTAGATCTAACTTCAGTCACAAATCCAAGTTGAATAATCACAGCAAACACTTAATCTTTCTCAAATAACTGACTCTCTTCTTTTGAAATAAAACTAATGTCTGACTCTCCTTTTTCTTGTTCGAATAAAACTGATGTCTGAATCTCCTCTCTCTCTCGCATCTTCGTCTGTTTATATATTGTAGGCCTAGACCCCTCGAATAACCGACAAATTTCTACAGGTCTCCAGAGCAATCCGTTCTTGCACGAGACTACACGTCTAGACACGAAGTCGCCAGCACTTCATTTACAAACATATGATTGGTCTACTTAATTCAAGAAAATTCTAAAAGTAACCCTAAATGAATAACAACATATTAGTTTAAACTTCGAAACAATAATATAAATATGGAAAAATGAATAATAGAAATGAAAATCCAAACACAACACGACATGCCGTCGTTTACAAAATATTTACACATTTACATAACAAAATGCTAAACAAATATTTGACTACAGTTGAAGGATGGAAACGTTTTTGTACCGTAGAACAATTAATTTTAGCATAAACAAAAATATATTCAACATTGGTAGTCTTCTTTCTATAAATATATAAGTTGTTGTTTTTTAATTTCGCGCAAACCTACTCGAGGGCTATCTGTGCTAGCCGTCCCTAAGTGAGCAGTGTAAGACTAGAGGGAAGGCGCTAGTCATCACCATCCACCACCAACTCTTGAGCTACTCTTTTACCAACGAATAGTGGGATTGACTGTCACATTATAACGCTCTCACGACTGAAAGGGTGAGCATGTTTGGTGTGATAGGGATCGAAATCGCGACCCTAAGATTATTTTATAAACAACAGGAAGTGTATGTAACAACGCTTTCCAACATAAAATATTCATACGCTTGGATCATAATCATAAAGATATGCTTGAAATTTATTTTTGTGTATCCTAGTTTTTTCCCATTTTCGCCATTAAACACGATGAAAAAAACGAGGCACCAAATGTATCAATCGTTTAATAATATTAAACACTTCAATCAGATTATCACAGCTGTTATCAAAACAAAATTCAGATGTTACTATTTGAAATAGCCCAAAACCGAGTTAAATTTTCATTTAGATTTAGAAGTTAAATAAATATCGATACGTATTCAATTTATGTTACTTACTAACAAGATCGATACCCAAAGTTTCTTCTTCAATAAAAATATATTTTAATATTTAACATGAAAAATTAACACAAGTTACAAAAACAGATATTATAAGTAATGATTTTTGAACAATATTTTTACAAACTCATAAACAATATTGAGTCTTTTATTTGTTCTGGTACTGGATACTTTATCGAGGATTCATAATGAGCAAATCAAATTTGCGTTGATATAGGCATAATTCACTTTCGGGGAGCTAGCTAGTTTTACGTTTAATTTTCATAAAATTACTAATGTCCAATATGAATTCACTGAAGCTTAAATGTTTGTGATGTTGGAAATCTGTAAACGTTCCCGGTCAATATATCTCAAGTTCCCGGTTAATAATAGTTAATTTTAGTTATAGCTTTCGAAGTTTATAATATACCAACTGTAGCAAACCGGTAATATATACCGTCTTTTGGCGCGGTCGCGGGCTCGAATCCCTTTTCTTTTCCAAACATACTCTTCATTTTAGCCGTGGTGCGTTATAATGTGATGGCCAATCCCACCATTCGTTGGCGAAAGAGTAGCCCAAGAGTTGGCGGTGGGTTGTGAAGACTAGCTGCCTTCCTTCTAGTCTATCACTGCTAAATTAAGGACGGTAGCGCAGATAGTCTTCTTGCAGTATTGCACGAAATCCAAACCAAACCAAAAACGATGAATTTTTGGTTACATTACACTACTAGTGAACGCCAAAAAATGTCGAAACGTAATTCTCATATACCGATTCCATAGCGACTTCATATCGACTGCGTTTGTCATCACTTGACTTATCGGTGCTATTCAATTAACAGCGTGACACTCTAGCAACTAGACTGTGTTCAGTCTTCTACTTTCAAAACCTTTAAGTCTGCTCTTACAGCTGCGAGATAGAAATCACTGTATTTACGTCATATGCTTCTTGTGAAACTAGTGTACATTAGATAATATTCCGACCTTATGCTTCGAGCGTTGCTGCACATTGGCTTGTACATATATATATATATACACACACACATAATTTAATTTCTAGGCTTATCATTGATCTGAGTGGCTACAGTAATGTGTAAATCAATAAATCGTATTAACGTCTCACAGCTCTGGAAGAAACATGATAAGAAACCTCGGGGAGAATGTTAACATCGAATGTTTAACTAAAACCAAAGCAAAATCGTCCGTGTCTTACTTTTAAGCATGTCAAACATCTTAATACCTTAAAACAGTTGTCACCGGTGGAACGTCATTGCTAATCGCAATATTAAGCTCATCTGGAATTGTTTCCCACAGGACTTCTGGAAGAGATAAGAATAAATGAAGAGCAACAACAGCGTATCATCCTCTAACTAGGATTATTCGACATTTTAGTAACCATGGTTAGCTCGTTTTAGGTTTAACCTTTATAAAGTGATGTATTCAAGTTGATATTCGCCAGCGTTATTTAAAACTGTTCTTTGAATTTAATACAGTGTTTGTTGGTTCATCACTGGAACCTAAACAACTCAAATACGTACTAATCAAATGACATGGGGAAATGATACGATTTATATTACAGTTTCAATTCTGTTTGTCTTGAATAGCTAGTTAGGCACGTGACAATGTTGCTAATCTTTTACATTCCGTGGTTGCACTTTTTTTTATATATGGTAAACAATGAAACAGAATCAAATAAGTTTTTTTTTAATTTCGCGCGAAGCTACTCGAAGGCAATCCTCGGCTATCGAGCCGTCCCTAATTTAGCAGTGTAAGATTAGAGGAAAGGCAGCTAGCCGTCACCACCCACCGCCAACTCTTGGGCTATTCTTTTACCAACGAATACTTGGATTGATCATCACATTATGACGCCCCCACGGCTGAAAGGGCGAGCTTGTTTGGTGCGACGGGGATTCGAACTCGTGATCCTCAGATTACGAGTTGAACACTTTAACCCGCTTGGCCGTGCCGGGCCATATTAAATGAGTTATTCTGTAACACGTGAAAGTAAGATTGGAAGAGTCCTCTGGTGACATCCACGACTTATTTGATAAAACGTTAAAGAATAAGAACGTATTTTTAAGAAAAAAAATTATAGGATTGAAATTTACAGATCCAATTCTGTGTTGTTTTTTTTTCATATAGCAAAGCCACAAAGGACTATGTGCTCAGCTCTCCGAGGGGAATCGGACCCCTTGTTTTAGCGATGTAAATCCTGAGACATACCTCTATACAAGCGGGGAGGAGATCCAATTCTATAAACTTATTTGATAATTTTAAAAATAGGTATTGTATAATATGGACAAAACATTCGAAGGTGACAGAAAATTGGTTGTTTACGCTCAACTTATTGTGAAAACAAAATGTTATTATCAATTTTTAAGTTGCATAAGAAATTAAGTTTTTGCAAAGTTTAATATTGGTTACAGTATTGATGTCCAAAGGTTGAAAAGTACTTCCTGTTAAATTAAAGCATTTAAACTATAAAATAGCCTAACATTAAACGTGTTTACTAATAAGATCTTAAAAGTAGTTGATATAAAATGTGTAAAGAGTTAAAACATATATTTTAGTTAAAAATTTATATCTGTCTAAACAAGGTTGAGTGTGTAGCACTCTGGGTTTTGCTTATGTTACCGAAGAAATATATATACTATTTTGCGATGAAAATGAAGTTACAACCCAATTAAACATATAATTATTTCAAGCACATTTCTTTTTTTCACAGTTCAAATAAATTAAGTTTTATTGTCTTGGGATATTTGTCACACGTGCGAGCGCTTGACTTGTGTATCGCACTTTACAAATCTAGACACAATGTACAATAAAGACAACAATACCAGTATATCAAACTACTGTTCTGGTGTGTTTTCGATTAGACTTCCAATATTGATCTATACGGTAATCTAAAGAGAACTAAATTTTTTTAGACTCATCAATTTTTGGTAAAAAGGTGACACTGGTATATATACACTTCTTTACCATCCCTTGGTTATATGATGATGAAAATTACATCTTTAACTTGTATTATCTTGAAGTGTATCTAGATCTCAGCTATATATTGATTAAAGCCTACTTGAAAGGAACCTACATTTGGAAAAACTGGAAAAACGACTGGAAAAACAAACATTTTAGAAAAGAAATTATTTTCGTAATTAGTCACTAGAGGACACTTTCTTAATATTACATATATATATTTTTTTTGTTTTCGGAATTTCGCACAAAGCTACTCGAGGGCTATCTGTGCCAGCCGTCCCTAATTTAGCAGTGTAAGACTAGAGGGAAGGCAGCTAGTCATCATCACCCTACGCCAACTCTTGGGCTACTCTTTTACCAATGAATAGTGGGTTGACCGTCACATTATAACACCCCCACGGCTGGGAGGACGAGCATGTTTGGCGCGATTCGGGCGCGAACCCGCGACCCTCATATTACGAAGCGCACGCCTTAACGCACTAGGCCATGCCAGGCCCACATATATATATATACATCTATACACAAGACTCCATGATATTTAATAATTAATAAACCTCAATAAATGAATATTTTTATATGTTAATACCAACAGAAAATACTATGGTATACTGGTCAATAAAGAGTATATGCACAGAAACTTTGTGATGTCCTTCAGAAGGTCTACGCATCTCTCGTGAACCACGAATGTGGTTCATAATAGGGATCGCAGATGAAATGCTCAAACTCTAACCGAACATTTGAGCAAAAAAACACCCAAAAGAGCAGACTTGTTTTTGAAAGAACACTCAAACCTTACTTTTCAATAGTTAAGACCACCAAAACATTGATAATAAGCAAAACGAGTGACTTTAGGATTGTAGATAAAAATCAATATTTTTGATATTTCTTCATAATATGGATACAACAAAAAAGTTAGCACCAAAACATAGACAGATATACCTAGTTTTATTACCTAGTTTGATTCAAATTATTTCTGTACTTTATACAATCGCTATTCCCCTTTCTTTAAATTAACAACTTTTATTAAGCTTATATAATAAGATTCAATGTTTGTAAATTGTGTGTGTCACGCCATTCCTCCTAATCCTCTGGCCGTATAGGCACGGCATGGCCAAGTGGTTAAGCCACTCGACTTGTAATCTGAAGGTCGCGGATTCGAATCCCCGTCACATCAAAGGTGTTCGCTCTTTCAGTCGTGGGGGGCATTATAATGTGACGGTAAATTCCATTATTTGTTGGTAAAAGAGTAACCCAAGAGTTGGCGATGGGTAATGATAACACAGCTGCCTTCCCTCTAGTCTCACACTGCAAATTTAGCGACGTCTAGCGCAGATAGTATTAAACTTGAATTAGAGTGGTCCTGGAAATGTGGACTTTAGGTCCATGGGTTAGCTGTCTTCAAATAATATGCGTACTTTATACACGTATAACAAATAGGTCACATTTTCTTTGTTTGGTTAACATAATGACATGTTCTTGAAACTTGTTTTACAAAATTAAACAGTTGTTAACTTATGAGAAAAACAATCAAACAGTGATATAAAGCTACATCATAAAAATGTTCATAAGGTTACCTTGTTAACTCACCTTTAGAAGAAGGAAAACCGCATAAATTAGGGCTTCTTATATTTTGGTAACAAAGTAAAGGATTTGATTCTTTATGAAACTGTAAGGTGTGTATTGAAAGATTATTTTACTTTTTTATCTTTTGCCTGGTGGTTAGAACACTCGACTTGCAATCTGAGGGTCGTGGTTTCTAATCCTCATCACACAAAAACATGCTCCACCTTTAAGCCGTGGGATTGCTATAAAGTTTGATTGATACAATTATTCGTTGGTAAAAAGAGTAGCCGAATAGTTGGCGATAGGCAGTAATGACTAACTGCCTTCCCTCTAGCCTTATACTTCTAAATTAGGGACGTCTAGCGGAGGTTGTCCTGGTGTATTTTTGCGAGAAATGCGATTATTTTTCTTTTAGTTCAAACCAAAATATTTTTATGTTTAATTTTATGCTGTTTTTTCTAACAATAACTTATTCAAGTCCAGGTATATCTAATGCATTAATTTATAAGTTTTTTATCGTAAAATGTTATTTAATTTACAATGAAAGGATCTGCGATCTAAGATCCACACGTTTACTTTTATCACATTAGAGATCGTAACTTCTATAACATCCAGATCACCATCAGATTTCCATGTGATTTTTTTGTTAAAGTCAGCGCCAGTTTGATTCTTAGCCACGATTTTCATCAAAACATTGCTTGTAGTTAAGTACAATGGTCTATCTGTACTGTTCACACTGCAGGTTTCCAAATCCAATTTTTAGTATTAATACACCTAAACTTTTTACATCATAAACTCGTCTTCTTCATTGAGTTGCCAGTGTATTGTTTTTGTCTGTGTAGCTTATTTAAAAAAACAAAACTTTTTTCAAGTAGCTTATAAAGGTTGTGAGAAGCTTAACTGTGTTTGAAGAAGTTGACCAGGTACTCTTACTTACCAGCCCCAGTCTAAAATCAGCTCCTACTTCCACTTATCGACATTTTGATTTGAATATTAAATGCACTTTCATTCGTGTAATTTGAGCTTTAAGGAGGGTCGAATGAATCACGTGCTAGAAATACTTCTGATCAGTTAGTGAATTGTTTAAGGATGGATTATTTAATTATTTCTTATGAGCTTGTTTATTGTGAGAGATTGGATTATTTAACTACTCCAGATAAACTGGAGTATTCTGAAAAGTTGGATTGTTCTTGGTAATGGTGAGAGGGATGGACGTATCCAATCTTTACGATTATTGAAACACTCAACACATCTGTATATTGTTGTACCAGTGTTTGATATTCAACACATCTGTATATTGTTGTAGCAGTGTTTGACATTCAATACATCTGTATATTGTTGTAGCAGTGTTTGACTTGTGCCAAACTTTTAACCTATAAATTGTCCAAACTCAGTGTAGTTCTGTGTCCAAGGAATATTTAGTATAAAGATTAGAAAATAAATAACGATACTTATTGTGAGCACCTCCAACGTGTTTTTACCAAGTTATTTTATCGGAAAGTGAAAATCTTTCCTACACTCATTGGAAGCAGGTTTGCATTATGTATACTTGATCTATCTCTGTTTCTTCTTAAGCGCAAAGCGACAAGTAATAAAGAGAATAATTACAAGAATGGTTGGAGGAGCATCAGGGAATATCCAGGGGTCGATACTGGGGGAGCATACCCATTCTTTTGTAGTATTTGTGCGTTACATCACATATATATAAAGAAAAGATTGTTCTTGATTCGCTTTGTGAACACACGTAGCTCTGGTCAGTATGCTCTTGAGAACATTATTTATGCAGCAAGAAAAAAGGTTTATTCGGTGGAATTTGTAATGTGTATGTGTAATATTTATTTATGATGTATATATGTAATATTAATGTACAATGTGTACTTGTAATACTTATTTGTAATGTATATCTGTAATATGTATTTGTAATAGTTACTTATAATGTTTATTTGTAATTTGTATTTGTACGAAAATGTTTATGTTTCCTTTGCTGTGTCTCTCGAAGACTGTTAATCTATATTTGATTTTTGGTTTAACAGCTGGTTTATAACATTGCAATCTATATGTACTTCTATTTTTATATCACTCTCTTCTGTACACTGACCGTTATGATCAATTTGATATTTCATTTCCAAGCTGTGATTCCACATATCCAGGCGAAGTAATTTTTTTTACAAAACACCATAATTAAATTTATGTTTTTATATAATTTGCTTCATAAAACTTACATCCATCAATAAAGAATGGACGAAAAAATTATGCTTTCAAGTTTCGAAACTTGTATCAGAACACGAATCAACATAATCTTATCGCTCTTAACAAAAACTGATATATTTTAACCTCACATTATTTTAAAATAATACACTTTTTTTCTTCAAATACATTTATTTGCTTGACACTAACTTTGTACTGAAATATAGGTTGTATTTAAGTTGAGGGGTTGTTTAGGAATTCGTACAATTTAATATGAGTCAAAGGTTCGTATTCGTTGCATCTGTATAATGTTAATGACTGACATTGGCATACTAGAATTGTGGGATACCGCAGTAAATATTTAACAAGATGTTTCACTTTCTTTGTCATGTAGACGACCAACTTATGCAAGGAACTTTGAAGTCGGTCAGAATATAAAATATCAGTGCTTTCTGTGTTTGTGTAAACAAGGTTTTCTTTATTCTCTGCTTTATAAGTGAATTTCAATATCACGCTAGATTATTTCATATGTAAAATGACGCCGACTTTAAACGAAATACGGACTTTATTACGTGCAGTCATTTGAAGTTTGTGAAAAAAGGGAATTTTTGAATAAATATCTTAAAACATTTTGCATCATGTATAAATTAATTTTGTTCTTGTCTGTTAGTCTGCCGCTTGTACAGTGGTAAGTCTACGAATTTACAATGCTTAAAACAGGGGTTCAGTTCCCCTCGGTGGGCTCAGTGGCTTTGCTAAATGAAAACGCACACACATGCATTCTTGTCTGTTATCGTTTTTTTAAGAGCAAACCTGCACAATGGGCTATTATGCTGTGTCCACTGAAGAAATTGAAGTTTTCAGGGCTACCGCTTAGTCGTAAAGATGGGTTTTATTTATAAAGCCTATAAAATATGAAATGTAATAAGATGTTTTATTTTGATATCAATGTGTAATTTTAATTTTTTTTTAATAATGCATATTCAATACTATAGATGGAACCACTTACACATAAACGAGCACTTTGAATGTTTTATTCGTACTTTCTGAATAACTGTAGACCAATGAAATATTTTTTATATCAGTTTTAGTTATTTCTGTCTGTTTTAATGATGTTAATTGTTGCATCCAACATGCTGAATATTCAGTGACTGCTCCAGGATCAGTGTAACAAAGGCTCTTCCTGTTTCTTAGAGCATGAAATTTAATACAACCCAACAAGATAACGCCAACAAGATATTAATTTTATTGGTCTAGAAATCCTGCACGTTAACATCAGTTACTGGCGACTACTTTTCGTATTTTACAGAAGGCCTGTTAGTTGTTTCTTTTATGTGCTACAAAACGTTTCCGTTTGACAATAAACTGTCTGTGTGTGAGACTCACGCACATTGTTTTTGCTCTAAAATATAAGTGAATCAGTATAACAACGTGAATATTTCAGTACAAATCGTACACGGGTGAAGTTCACTGGAGAATGTATGTTGATAAGTCTAACGTAGATGTTTTGTTACAACTTGTATGTGAGTGAGATTTACATGGATTTTTTCACCAGAGAAATGCGTGGATAAGATTGACGAGGAACACCTACTAAAAATTATATGTGGTGAAACTAAAGTGGATTTAGAGTTTTAAATCGCATTGAAAAAGTTGTGAAGTAAATACAACCTGGGTTCAGGTTTTTCAGTATATTTTGTTTGTATTTGATTGTAAACTGAAGAAATAAGTTAAATTGATAGACGTCATTCTAAGCATGTACTGTTCATAAAATCAAGCTATACAATTAGTACTTCCCTAGAAGGTTGGCCTTTTACGAGTGAGAAAAGCAGTTTATAGTCAAAACATATTCCGTAAAAATGATTGAGGATAAAAACCCTCGTAAAAAAAAGACGGGAACAAAAATTTTAAAAGTTTTAAAAATATAAATTTAACTGTACTCTTGTGGTCGGCTTAAAGGTCGAATGGATGTAACAGGCGAATGCTCTGTCTTGTTTTAAACTGTATTTAATTTTAGCTTTTGACAGAATGCCTCGGATTAGGTGATTCATTTTTCCACACACAGAAAAAAAAGAGAACCAGGAGCCATAGATTTGTTAGAGCCTTGAATGCACATTGTAGTAAATTACCATGTATATGACATAGTTACATTGGCGTTTTAACAGTTTTTGTTCACGAATGTCTCGTTCTTGCATTATTCACTGAATCTCTTTCGCAGCCCACTCTCTCCATAGGGAACCCTAGCTGTGAAGTCAAGCATGACCTGTCCATAAGAGATCGATACCTTTCGCTTGTGATGTTTTATCTCTGACTCAAAGTGATTTTCACAAGTCCACCGCGAAACGGCCAGTACTCTGCCGTCCAGATTAGATTTTGATGAACTTCTGCTGCACGTGCTCTGTTTAAAAATTATTAATCAAGACTCTACGTTAAAAAACAACAAGTCTCGGAAGGATATGAAAAATTGGGTAAGGAATTAGCTTAACGTTTTTCTTTCTGTCAAATAAATAATTATACATCAACAGCATATGTAGCCCATGATTTTGACACTAAAAACAACATGATCTTGAAATACTGATTACGACTGTGGAATACAGTTTCCAGAATGTACGGATCAAAGATACAGATGTACCAGGAGAATTATAGCATTGAAACAGGTTGATTATTAAGTTTCTTTATTCGGAATAGTGTAGCGAATAAAAAATTCACAAACATTTCTTGCACACTTTAGAAAGCCACACAGATGTTTCGTGAAGTAACTATCTTTATTGTTGGCCGGCTGGACTAAGTGATGCTTCTCACAACTGCACTTTACGGATGATAATTTTACGGGTTCTGTTACTTAGCTCGGATTTGTGGCTTTTATGTATAATGATTGCTTCTCCAGTTTGAAAATGACTAACTTAGACTGAACACGTTAACTGAAACTTTTTATTTAGTTAGTTCTCAAATAGAAATTATCCATGGCAAAAAAATTTAAATTTTGAATATCTAAACCAGACCATAAAGGAACATAACTCAGTATCAAAAAACTAATTAAAAACATTTTGGCGGATGATAGAATCACAGGTAGTAATATCACATGACCGTAAGTAAATAATTTATATGGTATATGATTTTGTGTGAATTGGCGAATTAACAACTGGATATTCTTGTTCCAAGATAGCCATGAAGTATATCCACTGACATGATTAACAACCAATGTGGATATAAGAGTTTAACGTTGTTACTATTTGCCTTAGAGCAGGTTTTTGGTTCAGCAGCCCTTCCCTCAAACTTCCTCAATTTTTATCTTACTGCACGAGTCTTCATCTCTCAAGTTGTCTAATAGTATATTTCCTTTCTTATCCGTAGGCCGGTTCCCTTGCATTTTTCTATGTAGGACTTCGAAGTCTTTCCTTACACGATGCACCTCACCCATGTTGTTAACCTTTTCTTCAGATTATTAGCCATCAAGGTTGCTTTTCAATAAGATCTTAACTAACTATTCATATTCAGTTGCTACGTCCAGCTGATTTGTTTTTTATTCGTTTCTAAAACTTTCTTATAATGCTTCCTCTTCTCAGTCTCCATTCTTGGGTTACGTAGGACCGACCGACTAATGTTCACAAAGAAACTTTCTACAGTTTAGTCAAGGCTCGCTCAAGTATAAAACATTCAAAGATGCTTTGGACAGATGCTAAGTGTACCAGTTAGTGTATTACTGACCTCAGATAGGCTCGACCCGTACTTTTATATTTTTATTGTTAATCTGATTGCATTATTAATAAATGATTTTTTTTTTGGAAAATTTCACACTACATTATATACATAATGTTCTTCCCAGCAGGTAACAATGGAATTATTGTTGTAATTATGAACTATTCTGTAAGGGAAGTGTGTTACTAGTGAATTTTGTGTTATTTTATTCCAGGAAGACATTAAACACGAATCTGAAGACTTGATATGAACATGGGAAAGACTCAATAAATAAAATAATGCAATTTAACGCGTTTTCGTTTACAACTGTAAGCAGACGTTAGGCCTAATTTAACGTTATTTTGATGTCTAGTACTTAGGTATAAAAACATAATACGTGTATCCTTTAATATCAGAATAAATATTTCACGTATGTGTGCTAATTTCGATTTTTTGTTTCCTTGGCTGTTAGTAAAACTCGTTACACCACGCTAGAAAAGTGCTTCACCAACTGCTAGTAAGGCACTTTTTAACAACTGAGCTGCTACTTTATTCACCTATCACAAACAAAGTCCGTCCTCGGGCCTTATCTCAGGATCATAGACGACCACCTCATTTGGCGCCAAGTTTTCCTGTAGTGATTTTTTTTTCTCTTGATGTCGAACCCAAGACCTCCCGGACGCTAGCTGAGTGCTCTAAACTGAGTTAAATAGTTAACCACTAGAAAACAGCCGATACTACCACATATATAATGATATATATATATAGTAATTAGTTAATACTCACACTATAAATTTCAAGAAGTAACTTGTTTATAGATTTAAATCATGAATATTCTTTATATTTTGATTCTTGAAAATACGGCACAAGTGTTATCGAACACAAAGGGTGTTTTCTGTTTTCACATATCAGTTAGGCAAAACTGTAAAACTATTTCAGTCACAATGAATACTTTAAAATTTAAGTGGTATTAAACATCAAAGCTCGATATGGTTAGGTGGTTAAGGCACTCGACTACTACTATGCAAGTCGCGCGTTCGAATTCCCGTCACACCAAACATGCTCATTTTTTTTTCAGCCTTAGGGGGCATTATAATGTGTCGATCAATCCTGCTATTCGTTGATAAAAGAGTAACTCAAGAGTAGACGGTAAGCGGTGATGACTAACTGCCTTCCCTCTAGTTTTACAGTGTTAGATTAAGGACGGCTAGCACAGATAGCCCTCATATAGCTTTTCGCAAAATTCAGTTAACCACAGTATACTTTAAATACACAGAATTTTAATATTTTAAAGAGAGAATTTCTAAACTTAAACATGTGGCAAATAAAATTATGATGTACAGGAGTGCGAAGTCAGAGCTATTTGACAAGTTACAACTTTAAAAAATATATATGTATATTAACTACGTTAATTATTAAACATTGCTTAAAAATGAATTATATCGTTCAATAATCCGCCCACTTACTTACTGTTTATGAATGGCATCATTTTACTTGATATCATCGCTAACATTGCTCATTAAGTTTAGAAACTCTGCTTCTGAAATTTTTATGAGAATTGAGCACACAATGTATACCCTAGTGACAAGAAAGGAAACTAATCTCCAGATTGTTTGTGATCCTAGCTTGGTTGAGAAACTACGAAAAACTCCTGTGTTCCTGTTCTATATGCATAATTGATTTCCCTTTTTCACGTTGTTATTGTCGATCGTAAAGAAGATATATATATATATACAAGTAGAATGGTAGATAAGTCCTAATAATTACACAAAACACTTCTAGGATCCAGGAATACTGCATGACCACAGAAAAGTAGGTAGCAGATTTTTTCTTCCTTTCAACGATTTAAATAATGTTTGTTTGAAAGAAGAACTCAAATCTGGTGAAATCTACCTTGGTTAAATATTTTTAACTACTACGAAAACGTTAGATAACATATTGTCTGCGATTTTGTCATGATGATCAGTTTTGTTTGAAGACTTCCAGTCACTGAAATATTCGCTAATTTATTTTCGTTTAAAAATTCATAACAACCTATTAAACTAATAACCTTTACTATCTTTCATAATTAAAGATCAGCTCTTTTTTTAAAAACATTTGAGCATGAGATTCATTTCAAAATTTCGAGCGCTTAACTAACTTTGGATGCAAAAAGATCTGTACTGTTAGGGTTAAAAAAACCTGAAAGAACTTGTTTAATTTACTATTCACTTTTCGGTTAAGTACTAAATCCAGGTTGCACCAAACATGCTCATCTTTTCAGCCTTGGGGGCGTTATAATGTTACAGTCAATCCCGCTATTCGTTGGTAATAGAGTAACCCAAGAGTTGGCGGTGGGTGGTGATGACTAGCTGCCTTCCTTCTAGTCTTACACTGCTAAATTAGGGACGGCTAGCACAGATAGCCCTCGAGTAGCTTTGCGCGAAATTCAGAAAACAAAAAAACAAGTACTTTCTTAAAGTAACTGTTTATTTCCAATTCTTTATAATAATATAATTATCGTTTTGAATCTTGTTGGGAAATATTATTTTTACCGTAAATACATTGGAGATTTGAAAGCTTAGATCAATATAGAATTGTTGGCAATTTACAAGTCTTAGGAAATACAAGCTGATCACTTTCAGACAAACGGTGAATAATGGCAAATTGGATAATAAATATAAATTGATATTTTTGCACAAGCAATAGACATCTCTTTTTGTCTGGGGCTATTTGTTTTATTTGATCATCTATTCAAAGCAGAGAAGAAATGATTAGCACGTTGTGGATGACATTATGATATATGATGTGATATATACGGATTCAGTTTGTGTGTTTGTTTTCTTACAGCAAAGCTACGTCGGTATATCTGCTGCCGATTGATTTATATCTTCTCCTGAACCGACATGAATATATTTATAAATATAAGCAATGTAAAAATCATGACCTTATGTTTCTTGTTTATTTCTTAAGATGCTTTAAAAACCCAGTATATCAGATGTAGTGTAACACCTGAAATCGGTCAGTATATAGTGTTTTATCACTCGAATAACAGTTATTTGACTGGAAAAATAAAATCATTTGATATAAATTTCAATAATGGTATTCACAATAATTTCATTATTAAAATTATACATAACTTTTGATATATATACCAAGTACGCTTAAAATTATATTAACTATGTTTTGTGTAGATTGAACATGTTGAACAAACAAAAAACGCGTTATCTTGAGCATTTATTTTTAAATTTCACTAAGTTACACGAGGACTATCTGCGCTAGCCGTCCCAAATCTAGCAGTGTAAGGCTAGAGGGAACAGCCAACTCTTGGGCTACTCTTTTACCAAAGGATAGTGGGATTGACCGTAACATTTAACGTCCCCGCAGTTGAAAGAATGAACATGTTTATTGCAACGGGTATTCGAACCCGCGACGCTCAGATCAGGAGTCGAACGCCATAACCCAGATGGCTATGCCGGGCAAATGAGCATTTTATAAAAATTTTCAATAATTTACTATCAAGAGGTGATGAAGGGCTTATTTGTGAATTTTGAACACAGCTACACAAAGACTCTCTGCGCTAGCCGTCTCTAATTTTTCAGTGCAAGACCATACGGAAGGCAGATAGTCATCATCTCCCACCTCCAACTTTTGGGCCACTCTTTTACCAATGTGTAATGGAATTGACCGTATATTATAATGCCCCCTATGACTAAAAGCGGGGGGACATGTTTGGTGTGACGAGGATTAGAACCCGCGACCCTCACATTAGAATTCGAACGTTTTAACCACTTGGCCATACCAGGCCGAGGTGAAGAGACCTGTAAACCTTGAAATTAACACTTCTAGTTATTGGTGTTATTCATGACACTGTTTCCACACAAACTGTAAGGCTAAGTAATCACAGGATAAACGGATTACAGAAATGAAAGAACTTCAAGCCTTGAAACAATGGTTTTGACAAAATTTATAATATTTTATCAATTGTCATCGTTGTTTTAATAATAGAATTCGTTACGGAGTCTTCAACGCATTCCGTACTACATTTAGCGTGTGCGTTTTCTTATAGTGAAGCCATATCGGGCTATCCGCTGAGTCGAATCGGACACCTGAATTTAGCGTTGTATATTCGTAGACTTACCAATGTATTAGCGGTGGACGCTATATTTAAAAACAGGTGCTCAAAGGTAACCTTATTAAAATGACTGACATCAGCAGGGGGTCCATTTTTTCGTGTAATATAAAAATGACAAAAAATGTTTTAGTTAATTGCATTTAATTACAAAAGGTAAGATTAATTTATGGTCAAAATTTTATTGTACTTGCTCATAATTTAACAGAGTGAAAGCTATTTAAATTAAAACTTAAGTAAACAACAATCGCTTTTAATTATTAACGTTTACGATGACAACATAATATAGCCCCCAGTGGCTCAGCGGTATGTCTGCGGACTTACACGCTAAAATCCGGTTTTCGATACCCGTGGTGGGCAGAGCACGGATAGCCCATTGTGTAGCTTTGTGCTTAATTCAAAACAACAACGACAACATAATATAAATCTTTTTAATGTTAGTTAATCATTATACATTAAAGTGAGAAATTCACTTAGTTTTCCTTTTTAAGAATATAATTACGTTTATTTGGAAGTAAGTTACCAAGTATCACAGCTCTCTGTTTTTACTTTATAAGTTACTAACGGCATTGAAGGTTATTAGAATTAAAAACATTGGTTCATGACCAAGCATGGATTTGGTTAGCGCAGGGCTACGGGTAAGTTGCAAGGTTCTTTGAACTCTCTTCCAGCTTCCAACTGTGGGCGCATCAGAAAGTGACAACCAATCAGTCCCTTATTAGATTTATAGAGTCGAACAAATTCCTTGTGGCTGAGGGTGTTGCCAGTTTGCTATTTTCCGCCTATTCAGCTGTTCAAAATTAGATAGCTGTGTATCAGCTCTAGGGGCTATTTGACCAGAATTTCGCACAATGCTTTCTTCATGTTGAAAACACCAATTCCAACAGTGGTTCATCAGGTAAATAGGAATCAAGCTACTGGCGCACAAATGCTTTTTTACTTCACCAATTGAATTAGGTCATGTTCGAATACCAAATAATGAAATAAAAGGCTAGGTATCGTAAGAGCTAATATTTGTTAATGCAAAATAATTAAGTAGAATCATATAAAAACGGAACAGTTTACGTAGGTATCATACTTACGTTTTCGTTCCAAAGTTTTCATTCAAGAGTGCATTAAAAACTGTTTTAAATTTACTATCGTAGAAACATGATGATGAAGAAAAACACGGATCCTTGGCGAAGTGCTTTCCTTTCTTTAACACAATATTCTTAAGAAGAAGAAACTAACGACTGAATGCTGTTCTAGAGATATGATGGTTTTTTTTTGGATGATAGCTACAATGTGAGTTGGATCTATCTTTCCATAATGCCACAACCAAGTATGACTAAAGCTAATGTTTAAGAATTGACACATTGGTATGAGTCGTTACGATGAGCAAGATATTTTGCAAAAACAAATCTTTAAGTAGTCTTCTTCGGATGAAAAACTATGTTTTTTGTTTGTTTTTTAGCTGAGTCTAACAGTTATTGACCATAGACGTATAATTGTTCAACGAATAAATCTCGTTATTTCTTTGGTAACACTTATGATATTTTAATTATTTTATAGTATATTTCAGTCTTAGCTTACACACTTTCTAAAGTTCATTTTCATATATCTCTGAGTATTCCGTGTGAGAAATCAGCTAAAATCTTTTTGTTTGGTTTGTTTTGAATTTCGCGCAAAGCTACATGAGGATTATTTGCGCCAGCATTCTCTAATTTAACAGTGTAAGACTAGAGGAAAGGCAGCTAGTCATCACCACCCACTGCCAACTTTTGGGCTACTCTTTTAACTGCGAATAGTGGGATTGACCGTCAAATTATAACGTCCCCACGGCTGAAAGAGCAAACATGTTTGGTGCGACGGGGATTCGAACCTGCGGCCCTGGAATTACAAGTCGAGTGAAACCTTTTTTTATTCAGTTCTAATGTCAAAAACGATGAATTTATGTTAACAGACAGCTAGACAATTGGCATGCACGTGATAATTCCAAAAGGTTGAAACATACTTAGTGAAAACAAACAAACCAAAAACAACTTCAACTAAACCAAGGGAAGATTAGCTTGTTTTACTGCTTTATTTTCTCTTTTGCGAGTTTGAGTAATGTTTGTCGACAGGTTATGTAATTCATTTTCGTAGATCATACATAATTCTATGCATAACGACTTGGCGCTGACTTAACAAACGGAGAAAAACAAATAAAAGAGAAAACAGGTCAAGAAGAGACAGGTATATATGTCACGATTTACATAAGTAAATAACAGTGTTAAAATACTAGCAATGATTACTTATTCCACTGTAAGAATCCTTGATTACATTGAACTGCGGGAGAATATAGACGTGGTCTTCTCACGTGACGTCATCAGTTCGAAAAAGCTCTAGGTGAATGAAAAAATTTTCGGGAAATCGTTTGAGATATAATTTATAACTGATACTCGAAATTATTTAAACGCTATGTAAGTATATATGTGCTACAGATCTATACACATGTAAATAGATGATAATTAATCATTATATGAACCCACAATTAGAAGGGGTGTCTACATACTTTTGGCTATGTAGTGCATTTATGCACGTGTATATAAATTATACTTAGTCATTTTATGACACTATTTCTGGATCTAATTGAATTTTCTAAATTTGGGAAAGTTTTAATTATGTTTAGTTTATGTAATATATAAACTAGATTTTCGGAACCTGTTTTTTAATTGCTACTGTAGACAAAGTGGTGGTCGGGTCTAATATGTCAACAGACACACTTCTGTGGAACAAGCTTATACTTCAGGAAAACTTCACCTTCTAACCCCATTAAACAAGCTGTTTTCGAAGTATTTTATGCCATTTCTTTTTGGGATTTGTGGAAATACTTGGATCATATCTTAATTGATCTAAAGATGAAGACAAAAAACTCTTTTAAGTCATTGTGGTTCATGAAAATGTTTAGATCATATCTCAACTTATGCACAGATGAAACAAAAGGAACTTTTTCAACTCGGCCTGGCATGGCCAGGTGATTAAGGCTTCATAATTTGAGGGTTGCGAGTTCGAATCTTTGTGGTACCAAACATGCTCGTCCTTTTCGACGTAGGTGCGTTATAACATGACAGTCAATCCCATTATTCGTTGGCAAAAGAGTAGCTCAAGAGTTGGCGGTGGGTGGTGATGACTAGCTGCCTTCCCTCTTGTCTTATACTGCTATATTAGGGACGGCTAGTCATCATCACCCTCCGCCAACGCTTGGGCTACTCTTTTACCAACGAATAGTGGGATTGACTGTAAATTATATAAGCCTTCACGGCTGAAAGGGTGAGTATATTTTGATGTGGCGAAACCCGCAACCCTCAGATTACGAGTCGAACGCCTTAACCCACCTCGCCATGCAGGTGATTTGTGATTACAATATCATAAAGTTATACACAGGCAAATGGTAACAGTTTTTTTTCGTCAAAAATAAACGACCAGAAACGGATAAGTTTCAATAATTTTACCTTGACAGTTTTACCGAAGTATCTGTAAGTTTTAATTATCATATAATATACTTTAATTATTAATGAGAATTGTAGGGTTAGCCATTTATCGTACATTATGTTTGGTACATTTTAAAATACGTATGCAAGATTATTCACTATTAAATTGCATCTAATCCACGAAATAATGTTACGTTATCCTCTCCCCACATAATCTCAAATAATCAAATATTTGATTTCCTTTGATATGATTTCTGTCCATTATATTTACCTGTATTTTTAAAACCTCTTTGTAGGTTTTTAAAATAAATTACATTGAAGTTATTGTATTATTTTCGATTGATGAGAACTTGGTTGTATTGTTATTCTTTTCCTCAATTGTTAGTGATAGAAGTTGAGATTATTGTAACCCTGTGCATTTACAACTTGTTGATAAAGATGTAAATAAGGGTGGTTATTAGATTACTTTCTTTTCAGTAAGACATTTCAAGTAAAAAAACAAACAACCTTAAGCTTAGATGCAATTAAAAGTTAAATAAGTTATATAGGCCGTCTAGAACCTTATGTTGGCAGGTAGTGACTATAATACACTTAATGATTTGAGGCGAAGATGAGGTTCTCCATCACATTCTCTGTTAAACATTTGTCGTGGCAGCTTTGAAAACTTAGGATCGTATTTAGTATTTGTTATAACTGGTGTTACTTACCTATCTTTTGGCGTATAATAGTAGCAATTTTTTTCTGTGCATGATTACATTTTCTTTAATCTCAGCAATTTATGTTTTACTAGAACGGTCCCATTTCTGTATTGTTTCAAAGTGCATTAGCCCGATTGCTTAAAAACCTTTTGTTTCCGTAGTAACTTTCGACAGTCCAGAATAATACTGTGCTGTCAATTCGCGTGAGTTCACCCAATTAGATTTGTCTCACAGATTGCTGTGCACAGCGAAAATTGAATTAGCACTTTTGGATTGGCAGCGTTCGTTTATAATTAGAAGGAAATCAGTAGGCAACAAATCATTATAGCATACTTTTTGTAATATTAGAAAACGTAGCATCATGAATTATTAATAGTTCTTCTTAGCACTGTAATGATTTTGAGGGAAAGTACGTGAGTTTTATTTAAATTTCCTGTCAGGTTTTTTTGGGAACAAATACATGTAGAAGGTACTTAAATTTCCCTGTTTAAAAACAACAAACCCTAAAGAGTAATGAATAAGTTTCATAATTCAGAGATGTAAATTTCAAAACACCTTATTTTCAAAATATTTTATGATTAGGCCTACTATCTGTAAATGCAACTATAATTTTCAAATAAGAAATACTTTATAAAAAGTGTTGTTCTTATTTTCAGGTTCAAACAAAAAGAAACTTTAATATTGTTAATTTTTTTTTTGTAGTTAGTTTCGAAATCTGATTTTTAAGGGTACAAGTTCGCGCACTATTCAATTGTAATTGTTTTTTTGAATTTCGCACAAAGCTTATAAAGGGCTATCTGTCCAAGCCGTCTCTAATTTCGCAGTGTAAGACGAGAGGGATGGCAGTTAGTCATTACCACCCACCGCCAACTCTTGGGCTACTCTTTTACCAACGAATAGTTGGATTAACTGCCACACTATAACACCCACATGGTTGAAAAGGCGAGCATGTTTGGTGCCGCCGGAATTCGAACCCGCTACCCTCGGATTACAAGTCAAACGCCTTAACCCACCTGGCCATGCCGGGCCTCAACTGTAAATACAGAAGTACAAAAAACTGAGAGTGTGGTTTCTTTAGCCTTTGGCTCAAAATATCAGAATCTAAATCAAACAGACTGAACTAAGTACATAATCTAAATCAAACAAACTGTACTAAGTTCATATTCAGAAATGCTTTGTTTTGTGCGTGTTAAAATGTTAATTCGTTGTTTAATTTTCCATGTTCTTTTCATACATCGAGTTTTGGCAAAAACTGTAAAGAAAAAGATAAAGTAAAAAATAAAAATGAATCATACGAAAAGTTTTAGTACAATAGAGATAACTATTAGTTAATAGTTTGTAGGATATGACATTATAGTACTACTAGTAATAACTTTAACCACACCTTTTTTTGTCAGTACAGGTTTCTATAGTCTATTTAACATATCAACTGCAGTTATATGTTGTGTGTCACTGCTACGAGGCCTTTCGTGTAATATCAGAGCCGGTCAGTTTGTATTAAAATATGCAGAGTATTCATTGTATCACTCTTGTATAAGTTTTATTTTCAGTGTTTAATGCCTAGCTGAAAACATGATCCGGTAGTTGGTAATACATGTTGATTTCAGACCGATTACGATTTCCTTGTCATTATATTTGATTGGAGGGCTTTTTGCAAGAAGAATGTAAATTTAGAATAACCTTTAATAACGTCTCCAAACCTTAAAATGCTCTCTTACTATATAACGTCAACCAGTGTTTAATCGGTAAACTATGCCGAACATAGCATGTTCCATATTTGCATGTGCTCCGTGTCTTTTATAAATACCTCACGTGCGAGGCATTACATATGTCTTATTGTTATATATTTCTATAAATGTCTCATTGAGAAAACGTTTCAAGTCTTTAAACACAGGTGAAACAGTCTATTTTTATAAGCATTTGATATATTTTTTATAAAAAAAATAATGCCCATGTGTAACGTCCCTCATCCATAAATATTTTTATGAATACCACACACAAGACATTTCACACGTTTCAGTATTCGACGGTTCTTAAATACCTCACGTGAGACATGTTTTACGAGTTTAAATGTTTGATGTTTCTGCAGATACCTCAAACGTGATTCGATGTTTCTATACCTATCTCACACGTGACACGTTCCACATGTAATCTGGAAACTCAGAGGCTACGCTATTTAATGAGATTAACAATAAACAAAGAGTTCTTAAGCGATTTCTTTGTGTTTTTGTCTCGAATGGTCATATAAAGATACATTAAGACTACATGCACTAGCCGAACGCAATTGTTACTGATAATCTAAAGGATAAGCAGCTAATTAACAACATCCGTCTCCAACGCTTGGGCAATTCTAATCGAATAGTGGGATTTAACCATCACCATTAAAACATATCAACGTATTAGAACGGTTACAAAGTGCGGAGAGCAATTCTGCGGCATCAGGAAACAAACCAAATACCTTTTGAATCACAATCTTATACGTTAACCACTATGCCACACCCGATCTCATGTGTTCATTCAGAACTGAAATATTAACCATCTTCAATGTTCATAAAACAAATGACTTAATGCTATTTCGATATTGAGAACTAAGTTAAAAGTTGTGCTTATTTATCATTGAATGACTTTAGGCTTAAATTATCCAAGCAACATAATTATATGTCTCATTTATGTTTCTGGGTGGGTCAGTGGTTAAGTTATGGAATTTCAACGATGAATTCTAAGGTTTCATTTCAGGCGTTGAAGGAAAAAAACAAACGTGTCCTTTATGTTAGCAAAATTATGTAATATAGAGTGTTCGCACTTCATCACTATTAATTATTTAACAATGTTTGAAGTGCAAAACAAATTAGTTTACATTGGTTACAACTGGCTTCAATTATCAAACAGCTGAAATTGAAATGTGGCTTTAGAAAACGTATTTATTGTGGGTTCTGTAAGGGTGAGCCGCCTTCTTCATTACTGAGATAGGCTAGAAAGAAGTACAGGTAACCAAGAGGTCAAAAATATTAATGTATTTGGCAAAATAATTATCTTCTGACGAAAACTTTCATGGAATGTCAGTGTATGGAACGAGTATCATCTAATTGTTTTCAATGAATACTCGCATTCTTACAAGATTGTACGAAATGACTCAGAACGCCTTTGAGAGTTGATACTGACGTATGCATTGAACGCTATACAACGTATGGCAGTAACCCGATAGTATCAGCAAAGTTTTCATGTTGCAACGTATGTATAACGTTGTTGTTTTACTGGTGCAACAAAATGACGTGTACATTAATAAAATATCAACACCATTTCCAGACACATGAACAAATAACATTTGATATTTAATCCAAATACACAGTGATTTTTAGATCAAGTTATATATTAAATAACTGCTTCTTATCCTGGTATCTGAAATGCGTTGGAACAAGTTTTTAATGTGTCCCTTAAGCTTTTCATTTTTCATGGGCAGGTGTTCACCGCCTTAAGCATCAAAATGTAAATTATGTTTCTATGAAGTCATGATCAAGGTGATTCACTGAGATTACAAAGTTTTCTTTGTCTGTCTACACACGAACGACTGTGGTGGGTCACTCAACCAACAGAGGTCGCTTTTTACATTTTTTCTTTATTCACTTTTAACGGCATTGAAGTCTGAGGACAAGTCTGGAATGGAAGTACCAAAGATAATTTTTGAAAGTTATTTTTCTAAAATAACTTTGTTGGGACCAAAATAGTTTATGATGATTACAAAAAAAGAGAAACTTATCGTTTATCAGAACAAGAGTCGCCATGTTCATCACTTTATGTCTGCAGGTTATAAATTTTTAAGTTTCTTGTTTTCAGAGAGATATCCAAAGAAAGAATCATGTACAATAAA
This sequence comes from Carcinoscorpius rotundicauda, assembly GCA_011833715.1. Classification (NCBI taxonomy): domain Eukaryota; kingdom Metazoa; phylum Arthropoda; class Merostomata; order Xiphosura; family Limulidae; genus Carcinoscorpius; species Carcinoscorpius rotundicauda. The sequence continues at coordinate 29,276,337 of CM022393.1, forward strand.
AGATACTAAACTGTTTTCCACGTATTTATACTGAAACGTAATACTGCTTCCTTGAACTCATTCCCCAGGAGAGAACTTTAAACTATTAAGAAGAAAATAAATAATTTACAATGATCAGATGGGTCTTCATTTTACTTTGTTAAATACCAAAGAGTATTTCCTTTACAGGAAATAATAACATAAAACGAAACATTAAAACTAATCTTTTTTAATACTGAGTGATTTCTTAAGGGAATTTTTTAATCAGTCGTTCGCTGATAATTTTAAGCATTTAAAAGTAACTCCAATGAAGAATTATACAAAAGATAGAAAATACATTTCAACCTCATCTTTGAATTACTCAATATAGTTTTAAAGTATTTTTTATCGATAATTATAGAATTTTATTCATCAGATTGTAACTAACAAATGAAAGAAATTTACTCAAAAAGAGACATTTTTATTACCATTCACGTTAAATTCTGATCTTCCATAGACACTTTAATTTGTCTGGATAAATTAATCAAAGTGTATTTCTTTAGTTTGATTAATTTTTTGCAAATTAATATATTAATATATTACAATTACTTTACCAAACATGCTCGTCCTTTTAACCGTGGGGGCGTTATAATGTCACGATCAATCCCACTATTCATTGGTAAAAGATTAGCCCAAAAGTTTGCGGTGGGTGGTGATGACTAGCTGTCTTCTCTCTAGTCTTACACTGCTAAATTAGGGACGGCTAGCGCAGATAGCCCTCGAGTAGCTTTGTGCGAAATTAAAAAACAAACAAACAAACAACAAAATAATTACTTATCCAATTCTTAATATTTCGTTTATTTCTCATGATGTCTTTAATTCATTAATCTTAGGTGATAACAATTTTAAAAAAACAGCAAATTACTGGAAATGGATGCATTAAAAATATTAATTTTTTTTCGGCTTTTTCTCTCGGTAAGTCAGTTACAAAACTGAACTATTGTTCTGTTCAATCGGCCTTTCTGTAATGTGACAATGTTGCTCAATTTTCATTATTTTATACTGTTACAACGTTTTGAAACTTAGCCTTACAATTCTTGAATTATGTACATTTTATGAATTGCAGAATATACGCGACCATCATATTAATATAATGTATCAACACTGCAGAAATAATCACAACAATGTTTTAACATTTTTGGCAACTTTTTGAACTTATAATAATAAGCAACATTTTGTGTTTGGAAAGCAATGTTTCTTGTAACATTATACATTTAGAATATTTGGATTATTATATTAACCTAAACTGCCCGGTGTGTCTAAGTTGTTAAGGCATTTGACTCGTAATCCGAGAGTCGCAGGTTTGAATCCCCATCACACCAAACATGCTCGCCCTTTCAGCCATGGAGGCGTTATAAAGCTACGTTCAATCCCACTAGTCGTTGTTAAAAGAGTAGCCCAAGAGTTGGCGGTGTGATGACTACCTGCCTTCCCTCTTGTCTTACACTGCTAAATTAGGGACGCCTAGCACAGATAGCCCTCGAGTAGCTTTGCGTGAAATTCAAACCAATCCAATTACTCTTAACCTCTTTCTCATATTCCTAATGTAATAGGTTCAGCATATAATAAGGCTAAGACAGCTAAATATTTATTGATACTGCTTTTAGTACAGAAAATAGAAAATTTAACTTGTATTAGACGAAGCATATAATAAAGCTAAGAGAGCTATTGCATTAATATTAGCTAAAACATGTGACAAAGTGATTAAAAATGTATGAACACGATGTTCTCAAAACTTTACATTTTATTTTATTTGAATTATAGTTAAAACTATATTTTCTGCTTGATCTAAGTTCTTTTGTCATAAACTGGTACACTTAATCACGACATATTATAATGTCTTTATTTTTCAATATTATAATGCCAGTTTTGTTCCTTTGCTATTATTGTTCATCATGCCTGTCATATCGTTCAGAAATGCTTCTTTATTATTAAAGGCAATTTTTTAATTTAAGTGAACTTGCTCTGAATCTTTATTTCTAGTAAAATGTTTTTATATTCTTATCTATGGTTATCTTTACAACAAATGTAATTATTTTTTTTAATTTTTCTTTTTACCTTTTTGGTTCTTTAAACGAGCTTCTTAATGATTAAGTTTATCTCACGATGAAAAACAGTTCATGTGGTGAGCTATTTTTTTCTTGTATGATATTTTCATTTGAACACATTAAATAAACGACAACAGCATCCTATTTATTATCATTAAATATACAAAGCTATTTTTTTTACTTTTACACGTATGATTCGAAAAATAATTTTAAGGCACATCTATACAGTTCCTTTTCACAGTAGTTTATTTCTTTGTTCTACTTTAATTAGAGCAATATTAAATCGTTATGTAAACTATAAAATAATGTACAGTACATTTAACGTGGTCAGCAATCCGTATTTTAGAACACAGCTTCAATGTGCCTCTTGATACGTGCAATGAAATCTAGTAAAGGACGAAAATATGACAAAATGATCACGTGTTTTTTAATTTCATTTTTTTCTAATCTTCATTTAAAGCAAATTAAAAGTGTTTAATTCATCAGAAAAATCATTTTGTTCTTGATTAAACAGTGAATCCTGTGAAATTTGTAACTAACGTTTCGATACGTGTAATATAATAACAAATATTTTTTTTGTTAGTGTAACGTTTTCTTTAAAATATGTGGGAACAACCATGTCATCTTTTTATGTTTTTTTGTTTTGAATAACCTTTTTTTCTCTTAACTGTGAAGTATCTAATACATGGTATGCCTGCTGCTGTAATGATCACAAATTTTATTAAGTCTTTAATTTTAATTGTTATATTTATAAAAGCTCTGCCCACCACGGTTATCGAAACCCGGATTTTAGCGCAGACGTACCGCTGAGCCACTGGGGGGCATTTATAAAAGAAAATTAATATTTGTGACTATATGTATAAATATATGTGACACAAAACGAGCACATTTATTTCAAACAGAATTGAACTAATATTGTAAACGATTAAACACTGAGTAAATATTATAACATTTTATAGCATAAAATAACATAATAACATGTAACATATTATAAATATTATAACATTTTATAACATAGAATAACATAATGACATATAACATATTATAAATATTATAACATTTTCTTTCCTACTTTTTAAAGATACTTAATGCGAATGTTTTCCAGGTTTACAGTTTTGAGTTTTTTCAACAATATTATCAGTTGAAGTTAAATTCTACACGATATACAATAAACACTAAGAATACCAATGTTGTTGTATTACGTATGTACGAAACAATGTTGTATTACGTATATACGAAACAATAATATTGTATTACCTATGTACGAAACAATATTGTTGTATTACGTATGTACGAAACAATATTTTTGTATTACTTATGACGAAACAATATTTTTGTATTACTTATGACGAAACAATGATGTTGTATTACATATGTACGAAACAAATCATTTAAGATTGCTTTCGTGAAAGGACTAGTTTGGAATTTTAATTGCAATTCCAGACTTTTGCAGGAAGGTGCACGTGTCAGTTGGGAATATGTCATTCCATATGTTCACTGATAAAGCACTCTGAATGCACATGTTGTCCATCTTTGCAAGTAATGTAAGGTCATTTATGTATTATTCTAATATTTAAAAGTTTATTTCGTGTAATATTTTTAACTTTGTATTTTGTACATAATAAATGTATGTTGTTGTTTTTTGTTACAGATCTTATTTAATATATGTAAACCGAGTCAGACGTGGCCAAGTGATTAGTGGTTGTGGATTGTGAATCCGAGACTTTACGGCTCATCTAACATGGCACAAAAAGTCCTCCGCACTAACAGGCCATGAGCTAGTTTAAAAACTGGCAATCAAATTCAACTGTTCGTTGAGACAAGAGTAGTCCAAGAGATGGCGATGTGTACTGTTAACTGGGTACATTCTCTCCAAACTATAGGTTTAAAATCAGGACCTGAAATGCACAAAAACATGTTTTGTAGCTTTGAGAGAAAATTCTGAAAACAAATAAACAGGTATTTTAAAAAACAAAAGGTTTCATTGTAGAAAGCTCTAGGTATCCTTAAAGGTACTAAATATACGACAAAAGTGAGTAAATAGAATCCAAATATTTTGCACCTTAAATCTGGAAAACACAAGAATGAAATAACATGAGGGGAATCATGAACTGTCATCAACCCCTATACATTAGTTCCAATAAAGTAGCTAAAACGGTTATTATTGGATCTAGTTAAAGTACACAATAAATAAGTCAATAATCTTATGTCATGTAGAACTCTCTGTACATTAATGTACCGAGACTTATTCCTCCAGGATTCAAGACACCAGAGATACTGTTTGCATTTTAACACGCGCAATATCCGCGGTAAATAAACTACTGAAAGACGTTCTTGTACGACGCTTGAAATTATTTCCCTATTTGTTGTGCTTTATTAGAAGCTCGAGGTGAAATCTTTATTAATGCAACGAGTATTTCCCTTCACTATGCTGCTATATATATATAAATATATGTATTAAAGTTTCTAGTTGGTTTATAGTTTTCTTATACATGTATGTTAAAACCGAAGATTTAGCGACAACTAAGAAAATAGTTTAAAACGAAACATTTGCCCACTGTTAAAGGCAATTCTCGTGTAACTTTATGTAGCTTAATAAGTAAGGTTTTTATTATACTGTAGCTCAATTTTATTAACCAAGAACGAAGAGTTATGACACACCGGCTAAAGTTGCCATAATTTATGCACCAGCAGAAGGTTTGTTTTTATGACATTGTGTTTTAGATTATTGTACTTAAGTTACTGTTTTGTTTGGAATTTCGTACAAAGCTCCTCGAGGGCTATCTGTGCTAGCCGTCCCTAATTTAGCAGTGTAAGACTAGAGGGAAGGCAGCTAGTCATCACCACCCACCGCCAGCTCTTTTACCAACGAAAAGTGGAATTGATCGTCACTTTATAACGCCCCCACGGCTGGGAGGGTGAGCATGTTTGGCGCGACTCGGGCGTGAACCCGCGAAACTCAGATTACGAAGCGCACGCCTTAACGTGCTAGGCCATGCCAGGCTCACTTAAGTTACTAATATTTGCATTCATATTATGTATTTATAGCAAAGCTATTATGACTATCTGAAACCGTTCCTAATTATAAACTACTGACTTGAAGGGAAGCTAGTCAGCAGCACTTTACCACCCACTATCCTTGCTAAGGAGTTAACTGTCATACTTATAACGCATTCACAGCTTAAATTGTCGGAATTATTTTTCGGTACTTTATTTACAAGAAAGAATGTTCATTTAAGCACGAAAATATTTTATGTAAATATGTCTTGTTTATTACAAGCTTTATAATCACAAGTCTAGGAATTTTTATCTGTTTTTGTTATATGCAACCATAATGTTTAGACTAAATTGTTTCGTTTTCATCAGTAGTGTTTCGTTTCTCGCTTTTATCTTTTTCTATTGTTATCTCTGTAGTTATGATGTTTCCCACCAACCTGTAATGAAAGATTACCTATTAAAACATCTTCAATATTACAGTTTTTTTAACAAAGGAAATGTATTCACATTTTTTGGTATAGTTCCCGTTTCAATTGGCCCAGCATGGCCAGTTGGGTTAAGGGGTTCGATTCGTAATCTGAGACTCGCGGATTTGAATCCCCGTCACACCAGCGATGCTCAGCAATGAAGGGGTTATAATATTACAGTCAATCCCACTATTCGTTGGTAAAAGAGTAGCCCAGGAGTTGGCGGTAGGTAGTGAGGACTAGTTTCCTTCCCTCTAGTCTTACACTGATAAATTAGGGACAGCTAATGCAGATAGCCCTCGATGAGCTTTGCGCGAAATTCAAAACAAACAAACAAAATTTGACGTAATCAGTGTCAACGAACACTTTCGCCCATTAACGATTAATATCAAAGTATTATTATCTCTATGTATTTATTGCTAATACCAATTATTTATTTTTTATTATTATCTGCTTGAATTAGCTTTATTGTAATTTAAAAGAAATGGACAACCAGTGTGTTTGTGTTTCCTTGTTAAACGTTTTTTTTTTTCGTGAAATGTTAACAACTTCTAAGAATGGAGGTTCACAGTTGATAGAATGACGAAAAAATATAGTTAGACTTCAATTAGTCTTTGCCAACTAAGCAAAGTATTTTCAACCGTAAAGATGATTTAATTAGCGATTCTGTGGTGATAATGAACTGTTTTCTCATATTCCTATTAAATAATCATTTTTGGTCACCATCAATTTTGTATTTCATGATATTACGTTCACCGCGTGCGTTAGTTTCATTTCATGATTTTCAAAAGTCGCATCCTAATGGTTCCAAAGCCATGTGATAAGTTTGTTAAGTGTATATGTTCACCAGTGGTTTCGAAACATCTGTAGTAAATATTTTTACCATAACTACCGACCCCTGTTGGTACAGTGGTAAATCTAGGGATTTACAACACTAAAATTAGAGGTTCTCTTACCCTTGGTGGACTCAGCAGATAGCCCCGAGATAACTTTGCTGTCAGAAAACACACACACACACACACAATAACCACTATTATCCTGACACCTACCGGTAAACCTTAGTATATTAATTTTAAAAAGCGCTTACAATCGTTTTAATGACTTCGAGTAACCTTTTCCACACTTACTATTTTTTTTCATTATATTATTTATTTTCCATGATACGAAAAAATACATTTTTATATAAACTAATTTTCATCTTTAAATAAATTATTATTAATACTGTTTTTTTATTTACTGAAAATAACTTGAAATTGAAAGTTTTAAACATTTAGAATTTTCACTGACTACAATTTGATTCATTTGGCTAACAGTCACTGTTTTGAAGGAGGGTCTACACTGTTATTTTGGTTTCCTGTTCTTTCAGGGTGAGTAATGAGCACAGAACCATGATATCATTCTGGGCTGGGAGCCAAAAAAAAATTATAAAGGCTCGGGACCCAACAGCGAGAATATCAGTGATGTCATTTAAATCCATCACGTCTTGGCCACAGGGAGTGTGAGGCCATTAGCGTCGTTTGTATCCGCAAGGTGGAGTGACAGGATTTGTAAACAGGAGGGTTTGGCAGCAGTTGTTCACAGTTATTATTGCATGGTGTGTACAGTAACAAGTTTTTCAACCATGATGTAGATATCGCAATGAAGTGATTCCAGATATGAGCTGACAGATCTTAGTAAACAGTGCTGACGAAACATTTGTGTCCATCAGAATAATATATAAGCGCTTTTATAGATTATTTTATATGCTTTAAACATCTGAAATAAATCAGCGTTTATTATTTATTTATTAAGGACAATCTAAAAACTTGGGAAACTAGAATATCTGTATGTAAACTCAATTTACAGTTTTATAACTGAATTTTTATTTTAAATGTCCTTAAACTAGAGAATAAACTAAAGCATCTTAAATCATCCCGTTTTTCAATACAATACACATTAAGCTTGATTTTTAATATGGTAAAATAAAACATTTTTCTAAAATTACAAACTTAGTTAATACTCTCAACCTCAGAAATTGTTTTTGTTCTCAATGGCTTAACGGTAAGCCCGAAGACTTGTAACGCAAAAAAAAACCCAAACAAACCAGGTTTATATACTCGTGTTGCACACAGTGTACAGCCCATTGCGTGACTTATTGCTTAACAAGGAACAAAAGAAAATGTTTTACGCTGCTGCTTATTAGCAAACATTGACAACATATTTGACAGTTGTTTATAGTAAAAGAACAAGATATAATAAAGTGTATCTTTCAAATGATAAAATGTAGATTCGACAGTAAATTTCTAAAACAATTACACAATTAAAATGCAGTCTATCAAAATAGACTGAAGAATTAACGTTGTGGTATTGAGAAAAACATAGACTAAATAATTAAAGTGCATGTTTATTAAAGTAATATAAATTTACAAGTTAAATTTGGTATGTTTTGAACAATAGTTTAAAAATTTAAATTTCACGTGTTTAGAGCAATATGGACTGAACAGTTGAAGCAAATTTGTTTGGTATAATATTGACTAAATCGGTAAAAATAAATGTGTTTTGAGGAATGCATGTACTTACGTTGAAAGTGTAGATGTACGGCTGCAAATACTTTTGTTTATAGAAACATTGAATGATGAATTAAAATGCCTCTTTACTTTAACGAAGTGATTTGCTTTTATTCAAATCATTTTAAGAACGCTGTAAAACACTCGAGAAACGTTTAGCGTTTGAAATAAATGTTACGGAAACAAGGATTATAAAATCAAAACTACAAGAGACATCGTAGAATAATTCACTCGATTTTAAGGTTTGTTTGCTTGTTTTTGAATTTCACGAAAAGCTACACGAGGGCTGTATGTAAGACTAAAGGAAAAGCAGCAAGTCATCATATGTAAGACTAAAGGAAAAGCAGCAAGTCATCACCACCAACTCTTAGAATACTCTTCCCAACTAATAGTTAGATTGGCCGTCATATTTTAATACTTCGACTGCATAAAGGGAAGCATCTTTTGATGTGACGGGGATTTGAACTTATGACCCTTAGGTTATAAGTCAAGTGCTCTAACCACCTGACCATACGCGGTCGATTTCAAGGTTCTTTCTTTAGATGCAACACACTTTAACTAAAAAGAAAATAAGGAACTTTATTCTGTAATTATGTGCAGTAAAACAGGACATGCATTCTCACAAGTCAATACAAATTAAATGTCTTAATATGATAGAATTCCAACATGACGTGTATCATTGTTTATGTTAAGCACAAGGCTAAAGAATGGATATTTCTATTGTGCCCACGGCGGTATTGAAACCCAATATTCACCGCAGCGTTATTCTGTAATTATGTACAGTAAAACAGGAGATGCATTATCACAAGTTGATATAAATTAAATGTATTAATATGATATAATTCCAATATGACGTATAGCTTTGTTTATGTTAGCACAAGGCTAAAGAATGGATATTTCTATTGTACCCACGGCGATATTGAAACCCGATATTCACCGTTGTAATTTATCAGATATACCAAACCACTAGAGGGTTATAACGGTAGAAATGTACAGTAATTTGAATATTTACAGTTATATCATTTTCAACCATCTGATATCAAAGTTATTTGATTTCTGTTAATCAAAATGGCTTCGTACGCCAAATTTCTGAAACTTCTAAGTTTGCAAAATTTATAACCATTATTATTCATTGTACGTGAACTATTTTCATGATTGTCAGCTACACTGTATATAAGAAATTCGGTATCAAATAAGAACTTAAAATGCTGTTCGGAACTGTTTTCGACTTCTTATGAATGAGATACTTTTTTGTTACATTGAATAATATTTCTTCTTCAACTTAGGCGTACAATATGTTTATCTTAGTTTTTTTTTATTTTCAATTTTAGTCCAAAACGATACCCTTAGATGAATCAAAAATAACTGTTGACGGATAGTAAAAATTTGGCCTGATTTGAATTTTCGAGCAAAATTACACCAGGGCTATCTTCGCTCGCAGCCTCTATTTTAGAGTGTAAGACAAGCGGGAAAAAAACTAGTTTTCAGTACCCACCGCCAATTCTTGGACTACTCTTTTAACAACGAAGAGGGAGATTAATCCTCACGTTATAACGTCCCCACAGCTGAAAAGGCGAGCATGTTTATTGTGGTACCGATTTGAACCCGCCACCCTCAGAGTACGAATCAAACTTCCTAACCACTTGGCCATGCTGGGCTGTGATGAAAGGAGAACATTTAACAGAAGAACTGAAACACAAAAAACAGCAGTTTTTTTATTGTTCATATCACACTTTAGTTTGTTGAAAATAAACTAAGTAATGCGTGAAGAGAAATGTACAAACATTCCTAATTCCTAATTATTTTGTTGGACACAACAGATAGCCTGATGTTGCTTCGTTCTAAAAACACTGAATGTGTTACTTTTGTTATAAAATAATGTTTGATTTCAGCTTGTTCTTAAGCTCTTATCATTACTCGTGATTCATTTATTTAATGTATTGTTGGATATGATCTCTGTCTGTAATGAAAATTAAAGCATTGCAATTAAAAAAAAAGGTACTCATAATTTCATCTTTAAGAGCGTTATTTTATTATCAACTTACACAAGCATCTCGAAATTGGTTTTATTTTATTCGACAACTGCTTAATGATAGAAATATATAAAAATAAAAGGGCGTGTTTTTTGTCTGTGGGTTGGTGTGTCTGTATGTGTGTGGCCACCATAACCATAAGAGGGAAGAGCCGAGAAACATGAAATTTTGCACACATACTAAACGGATTCTGAGGACTCTGGATATTATTATTTATCATTGTGAGTACGCTTGTGTGCAAGCACATCGTTTTATAAGGCAAGTTAGCGGAAAACACACAAAAAATATGTGACTGCCATAGTATCAAGAGTAAAGAACCTAAAAACCTGAAATTTAGAACTCAAACTAAGTTGGTCCTGAGGCTGCACATTGGGTTTTATTATTTACGTATTCACATGCATGCACATCTTTTTAATGAGACAGGCTAGCAATAATCCATATGGAAAAGAAGTGGTTTCTTATATTACAAATAGAAGTCACAAATAAGTACGCACGTGTGTGTGTGTCTGTCTATGTGTAACCGTCATAGCTCCAACAGAAAACAACCTAGAGGCATGAAATGCTGCATCCATTCTAAATAGACCCTGAGAGTATGGAACTATGCATTATTACTTATTCATGTGCGCGTGCATATCTTTTTAATATAGATTATATTGTTATGCTAAAATGGGCTCAGAATTGTCACACTATTAAGATAATAATCCGAGCGAAGCTGGATACTTTCGCTTGTTTATATAAACATTAGTAAGAGTACGGTGCTACAGAAACTTGTAAACATGCCCTTGAAAGATTGACTTTTATATGATTGTAGAGTGAAATACTTGACACTCATGTCATGTGCAAAATACAATGTCACTTTAGGGTGGTATTTCTTCAAATTTTCAAATGCTGATTTAATTATCTGTGAAAGTTGAGACACTGAGCAGTCCCCGCTGTTGTCAACAATGATGGATGAGGCATCACGAGTGGGAATTTCTTAAACGTCAACATTGGTCGTGAACAAATGAACTGATAAAAGTATGTGAAGAAATAAGTCCCGTGAGACTGGGCATCCGTGGTCCTATTAGAGAAAAAGAAAACAAAACATTATTAAAGAGAGGCAACTTGTGGGTTGGTAATAATTAAAGTTCAATTTCCAAAATATTCACTGCTTTCTTCCTACACATCAATAACTTTACGAGTAATGTGCTGTTTAGTAATTAGATATTTATTTTTACACTTATGTCAAACTTATTAATAAGCTTTTGTGCTAAAAATTGGCCCATGCATGACCCAACAAAATCTTATACACCCGAATAATAGATCACATTTGATAACAATATAATAAATGATTAGACGTGTTTATTAATGTGAAATAGTGATATAAAAACTACAATATAGAAAGTAGGAATGTGTTTAAACATCGAAAATTAATTCTGATTTTTCGCTAAATTATAGCACGTGTTATTTGAATTTTGTACGGAAGTTCTGTAATAATGGAAGAGGATGTTTGTTTTGTTTTGCAATTTCGCACAAAGCTACTCGAGGGCTATCTGTGCTAGCCGTCCCTAATTTTGCAGTATAAGACTAGAGGGAAGGCAGCTCTAGTCATTACCACCCACCGCCAACTCTTGGGCTACTCTTATACCAACGAAAAGCGGGATTACCCGTCACATTATAACGCCCCCAACTTTGGGAGGCGAGCATGTTTAGCGCGACTCAGGCGCGAACCCGCGACCCTCAGATTACGAAACGCACGCCTTAACGCGCTAGGCCATGCCAGACCCATGGAAGAGGAAATCACCAAATTCGTATGAAGAGTACATTATAGAATGTGGTGTATGCAGTAATGAACTGGAGCGATAGTGGATGGTGAAGTTACTGTGTTTAATGGCAATTCGCTGTTACTTTTATATAGTTTAATATTATAAAAAGTAATAATTAAAATAATAGAAAAAGAATTATATCACCGATTGTGAAAATATGCGACGTTTGGCACCTGTTTTCTGTTGTATACAAATTTAGCCTCTTTCTACCAAGAATTATTTTTAATGTTTCATTAAGTTAAATCGTCTAATTTAAATCAATCTCGACCTCACTCATAGAATGCCGATGTAGTGAAACCCATATAAAATGACTCATACCATCTAATTAGACTGTTTCGTGATGACATAATTCAACGTTTCTTAGTTAACCTTGTCATATCACATTGAATGATTATCAGTTTATCAGATTCAGTCTTGTCGTGAGTGATTACTTTACTAATATTTCTTTAACCTGTTATTGTTATGTTGCATTAATTGAATACCTGTTCTTTAGACCCTGTATTGTTATCATTAGCTCACTTTAATAGCATTCTGTGAGTCAGTCTTGTCATAACACATGAATTAAATACCAATTCATTAGTTTCTGTCTTACTCTGTTAACAGTTGTTGTTTGAGCAAAAAGACACACAACGCTCACTACACTGAGGGAAATCAAACCCGTACTTTAACTTGTAACTTCGTGAACTTCTGAGACAACAGGAGGCGTCTTCCTTTATTAGTTACTTTAATAATATTTATTTAAACTAATTTTATTATGACGCACCGATTTTAGTCCGTTATTCTACGACTGGCTAATTGAATAGCAACTCACAATCATGATAAAATGTCGTTAATTTGTAGTTGATATCATTTATCAGATAGTAAAGAAAATTAATGAAGATCTTTTATTAAAGAAATCTTCAGTTTGGGATTGAAAATGGACGTTTTAGCTCCACACCATGACTTGATGAATAAACCTCACTTTTCACACCAAGACCAAATGATTTCACCAAGTCGATATAACGGAGCGTATTTATATGATACCAACCTTGAGTTGTTAAGATCGTTTGAAGTGTAGAAGATTATCAGGGTAGTATTTCTGGGTATAATTAACTGTAGCCCTGACTTAAAGATATGCCAAACATTACTATATAGAAATGGTTTAAAAAAAACGCTTGTCTAATCAATGAAAAAAAGATTTTAGCCTTAGAAGTTTTGATACACTTCCTGATTTGAAACTTTAGTTTCGTCATGATACTTTCAAACAAATAAGATATACTCCTCCCAGAAGTCTCTATAAAAAATAATAAATCAATGGTAAACATCAAAGTTTATGATTCAAGCGTAATCATTTTGAAACATCAGTTACTCAGTTACTTATGAAAAACGCTTAAATCAGGAGTTCGATTTTCTTTCATAGACTCAGAAGGTAATTCGAGGTGGCTTTGCTATAAGGGAGCACGCACGCCCGCGAAATTATCTCCTTTTCACTAAAGTGTGCCCCCCGCTAGTACAGCGGTATGTCTCCGGATTTACAACGCTAAAATCAGGGGTTCGATTCCTCTAGGTGGGCTCAGCAGATAGCCCAATGTGGGTTTGCTATAAGAAAACACACACTAAAGTGTACTAAATATGTATGTAAACACTAGTTATCACCAGTATTTTATATGCAAAAACGGCTCGTTTGGGTTCAGAAAATATTTTAAATAGATTCTGAACCCAAACGAGCCGTTTTTGCATATAAAATTCTCAACAAGTAGGTTTCTCGACATCACTGATTATCACTAGTATTGTTGTTTTAGCTGAAATCTGTGGCATCTCGTGTAACGCTTATAAACAAACGCGACACACTGAGAGACAGTAAATATTAGGTTGTCCAGAAATAAGTGTTGCTTTTGAACTGCGAAGTTTAAAAAAGTATAAACCAGTGTTGTGAAACATGCTTTAATTAAAGTTAGCACCATTTGCCTCAACACACTTTCGCCAACGTGTAACGATCCTGTTTATTCTCCTGCTATAGAAATCAGAGTTTCTATGGTCCATGAACCCCCTGAAAGCTTCTTCTGCAACTCCCTGGTTTTGAAAGTGTTTATTGCTCCAAAATTTGTCAAAATGTTTGAGAAAAATGAAAATCTGTAGGCGAAGGTAATAAGGTGGATGAAGCAGTACCTCGATTTCCAGTTCATTAAATTTTTAGAGCGTCATCCTTGACGGGTCATATAACTTCGATTTTGTTCATCTTCAGTCAGCTCATGTGGAACCCACTTATCCAATTTTTTCGTTTTTCAATCGCATTCAGGAAGATGGCAATGCTTGATTTGCTTGCGCCTAGCTTTTCTGCAAACTCACGTACTGTTGTGTGAGACTCTGTCTCAACTGCTTCCCTTAATGTCTTTCCATTTAAGATGGTTTCCTTCCATGACCTTTGTGGTCTTCAGGACTTTCATTTCCATATTGAAACTTTTTGAACCAACGCTGAACTGAAGTGTACAACCTAATATTTTTGGCTCGTTATAGCTGGTATACTATAAAAATTGGATGCTGAAACTGTGATTAACACATATTAATCGGGAACTTCAGATATTTGACCAGGAACATTACAAACCATTTGAGTTGAGTGGATTAACATCGGATATTAGTATTTTTACGAATACATTATATAACTTCAGCTGTGAAAATCTCATTTGTGGTCAGCGAAGAGCTAGCTAGCTACCCGTTAAGTGAATTGTTTTTATATCAACCCGAAATTAATTCGTTAACCAGTTCCGGATGAGAAAGAAAACTCAATATTGTTTTTACGTTTGTGAAACTTCTGTGAATAAATCATTATTTGTAATAACTGCTGCTATAAATTATATTATTGTTTGCATATTGAAATATATTTGTTTTAAGAAAGAAAACCGTGAGCGTAAAGCTTGTTGGCAAATATCACAAATTTATACAAATTTAAATTTTCATTTAACTCAATTTGAGGCTATTTGAACTCCGAATACGTTACATAATAAATCAGAGACTCATCCGAGATAAATTATAATACGTAACATAGGTTATAAATAAACAAGAAATTAAACTTGAAGTACTGATACATATATTTTTGTTGTGTTTGGGTAGAATATCATAACATTTTTATAGCTTTTGCTGAACATTTTGTGCAACAGGAAAAATAAAGCAACTTCACTACGAAAAAACTCGTCGTAAATTTATCGTAATAGTTTGCAGAGGACATATTGATGAATTGGCTCGATTATTTACCAGACTTGGACATTGTGCCCGTAGCTTGTTCCATCTGCGAAGATGAATCTTATCACCATTCCCCATCCAAACATTTTTTTCAAACGATGTTTTATATGGAATAGCTTGCGAGAGAAAATTATTGTGAAAAGTTCATAGAGTTTTACACAGACCTTTTTGTGCACGTCTGTTGTAAGCCCACAACACAACTGTTACGTAGTGGACAAGAAAATACTTATTGTTCTTTAATTACTTTATTTCGCGCAAAACCCGCTCGAAAAATAGCAGCAAGTTAGTATCATTCACTGCCATCTCTTGGACTACCCTTTATCAACGGATAGTAGGATTGACCATCACATCGTAACTACCTCATAGCTGAAAGAATGAGCATGTTAGGTTGTGGAATTTGAGACCTCCAGTGACACAGAACTATGTCTTGGGGTTCATATTGCTAGAAACCTGGTTTCAATACCTGTGGTGGACAGAGCACAGATAGCCCATTGTTTAGTTTTGTGTTTATTTATAGACAATCAATCAGTCAATATAATGTTTTATGCAGGTGTTCCGCATATAGGTATGACAATTTTTTTAACTGGATGTTTAAAACTCATAAACTTGTACAAATTATTATGAGATGGGAATTTCTCTCTGCATATGTTACTTCGAATACTCAGTGACTTAACCAACTTTGTAAGATGAGATACTGCACTTGGACTTCTTTGTCTGACTTGAAAGTGATGTTTATCATATTTTATATTACATTTCAGTTGTTTTAAGCTGTTTGTTATTCACCACAAAAACTTACGTTTATATAGAATTTTAAAAATATGAAGCAATGTTGTACTGATTTAATCTTCTAAAATAATTGGCAGATAAGATGTCTAAACTAAATTGAAAATCATGATTACTGAAGAGGTTGTGATTAACCTAAACCTCTAAAATGAGTGTTGAATCGAATAACAGCTTGGATTACACACTTATTTTCAGTTACAAGATTTGTGCCCCAGTCAAAATCAAAGAGCTGTGAGCCCTCAAGTCTGGTAAATTCACCAAATATACAATTACAGGGAAACAAAATATAGGTTAACTTTCTGTTTCGTGTTTATGCCTGTCTTTTTTGCCATCTATGTTTGATTTATTATTCACTTAGCACTTGTGAACCTGCCTTTTTTGCGGTAAATTTGAAAAAGAACAAATAGTATAAAGCATTATATATTTAAAGCTTGCAAAGAAAAGTAAGGAAATGAACGATTTTTTTCTAATCTATGTGTCATTGATTTTATGCCTAAATATATGTGCACATGAATTTTATCAATGTAAATTATACCTACAAATCAGAATATTACTTGCCAATTGTTAATCGGTTTTCATTAGATACTTTCGGATGTTTTTAATTAAGCACAAAGTTACATAATAGGTTATTTAAGTTCTGCCCACTAAGGGTATCGAAACTCAGTGTCAAGGGTTTCTATGTCCACAACGTAGCTCGGTGCCACTAAACAGAAAGTGCACTAAATTCGTCGACACTCCATGTGCTTTTTGAATATGTCTGTGAGTAATTATGTAAAGACTGGAGAGAAAAATAATATTACACTAAGAAACCCGGATCTAATTAGAACCTCTCGTAAGTGGCTCTTTATTGATAAATGTGTTTGTAAACAAACATAATGTTTCACGTATAAGTGGCTTCCATGTAGCTTTAAGTTTGTTGTTATTTATAAAGCCACCCAATGAGCTATTTGTGTTGTGTCCACCATGGGATAGAAACCAAATTTTCAGCGGTATAGACCTTCAGTTTTACAGTAGAACCCACTTGGGAAGGGGGAAGTTATACTTTTATTTTCAATTCAGTATTATTCGGTCTATAAATTATAACTTTTTGTGCCACCTTGTCCTTTGTTACAAACAATTACGTTTGTTTGTTTTGTTTTGAATTTCGCGCAAAGCGAAAGGCATTCGAACCCGCGACCCTTGGATTACGAGCCGAACGCCTTAACACGCTTGGCCATGTCGGGCCAACAATCACGTTAAAATTCATAAAAGCTGTTCACATGGGATTATCTGCAGTGTTATGATACCAAAGGGTAGATAAGTTTATACAAGCCTAAATATCTGGCCTGGCATGGCCGAACGCGTTAAGGCATGCGCTCGTAATCTGAGGGTCGCGGGTTCGCATCCGAGTCGCGCTAAACATGCTCGCCCTCCTAGCCGTGGGGGCGTTATAATGTGACGGTCAATCCCACTATTCGTTGGTACAAGAGTAGCCCAAGAGTTGGCGGTAGGTGGTGATGACTAGCTGCCTTCCCTCCAGTCTTACACTGCTAAATTAGGGACGTCTAGCACAGATAGCCCTCGAGTAGCTTTGTGCGAAACTCCAAAACAAACAAACAAACAAAAGCCTAAATATTTTTGTTGCCTCCAGCTAGTACAGCGATATGTCTACGGATTTACAACATTAAAATCCAGGGTTTGATTCCCTTTGCTGGGCTCATCGAATAGCCCGATGTAGCTTTACAATAAGAAAACACCCCACATATGGACTTTTTTTAAACAAACACAAAACATATCAAAAAAGAAACTCCAATCATTTATTTGTTTGCTATATGCCCCCCCAGTGGCTCAGCGGTATGTCTGCGGACTTACACGCTAAAATCCGCGTTTCGATACCCGTGGTGGGCAGAGCACAGATAGCCCATTGTGTAGCTTTGTGCTTAATTCAAAACAACAACAACAAATGTTTGCTATATTATTTATCCACTTCTTTGCTTTAATAGACACTGTATTTTATTTGTCTGTCTAGTTAATAGCTTGTGAAAATAAAGCATGTTTTGCATAGTTGCCGTTTTTTCCCACCTCACCATAAAAATACAAACGAAACAACATGCTGACGATTTCAACATTCGATATCTAATTGTTAGGATGATTAGAAAATTTCGTGAAAGCGTTGACGTAGGTGCTATCTCACTTGTTCTCTCTTAGCTTCACTTCAGAAAAACAAAATTTAACAAGTATTGTGGTTTCTTAGACATTTCCTTATATAAATTAATAAAATCCTGATAAAAAATTAATGAATATTACACTGAAACAAACGAAATAAAGTCCGAGTTCTGAAGAATAAAAGTAAGAACCGACTTTCAGGCGTCACGTATCATGACATGTTTATGTCAGTTACTTTGAACGCTCTGTTCGCTTCCATATCCTCGAGAATTGAGAAAGAACCGACAAATGCGACGAAGCGTTATCTTGTTAGAAGAATGAGTGGTTGTTGTTAGTGGACTCTAGTTGCTAGTACTAAGAACAACGGTAGAGTCCATGTCGTTGTATGTTATACTTCTTAACGTTACTTAGCCCACTTCTTTTTCCTGAATAGAGAGGCAATAAAACTTGACTTTACAGTGAGATCCGATATAAATGGCTAAGATGCTAGGCTTAACCGATTTAAGTAATCTTATATTCTGACCATCTGGACAAAGATACTACGATCGAAACACGTTGGTTGATTTGTATGAGAATAAGGTACGTCTTTCGAAACTATCTCATCAAAAACACATCATCACACATGATGTAACACCGAATCAGATTTCTTTCTCAATCTTTACTTACATCTGTATGTATCACATATTTTTGTTCTGTTATATATGTTTTTTTTCTGACATGTTGTTTGTATCCAGTTCTACGGATCTACTAAATATTCTATTCTGACATGTTGTTTGTATCCAGTTCTATTGATGTGCTATATATTCTGTTGTGATATGTTACACGTATCCATCACTACTGATGCACTTTATATTCTCTTGTGATATGTTACATGTATCCATCACTACTGACCTACTTTATATTCTCTTGTGATATGTTACACGTATCCATCACTACTGATGCACTTTATATTCTCTTGTGATATGTTACATGTATCCATCACTACTGACCTACTTTATATTCTCTTGTGATATGTTACATGTATCCATCACTACTGATGTACTTTATATTTTATTGTGATATGTTACATGTATCCATCACTACTGATGCACTTTATATTCTCTTGTGATATGTTACATGTATCCATCACTACTGACCTACTTTATATTCTCTTGTGATATGTTACATGCATCCATCACTACTAATGTACTTTATATTCTCTTATGATATGTTACATGTATCCATCACTACTGACCTACTTTATATTCTCTTGTGATATGTTACATGTATCCATCACTACTGACCTAATTTATATTATTTGTGGCTGTTCTTTTTATTTTATTAATATGCAAATAAGTTTCTATAATTGTTTTATTAGAATCATTTTATTTGCCTCGTATTAATCGTATAAATTATAAAATATTCTGAGAAAAATTAACATATTCTTAATTTATTATATGACTTTTCAGGTACAAAATCCATTTCTCTTTCATTAAATATTTACCATCGATAAATGTTTCGTATATAACACTATACCTGATTATATCAATTTAAGGAGAGTTTTGCTAATATAAACATAACATGAATAGTTGTAAACTAGTTAAGTTGAGATTTTAATTCATCTATAAAAACAAAACCTATCTGGAAGTTGAACCAGTACCAAATATAAATACATAACCTGTTAGTTGATTTAAATCTATAGAGCATCATGATTTAACTATTTAACAAAGAGGTTATTTTAGTGAGCCATGCGTGGCTGACATGCGAGTTTGCAGATGGAAATGACTTCGAACCACGATTTTCAGTTGGTTCAAGAAGTCGGACAAATTATTTCTGATAGCGAGTGCTATTGACGTCTGCCTTCTTTCTTGTTAATACTTCAATATTAGAAGCAGTTTTACAGGAACCAGTTTGGACTATGACCGCCCATCTAGCCCATGTACGCATGAAAACAGTATAGGTTAAAAATACCAGAACTGACCTTCTATGGTACTCAAATGGTTTTCGGTTAATACATGAAGGTTTGGAATCAGAATAGTGCTAATTTCAAGGAAGAAAACTCATATTTTAATTATTTCAGAATCAAATTAATATATTAATTTTAATTCATTTTACCTTATTTTTTATCTTGACTTTAATGTATAATTCGTCGATTAATTTTATTTGTTGATTAGTTATTGTTGTTTATTTGTTCAGCTCAAAGCTACATAAAGTAGTCCCTGTGCTGTGCCCACTGCTAGCATCATTATAAGCTCCCATGATTGCCACTGTGTCATCAAAGGACTATTTCTGTTTGATTCTATTATTTTGCATGAATTCAGGTCTGTATGCAGTTGAAACTGTAAAATAAAATAAAAATCACTACGTATTTGTTTTTTTTTCTATTTTATTCTTCTTAAATAATGTGATACAAAAATACAAATTATAAGTAAGGTCTAGAAGAAAATAAGTCAGATCAACTAAATACTGTGCTGATATCGAACTAGTTGTGTTTCACGGGTTGTGGGTGTGGCTTATAACCTTGCGAAACTCTGCTTTCCGTATCTGTCCTTTTAAACGGCCCAGCATGGCCAGGTGGTTAGGGCACTTGACTCGTAATCTGAGGATCGCACATTTGAATCCTGTCACTCAAACATGCTCGTCCTTTCAACCACGAGGGAGTTATGCTATAATGTAACGGTCAATCCCACTATTCGTTGGTAAAAAAGAAGCCTAATAGTTGGCTGTAGGTAGTGATGACTAGTTGCCTTCCCTCTAGTCTTACACTGCTAAATTAGGAATGGTTAACGCAGATAGCCCTCGAGTAGCTTTGCGTGAAATTAAAAAATTAACAAACAAACTGTCCTTTAAAAATTGCAATAATTAAAAATTATCTGAATTATGCCCAGAAAAGTAGCTCATTGAAACTTATCATACCTTATAGAGGTTCACCCAGATGTAGCGTTATTACAATAAAATCGTAATGTTCCGGGAATCAGGTAAATAACCCACAAATATTTTAAATATATGAACAACGACACAACTCCTCTAAATATTCTTGTATTTTTGTAGTTCGATAAAATAAAATAAGCTAAATTAAAGTACTATGACATCAGTAAACAGCAATTCATTCATGTGGCTCGTTTATAAAACAGTTGAAATCTGCTGTTGTATATAAATGCTACATCATTTATGGTACATCAGTGATATTTTAAAATACTATTATAAGGAAAGCTTTACCAATGTACTATATCTTGTTCAAATTATGATCTTCTGGAAGTCAGTAAAGAAACAAGATGGACATAAACAAAAGTTTGTTGTATTAGATACAAAAAATGAAGTAAAGTATTTCATGCCGTTGTTGTTTAACTTTACATTTATCATACCAGGGATCAGATACATGACGTTCCACTGTCATACTATAGACGTTTTGATGCATGGGGTGATGCAGAACTTCATACATTTTATGCAAGCACGTGTACATCAGGGACTAAGCTGGACGGTGTAACATATTATATAGGAACAGATGCATATATTTAGGTTAGTACTTATACGATTGTGAGACATCGATGATTGATGACCTGGTGGACGAAACAGGCATTTCTCAACCACAGTCCAACCTCCTTCGCTTTTTGCCGAGCATAGTACTTGTAATTAGTAACATTATATAATGCTTATTAGTCAGTTATACGTGCCACATCATTATTGAGGTCGAAGAAAATTTTCATCTCGAAGGAAAATGGGCCTCTAACTTTTCAGTATCAGTTCAGGTGAAAAGGGCGTAAAAAAATTCTTGCTTTTTTCATGTTTTCACACCTACTTGAGTAGCATCTATTGGCAGCAAATTACAGGGACACTTGTGCTTTTATTAATCAGAGGCTTGGGATAGTGACAAGAATTTATAGCCTAGAGTGTATAGGGTCTCAATAGAGGGAGCTTGGAATGTTTTAGAAGTTAGGAGTTATAATTATTCTCAGCCGGAGTATGACAAGTATTAAGTGTAATAATGGTAGTATTAGGATTCGAGCCCGTGACCTATAAACTGCGAGACGCGAGCTCTAACCCCCTGGCCAGTAGCAAGTCTTTTCGTCGTTAGGTACCTGGGTAAACGATGTGGTAAAAGTTTTGTGTACGAAGTTCAGTTCATTTGATATAAGCGTTTTAAATTTTTACACTGTATATTTCTTTCTTCTTTTTACAGAAATAGAATAATAATTTTGCAAAACTAAGCTATAGCTTTTTTAAGGAATCACAAGAATGTCTCATGATACATTGCATTGGATTATGAAATAAATAAACACCAATCATCAGATGATAATATTTGTTTTATAAACGTTTTCTTCCTTCATTTTTAAATAGATATACAACGTTTCGGGCTACAACAGTGCCCTTATTTAGGTTTCAACTCGAAACGCTAGAGGATTGATTCAGCTCTTTGGAACTAACAGAAGATAAGCATGTGAGTAAGTAACTTGAAGGATGAACCATTAATACGATTGACTCTTATATTTCTCTAATCAACTTGATGTGAGGGAGTTGAGCTAAGTCGTTGATATGTTGGGGACGTAACATACTGTTAACTATATTTATGGTAAACCTTCAGGTACAAATTCTATAGGCTGCTCAGACCCTAGGTCTGCTAAATGGAAAACTTTAAAAAAAGAAGGAATCTTTGGATTTTTCATTTGATATTTTTATAACTTAAAGAAACAATACTATACCATCATGTATTCTATGAATTTGCTCATTCAAGCTATACCATCCAAAAACTGTTCTGTATTTAAAATATTCTTGTAGATCATTACAATTAATAAAGAAAGATCTATTATACCTTAGAATGTGAGAGTTAAATCTTACATGTTAGTTGGTATTTACTTCGTTGTTGTAGTTTAAATATAATTTCAAAATATTTTAAAAACCATTACTTTTCACTGTCAGATTTTTTGTTATTAACGTCAAACTTCTGTTCTTCTAAAATACATTTGAATCTTTTCGAAATTATGAAAGGATTCTTCAGACATCTTAACAGTTACAATACACATGTGAAGCTGCTATGCTTACAATGATCACGTAGAAGCTGCTATGCTTACAATGATCACGTATCGTAGTTCTGCATTAATTAATCACATCTTTTTATTCTAGAAGTATTTAAGAGTAAATATAAAAAATTCGAATCTTTACACAAATAGGTAGATGGAAACAGAGATATATGAATACTCACGATATTGATATATATTTTTTTAAATTATTGGTAAGGATGTTCAGTTTTATCTCTCATAATACATTTCATCAATAGCAGAGTTCCTTAAAACATTTGCAGCCAAATTATAGTATCTGTGTTGTAACTGCACTTTCTTTCTCAAATACAGGATTTATAAAATAATACCAAATAATTCTAACAGTAGACATAGTAATCTGTAAGTGCAATTATTTTAGTCCTTTATTAAGTATAGCCTATATTACATAAAAAGATAAAACTGTAACTTATGTACGTTTTTCGTTTCAGTTAAGTTGTGCCGTAATATCATTAAATAAAGATATAATGTTATTCTACGTCCAAACGTTAGACTTTAAGAACAAAAACACATTGATAAGCTTTTAATACGTTGCTGTACTAAACGCTTACTAGAGTATATTTACGTCCCTCTTTTGTTTTCATCTGTTAAAGTGAAGCAAACGCCTGCGTAATGCTGGGATGGATAAAAACTGGGAATTATCATTATAGGTTCTTTTTACTTCGAGCCGATTTACTTATGCGAAAGTAACAAGAAATCCAACCCTTAAACTAAAAACTGGTCATATTAAAATTGTTTAAAAAACACTTGCTGGCTTACACTAAACTAAAAGCCAATAGACCTTCGTAGAATTTTTTTTTATTCAATTTACAGCTGATAGCGTTTTATTTGTTTATTATTTGAATTTTAAAGTAATAGCAGTTGGCGTTACAGGTTACAAATCAAAAGGTCAAATGTGTGACCTTAGTATGCCAAAAGCATGCTCCCCACTCTCAGTTGTAGAAACGTTATGGAAGTGACAGTCACTCCTGTTAAGCGTAAAATTTTATACAAAAGGTACTTTAGTCTGGTTTTCTTCCTTCAGGTCAGGAGTTTATAATTAAAGACGGTTATACCTGAATCTTGAAGCTTCCGCCCATGCTGTTTACATATTAACATTCCAGTTTGAATAGACAAATACTTTGAAAAATAAGCTTATTTTGTAAGTTATAGTAAACGTATATTATTTACGCATGACTTAATTTACCATCTTTTCTTATGACATCAAATTTCTTTATTTAAATTTCAGTTGCAATTTTATTTTTATAACTTTTTAAAAACTAAACAGATATTAATAAACATGAGTTACTTATATCTGTTTAGTTTAAAAATTATTGGACATTTTAGTCGTGTCATTATTAATGTGAATAGATTGTTTGTTTGTTTTAAAATTCGCGCAAAGATACTCGAGGGCTATCTGCGATAGCTAGCCGTCCCTAAATTAGCAGTGTAAGACTAGAGGGAAGGCAGCTAGTCATCACCACCCACCGCCAACTCTTGAGCTACTCTCTTACCAACGAATAATGGGATTGACCCTAAAATTATAACATCCCCACGGCTGAAAGGGCGAGCATGTTTGGTGCTACCGGGATTCGAACCCGCGACCCTCGCGAACGCCTTAACACACTTGGCCATCCTTGGCTCTGATGTGTATATGTCACAAGGTTACGCCACAGACAGAATATAAGTAACCTCAGTAGTTGGTGAAACTATGATGATACATACGCATTTTCAGGATTTATAGATTCAGTTGTTTGTATAAACCAGTCTATAGAAACAAAATTTTGTAACTATGAGTTTAATTTTATGAGATCACGTTAGTGCAAGATAGTTTACATAAGCATTCATTAAACAACTCGTAAATAAAAAAGTAAGGCCAATCAAAATAATTTTTTTCTCTTTTTCTGATAAAGAAGGGTTTGGCTTCTCTCAATACTATATTTTATTTTATTATGTATACAACTGTATACAAAATAATAATAATAAATAAATAAGTGATTTAAAATGGCACTAATTTCCGGACTAGACTTTGATTTTTTTTTAATGTACAAATGAAAGTGAAACGTGTATAGTCAACACGAATTTGAAAAGTGGAGTCAGAACCTTTTAGAAAATTAACTTTTTTTTTCAAGTGTTCTAAAGCGCTGATCGTGTATTTACAGAAAAAGAAGAAAAGTATATTGGCTTAATTAGAGCAATGCTCGCAGTCCCTAACAAAACTAAATAACCTAGACTGGATTTAGAAACGACCTTAAGTGGCTTCTTATAGAAAATCCAGCCTCGGTTGGTTTTGTGATCATGTAGAGAATGATCTCTTTATTCCGTTTCAAATGCAAGATTACTTTCAAACAAAACTCGTTCTTGCTTCGTCTTTTGTTTTTTCTTATTTCTATATTACCAACTAAAATCCAGACACGATCTGGTTTTATTCATCCTCTGTTTTATGAGCAAAAAAAAACTGAAAGGAAGAGACAGTGAAATACATGCGTATTGTTGGTCTGCCGCTCAAATAAAGTCTGTTTCTAAGTACCAAAAAATGTTTTGTTTTGGAATTTCGCACAAAGCTACTCGAGGGCTATCTGTGCTAGCTGTCCCTAATTTAGTAGTGTAAGACTAGAGGGAAGGCAGCTAGTCATCACCACCCACCGCCAACTCTTAGGCTACCCTTTTACCAACGAATAGTGGGATTAACCGTAACATTATACACCCCCACGGCTAGGAGGGCGAGCATGTTTAGCGCGATGTGGGCGCGAACCCGCGACCCTCGGATTACGAGTCGCACGCCTTACGCGCTAGTACCAAAGGAACAGTATATGCTTCTTACATGATCATCTAATGTTCATTGCTTCTTCTAACCTGTTACATGTACTAATTTTTGATATTTAACCTTGTGTAAATGCGCTTTATTCAATAACACCACTATGAAAGTTTATGTATCTGTTAATCTTACTTGGTACATATGAATATGTTAAAAAAACTATCGATTTGGCCAGATACAGTTTAGAAGTAGACTGATAAGTTATGGATTAAAAGGTCCACGGTTTGAGCCCAGCATATGCTGTTGAGCATACTCTTGCTTTTGTAGCTTGGAATGCGTAAGAAAGGTGATATTTGGATAAGACTATTTAGTATCTGCTTCTTCTCAAGGCAAGCTACTGACACATATCTTAACAGTGTAAGTAGCAAGTAATATTTAATACTTACACTCTTCTTGGTCAACGTTTCGAAAATAGAAACGACTATGCACAGTTGAGCTAGTCGTTTATATGTCACATAAAGTGGGGATCAGCATACGAAACGATAAAGCGCTACAAGAGTTATTTATGCTGTTATTCGATAAATTTTGCTTTGTATTTGACTAACAAGACTAATAAACAAGGAAATGTTTTTAATAAATTTATTGTAAAATATACATTATATTGAGTATTTTTTCAACAGTTGTTAGTACGGTGTTGTTTTCAGATTTAGATATTAAATTAGAAAATAATTTCTGTGTTTTACTATACTAGATTATGAGTGATCTGTAACCAAAAACAGTAAAAAGAAATATATTAACACGAAGTCTTTATTATTGTAAAATACAAATAACAATCTGTTATAAGAGGCGTAATCATTGTTTTTGTCGCTCTAGTAATAAAACAATAAAACTAAAATCTGTCGAAACAGTTTCCGCATCCCTTTGGTTACGATGTCCGTCACACCAAACTTGGTCTCCTTTTCAGATGTGGGGCGTTATAATGTGACGGTCAGTCCCACTATTCGTTAGTAAAATAGTAGCTCAAGAGTTTACGGCGAGTGATGATGAATAGCTGTCTTTCCTCTAGTCTTACATTGTTAAATTAGGGAGGGCTAGTGCAGATAACCCTCGTATAGCTGTGCGCATAATTCAAACCAAACCAAGGCATCTCTTCTTTCCTCCCTCCAAACAAAAAAGTCAAAACAAATGTTTACGCCTTTTCCTAAAAGAATAATTGGAATTTTTAGGCAATAAAATAATTCATTAACTTGAAGCCTTCAAAATTCTGAAGTCATATGAACCTATTAAAAATCTTATTCAATTCGTTAGTTATGTAAAACAACATTCTATTTCCTTTCAAAATTTCATTCGTTTGATCCACGTTACTGAATGTCTTCAACAGTTAAAATATGTTTACCTAGTTAATAGGCTCTTAAAAAAGTTTATAGTTTCACATCAATCCAATTATCTTCACTGAAGTAGCATGAGGCTGAGCTACTTTGCATTCCAAAACTGGCAAATCGTGTAATGTTTTACGGTATTAAGTATCACCATCGTTTCTAGTAAACAAAACAGAAGTTTTTTAATCATATTTTTACTATTATACTCAGACTTAGTTTGAATTGCATACTATACGTTTTGTTTTTCATTCCATAGCTAACGAGAACATAATATATAATAACTGCTTAAATAATATAAAAATACAAACATTAATTTATGAGGTAAAGAGTCAGACACCCGTGTGAGCTAGTGTTGGAAACTGACGCTCATCCAGTTAAATTTTTCACAATGGAAAACAAGAAAAGTGATACGAAATGAAGGCTTAACTCTGTTTGTGATGCTGTTTAGCGTTAGAAACACGTCAACCAACCAATATTTGTTATGGATAAGTTCCAGAAAACTTCCGTTTGTTATAATGACGGTTTAAAAGCTTACTGGGTTGTTATGAAAAATATGCTGTTATTAGATAGGAATTAGCGTAAATCTAACAAACTACTGTTTTTAAAGAAGAGCTATACGTATGATTTTTCTAACTTTAGGCTGTCTAGGTTCCGACTTTTGCAAACAGTGCCTCTAGTTATTCATAATAAAAGTAACATCTGTAACAAGAAGCATACAGCTTGCTTTCAAAGTTTCTAGTTATATGAACAACGGCTGTAACAGTATACGATTTAAATAAAATTCTATCAAAACATACGTTTGTGCCTCCTCACCATTAAAAAATAATCTGTGACGTTTCGGCAATACTTTTCCAAATGGAAAATACTTTGGAAACAAAGTACAAGCGTTACTTGTATTTAGTAACAAAATAATGAGATTTTATGCATCAAAGTAAAAAGTGTGAAGTAAAGAAGATACAATTATTGTCTGATGAAATGATATATACACATGTATATCTTTTACCATTTTATTGTCTGTCTGAATTTCGCGCAAAGCTACTTGAGAGCTATCTGCACTAGTCGTCTCTAATTCAACAGTGTAAGACTAGAGGGAAGGCAGCTAGCCATCACTATCCACCGCCAACTCTTGGGCTACTCTTTTATCAACGAATAGTGGGATTGACCGTCACATCATAACGTCCCCACGGCTGAAAGGGCGAGCATGTTTGGCACGACGGGGATGCGAACCCGCGACCATCGGATTACGATTCGAACGCCTTAATCCACCTGGCTATGCCGAGTTTTTATAATTTTACATATCAGTTTATAATAAAGACACATTTTTTCCTCTAATAATAAACTACAAGTTATATAAACACGACTAATAGCACGTGAAAGGAGTGATATTTGTTTGAATTTTTTGGCTTCAATAAAGCTAAAGTAAAGAAACAATAAACGTTCTTTTTCTAAAACACGTGATAATTGCAACAATAAATAGTATTCAGTAATAACATGTAGCATCAAAGAACACCACTAACAGAATTAGTTGAAAGTCAGTTAAGTTTATAGGTATTTTAAAACTGCCTCTTTACAAGAAATGAATGCAGTGTTGTGACAAAAGCCCAATAAGCTTTAATATGAAACAAAGAGTAATTAGAAACTCTTCAAACGTCTATTAACAAAAGCTGTTAATACTTACTTGTTTCATTCTCCTATTTTCCATCAAAGGTATCAAGATAATGCACATTCGACAATCTTCGTGTATCAGACTGCCAAAATCTTAACCTGAGAAAGAGCCAAAAAATACGTCATTGATGACCTATTAGTCAACGTATCAGACTGCTGATCGAGGGGTCCGGGGTTCGATAAAAGAATTATGTAGATCATAATTTGATTTAGTCATTTCAAAGTAAAACTTCAGTAAGCACATATATATATATACACTTATATTTATTTATATTTAAATGTTATTACGTTTCCTACAAAACGAAATCCAACATAACACAGTATACCTTTAATAAAGTTTCCCTCAAAACCAACAATTTACCTTGTTTATAAATATATAGATGTATACATGTTATTAAGTGACCCATATTTAGACATATGATGCATTCAATTTTTGTTTTTAATATTTTCTCTCCGTATGAATTCACATCATAGATAAGTTTTGACTATAATATTTCTTTTATAAATTGAATAGTAACTGTATTTTAAAACAGATTACACGAATGCTTTTTCACTTCTGTGTGTTGAAAGGGAATAAGCGTTTAGAAAGCCTTAAAATTTGTAAGAACATTTTACTATATAATGAAAATGTACTTAAATGTTAAAGGTTAGGCGTGTTTAGGATGTAAATCGATATGCTTACAATCTGTTAAAAGCCTAAACTGAAAATATTTAGAACTAACAAAAATCTTCTAATCCGTCGAACCTCGTTCGATAGTATTTGGATTACAAACTCAATTATTATTAACAGAGAGAACAATCAATGCATTCTAATTATTACAAGTTTCTGTTTTATAGCTTTGCATACCTCTAGTTAGAATAGCTTATTCAATTAGCTATATCATTTAATGAGTAATTATTTCTTTCTTTCTAGTTCTGAGTTTGACTTAACTAAAAGGTGATAAAAACGAAGAACGTTGAAATAAAAATGAAAGAAAACATTTTGATTGAAATATCTTCTTTGTGAATAGTTTAAATGTCAAGGCTTGCCCAAATTAATGACGTTTAGGATAAAATAAAAACCAACGTTTTGGATTTAGTATGTTTAAAAGTGAGAAATTATGTGTAATTTACATGACAAGGAATAAATTTAGTGAACACTTCGTTATTGCACTAATTTGTCTCTAGAGTTATTGCGATAAAAATATCATAAGGACAAAGTCTGTGCAGTTTTTGTTTGTAATGAGTTGTTGTATGTAACTTTCATACGAATTCTGACCAATTCGTGACTTCTGAAGGAGGAAGGTTCGCCTACAAGCTCCATTTAACTGTGAAATGGTCAGTACTTATACTCATTGAATACAGAGATGATTTGTAACTTTCTCTTCTTCGTTCTTACTTCGAGCTTGTGATTGCAGTTAATAGCAGCTCGTGATCTTGGTCTAAATTGACTTTTTCTAGTTGTTATAAGTTTTCGGTGCACACAGAAGTCGGGGTGATAGAATATTTACCAAATAGTCCCGTAACATTATAAAGTTTATGGTTAACACTCACACTCGCACAGATATATATATATATTAAAGCAGTGTTTTAAGTTTTGTACACGTTTTATAGCCTTTAATTTTCGTGCTGTTGTGTTTTGTTTATGAGGCATTGAACTGTACTGTTGTTTTGTTTGTTTTTCGCTACACTATGGGCTCTCTATTCTGTTCGAAACCCGATTTTTAGCATTGTAAGCTTCAAGGTCGTACTTGTTTGAAGTTTAACCGAAAGTGATCTAACACACGTTATTTAAAACACGTAGGAGTTACAGGTGAAAATTTAGTCTTATTCTCTCCTATTTCTTTAATATTACTTTAATCAGTAATATTAAATACATCTAATTTTATTATTTTCGATATTTAGTTATTACGATTTTATTATAAAGATTGTTTTGGATTGTTAGCTGGCCGAACAACGTGAGATTTTGTTGGGTTTATGGACGAAATAATCGTAAAAAGCAAGAATTTTTCACTGATGAAACAATACACTCTGATAATGATAATCAAAAGGATAGAAAAAATATATTTATTTGGCTATAATTATTCATTACAAAGTTAATCTTTAGTTTTGATTTACGTAGTCAGCTAGCTTTGATTGAAAGTAAAGGTTAATGACGTAAATTCTTTGTTAGACCCTTGAAATGTTCAGCTGAGAAACAGAAAAAGTATGTGATTATTGATCGAACAGTCAATGCATTAGACGATATATTATACAGTTTAGAGGCCCAGCATGGCCAGGTGGATTAAAGTGTTCGAATCGTAATCCAAAGGTCGTGGGTTCGAGTTCCCGTCACATCAAACATGCTCATCATTTCAGCCGTGGAGACGTTATAATGTGACCGTCAATCCCACTGTTCATTGGTAAAAGAGTATCCCAAGAGTTGGCGGTGGGTGGTGATGACTAGCTACCTTTTCTAAAGTCTTACACTACTAAATTAGGGAAGGGCAGCGCAGATAGCATTCGAGTAGCTTTGCGCGAAATTCAAACCAAACCATAGGTTCAAGGTTTGAGGAGTAATATTTTCTAAACATGTTTTGCGCTGTCATCTGAAGGCGCGTTATAAAAGTGATAGTTCTTGTTATTTTGGTTCAAAGAACCAGACAAATCCTTTATTGTTGTTGCAGGTGCTGTTGGCATGCTGAAGCCCTCTGGTCATCGGTTAAAAATCAGGAATAGCTACCATAGATTAACCCTAGATGTTTGTGACCTGCTTTCTTAGCTCACGTGCGAAAACTTGATGCTGCGAAGAAAATTTGAAACAATTAGATAATATTGTTATGTAAGTTCTTCATAAAAAATTAGCTTTTTGTATTAGCACAAATCCTTCTTATCGCTTTGAAACACTGATAATTTTCAAAGAAAGAAACAATTTGCTGAATTTACAACTAGAAAACAATCATTAAATAAGTACTCAACAACAGTTTACCAACAGGTTTTCATGAAACCAATTATAATATTAGAATTAAAATTTTTTACAGTTTCTAAACAGTGTCAGTTTAAACAAGTCCACGAAATTAGTAAAAGGTCTGTGGATTTTGACACATCGTGGAAACGAAGTAATATTTAGATATCGTTTCGTTAGATGACCATTTAAAGCAGCTTGCTTTAAACGAAGACTCAAATAAGAGTACACTTTTTTGTAAATACTGAGAGTACATTTAATAATAAAATATCCATATACAAACGAATTATTCATTCTCTTCACAACACAAAAGGTTTAAGTTTTAACCAGTTTCCAAATTCTCTATACAATAAGTATTTTTTCCTAAGTTAGAGGCTGTAATTCTCTGCATATTAAATACTTTATCTTGAGTTAGAAGCAGTATTTAACTACAGTGAGCGATAACATGACTCAGAGTATTTGGAAGAAGAAATCTCTCAATATCTTTTCACTTCACTGGCCCTATTCGGAAAGTCTATTTCGAATATGTTGGCTTTATTGTCCCAAACCCTGCCTGGGACCTGTTTGTTGTGAAACAACTACGGTGTATTCTCATGGGCTAAGCTCGCACTGGTGAGTAATAAAGAGCACATTAAACATCCATTATGATGAGGTCTTATGCAGCCGAACGCTGTTGATAAGGACCAGAAGCCTGCTTTTGTCCCGTGAACTAATTGTTGTTGATAATGACAGGAAAAATAATGGAAGATTATTGTTGATGAATTTAGTGTAGCTACTGTAGTCCACTCACTGTCAAAGACGACCACAAATTATTCTCCAGGGAGATCATACAGACAACAAGGACTTTCCTTTCCTAGTCCCTGAATGTGACAGCTGATTTGTTCTTCATCCACTCCAAAGAGATCACGCATGAGCGGTTGAAAGGTTGCTTTCAGCTTTTACAGAATATTCTTGTGGCTGGCTTTGCCAAAGACAGCTAGATGTTTATATTCGGACTGAAAATCCCTGTTACATTTCACAGAACTACGATTTAATTATGTTGTCAACCAAACACGGATACTCAGATACTCTCCGAAACAGCTGTATTTTATTTTCTCTTAGAATTAACGTCAGTCTCACAGAGTATTTATATTATATAGTTTCACGTAACAATCAGAGTTCTTGCATCTTTCATCAACAAATGTTGTCTGTTAAAAGACAATCAGACCTCGTCTGCACTATAGTTCTGTTTACCATAGAAACAGTATTAATGTTGTTTTATGTGCTTAATTGTTAGCTATTTTCGTTTCATCTTAGTGATTCAATATCCTTGTCTTATTGACACCCTAAGATATAATTAATACTACCATCTCCTAGGTTTGAAGCTGGAGGATATTGGTGCCG
Organism: Carcinoscorpius rotundicauda; assembly: GCA_011833715.1. Classification (NCBI taxonomy): domain Eukaryota; kingdom Metazoa; phylum Arthropoda; class Merostomata; order Xiphosura; family Limulidae; genus Carcinoscorpius; species Carcinoscorpius rotundicauda. The sequence goes on from CM022393.1 coordinate 29,309,518, forward strand.
TTTATTTATTGGTAATGATTCAAGTACTGTTTGCCGGATTACCAAGAAATTTTAGATACAAGTTCTTTATTTATTAAGCACAAAGCCACATGTTGGGTATCTGTTCATTGCCAGTATCAAAGCCTGGTTTAGTATTTGTTTAAAAAGTGTCTAGGGTGTACGTACGCTCAGGAACCTTAATTGAATTGGATTCAATAAAGTTATTTATAAGGTCGTGCTTACAAATTTTGAAAAGTATTTGGCAAACTATATCACAGAACACTATATGATATTTAGAGCAACACGTTTATAAATAGTTTCTATACGCTTGTAAACAAAATTATAAATGCACTAATTAATGAGAAGTAGAGTTTTAAACTTAGAATAAAATAACGACAACAGTTTAAAAGTAATACAACTGTACTTATGAGAAGAACATAAATATTTTTACATTCGCATACATCACACAAAGTTAAAGTTTACACTAAAATATGCGTACTGTATGTAATATACTCTTGTATTTAATTGAAAGCTAATTTAATTAAAAACGTATTCATACTGAAATTAAGTATTTCATCAACTTCAGCGTATTTAGAATTTAAATTCCTATCTACTGCGCAGATATTTATGCCATAAAAATGTTAGCATTAGAACTGAAGGAAAGCCCGACATGGCCAGGTAGATAAGGCACTCGACACGTAATCTGAGGGTGGCGGGTTCAAATCTTCGTTACACCAAACATGCTCCCATTTCAGCCGTGTGGGCGTTATATTTGATGACGGTCAATCACACTATTCGATGGTAAAATAGTAGCCCGAGAGTTGGTAGTGGGTGGTTATGACAAGCTGCTTTCCCTCTAGTCTTACACTGCTAAATTATGGACGGCTAGCGCAGATAGCCTTCGAGTAGCTTTACGCGAAATTAAAAAAAACAACAACAGAAAGACTTGTTTTGCATTTATTTTATACTACAGTACAAATATTTCAATTGAGCTCTTTCGATAGAGGGTCGCTTACAAAAAGACTTCCTTCCCTCAGTGGCACAACGATATATCTACGAACTTACAACGTTAAAAACCGAATTTTGATATTCGTGTTGGGCAGAACGCAAATAGCCCATTGTGTAGCTTTGTACTTAATTTAAAAACAACTAATAAAAATGATTTAGTTTCTGGTTTGCTGGTGTTGGTATTTAAAGTACTTTTATAGAACTGTGAAAGGAGTAAATAAAAACAGGAAATATTTTAAATACAAGAGCACAATTTAGAATCAAGTTGGTTATGTAATGCCATTTAGTGTTTCATACATTTCGAAATTAATATCTTGAAAGAAATTTTATCTAAAATATTTGTGTATGTGTTTTCTAATAGAAAAGCCAAATGAGGTTATCTGGTGAGCTCACAGACGGGAATCGAACACTTGAATTTAGCGTTCTAAGTCCGTAAATTTACCGCCGTACTAGCAGTATTTATATATACTATTTGTCAAATGTTTATTAATAATTTTGAGGAATGATAAGAAAATACATTCTCTCTCCTTATGTTAAATATTTTTACAATAAACAGATTTAACTTCCAAATAAAAAATAGACATTTAAGATAAAGATTAGTTGTTTGAATATTGTGTTATAAATAAAAATAAACTAAGACAAGCTCAAAGCGATTAAAGTTATAAAGTCATGGAAAAAAATGCCAAACGATTTATTTTTATCAACAAATGTTATTTTATCTTTTTTTATATAAATGTGTAAATTTTGCTTTGTTACTACGTTCTCTTAGTTGATCATAGTATAATAAAAAATACACTGTGATTTGTACGTTCTATTAAATTAAGTGTAACGTTTATATAAAGGAAACACAATGGTCTTAGGTCACATTTATTTTATATTGTTTAAAATTTAATGGAAACTTCTGATTGAATCACGACGTCATTATGTTGTCTTCTCTTATAGGTCACGTTTGTATTATGTGGTATTTAAAACCTAATTGCAATATCTGAATCAAAAAGTAGACTGACGCCCTAGCCTTGACCTCTGTTCTTTGGCGTATTTTATCTTGGTAGCTTTTATAGTTTTCCTGGTAAAATGTTTTCAAAAAGCTTTCGCATTTAAACATGGACTTTGTAACTTAACAGCATTGCTGGAACTGTGTGGAAAACACAAGAAATTATTTCAAAAGTACTGAATAATAAAACTTTTTTTCTCATATATTTTCATAACGAAACGACATCAACTATTAATTAGAACACTCATTAATATATAACTAATTTAATAGTTAAAAATTAGTGGTAATTCTTAACATGAAAAATCGCCTAAAATATAAGATTATTTACTGTAAATAACTCATATCTTTATAAACACCCCCCGAAAAAATATTTACTCTAACTTCAAAAAATACCAAGTTGCAACTTAAGTATCGGTTTTCTCTTTAAATGATTGGCCAGGTGGTTAAGGCATTCGACTCGTAATCTCATAAGCGCGGGTTCAAATCCTCATCACACCAAAGATACTCACCCTTTCAGCCGTGGGTGCGTTATAATGTGACGGTCAATCCCATTTTTCGTTGGCAAAAGAGTAGCTCAAGAGTGGGTGGTGATGAATAACTGCCTTTCCTCTAGTCTTACACTGCTAAATTGGGGACAGCTAGCACAGATAGCCTCTTAAAATGTAGTTCTGACATTTCATTTTAGAAAAAAAAAATGGAGTATAAAGGGTAAACCAGACTAAAATACAAATTCAGTTTATAAACTTTACTACTAATAAGAATTTTGAAATCCCCATCACACCATCCATGCTCGCCCTTTCTGCCGTGGGGGTGTTATAACGTCACAGTCAATCCCACTATTCGTTGGTAAAAAAGAAGCCCTATAGTTGGTGATGGGTGGTGATGACTAGCTGCCTTCCTTCTAGTCTTACACTGCTAAATTAGGAATAGCTAGCGCAGATAGCCCTCGAGTAGCTTTGAGAATAAATTCAAAAAACAACCAAACAGTAACGTAAACAATAAAACCAACCACTCAGAAACCATCCTTTTATCATGGAAGAGATTGTTTTATAGGAGATTAATATACTAATTCTATTTCTCCTTCTCTCTCTTTGTTTTGTTTGTTTTCATTTTTTTCTAGTGACTTGATTTTCTTTTGGTGGTTTTCATGTGTAAGATAAAGTTTTAATTTTTAAATCGTTCACCAGTTAAGTGTTGTTAATATTTATTAATTTACAGAATATGAATACTTATGAAATTCCAAATACATATAAAGCTTCGATATCAAATAAAATTACCCCTAAAATATTTGAAAAAAAGAACACAACAGTAACAAAGCAAAATACAGATACCCCTTTTATTATATGTTGGAAAAAAGTTTCGATCTATGAGTAAAACACATAATACTTTTATGCTCTAGAAATTATAAAATAAATAATTAGTATTAGACTTAACACATTTTACGATAATTCTTAAAGTAAAACAAGGTATAACTATTAAAGTATTTGAAAACTTATCTTTGGATTATTGTATGTCAAAGTATTAGAACTTATAAAATGGGATTTTAGTGACATAGATGAGGATAAATAGCTTTTTTTGAAATGATATCAGAGATAAATAGGCAGATGTAATAATTTAAAAATACTCATAAAAGAAGCAATGCAGAAAATGGCAAAAAATAATAAGTAATAGAGAAAGATCTCTTTGCCAAGAATCTTTTATGTTTCTTTCACAAAAGAAAGAACATTAGAGCCGGCGATTGATGATAGCCAATGTCAGATTCTGTTTTCTTTTGATTCTTTGTACTTATCTAGTTTCCAATTTTATAATATGTTAAAAAAAACCGTCATTCTAATATGAATTGTTTCTCTGTCGACCAGCATTATTTTTACGGTCAGTTTCCACACTCGAAAATAAGTTTTTAGAAGAAAAGAATGTGTTGCATTTCTGGACTGATTTTCAGAATATGTAGTGACTTGTAATTTTATAAGTCCAAAAGAAGTTCTCAGATTTGCTACTGTACCCTAGTGCTTCAGCGATGAACTTGAAGGTTTATACATTAAAGTTTAGGATTCGATACTCGTGGCGAACGCAATTTATATAGCACTTAAATACAATCAAGTGTCGTTGTTACAAAAATAATAAAAATCTGCGGGTAAATAACCTTTAAAACTACTTTAATAAATCTTGTTTGATTCAAATAACCATATTTGCTTTCATTTGCTTTTTAAACACAACATTACAATACTTTAATACATATTTGTACGGCTTGAGAAATCACAACATACTTCAAAGTGCAAAAAGCCTCTTCGAGGCAAAATCCTTAATAATAGGACAATTACACCGAAAATATGTTTGTGCTATGTGTATTTCTACCGGCCTGGGTGTAGTCTAGCGGTTGGCGTACTGGGCTGTGAAGCTAAGGATTCATGTTTCGCGTCTTGTTGTTGAGTGATGATCAAAGCCCCTTATTAGATTAGCCTACGTTTTGGTTGATGATCTATCTTTTCCCTAATCTATCAGTTTAAAGTAAGGGCGAATAACGTAAATAATATTTATGTAGCTTTGCATTAAAATCCCAAACGATAAAATTATTCATATATCTTCAAACATTAATTTATGGCTCTTGTCAGGTGAAGATTTGAGATTCTGACCCGCTCACAACAAAGTACAGAAAACTTTTATTTTGTAATTTTTTCTAGAACCTTAGGTGATTGCAGACTTGAATTTACATTAAACACAACAACACTATTCGAGATATGGTGCTTAATTTTAAGAGGCATGTTAGCACTCGTTCAGTTGTGTAAGTTAAGTATTTGTGCGTAAACATCATATCATTGTTTGTTTGTTAACACCTTAATAATAACACGTACTTTTTTACTTATGTTAGTAGTTGTTTGTTTGTGTTTTATATATTATATCAACAACTAAGAGTGTGTAAATTGACTTACGACATTATATGTTCAAAACAATCTTATATATGTTTATATCATTTGTCTGATGATAATAATAAAGAAGTGCATTGCATAATCCATATATTATCTTATCATAGCTTGGTGGGAAAATGCAACATAAATATACATAATAGTAGCCACTGCAGTTACTTTAGAAATATCATGTGTTTTGCGCATACACTTTACACGACACATGTGCCTTATAGACCAAAAATACGCTTTTATTCATATATAATGTATTCATGTTTACAGGTAACCTTGTGTTTCTCATCTTTCTAATAAGCAGGATAATAAGCCATAAACTTGCTTTTTTTCAACTTATTTTGCTATCTGTGCACATATGCATATCTTAACATTCATTCGAGATCTCTTAACTTATCGCACTAACAGATAAAACACACTCTTACTGACCGGCATACTGTTAAAGATGTTTAGATATTTTGTGCTCTGTTATATCGCCATTGAGATAATCGTTTGTTTACGATATTTATTAACAAGACTACGATTTGCAACTTTCCACTGCTACTTTCTAAAGATTTTGTATGATTGATTGAAAAATATTCGGAAAGAAGAACACATTAAACCAACTGATGTATAATCGTTTTGATGATAAATGGTCGGTATTATTTTTTTCCACTTTCTCCTCATAATTTTAGAAACATATTTTTTAATTAGTGATAGTCATGTATCTTTCGCATGTTACCTGTAACATTCAAATATGATAGTATCTTACGAAGATAATCAGGAATATCTAGTTGAGTTATACTTGCCTTGACTGTTGGACAAACATGCCATTATTCTTCGGAAAATGTTACTGTAATTTGTTAAACGAATCATTGCTGTTCGCAGCCATTAATAAACAAAACTACCTTTTGTATTTATGTTGCAATCGTGACTGAGACAGCTATTCAACAAAAGTGTTTTTTTTTGTAATTGGAAAAAAAAGAAACATTTAACAGATTTTTCATATATACAAGACAAAACTGCATTAAGAAACCTAATTTACTGTTCAGTTAACTAGCTATCAAATCAATAAAGTCATATGAATAAAAAAAGTCTAACGCAAGTGTAACTTCAAAGGGATAACATCTATTCAGTTTAATAAACTTCTGGTCCTAATTACAGGGTACTGATATGACTGATTGCTCTCACAATACAGTCAGTGTCAGGACTAATTCTCCATCAACTCGAGTGTTGTTTGACTAAATACTAAGAAATATATATTGAAACGCCTCTCTTTATCGGTGCACTGTTTGTTGTAAAAGTGTTCGTTGGGTGTTATATTTTCTATCAGTGTACACTATTATGGGGTATCTAATTTTTAAATACTTATTAAGTATCTGAATGATAGCCTTCCTGGTGAATGTCCGTTCAATGACTTAATATCCAGTGATATATATGGAGAGATACAAAGTCTGCATTGAATAACATCTTTTATTCAAGGGAATACTTAATACTGGAAAAACAGAAATCCTTTAACACAACGTTATTCAAAAAGTGAAGTATTTAGATGACAGTTCTTTTGCACTCGCATATCAGTGCTTGACAGTTCGTTTGAACCACCTTTATTTTGTTTTTGTATTCTCTAAAAAATTATAACAACACAAGTAACGTTTATTCTTACAATTCCACTGTTTTACTGTCGTCGTGCAGTCTTGAAATATTTTAATCAGTTTTCTTTTGTCCAGGTTAAAATGAATTATTACCTACAGTCAGAGAAAACAACAACAAACAAGCTACATTTCCATCGACATATTGACACCTTGTCTTTGTTCAGTGATCATACTATATAAGTTACTTCTTTAATGACTCAATATATTGATTATCTACCCACTCATATTAATAAAGAATATCTTAGAGCGGTTGTCTGGGCCTCATTTACTGTTGTATTTTAGAACTGTTGTGTGGGCCTTAGTTACTGGTGTATTTTAGAGCTGCTGTGTGGGCCTTAGTTACTGGTGTATTTTAGAGCTGTTATGTGGACCTTAGTTACTGGTGTATTTTATTGGAATCAAATTGGGATACCACTATATTTTCCTTCATTATCTTCGAGTAACTTATCACCTTGTCCTAGGGATAATTACTGTATAACAAAAAAAATTCTTTAAAACAATAACTGGAAATGTACTTGAGTTTCATTTTTAACATGGAAGCAGTTTGTTGTTTATATGTAATGTATATAACAGAGAATCACCCCACAAATCATACTAGTAACACAGCTAAAACCAGATTATATGATTAGAACCATATACTAGCATTCAGTGTTTACAAAGGTATTACCGCTGGAGCTTCCAGGATATCATAATAAATCTTCTGTTCACAGATTAGAAACCACATCATCTTGCAGGGAAGTATAAAATAAATCTTTACAGTACGAGCTTCTGGAGAACCATATAACAAACTTTCACTCTTTACAAAGCTGTTACACTGTTAACTTTCGGAGAACCATATAAAAAACGTTCACATTTACAAAGCTGTTACAGAGCTAGCTTTCGGGGGATTAGAAAACAAATTTTCTCTGTTTACAGAGGTCAAACCACAATAGTTTTTGTGAGTTTCTTTTGGAATTTCGCACAAAGCTACTTGAGGGCTATCTGTGCTAGCCGTCCCTAATTTAGCAGTGTAAAACTAGAGGAAAGGCAGCTAGTTATCACCATCCACCGCCAACTCTTAGGCTACTCTTTTACCAACGAATTGTGGGATTGACTGACACATTATTACGCCCCCATGGCTGAAAGGACGTGCATGTTTGGCGCGCTGGGGATGCAAACCCGCGACCCTCAGATAACGAGTCGCACGCCTTAACACGCTTGGCCGTGACGGGCCTTAGTTTCTGTGAGACCATATAACAAATTTTTAGTGTATACAGCACTCAAATCACACATAGCTTCCAGAAAAATGTATAATAAACATTTGCTGTTTACAAAGCTGTTACCGTATCAGCTTCCAGAGGACTACATAATAAATTATCGTCGTTTACAGAGTTGTTATAGTGTTAGCTTCCCGAGCAGTATTTAGAAAACTAATATTTTTTTATATTCCCGATAAATGAAAGAATGAGTAATCGATTTTAGTTTTTCATAATAAATTTCTTACAATTTGATTTAGTTTGATTTAATAGTTCACTCATCGCTCTTTGTACGAAGTAAACTACCACGTATGAGCTTATCGGATAAACTCATAATATATCAATCAAAATAAAGAATAGAAAAACAACGAATAACTGCTTGTAACTGAAAAATATATTTGGATATTTTATCTTGTTTTAAATTGTACTCACTAACTTTTATTATGGTAATTTATTCACGTTTTACTACTTTTGTAATTTATTCTATGAAAAATTAAAATAAAACCTTATAGTAAAAACTGAGCGAAAAAAACACATTTTCCAAAAAAACAAAATCGTACAGAAAAATAAAATAAAATTTTTGGCAAGTCTTTCAAAAATTATCTCGTTGTACGCTAACTTTAATCATATAGTTATCAGTTCGACTATGGATTTCTGATGTTTGTTTGTTTTTGTTTTTCAATTTTGCACAAAGCTACTCGACGGCTATCTGTGCTAGCCGTCCCTAATTTAGCAGTGTAAGACTAGAGGGAAGGCAGCTAGTCATCACCACCCACCGCCAACTTTTACCAACGAAGAGTGGAATTGACCGTAACATTATAACGCCCCCACGGTTGAAAGGGAGAGTTTTTGGCGCGATTGGGATGCGAACCTGCGACCATCAGACTACACGTCGCAAGCCTTAGCACGCTTGGACATGCCGGGCCTAAGATTTCTCATCTACCTATAAATAGATATCAAAATGCAATACAAATAGCATCGGCCCCTAATCCGAGAGTCGCGGGTTCTAATCCTCTAATCACATCAAATCAAATTTGCTTTTTCAATCGTAGGGTCGTTATACTGTAGCGGTCAATTCCCACTATTTGCAAATGAAAGATTAGCCCAAGAGATAACGGCGAGTGGGGATAACTGGCTGCCTTACCTCTAGCCTTACACTGCTAAATTATGGGTAGCTAGCCAGTGTAGCTTGGAGCGAAAATTCGTAAACAAATAACATAAGCTGTTTTTGTTCTGTATCTAACATATTTAGAATAATATTATTTGTGTGATTAATTTTTGTTGTACTTCTAAATAGTAAATGCATATGTTTACGGCGCGAATATAATGTTAAGTAAGGTACTAATACAAGAACAAGTTTCTGTAAACTTGTAATTTACTTATTATTATTGGTTGAAACATTTATCGGAATCGTAACAATGATTTGGGTCAGAACATATTTTAAAGTTTAATAAAGTGCAGTAATATTTTGGTTTTTTTAGCTAATGTTTGTTTTTTTATTGTTTGTCAGGTAAATTAGAAATGCTATGCTATTAATTCCATTTTTATTTAAGTTGATTAAAAAAATTAAAGTCTTTAATAATAATAGTATAAAATAATGTTTTTGTCTGTAATGAAACATATTTATTACCCAAATTCGAAGGTTTTCTGCCTAAACTACTTCAGTGGTACCTAAATTTGAATTCTATTTAATTTTGTTGGTTTGATTCAAGACAGTATATCATAATGTATGAAAGAAACACAACTTTGAAGAAATATATGAATATCTATTGTTAACTTTAAAAGGATTTAAGATGCTCACACGGTAAAAAAGAAACATTTAGAATTTTCTCATTAGTAGAATATTTTGTAATTTTTTTTTTAATTATCAAGTACAAAGCTACACGAAGATCTATCTGTGCTGTGCCTACTACAGGTATTGAAACACGATGATTATCATTCTAAACCTTCAGACGTGCCGCTTAGCCACTACGAAACTGGTTAATAAACTATCTGCGCTCTGCTCACCATGGTTATCGAAAGCCAAATTTTAATGTTATATGCTTTCTGACTTAACGCCGTGTTATCAACCCCTGTGTGTAAAATACAAGTTCGCGAATGAGCAAAACAAGCCAAAAGTGAAGTGTATCGATTTTGACCTTGGAGATTGTATTGATGAATTAAACAGGGTAAGTGGGTTGTTTCTGTGAATAATTCCTTTCGTTATTATTAAGCGTAGAAGAAAAATAACTAAATAAAAACGAGTTTTAAACCGTGACAGGTAGCAATCTCAATTTATACCCCGATAAGCTGCGGTATTGCCTTCTTTCTGTAGTTCTTCATCAATGATTTGTAGGTGACCGTGTACAAAACCAAAGCCTCTTTGACAGCCAAATAACCTACGTAACAAGGAGTGACTCTGCTATCTTTTTCACGTTTTGGAAGTCCGGCAACCTCCAGGCAATTTCTGTTTCTGGCTTATTGTTCTACTTAATGCTTTTGGTCTACGTAAGCGACGCTGACGTGCTGCAGCCAAGAAAGACGTCGCAACATGAAAAGAAAGAAACCTGCATGGGTGTTGACACGTCTTTCAGCAGCATATTGTAGTATATATACAATAACAGTTCAGAGTATTCTGTTCAAAAATATTTGTACAATACGACATACCTGTGAAAAACCCGTCAGTGATATAACATGATGTAAAGTTCTTTAGAAATCAACAAGACACGACCAAACTTTTCTCTGGAACCAAAATAATTTATATAATAACGTTAAAAAGTTTTGTTTGTTTTCTGTATTTCGCACAAAGCTACTCCAGGGCTATTTGCGTGAGCCGTCCATAATTTAGCTGTGTAAGACTATAAGGAAGGTAGCTAGTCATCACCGCCCACCGCCAAATTTTGGGCTACTCCTTTACCAAATAATAGTTGGATTGACCGTCACATTTTAATGCCTCCACGGCTGAAAGGGCGAGCATGTTTGGTGCGACGGAGATTCGAACCCGCGAAGAAGACAAACGACTTTCAGAAGGCAAAACTTTTCGTGTGAACGGAACGAGCAAAAATGAGCGTTAGAGAAAGAAGTGAGATGTGAGCTTGCTAGCTTTTTCAATTCGGTGTTCTTACAATTATATCTCATTGTTTTGCAACATCTATTAAAATGCTAGTGATGATAGTCCCAAAAAGAGAAAAAGCTGCTCACAAATAAATAAAATTTTAAATAAATGTTCAGTCATTTGATGATAAAATTTCTTTAAATCAGGTTTTCTGTAAATAATAATCACAGATTATGAAGCTCAACCACTTACAAAAACTACAATAAATGAATTACACTGTTTTGCTCACTTAACTTCGGCTGAAGCCTTCTTTATCCGCAATTCATCTTCATTATTCTATTTGGTGAATATTTTAAATTAGCTTCTGTTCATAGTTTCAGTGCGCTCGTTTAATGCATGGTTCATAATATTGGAAAATGACGGTTATTACAAATTTTTATGTACGTAATATGAGGTTATGGTAGCTACCTAGTTGTGCATATAATATAGCTTCAAAAACTGTTGGAGCCTACCTTCTTGTCTTAAAATACATTTTAGTTAAAATTGCAGATGAGCATGGTGACACAATTTACAAAGTTGATTTTTAATTAAAATTGCTTGTTTGTCTGCATATGTAACACTTAAACAGTATTCTGTCACTTACATATTAATTTGCCTTCATAAGAGCATTCACACTTTTTAAGCAGTCACAACTAATAGGGCCTGGCATGATCAAGCGCGTAAGGCGTGCGACTCGTAATCTGAGAGTCGCGGGTTCGTGCCCGCGTCGCGCTAAACATGCTCGCCCTCCAAGCCGTGGGGGTGTATAAAATGACGGTCAATTCCAAAAAACAAACACGACTAATACGTTCATGATACCTACTGGAAAAAAAAGTAAACTAAAATTGTTTTAGTGTTTTCAAGCTGTTTACTCCTTTTATCATTGGTTGGGTGGAATCCACCCAATTCGTAACCACGAAAACATCCATAACAGTGATTGTAATGATTTTTTTTTATAATGTAGGCATATGTTTACAAAATTTTCCAGGTTATTGATAAACATTACAAATATTTTGTAACGCATATTAAGTATTGAGATATTTAATTAAAAGTTTTATAATAAATTCCTTTCTTTCAGAATATTGAATATTTAACACGCAGAGTAATTTTATTTTGCAATTAAAATACTGTTATGCATTAGAAAACTTTCAAGTTTAGATGTGAAATCTTTATAGCTTTTAGATATATTATATTTTATCTGTTATTTTTACTAGTGAATCGAAATTTTTGTACGTGTTCAATAGATTTGACAGATTTTGTAATCTCCATACAAATACATAAATTATGCCTCTTTTATTTCTAGAATGACTACATATTGTGACTCGTATACACAAATGTTTAATCTAAAAAGCTTAAACGTCATAACATGATACATGCATATATATATATATATATGTATACATATATTTCTTATTTTTATTATATTGACCTTTTAGCCGCAATGGCTAAAAGCCAAAATTTGTAAAGCTCAGTTTATATTCTTGACGTTTCAGTGGACTGACATTTTTGTAAAATATATACGTATATACATTATTATTATTTACAAATAATTTTGCTCCCCAGTGGCACAGCGGTATATCTGAGGACTTCCATCGCTAGAAATCGGGTTTCGACATCCGTGGTTGGCAAAGCACTGATGGCCTCTTGTGTGGCATTGTGCTTAATTCCAAACAAATAAGTTTAAATTTATTTTTCTAAAAACATTGAACAGTATGTAAAAAAATAAAGCAAATAATTGTGTTTTCTACTTTAGGCTTTTGTATTCTGTTGCTGTTTGCTGTAGGTTGCTAAACCTTGAGAAATTTCGTACGTGGAGGATGCGAAACTAAATTTTTTCTTGGTTTTATATTTACGTTTGAGTAACCAAAAAATCATAAATTATTATATCGACATCATAGAATTCCATTATAATAATTCATGTTTTGTAACTAAAATATGTGTTTGGGTTTAAAAGAATTGGAAATTTCGAAAAGGTTAAAGACTCAATTTACCAGCATGAAGGTTTGTCTCGAAAGAAAGACACGGCGCTGTTAAATTTGAAAATGGCTGAAAAACTATTTGTGATACATTCTGAGCTTGCAATTGGTTATTCACATAACCTAAATAGAATTAACTTTGTATAAGAAACCGTTTCCAAAAATCGAAAGAGGTTAGTGGACCACGAAGTTTATTTTAGTACATCAGCATAAAAAAAAGACAGGAGACTGATTTTATATTCTAACTGTTCAGTATTGCTAACTTTAGTTCCTAATTTGTATAGAACTATAGAATTTGTTTTTTATCATCACAAACATCTAATCCAAACCACTGTTGCATTCAACATATCACGTGACTCACAAAAATCGATATTTGTGTTGTTTTTTTAAATACTTATCTTCAAGTATCCCGCTGGTACAGTGGTAAGTCTATGGATTTACAACGCTAAGATCAGGGTCTCGTTTCCCCTCGTTGAACTCAGCAGATAGTCTGATATGGTCTTGCTGTGAGAAGAACACAATTACTTTCAAATTAAGAAATCAAATAATGTATAATACGAAAAGTATTATAGCATAGCATACTGTTTGATACCAACTCTAATCACATAATATAATAGTTCGTTATAATCTTGAATGCAAGTCAACACACTCAATGACTTAGTCTTTGACCTATGACTCGTCTTTATTTAATATGTTTATTGTTAAGATAGTTCGAGAAACTTTATACTCATTCACTATCTTTAAAATTAACGAAATTTTTTTCACATAGTGCATTAATTTAAATGGATAAGGATATTTGTTAAGCCAGTGGTTCCCATGGTAATAGACGAACAAGTTGTGGGGCTAATCTCGATCCCATAGCTATACAGTCTACTTCATCCTACAAACGATTTTTTAAATTTAAAATGAGAATAAGCTGTAACCAAATTTATAGGTTTCTGAAACGTATAGTTAGTAAATATCACGTCTTTACTTCCATTTTGATACAAAAGCTCTGTTTCAAAATACAGTCTCATCTAGCTGTCAGGATACAAACATGCTACATAAACAACTGGCAGCGTGCACCTTATTCTTAAAATTTATATCTGATATTTCTGATGAGAAAAATTAGAAGTACCTGTGACAGTACATTCACTGTTAGAGTAAGTGCAAGAAAAATAACTTGGTTTTCAGGAAACTGCATGACTTTTCAGAAACAGAAGAGACACAGCAGAACATTGAACCAAAGTTATTCTGATAAAGACTACTGATCTAACTGTACTAAGGACTAGCATGTGATTTTTAAATAATGACATGTCACTCTTCACGTGCATTTCTTAAGGGGTTTGGCGAGTTTCTCACTTTTCTTTCTTGTAAATTTGTTAAATAGTATCAGAGTATCTGTTTCATTGCTCCAAAATTGGTAATTTCGCTGGTGTAAAACATTCTATCCGTGCTTTCTTATATACCATGGAACTATATATGCATTGTAATTATTACTTCACTTTATTAGGCTTGATTTATATGCAAATAATGAGGTACTTTAGTACGTAATTGACGTCTAAACAAGAAAGTGCACGAATTTTTCTAAGCAAGTCGAAAGCAAGGTATACCATAATTTTCGGATGTCTATCAAATCTTTTCTTAAAGCTGTACAAATCGGTTTCTCGCTTTAATGAAACTGGCATTATTCAGAGCACACGAAATCTGGTATGGTTCCCCACTGTATGTGTCCGGTTTTACAGAGGTTTTAATGGTTTATTTTAAAACGATTTTGTAGTTTCACAACATTGCTACAGTCCTTATCATCACTTCCTATCATATTCCTTCTGACTATCGTGATGTTGACAATACCCTTGCAACGTAACTTCCATTGTAACAGGTTCCGTCGTAAAGTCGTCAAGTACAAAGCACCCTAATCCTTTCTACATGTTTTCCATAGCCAATATAGCGTAGACAAAGACGACAAGTTCCCATCGACTGTTTCAAAAACCTAACCGTACATTAACCCGTAGATGCTGTATCCAGCGACTTTACCTGTGTGTCTTTGTGTGGAATAACCTAAATATCGGCTATATTCTTCAGCTGCTTGAGATACGCGATTACTGAACAGAAGATATGACTGAAAGCATCATTTCGTGAGCCCTGTTGGCCTCCTTGCTTAAAGAAAGACAAATTTTATATGTGTTACAAAAATTTAAAAACATTGATTAGATAGTGAGAAACGTTTCATACTGAGCAATTTTTCAGTTTTTCTAACCTCAAATAAATCTCTACTATTTAGCGATATCGTTTGCCAGTCTTGGAAAATTTTCACACATTGGTGAGTTAAAGACTTGCCATTGTTACTAAAGTACACACATCTGTTAATGCCATCACAAACTACCATTTTCTCTGTCTAGTTTCCATTCATGCAGTTTTATATCTTTTCTTGAATATATCTTGGAAGTAACATGTCTCGCTTTTTTCACGATGTTGTGTGCTGTTTTTTGAAACGTGTGGACGGTTTTTATTCCCAATCTCTATGTTCTAGATTCTCACCTTTTATAAAGAGCCACAGTTTACTTACTAAGGTTTGGATACAAGCTGCTGCGCTCTTTATGAATGGTCTTAATATCCTAAGTTGATCCATATGTCTTTGTCTTCCAATATCATTATGTAAATTGGTTAAATCGGTCTTATAAATTACAATTCTCCGATCTAAATGCTTTTATAATCTAAATCTTTTACATACTAGATCAAAAATAGATTAATTGTTGATGGCATCAAACAGTCTGCGGTTCACCAAATATTGACAAAATGTAGTTCTGATACATTCCGTTCTACCGCATACTTAAACTGTGGTGTCAGGTGACGTTGAGATATGATTATAAAAATTTCTTTAATATCACGCGCTCAAACATTTGTATGGAGTCTGTGTTATTAAAATAGCCAACCTTATATAAATACACTATGCTATATCATTTCTTTAGACTTACTATTGTTATATTTTAAATTTTTACTTTAACTTATCATTGTTTGGATACATTCTTACTTATCTTTAAAGCTTTTCTTTCAGAGTTGTTAAATGACGTTAAAGTATTGTTACCTCTATGGGATTTTTAGATTTGTGACTATTTTTCTCAACAAGCAAAACCTAATAATCATCTATATTCAGACACATTTATTCACAGTATAAGTGATGGATCTGAAAGTGATGTGTTTCTTAAGAAAACCTTTTCATACAAGGTTTCTTTAAGAAGAGCTTGCTGAAACATTACGAAAAAAAGAATCGTTGTTTATGATTCGTTGCATAAATAAATTGAAATTCATATGAAAAAAAGTACTTATTTAAAATATTATTCCAATCGGTATAATAAACGTATATGTCACTATTTAAGGGTATATAAACGTTCCTAAATAGATAAATCAATATTTTACTTAAAAGAGAACCCGGGTAAAAAAGCAATGTCAATTATAAAATAGCCGTGTTGTCGAGATTATACTTAAATCCCCAAATTTAATTAAGATGCATCTTTACAGTTGGATCTGGAATGTTTGTTTTGAATTTCGCGCAAAGCTACTTGATGGCTATCTGCGCTAGATGTCCCTAATTTAGCAGTCTAAGACTAGAGGGAAGGCAGCTAGTCATCACCCCCCACCGCCATCTTTTGGGCTACTCTTTTACCAACGAATAGTGGGATTGACCATCATATTATAACGCACCTACGGCTGAAGAGGCGAGCATGTTTGGTGCTACCGGGGTTCGATTTCGCGACCCTCGAATAAGGAGTCGAACGCCTTAACACGCTTGGACATGCCGGGCCGAAGCTGGAGTGCAAAAAAAATGTTTAAGGTTGAGAGAACGAATATCTGATTCCGAATTTCACAAGTTATATATAAATATAAATATCCTAATGTTTTTTAGGTTTTACTTGATCCGCTACTAAAGGTTTCAAACTGTCATACCATGAAAATGAAAATCTCAAACCATCGTCAATGTCCAGTGCCATGCACTGAACGAGTGTGAAAAATAATCGACAATTTTAATGCCTAACCAAAGTGAATAACAGACAGGAACTGCATATAAAAGAAGAGTCTATCGATCAACAGATTTCACACGAAGTTCAATGAGCAGAGAAACATAATTTATTTTGTTACGTACTGTACTTTATATCGAACGACTCTATTTATTATGTTATGCATTACTATTTCATGTAACCGGAAATTTGAATGTAGAAGTTAATTAAATGCCAATTTGTACCACATTTATGTTATATGTCAATTTTCTTTCCTAACACGAATATATTTTCACATACAAACAAAATAATAAAACAATTTATACTAACGGTTATTATTGATAGTTATTACAAATGATGGTTTGCATACACCAGTTTGAAAACTTACAAAGAATATTGAGCCTTATATCCGGTGAATATTTTATCAATGATCCACGTCTACGACAAGCAAATTAAATCTGAACTGATATTGTCTCACTTCGCTTAAGTAGTTTTTTTATTTATTAAGCCTTTTAGCTGAATTTAACAATGAAGATATTTAATGTCCTCGTAGAAATACTATCGACCAAAGTTGGTTTACTGAAGTTGAACTGTTTGTAATGTTTTGAAATTTATAAACTTTTCTGGTTCAATTTTACAGTTTTCTGATTAATAGGCGTCAATTAGAATTATAGATTCCGAAACTTATAGCACACTGATTGTAGCAGACTAATAATAATATTATTTTATTATTGTTTTTCGACTAACTGCTTTTATAACGTTCAACAAACTTCGAGCACGCTAGCGTTTTTGTAAAACAAATGGTGTTGATTCTTACTCTCAAGAATCTTCTGCAAATTTAGAGAACAGGTGAGACTTGCGCAATACACATCCGTCAGTATACATCAAACGCATCAAAGTGAAGCAAAAGTAGGTATTAAAATAAACGTATGATGAGAAATCCGTTACAATTGATTATTAAATCTGTAACCATTTTTGGAACCGGATGTTCTAGTGATTACCTCTCAATGTATTTATGTTTAATGTGTACTTTGTATATCGAGTAAATTAAGCGATCGAAATTTAAAACGACGGTAAATAATCTTAGAAATGTTTTGATAAATACAACTCACAAACCCCTAAACAAATCTATATAAATAAAAAAATGGCTTGTTGTAAGTGCAACGCGCATAACAAAAGGTGCTTATCATAAATACAACATATAAACATATGTACACATTCCTATTTACCATTGTAACAGAAGATTACTATTTGCAGAATCTCGAATTCACAAATCAGCACGTTAATCTCTTATAATATAGAGGCATTTTATCTGTTTTATTACAAATCCTTCATCTGCTACACAAAAAGTATCGATTTTAAACGGTCTTATACTTTATTCTAATTTCTCTTTACTTCTGGCACGGCATGACCAAGCGCGTTAAGGCATGCGACTCGTAATCTGAGGGTTGCGGGTTCACATCCCCGTCTCGCCAAACATGC
Source organism: Carcinoscorpius rotundicauda (assembly GCA_011833715.1). NCBI lineage: Eukaryota > Metazoa > Arthropoda > Merostomata > Xiphosura > Limulidae > Carcinoscorpius > Carcinoscorpius rotundicauda. The sequence continues at coordinate 29,327,788 of CM022393.1, forward strand.
TCGCCCTTTTAGCCGTGGTGGCGTTATAAAGATGCGGTCTATTCCATTATTCGTTGGTAAAAGAGTAGCCCAAGAGTTGGCGGAAGGTGGTGATGACTAGCTGCCTTCCATCTAGTCTTACACTGCTAAATTAGGGACGGCTAGCACAGATAGCCCTCGAGTAGCTTTATGCGAAATTCAAAAAACAAACAAACAAAACTCTTTACTTCTAGACAAAACTAAAAATGTTATGTACTCGTTTCGTTAATTTACAATATCAAATAATTTTAATGGACTCTAAGTTAAGAAAATTAGATATATATATATACGTATATTATACACTTTTATTTTGATCAATTATCAAGAGATTGTTGACATCTGCATGTCGCTTCATAATGCCATACATCCCATTGTCCAATACTATTACCTATACGCCATCTAGATTGTTGTGAAACAGACAAAATATCTCGATATAACATATGGCGTTGAATATGGTCACGGAGAATGAACTGCTGAATAAGTTATCTTTCATGACTTTAAAAGCAATTCCAGTTTATTTTAAGAATCTGAATTTACAAATTTCTCAAACAATTTATGAGGCAAACAAAGTACTCGAATATCAGGAAAATGGAAATAAGTAAAATAATTTAATTAAAGTTGAATAACTACTCAGTATTTGCATATTTCATATCCGAATTGGATGGCAAAGAACCCACCTTCAAATAGTAAAGTTTTGTCTGGCTTAAATAGATAATGAAACAAACTTTATCAGAAGTTTAATATGTATGACATATTTTTTTTTCAGTGACTGAGGTTATCCCTTTTAGAAATATTAATTGTACGCGCTCTATGCATAAAAAACGTGTCTCCTGAGAGACAGCAAAAAATGTGTCTAGATGAAGAAACTGGCAATCACAACTGAGTATTTCCAGTGAAAATGGTCTTTACGTTGTATCGGCTTATAAGCAAGAACAGAATGCTGCCAAATGAGCTGATCCAAAAAACATAAATAAATAAAAGAGAGAGATCTAAGAAGTCCATTATAAGGCTGACAGAAATTGTTTTCGTTGTAGAAACGTATAAAGATTTTACATTTAACTTTCCTAAACTGGGAATCACTTGTTTGTATACATTATGTATAAATAAGGCAAAATTGTATATAATTTGTGAGTTTTATCAAATGCACGGTTGTTTTCTACTGCAAAATATGTTGTAAGAAGATTCTGACGGTGGTATTTACGTTGTAACATCACATTGTTAGAATAGAAATGCTTTTAAGAGAATGTTATCTCACATAATTAAAATAAAATGTTAGGATATTTTTGTTTGCTCATAATATATGAAAACAGAGATAGGATACGTTATATTAACACGATGTGGAAGCCCGACGACATCGTTACTGTCTATGTAACCACATACAGTTATGTTCTATCTGACTATGTCCTAGTGTTGTGCGTCCACTATGGCCAGGTGGGCTAAGGCGTTCGACTCGTAATCCGAAGATCGCGGGTTCGAATTCCGGTCACATCAAACATGCTCTCCCTTTCAGCCGTGGGGTCGTTAATGTGACGGTCAATCCTCCTATTCACTTATAAAAGAGTAGCTTAAGAGCTGGCGGTGTCTAGCTGCCTTCCCTCTAGTCTTACACTTCTAAATTAGGAACGGCTAACGCAGATAACCCTCGTGTAGCTCTGCGCGAAATTCAAAACAAACCAAACACCGTGTCGTTTTCATTGCAAATGGCTCTGGATTAAATACATCACTGTTTGTTGCATGCTTTACACAATCCAACTAATTTAAAAGAACAATGGTTTTCCAACAGTCTTTTCAACAGAGCGGTCGCACTTTACCGCTATGTCTTGATATCAGACATGTGACAGCTAAATTGGTTGTTCTTCTTATTTCGCGCAAAGCTACTTAACGAATAGTGAAATCTACCTTCACGTTATAACGCCCCCACGGCTTAAAGAGTAAGCATGTTAGATGCCATGGAGATTCGAACCCGCAACCCTCAGATTAAGAATTAAACGCCTTAACACACCTCGCCAATCCAAGCCGACACTTAAATGAGAGACATGAACGAATAGTGGGATTGACCGTCACATTGTAACGCCCCCACGGCTGGGAGGGCGAGCATGTTCAGCGCGACCCTCGGATTACGAGTCGCATGCCTTACGCGCTTGGCTGTGCCGGGCCGACTTGCTTTAGAAAGACATTTATAGTTGAAACTCTATGGTAGGAAGTTGATGAATATATTAAAGAAGAAAGAATTTTTGGTTTGGAAATTTGACGAAGGTACTAAAAGTTAAATCATTGCACCAGAAACCCTATGAAGATTCAGGTAGTTGAAAGCCTGCTTTGAAAAGTTGTCAAAATTGAGGAAGATATTGATAGAAACTTGAAGGACACATTAAAAGAAACTAACAATCTTCTTTCAAAACTTAACGAAAATATTCAAAGCATTTGAAACCTCTCTCTGAAGACACGATAGACTTTGCATAACAACTAAAACCTTCTTTATCTCGACAAAGTTAAACTGTGCAGACCTTTAACGAAAACATAAACAGAAGAAACCTTGCACAAGGTTTAAAACTCTAAAAGCTCGATGTAGACATTGACAGGTGATGTCATACACTGCGAACTTTATGAAGACATTTAGGCGTTTGAAACGGTTGAATGAAATTTAAACGAAGCTCTTTATTGTGAACACCACTTATTGGAAATATGATAAAACATTCAAAGTTCAGAGACGAATACATTGATATTTGATACTCTGCAGCGAGAATTTGATTAAAATATTTTCGTACCTTTTTTTTGTAATGTTCTTATTAAATACTATTTTTAAAATTAGACAGACACATTTGTCGTAAAAATTAATGTATATTTATCTGACTTATGGTTTACAGAAGGTGACATGAAGAAATTATCTTCTATGCAATGTGTTTGTTTTTTATTTTGGCGCAAAACTACACGAAGGTTGTCTGCACTAGCCGTCACAAATTTAATAGTGTAAGACTAGAGGTAAGGCAGTTAGTCATCATCACCCACCGCCAACACTAGAGCTACTCTTTTACCAACGAATAGTGGAATTGTTCGTCACATTATAACTCCCTCACGACTACAAGGGTGACCTTGTTTGGTGGGTGGGGGATTCGAACTCACGACTCTCAGATTACGAGTCGAGCGCCCTAACCTCCTGGCCATACCGGGCCACCATGTAATGTGAATTGTTGTTGCTTTTCGAAAATTCGAATTTCTCTCTTTTTATAATATACCAAGGAGAACGGGTAGATTGAAATGGCGCATTCTTGAAATTTACAGTATCAAAATTAGCAAACGTTTTCCTGTTGTGCATAAAAATAGGCTTAAAAGTCTGTAAGACTACAGTTAAGGGTTTAATTCCTAGGTAGCCTATTGTGCAGTTTTCCCCTTAACGACAAACAAGGAACTAACAGTGTAAGTTTTAGTTTTGTAGTTTTGTAATTTTTAACAACGGTTTCAAGTAGCGTAATAAAATATGAAAAAAAGAATAAAACAAGAGAAGAAAATATTAAAGGTTACTTTTACCAATTAATGTTAAATGTTCACATCATTAACGATTTTTTTAACATTTGAAGATATCTTACCAATAAATTAATGGTTTGCTTTCAATATACAGCGTCACCTCCAGTTCGATTGTTTATTTGTTTGTTTTGTTTTGAATTTCGCGCAAAGCTATTGGAGGGCTATCTGCGCTAGCCGTCCCTAATTTAGCAGTGTAAGACTAGAGTGAAGGCAGCTAGTCATCACCACCCATCGCCAACTGTTGGGTTACTCTTTTACCATTGTAGCGCCCCAACACTGAAAGGACGAGCATGTTTGATGTGACTGGGATTCGAACCCGCGACCCTCAGATTACGAGTCGAACGTCTCAACCCATCTGGCCATACAGGGGCCCTCCAATTAGATCTTATTGTTAATTTTTAAAGCATTTCCCAAACATAAAAAGTGCTTTTTAAAATTATCTGAACACTTTTGTGTATATATGTGTGTGTGTGACAACTTTATGGAATAACATACTGCCCAAAATCTCCAGTAAAGACAACTATAAGTGTCTTCCAATCTTTTACTGTTTTAAGGGTAAAGGTCAATGAAAATCAAAATGTGAAACTTCCACTTGGTTGGACTTGAGTTAGGTGTATGAATTTGAAGGGGTCCGATCAGAATAAATATTCCTACGTGATATTTAATTGTTTTTCCTTCAGTATATTTACGAAAGTGTACTCATCTGAATTAAATTTATAGACCAGCTTTAGTTGTTTCCGATAACTCATAAACTATGAAAAACTGGTCACAGTACTTCAGCTGCAAGAAAATGGAAAATTAAAATTCGCAAAGCTGAATACAAACATTTTCAGTTTAACTCTGGCGTTCCTGCGATGAATTCCTTGTATTTACAATTAGGCCCGGCATGGCCAAGTGTATTAAGGCATTCGACTCGTAATCCCGATCGCACCAAACACGCTCGCCCTTTCAGTCGTGGGAGTGTTATGATGCAACGATCAATCCTACTATTCGTTGGTAAAAGTGTAGCCCAACAGTTGGCGATGGGTGGTGATGACTAGCTGCCTTCCCTCTAGTCTTACACTGCTAAATTAGGGACGGCTAGCGCAGATAGCCCTCCAATAGCTTTACGCGAAAGTCAAAATAAAACAAGTATTTAAAATGTTCCTGCTCCCTGATGTAAAATCGCTAACTTAATGTCGATACAACACTCAATGCAAAGTTCAATCCTTTGCGATGGATACAACAGACAGCCCATTGTGGTTTTGTTCTAGAATAAACAATCTTCTTGTTAAAATAAATAACTGAATTATCGTTTCTCAATGGCACAGCGGTATGTCTACCGACTTATACTGTTAAAAATCGGGTTTCGATATCTGTGATGGGTAGAATAAAGATAGCCCTTTGTGTATCCTTGTGCTCAGATACAAAGAAACAGTTTCAGTTATTTTTCTGAGAAGTTTATAATTTATCATTTGATGTTGCTTACAAAACTGAAACGTAAGAAATAATTATTATATAATGCGACTAATGTGTTATTTCGAGTGTAAGTATAAATTTACGGTTTAGTTGGTGAAAACAAGCGAAGGAAACGTATACGTATACGGATTTTATTCAGTAGGTAAGTGCTGTTTTTCACTTTAAATTAGACGTTACAAGTTTCTTTTAGAACTTTTATGGTGGCCCCTGAAAACGCATTATATTGTATAATAAAGTAATATCCATAGCAAACAGGTCTGCCAGCGAAAGGGGTCAGCAGCTGATATCAAATGTAGCAGTTCCCGTGATGGGAAGAGACTGGAGTTGTACAACTGTACTAGTCTCTTGGAAAATATTTAAATAATGTGAAAAGAAGCTCATAAAAAAGTCATGGGAGATGTAAGGGGAAACATTGTTAATAAAGGATTCAGTTTGAATATTAAACCACCTGGTCTCTTCCACTGAAACTCAGTACATTTACACTATCAGGTTTCAGAGATTATCAGATTTTGAATGTTACAAGAAACTGGTTTTATTGAGAATGTTAACCGAAGCGGTTACTTTTTCGGATAGCAATCTGTGCTTGTTTCTGTTATTTTTTCATTATGCTTTCTACATCTGAATTTGTTCACAAAAACCTGACTTGTCTGCTAAAATGTAGCTTCCTATTCTACCAATACAAAGACTGTACCTTTTCTGTAAGACTCTACAGTTACTCTAATACAATGTCTCTTTAATATGATGTCACTTATAGACTATAAAAGGCTGCACTAACATGGCTTCTCTCTTTTTTATTTTTAATTACAACTAACAATACGTTCTATTTTTCTATAACGTAGCATCTGGAATTAACAAATTAATTAAGTTTGTTTTTTAATGTTGAACATCAAAATTTAATAAAATAAACAAAACTAACGAAATATTCCATTTCATGACATATTTTTCTCTAATAATAAACAACAACAAAAATTAGGCTAAAACTTAAAATCTAGACAAAATAGTGATTAAAGGTAGTCGTAAAGAGAAGGTTTACTGACCGCACTGACCATATTCTGATATTTCCAGTCACAAAGAGATTTACGATTCGATACTCATTTGGATTTAATCTTGAGTTCCGGTTCTCAAATAGCGTGGATATCGCTTTCTTCAAGGAACTCAAGTGTGTAATAAAACTAGTGTAAAAACACTACATAAAGGTCCTTTTATGTTAGAAGTAATAACAATTTTGTGTGTTTGTGTGTGTATTGTTCGAATAAAAGATATTTTAACTCAGTAGAATAATCATTTCGTACTTAGTACTGTAATGTTCTCAACTGCAGCGAAATCTAAATCAGCTCTCTTCTAATAATAACATATATTTGTATATTTAGACTAAAGGAGAATATTCAGTAAGCAACTTTCATTTTGTTTTATTGTACTTTGTATCTCATGTTTATTATTATGAATACATTTTTCCCTGAATATTTATGCTTTCTGCCTTTACGAATTTATGACATAATAACACATTCAACCTTCTTTTAAATCTGCTTTATAGGAAAACAAAAACTGTAATTTATAAAATGTTTCTTACCTTCCTTACATTCTGTTTTTCCTATTTCATGTTCTTTTCTTATTTTATGTTTCAAAGGATTTTTCATATTGTGTTTTTAATTTTATCATGTATGTTACTCCTTTTTGATAAATGCTTAATTTTTACCCATTTTACGAATCTTTAGTTACTCCTTTAGTACAACGTTTTGAAAAGTATTTAATTTTTGCGCATTTTATGTTTTTAATATTACCTTACATGCCACTCTAACTTCGTAATGTTTACGTATTTTATGTTTCTTAAGATTCTCATAATATATTTTAATGTTTCCCTGTATACAACTTCTTAAAAAGTGCTTAATTTTAAGTATTTTATTATTGTAATTTCTACAACTAGTAAGAAATATATATATTGACCATCTACTTTATTTTTTATTTTTAAATTTCAATTAATTTTCTTAGCCTGACTTCTCTATCTCGTAACAATTTTTTTAAAAAAATGTATACAACGCAGATTTTGCTAAACCAGTTAACACATACAAAATACAAATCCGATCTATAATGATGTAAATTTCTCATGTTTTCATTTATGCGCCAACTAGAAAGCTATGCTATACTACACTTTCCTTATCTACTGCTTGAGAAATAACCATAATCAACGTGAGCCCACTTTAATAATGATCAAGCACTTTTATAGAGTGAGTAAACCCATTCTTTTAGGTGTGAGGTGTGAATCACTTTTAGTTGCAAAAATTGAAAGTGTAATAAAGTACTTTTGCTGTTTTCTTAATTTAAGTACTATTATTCTTTTATGGCTTTAAGGAGTTTTTACATCACGTGAGAAGGGCGTGGCTTATTGCCTGGAGTTGTCTTTGAAGTACAGAAAACTATTTGAATGACCTAAAACGCGACGTACACTAGGGTTGGTGACTGATTGTTTAATTTTGTGGGTTCGCTAAGTAACCACCTTATCGGACTCACAAAATTACTTAGCGAGCTTGTTACTCCATATTTTACTTCAGTTTCTATTTTTAAAACACTGGTAATGTATGGGAAACACTCATACATGAGAAAATAACAAGAGACTATTTGGTGTCTCTTGTAAATCTAAACCTATTGTTAATTTGCGAAGCCGCGTAGGATATTAGAAATGGTAGTCAAAAAATAAAATGCCTACAATGTCATGGGCCCGGCATGGCCAAGCGAGTTAAGGCGAGCGCTTCGTAATCTAAGGGTCCCGGATTCGCGCCCGAGTCGCGCCAAACATGCTTGCCCTTCCAGCCGTGGGGGCGTTATAATGTCACGGTCAATCCCACTATCCGTTGGTAAAATAGTAGCCCAAGAGTTGGTGGTGGGTGGTGATGACTAGCTGCCTTCCCTCCAGTCTTACACTGCTAAATTAGGGACGGCTAGCACAGATAGCCCTCGAGTTGTTTTGTGCGAAATTCCAAAAAACAAAAAAACAATACAATGTCATTATATGAATTGGGTTTTGTATTGTTATGGAAACGCCCAAAAGAACCCGTCAAGAAATAATAGGGTTACAAAGATATAATTATTTCATACAACATTATAGTACAAACAGCGAGCTAAGTAATAACTGATAACACAGAAGTAAAGAAACTGGATTAGCTTTCTACTTCACAAACAATCGTGAACCAATGAAGCCAGAATTGATACTTAGAGGACCATATTAACTAAGAGAGTTATGTCCGTTCCTGTTAAATATAAAACAAAACCGTGTTCACATGTTATTCGAGCCGTGGAGGGTTTGATGGTTAGTGCGTTCGACTGCGAGACATGGGGACATTATAATATGTTGATTAATCCTACTTTTCAATGGTAAAGAGCAGTCCAATAATTGGCGGTGGGTAGTGTTGAATAGCGGCCTTCCCTCTAGTCTATTAGTTTAGAATTAAGGAGAATGGCTTTATTTGAAATTCAATTAACAAACACACATTACAAACAAACACTTTAGACGTTTCTGTAACACGTCTTGCAGAAGATCTGAATTGTCGAGAGGAGAAAACAACAACAACAATGGAAACAATATTAAGTGTAAGAAAACATTTCTAACTTGGTCTTGACAGACTGATTTTAATTATGATTTTATTTTATGTAGTTGTAGTGCTAGTACTGAGTACAAATTCTAACCTTCTTACTTGTGCAGCTTTCCAGTCGTGAGAGCGTTATAAGATTGATGGTCAAATCCTAATGTACGGTCAGACAAGAGTAGAAAAATAACCGAAGGTGAGTATTGTTGGCTAACTGGTTTTCTCCAGTCTATCAGAAATTCAAAAGAACTAACAAAGATATTCCTTGAGTTGCTTGGCACGAATATCCTAAAACAAACAAGCAAACTAATCTAGTTTATACAGATACCCAGGTATAAAATTTAGTCGGTCGTCTTATGCTTATAAAAGCTATCATTAAGTTCTTTATCCATATAAGTCATTATTTGATAAAAATCTATTTGTGTGTATCTGGTTTTAGCTGGAGAACAAATAGACTAAACTCCACCAAATCCGGCATGTTCCATTGTGGCCTAATGGCACAAGGGATTTGAATCTGATCCAGTTGTGTCATTCCACGACGATCCCCAGATGTTGCCCATACCAATCTGTTGATCTAAATTAAACTTGTCATGAATCCTTACGGCCCAAGGGAGAGTGACATAGAGTATTCAGATCTCACTTCTTCTATGTCAACCCTATGACTCCCTCATCTCTCCCTGTGTTGAACAGTTGTGGTATTTTCAGGTAAAACTGACACAAGTATCAGACAGGTAAAATCATAAATAACAGTGTAAAAAAAGGGGAGTGTTCTGGAGTTGATAATGTATCTTAATTTTAAATTGCACGAGAAATAAAGTATCAACTTTAGTCCAGCAAGTGATATTTCGATTTTAACTAGATTTAATGCAGACTGAAAAAAATAAAAATAAATACACTTGCAGACAGAATACATTATCTAACAAAAGAACAAAGGTTTAAGGTGAGTAGAACAAGAGAAAGATAAATACGCCGGACCACATGTTACTATGATAGCGTAGAAGCTAAATAATCAATAATTTGAATCAATTCTATATTATTATACAAGGTAGAAGAGCCTGGTGTGTAATAAGAGATTATTAGTTTATCGTGACAGACTAATTCAGTTACCGGCTCTAATTACATAAAATTTTGGAATTTCGAACAGAAATCAACTGATGCTCAAACAAAATAAGAGGTGAGTTTTTATGAAGAATGCCATCCTTCAGCAATTACTTAGAAATACCTGTGATTGTGTGGCTTACCTTTAAAAAAATGTTTCAAAGTTCACGAGCCATAAAACAGTCTTTTCTCCAAGGTACAAGAGATATAAATGTATTCAGTGTTCTTTGTTAAGAGTTTTTATCCAAGAGGCAAGTGTAATGATGTAATTTTCTTTATTTTTTTTTACTTTTTATTCAATTAAAGAAAAAGTAGATGTTAAGGATGTAATTATATTTTCATGGAAATCATTAAGAAAGAACATTTAATTATTCTTTTGGCTTGTAAAACGTTTTTTAATGAATAATAAATGAGTTTTTGGAAAAACGTACAACTCCACCTAAAACGTTGTGTAAAAATAACAGAAAAAATGTTACAAAAAAGTGTTAAAAAGTTACATGAGTGTTTTAAGTAAAAGCACGAATCAAGTACTATAACTTCCAATAACAATGCAGAATACCGCACGTGACTTACTGAAGCTAAACAAACCAACAGCCATTAAATGTCCATAAACGAGTTAATGCATATTTTATTGTAAGCACAAAACATACAGCGTTTATGTAAAGAATTATGAATTGTTAAGAAACTCAAGTTAACTCGTAGATTAAACAAACAAAACATTATATAAAAACTACTCCGAACTACGAGATACATGGTTAGTGAAATTTATAGTTCGAAGTAAAAGTACTCCATTAACATCTTGACGCAGTTAGATCCTGACAAATGTTAGTCCAAGTTTGTGTGTTAAGGTCAAGTCAATGACACTAGGTTAATATTTTGTTTCATTTTGACGCAATGAGCCTTCTATACAGTGAGCATAGGGGTGATTTGAAACGCAATTTCAGTGTTTTTCCTAGCTTATCAGCGGACTTAACGATTTATTTAGACCAAGTATATATTGAAATTATAGACAGAATTTAAACATATGAATAGATTAGATAATTTTAGAGTGACTTTCATAAGCAAATACAACCAAAGGAAGCTTTTAAATCTTTAAACTAATTCAAATTTGTAAACGTTAAAGATGAGACCTGAAGATACCATACAGATACCACAGTTTATAGATTTTCTACTTTTTACCTGTATTCGAAATTGTAAAGGTCGGTCAAAGACGTTACGTAATAGTTAAACGTGTATTAAGGACAGGTGATGTTCTGTTTTAAAAGTCTAATGAAAATCTACGTATCTTATAGAATAAAAACTTAAATCATCAAAATATGGAGAAAATTGTAAGAACAAAATATTACAGAAAGAGTTTTAAGGTGAAAAGAAACTATACAAAAACAAAATGGGAAAATCATTTTGCAAAATTATCACTTTATGGCTTCTAACTGTCATTTTTATTTTACACCTGGAAAACGTCAAATGTCACATACATTTTCAGTCAAGGTCTGAAGTCGGGAACTTAAACGTAATTTTCAAAGCAGTTAATTCCACTTGAACTCTGCGAAAGTAACGTAATACCCAAAGTAAATAAGCAACTTCTGCGGAACACAAAGACAAGCATTTGCACCTCAAACTCAAGAAGAAAGTCTGTCCAACAAGAACATGAACGACGTAATGCACTACAGAAAGTTAAACTGCGATATCATTAAACTTGGTGTACCGGTAAGGGCTTCTTATACTCCTGTATGTAACATACTTGAAATGTCTCGTTTTGAAAAATGAGAACCAGCTGCTAGTGGGCGGAGATGGGTATCATTCTCCTAGTGTCCACATAATCCTGCTTAAGCTATTAAAAACATCTGTGGTAAAAACACATGTTAATATATTTCCTTACATCACTGAAAGTCCTACCCTTTATATCAATGTGTTTATCTTTTGTTAAACGTTAAGAAAATAACAAAGATTAGACTAGACTTATGAGTTAGAATCGCGCTTACAATACATATTTTTTTCCAATAAAACAAGACTATCATTTTGAGATTAAACGCAGTTAGAAATGGGGTGTAAATTTCAGTCCTAAAGGGTGAAGCAAATATCAAAACATAGCACAATCGGTATGTCTGAAAACTTACAACGCTAAAATCCGGGCTTCGATACCCGTGGTGGATAGAGCACAGATAGCTCATTGCGTAGTTTTGTGCTTAATTCCAAACAACAACAGAACATTCGGGTTGGAAACTCAGTTCTTTCAAAATATTAATATTTTTATTCCTCTTGCACTCAACCCATCGAGGTTGAGAGTTAGCTATAGAGAAATAAGTTTAGCCATTAATATTTAAGGGTTAAGCAACTCTACGGATTTTAACTTACCTCCTTCAACCCTGTAACTGTTTGTTATTAAAGTCCCAATTTTAAACACCATATACCTTCAAAGGACGAGCAAAAACAGTTTAAAAATATTCTTTGTGTGCTATAGCTTTATATGGATTATTTCTTTGTTCTTCAGTTACATTTAACTTGTATTTTGATATATACTTTAGAATAAAGATTATTTTTAAAATGTTTTTAAAAACCTTTTCTCGCGAATTAGCATGGTTGGTTTTGAAAGAGAACTTTAGTTAAAAAAAACCTATAAGAATAAAAAAATTTGAAAACTATATGTATATATTACATTCGTTTGTAAAGTATACAGCACATTTTTTTCTCTTTACTGGATACCATTTCTTCATCACTAATGTAAAACATTTGAATCAAGAGATTCCACACCCTCGCCCCCATCGTTCTTCTCGAGATTATATACGTTTATATTGATTGAATAACGTCAACTATCTCCTTAAAAAACTCAGATAATCCTTTTTAGATCCAGTATTTTAAATTATTCGGATTATTCTTTGTAGTTTGATGAGAAATTTCAACATTAATTTGCCCATGAAATTTGGTACAAATCCAATCTCACTTTACAAAATTATTAACCAAAATCCACGAAAATGCTTCAAAGTGATTGAGAATCAGTATTGAGACTTTCAGGTATGTCGGTTTATTAATATTATTATTTTTCGAAATGCGTGCGCGGAAACACAGGCAGCCCCCCACACCCACACAAGGACCAGATTGCAATAACCTTGCTCGTCTTCCAGAGAAGAGGGTAAAAATAAGAATACAAAACTTCGCTCAATTAAAGTTTTGAATAATAGTAATTATTTTAAAGTAATGGTTAATTCTCGACCGTCTTTTATCATTAGATATAAAATGAAGTATTTACTTCAAAACTAAATATTTTTATCAGTCAGTAAGCGTGTACAGATGGTGGATCCAAAGCACGTTCTGGATTTTGGGACAGTGAATACATGCCAATAAGAAAAATCAATTCGCATTATTCGATCAGTCAGAAGTTGGCAATAAATGGTACTTACTTCCTGCATTCCCCTAATATAACAGGTTAAAATTCTGAGAAAAAAATAAAAGAAAAAGTTAACTATAACAAACGTCTAACAAGTTGTTTATTTCCAATCAACTATTGAATAAATATAGGATGACGGAGTTAAGAATAGCTGCAGATTACTTATAAAAATAAAGAAAAAAAAGGAAAAATATAAATCTCGATAACATCAAAGAAAGAAGAATTTCTCTCATTGTGATATATATTTTAGAAGCTGTTTCAAAACGTCTTGGTATTATATGAAAAGGATAAAAACCTAAATATTATTTTTCTTTGTTTTGAATTAAGCACAAAGCTACACAATGGGCTATCTGTGTTCTGTTTACCGCACGTATCGAAACCTGGGTTTTAGCGGTGGAAGTCCCAAGACATACCACTGCACCTCTGGGCGATCTAAATATTATTAAATTATTTTGTCTTCATTGAACGGCCCCCGGCATGGCCAGGTGGATTAAGTAGTTCGACTTGCAATTCGATGGTCGCGGGTTCGGATCCCCGACATACCAAAATGCTCGCCCTCTCAGCCGTGGGGCGTTATAATTTTACGATCAATCCCATTATTTGTTGCTAAAAGATAAGCCGATTAGTTGATGGTGGATGGTGATGACTAACTGTCTTTTCTCTAGTCTTACACTGTTAAATTAGAGACGACTAGCGCAGATAGCCCTTGTGTAGTTTTGTGCAAAAATCAAAAACATATAAAGAAACTTAACTGAACAACAGTGAAACTATTGTTAAGCCACAAGGTTCATTACATGACTGTGTAAAGATGGTGACATTAAAACACATCATGCTTTACTTTGAGAATATTGTCGTGGTTTATACTGTGCTTTGACTGTATTATAGACATAAATACTCAAAATCGTGTCTTGCTTTACGTTAACACAAAGAGGGAGACGATTGTGAATAATTCTATTATAATTTACTTTCAAGCACATTGTGCTACTATATCAATAGTTGTAGTTATGACAAAATGTACGTAGAATAAACAAGAAGGGAGTTAAATTGAAAGAATTGTTTGTTTTTTTGCGCAAAGCTACACGAGGGCTATCTGCGCTAGTCGTCCCTAATTTAGCAGTGTAAGACTAGAGGGAAGGCAGCTAGTCATCACCACCCACCGCTAACTCTTAGGGTACTCATTTACCAACGAATAGTAGGGACTGACCGTCACATTATGACTCTTCCACAGCTGAAAGGATGGGCATGTTTGGTGCGACCAGAATTCGAACCCGCGACCCTCGGATGACGAGTCGAAGGCCTTAACGCGCTTGGCCACGCCGGTCCTAAATTAAAAGAACAAATATTATCTTCTAATATAATATCATTAAGTGTGTCTAATCATTTGAGAAACTATGAAAATAATCATAACTGGGAAAAATGTGGAAAATTTAGAACTGTACACAAACAACATAGAAAGGAACTTGAAATAATGTGCTTGCGTAATAATAGTAATCATATCTGTAAATATAAATAGAGATACTAGAGCATCTAACGTGTTATACTGGAGTAATTGTTTACTGTTCTCAACTTTCCTTGTCTTGTCTCTTCATCTTGTTTTAACAATGGGCTTGCCCGTTAACTATTGAAGTGCAATATTTGCCAAGTGATACTGCAGTCGCCAGACCTGATCATGATAACTATTTTATACAAACCAGTCGGCTAGAATATGTAATAAATAAATGCCAGAAAACGTCGGGTTTGTTTTTAATTTTAATTCACAGTTTCATAAAAATTTATGAAAACAACAGAACAAATGACTTATTGGTTTAGTTAGATAGCCGAGAAAACTCCATTTCACTTTAAGAGTTAAGATGTCGACTTAAGATCACCTTAAAGGTGGTTTATATTGAAAGGAAGTGACTAATTAGATTTGAAAGTACTTCACTTAATTAATTTTTTCGTTAATAAGGATGGCAAATTTAATCTAGTTTGTGTTTTTCTTGGTTGATTAAGATGACTACTTTAACCAACTTTGTACTTTTCATGGCAAATGTAACCCACTTTGTGATTTACTTGGTTGATAAAGATGAAGACTTTAACCCATTTTGTACTTTTCTTGGCTGATAAAGATGACGACTTCAACCCACTTTGTGTTTTACTAGGTGAAAAACATGGCGACTTTAATTCACTTCGTGTTTTTCTCAGATATCATAAATGATAAAACAAATTCACTTTTCCTTTATTTGAATAATATGAACTCTCACTGTAACTTTTATTTTGTTCTCAGCACACTAACCACAGCCAATATCCTACTCAAGTCAAAATTGGATTTCAGGCTGTAATTTCCAAGTACATATGTCTCTGTTTAAATGAGTTACTAAGTGAAAGAAGTCAAAAAACAAGCGAGGTCACGATCCCTGTGTGAACACAACTACTTTTGATTATGGCTGTTTTATAGAAGTCATAGAAATGGTGGTTTTGATTCACATTGTCTTAACTTTTACTTATTAGTTGCCCAAAGATGTTATCATTCAGAAACAGAAACAATTGTACACTATAGCAACAGTAACCAATCAATAAATAAAAATCGAAACTATCTAAATGACGATTGTTATTCTGTTAAGAAATAGATGGAAGTAGTTTATCTAATTTATGTTTATTGACTATATACTTGATATGAAATTACGCACTGATTATAAAATAATAGATTTATCAACCTTCTTATAGAAGCAAACTAATTTTGTTAAAATCAAGTTAATGCTTTCTGTGGTTTTTTTTCGTTTGTTAGTTTTCTTGAATCCGGCTGCTAGAAAACCAACAAGAAATTAATCGTTAATTGCTTGAATATGTTAAAAGAGTGAGTAACGAACATTCAATGTAAACTATATCATATCTATGATGGAGATGAGAAAAAGAAAACACAGATTTTCCGTAACTTTTGTCAATAATTTGTGGAATATTTAAAAATCAATTTACATCTAATTCAAAACCACATCCACACTGTAACTCCAAACTGAGTCTATCGTGGTCTAATGAGCAGAGTACTGGAACCTGGAATAAATGTCCCGAACTTTAAATGTGATGCAGCTGACCATATGATCTAGACTTTCAACTGAGGAGGCGTTATAAAAATGGGAATCGATTTTAATACTAGGTTCAAAGAACCAGACAAAACGCTTGTGATTATGGAAGCTGGTGGCTCATCCCAATTTCAGTCTCGAAATTGTATATTTACTTTAAAACTATTAGAAAATTATTTGTAGATTTAAGATTTGTCGTGTGCATGTAACAAATACTGGGGTAAAACTTACACTTTCTGGACTTCGTAACCACGAAATCGTCAAGAATCTTATGAGTGTTTGGTTTTCTTTCTCGAACATGTTTGTACTGCTAGCCCTATCACTCCAGTGTGCTACGATATTAAACAAAAGTAAAACACTACAGTTTTAATTTTTCTTATAGAACTCTGTCCTTGATGCTCGCATGAATGTAACATTTCTCTTTTCGTCCACCTTTTGATTCGGCTCAGGCTTAAAGTCCCATTTTTCTTCCAAGACTACTGTCGTCTCTTTTGCATCCTCAAACTCATTACGATAAGTTAATGTGTTTCAGCTGCACTCAGAATTAGCGTTGCTGCTTTGATGAGATCAGCCGCCTCACGTTAGTAGTTAGTAATGATGTTTCGAGAAGATATCTTTCTGTTCTTTATCTTTGAGAGAAAGTCCTCGGAGTTTATACGATTTAAGATCTATCATAAAACGTTTTATCTCGGGATCACTGTAGTTAATGGTTTAGTTCTATGTGTTGGGGAAGTTTTCCTTCCTGAGTGGAATTTCAGTTTAACCACTTTCTACATTTTCTATTTGTTGCTTTTATTTGGATATGAAAACTGACTACCACCTCTCTTCTTTGTGGGGTTCTTTGGCATCATATTCATGTTGTGAAATATATATCAACTTCAAGCTAATTCTGCTTTGTTGTGTTGTTGTTGGTTTTTCAACATGTCTTCTAGATTTTTATAAAAAAATATCTAGTCTTTTCAAACAGAGACTAAATTAATGTAGAAACCGACGTCCAACCTTGTTTAAAACCATGTGATTTTTTATTTGTCTTATTACGATTTCAAGAGTTTTTTTCTGCTTTTATCAGATAATCATAATGACTTAGTTTGATTGTACATTTGACATACAGGTCTCTACCTTGGGTTAGGTTGTTATGGTTGTATAGTCGCTACTACTATAAAAATTAGCGATAATACAGTTGGTTGTATTTTGTTTTATGGATATGTTTTAATGGTAGTTAATTTATTCATTTTAAATTAATATTTAACAAGTTATAATGAAACACACTTATATTCTATCTGACTATAAGCTTATTGCACATAACTGTGATGCTATTTTGTTAAGCTAGTGATTGAATAAGGCTTGGGTGTGAGAAATAAAATCATTCTGTATGGAAAAAAAACTGACGTTGCTCATTCCCTACAACCAAAGGTAACGTAGCGTTACTCCTATCTACTAAAACTGAAGTTTGGAATGTTTACAGCTAATTGGTGTTGGCAGTAATATAATCTCGACAATTTAAATCCGTTTATTTATGACCCCGAATCCACCAAAACGGTAAGGACAGTTCGTAAAGAGAATTAATTTATGTCTGTCTCATTATAACGCATTTAGATCTTTAGTTTATGTGACGCTTTTAACATATATTATTGGCAGACAATATAAATGACTAAGTTATAAAGATACAACTGCAATCAGGTAGACCTGTTGATATTAACATTCGAAATACGGAGTTTTCACTCTCAGAAGAGAGTTTGATTCTGAGTTCATAACTGTCTTGCTCCTTAGAAGTGTACACAATTTTGAATTGTTTTTGGGCTTTTTTCAGTTTCGGTAAATTTACTTTTTCGAACCTACAGTGAACTTTTTGTTTCTTGGGGCATTCCAAGTTCAACTCAACTTACACGTTTTCCCTTTGGTAAACAGTTGTATTCATACACGCTACTTTTTATTTCAATTATTATTTCTTTCACCACAGCCGCATACTTAAAGCAATGTGTCTTTTTCTGAAATTTCGTTTTATACTTGGGCCATGTGTGAGCTATTGAATCACATGTCAGCCTGTGGACCTGAAACTGCTGCACAGTTGTACTTTAAATCCATGAATGTATTCACTGGCAAATTCCAGTAATTAATTGCAGTAGCCCAAGAGTTGGTGATTGGTGCTGTTAACTAGCTACCTTCTATCTTGTCTATTAATATAAAATTAGGAACAGCTATTGCAGGTAGTCCTAGTGTATCCTTACGCGAATATTCTAAACAAGCAAACAAACACCTTTAACGTGTTGAAACATTTAGTTTCATGTTTCGTTTACGTGAATAACTTTGTTTCGTTTGGTTTGAATTTCGCGCAAAGCTATACGAGGGCTCTCTGCGATAGCATCCGTAAATTAGCAGTGTAAAACTGGAGGGAAAACAATTAATCATCACCGCTCACCGCCAACTCTTGGGCTACTCTTTACCAACGAAAAGTGGAATTGACCGTCACATTATAACGTCCCCACGACTGAAAGGATGAGTATGTTTGGTGCGACGTGAATTCGAACCCGCGACCTTCGGATTACGATTCGCACGCCTTAACCACCTGGCCATGCCGGGCCTTGGATAACTTTGTGCCAAACTTTAAGATACAGAACATTCACAAAAAACAAAGATATATAATTTTAATGATTAACCTGTGATATTAAAATCGCGAGAAGTTGAACCAAATGGGCTAACGAAGACGTTAACAAAACAAACTTTATTATTAAATAGATTTCATGTTGTTGTTGTTTTTTAAGCTTGCTTAGCAATACAAGTAATAAAGAAAACCAATTTATATAAATGTTTAGAAAAATACCAAAAAATATGATTTAGATAGAGGAAAAAGGAGAAAACCAACAGTTTATTATTTGGTCATGATTATTCTACAACACGATATGTTATAGTTAGAAAAAATTTGACAGCTTTATTTGTTCATTTTATGGACTTATATTTCTGACAAAATTTAAGGAAAAAAAAGCTTATTAGAAATGGTTTGCATTAAAATTAATAATTATTTTGTGGTTTAAAACATTTTATTTTGATATTTATTGACCTTGTATCAGAAAAATGATCCTGAAACAACAGATAAATGAAAGCAACGGTAGGCGGTTAGAAAGAATGAGAAGGGAATGATTGCCAAAAGTCACGCCCATCATTTTCTAGCAAAACCCTCTTTCAGACTTCTGTGTTGTTAGACACATGGACGGAACGTTGCGCTCGCTGGCGCAGCACTTTTTTTTTCATTCTTGTAGCTTCTAAGTTTGATGGGAAAGTTTACAGTTCTTTGTTAAACGAGAATGACAAAGGTCACGTGAAAAAGGGCTACAAAAAGGGAGACAATCAATTGTTTGTGGTCAGCAGACGCTTCTTTGACGAATGAAATTAAAATCAAAGTTTATTACTCCAACGACAGGAGCTCTAAGTAAATGATCTGTGACTCACCACCTCTTTCTACTCAAGGCATTCGCTTAAAGAATAAAGTACTGGTCATCTTTAGTTTGAATGACTCAGAACTTTAAACTGCATGATTTCAAAAACAAACGTTTTGGTAGGCCTTTGAAACGTCTAATAACGCTACTTTCGTTTCGTAGTTGTTTACTGTTTAAACGAAGGATAAAAGTATTTTCAGGTATTTGAGATTTTCGTGACACAATATTTTTATATCCTTATTGTGTAGTGTTTAAATGAAAAACAAAAATATTGGTTGTTCTTTAAGGTTTTTGTAACAGTATTTTCATCTCCTAATTGCATCGATTAAAAACGGGGTATAGGACGTTTTACAAAATAAAGCCGTTTTGCCTTCTTTTTTTTATATGCAAAAACGGCTCGTTTGGGTTGAGAAAATATTTCAAATAGAAGAGCGAACAACGTTTCAGGTTCACCTGACGATGACCGAAAAAGGTCGAAACGTTGTTCGGTCTTCTAGTTGAAATATTTTCTCAACCCAAACGAGCCGTTTTTGCATATAAAATTCTCAACAAGTGGGTTTCTTGACATCACTGATTTTTGCCTTCTAATTGTCCTGTTTAACGAAGGGAAGAAAATTATTCTTACTTGAAACCAGATGAAAAGTGATATATTCAGAATATCTTCAGCAGGTCATTGTGTCTAATATCTCAAATCTTCGGTTTACTAAGTTTTTTTCTGAACCATCATCGTTAATAATATTCTATAACTTTGCAAGTTGTTAAATAATTGTTTTTAATGGCAGTATGGTCGCTATAGCCGCTCACTACAGTGCTCACTGAAATATAATTTATTTCCCCCATTACCAACTGTACGACGGTTAAAAGATAATAACAGATTACTCTTGTAATGTACTGTCTGAAACTTACTACTTACTGATAGCTTAAAGTTGTTATTTCTGACTGTGCATTTTATTAGCGATGAAATGTTGTATGAAAAACAATTACCAATAAACAAATGTAGTAGTAAATGTGTTTAAAAGCCTAGATTCCCGAAGCAAGGGCTACTTTATAGACCTGTTTAAAGTAATCTAAAAACGTGAAAGGTGATTCTGAGCACTAGCACGTTCTGGACCAAACATTGATTGGATTTGTAATTCACAATAGGCTAATTGTAAAAATATGGCAAAATTCATCTGCAATCATGCATGACTTTCGTTGTTTCTTAATTTTATTCAATCCATCTGTAGTCTGAATAAATTGGCACTGTTATTCAATCTGTTGGTAGTCTGAATACAATTGACACTGTTATTCATTCGTCCGTTGTCTGAAGAGAATTGACACTGTTATCCAATCCGTCAGTAGTCTGAATAGAATTGATACTGTTATCCAATCCGTCAGTAGTCTGAATAGAATTGACACTGTTATCCAATCCGTCAGTAGTTTCAATAGAATTAACACTGTTATCCAATCCGTCAGTAGTTTCAATAGAATTGACACTGTTATTCAATCCGTCCGTAGTTTCAATAGAATTGATACTGTTATTCTTAACTGATGTTTAATTTCGATCAGGTTCTTTCTGGTATTATGCTTGTTTTATTGAAGTCATAGCTATGATGAAACAAAACAATATAATTACATAGGTAATAAATGCGAGATATTATAAAACCATTTCATATTTAAACTAAAACCGAGCCTTTTCTTTCTTACTTTCATAATATAATATTTAATACATCTGTTTATGGAGGTATTACAAAGGAGTTTTATTTGTAAAGTACTAAATCATACTTGATATGAACTTTATAGCAAATTAGGAAACTCGATTATAAATAATTATTTATATCTGTTAATGATATTTACAAATGTACAATATATTTTAACGTATATTATTGTCAACCGAAAAGCTTAGAAGAGCCTACTTTTGTCATTAAAATTAGCAACAATAAATCAAAGATTGTTTATAGTCCCTACACTACAGTAATAACCCATCTTGTTGACAGAATGTATAAACGCATTTAACTTGATGAGATTCATCGTGAACACTGTAGTATTCACCACTAAAGTAACTTTCCAGCAGATAAGCAACAACATCGTATGTGTGAGACTGTGGCTTCATTGAGGCACCTCAAACGGTTCACTAACCACTAGTAAAAGCCAAAAAAACAAACAAACAGAAAACCTGATTTGTGATTGAAAGGGCACGTCATTGTCTTGCTGAGAAAAGCCAGTCTTATTTCTCTATAATAGCAAAAAAGCACAACCATTATAAACGCATTTACAGAAGGACATTCCTGAAACAACAACAAAAAAGTTTTAACTATTGAATAGTAACAACAGTCACATAAGTTTCATTCTATGTAAAATGTGATATTCAGATTATCCGATACCTAACATTTAAATTATACCTAAAATGCAGGCTCAAGACAATTAAGCAAAGAGTAAATGAAAATAAGTCAACATTTATCTTTGGAAACATATTGTTCTGTGTTCATAGGTGAAAGTGAACTTGGAACTCAGAGTTATTTATTTACAATTCTAAGTTATCCTTATGCATTTTGTACAAGGTGCGTGCCGTCTGTGTGAGTACGTTATATTCACGTCAGCTGAAGACTTAAAATGTAATATATATCCTTTACCTGTGTAAAAGAATTAGCATTTGGTTACGGCCTTGCTATATCCGCTAACACGGGGTGTTATTAGCTTCATGCAAAACTGAGTGTACTTGACTGAATATATATACATCTTATGTTGGTTATCACCAGACTTCTCAGCTACGACAAACAAAAAGCTCAGTAATTTCTGTTTTAGCATTTTTTGTGTCTATCGTGAGGACTGAGCCTGGAATTGTAGAATAATAAGCTCTAAATGTTAAAACTGAGTATACATTATATTATCATTTGAAAACATTTTATGGCTATCGATTCTCAATATCGAACGACTTTTTAGTTAAAATTTTGTTTTTCTTTCGGGAACTTTGATTTTCTTTCTCTACTTTTAGAATACAGATAGTATTATACTAAAACAGACAGTCGGGCATGGACAGGTGGTTAAAGCACTCGACTCGTAATCCAAGTGTCGCGGGTTCGATACCCCGTCACACCAAACATGCTCACCCTTTCAGTTATAGAGGGCACTATAATGTGGCGATCAATCCCACTATTCGTTGGTAAAAGAGTAGCCCAAGAGTTGGTGGTGGGTGGTGATAACTATCCGCCTTCACATTGCTAAATTAGGGACGGCTGGTGTAGATTGCCCTCGTGTAGCTTTGAGCGAAATTCAAAACAAACAAAGCCCCCGCTAATGCAGCGGTAAGTCTAAGGATTTTTAACGCTAAAATCAGGGGTTTGATTCCCCCTCAGTGGGCTCAGCAGATGTCGCTTTGCTATAAGAAAACACACAAATGAACTACAGGCATAAAATGTTTTAAAACTGTTTTGTTTACACAATGGCTTTCACTATCAGTTTGTGCCACTGGTGAAAACTTCGTCTTCTATTTTTAGAGCGGTCTTGCTGTGTCAGATGTCCCTGAAGTGTCTGGAAAGTTTATTTGTTGAGTATTTTAAAACATCGACATCATTTTATCTTGTTTGAAACACACACATACAGTCACTTTGTGTTCAGATAATTAACAAAAAGACAAAAAAAAACATTATTCTACAAAATTGAAGTTGGTTCAGCGTTTTCAGTGCTCTGTCAGCAAAATTTTGCTTAGAAGAACTTCGCTTGATTTTGCCCAGTCAAAATTTACTATCATCATATTATTTTTATTCAGATCCAAAATAATAACAAAATAATAATTCAGGTGGTCTTTTTCAACTCTAAAATGGTTTGTGATGGCAGTGAGGCTTTTCACGGATTATTATTTAAAATAACAAAAGTTTAAAAATACATTTAAACTGTATAATTATTGAGGTATAGAAACATTTAATAAAAACATATTTTAAATAGTCGTATTTAAAATACGTATTGTTTGGCCAACAAAACGAAAAACAGTTATTATAAAGCTAGATGCATATTATAATCAAAAGTCAAAAATCACTACTTATTCTATTTTGATAAATATTTTTAACATAATTTAATGTAAAAGTTTGTTTTGTGAATTTTGATGTGAAATAGACTACATTTTATATGTAGATTTAAGTATATATTCTATATTAAATCATGACTCAAAGGAATATTCTATATTGTACCATTACTTAAGTGTATATTCTATATTACACCATTTCTCAGTAGCTGTGATTGACACATGTTTAATTATCCATAAGTTGTCTTTCTTGTTTTGGAATCAATGGTAACACTATCTGAACGGATTGGGCTCGGCATGGCCAAGCGCGTTAAGGCGTGGGCTTCGCAATCCGAAGGTCGCGGGTTCGCGCCAAACATGCTCGCCCTCCCAGCCGTGGGGGCGTTAAATGTTACGATCAATCCCACTATTCGTTGGTAAAAGAGTATCCCAAGAGTTGGCGGTGGTTGGTGATGATAGCTGCTTTCCGTCTAGTCTTACACTGCTAAATTAGGGACGGCTAGCACAGATAGCCCTCGAGTTGCTTTGTGCGAAATTCAAAAACAAACAAACAAACTGAACGGATTGAATATTACTTGCTCCATGCTGAGGAAGGGGTAAGGTCAGATTACCAACGCTAAAGTTTCGGGCTCGAATCCCCGCAGTGTAGAGAACTCATATTGTCTATTTTGTGACGTAAAACAAACAAACATTTTCAGTATAAGACTTTGTGAGATGTGTAACCAAACACAAATCAAATATAATAATCATTGCCTAATGTAACATCTGGCTGTTTTGGCCAGCTAGAAGATCTCGTAAAATAGACATTAAAATCCTTTTACCAGCCATGCTGAACTACAAGCTCGTTTTTCGATGCATTCGTAACAGTTTTCATACACATCAAACATTTACCTTGAATATAGAAATGGTCATGATAGTTCAAACGAGAAAAGATGGAGAAAGATGAAACTTTATCTAAGTTTTTTGCTTTTTTTATGTATGGTGTTATATACATATGTTGAAGTACATGCACCCTCTTGTGTAGAGATGTTTAAAACCTGGAGCTAATAAGTGTGTCCTTTAAGGCTGTGAGAAACTTTAAAGTTGTTAATGCTTTAATTTCTAAATCTAGTAAGAGTTAATGCTGGAACTTGTTTCTGTTTATTGTAAATACACAAACACACACTCACACATCAATTTCACAAGATAAATATCAAAAACGTTTTACTCAATTTTAATGTACAGGTGTGTTCTAAGTCAAATGATGTTCTTGCTTTGGTTAACTGATTTCTGCAAATTTATTTTTCAAAGCAAAATGTAAATTAGCAAACAAAGTGTTGTATTTCATGTATGTTTTATAAATCTTTCACATAATTAGGGCTATACTGTGTTACATAAACACGGAAAGTATTTATATATGTTATCAAAAGGGAAAGACAGTAAAAAATCTATTCAAATTCAACCAACCAAAAGTGCACCGAAAAAAACAAAAACAGATTGTTAACCGAAAGCTAATAGAATGTCTGCGTTGGCTGTAAAAGCAGACAATTCCTGATAGCTTAAGAATGTGCTGATCTGTGCAATTGTTATGAACACATTATACAAAAAGAAATAAGATCATGGAAGTCCAAACCTGAATCACTCACTAGTGCTCTGTGCCCACCTGCTGGCACGCACACAAGCATAGCCGCCAATCACGTGGCAGTTTTATTCTGTTTGAGGCCAAGGACTTGAGACTTTATGCTAAGGGAATCCTCGACTAATTGGCTTCTTGGATACTCAAGGTCTGCGCCACATTTACTTAACATAATGATGTTAATCGTGTCTGCAATTATTAACAGACGAAGTGATACAATCACGACTGCAAATGACCCGTATATAATTACAAGTCAAAACTATTTACTAATCTGTTTTCTTAACAAAAAACAACATCAAATTGCAACTTTTCTTATATAAGCGTGTAACTACATTCATTTAACGCTGTGAAATGGTATCACCGATAAAAAGAAGACTGAGAAGTTTTATATGTATATACAGTAGATATTTATATGTACATATAGAAATAAGTCCATATTTCATGGCAGATACTGAAATACTGTTTCCTACAGTGTAGTTTGCATCATATGTTCAATTCCCTTCTCTTTTTCGTTTTTCACTTTGTTCTATGAAATGTTGCTTGGACATATCATATAGATGTTATGTTGACACTCTCTTTGCTTTAAATGTTAAATATGCATATTTTTTTTGCAAAATCTTTTAAAAACACGTATAAACGTACCTATAGATATGCATATCAAAAGCGGTTTCGTATATATATTAAAGGGATTTCCCATAATGAAGAAAGTCTTTTGAAATTAAAGGTTATTACCTTTTGTAGTCTCCAGCTGGGACAGCGGTAATTTTATGAAATTTACAACGCTAAAAGCAGGGGATCGATTCCGCCTTGGCCGCCACAGCAGATAGTCCGATGTGTCTTTACACACACACAAACACGCTTTTGTAAGTTTGTTGGTTCTTAATTTGTTTAGAGATACATAAGTAATAACAGAATAATAGCTATCTATGTGAAACGGCTCGCTACATGAGTTGACCGTATCTATACAAAATATATTCGTTTATCTTATCGGAAATATTTTAAGTAATTTATATTAAAGCGTAGTAAGCAGAGTTCTGATTTTCTGTATACTTTGTTTGAGAAATAACAACGCAACCACACCATTTTTATATGATGAATATGCTTCAAAAATTAAAACAGGTTTAAAGTGTTTATTTATCATTATTTCCTTAGTGGTACAGCGGAATGTTTTCAAACTTACAACTCTAGAAATTCGGTTTCGATAGGTTATTGTGTAGTTTTGTGCTTACCTTCAAACCAACTTAAATTAGTGTAATCATTAAGTTTGTAGTGCTGTGATGAAGATTTACTTAACGTTTTGTATGATTTTGCTTAAACTTGCGATATGTTAATTTATTTATTTTTAAATGACCGATCCTAAAGTAATGTTAAAACCTAATTTTGGAATGTGTTTCTAGCCGCGGCATAACAGTTCATAGAACGGTTCTGAAACTTGTAGCTCATAAATCCATCTCTTGATCGATTTGATATTTAATTACAACCGCGATTATTGAGGATTCTCTTTTGTACGTCATTAAAATGTATATTTGTTCTATTGTCAAATTATTCAACTTTTTTGATCTTCAGGATTTGTTTGAAAATCATTGTGAGTTGAATCGTCAACTTTAAAGTTGTTAGCATGTTTGGTTAGTTTTAAGTTTCGCTGCTGGAGATCTGTTTGAGCCCTTTCTATTTAGCTAGCGGTGGAAGACTAAAAGAAATACAGCTAGTCATCAGCTCTCATCAGAATAGTGAGGTTGACCGTCACAATATGATGTACTCTTGGGTGAGAGAGCAAACACGTTTGATGGGACGCGAATTTGAGCAGTGATCCACAGATTGCGAGTTGATAGCCCTTACCACCTGGCCATACCAGGCCTGTAGCTGTTAAAATGTTGTTAGAAAGTAGTTGTATATTCATTGTCAAAGAATGTAATTATAACACGTATTTCAGCGTAAAAGTGTTTTGGTGTCCATGTAACATATTCTGTGATGAGGTTCGATCATAAGACTTACGTATTGCAAATTGAGTGCTCTAAATACCATGTCATCTGATCGGTTTTTAAATTGAAGTTAATTATTATCTTGGTTCAAACCTTGAGTAAAGAAGACTGGAAAATGTAGCATAGCTTTCTTTCAGCTGTATTAATATTGGTAATAATAATAATAATATCAATTCTTAATATTAGTTCTTAGTATTTGATAGTCTGGTATAAAACATATAACTCAGAAATCATGGCTCACACTCTCCATAATGGAGTATCAAATATTACTCTTTTAGGCTGAAAATATGTCGAAGCACCCACTAACCAATAGGGTGAGAACTTTTACGATTATCGAAAAAAAAGTGACCAATCACATAATGATCAATCTGGGACAAAGAAAGGTTTCTCTGTGAGTTTGAAGGTAGTTGGTGTCGTAGGGGTTTCTCTAATGGGTTTGAAAATTATGTTGATATCTTAACAAGTCAAGAAAGTAGGTAAAATTCGTGTTTCTAATTGGTTAAGCACTAGAGAATATATAGTAATTCAATATATAAATATTAAACAATGGAGAAAGTGAATATTAAACAATGAAAAAGTAAATAATAAACAATGGAGAAAGTAAATATTAAACAATGGAGAAATAATATATTAAACAATGAAGAAAGTAAATGTTAAACAATGGACAATCTAAAACTTGTACTATATTTTTGTGCTACTTCTATTAAAAAAAATTATAGAAAATTGTTTAATTAAACATTGAACCCAGCTCTGTAAAAGGTTCTGTATATGTGTTTTCTTATAGCAAAGTTACATCGGGCTATTCGCTGATTCCACAAAGGGGAACAAACCTCTAATTTTAGTGTTATAAATCCGTATACTTACTAGCGGGGGGTGCAAAAGGTTGTGAAATGTGCAATTTGACCAAGACACACACATAGGTTTAAATAAGGTTTTGAAATGCTTTGTACACAAGGCAGAACATTTACCGGTTAGTTAAAGACAAAGATAGTGATAGTGATTAAGGATAATAAATAGTAAAATTCCAGACTGAATATGTAATATCAGGTAAAACTGTACTAGTCACAACTAGATATGTAGGTAAAAAAAAACAGTCATATCTGCTCGATTACAACCATGACCTGGTATAAAATGGCAGAGATAGAGTTGTAGTTTACAACTTTGTCAAACATTTCTATGGGTGGGCCTGCATATATTCATGTCTTAACTTGCTTGTGGGGAAATATACCTCTTGTTTTTGGGAACTTCTGAATCTTTATTATTGGGTTTCCAATTGACAAATAGTTTGCTACCTTCTGTTAGCTCTACCAAACAGTATACAATATGGCTTAATCTCTAACCCAGTGTCATTAATTTTCGTACTCTTTGGTTATCACATGGATAAAGCTTCATTCCCGTAGAGATTAACTGGGAGTCGAGACTGCAAACTGATTGCAAAAGACACGAGCTGATTTGGATTAGGCGATTGTCATCCCTACTTTTTGGTGTTATATTCTACCAATGTTCACATTGTCTTAACTTGTAGATCTCTTCCCATTAATACATTTAATACTTGTTTCAGTGCAATTAAAAAACTTTTCACCATGCCGGTTTTACTTTCCACACCCATAGCGCGCCCCCCAGTGGCTCAGCGGTATGTCACGCTAAAATCCGGGTTTCGATACCCGTGGTGGGCAAAGCACAGATGGCCCATTGTGTAGCTTTTTGCTTAATTCTAAACAACCAACCCACAGCGTATACTTAAAATATGCATTTTTACTTGTTGCTGTATCTTTCAGTGAAACAATGAAAATATAACATTTAGCAGTCGCGTGTTAAAATATTTCAATATGCACGATCGAAAATATTTTATCAAAATCAAGTAAATCAGTGTGTACACTAAGTTCATGTTTGTAATGATGATGTAGCTACATTTTATCAATTTCAGTTAGCACTGATGATTTTATTAACTCATTAATAATTCAACTTCAGTTTTTCTGCGCTTGAGTTTTTGCATTACTCTTTATGAAATATATCAGGTAAATCAGTGGTTTATTTCAAATGTAGCATAAGTTTTTGTTACTTTTATCTCTTCTATGAAAATTCACAGTCTCTCAAACATTTTGAAATCAAAATTAGAGCATTAAGAAAGTAAGTAATGCACTACATGTTCAAATAATTCCTTCCCGGTAAGTTATATCACATAGTTTTAATACGAGATTATATCATTTGTCTTCATGAACATGTTGCTTACTCTTATATTATTTTAATAATCAACACATTCATATTTCAAAAAAATGGTGAATGTCTTTCCATAATGTTCAAACATACATGCATGGCCACAAACATATATTTGTTTATTTACATATATTTATTGCTTTAAACATGTGAAGCCATTACACATTGTCACCCACTCTAGTAGCTTATAACTCATTGCATATAACTTGGAAAATGCTTTCAATTTCTTCCAAAGCTACCCTCTGGTAATGATGGTCGCTAAATGTATTGTCATCTGAGAACCATTAAATCCAACTCACTTTTAACTTAAGGCGTCACAAAATGAATAATTACTGACAAGATGCAGCCAGATTAAACATTTTCAATAATATTCATATTGTTACTTCTGTATGTCAGTTTATTCTCAGAAGAAACAGAACTCCCTTACTGTATGTAAAATAGACATACTCTATAAGTGTGAATGAGGAACATTTAGTGAGAACCAGGAAGTATTCTTTAAGAAAATTTTACAACTCAGCTACATTAAGAATTCATTCTATTGAAATGATAGATGACAATTAACATCAGAAAGTGTAATCAGTGACATTAAAGGCAAGATCTACAATGCTCTTTCAGTCGTTGACGTTTCAACAGCAAGTTGCCCTATCTTTTGAAGTAAATCAAGTAACACCGTCTAGAGAGTGTTTTAGGGGTCACAATGCTATCTCTGTACAAAGTGACTCTTTGTTTTAGTAAGATCAGACAAAGGTACTGTTATCTCGGAGAAGTTGGTCACGAACAATTAGTAACACGACACAAAACCATAACGAGTTAGATTATGGTCAAGGAATTTGAATTCTCTCCACATAAGCGTGCATTTTCCTGGTGTCATTTTGAAGTATGCTTTATGTATCTATTAAAATAAAATTGTCAGGTTTTATATTGGGTCTTGCACCACAGTGACACAACGATATGTTGGACTTATAACGCTAAAAACCAGATTTCGATACCTGGGGTGAGCAGATAACAGATAGGTCTTTGTATAACTTGTGCTTAATTACAAACAACATATATCGGGTTTATACTGTTTGCAAAATCATCTACCAATGATTTTGGACGTTTTAATAGCTCGAACTTGGTTTCAGCCAATAGAAACAATTCTAATATTGTTGTCAGCTTCGGCTACTTCTGCCTACCTAACCATACCTATAGAATCCCAACATGAATCTGGACAGTCATTTATATATAATTACAAAACAGCAGTTAAATCCACGTGTTGCTTCTACACAGTTCCATGAGGTTAGATTTCATGAAGTAAATCACGAAAACTATTTTGTGTATATGGAACAATATTTGGTACACATACTTGCGTAATCCATTTTTTTATGTTCAGTCTGGCCAGCATCCGATAACTTCCTTTTTGTTCATCTGGTTATTAGGAACACAGGCAAAACTGGTGAATAATTTTCTTAGTATACTCATCTGGAGAAGATATATTATACAAAATCAAGTAATCTTTATTTTATGTCACTGTGTATACTTGTGTTAAGACAATAGAATATCTCCTTCTGTTGAACTCACATCTTCAGTTACTCGTTTTCTTCTCTTAAGTTGCCTTTCCATCAACCAACTTATTTGAGATTCTATTTATGTTGTTTTTAACGTTTTTTACTTCAGAAGAAATGCCGTACTTACCCAAAGCAACTAGTGTTACTCACGTATATGGTTATTCTCATTCAACATAGCGTAAACTATAAACTCTAGATACCATTTTTCCCTACCAGTAGAAGACACTGCTCTCATTGAACTTCTTGTATAATTTGTAGGTAATAACATTACGTCATGCAGACGAAAGATGAACAGTCATTAAATCTAAAAATACAATTAAGTAACGGATGCAACTAGAATAAATCAACTCAGCTATTATACGTGTCACACATTATACAACACTGCATAGACTTAGAATAAGAAAAATATATTTGAAATGTGCACATTAAATAAGAAGGCAGAAAACGCACGGTACGCCTTCACACCAGATCAATTTCATTACCTAGCTGGAATAATTTAGTGTTGTGGTTTTCAGATGAACTACTCTAATGTTACATTTTATGGCTAGCGTGCGTTGTTGTAGCAGATCTTAGGTTATGTATAATTTGTGTTGTCAATTCACATTCAGTGTATTTTATGTGATAAGGGCTCGGCATGGCTAGGTGGTTAACGCACTAAATTTGCAATCTGAAAGTCGCAGGTTTGAGTCTCTGTCAAACCAAACATGCTCGCCCTTTTAGCCATGGGGCCGTTATAATATACGGTCTATCCAACCATTTGTTGGTAAAAATTAGTCCAAAAGTAGGCGGTTGGTAGTGATTATTAGCTGTTTTTCCTCTAGTCTTACACTGCTAAGTCAGGGACGGCTAGCGCAGATAATTCTCATGTTGCTTTGCACGAAATTCAAAACAAACCAAACCGTGTGATAAAATGCGTTATATATATTTTTACAGTTATATTTTTCGCGTTCTTTATCGTGGAGTTCATAGCAGTTCTCATCTGATATAGTTTTGGTAATCAGTTTCGGTCAGGTGTATTTCTATACAGTAGTTCTAATTCAACTTAATTTGGTACGTCAGTCTTTGGTTGAAATGAATTTGATTTGTAGTGTGAATTATAATATACGTTACAATGCTATAACATTATAATATAATTCATACAATATACAAATTAATGAAACAATTATCATAAAAACGTAATTTATGTTAGGAGATATAAAGTGGCTTAAATGGACACAATAATCGTTAACTGGTGTAGTTGAGTGAAGTATTGTTTGTTTGTTTTTGAATTTCGCACAAAGCTACTCGAGGGCTATCTGTGCTAGCCGTCCCTAATTTGGCAGTGTAAGACTAGAGGGAAGGCGGCTAGTCATCACCACCCACCGCCAACTCTTGGGCTACTCTTTTACCAACGAAAAGTGGGATTGACCGTCACATTATAACGCCCCCACGGCTGGGAGGGCGAGCATGTTTGGCGCGACGGAAATGTGAACCCGCGACTTATCACGCTTGGCCATGCCGAGCGCTGAGTGAAGTATTTGTCAAAATGTTTAGTTTCATTCAATAGTTCTCAGCTGATATTTTTGATGTAACATTTATTGGATGTTGTAGTTTGGTGTAGTAATCCTCATTTTAAGAAGTTTATAGTAACAGTCTTAGATTCTCTATATAAAAAGCTAATTTTATTCTTTCTCAGCAAATAACTATACATTTACACGTTATTGATTTACTCACGTCTATTCCTTTGCAATTGCTTACAAATTTTGATGGGTTATAAGACAATAATATTGTTAATGTGTTATCAAATTATTTTTTTCTTTGTGTACTCTGATTAAATGCCACAAAATATTAAAAAATGACATGTTGTTTCATATACTATATTAATTTATGCTCTCAACCAATTACCGAAAATCAGACAACTGTCTCGTTTGTTTGTTTTTGAATTTCGCGCAAAGCTAAGCTACACGAAGGCTATCTGCTCTAGCCGTCCCTAATTTAGCAGTAAAAGACTAGAGGGAAGGCAGCTAGTCGTCAACTTTCACCGCCAACTCTTAGGCTACTCGTTTACCAACGTCACATTATAATGTTCACACGGCTGAAAGAACGACCGTGTTTAGTGTGACAGGGATTCGAACGCGCGACCCTTAGATTATGAGTCGAGTGCCCTAACCACCTGGTTATGTTTGCGAAGCTGAAATATTTTGGTTTAAAAATCTCTATTTGTGGTTTTTTGCGCACGAACAGATCTGTTACAGCTGCTAACCCACGTGGTAATGTCTGTCATCACTTTCATGCTCTTTTTCCTTGAGTAGCCGGTACGTTTGAAACTGATGCGTTTTTGTTCCTTGATTATAATTTGTATCACAACAGGCATGCAGATTTTATTTTATGGCTGTTATCAGATCTCTAAACATTTTGCGGAAGTCAAAGTACGCATGTTGATCTAACGCACCGAGTTTTGTCACCATTTTATCTGCATGATCTCTTGTTTCCCCAACTTTCATAATGAAGGTGAAACCATAATACACGTTGTTAAAGTATGTTAAAATGCCACGCATAGTGCATCGTCCTGAGTAGAACTAAATATATCTCCCCTTCTCAGTTGCTGGTCTCATACCCCAAGTAAACTGATATAATCTGTCGTGTCGTCCGTCATCTGCTCCTACATGATGGTCGGAGCTCGTGAAGAAAAAGAAAACATCCGAGAATTTAAAACAGCCAAGAAAAAAGCTGTGGTGACGCATCAGAAATATTCGGTTTGAGAGTAAATTTCCTATAATCTTTATTTTTCGAGTCTATTACAACGAAGCTGAATAATGTTTAATATTTACCTGAAAATAGTAGAACATTTTGGTACTCTAGGAACCAGGTTTTTGTGAAAAAGTAATCAAGAATTTAAGCTCGGTTAAGCCTACTAAGAATTTTAATGATATAACATTAGAAACATGAGTTTCTTTCACACGTCGTTTATTAACAATGTGATTTTTTTCTCACTATTACTCGTTCTTGTATTTTATAATAACTATTAACACGAATTTCTGCGAGAGAGGGGAACGTATAAAGTATGTTAAACGTACTCTACCTGTGATATAGAGAGACAAAGCGACTTTTCTCACTAATACTATGGCTCTTTCGACTGGCTGGAATGTATATAACACACAGAGTAGTAACGGCTGTTATGTTTGTTTGTTTTGAATTTCGTGAAAATCTATATGAGGACTATCTGTATTACCTCTTTCTTATTCAGCTCTGTTACACTAGAGAGAAAACAGTTAGTTATCACTACCATTCTTTTACTAATCATTTGTGGGATTGAATGTAACATTATAATGTCTCCACGATTGAAAGGGCGAGCATGTTTGGTGGGAGAAGGATTCAAACCTGAGATTACGATTCGAGTGCCATAACGACCAGGCCATACAGGGTCATTAGTGGCTGAACCGCTGTTTATGTTAACAAACATTTCTTGACAGCAACCATTAAGATGTGAACTGGATTAAGATGGGGTAATGTATTTTATTTGTTTATTTTATGTATGCCAAGACTCATGAGAATTAATTAAGGTTTTTTTAACACCGTATTATTTATTTAATTTTAACGCTATTTGCAATTAATTATTAATTTATTTGAAAAAACGGCGAAGCAGCAAGCAATTCTTCTTGACCACAACATCATTCAAGTGACTAACATTAATTAGTTTGTTTATATTTTAAAATGCAAAGTTCCTCAATAGATTATCCGCACATTGACCACTATGATTATCGAAACTCGATCAGCGTATAAACCCTCAACCTTACCTTTGAGCCATCAAGGAATATTAATTTATTATTTATTAATATCAAAGTGTTACAACAAGCAATCCTAACAACTGCTTTTAGTGCAGTCTTAAAAATAATATGGCAGTTTCGATGTTGTCAGTACGATTTCTGTAAATATGAAATCTGCAATTGCTTTAACACAAGAATGAATGTGGCCCGGATGTTTGATACATTCTTCTGAATCTGAGATAGGCCGTTGTTTGGAATTGGTTGTGTAACTTCAAAATTTATAGACCTATGCGAAAATTAGTGGATCCCGAAAGTTTATATCCCATATTTCAGGGACAAAGCGTTATTTATAAGTAACAATGTTTTTTTTGTTTTGAATTTCACGCAAAGCTACTCGAGGACTATCTGTGCTATCCGTCCCTAATTTAGTAGTGTAAGACTAGAGGTAAGGCAATTAGTCATCACCACCCACCGCCAACTCTTAGGCTACTCTTTTATCAACGAATAGTGGGATTGATCGTAACATCATAATGCCCACCCCTTACGGCTGAAAAGAAGAGCATGTTTGGCGTCGCGGGAATGTGAACCCGCGACCGTCAGATTACGAGTCGCACGCCTTAACATGCTTGGCTCTGCCAGGCCAGCAAAGTTTTGAAATGAATTAATAAATATATGGCACTAAAACTGAACAAAGCGAAAAAAGGAACATTTGCCATAAATAAAAAAACTGTTTTTTCGTTATTTCCAACTAATTAAAGAAAATAATTCCATTTAAAATAAAACAGCTTTAAAGAATAGTATACGTCTGTGTCTTTGTACACACGGGAAAGTTAGTTCGAGAAATGTACACTAAGCCGACAATTTTTGTTTTTTGTGGAAGGGTGTATGACACCTCTTTATTTCTACCTTTTGAAAATGTGTGTTTGTTTTAAAGCCACAATGGACTATCTGTTATGTTCATCAATGGGAATTGAACTCCTGATCTTAGCAGTGTAAATTCAAAGACTCACCTCTGTAAGAGGCGGAAACACGTGTTAAACCATTTAGCTTAATAATATTAAATTATGTTTATACACATGTTTCAAATTATTTTCAGTATCTTTTATAGTAGCGAAATAGCTTGTAAACCATATTTTTAGGAAAAGCAAATAGCATACTTTTCATATAAATATCACGGTTTACAGATTTAAACATATAAAACTTTGTGACTTGTTTCAATTAATTTTTCAAATAAAGTGGGAGCTTACTGTTTGAAGGTGAATGAAAAGTAAAGACAATAAGTTGTATTATTACATCCATATTTTATAAGGAACAGCTGTGTTTTTATAAAACATGTATCTGCTGTAAGTTTAGAAGTAATGGGTGAAAAAAAAGTAAAAAAACTGAATTTTCACTGGTTTTAAATGGAATGCTCAGAATTTCTTTATGGGCGTTTCTAATGATAGTGTAAAATATGAGCCATTGATATTTCAGTTGCTCCTTCTGGACGCTCAATAGTATATGTGAGAACATATAAAATTAAAATTCAGGGCTCGAACCCAAGAGTAGTAGACAGGTAGATTGATCATTTTGCAGTCTTATACTTCACAGTAAACAGTTGCTTCCAGCAGATGAGCCCTAATTTCACTAATTTTATTTGGTTTTTAAGACTGGGTGTTTGAGTTTTATTCAGTTTGTTTTGAATTTAAATTAAAGCACTTTATTTTGTTACATCTCGAGCAAAAATATTTGTGTAATATCTACCATACTTTTTACGGTTCTTGCATTACGGTTCTAAATAGTGGAACGGGCGGCTCATTACCCATTTATAGTATTATTTTTAATCTTTCTATTGTACGGTAGCCTTGTTTGATAAAAATACAGAAAACTTTACAGCTATTTAGAATTAGATTTTAAACACCGAAAGTTAATAAAGTACTATAAGTCAATATTAGTGAAAAAAAGCACGTTAAATTACAGGTATTTTTTGTACATTCCTTTTAGTTTGCCCATCACGTGTACAATTTAACGTAATTTTTATTGCAAATATTGAGCCTAACGCTTTCTGTCACATATTTAAACTGCTCATTCGCCAAACCATCATAACGATAAATTACGAAACTTTACTTTTGTGTGACATAGGTTAATTTGCTATAGGCCTGGCATGACCAGGTGGTTAAGGCACTCGATTCGTAATCTGAGGAACGCAGTTTCAAATCCCCGTCACACAAAACATGCTCGTCCTTTCAGCCGGGGGGGCGTTATAATGTGACAGTCAATCCCACTATTCGTTGGTAAAAGAGTAGCCCAAGAATTGGCGGTGGGTGTGATGACTAGCTGCCTCCCTCTAGTCTTACACTGCTAAATTAATGATGGCTTACGCAGATAGCCCTCGTGTCGTTTTGTGCAAAATTTGAAAAGTTATAATACAACTTAATGTGGATCTATGTAACATCTTTACTCCTTCCACGATGTGTACAACTTTTTGAATAAAACACTCGTCGAGAAAAATGTGTAAAGGGTTAATTTCCTATTATAATAATTATTAGTTTTTATCATCCAGTTAAGTATGCCATAATTTATTTTGCTATTCGATGAACTATTCGTCGCAAAAGCGGTGTAATTATTCCTTTATGTAATGTAAACTTTTCAACGAACAAAACATCATTCGATATACACGTGTCTTTTTATTTTTTTCTTAAAACTCATCTCAATGAAGACGATCCCTAAAGACAAAATCTTAATTAAAAACTCCCATAGTTGCTAATATATCAGATGTGATTAACATAAGACTTTCAAACACAGGGGACTTATAGTCATCTCTTCTTAAAAACAACTTAAAATCACTCGGATTAAATCCTTTCATGAGAGTTCTTTTCCTAGAAGTAAAACAATGAAAAGAGCACAAAGAATACTTAAATTATCTTAATCTTTGGCATAGATCACACCTTTCTTCATAAAAGAAGTCACCACAGATGTGCTTAGAATTTTTGCAGAAAGCTAAACCAATACATTGTTTTATAATTGGACTAAATGTGGTCATGGAAGTCTTTGTGCTAGCGTTCTTCGGTAAAATTCACCAAAAAATCTACAAGTAGGATCTCCAAAGTAATTATAAACTAATCCATTTAGCAAGATTTCACGCTTCTGGCGGTTGTCTGTGTAATTTCAATGCACAAACAATATCAAATATTGCTAATTTTATATTTACCGAAATTTAAACACAAATCTGGTATTTTTTCTTTGTGTATATGCCCACCAAGAATGTCGAAATACACTTTTAGTGTGTGTATACTTTCTTATAGCAAAGCCACATCAAGCTAACTGCTGAGTCCACCGATGGGAATCGAACCCCTATTTTAGCGTTGTAAATCCGCAGACTTTCCGCTGCACCAGTGGGATGGACCACTTTTAGTCTTCGGACCTACCAACAAGCC
The DNA here is from genome assembly GCA_011833715.1 of Carcinoscorpius rotundicauda. NCBI lineage: Eukaryota > Metazoa > Arthropoda > Merostomata > Xiphosura > Limulidae > Carcinoscorpius > Carcinoscorpius rotundicauda. The sequence goes on from CM022393.1 coordinate 29,365,869, forward strand.
CCTAGGAGCATAAGAAGAATAAAAAAAGTCTCAACTAGCAACAACTACAAAGTGAGCAAACCCCAGCATCTCGTTCTTTAAAACATGAGTAACGACTTAAGCTTTGAATTAGAACTAAAAAAATACAGATTCAGAATGAGCTTTAATTTCAAACTATATATAAAAGGGCGCACACGTTGTAAACTTGTCATGTGTTTGAATTCTGGGATTCAAACAAAAATAACATTCCTAAATGTCTTGTAAAACTCGAGGGTTATTTGCGCCAGCCGTTCTCAATTTAGCAGTGTAAGACTATAGGAAAGACAGCTAGTCATCACCATTCACCGCCTACTCTTGGGTTACTCTTTTACCAACGAATAGCGGGATTGACCGTCACTTTATAACACCTCCACGGCTGAAAGAGCGAGCATGTTTGGTGCGACCTGGATTCGAACCTGGAACCCTCAGATTACGAGTCGAACTTCTTAACACATTAGGCCATGCTGGGTCTAAACTTTTTTGTATTTTTTCAAAGTACTGAATCCTGGGCCAAAGTCCGTTAGATACCACAAATTATTTTCCACACGTGAGCTGTAAGTGCGTTATAAAAGTGACAGTTTCTCTTTTATTGTAAATGATTGGTGATAAAATGCTGATGAGTGGATGTTTTCACTCTTGTCAGTAACTTAAATTAGGAAAGTTGACAGACATAGTAGTTTTGTCATAATAATGTGTTGCTGATCTTCACCCTAATCTAAAGACACAAATAAAAACTTCTAATAATTACACTTCACTTAGCCTCATTCATACAATAACAGTTTCTCTTCTCGTAACTAGTAATATAAACAGAACCTATACCGCTAAAATACATATCGTATCCCAAACAGCCTGATGAACCTGGATATTCAACAAAAGGCCTCGTCGGCACTAGACATGGGAGGTAAGTATATCTAGTATAGCTTACGTAGTATTAACTACGTTTTTTCTTTTCCTTCACTTACGACATCGTAAAATAAATGTAAAATGCAATACAATACTTTACTTTGTTTGTTTTTGAATTTGGCGCAAAGCTGCACGAGACCTATCTGTACCGGCTGTTCATAATTTAGCGATGTAAGGCTAGAGGGAAGGCAGCTAGCTATTCATCACCATCCACCGTCTATTCTTTTTCTAGTGGATAGGGGGATAGACCGTTACATTATAATGCCCCCCCCCCCACAGCTGAAAGAGCGAGCATGATTAGGTGACAGGAATTCTAATCCAAAACCCTCAGATTACGAGTAGAGCGCCCTAACCAACTGGCCATGCCAGACCTATTTTATTTTATGTTTTAAGATAACTTTTATAGCAAAATACTGATGTAGAATTTAAAAATCTGTGTTATAAATCAGTCATTCTGATATTTACTATAGAGTTTTGTTGCTATTTAATTCTTAAAATAGTTATTGGTATTTAAAGGAAAAAAATCTCCTTGCTTCATTTGACCAACTTCATACATTTACAAATATTCTAAAACCGATGGCCTAACTAACTCGTAGTAGATTTGTGGTTACATCATTTTGTGCAACGGATTTATGTGAAGCATGGAAAGAAATATACAGCTAGGATACAATCTGTCTTGCTATTTAAACTGTAGTCAGTTAGAAAAAACCCTTGCAATTGGAAGAGGACCAAGTAACTGATGGATTTATTGAGCAGCGTTGTTTCCTAAAATTACAATGTGGAAACGCTCCCCGAGGGTTAAAGCCAGTTGTTAAGGGCTCGATCACACAATATTTTTGTATTTCAGCCCCCCTCCCAGTGGTGTAGCGATAAGTCTGAAAGCTTATAGTGATAAAAACCAGATTTCGATACCTGTAGTGGGCACAGTGTAAGATTGACCGTTGTGTAGCTTTGTAATTAAAAACAAATAAACAAAACTTACAGTGTATTAAGATTTGCCAAACAATAACATCTATTTGCTCAACACTGTTATCTGATTACAGTCGATGAGACAGCTACAATAAAAATTATACATCATTTAACATTTTGTTTAATTTATTTAATTTATTTATGAAAGATCATAAGCAACTAATTGTTTGGTGTTTTAATTAGCCAATTAAAAGAAACAAACACCTGTTTCACGAAAATAAACAACTTATCTCATCATTGTTTGAAACTTATTAATACGTAGAAGGTACTTAAGTGATAACTCAGCCTCTGTTATGATTAATGTTTGTTTTGTAAGGTAATTGTAGTTGATTAAAAGAAAGCTAGGCTACCATTTCATTACACAATGTTCACCATTTGAAAGGTAAGCCTAACTCCATCTTTCTGAAGTTTTCAAAAATAATAATGCTAACACAGATTAAACAAACCTTCTACGCGTATTTAGTTGGACGATTTTTGATTGACTGTGATTTACAGACAAAGAATCCGCTAAACGGGATGGATAAACTGACCACGTGAGTTGCTGAGGTTGAGACAACAAAATTTTTAACTCTCATTCTGCCTATGGACTTGATTGATGACTTGGCAACTTGCCAAATAAAAGATCACTTTATATTGAGAGAAGCGATGTTGCAGTTCTTGGTACAACATTTTAACCAATTAGGCTACTCTTGAGAGAATGAAAAATATTTGAATATTTAAACTGTCTTCTCTACACCTTGAAAATTGGTGAAAGTAATAGTTATCATAAATTTTCTGCGGATATAAAGAAATTTTTTGAAAAATAGCTACTTTGGTTAAGTATGAAATTACTTTCAAATTAACATTTTGATCAGTTAATCTATTATTGAACGGTGTGATCTCATATGCAATTATACGTTGTTGTTTTTTTTATACTCTCACACTCAGCTTGATATCTGGCAAAGGACATAATTTATTCATAAAGCTTGGAAAACTACATCGATACATTCGCGAAATAACTTCAATATTTGTATATTCGTAAAATTATTTTACACTCTATTTTACGATATCAGTAATAATAATATGAAGAAATTAAATATTGTACATAAGAAGAAATGTAACGAATGAATGCACGAGAGAAAATTACTGTATTTTAAATCAATTATATTGTTTCACATGTTTAAAGTTATGCAGAACTATTTTTTGTTAAACGTTACTGAAGTAAAAGTTTTACCTCACGTAGAACTGTTTACAATAAGCGAATACAGATACACGAGTGACAATAAAATATACTCTTGTGTGCAGACAGTATGGTTTAACTGAGGGAAGGGATCTGGATTATACCATCTGGAGGTCGCTAGTTCGGTTTTCCTTATCGAACGTTTGTTTATTTATTTTTGAAATTCTCGCAAAGCTACTTGAGGGCTATCTGCGCTAGCCGTCCCTAATTTAGCAGTGTAAGACTAGAGGAAAGGCAGCTAGTCATCGCCACCCACTGCCAACTCTTGGCTATTCTTTTACTAACGAATAGTGAGATTGACCGTACTTTATAAAGCCCCCACGGCTAAAAAGGCGAGCATGTTTGGTGCGATGGGGATGCGAACCCGCGACCCTCAGATTACGAGTTGCACGCTTTAACCCATGTGGCCATGCCGGGCCGTTACCGAACGTTACCTACTTACAGGACCTTGTAATATTACGATTAATTCCACTTTTCGTTTACTCTGGATGATGTTGGCTAGCTGATTCAAATCTGGTTTACTGCTTCTACACTAGGGACAACTAACGCACCTTCTGATATGTTTTTGCAAAATTCCGGACACAAATAAAATGAATTATATAAAGTCTATAACATGCTAGAGGAACTGGAACATTCAACCCTATACACGTGTGGCCTAAATAGTCAGATCAGAAACTTTTAAAATCTGAACGTATACTGCCCAAATTTTGATCAAAGGTAAAGCAGTTGGCAGCACTCGCTACACAAGGGTTATCAGAAAGTGAGCAGGTGTCCCATGATATCAGTCAAATCCTTCGACACGCTAGACATTAGGCTACACCTGGACCCTGAGGTTATTTATGTTTGTTTTTTTTTATGATAGGAATGGTTAAACCTGAAAAAGTTTTAGTCGTCATGACACATTCACTTTGAAAGTGAAAAGTCAGGAAGAAAAGACCACACACATTGGGTTATATATATATGTGTGTGTGTGTATACGTATATATGGTACAGAATATTGTTATGTAATCGTAATGTACTACTAAAGAGTCATATGGTACTAATATTTTATCATAATGTACTACCATGTCGCGTAGTACCGTATCATCGTGGTACTATTTAACAGAGGGATTCTTTCTTTTTAGTAGTTAAACTTTACTAAACAAATATCCTGATTACTTATTATAACTAGTACACGTAAAGAGTTAGTTCTTACATAGAGTTTACTCAGAGATTTATCGTTTTGGTTTATATAAATAAGCTAGTAGTTGAAAAGGAAAAATAATAATCTCTTACACTTTTATTTTTTCTCACGATCTTGTCAAAACTCACTTTTCCAACAATAATTCAGGAACTATTTTCAACTCACCTTTGCAGTCGTATGTAAAACAACGAGTTTTTACTTCACTCCGAAGACGAGGTTTAGTATGATATTCATAAAATTTCGTTATAGCTTTTACACATTAAGAGTTAGTCCTGGGTGCTAAAAATTTGGTTTCGATACTAGTAAGCACATACAGTCCGTTACAAACTTTTGTACCTAACAAACAAATCTTACCATGTTTCCTGTGAACCCTCATTTCTTACAAAAGTTTGGCATGGATAGGTGGTTGAGGCACTTGACTCGTAATCTAAGGGTCGCGGGCTCGAATCTCCCTCACACCAAGTCGTAGAAGCGTTCTAATGTGACGTCATCCCACTATTCGTTGGTAAAAGAGTTGTTCGAGAGTTCGCGATGAGTGGTGATGACTAGTCTTACCTTTAGTCTTACACTTCTAAATTACGGACGGCTAGCGCAGGTAGCCCTCGTGTAGCTTTGAGCGAAATTCAAAAACAAACAAACAATTTGTTGCAATGAATGGGGAAAAAAAAATTTGTGAATTATGGCAGACGTTAAACTATTATTATTATTATCGATACTCTTCTTTTTTAACAAGTAAATGATGTATTATTGATAAACTGCATAGTTTAGCAGAATACTAACTCACGACCCGGAAATTGCGAGTTGTGTGCCTTAGATAACATGTCATACTGAGCCTTATTCTTATATTTGTTTGTAGTTCAGCACAAAGCTACATATTATGCTGTGCCAAAAATTAGCATTGAAACTTGAATTTTTAGCATTATGAGCTTTTTTACTCACCGGTGTATCACTGGGGAGTTATTATATATCAGTTGTTTTTGAGTTAGTTCAACTTTCGCCGTTAGGTTCAAATTTTTTTTTTAATTCGGCGCAAAGCTACACACGGTTGACCTGCGCTGGCCGTTCGTAATTTAGTAGCGTAAGACTAAAAGGAAGACACCTAATAATCATCATCCACAATCAACTCTGGAGCTACTCTGGTACCAACGAATAGTGGGATTGACAGCACATTATAATGCTCCCACCGCTGAAAGGACAAGCGTGTTCGAACCTGCGACCTTCCTATTATGAGTCGATCGCTCTAACCATTTAAATATGCCAAGCCAGGTTCATAAAAATAAGCCAGTAACATATATTGCAGCAAGTTCAATGAATTCCTTACTGATCATTAAATTTAAGTGTTTAAAAATTGCCATAGTGTGTTTCACTCTTACACTCCAGTCTTTGTAGTTAACTAAAGTATAGATTATAATAAATGACAATAAACCGTTGAAAAGGCGTTGTATTCTTTCTTAATTTAACTAGAGAAAGTTTTTTAAAGGTGCGAAACATTTTTGCAACAGTAGGCAACTTTCAGTTGTGCGCAGACTCAGATACATTAATACAATAAATAGACAAGGATTTAATCCGTCACAAAATTCCTTGAGACATAGCTGAAGTAATAAACAGTAAACGAATGTATGTGCAATAACACGGAGACACTCTTTGCCTCGCCGGTACTTATGTCTGGTTTTATTTTACAATATGTTTCTGATAAATGATGGTGGAAAACTTTGAGTCAATTTGCAACACAAACTATGCTTTTATTCAAGTTTCTAAAAAAAATGTTACTCATTTGCATCAGTTTTTCCTTCAAAAGATTGCAAATGCATTGATGATTAATTGTACCTTTTCTCCTTTACGTTCATATTCTTTTCTGTTAACTAATGCGCTTAGCAAGCTGTGATTACATCAGCTGTATCTTAAGGGAACGTATCTTCGAAGTATATGGAAAACTCTAATTTACTTTACAGACAAATATTTCTGATACTTAGGTATGGCATTACATACTACTTGAATATGTAAATTGCCAGAGAAACTTCAAAGAAAAATTCGGCAAGAGTAATCCCGTTGGGAACAGGGAGTTTATAATGTCGTCTAGTTTTCAAACTCTTTAATTCACCACGTCTTCTTTCATTATGATACAGCAAGTCATCGTCCATCGTCAGATATTCGGTGAGTATTGGGGGAATTTTCTAGTCACTTTTACCCGTAAGCAGTATTCTTTGCCTCCCTCTAATTAGATGTCCTGTTAGGCCAGCAATGAGCTCGTGCAGAAACTTTTTCTTTTCTCCTCTCGAAACATAATATATAGCTCCCACCCCAAAAGTTGTATATTCAACCTTCTAAGCTATGTCTGCAGAAACTTACTGCAACTAAGCCGTCACTACTGTTGAGCGCTGAAGTGAAATAATTAAATTTATGAAATCAACAATTTCTTGTCTCTTGTCACAAACTAAGATCATCAACATTGTTTTTTTTTAACCAGCTGCTGAGATAATGAAATTAGTCGTACGTAAGCCAAAACTGTCAGTTTTTTTGGTTAACTGTCTCGGAATTATTAGTTCAATAAGTACGAAACAAACATTTTAATCCATGTTTATATCTTTTATGATTTAATAATTTGAAGTGAGTATTTTCTGCAGATTTGTTGTTGTTGTTGTTTTGAATTAAGCACAAAGCTACACAATGGGCTATCTGTGCTCTGCTCAACACGGGTATCGAAACCCGGATTTTAGCGTGTAAGTCCGCGGACATACCGCTGAGCCACTGCGGGGCATTTTCTGCAGAAGACATTTACGAAGTTTAATTATAAGTAAACAATTGTGTTCATTGAAGATATGCCATTTATTTGCTTTGGCTAACAACAGCATGTAAACATGATATTATGGGATGGCAGCTCAGATATACAGATATAAGTTTCTACGTTGAGGTTGTTTCTGTAAAAGACGAATGTTGAGAATCTTAGAAAATTAATTATTTTTCCCATATCTGACCACATGAGAACGAAATTCTTTAGTGTATTTTGTAAATGCTATTTTAATAGAATAATATAAATTTTTAATCCTATGTAATTTATTTTTACGTTTCTTACAATTTCACACTACTGTCTGATTCTCCAGTTTTCTACTGTATACACCTAGCTACTGCGAAGGATGGCGAAGTGTTTTTTTTTCATTACATGTTCTTCTCAGATTTTAAGATCACGTTGATAAAGACCAAAAGTAGAATAGATATTCATCAAAGATGAGGAAGGTGATAAGTTTGTGACAAAATGGTGGAGTTATTGGAATTCTTATATTTTTGGTTTTTTTTTTCTTTTCTTAAAAGGGAATGGACATTAATTTCAAATTTCTGATTGGAAACTTGTAAGGCTTCATCACCTTTGGCTAATTGTTTATCATTTTATTTAGTGTCTCATAAAATATGTCCAACGTTCTCTTAATAACTATGACCTCCACTTTACGGATGAGGAAGTTGCTTAAAACTGGCTTAGGATGTGTTTCCGGAGCCCATTACTTAAACACTTTGATATACATTATTTTGTTTTACCTTTAATACACTGTATGCTACCTTTTTAGAGTTCTAAGGTGGGTCAGGGTAACTCTACGGGGTTCGTATATTTGCCGTTGCAAGGGTAGAGAAAGACCATTGTGTATGCTTCCTTTAGAAAACAATTGAGACCTTGGTAGGGAATCTTAAGTGTGTAAAAATTAAACGTGTAGTCTACGACGCCTTGGCTTTCAATTGCATCAACTAGCCACAGTATTAACTTAAGCAAATAACCTTATAAATTACTACTAACCCTTCGTATAATATAATATTTCAAATTTGGTTCATACGATGTAAATGTATACAAGTCAACATTTTTTGTTGCATGTAAGACTAGAATAAAGCGAATTAAACACCTGAAAAATGCGGCTTATTTGAAAGAAAGGAAACTAAATTGTCAAATAATTAATATGTATTTAAAATATATTACAATAGTTTTGTAAGCTGTGATTTAAACAATCTGAACTTATATATATTTATCAAAAATTTTTAAAATGTTCTTTTATGCTTTTTAAAGCATTATTTTCCATTTTCTTATTCTGTCTAGCAAAAGAGTGTTGAATAAGTTTTATCGGAGATTCCTTTAAAAAAAAAAGTTAACTATAGCAATCTTAGAATTATACAATGTGTCAAAGCCACACAATTCTGTCTCTTCACGAGTTTATCATACGCTACTTAGAAACCAACCTTGACTTCGGTTTGGTTGTTGTTGAGCGTAAAGCTACAAGAGGAGCTATCTGTGTTCTGCTCACCATGGGTATCAAAACTTTATTTTCAGTGTTGTAAGCCCGCAAACTTAACATTGATCCACGGGAATAGGGGGCTAATTTATTGTCATTAACCTCGTATTTGAAGTCAACCTCTTATTCGTGTGATATTAACATTAAAGCGTCCGACAACAATTTTTGTTTCTTTTACACAAATATTTGAAATAAAACATTTTTATTGATTCTGATTTTATATGATTCTCAATAAGTCGGAGAGAAGGTGATAAGTTTTATTTCTTCAAGAGTGAAAGGTTTTTGATAATCTTGTAAGAGCGAACACTTTCCGATAAAGAGTTTATCTTATAGAATGGAATAGAGAGTTTCATGAGCCTGAATGATTAGGTTATGGAAAAGTCTTGTTAATTGGTCATCGTTTTTAGTCACTTTACAGCTATTTATAAAAGTACGGAAGCACGCTCGTCATTGTTTGGATGAAGCCGTATTATAACGTATTTATCAACACTTCCTTCCTGCACACTTTACAGGTATATTACGACGTTGGGTCGTATTTCAGAAAATAGATAGAGAAACGTGGAGAATTAAAATTATTGAAATTTATTCTATTGATGAAACTTAGTATAATATTACACTTTAATTAACCCAAATACCATAGAAAACATAATCAGTATATAAAGACCGCTAAACACTGTTTACCAAAGCCCTTCCACGATAATGCATATATTGTATTAGTCTCTGCTCATATGTTGACACCATTTAAAGCTAAGTGATAACATTCAAGTGCTAGTGTCAAGCACAAGTGAAACTGAGCACTGAGCTAGCTTCAGAAACATAACAGCTAAACATTTTATATGCCTTTCTAGAGTAATTCGTCAATCTCGACAAAACTCTCTTCATATGTTTAGCCGGCGGTGAATCATCTCAGTAATGGGCTTTTGTTTAGATGAGTGGAAAACAGTGTTCTGTCATTTCCATCTGTTTTAATGGATGCGATAGCTCTACATCGATACACAAAGCCTTGCCGCGATAAATGTTCCCTTCGCGAGAAAACGTTGAACTCTGAATCAAGATCTGGATTTCATTTTCTTAATAAACTATCCACTATTTCAGCCTTTTGTGATTTGCTATTAAAAATCTGTCTTTGAAGAAACTAGTTTTATGAATTTGACAGATAACAAGTTTGTTTGTTTCTTTAATTTGTAATTTTGCCCAAAGCTACTCGAGGGCTATCTGTGCTAGCCGTCCGTAATTTAGCAGTGTAAGACTAGAGGAAATGGCAGCTAGTCATCACCACCCACCGCCAACTCTTGCGCTACTCTTTCACCAACGAAAAGTGGGATTAATCGTACATTATAACCCCCCCCCCACGGCTGGGAGGGCGAGCATGTTTGGCGCGACTCTCAGATTACGAAGCGCACGCCTTAACGCGCTAGGCCATGCCAGGCCGACAGATAACAAAGAAAGCATTGATGAGAATCCATATTTAAACTGTAAATATTCCATTTGAAGCTCAATTGTGAAACGTGATTACGGCATGTTATGTCGCTATTAATGTTACACAACTCGTGATATAACTCTAATTTAGTATTCAACTTTATAACGCAGAAAATATAATTAACTAAAAATATACAGGAAACTTGCATTTGGAAAACGAAGTAATTAAATTTATGTTTTGTCAGTGTGATGAGAAGAGCACATACTCTTTTATTCTACAAAATGGATTCAGTGTCTGAGAGTTTCCTTCTGTTTTGTTTGTTTAGCATTTGTTATTTGATCTTTGGTATGACGTACATCGTTGGCCTAAATGAAGTTTATGGGTAAGTTTTATTAGGATGGTCCTTAAACTACAGCGATTTTTAACTTCTTCGTTGAGTTAAGACTAATTTCAAGAAATTATATAAATGTTTTTGAAAAAAAAACATTATATCTTTATTTATTAAATTGTTAATTATTCAAAAATGCATTTAAGCTATCGTACTAAAATATATCTAGCCCTTCTTATAAAGTTTCTATTAAATGAACCTATATATTTAAATCACGTGTTTTACTGTTATTCATCTAGTTAAATCAGCTAATATTTTAACAACTTTAAGGATAAATAAACAAATTAACCAATAATTTCATTTTACTTCATTTACTGTCAATATTCTTTTTTCTCTTGTTCTCGGTTTTTCTTTCATTTATTCTTACTCGTAACAACATTGTAACATCATGGCGTTAGAAACAAGTACATGATATTTAAAATTAAAGATAATATCCTAGAGGAGTAAGTTCACGAGTTACCAACTAGATCCATATATATCAGTAGTAAGGGAGGCACTTTGGCATCCATTGAAAGCCGCCACAGCTAGGGGAAGGAGAACAGGTTTGATGTCTTCAAAGAAGATGAGGTCACAGTTTCATTGTTTGCCACCAGATGGCGATTCAGGGAAACGTTGCTGACAGGAAGTCATTATGTCATAGACCAACAAAGTGTCACCAGAGGGCAGAACTACGCTTATGGGGGGTTAAAATTATAGTTTGACACCAGACAGGCGGCCATGATGAATGATTACATATTATTACTACAAAGTAGAGAACGTGTTTGTAGGCCACCATGTCATGTCTCATCATGTCGATAATTAATCGTTAATTAATTAAACCATCCTTAAAAGAAAGCTAAAACTAATTCATTAAATCATAAATAAGTAAATAGCTCTAAAAATGCTTAACGCTAATTAATTTGCTTATACTAAAAAGAAAATAAACGCTAATTTATTAATTAATAATCAAATCATCCTTCCACAAAGTAGAGAACACGTTTCTAGGTTGCCATGAAATGTAAAATACACGTCTGAACAAGAATATAATTAAACATTGATTCGATAATTTATTAAATGATTTATAGTTAAATCGTTATAAAAAGGAACTTAAAACTAATTCATTCGTTCGAAAAAGGATTTTTAACACTAATTAATTAGAACATTTATAATTAATTCATTGATGTGTGTATATATGTATTTTTCTTATAGCAAAACCACATTGAGCTATCTGTTGAGTAAAAATTAATTGACTAATTCATAATTAAATCGTCATAAAAAGAAACGATTAATGCTAATTTATCAGTTAATTAAATTAGCTTTTATATCCTGCGTGTAGTTTTACGCGAAATTGTTTGTTTGTTTTTGAATTTCGCACAAAGCTACTCGAGTGCTATCTGTGCTAGCCGTACCTAATTTAACAGTGTAAGACTACAGGGAAGACACCTAGTCATCACCACCCACTGCCAACTCTTGGACTACTCTTTTACCAACGAACAGTAGGATTGACCGTCACTTTTTAACGCTCCCACGTCCAAAGCGCGAGCATGTTTTGTGCGACGGGGATTCAAATCTGATGCTCTCAGATTACGAGTTGAGTGATTTAACCACCTGACCATGCCAGACAGAGTTGGAAAGGTTTCTTTTGTTTTTTGTGCATAAGTTAAGATACGATCTAAACATCTTCACGAACCACAATGACTTAAAAGCGTTTTTTATCTTCATCTTTAGATCAGTTGAGATATGATTAAAGTATTTCCACAAATCCCAGAAAGAACTAACATAGAAGTACTTTGAAAACAGCTTGTTTAATGGGGTTAGAAGGTGAAGTTTTCCTGAAGTATAAGCTTGTTCCACAGAAGTGTGTCTGTTGACATATTAGACCCAACCACTACTTTGTCTATAGTAGCAATTAAAAAACAGGTTCTGAAAATCCAGTTTATATTTACATAAACTAAACATGATTAAAACTTTCCCAAATTTAGAAAATTCAATGCAGAAATAGTGTCATCAAATGACTAATTAATTTATATACACACGCATAGACGCGCTACATAGCCAAAAGTATGTAGAATCAGTGGGTTCGGCTATTTCAGACAGGTGCATAAAATCAGTCATACAGCCATACAATCTTCAAAGACAAACTTTGACAGTAGAATGGATTGTAATGAAGAATTCAGTGACTTTAATAGGATACAACTTTTCCAACAAGTCAGTTCATCAAATTTCTGCCCTGTTAGAGCTGTCTCGGTTAGCTGTAAGTGCTGTTATTGTGAAGTGGAAACGTCTAGGAGCAACAACAACTCAGCCACGAAGCGATAGGCCACACAAGCTCACAGAATAGGACCGCCGAGCGCTGAAGCGCGTTGCGCGTAAAATTTGTCTGTCCACAATTGCAACATTCACTACCAAGTTCCAAACTGCCTCTGAAAGCATTGGTCAGCACAAGAACTGTTCGTTGGGAGCTTCATAAAATTATTTTCCATGGCCAAACAGCTGCACACAAGCCTAGATCGCCATGCACAATGCCAAGCGTTTGCTGAAGTGGTGTAAAGCAAACCGCCATTGAACTCTGGAGCAGCGGAAATGCATTCTCTGGAGTAAAGAATCACAATTCACTGTCTAATAGTCTAACGGATTGCAGGAGAACGCTACTTGCCCGAATGTATAGTGCAAACTTTAAAGTCTGCAACTGTTTCTCATTGTTTAGACTTGGCTCTTTAGTTTCATTGAAGGGAAACCTTAATGTAGAGAATTGTGTGCTTCCAACTTTGGAGCAACAGTTTAGAGAAGGCCCTTTTTGTTTCATCATGATACTGCCCCCGTTTACGAAGCGAGGTCCATGAAAACATGATTTGCCAAGTTTGGTGCAGAAGAACTTGACTGGCCTGCTCAGAACCTTGACCCCAACCCCATCAAAAACCTTTAGGATCAATTGAAACGCCAACTGTGAGCCACGCCTTCTCACCCGACATCAGTGCCCGACCTCAATAATGATCTTGTGGCTGAATTGGAGTAAATCCCCACAGGCATATTCCAAAATCTAGTGAAAAACCTTCCCAGTTGAGTGGAGGCTGTTATAGCATCAAATGGGGAACCAACTCTAAATTAATGCCCATGGTTTTAGAATGAAATGCTCAACAAGCACATATGGGTGTAATGAGTGGGTGTCCGCATAATTTTGACCATTTAATCTGTATAGCATATATATATATATATATGTATGTATATTTACATAGTGTGAAAATTTTTTCATTCACCAATGGCTTTTTCGAACTGATTACGTCACGTGAGAATACCACGTCTATATTCTCCCGCATTTCAGTGTAATCTAGGTTTCTTACAGTGGAATAAGTAATCATTGTTAGTATTTTAACACTTTTATTTACTTATGTAAATCGTGACATACATATCTGTCTCTTCTTGAACTGTTTTCTCTTTTATTTGTTTTCCTCGGTTTGTTAAGTTAGCGTTACATAACTTGTCGACAAATATTACTCAAACTCACAAATAAGAAAAAACAACAACAATGAAAAGACTAGTTCTCCCCCGATTGACCGTCACATTACAATGTCCCCACGTCTGAAAGGGAGAGCATGTTTGGTGTGATGGGGATTTAAACCCGCGACCCTCAAATTCGGAGGCGAGCGCCCCAACCACCTGGCAATGCCGGGCCTAATAACAGAGGATTCAGTGTTTTCAAAACATTATAGTCAGTTTCGATATAAACGACAACAATAAAAAGCAAATAATGTCACTGCGCTACGAAGGATATAAAGATCTCATGATAAAAAACGATACTGTATGAAAAAAGAGCTAGGTTGATAATTATTTGTACATTAGAAATGACGACACTAAATGAACATATTTTAAACCAAAAATGTTCATCTTAGGGTTCTGGACAAAAACAACAACAACGCAGAATCAACGGGAAATACTGAACCAGATTGACCTGAGGTAACAGAATAGCCAAAGAAGTTCAGTTTTATTGATGTTGATAAAGAAATAGAATCACAAATAATTCAAAACCTTTCGATGATTCATCTACAAAGAAATCCATTGTGTGAATATGGCAATCACTGAATTAAGAAAAACTTAATGATGTTGTTGTTGTTTTGAATTAAGCACAAAGCTACACAATGAGCTATCTGTGCTCTGCCCACCACGGGTATCGAAACCCGGATTTTAGCGTGTAAGTCCGCAGACATACCGCTCAGCCACTGGGGGGGGGCAAAACTTAATGAATTGGAGTAGTCAACTTGATTCAGCTTTGATACACATACTGAAGAAAATTCAAGAAAAAAGTAACGCGGGTGAGAGGTTAAGCCATCTTACTGTCTGTTACTTTTAAATAAAGGGGAAAACAAGTGAGATGTCTGTGAAATGGCATAAAAAAATTTTACCCCACAATACTATAATATAAGGAAAGTAAGACCAATAATAACATCACGAATGACGTTGGTGTATATAATACTATGTAAGTATATTGGACGTCAGATCTTCCATCAATTTTGATTAAAGCCAAAGCTTACAAGAAGCCCTATGAAAATACATCTTAAATGATCTGATAAACTACTGTTACTTAGAGAATAGTTTGAGGGCCAAAATGGAGCAAATATATACGAGGTTTTATGGTATTTAAGGAAGCAACTGTTCTTATATTCAGTTAAAAATTAATTTTAAATTAAATATCTGCAGAAATGATGTTACATTCAACAGAAAGAGGATAAACATCTGGCGAAACAATATCCTGGTCTTCTCACAATTATGAATAATTTTAGAATTTTTAGGTGAAATCACACATTAACAAAAACGCACAAGCAAAGTAACTGATTTATTTTTTACAAAATTATATAAGAGAATTAAAGGAAAGTTAAAGTGTTAGAAAAAAAACAGGAAGTGTCGATGAAATTCAAACAGTGTAGGTTTCATTCGTTGTTGTTGCATTAAAGCTAATCAAACAATAGCAACAAATTTTGAATGCATATATATATATATCGATATCGATTTATCTAAAAATACTAGTTAAACAAAAATAAAATATTGAATCTACAGTTACGATGTAAGTTTCAAAGGAAGTGGATTTACATTATTATCAAAGCTAGATGCAAACTTTGGTTTTCATCGCCTTGAACTTTCTTCTGAATATAGATAAATAGCTATATTCTGCAAAGACACTTTGAACCATACTTCGGAACCTTATGCATTGCAGAGACTTTATAATATGCTATTAGAAAAGTCATCAGCGATATCTATGGAGATTTCAACGTAAGTGATGATATTCTAGTTTTTGAAAAAAATATAAGAAGACCAACACGACGAGCGAGTAGCTGTTTTCAAGTTTCCTAAGAGGAAGTTTATTCTCAACTAAAATCAAAGGGAATTCAAAAGATCAGGGTTAGAATTATATTGATATGTTTATTTAGTAGCGTTTCTTCTAGCCCACAAAACATCAGAGTAAATTAAAATATTACAACATGAAATAATCCAACAGATGTATGGGATTTCGTTGGACTAATGGATTTTGGTGTTAACTTTATTTAAATGTTGCTGTTGTATATCGCTCAAATGTTTCAATACTGAACGAGGAATAAAAATTAATGCCAGTGTACATAGCTAAACGAAAGTGATCGACGTATATTTACAACCTCAACTTATAAGTAATAAGTTAGGTATTTACCTTCACCCAGGAAAAGAGATTGCACTTTAAGTAGATGCAAGATTTTTTGGATCGACAGTTCCGTTATTTCAAAACAAAACAAAAAACTACTCAGAAATCATTGATCAAATTTAATTACGATTTTCATAAATAAAAAAATGTAACCTTGGTTGTGATTTTTGGCGGTAAACAGTTTCATTCTTACCTCTATGAACCAAAGTTTAAGATTATTACTGTCATAAACTTCCAGATTAGCTTTTCAATGACCACAGTTTGTAACAGCCAGCCTTACGTCTTTAGCAGTACAGTAACTTTCATGTGGTACACAATCTAGCAGGGTATATTTCACAACCGAGTATTTATTATTAACTCCAGAAAGGAAAAAGTGACTGAAGAGTTTGGCTACTTTATAGTAAATTATGTAGGACATAAAATGATGTAAAGAAGTAAAAACTGAAAGAGAACGATGTTACAGTATGTCATTGTTACGTCCAACCACAACAGTCGAAACAAGGAGTTGTTAATAATAAAATATTTAGGTGGTACTTTCAAGATTCATGAAAACCTACTCACTTAGTTTGATAGGTAGTAATCTTATTTGTTTTACCAAACTAAGTAATTTCTCTGATTCATTAATATATCTAAGCTCTTCTGAAGTCAAACAGATTTTTAAGAGAAAAAGTCTAGTTTAACAGAAATGACAAATGTATTGATAAAATAAGTATAAAACTGTCTAACATTTCCAGCAACTGTCTCTACCACCATCTTTATAACTCTGGAGATGACAGATGTTTTCTTGTTGGTTTCTTTAGAATTTTCGCGCAAGTTTATGTAAGAGATCTCTGCGTATTCGATCCTAATTTTGGATCGATAGGTTAGAGGGAAAGTTGCCAGTCAACAACTCTTGATCTAGTGCTGTTTGACCAAATAGTGCACTTTGACCTTAATTCTTATAGCATTTTACGTTTCAAAATGGCGAAGGGAGTTATTATGGCAATAGGACGTGAGCCCCAAATCTTTGAATTAACAGTCTTGGCACCCTTCTTCTATTTCGCCGCATCCATTTCAGCAAAAGTTGTGTTTGAGATTCAATATTACAAGTCTTCTCTTTGATATTTTCAAAAGATGATTGTTGTTGTTTTAAATTAAGCACAAAGCTACACAATGGGTTATCTGTGCACTGCCCACCATGGGTATCGAAACCCGGTTTTTAGCGTTGGAAGTCCGCAGACATATCGCTGAGCCACTGGGGGACTTAAAGGGTGACAATATGTGAGTAGCAATAGATGAATATACACAAAAAAGAATATTCCTTTGTGAAATTACAATGAGCCATTATTACACAGTCTATAATAAAGACAGCTTAGTAAACTTCCAGGTTTTAATCATAGAAGGATCATCCGTTACCGGCCAAGAGCCATCAGGTAGCAGATAGATTTTTGATGAACTGCGACACTGCTGGTGTTTAGTTCATATGTAAATTTGTTTTTTAATGAATGTTGTGCAAGATGTTTAATTCAGTAACGTTAACCAGTGAGACAGTATCGTAGTAGAAACGCCCACAACAAGTTGATAAATGTTCACTTGTGTCACTGAAGTAAGGAAGAAAACCATGAAAAAAAACATGTACACCATGAATCCAGTAACGGAAATAGTATATTTGGAACAATTTTAACCCCAATTACATCGTAAAAGGCAAAAAAAAAGAGAGAGAAAATTATACCTATTGCAAAGAACCTGCAAAAGACATAAGCCTGACGGAAATATATCCAAAAAATTTTAAGGATTCTTAGTTTCATTGAGAATCTGTCACACAAGAAACCGAAAAAGAATAAGCCTCAACCGGATGTAGACGTGATGATAACTTCAGTAACAGCAAATGTGTTAATAAAATAAACACAAACTTTTGAACAGTATATGAGAATATTTTGTACTCTGTCTGTATAATTGGATAACATGTTATATTACGTTTCTATTTCTGTCCATAAGACCAAAGTTAAACAAGACAAGTCGTAAGCAACTATTCAGCTCAGTACGAGGCGGTCTGAATAGGACTAACCCAGTTACGTGTATAAACGCAAGGTACCGATTTTAATGTTTATGAAACATCGTAGAACTAATACATATAGATGAACAGAAAGACAGGAAATAAGAATAATTACGTAAAGAAAACACATTTAATATGTTACCGATTATGGGAAAAATATGCAAATGTATTATAAATTTATGACATTCAAAGCAATAAAGTCTGACATTTTGGCAAAGTATGTAAAAATTGTTTAGAAACTTTTGTTCCAGGCAATTCTTTCACGCCCACCGTTAGTACAGCGATAAGTCCACGGACTTACAACGCTAAAATCAGGGGTTCGATTTCCCTCGGCGGGCTCAGTAGATAGCCCTAGGTGGCTGTGGTATAAAAAAAGCACACATTTTTAGCTCCCTAGTGGCTCAGCGGTATGTCTGCGGACTTACAACGCTAAAAACCGGGTTTCAATTCCCCTGGTGGGCAGAGCACAGATAACCCATGGTGTAGCTTTGTGCTTAATACAAAACAATAGCAATTCTTTCAGAATTTCGCCTAAAGTTGCATAAAGGCCTTTCTATTTATAAACAAACATTGCAACGAGTCCTCATGTGGTGGAGTGTGTTTGTGTGTTTTTCTTACAGAAAAGCCACATCGGGCTATGTGCAGTGTCCACCAAGGGAAACCGACACGTAGTGGATTTGCAGGACTGGTTACTTACGTTTTTATTTTATCCATTTCAAACTTAGCATTTACTATGTTTGTTTGTAAAATAATATCGCAAACCTACAATATAGTCTACCAGCTCAAAACTGGGCAAAATTTTACGCATACAGTGGTAGGTTGCAGTACCCACTGCCAACACTTGTTTTACTATAATCTGAGGAAATATTTGGATTTGAACGTCAATATTGTAGCGCAACTACTTTCCTAAAGTGCGGAGCGCATTTTTGTTATAATGAGATATAAGCAATAATTTTTAATTATACAGTTGAGGAACGTTTAGGTTACTCCAAGTCCTTAATGAAAACATAAGCAACAAGTAATTATTACAATATCACTATTGCCGTCCTTGTCGGCTAAACTACTTTTTACGACAAATTAACATTATATTCAAAACTGATCAATTAATAAGTAAAAATGTTTTTAAAAATCGCTGAACAAAAGTAATTTTTATGTATAGTAAAATGATTTAAAGTGTCTAAACATCGTGAAATTAAACTATTATTGTAACAAATTCGGGGTTATTCGATTGCTTGTTTGTTAGTATCAGAGAATTGTCACATGGGCTATTCAATGTATCCACTGCGGGTATCAGAACCTGGGGGTTTAGTGTTGTAACTCCATAAACTTACCGCTTTCTCACAGGGAGACGAATCCTCTAATAAGAAAACTTCGGTGTCAATTTCATTGGTTGAAAGCATTTGGAATTTTATTACAAATTAAAGCTTATGTAACTTTGTCATATGACGAAACACAAACAACCAGTCAGTATATTTGTTTTTTTAAAGCAGCCCCGGCATAGCTAGGTAGGCTATGACGAAACACAAACAAGCGCTGCCAGTCAGTATATTTGTTTTTTTTAAAGCAGCCCCGGCATAGCTGGGTAGGCTAAGGCGTTCGACGCGTAATTCCATCGAGTCAAACCAGCTCGTTCTTTTAGCCATGGGGGCGTTATAATGTAACGGTCAATCTAACTATTAGCTGGTAAAAGAGTAGCCCAAGAGTTGGCGGTGGGTGGAGATGACTAGCTGCCTTCCCTCTAGTCTTACACTTCTAAATTAGGGACGAATAGCTTTGTGCGAAATTCAAAAACAAACAAAACAAATATTTATTCACGTACGATTCGCAAAATAATTTCAAGGCGTATCTATACAGTTCCTTTTCACAGTAGTTTATTTCTTTGTTCTACTTTAATTAGAGCAATATTAAATCGTTATGTAAACTATAAAATAACGTACAGTACATTTAACGTGGTCAGCAATCCGTATTTTAGAACACAGCTTCAATGTGCCTCTTGATACGTGCAATGAAATCTAGTAAAGGACGAAATGATCACGTGCTGTTTAAGAGTTGGCGGTGGGTGGTGATGGCTAGCTTTTTTCCCTTTATTTTTACATTGCGAAATTAGAGACGGCTAGCGCAGGTAGTCCTCATGTAGCTTTGCGCAAAATTAAAAAACAAACAAACAAGGGTTAAAGCACCCATGAAATTACATAATAGTGCTTTGAACAGCCTGCTACAATATCGGTATTATTTTATTTTATGATTTTTGTAATATGTTAATGAAGTTACTAGAATTATTCTCTTCAAGTGTAGTGTTACAAGTCTTAACAACATTCTAAACATAACATTTAAAGCTGTTTCACGTGGTGCTTTGAAACCGTATTGTTGAATAAAATATTTTGAGATGAACTCACGTGTTTTAACTTAGCATATAGAATCTTTGTAAATGTTTATGTTAACTGAAAACACTGCAATAGATAAGCTAATCAATCATGTCTGTTTTGCGTAATAATGTTTAAAATTTTTTTTTCTGGACAGATAAGGAAATCAATAACATTTCGTGGTAATTGTATGTCTTATAAGAACTAAGTAAACTATAAAAAATTATTCTTAAAAGCACTCAGTTACATACACATAATTTAACATTATCACATTTTTATTCTATTTAAAATTTATGAGATGTTACAAACGTGTACTTTAGCATTTGTTTTGATAATTGGAAAAGAATAATGTCCTCTACCAAATTTATTCTTAACATCCAACATACTGAATATAAATGCTGAAAATACAGAATACTTGTGTACACTTGTATTTTAACTCACCACGTGTAAGACCTTTTAGCAAATTACGATCAAATTAGGATAAACTAAAGATAACTTTATGTGCGATAAACTTCTCTCCAACAGTACTTAGATAAAATTTACATAGTCCGTGAGATATATTCTTTTCTATCATAAAAGTTAAACCAGATTACAGCAATATATGGTATATATGTATATGATGTTGGTTAGCATATAATATGATAACAGATTTATATATTTCCAACTCACGTCAGTATTAATTCAAGTCATAGCTAAATAATACTGGCCTTGATGTGTGACAAAAAGAAAAAAATAATATCCACGTATAAAACCCTTTCATGTGAAGGACAAAGTAAGTTTCATTCCATACAATTCATTTTTATACTCAGATTATTTTAAATATTGTTTTTATAACGGTTTAAAGAATTTTAAAAATAACATTTCCTACTGGAGAATAGAGAACCAAGTGTCTAATTTAATCGGGTAATCTTATGGTCACGGGCTCGAATCCCCATTACACCAAACATTTTTGCCCTTTCACCCATAGGGGCGTTTTGTACTGCAAAATTAGAGACGGTTAGCGCAGATAGTCCTCGTGTATATTTGCGCGAAATTCGAATCAAACCAATCATTAACCGATATCTTTATAGATCGAGAGCAAATATCTTGGAAAAGAAAATACAACTTTTCTATATTATGAGTAAAACTGAAATTTGTTAATTAATTTTTTATATTTATGGTTTTAAAATAGTGCAAAATTAGACTTTTGTAAAAATTGGCACTAGTTTCTGTTCTTAAGAAAACTGTATAGATCGACACTGGTAAAGATAAATTGTCAAGAGTATTTTGTGCTATGTAAAAAATGAAAAACATGAAGTATTTTGGAAGAACATTTTAGGTACTTTTGTCTTTGCTTAATAAAAATCAATGCATGTATGTGTTTTTTTATAGCAAAGCCGCATCGGTCTATCTGCTGAGTACATCGAAGGGAATCGAATTCCTGATTTTAGCGTTATAAATTCGTAGACTTACCGCTGTAAGGGACAGAAATCTATGAACTTTATTTCTAATGTAAATGTGGTTTTAAAGTTACTTTGGTTCTTGAAAATGAAGTATTGAAATTACTTTAAACCACATTATAATAAAACAGATTGAAAAGAAAGTTATAATGAAATAGGGTAAACATATCGAGATTATTTGGGAATCTGTGAAAATCGAATTATTTAAGCCGATTTAGGGTCTGATAAATTGAAATATTTGAGGTTCTCTGTATTCTGATAAAATAATTTTCCTAATTGTTTTTGGACTCTTGTGGTATAAAACCTCTAAACAACTTTGTTCTGTGATAGAAAGGGCATCTTGGATAGTATTTTGGAACTTTGTAAAACACAATTTTGGAATTACTTTGGCCCTTAGCGAAAAAAAAAAGAATGTTCTAATATCTGACTAAAGTGGTTATTTAATTGTTTTGTGAATTTTCGCGCAAAGCTACACTAGAGCTATCTGCGCTAGGTGTCCCTAATGTAGCAATGTGGGATTAGAGGGAAGGTAGTTAGTCATCATCATCCATTGCCAACTCTTGGGCTACTCTTTTACTAACAAATAGTATGATTAACCGTACATTATATCGCCCCAACGGCTGTAAGGGCGAGCATGTTTGGTGTGACGGGGATTCGAACCCGCGACTCTCGGATTATGAGTCGAGTGCCTTAACCAGACGGCCATGTCGGGCCTCGGTTAACGAAGATAAAATTAATCGCGTATTACAACAATCACGTAACTGTCAGAAATACAGAATGTAAACAGAACCTTCCTGTTATACATAGTTTTTATATTAAACTCAAAGATTTTTTATAAGTGCAATAGTCTTATTTCTTACCGTAAACTGAATCATCACATTCAACAATTTTCGAGATTTTTACAAAACACAGAGCTCCTTCACGAATTCGTAAGCCTTTTCATACTAAAAAGAAGTGTCATTACACTCTACAAGTATCCTATGTTTAAAATAAGCACAAAGGTTTTTCGCGAATGTATCATCATGTGTAATAGCAGTAGGTTTAGAGATATACGAAAGATGGGGTCCGATTCCCCTTCAGTGGACACAGCAGATAACTCGATGTAGTTTTTGTTATCAACACAAACACTTTTGTACATGTAACAATCGTGTCGTCATCTGTAAATCTGTGTCCGCTTTCATATAACTTTTTTTTTTAATTAATAACTGAAACGTGTGATGACTAATGCAGTTTTTCCTGTAATTTACTTACGAAATGCTCAAATCTTATGAGTGAAAGTAAAGAGGAATATATGAGAACATAAAAACTATACCCATCTCTTCAATATATTGAATATGCTAGGAAGCATTTTATTCGAATTTACCACTGATGTGATGTAAAATGTTGAAAATTCCGTGTATGAAACAATTTATGAAAGATTTTTAAATATAAAATAATTAAATTTATTTATCTAATATGTGCATTTTTACTAAGTTCAAAAACTCCTAGGTAAATTATTTTTTTTGTAATTAAGCCCAAAGCTATACAAAGCAAAGCAGAGATAGTCCCCTGGTAAGGCGAAAGTAAGTTTACATTGTTACAATACTAAGATCCTGAGTTTGAGTCTCTCTATAGACACAGCTTTACTCTAAACAAATAGATTTGCTGCAAAGCCATCAGGGGTCCAATAAAAAATAAAGTAAATTGCTGTGTTTAACGTTAGTGGTTATTCTCTGTATTGTTATTTATAGGTAAATTTAACACTACCATATTAAATTAAAATATTATTTCAAAATTTTGTCGGCTCTTTACAAGTACCACAGAATAAATTGAAGTTTTGTATATATAAAGAGAAAAAAATTAGAAACACTGAGCCTTGGGTAAAAACGAATTGCACAATACTTTTATGAAAAGTTAAAGTCTGTTTGAAAATGTGTCGGAAAAGGTATCTAAGTAGCTTCTAACGCAATCGTCAATATATACCTTGTTATTTGTTTCTATTTTATTTGTGTAAGATTAGTGTACCTCAGTACTTTGAAATGGGTTAAAATACAATAAAAACATCTGACAATAAGCACAATGGTATTATACACATTATTGAATTTAACACAATTTTTCGTATATAATGTTATGTTTAACGACCAAAGAAGTCGTTTTTGCTTGTGTAATACTCATTAACCCGAGTTTGTTTTTTTTTGTCAGACTAGTTTCAATTGTTTAAAATGTAAGTTTTTCATTTGCCCTAAAGAATAAAAGAGAATAGGTTAGTTCATTTTGAAATGGACGTTTGAAAGCAGTTTCTATTATTTGAAATCTCATAAATCTTCAGTAACAATACTCCCACTGCCCGAAATCCAGTGGTACATTAGCGAGAGCACAAGTGGGAACGTTAACAGTCTTCCCTGTGAGTGATCAGTTTCTTTGTTATGTTAATAGTTAAATCAGCATTTCACTTTGAGGTTCGTTTCGTTTACCTTGGTGTTGCCTTGAGGATTAATTCTTCAGCGAAGTAAAAATCTCATCCATATGTATGGAGTTTATAATACTGTGAGGGCAGGGACCGTCCAATCCGATAACATACACTTTCTTGATCACGATACAGTTTCTTCGTGATATCAGGAAAGTTCTCGACGTCCATTTTTATTTCAGCCCCGATAATGTTAATCTTTCACACGATTTGCCCCCCAGTGGCTCAGCGGTATGTCTGCGGACTTACACGCTAAAATCCGGGTTTCGATACCCGTGGTGGGCAGAGCACAGATAGCCCATTGTTTAGCTTTGTGCTTAATTCAAAACAACAACAAACAACAACAACTTCACACGATTTAATAAACATCGAAAACCTGACACCGGACGAGAACGGCTTAGTCCATATTTTGTCTAATAAGGTTAACAGTAATAAGTCCTCTATTTTCATTGCTGCTACTTCTACACACAAAATTCATAATGTTTTTTCTTTTTCTTGTTACTTAAGCCTATTCATCTATTATGTATTTAATTATCTTATCAAACTACAAAAACAACAACTAACAAACGATATCCTGAACATGTGGATTTTTCTCATTGTTTATGAGGATTTATGAAGCTTGTTTATGGTTGAGCACAAAGCTACATGATGGGCTATCTGTGCTCTGCCCACAACGGGTTACGAAACCCGGTTTCTAATGTTGTATGTTATTTTTACTGTCTCCTCAGTGAGAAAATCTGTTGTGAAAAGTTCATTCTTACCAAAAACTAAAATCTTTAGATATAATTTATGTTATCTCTAGTAATCAGTTACAGTAGAAGAAAAGTTTATGTGTACTTCATAGTTTCTGTGCTACACATAATATATCTACACATAACTCTCCCTAATTTTGAGCTAGAATAACAATGGCTTCTGACGAAATATTCCATTGCTAACTCTTGCTCTTGTTTCATAGAATAATGGGATTTAACAGTCGTTATAACTTATTTACATTTCATAGGTGTGAAACGCGTTTTTGCGGTAACGTACCGTAATCAGTGTACCCTTACATTCATGAGTTTTTGGATTGACACTGCTAAAATCAGGGGTTTTATTCCCTTCGGTGGCAATAGCAGATATCCCAGTACGGTTTTGCTGTAAGAAAAACAACAACAACAAAAGAAAAACGCACACGCATTTACAATATGAGCACACTGAGAGCTATCGGGCCAAGCCATGTCCAGGAAAAACAAACAAAAACACAAATGTGTTTAAATATATGAATATACTGAGAACTATCGGGCTAAACCATGTCCAGGTTTCATCTATAAACGTGCGATTTTATAAAATAATGCTCTTCCTTTATTGGTCGCAGGATATCACTGCACAATGTTCTTTCAACTTTTAACGTTAGTTTTGAGCTGTTTATGTTGCTTTAGTTACTTGAATCTTTAATATTTTTGGTGCTGCTTTCTTAGTGTGATTATGAATAAATTCTTCCTGCTTATTTGAAAAAAACACACACACCAAAAAAAACATCAATTTGAAACTAGTTTCCTCAACTTTTATATTTCTGTTTGGAGACATCAGAAAGTTTCGTTATGCCCTACCTGGAGTGTAAAAATCGACTCATCCAAGCTGCTGAGAAATATTGACCTTAGCGGCCGCTAGGTTTCTATTTCACTGAGTGGTGTAACCCGCTGCATGGGTGGTGTACGATGTGGTATGGTAAGTGGCGCAGCGTTATCTCTTGTCTCAAATTTTGTACGGTTTTTATGAACGCGTAGAGTATTTATGTTAAATACACAAAGAGATTATAAATAAGGTTCTAGGATTTCTCTATCTTAGATATTGTGTTTGTTGCATATTCGAAGTATGGGACGGTTTCTCACCCAACGGCTGCCGTAGGCTAGCGTCCGACTGTGAAAAATGAAAAGAGGACCCACACATACCTGCGGTGGTGTTTCACTGAGAACCCTGCCGCGGCTGTTTCTCAGTTTGCCGTGAGGTGGCTACTAATTCACGTAAACTAACCCATCGGTCACACGGTACGAAGCTGTTCGTCGTGGTTTCCACTAGGAAATGAAAAGTGGAACGAATAAGGAAAGCCACCAAAACGGTAACACTGCTTTTTTAAAAATACATTTAATTACGATTTTAGTATCCACTGAGTGTAAACAATCGGGTTCAGTTGTGTTTGTACTTTGAAAGTTCAATAACTTTTGAACATTTTTGTTCTAAACAACGATCTCATTAACTTTGATAGAATAGGAATAAACCAGTTATTCTGTAAATGTATCACCGTATTATTATTTTGGGTAAATATCTCTGTTTACTTTCTAGATTACGAGTTATTCTGTAAATGTATTACCGTATTATAATTTTAAGTAAATATCTTTTGTTTTCTTTCTAGATTATGGGCTATTGATATTATGATGATTATCCGTTGAGTGAGTTTTGGGCAAAGAAATATTTGTGAATTCTTTTAGTTTGGAACATTTTGAGATAATTTGTTTGAAGACATTTTGAGAACGATTTTCATCGTCTTTTTAAGAAAAGCGTGCAAAGGGTTTAAACTGTGCCTTCGTCAAGTTGTTGTTGTTTTGAATTAAGCACAAAGCTACACAATGGGCTATCTGTGCTCTGCCCACCACGGGTATCGAAACCCGGATTTTAGCGTGTAAGTCCGCAGACATACCGCTGAGCCACTGGGGGGCACCTTCGTCAAGCCGTTTGAACAATGAGTTGTACTAAGTAATTATTTAAAACTATTGAATCGTAGTGAATATAGTTCACTTTTAGAGGGAGTGATAAATGTTAAAAACGGAAGGAAAACACATTTCTATTTCAACATAAAAATAAAACATCTCCTTTGTTGCTACCTCTCACAACTCAGCTGAAATTTTACCAAAATACGATTTTAAAATCCAACAATAAAAGTCGAAAATAAATACTGAACCACCATAACAAATAAGATTAGAAACTGTGATCAGCCGAACGCTCTTAGTAAGCCTTGTAGTAAAACTGGAAAAAACCAAAAAACTATTGTCCATCGTCAGCTATAAAATTAATTGCTTGTTAATATTTTTACATAAAAGTTAATTGCTTCAAACGTAAGTGAAAGCAGTGCGGATAATATATTCAATGTTATTTATTTTATCAGGAACGTGTATATCTTTCAGTAACACAAGTGGTTGTTGTAATGGTTTAACTTGTTTTTCTTCTTTATTCTGAGTAGATCTGGAATTTAGGTTTCTTTGTTCATCATTCTATAACTGATTTACAGACGTTACTTTGTAATTGAATAAAAATACTCGACGTACTCGGGTTTTTGTGTAAAATAAAGTTAAAACACAATGAATTCAATTATTTCTTGTCGTTGATGTCTCTTTCTTCTTTCAATAAAGAGACTTTGTTCTTCTGAACTTAATGAACATGGGAGCGCAATGTTCATCGTAATTCACTTACAAGGACCGTAATTTCAAAGCTTACGGAGGGACGATTATAAGAGGATCGTAATTAATTCTACTCCTGAAGACTGCGCTTTAACTGATGTGAAGTTTAAACTTTTAAGCAGTTTGTGCAAACTGAATAAATCGATCAATACTGCATGTATAAATAGGAGGAATTTCACGTACCAAATATTAGCTCAACTTGTATTTATTCAGTTATTTTGAGTTTTACTTAAGAGTAAATCCTCACTTGAAATTCGTTTAGGCAGCATCACAGTAGAATAATCTCTGAGACCTTTGGCATGATAAAATGTATCAGTCGAAATGGTTTGATCACCTGAGTCCATACCTTATAATTAGATCTCTCATTGGTGAAGAGAAGATGGAGCTATGGGTTAAAAGTTTGTACTTCAAAAATTCAAGTTGGAGCTATTATATGAGCTCATATGCCGCGGCTGAAAACGATATAACTTTGAGCTACAATCTGCACTCGACAGGAAGTTGATTAGGTTTAGGTTCTGTTGCACTCGACAAGTAGGTTTTGTATTTCACCTCACAAGAAGAGAGAAGTTTGTGACGTTAAATAGCTTTGAAAGTTTTCATTAGGAACTCTTAAGAAGACTTCCTGCGTTTAAGATTATTTATTAGGATTTGCTATAAAACCAAGAGCAAGAAGACACACAGCCTGGCTTTACAAGTTCGACTCTGGTTTAATTTGTACAGATTAAATATCTGACTTCAGCAGTGAGCGACACGACACTTTTATTAGGTAGCACAGTCTCTCGCGCTCACACACACACACACACACACACACACGGTGAGGGTTGAGACGCTTGTAAGATAGGTACAGCTTATTCGAAGGACTTTAAAGTACACAGTATGTAACTAAAATATTACGTAAATGTATACAGGGTGTATACAGAACGCTTGAGTGATACAGAATGTATTCTTTAGAGTGTATCATGAGAATGAAAAAGAAAAAAAAACATTCTGAAGTTGTATCATAAACACAATAGCATCATACTAGGAGGGTGGCATACCCAAGTAATGCTACCTTGTTTTGAAACACAATAGCATCATACTATGAGGGTGGCATACCCAAATGATACTACCTTGTTTTGACAGTATTTTCCGGGTAAAGTTTCTTTCCTTGAGTAATTCCACCTTGTTTTTAAATTATTATGTAGGAAGGTTTATTTTAAGTTTCTCATTTATAGTAGCTCACTATGCTGGCTACTCAATGAAGGAAACCGAAATATGTAACACAACGTATCTTTCTCTTTGATCAAACCATGTTTGTAGTTACTGACTTCATCACCACACGAAAAACCCGTTTGAAATATATAGCTGGTGGAGTGTGTAAGTTGGGGTATTTACGGCCCATCTCGTGTATTTTCTCAGCACGAAAACTAAGATTTGTGTTAAGTGTGGCTTACATAAGGGTATAGATATAGTGCACGTGCCTTTAATTCGTGTATCAGATGTACTTTTCGTGAATTGCTAATGGAATTGTCAAACTAACATTTTTTTTTCTGTCATAGAAGTTACGACATAGTTATAATGGGAAACACTATACGCTATCCAAGTTGTCAAACATTCAATGGGTGAGGTGAATACCAGAAAAATGGTGTGCCGTTATTCCACAAATGAATGGAAGCTTAAGAGAAGGGAAGAGTAGGTCTGGAGTAGCATAACGTAAGAAGGAGGCCTTCACGTGTTTCAAAAATATAAGTTTAATTTGTGTTACAGCCTACATTTAAAGATAAGTAAAATAACTTAAAACGTGTTAAGTATTTTAGTTTAAACTGTTTTTGATTATAACTGTATACGTAACACTTTGTGGGTGGGATGAACTACAGAAGATATGATATACGAGTTTGTATTTTGATATTGTATTCACTACCGAAAAAGCAAATGTTTTTATTAAAGTAAGACTGGTGCGCCTCTTTTACGAATAAGAGATTATGGTATAACAAAATACAAGTCTTTCGTTAAGTAAGTCAGTGACTTTCACTTTCTGTTAATTTTACTGACTTGTTTTTTTTGTGCTGATATAAACCGTGCGGCTGCCGAATTGAAAAGGACAAGATTGACTTTATAAATAAATGTTAAAGATATAAAGGTAATTGTTGTATATTGTTAGTAAAAATCGTGAATAAGGTTTTCGTTCCAAAGAATAAGAGCCAGGTTTTGAATTTAAAATCGATTTCCAGAATGAAAGTTGAAATTTATGTAATTGTACTGATATATATATATATAATACTATGTTTGTAATATGCATATAATAAAGCAAAGAGGTACTAAATCTTATATAACTGGTTTAATACTTAGAAAACGTTTAAAGTTACAAGGAAGAGTAAACAAAACTATAATATATAAAGTTTTCCTTTGTGGTTCCCTATAGTGATCAAACGATGGTAAAGTGTTAACATTGTTTATATACATGTATGACCTTCAGTCAATAAGTAGTTTCTGCAATTTGCATAGAAATATGTTTGAAATCGAATCGAATAATTCAATAGATTACTAACAAAGACATCAAAAACTCCCCAGAAATAGCTTTTCGATTATTAACATTTCGACCATTGTCTCAAAATCGACTTCCCGCAAATCTTAACGTTCGGTATCGGTAATTATCGTTCATCAGACGTCAATATCTTTCTATAACCAGTACGTGATCTGTCTACCATTTGGCTATTGTGGGTAGATATAATAAACGACAGAAATACACTTGCTTTCATTTGTTTTTACCATGAGAACTGCAAAGAAAACTACCCATCAAAACGTTTGAATAGTTGTCGCTTGAATGGGAATTCAACTTGCACAAAAACTGTGTCGGTCATTATTATGCAGAAAGAGATGACGTTATTGTGTTCGTTCATCATAGGAACATATTTAAGTGATGGAAAATTGTAAAGAAAAACATTAAAAACAAAATATACTAGCAATTAAATAACTAAAGAAAACTAGCTAAGCATCTAATTTCATCTTCAGTTTTATTTTGCATATAGTTTTCTTCGACCAGTACGATCTCTACCATTAAATAGACAAGTAATTTTCTAAAAGCATCGATTCACGTTATACTGAAGCACGCTTTTGTGTGTAGAAATTATATATACATACAAGGACAGATGATGTGGGTGATCCATGTGGTGTCGCTATATGGTATTATAACATCACAAAATTTGTGGGGAAGTATTTCTTTTACCAAATTCCTTAAAGAAAAAAAAAGGAAAATGATTGCTATTTCACGAACAATTAAAAACTTGTCAAAATGTCAATTTTTAAACTAAATGTCATAATAATAACACATTTAATTATAACGACGTGGAAGCTAAGTTATAGAAATGACATTTCAAACCACTGCAAGCACTTTAAACCTCGCTGTTCTGCAAACTAGATTTATAAATTAAAATTAATTAAGTTAGTTCTTCATATTAATAGGGCCTGCATGGCAAGGTGGTTCAGGTACTCGACTCGTAATCTGAGGGTCGCGGGTTCGAATTCCCAACCCACCAAACATGCTCGCCCTTTAAGTCGTGGAGAGTTATAATGTGACGGTCAATCCTACTATTCGTTGGTAAAAGAGTAGCCCAAGAGTTGGCAGTGGGTGGTGATGACAAGTTGCCTTCCCTCTAGTCTCACACTGCTAAATTAGGGACTGCTTGCGCAGATAGCTCTCGTGTAGCATTGCGCGAAATTCAAAAGAAATCAAATCATACGAACAAATAAACTTCTTAAATAACCGACTTGTCTACATACCGTTCACTACCAGTAGTCTAGATATTGCTGAAAACAACTTGTTTACGTACTAATCATTACCTTTAGGGTCCACATATTGCTGAATACCTGATTTGGTTTTATGCGTACTAGTAGGATCTACCTATTGCACTTTTATTACCAGTTATAGTACTCAATTTAAATAACTGACCGACATAAATTAGGTGAAATAACTCATTTTCTATGTTAAATTCATAGGAAGTTTTTACAGTTATTAATACAATTCATTACAGTGTTGATAATTTTTTGTTACATTTTTGTGTATCAGTAGGAGCGACGTGAACAACAAAGCATGGACTCGCAAACGATATATGAGAAAACTGTGCTGCTCATGAGATATCCTTAAAATGAATGCTTGTGGCAATTAAATATTTAATTTTGAAGTTTTTAATCGAGAGTTTAATGGTAGATACTTAAGTTTGTCCACTACTTTATAACAAGAAATTGGTAGCAGCTACATAGGTTGGAATGCAGAGTTGAAATCCTGAGCTGATGTTTTCCCTCCAGGTTGTGGGTACACGTACTAATCCTGCATACTTCTTTATAACGTTAGTCAGCACTGTGTGTGTGTGGTTCCAGTAATAAGTTTTTCTCACTCTGGTTTAATGCTACAGTACAGGTGGGCAACAAGATGGATGAAAAATCTAAGAGTTTTTAAGAAGAGAGTTGCCTAAGTTTTTCGTTTGTCTGCATTGTAATCTAATCAATAGAAGACTTGTGCTCCTGTCAGCGGGAACTTCGTGACATAAATCTCTGTAGGAAACGTAAAGTGGACCGAGGGTTTCTTGGTGGTCTTCAAGAACAGGAGACCTGGAAGGAGGTCACTTGAAATTGGGACGCTGTGTATCATTTTCATGTCAAATTTTTCCTAGAAACTAATGACATGAAGCAATAGTAGAATATTTAATACGATTTAAGTAGGTTAATTACTAGCTTTATTAATGAATTAGTGATGAAATAAAACTAACTCTTAGTGATGTCGAGAAACCCACTTGTTGAGAATTTTATATGCAAAAACGGCTCGTTTGGGTTCAGAAAATATTTTAAATAGAAGAGCGAACAACGTTTCGACCTTCTTCGGTCATCGTCAGGTTCACAAAGAAAGAGGTAACTGACCGGAAGCTGACCACATGTTTGGAATGGGTTGTGTAATTGAGTGTCGCAATGTAGAGGGCGGGGTTAAATGTTTAAATATATAATTTTATCTATAATATAGGTATAATGGCGTTCCTTTATATTGGTTTATTTTGGGTTTAAGTTGTTGTATAAGTAAGGCTTCTTTAATTTTGCGTTTGTTTATGTTTGTTTCTTTATTTAGTATTTTAGTGTTTTCCATGGTTATGTTGTGTCCATTTGACTTGCAGTGTTCGAAAACGTGTGAAGGTGACTTTTTATGTTCTTTGAATCTGGTTTCCATTTTTCTCCAACATAGAAGTCGTGGCAGTTATCACATTGTATTTTATAAATAATGTTGGTGTGGTGTTTGTCAGTGTAGTTCTTACATAGTATAGACCTTAGTTTTGTGCCTGGTTTTTGAATAAATTTAGTATTAACTGGAATGTTATATTTTGTTACTAGTTTTTGCCAAATGTTGGTTATTTGTTTGCTGATGTCAGGAATATATGGTATACAGCAGTATATGGTTTCGTGATTTTTTGATTCGTGAGATATATTTACTTTTGTTGGTTGATTTTGCTTTCTGTCTAGGTGTGTGCGTATAATGTTTTCTACGGTTTGTGGAGGAAACTTATTGATGTTGATGAAGTATTGTTTTATTTTGTCTAATTCATCGTTAATTTTATCTGGTGAGCATAGTTTTATGGCTGTGTTTATCTGGTCTCTTAGTATGTTGAGTTTTTGTTTTGTTTCATGTGCTGAGTCCCAAGGAATGTACAGTCCAGTATGAGTGATTTTTTGGTGGATTTCTGTTTTGAATTGTGTGTCGGTTCTTATAATTTTGAGGTTAAGAAATGATATTTGATTGCTTTCTTCCTGTTCACATGTGAAGTTAATGTTGGGATGTATAGAGTTAATGTGAGTGAAAAAATTAAGTATGTGTTCTGTAGAACACATCCCAACATTAACTTCACATGTGAACAGGAAGAAAGCAATCAAATATCATTTCTTAACCTCAAAATTAGAAGAACCGACACACAATTCAAAACAGAAATCCACCGAAAAATCACCCATACTGGACTGTACATTCCTTGGGACTCAGCACATGAAACAAAACAAAAACTCAACATACTAAGAGACCAGATAAACACAGCCATAAAACTATGCTCACCAGATAAAATTAACGATGAATTAGACAAAATAAAACAATACTTCATCAACATCAATAAGTTTCCTCCACAAACCGTAGAAAACATTATACGCACACACCTAGACAGAAAGCAAAATCAACCAACAAAAGTAAATATATCTCACGAATCAAAAAATCACGAAACCATATACTGCTGTATACCATATATTCCTGACATCAGCAAACAAATAACCAACATTTGGCAAAAACTAGTAACAAAATATAACATTCCAGTTAATACTAAATTTATTCAAAAACCAGGCACAAAACTAAGGTCTATACTATGTAAGAACTACACTGACAAACACCACACCAACATTATTTATAAAATACAATGTGATAACTGCCACGACTTCTATGTTGGAGAAAAATGGAAACCAGATTCAAAGAACATAAAAAGTCACCTTCACACGTTTTCGAACACTGCAAGTCAAATGGACACAACATAACCATAGAAAACACTAAAATACTAAATAAAGAAACAAACATAAACAAACGCAAAATTAAAGAAGCCTTACTTATACAACAACTTAAACCCAAAATAAACCAATATAAAGGAACGCCATTATACCTATATTATAGATAAAATTATATATTTAAACATTTAACCCCGCCCTCTACATTGCGACACTCAATTACACAACCCATTCCAAACATGTGGTCAGCTTCCGGTCAGTTACCTCTTTCTTTGTGAACCTGACGATGACCGAAGAAGGTCGAAACGTTGTTCGCTCTTCTATTTAAAATATTTTCTGAACCCAAACGAGCTGTTTTTGCATATAAAAAACTAACTCTTGTCGATAAATTTTTAAATTTACCCAAATATTAATCACAGATTATAAAGCATACAGAAGTTATTTATTTTCATAGAATCCAAAGAGCGCAAATAAGACAACATTCCGAAAAGAAGAACACGTCCGTTGAATTAGACATAAATAATAAAAGTAGGAGTTAAACAACTAGGGAGTACGTTGCTAACACACAAATTAAGCCTTTAATGATTACAATAACGACAGCAAACCGTTTGGTTTGGTCTGTTTTGAACTTCTTGCGAAATTGCAAAAGGGCTATCTGCACGAGTCGCCCTCAATTTAAAAGTTTTGTTGTGTTTTTTATTCAGTACAAACCTATGCAAAAGGCTGTGTTCATCACGGGTATTGAAACTAGGTTTCCATCAGTATCAGCTGCAAACGTATCGCTGTGCCACTGAGAGGGGTGTGTGTGTATGTAACAGTTGTAGACTGAAGGAAATGTAGGTAGTCAACGTCACTCACTACCAGGCCCGGCATGGCCAAGTGTTTAAGGCACTCGACTCTCGTAATCCGAAGATCGCGGGTTCGAATTCCTATCACACCAAACATACTCGCCATTTTACTCGTGGGGGTGTTATTATATAACGGTCAATCGCACTATATCTTTGTAAGAGTAGTCCAAAAGTTGATGGTGGGTGGTGATGACTAGCCGCCTTTTCTCTAATCTTACACTGCTGAATTAAGGACGGCTAGTGCAGATAGCTCTCGTGTAGCTTTGCGTGAAATTCAAATGAGCAATCGTCCATCTCCACCTCACTTCAAACTGCCACATCGGCAAAATTTCTATGTCTACCATATGACTTAAAATTAACGTGGATTAACCATGTAAACGAAATTAAAAATAAAGTCTGGCGAAGAACCAACTATGCTGGGAGTCTAACTGGCAAGAACAGTTGGAGCATCAACAGACAATACATTAAGTTTACAAAACGTACATCAGACCAGTATTTGACTATGCAGCTCCAGCATGGATAACTGTAAGTGACAAAACAATTAACACCAAGCTACAAACAATACAAAACACACTCCTCACAACAGCATACAGAGTTCCCAGAGCATCATAATCTAAATTCATACATAAATATTCAAACATACCAACCATACCAGATACACTCCTAGATAGTACAATAACGTATTTTGATAAAAAAATTGGATACAAAATAAATTATTATGCGAACTAGACAGGTACCTCATACGTGATGAAGATAGTCCTAAACACCTGTCCCAGATCAATATATATTTTAAACATAAAAATAAATGAAAAAAATGATAGATAGATAGATAGATGATATAAATATCTATCTATCTATCTATATATATATATATAAGAAAGTATATCATGAAACTGGACTTCCTACTGATAGGGCAAAATAATATTTGTAAATGCATACCAGTACATGGACATGGACAATTCAGCCCACTCTGACCCTAAAGCAGTAATTAACACCAACCAACACTGCATGACTATACAAGTAAAGGAAGGAGGAAGAGGTCAAAGAGCACTTGACCCTCTAGGGTATTTATATATACGTGATACCCCAAACTCGAGTGAGAGAGATCTCTTGGGACACACTATTACTAAAGGATAGTGGGAGCGAACGTCTTATTATAAACCCCTGTCGTTGAAAGGAAAGTAAAGTGTTCTCCTAAATTAAATCATAAGTGAGAAAGGTAGTACAAGTGAACAAGTTATTCTAAGATATGTGAAATATAAAAAAATGAAAATTTTAAGATATAAATATGGACATAAAATTAGATTGCATGTTTTGTTGCGATATTTAGATCTTTTTATTTAATGCGGCACAGTAGTCTCAAAATTAATGGAAGTTATCTAATTTACGTACCTTTATTTGGTCTGTTAAGTAGTGATATCTTTTACCTACTTGTGAACATATATGTAATTACCAGTGATTTTCATTAAATAACTTAAATACAGCACAAGTATCTGTAAGTAGTTTGATTATGGTCAATATAATGGTCACGATTTTACAAACAAACATTCTGTGCTCCGGTCATTTTGAAATAAAAATATTTCTTCAAGTTTGCAGAGAAACAATTTATTTTATTACAACGTATTGTTTTGGTAAAAATAAAGCAGTTAAAAATATCGAGAACTGTAAACTCGGGAAACGAAAACGGAAAATAAATGTATATAAAAATTAAAATAATGAAACTCGTTCAACTTGTGATGTATTTCTCTGTATGCGAACATACCCAAAACACCAGCATCCTGTTCTTAAGGGTTTTGTACACGTATTATGTTTTAAGTTTCGAAGGATTAGATAGTAATGCTGTGAAAAGAGCACCTCTTACGTTGGTTGCGTGTGCCTTTTGTTTTCTTAAGCTATTGATTTTACATTAGGCGAATTATTTGTGTAGAGACGTGGAAGTGGCTGTTTGTGTGGAGTACAATCTATATTAGATGTTACACAAAATATTATCCACTTTATTTCTCTCTCACACAAACACTCCTTTTGATAGTTCATTATGGTATATAAAAACATCTCTATGTAGACTAGACATATAAATGCGTAGACGTGGCTGTTTGTATGGAATACAATTTATATTAGACGTTACACAAATTATTCCACACACACACACACACACACTTCTATTCGTAGTTTTCTATGGTGTATACCAATATATCTCTATGTAGACTAGGCATATATTTCACCTATTTTTATATGTAAATATACGAAATAAAAGGAGTATTTTTTATTTTTTGCTTATTCAAGTAATACAGTTTTTGTTGTTGTTAATAAACATTAATACAAACGTTAAATCTCAATTATGTAAACTATATCCCTACAGAGCCTTAACGAAATAATGAAAAACAACTGCTTGGATGTATATTTCTCAAACTATCGATAGTATCATTTGAAAGTGGCTTTTGAATACAAATTTTAATTATTGTAACTTAATTTACAAGATTTTCTTAATCGATTTCCAGACTAACTCTGAACCTCTAGAGTTTTAATTAAATATTTTTAAATGCTTGTTTGTTGTTAAGCGCAAATTTATACGTTGAGTTATCCGTGCTCTGCTCCTCGAGGTTATTGAAACCTGACTTTTAGTGTCATAAGCCCTTGGATTAGTCGCTGTGGAACAAGGGAAGGGGCATCTTTTAGTGAAATTTGTTGATAACAAAATGAACCGACAAAGTGAACAATTCATAATTCTTTGCCACGTTTAAAAGACAAAAGCGAGTATAATATTAGTAAGTGTGCACATCAAAGAATAATTTCGCTTCTTGTTAATTTACGTTATACAGTAGTCATGCGGTATCTGTTATTACTAAGATAGTTATTACACTAGTAAGAGCGTTGATAGCGTGTTTATTTTATCACATATTCAACATTAAAACTGATACTATACACGAGGCTCACAGCCCTACCAAGTCTGTATCTCAGCTAGCCTGATGAGCCCTGGTATTAAACTAAAGACCTCGTCGTCACCGGATATGACGCACACGCGCGCCCACACACACGTTTTATAGAGTGAGGTTAATTTTAAGTAAGAAAAACATACCACTGATTACACAACTTCTAGTCCTCTCGATGCCTCCAAGACCAAGCACCACTGATTACACCCGGAAACTATATCTCTTTGGTTGCACCTGTGTAATTTACTTGTAAACATAACTGAGTTATATAAATTAAAAATTCACGTGTCTGGCCACATGTAACATTTTAAGACAGCTGAAAAACAAAAATTGAGTTTGAAATATTCATATATATTGTAGTATTCTCCATGTAAGCAACTTTTTAAAATTATTTCTTATGTATATTGCCTAATTCCACGTTATACATTGGATTTTCTGAGCTTCGCCCACTAAGGGTATCGAAACCTGGATTCTAATGTTATAAGCCCGCAGACATGCCGCTGTGCCATTGGGGGTGCCATGTAAGCCTTTATAAGTTTTAATTTACATATTTGTGTACGTTTAGGATTAGGCATTGTAATACTGTACGACTTTGATTACATCTGAGGCTGTGCTTACATCCTGTTCGTAGTTATTTAAATTACTAATTGTTTAATACTTATGTTTAGCAACATTGTTTGAGTAATTTTTATCTCGCAAATTGCTGAAAATACTGTTTGTAAGTAGGAGATTAAATAGTTTGTGTCCAATTTTTGTTTTTCAGCTCTTTGCATTGGGTGTTGAAACAAACTAATGTGATACCATATATTGGTCACACTTGTAGTAAACAGAATAAAAACAAGTCTGTAATTCGACGATTAAGGTTAGAATAAATTTTACCTAAAGATTAAAATATTCGAAAATTCAACTGCTAGAGTGAATGGTACCAAACTTAGAAAGCACCTGTAAGATCCCACTAGGAGGCGTTCCAATGTTTTGCACGAGTGCGTCATCTAGTATCAAAATATAACTGTAGAATAACTGGTTGAAAATCGCAGAAATGAATACTCTACAAAGAAAACAATAAAAAACAGATTAATTGTTCTAATTTCCTTATTTTTAGATAGATTAAAATCTTTAATATCTACGACATCCGCCGGAGCTGGGCAGTACCGGATATGTGAGAATCCGGTTACGAAAGCTCTTCCTTTTCGACATGTTACAGGATATATTTCTGACACCTTGTTAATGTTCTAAAGAAGAATATTTCTACATCGTCTGTAACAATAACAGTTGAATAATAATAAACATTGTAGAACAACACTAAAACTTAAACTATATAAAAACATAGTACAGCATTTCAAATGTGAATCATACCACAGGCGACTATCAACTGAAACTTTCCAGTAAAAAAGATCGTAAACACCACAGCAGCGCCACTAAGCTGCAATGAATATTTATATTTGCAATTACTAAAATTTCCTGTTAATAACAGCTTTCCGGATACGAAGATGCTAGGTAACAACAAAACTTTTACTGTATTAGAATCTCCAACGTACATAAATTCAAAGACCTTTTGAGCTTGTGTTCCACCTAAAACAATAAATGTATATAATGGAAATTGTCCATAGCTGTCAGCGTTGTAAAATATTCATGCATTCCTCAATCACCTCTTTGATTCAACGACAAGTTTGACAGGTTATGATGCTAAAAATCGAGTTTCAATACCCGCTATGGCTAGATAGTTCAATGCACAGTTTTGTTCTTAAGAAACAAATATAAAATTCAGTCGTTACTGTTTAGATTTTATTTCATCATCTAAGTAATTTTATTAGTTTGTAAATATTTCAAGACGTTTTTATTTTTGTTGTGATCAAGTGAATGACTTTACCTTCTAACAAAGTTCTGTTTGTTGTTTTTCGTCTTAAGTCTTTTTCTCTTGCAGTATACTGTTTTCTTGGTGTGATTAGATCATTTAGGTACTTTTGAAAGTAAGAAACTTTAGCTTGGTTTTACATTTACAACGGAAGAAAGACACGTTAACATAGATCTACTCAACACACAAAATATTAAACACAAGTTAAAATTACATGAAAACTGTTTGCATATTTTTTTCTTAGTTAATAAATCAGATATTAAACTTCGTTCGCTCTTCAGTTCACAAAAGTCGGTTGTTTTCTGTAACTGATAATGTGTATCGTTTCAGAGAGTTAATATCGCAACTTTTGTTGTGAAAAGAACTCGTATGTAAGTAATTCAGGGAATGAATCTTAACGCTGTAGATAAGTAGACGAAACAAAATAATGTGACATTAACTAATGTTCTTCTTTAGAAAACAAATATTTGAAGAGTAAATCTGTCTAAAGTAAGGAGACCGAGTCAGTCAAACAAATTTGCGGCTCTGTGTTCATAGGGTTCTGTCTGATAAAGTTTACAGAATTAATAAATCTAGTGTTCTTTTATCGCCGATAAAAGTAGGTGGCAGTGTAACAATGGATTAATGAAGCTTATTAACAAGCAGCAGTATATCACTTTTAGTAATGTGCACGTGACCACATACATCAAGTACATTGAAAAACCGGAACTTGTTAAAGATATAAAACAGGTGATTTTTCAGCTGTCCACCAATTATCAGTATATTTGCCTTTATTGTTATAGTTGGTACTATAAGTTAAGTTTGGGTTTATTTTCTATTTTACCTGTGCTAGTCAGTGATAAGTATAATGTGAATAGAAAGTTTTACAGGATGTGATAAAAGTCGAAATATTTTAAGGCAAGCTCGCAACTGTAATACTTAATGAATTGTCGTTTTAAGGTTTTGAAGATGCTTTACTGAACGTGTTTTAGACAGTCGATGATATAAATGTTGTTCAGTGATGTTGACTTGATAATCTGTAAAATCTTTTTTGGAAATGTAATTTCGGGTGTCTTGCTAACTTTTACATAAAAGCAAATATATCTTGTTTACTGAAGAAATGTTTAGGGAAATGGAATTCTTTATACTCTTATTGCGCAATTGAAGTCGAACAATGTGTATCGAACTTTGATATGCAACAGATGTTGAAATCGAGACCCATCCATTCCCTGTGATTTATTGTATCTCTGGTACTCCACGTATATTATGGATCAAAACTGAGGTCAAGGTCTAAGATTCCTGATTTCATCTTCTGATATTTTGAATAAATTCCCCAAATTGCTTGAATGTCGACATTCCAATGTTCAACCTAAGTTCGGTGAATGATCTGTTTTAAGTTTCGCGCAACGTTTCACAAGGGCTATCTGCATTAGCCGTCCCTAACTTCGCAGTTTAATACTAGAAGGAAGGCAGCTAGTCATTACCACCCACCTCCAACGAATAATGGGATTGACCGATACATTATAATACCCTCAAAGCTGAAAGGGCGAGCATATTAGTGAGGGAAATTCGAATCCCCGACTCTCGTATTATGAGTCGAGTGCCTTAACCACTTGGCCATGCCGGGCCTCAGTAATAGAAGCTTATTTAGGGAACTGAATATTACACCACGTTGTACAAATTTTTTTTCTGGATAGTACGTGTTATTTCTTAATTGATTATGTTATAAAAGTACAAAAAATGGCCATTATTTCCTTCAAACTTTTGGATAATGAAACCTGGATAATGAAATTTCCATATTTGCAAATTTGCACATTTTCATTCACATAAGGTTTGATTAAAACAGTGTGAAATAAGATTTAAATGTATTTATATTAAAGTTATCCAAAAGTGATCAGAAGTGTATAGTTTTTCGAGATTTACGACTGTAATGTAAATCGCTTTCACATATCAGCACCCAAATATGGTCTCCAATCATGTTTTCTTTATGCGCTTCCCAGTCACAAAAGCAAAATTTGAAGAGAAAAATAGGTCTTTTCCATTTACTTTAGGCATAAGCAATTGGGAAATAACACTTTCTGCCCAAGAACAAGTAAAAAGTAAACATTTTGTTACATAGTGCTATAAATCATATTGACTTAGTAGAAGAGAACTTTATAGGTTAAGTATATTGTAAAGGCTAATTGATTAATTTCTCATTGAACGGTAATGCGTCTATATTTTTTTCACAATACTTAAAAAATAAATTTATAAGGTTTAACAGCCCTTTGTCTGATTGTTTGTGCATAAAACAACTGATGTGAATAAGTAAAATACCTGTTCCTCGGAGAGTTTGTTGGCTATGTAACAGCATTCAAAATTTGCCTGGTTTGGTGTGTGCAAACCATTAGGTTTTTGCTTAAGGGAATGAGGCATGTTTTTCTATAACCGATATTGGTCAGAGGATGGTGAGTGACAGTCAAGGTTTGAGCTAGAGTAAAATCATTTTAACCTTTACCCTTTTAATTTTTGTATATATTTTTTGCTGCTACTTTCTGTTTGTGTTTTGCAAAATTGTATCGTGTGGTGAGCGCAATTGTGCGTATTTAATGGGTATGTATACTTGATTTAGATGTGTTTAACAGACACGTATAACTATTATAATTGTATTTTTTCGATAGAAATACCATGCTTATGATACTTTTAAGAAAAAGGTCTTATAATAATAATAATAAATATTGTAATGTTTATCAGGAAATGATGAATCATTGAAACTTGAGAAATCAGAATATTCGTTGCTGAACATGCACCAAAATTTATTCTCAGAATAATAAACAAACAGAGACTAGTACAAGTCAGTTCACGTGCAATATAACCTTATATAAACACGATTGTTTCAAAAGAAGGGTGTATCACAGAGACGTACTCAACAGGTACTCGGTATACTTTAGTATGACACTAGGACCGGAGCTATTACGAACTACTCTTGATGTAACTCGAAGGAAACCTGGGCCTCCTAGCGGTGCTTGGCTCGGTATCGTTATCGTAATAATAGTGCTTTGTTATTATAATTCGTCGTTTAAGCCTGAAGAAAGTACATAAAAATAGTCTCATTTCGTTTCAAACAAAACTGAGCGATAATTAAGCTCTAAATAGCCAATTAGGCTTTCCACCATTATAGAACTTCTTTTTAGTACAGTTGTAAAACAGTATTCTGGATGTCAGTGAGAATTAAATTATTGGTTTTACACGGGAATACTGTAAGGGTACTCTGGACTGGTGAGAATTCAAGCACTGGTTTCATATGCTAAAGCTAATTAAGATTTGAATACTTGACAGAAAAATTTAGTTTCACAGAAATCTCGAGATGTTCAATGTTAATTAAATCCACTATTTTTTCCAACCCAAAAGTCTCCCCAATTAAAACAACTTTATAATTTCATGCAGGACAGTTCTTTTAATACGCGCAGGTTATCGCTGCTAAAATATTGTATTCAGGTTATTGAAGTGGTAAGAAATTTGTTCTTGGAT
Organism: Carcinoscorpius rotundicauda; assembly: GCA_011833715.1. Taxonomy (NCBI): domain Eukaryota; kingdom Metazoa; phylum Arthropoda; class Merostomata; order Xiphosura; family Limulidae; genus Carcinoscorpius; species Carcinoscorpius rotundicauda. The sequence continues at coordinate 29,409,224 of CM022393.1, forward strand.
TCTTGTTAGTTTGTTTGTTTGAATTTCGTGCAAAGCTACTCGAGGGCTATCTGCGCTAGCCGTCTTTAATTTAGCAGCGTAAGACTAGATGGAAGGCAGCTAGTCATCAACACCCACCGCCAACTCTTGGGCTACTCTTTTACCAACGAATAGTGGAATTGACCGTAATATTACAATTCCCCCACGATTGAAAGGGCGAGCATGTTTGGTGGGTCGAGGATTCGAACCCGCGACCCTCAGATTACGAGTCGAACGCCTTAATTTACCTGGTCATGATACCAGGGTTCTTGGATTCTTAATTTTACATTAATCGGAAATTATTTTATAATTGTTGATAAATGACCATTTTTTTTGTGTGGAATGTTTAATAGGTGATTTTCAAAGATGCTATTCCTGACTGCAAGTGACGTGTTTTTTGTTTTTTTTTAACAGTGTGTGTGGGTTTTTATATCTTATTTCCATCAACGGTATCAGGCTGAGATTTGATTCGTTTATTATATCACTATTTCCTCTCTATCTTGAATTATTTATATTTGTAATGTGATGACTTCTTCTTCGATAGTAATTTCACAAGTGTGTGTACATACATATAATAAATATGAAAACATTTTGTTTTTATTATTGAGGTAAATTTATAAACGTGCTATTTTAAAGTGATTTCAAATCTTATTAAATATGGGTTTTACTTTCATCAGAAATTAAAAGAGAGAAAGAGGGAAACTGTTAAATAGAGTTGCGTAACTTCTTTTCAAATATTTTATTAATATTTAGTAACTGCTGTTTTACCCTCGTAGGCTATTCTTTAGTTACCTACTAAAATTAATGAAATTAAATTCACCATACATAAAAGGACACACGTACTAAAGTGATATATCCTAAAAACGAACTTTTGCACAAAGAAACTAGAGTTCTTATTGAAATCGTAAAACGCCCTCTAAGCATTTTTCATTATAATACTTTAAAAATAAACCAATGTTATATAATTTTCATAAGACAACACCGCCAGTAACAAATGTGTAACTGTAATAACTGTGTGGGTGGATGGAACTTTAAATTACATTTTCAGAAGAAATATTAGTACGTGTCTATTGTAAGAAGTCTTAACATCCCTTGTAAGCCAGTAAACATTTCCATGAATGTATTAAGGTAAATCATAACTATTGCAAGAATCTTATTACCAAATAGTCACGGATACATTGCGTAAAGTACATAACTACATAAATAACCGATCATTTCACTCAGAAGTATGCTTGATGTTAATCATGGAGTTACACAACGGGCTATTTATTCTGTGTTCATAGTAAGTATCGAAATCCAATTTCTAAAATAATAAGCCCTCGGGCTTAACGTAAAACTACTGGGAAAGTTCATTCATTCAAAAGTATTGTTAACGTAAACAACCTTGCTGAAGGATGGAACCCTGGTTCAAAAGTATTGTTAACGTAAACAACCTTGCTGAAGGATGGAACCCTGGTTCAAAAGTACTAGGAAACTAAAAAGGCGAATAGAAATTAAAGTGATAAAATGACGTTTACGTATCTGAACAATGCTTGTGAGGGAATCCTCGTATTTTCTTAAGTATCCATAAAATGTGTAACCGATACTTTAACTAGTTTGAAATTACTAACCAGAAAGTACAACGAGACAGAGATTGCCCCTTACAATTGTCCCACCAAGCTTATACACTTACCTGCATACTTTTAAATTCCTTTTATATTTCTGTAACAAAAACACGTGTAATTAGAAGCTACAAAGAGACTTTCTCTTTGTTTACTGTAAAAAAAAACATATGTAAGATCCATAAATGCAGACCTTTATCTTGGAAAAACACTTGAAAGACGCATATCCACATTCTCTCAGCCCAGGCTCTATTAACCACATCTCGAATTTCGTCTAGTTGTACGGATGGTATTAGTGACACACGCGTAGTTTCTTCTTCTTTGATTATTTACCGCTTCATTATTTTCAGCATGTCTAAGGAATTTAGAATCCACCAAAAACAATGCTTGAACGAAACGAAAACAACAAAATGCTCTTTTAGCTCAAACAATAAGTGAGACATTTTAAATCCAACGACGTAAAACAACTCGATCTTTTTCACACCGTATTTCACTTGTATGCTATAAAACTGAATTCAAATACTGTTTAGCTCCAACTTCACTGCATTACATTTTGTTTACTGTAACTGATTATTTTTAGACAAATTAGGAAATAAACAGCACGTGAATAAAACTATGTAATGCGAATAATTACAGGTTTCTTTATTTTGTTGCTTTTAAGGTACCACTTATTGTTCGAGCTAAAGCATAATTTATTATGTTTTGCTTTCGCTCAAGTGACTTTTTCTGTGGATTTCGCACATTTTTGTGCGTTATACAAATCCAAGACACATTATAATCATTATCCAGCTCTTTTAAAAGAGTAAAATGTTCGTGTACAGGCATTCTGCACACATGCCAACGTTATGCATGTTAAGCCATACAGGTGCCATGAATACCCAGTATTAAGAAAACATTTCTGTCTGTCTGTCTGTTTGAAACCATTTCCTACTGAACGAATTGACCGATCCAAACCAAATAAGGCATGCTAACTTAGTAGTCCAAAAGCAAATTAAATTCACATTAGACGTTTCCTTACATATAAAAAATAAAAAATGTTTTATAGAATATCCTGCAGTAGCTATTGTGAATAACTGAGTTTGGACAAAACTTACACTACAGCAAAATTCTTCTAATCAGTTATTTTCTTCAATAATCTAAATATACAGTAATAGGGCAATCAACTAAAGTACAGATAAATTTATTTATCGGTATCTGAGAAGGTTAGGACTGATGCTTTCACCTCTTCGTCCGATCAACTTTGGTATTTTAGTAAAACTGTTAAATGCTGAATACTTAACATTTAAGGGTGTTATTTCCATGTAGTTTCACTATTGTGGTTACAATACCCTTGACGGTCATGTCCATTTATATGCAACGTTTAGTGTTTGCACTGATATAAAAAAATACATGGAGAATAAAAAACATAGCTGCTGGTTAAGTTTCCCTCTCTCTTTTGATTGACATAACTTCTGGTTAATATTAAGGTTAGAATAGGCGTTCAGTCGTGAATTAGAAAAGTATTTCGCAGTTAAAATATATTTTAACACATTTTTTTTATGTAGAATGTATTTCGTAATAGCAAATTTCAAGATTATCGTTAAGTATAAGTCGTTAAGTGTACCAAATTCACAGTATAAATATTTACCACATCTCTATTGTGAGATGGGCTGCTTTGAACAAGAAGTGACTCAACTGCCTTGCCATCTCTGCCAATTTTTCTTGACTCGTCTTTTACACTTCCGATGTACTTCCTCTATTTTACAACAATTTTCTTGAAATGAACTCTGCTGAAGATCCTCCCAGAGATTTTGTTTATTCTTAACCAACCTGTACGTAGTTTTCCGCGTTTTCAAGAGACGGAGGAACGCAGTCTTCTTAAAATAACCTGTAAAACGTAAGACGTTTAAAATATATTACAAGAGCTTAGAAAGAAAGAAGCTTGTTATCGTCTAAGTTCTTTTACTTATAGACTTTCATTAGATCTGTTGGGCTTTCACCAAGCTCTAGAATTCTGAGGTATTCTTAATTCGTACGTTAAACATATTAAGCCATACCAGTGCCATAAATATCCAATATCAAAGAACACTTTCTATCTGTTTGTCTGTGAAATAATTTCCTCCTAAACGATTGACCATCCAGACCAAACATACCACGCTAACTTAGTAGTCCAAAAGCAAATCAAATTCATATTTAACTTTCCCATACATAGAAAAAAAATGTATTAGAGAATAATTTCTATACCTTCTATTGACCAAGAATAAAAAAAGTTTTTTGTTTACAATGTCTGGTAAAATTCGCGAGAGTTAAAATGAGGATAGGCTGCCCTATTCAATCTAGCGTTCACTATTACACTTGGAGTACTTACGTTTTGCTTCCCATAGGGGTAAAGGAAAGGTTATTTTGATCAGTTGTGTTAAAGTAGATTTTACTTTATTGTTAAACAAATTCTGCACGTATGTGCACAGTAAACATTCATATTCATACCAATGACAAAATAATGCATGCATTTATTTCTCTTTGTTGCTGGACTAAACTTGGAAGTGCTGAATGTTTATGGTAACTTCAAATGGATCTAGAATCAATAGTAGGTAGAAGTAAGTGAAGGACATCTTGAAGACATGTTATAGAGGCGTTTGTTCAAAGTAAATTGAAACATTCACCATTTTCAGTTCTGGAGAAGAGCAACAAGCATGTCTAATGAGTAAACTGTGTGAAGACATATTACTTCAGTAGTTTTGACTTTTCTTCTTTGCTTATTTTCTGGTTACAAAACTATCGTTTTATTTGATTACTTTGTAATTCGAATGTTTAAGTTAGAGTAACTTAAACACTCGAGTATAAGATTCACGGTTGGGTTTACTTGTAACATAATAATGTTAGTGATGCTGAAAAGTACAGGCTTATGTTGCCTTATAGTTACTTAATCTATCTCATGCTCAGGGGTTAATGACCAATATTTAAAAAAATAAACTCAAACTTTAACTTGGTGCAACCCAATAATCTTGATATGCATGTTCCTATTTACTGTTAACATTGAATGACGTTGCCGAATACGTTTGGGTGTGGTGAGCCTTCTTCCCTCTGAAGATAGAGGACAATAAATTATTATTTCATTTTTATTTTGTTTACACGAAATACTTTGTAACCTGTAAAAATATTGCATAGTTTGAAAATAAATGTCACTTCAGCTTTTAACCTTCGTAATTAACCTTTTTCTGGTCAGCAGAGACAATTTTTTAACAATCAATAGAATCCGTTGTTCAACTTTTGCGACTTTTTTTTACATCAGTAACATCTTTTTTTCACCAGTTAGGGCTCGTGTTATTTTGTCGAGTAAACGTTTACAGATAAAAGATTTTGAATTAGATGTTTATAAATACATTTTCTCTCCTCATCGTGATACTTGACGATTCAGTATGGCTTACGATATTTCTGTTAAGGTTTTTGTAGAAGCCTTTAAAAAAAAAGCTTTTCTTTCTTTGTCTGGAAATTTAATGTGTTGTTAAAATGCACATCTGAGTCGAACAAGGAGAGAACACGATACCTGTGTTAGTATGAGTCTTCATCTTCACCGCCAGCAAAAGAACGGTCTGGGTGTGTCACGATAGTAGAAACAACTGTCTATTGATTTTAAGTTTCTTTGGGAAATGTTAGTCAAAAATACACGGTTTGAGAAGCATGTTATGTATTTGAATGATAATGATACTGCCAGTTGAAGGATTTGTTTTGTTTAACGTTAATTTTACAGGCGAATTACATTAAATATGAACAGAAACGAGAGTGATAATTATGTTAGAAATGTATTTGATAACGAAATATCTTTTAACGTTTAGGTTGATTTTAGTTTCCAACATACGTCTATTGTTTTCATAACTGATAATGTAGAGTGTCAACACTTCACGCAAGTGAGGCATCACTGTTATAACCTGTAATGCCATGGACTGTGGGTAAAAACAGGAACAAAAACTCATTAATCTTTGCCTAAATATTTTTTACACATTTTAAAAGCAAACTGTATTTTGGAAATATGTTACACTTAACTTTTATTTTTGTTTGCGAGTATGTTGTAGATATGTATCACCCCGTTGGGTCAAGTTTGGGTCACGAACTTATTGCAATTCGATGTTCGATTCTCCAGAATGTACAGAGCACAGATACACTATTGTGCATTTTTCGTCAAACACAAACTTCTAGAAATACATTTAAAGTTTTCGTATGGCAGTTTCATTAACGTTAACTTTTTTTTTTCTCCATGTTTTACGTAATAAATATAAACAAACGGCTTATGGTTGGAATGAATACGATTTTTCCTGAGGTTTACGAAGCTGAACGTTTGCCAGTGGTTAATAGTTCGGTCTATGAGTTGAGGGTTTATCTTTGCCACAGAACTAATGTGCAAATCCCACTGTTCGGCCAGAAAAAAGTTAACGGAGAGCATTGTTGACTAACTGCCCTGCCTTTAATTTGTCATTTCAAAATTATAGTTAGTTAGGCCTTGATGAGCACCTTTTCTCATCGGTCTTAACGGAATACTTCGTTGAAAACATGCAAGTATTTGCTGTTATTTTAAATGCTCAAGAAAGAATTAGCAAAAACGATAATCAAAAATAAATTGGCTAGATGTAGAAAGGTTTAGAAACTCGAATAGTTTCATATTCTTCTTTAGGGGTAAAAAAAATGAGAGTTTAATTATTAACAAAAAAAATACACACTTCGAAATTAAAAGTAAAGAAATTCCAGTTTTGTGAAAAATAGTTTAATCAATATTCCTCTACCATTTTTTACTCTATAAAATACAATAAATAACTTATTTTAATCGCATATAGATCCCAGTTAATAATTCATTATTGATTCACATATTTTACAGTAAAACTGCATATGTTTATCTTTACCTATTCCATTTTGCTGAAACCAGTGCCCGGATTAAGCCTTTACAGGGAACTAGAAGCTAATGTACTTTTAAAGGCTTACCGATGGAATTATATATATTTTATTTCAAGGTCTGTATGGATTCTAAAGCTTTCTGAGTCTTTGGAATTGCTGTTGAGTCAGACCGTATGTTAATCCGGGACTAGAGAGAACTATGTATTTGTATACAAAACTGATTTGTATGTCCGTCTGTTTAGTGTATTGGCATCCGAGGAAAGTTGTGAGAAAGTGGTAATTTTTCGATGAATTCTAGTAAAGGAACTCGAGAGGTAACCTCGCAGGTAGATTGAAATTCGTATGTAATTGACCAAACGGATGAAGGTAGACTGCTATTTCAATCTTACTTCGGCGCAGCTGAATCAACAAGGCTCGCTTGGCACCGACACTTTTGTTGATTGCTAAATTTGCAAAGCAAACCACACAAACACACACACACTCCTTTTCACCATTTCCGTGGAAATCAATTTAACCATTCTTGAAGGTGTGAGAGTCAAAGTGCACACACCATTCAACATACTATTATGTTTTTTGATGTCAGAGTTATCACATTAATTTTAAATGTCGAAATAAATAATATCTAATTCTCTAATTCTTTTGTTTTTTTTAACCTTCCATGGAATAATCAGTTATTCCCTCAATTCTGCAAGGGTGCTAATTTGCTCAGCTTTATTACTCATTAACACGATGGATTTTATCTTCTGTTTAGCAAGAGATTTATGGTTTGTTCGCGAAGTGTTTACCCAACAAAATAGACTAAAAGGAGGTTATTTAGACACTAAACCTTGTTTTCAAGGATCTTTACACAACTTTCCGAAACATGAACACCTCTTGTTGCAAGGTGTATTTTACAATCATCTAGACAAGACAAACATAGAAATATTGATAACCAATCATTATTTATGAGTAACGAAGTACAATTATATGCCACATGACCGATTTCATAACGTACATTTAATGCTCGTGACCTTTATATTTATTTGTTCAATGTTCACATTTGACTTTTTCAGGAATTATAGTTTTTTTCATATTTATACAACGCTTGTGAACTTATCATTTAATCCATATTGTTTTGTTGTTTTGAATTAAGCACAAAGCTACACAATGGGCTATCTGTGCTCTGCCCACCACGGGTATCGAAACCCGGATTTTAGCGTGTAAGTCCGCAGACATACCGCTGAGCCATTGGGGGCATCATTTAATCCATAAGAATGAAAAATGTATTTGATCTTTAATTTATCATGGGAACAGAAAATTAAACAGATGTAAATACATAGTGTTAAGTATGCTTTTATATCAAAATTAATTTACAGCCTAACTATGTCGACTGCCTGGTCATGCTCTAAGTACTGTGCACTTTGACAATAGCAGTGAAATTTCCATTGCGAGAGGTATTATGCAATTGACAAAGCACATCGCTTCTTCCTGTTGCTTTCCATATACCATCTATACGAGAAACTCTTTCTCGCGGACGTTTCAACAGTGCAATCACACAGATATCTATAACCACTACTTCTGGCAGCTTGACTGGTGTGTTTTCATATAGAATTGCATGGATATCCGTTTCTTTAAGTGCTTGAGGCGCATTCGATGATTGTACAGCTGTTATTCCTAAAAGCTTTTATTAGTGGACCCATACTTTGTTTCCCTCGATTAAAGATGGAAATCCTTTTTGAATATAGTGTTTGCTGTTACTTGGATCACATTGGCAAGTTTTGCTACCGACCTGTGCTCGTGATTTCGCACATGCAACAATACTCCAAATTTTGTGTGCCTCGGTTGGAGTATGACTTGTTGCACTTCTCTTTCTGAATGGTCATATTACTCCAAGTTTATCCATGCTCGTTTGTTTTTCCAAATCGTTCAGTAAGAGCAATACTTCTGATTTTCAAATTCTAATTCATCAATCTGAACTTATCTTTATGATCTGAGCGTACGAATATTTTGTATCAGAAATGGCTGTACGTTCTCTTTACCAAATGAATCAATTTTCAGTAGAATTATCTTACCAACAAAAATCAAGATATTTTCAATTTAGGCTGTTTAAACGTGACTTTATATCGTCGGTGATCATTACGTTACTTGCTGATTTACATATACAAAATCGTTTTAATGTAACTTACTTAACCCTCTCTGTAAAAGTCCTACGTTTATTCCAGTAAGAACATTATTACTATTAAATATTCAAGATGAGATGAGATAATCAGTCGTGCTTTTTTCTCTACTTTCGTTTGTAAACAGAATACGCTTCACAAAACTAGGGTTGGTTCGATTTAATGTAGAAAGTATTAAAATGATAGGATAAAATAATGAGGATAAAACCCATTTAGTTCGCTTGAAAAGTTTATTTAGGGGCCAATCAAAGACCTTGATACAATTTATTTTCCAGGACCGTAAATCATGGAGATTAATTGCATTGGAAAGAGAGTGTACTTGTGACATTCTTTTCTATCTCGAAACGTTTAAAAGTGAATGAGAGATATGTTAACTTAATATTTTAGTTTAGTAACAAGTAAATTATTGTTTTTTTTTCAATTCTAGATTTCGTCTTTCCTGTTAAACGATGGACCCCGAGAATAACGGATACATAGATTTAAATCCATACTGGACTGGAGAAGATGAACAGTACGACAACTGTGACTGTCCAGGACCTCCTCCCCCTCAGTTTGTGATTCCCCCTCCCCCTGCTTCTCCTTCCTTCCAGCTGTGCCACGGCCAAAATACCGATCTTCAATACTGTGATGTTCGACCCCTAGGGGCTGAATACACACATCCCACCTTTCCGTCTCTTCCTGTTATCGCTGTTTGTTCTTCTGTGGTACTTGTCGCCATCTTGGTTGTTTCTTTTCTACTATGGAAGTAAGGAAATTGTTCAATTCTGTTTGTTAAAGTTCACTACTACGGTTACCTTGATGTATCTTAGATTTAACTGTTAACTTAATGTTATCCTTTACATCATGCAAGTAGGACTAAAAGCGTTTCACTTCGTAAGCTAATGCAACTTAGTGGTAAGTAACTTAATGGTGTACTTCTAAAACCTGTGTAATTAGTTTAAATGGACGAAGCGTGGCCTACTGGTAAGTGTGTCGGGCTGTCGATCAAGAAGTTCAAGGTTTAAGCCCGCGACATACTTTTGAACGTGCTTCGCACTTTCAGCTGTATGAGTGTTATAAAAATTGCATTAAACAAACAGTAAACCTGCTATTCGATTCAGCGAGTAGCTATGTAAACAGCGCGTGCTTCTAACTGGTTACCCTACCTTTCGTCAGCAGTTCTAAATTAGGGACGGCTATACTTTAACGTTGGAAGTCTCTGACCTGTCTCTTTAATTTTGATCAATTATTTGAAGATAATTATTAACCAACGATAGATATCTTTACAAGTTTCTTTAATTAGGTTTAGTATTTGTGGATATTCTAAACTTATGACATAAATGTTTTGCGTTACAAAACTTGATGTGAAGAGCTCGAATGCGTGTGTGTGCAAATAGCAAAAGTTGGTGTCTGTTACGGTGTAAATATTTTCATATTTTGTTTAGTAATTCAAATTAATCCGTTGCTTAACAATTAACCAAAAAGCCTATGTTTAAACAATGATTTTTCTCGACTCCATAAATCTTAACATCAAATATACAGTAGTTTACTGTTTGCTTTCCTTTCATAGTAATCGCTTGTATGTTATACTACATAGTTATATGGTAATTTTTAAGAAATGCGATTAAAGCAGGACTAATTTCTTTAATGTAAGCATAGTAAATTATTTAATTCTGCAAAGTAAGAATTCTCGGAAATGAATGTTAAATATAACTTATGGATGAATACCAATACATTTAACATGACAGATAAATGTGATGGTGAATATTTTCATAAACAATCTTCCTTTAACACTTTCCGTCCCACTTAGGCACGTGCTTGTGTTAGATCTGGTTTCATCACGTCAGTAAACACACATACAATATTAAAACTTCCCATCTGAAGAGAAAGACCGTCTGTTCTTTCTTTCAGTTGTGGTTTTTTTTATTAAATAGGCCCCCTTAATCAGCCCACACAACCTATACTTTGAGCCGTATGACATAAATCACTCTAGAAGGTTTTAGAACTTACGGGTCAGCGGAGGAAATAAACAGAGCAGTTTTATTCAAAAGTATTTTAATGACACATGATACTGTTTCTATTGAAAAACTCTTGTCGAGACACAATGTCAAAAAATGTGTTGTAGACTACAACTATCACTAAGTCCTTTGTACGACGAAGTTCTCTTCACAGGCAGGTTTAAACGTGCGAGGTAGGCATGTTAAGATAAATTATGTTCCTGTACCGCTTTGAATCCCAACTTTTCAAGAAAGCTTACAGCGTGAGATAGACGGATAGGCTTAATGGCGCGTTAAGGCATGAAACGGAAATAGGAGTTTCTTGATGGTGAACAAAGAAATGTCTGTTGTACGGAGCGCACGATCTCCCCACCGTGCTCTCGTGCACTCCGAAAAAAAGTGTTTTGACGTTTATAGAGACGACAGAAACATGCTTCCACTTCGGTATCAGGAACGAATGTTTTTCTGTGGATTACACGACAAAGTTCTTGAATACTTCCCTAATATAATCCTGTTATTTGTATATGCACTGTTGGGAAACACGATTCTAATATAAACTTAAGTTTTCTATCATCTTTGTTCCCACTTTACGACTGTTGGACATCGTCGTTTTAGCCTAAAACATCTTAAAATATTCGTAATATATTTGTTACTTGTGTAATATATAAAACAATATTAGTTATAATCACGTATCAAAGTGGAACTTACTATATATATATAAATTAACAAAATTGACGTGGTTAATTACTGTTACATATAGTGTCTATACACACATATAAACCTCAGCAACTTATAACACCGTGCCTCGTATATACCTGCACATATAAACCTCAGCAACTTATAACACCGTGCCTCGTATATACCTGTGTACATGAATATATTCATATACGATAGCGTAGCAACCATAAAACTTGAAATTTAGTGCTAAAATATTTCTAAATCTGTTAAAATGTTCTGATGCATTATGTTGAGCTTCGTCAGCTCTTGGTCAGACTAGAACACCTTCGAAAGTATGTTGCTAGAAAACTAAACTTTAAATTCATAGTTGTCCTATAAGGGAGTCAAGTCATATCTCGCTACTTGGTTCTGAAAGAATAGTCTATAGGTTGGTAACTAGTACAATTGTTTTTAATTCTCTACGTGTACGTTTAAATATGCATATCTCAAAGCAAAAACAAAAACGTTGTTTGTTTGTTTTCTGAATTTCGCGCATAGCTACTCGAGGGCCATCTTAGCCGTCTTTAATTTAGCAATGTAAGACGAGGAATGGCAGCTAGTCATCACCACCCACCGCCAACTCTTGGGCTACTTTTTTACAAACGAATAGTGGTATTGACTGTTACATTATAACGCCTCCACGGCTGGAAGGGCGAGCATGTTTGGTGCGACGAGATTTGAACCCGCGAATTTCGGATAAAGAGTCGAGTACCTTAACCAACTGGCCATGCCAGGCCCACAAAAAAGTAACAACTTCCATCGAATTAAAACATTTTATACCTTTTACGTTTGTTATAATGATTATCAAAAACTACCGATATAAAAACTGACGACAGACTAAAATGTGAACAACTTGCATCCTGAAATTCAAAATGTTATTTAAATATTGAATTAATCCGTAAGAATATAATAACAATAATAATACTTAATTTAAGTAACAGTAATTTTATTACTAATTTTTAGTTAGTTTTCTAACAATAATATAGCAAAAGATAAAAATAAAATATAATGGTTTTTAATAATTGTTTAGTAATCTGGACAATATTTTTGTTCAATCATTGATATATTATTCTTCCAAAAGATATCAGTTTAATATTTTTAAGGAATGAACACAAATTAAATCAAATAAAAAAAATTAACATTTAGCAAAATCGCACAAAACATCTACTTCTAGATAGAGTGAACTATATTTTAAAACTTAACAGTTTATGGAGTGTTGAGAAAGATAAACCCAAAAAAAACCTTCGTATTTAATGATACAGAAATTCAAAGTTTGATTCATTTTGTTTAAGGGTTGTTTAATATTATATATGTTTGAGTGTGCGTGTAATATATGGAATGGCTTTCGAGTCTTAAGACTTGCAGCAGTATATAATCTACTTGAATAGGGTTAACATATTTTTTTGCAGTGAAAGAAATGCTCAGAAGAAAACGGATAATGATACGTACGTTAATGTAGATATTTGATAAAGAACTCAACAAAGTGAAATGTAGTAATGACTTCTGACGTATACAAACTAGTTTTAATAATAAACTTTAAAAAATGATTTAAATTTTGCATTCCGTACCTATCTATCTAGTTACAGTTAGAGATGGTTTATCAAATTCATGGCAATAAAGATGTAAAACTTTACAGAAAATTTGCTCAACTGACAAAAAAAAAGCTTGTTAGATGTGTAGAGATGATTCAAACCTCCCCGTCTTAAAGTCAGTCGCATAAATTCCAGGTAGATCGACTCTTTACATAAGAGATTCGTCTAAACCTGATTAGGTTGGCAAACACTTTTATACACATGCAAATGAAATGTCAAAAGTCATGTGTTTTGTAGAGAAGGCATGCAGTTAAAATCCATTTGAATCGAGTGTAACTAGTAATGGGATTGCGCGAAACACTATATTTACACGTTTTTCAGAAATGCCAGTTATTTTCTTGGTCTCGAGTCTTAAAACTATTGTTGTACTAATTTTATGACTTTGCATGCCTTGTCCTCAAGTTTGTTGTGAATTATCAGTGAAGAGAACAAACACGGTAAATTATTCAATTGAGTTAATCATTAAATGAAGGTTTGATTGTCAAGAGGCTTACAACAGCCAATATCAGACTACGCCAGTTTATAGTTTTTGAAATTAAGCTCTGCTGTTTTTTTCACATATAAATTTTCATAATTAACAGTGAACCATTATCTATGACAATTGTAATGAGCTGGTTAAAATGAAATTTCCATGCAATACACAAAATATAAACTGTATTTAAGCTTTTTACTGCAATTATCTCTTTCTCATATGTAGATGCGTTGTAAAAATTCTTAAGTTTTTTTGTAATTTTTTTTCGTACGATTTTATATATATATGTATTAATGAAATATAATTTCCCTCTTTGGTATTATTTTCAACTCCGACAAGTTTGTATATTTTCACTAGATCTTTATATTTTCTACATTAATGAGCATTCGTCTTGTTTCTCTCTATATATGAAATTGTGTGTTTTAGGTTCAAAAGAGTTTAAATCTCAGAAACCTTGCGTTGTAACTAAAGAACTATAATTCATGACGACGAGAAAGTCACTTGAATTAAAAATGTATCCTAAAACAGCTGGTATGGGTATTAAACCTTTTATTAAAATAAAGTAGAAGACAGCATTTCGACCTTTTTAGGGCATCTTCAGGTTAACGTTCACCTCAAGATGACTTGAAAAGATCGAAATGTTGTTCTTTAATTCAATAAAAGTTTTAATACCCATACTAACCGTCTTGAGAGACTTTAGAAAGACGCAAATAACCATTTTGAAAATTTAGGTTACGTAAAATAAAACCTGATAACTTTATAGTTAATACTTTGTGACGAGTTCTTGCATTGCTCCATCTTTAACTGAGGAGTTTCGCTCTCGTAAAAGGTATCTTAACCAATATTCATATGGACTTTTAAAAGAGTATATATATTGTCTGCTTATCCTTGTTTGGCTCTTATAACTAAATGAATATTCTTCAGGAAATATATTTTTATCTTCGGTCCTCCTTCACTTGATTAAGCAAATTCGCCTCTTGCAGAAGTAAGTGAACTAATGTTTGGTTACAGTGTATTGATTCCTTAAACCGACGTCTCGTTGAAGTAACCATGAGCTGTATTGTTTCACGTAGTTTCTCACAGTGACAAACCATCATTGATTGTCAGCATTGATTTTCTGGCAGTTGCTAGTGATGTAAACCATCATTAATCGTTAGTACTAATTTTTTATTAGGTGTTAAAAGTGAAGTAGGCTATTATTAATTGTTAGCATTAGGTTTTATTAGGTGTAAGAGTGAAGTGAACGATAATTGGTTTTTAATATTAATTTTCTATTATTTGTCACAATGGCGTAAAGCATCGTTGATTGTCGGCGTTGTTGTTTCTTTTTGTCAGTGACGTAAACCATCTTTGATTATTAACAATGATTTATAAATTAGCTGTCAGAGTGATGTGAACATTGTTTGTTTGGGTGTTGATTTCGAGTACGTTGTTAAAGTGGCATTGATGAGCTCTGGTTTGCCGACATTTGGGTTTAAATTGAATTCTGAGTAGTTGCTCAATCCGGTATAGTAAACTATTCTATAAAACTGGGTAATCTAACTAAATATTTCGTTTATCATCTCGAGATTAAAACGTCATTTTAGTATTTGACTGTTTATAACTCAGGACACCCCTGACGAGACGCATCAGGTTATCATTGTACTGGATTGTTAATTACTTGTTGCGTCAGATCAGGGTTAATACTCAATTGTTGATTAAGTTCCACGTGTAACACATCATATTATCATATCACTAGATTGTTAATAAACAAATGTTTGGCAACAGAATTTTGAAATATAAGCTTAATCCACGTGTTACGCTGCAGAGTATAACACTTGATTGCTGATTAAATTACCTTGTCAGTTGTAACATATCAGGAAATAATACTTAGTCGATATTCGTTAATAAGGTTATATATGATACGCATAATATTGGATTATCGATTGATAAAACTCGTGCGGACGTGGAACATTGGATTATTTACTAGTTAGACTTTTGTGTAAAAAAAGAAAAACCAATTCAAATGTGAGGAGAACTTGGACGTAAATTGAATTCTGACGGTTTAAAGCTGAATTCAGTTTGAAAGCCACAAGTCTCTTGTAAAGTCTGAATTGCATTTTATCCAGTCTTACTCAGTTCTCAGTTGTTCGCTATCATATGTATTCGTTATAAATTTGAACTATAGGAAACTTTTAAAAGAAAATCTGTTAAAATAAATGCATAATATATTTTTCTGCATGTTGCAGGAAGTATTACATTACGTCTTGGAATGTTCGTTTCTTTGTAGTACGGAATACAGAACATGGGAGTATTTTATGGAACATAAATACAGAAGTTTCTGTTTTAAACAATTCTACTTTCACGTTATTTGTTTGTACTATGTACAAATCCTTCAATTGATTTTGCAATATTTTATCTTAAGTCTACAGTATTATAAACAATTAAGCAGTAATGCCAACTATGAAAGGTAGATGCTGTTTAAAAATAAATTCATTAATAGTTGTATTGTGCCTGAATATTAAATGCATATCAATTATACAATTAATTATTGTACAAATAATAACAGTAATAATAATTTTGATCAAATCTACTCACTTCATAAGTAAATCATAACTCATCGGATGGTCTTACTGGCTTTGCTATTTCTTCCGTTTGACTTTCGAACTAGTCGAATTAATTTTAAAGATAAAACTAAACAAGTTTGGTTGATTAAAAAAAAAGTACTAGTGACAGATGTGTGCGTCGGTTAGATGTACCACGATAAAACATAATAATTAAAATGCAACGAAGTAGTGAAACCACATGAAGAGGGTAGTTTGAGATACATAATAAAAATGTATCACTAAGTAAATGTTTGTACTGAAACTACATACCAGTATGAAAACTACCCACATTTGCAGGTATGAAGTGTGTATTGGATCCAACTTGAATATTATTTAAATGGAAGCAACAAATATTGAGAATCAGTACTTTACAAACGATGTTTTTTGTTAAATATAAATTAAAGAATGTTGTCAATCAATAGTGTTTTAAATCATGTCATTGTTAGATTTAACCCAAACTAATCTGTTTTGTGGAATTCAAATTTCTTTTACAAACTGACGCAGAGTAGGTAATATTTCACCTGTAACTAACATTATTAACTATTACCTTTCAAATACCATACAAATGTTTATAGGTATGAGATCTCGTACAGTTGTTTAGTTCATTCAGAAAACTACACTTATATGAAAGATTAATTTGCACTCGGATCTTAAACAAGACTGCTCTAGTTCATAAGCTCAAAACTGTGAAAATTTCAGACACTAGCTAACATTTTAAAAAACAATAATCATAAAAGAAAATGTGTATTTATTATAACTTGTTAATCCTGGTATTTCCTCTACAGTAAATCATTTATGGACACTTGTATTTCCGCTAGTTATGTGCGATTGTGAACAACAAATGATGTAAAGTTATAATACTTGAACAGTAACACAAGTATGAAGTATACCAGTACCTTCTTTTTACTCCAAGTTACCGTAGAGAATATTTTAAGTTATGCAGCAGTGTGCTACATATCTTTCTAAACACTTTACTAATACGTTTTACTGTTCAACAAAATTATTAACTTTTTAAAATTATTTTGTTAATGATTACCAACACTGTTTTTAGTTTATTTCCAGTCCAAATAGAATTATTCAAAATCAGATACCTTGTTATTAGATAATGCACAAATAACTATAATTCGAGTAACTATAGCTACGAATAACTTTATTATGCATTTATTACAAACTTGACAATATTCTACATATAATAAAAGCATACAAGAGTAACGTTGTAACTGAAACTATTTTGTTTTTAATAAAATCTAAAGATTCACTTGCTTGAAAAACAACAATATAAAGCAGTGAGCAGTACTTCTTAAATCACTGAAAACCTTTTGAAAGATATTATATACACCCATATGAATATACATCTTTCCTAACGAACAGCTTTGAAACGAACCCAACCATTACAACTTTTGTATGTGATCCTGTGTTCTAATTTCTAAATCAAAATGTTTCCTAACGAACACATGAACATTTTGCAGAATAATCTACATCTTCTAATGATTAAAACATGTTACTCATCTGAAGTTCGAATAAAAATGAGTAAAACAAATATCAATAAATAAAGACATTGTTAGTTCCATTTGAAAGCTTCTGTTTGGAAAACATGCCTTTACTGACAAGAGATAGGTAAACGTAAAACACAGATACAGTATGTCCCTTAAAATTCAATAACTTGCATTGAAGTATTGCTCACCTGTCAGTTTCTAATTACAGAACAAAATGCGCTGTATACAGTCAGGTCTTAAACCAATGATAACCAATTTGAAACATACTGAACAAATAACAGCATAGAGTAAGATAGGTTAAAATAAAAATATTTCAAATATTTTAAAATGTATGTCGTATAACTAAGCAACTTTCTATAAAAATAATGTAATATCAAATCATTGAATGAATTTCATTAGCAAAAACCAAAGCAACACATTTTATTTTAATTTATTTATCCGTTTTTGATGTCAATAAAACCAGCTTGAAGTGACTTTGCACCTGAGATAGCTGATATGGTTATAGAATTTTTATTTTTCTCAAATACAAAACAGCGTTTCAATCTGGTTAGGTCATCGTCTCATTGAGAATATCAGATTCATTAAGCATCTAATCATTAGTCAATATGTATTTATAATTATCTCATTTTTAATTCTTAAAGAAAATTGGGTTTAGACAAGAGAGTTAAAGATTAATTCTTAAATTTGGGATGTTCAGTAGGATGGTATCAGTACCTCTTTGGAAATACGCTGTATGGAGGAAAGTTTCATCTTTTCATTTCTTACAGCTTTTTAATATACTTTTTTAGTATTCATTTTCTTCTGCAAAAAATATTCCAATAATACAAGAGAAATAAAAAAATATTACTTTGTAACAGAAAAGCTCGCAAATGCTTCCAGTTTTAAATCAAGCTACCCTGAATTAAGCTCTTGTTAATATTGTATTATCCTGACACACGTTTTTAATTTCATAGATAACTTATTGGCGAGTCCAACACCTTCCACACGATAAGTAATCAATTAGTCTTAGTAATGATATATTGAATTATTTATATATCAGTTATTCTAAAAAAAATCGTTTCACGATACACCGAATTTGAGTCTGTGAATGTAATCTGTTCAGGAGAATAGCTAACGTTTTCTTTACGAGACATTTGACCTGTTTATTTAAAATTCTGATCACTGATTTCTTGAAGAATGTAGACTGTGATCACGACCTAAGATATAATGACTTCATTTACATGATTATAAATTGTGTTATCAACGAAACTTGTGCAAAATTCACTGAATTTCACAATCCTGAGAAATATTAGTATTTCTCTGGTTAACAGCGTTACTGTTCACAATTCCATATCTCCCATTAATCAAAATTGTAAGTAGTTTTATTCTATTTTTAAAGCAGTAGGTACAAAACTACCAAAATATGCATATAGTTTTGAAGAAAAATATGTTAGTTTTTGGTAAACTTTCTCCATAAGACAAGTTAGTTTAATTTGAATTAGGCGTGACTGTGTATTTAACATTGTGAGAGTTTACTCTTAAATAGTATAGAGGTTTACCTGTATGTGTCTGTAACCAATAAATAACAAATTTAACTTTTGTCATTGAGTGTTCAGCTGTTCCTAGAAAGCTTTTTCTTCCAAATATTCTTAGTTTGAGAAATAGACCGCTCTCTAGGGAAGAGAATCTTGAAACCTGTAAAGTGAAAAACAAAAGATTTTAAAATGATATTCCTCATTGAAATTGTTTTTTGTGGCCTCTTAATTTCTCATGTTACACAATAGTACGTTAGATTCACCATTTTAATGTTTGTTTATTTGCTTACAACAATCACACAAAGCTATAAAAGGGCTATCTGTATATAGCCTCTAATAATTTTGAAATATAATAGACTAGATAGAAAGAAAGTCATATTTTTTGTTTGCCCTTGTATGACAGTCATTCTTATAGTGCATACTCGGTCTCAGGGTGCATAATGTGCTTATGGCAGTGGGATACTCCACATGATCCCTGGGATTCAGAGTCTGGGTAGGCTTACCATTTGGCCTCACTCCATGCGAATAAAGAAACGCACACAATATCAAGAGGAAGTTTATTTGAAACAATATATTGCAATCCTTATAAATCAGAACTTAAGAAAAATATACTCTTCAAAAAAAGAAACACAAAAGGAATATTTTTGTTATTTTAAAGAGAAATATATGTAATAACGTTGCAAGCTCTGAGTATGTGATGTTACATGTGTTCAGGCACTGAGTGTCAGACCAAAATGACAATAAAAGTTGTGCACTTTGAAAACGGAGGAAAACATCGAATTTTTCGCCAAAACGCATTCGTGTCCAATAAATTTGTTTGAGAGATCTGCATGTTCTGCAAGTGTAACATGTGCAACATCCCTATAAAAGTGACGGGTTCTTGGTTTCCATCGCTCAGTGTTAAGCCACCGACACGCAATACAGTTACGCCAAGACTGACTGAAGCAGAACGCAACAACGTCATTAGTTGATTGGAAGCAGGCGAATCTCGATCAGATGTTGCTAGAGCTGTGAATGTCTACCCAAGCACCATCACAAGGCTATGGAATCGTCACCAACAACATGGATCAACTCGTGACCATCCACGATCTGGC
The DNA here is from genome assembly GCA_011833715.1 of Carcinoscorpius rotundicauda. Lineage (NCBI taxonomy): Eukaryota > Metazoa > Arthropoda > Merostomata > Xiphosura > Limulidae > Carcinoscorpius > Carcinoscorpius rotundicauda. Next base: position 29,429,311 of record CM022393.1, read on the forward strand.
AGACCTCGTGTGACCACGCCCGCACAAGATCGCTACATCCGTTTACGTCACCTTCGGGATAGGACTACCACTGCGACGTCTACTGCCTCAGTCATACCAGGGCAGTGTAGGATTTCCGATCAGACCGTACGCAACCGTCGACGAGATTCTTAGGCCCCATGTGCAACCCATCACGGTGAACGTCAACGACGTTTTTCAACATGAAAACGCCCGTCCTCATACAGCCCGACTCACCACTGTCTTCTTGAGACACCACAACATCAACGTTCTTCCCTGGCCCTCCAGATCACCATATTTAAACGAACATCTTTGGGACGAGTTGGACCAACGTCTGCGACGGCGATAACCTCAACGGCAGACTTTACCTCAGCTTGCAGCAGCTTTGCAGGCTGAGTGAACAACCATTCCATAGGGTGTGATTCATCATCTCATCGCTTCCATGAGCAGGATATGCCAAGCAATTATTGATGCTCACGGGGGGGCATACTCGTTATTGACGTTGAGTGACGTTAAACTTCAACTAGTGCAGACTTTGGATGTTCAGCAGTGAATGTGCAAAGTTTCACACATGTCATACAAAACTACCAGGAATAAACTTGTTAACAGTATGTCTCAAATTTTGCCTTTTGCGTTTCTTTTTTTGAAGAGTATATTTAGTTGACTATATCCAACTAAATACCAAAATGGTTATTAGTTACGGTGAAAGTAGTTAGCGTGTTCCGATGAGGAGTTCATGTAGATTACAAAAGATGTGTAATATCACAGCTTTAACTGATAACTTAATGGTGTTGTGAATGATCAAAAATGAAGTGCAGTTAATAATTTGTGAGCTTCTTCTGAATATCATATTTTAATTTTCTATTTAAATAAGTGTATTACACAAAATATGTAACTGAAATATATTTTGGTAAATTATAAGTACATATGTTACCTATAAGTAGCATTAGTCATTTGAAGAAATCACAAAAATAATTATGCCACGTTTGGTGACAAAAAAACGACTTTTATGGATGCAATATAGCTTGAATATAGTTTAAATGGACAATGAAGAAATCCTTGTTAAAACATTTAATATTTTTACTATGTTATATTTGTAATAAAGTTTTCTTCAAAACCCGTTTAAGCCGCTTCCAAATTTAATACAATGGTTTATTTAAACTGTTATCTGGAAGATGGTTTATTCGTCTACAAAACGGAAGTGTTTTTACGTGTATTAAGTAACAAAGATAACTTGTTATCTGAAAGTTACAAAAGTTACTCCACTGCAAGATGGACAATCTTTCACAAACTGCAAGCTGGTTGTTTTTGTACGTTATATAAATAATAATAAATTTAATCAGTAATATAGTTTCTTAAGCAAGCATTATAGGTTAATTAGTTTACCCTGAATGTGACTTGCAAAATCACTCCATTATAAATTAATAAACTGGCCCCGGATGTGATATATCAGAAATGGTGGATTATTGATTAAATGTACATCTGTTAAATGCTGCACCATACAACTGGATTATTTACTAATTAAGTCGTCGTGGATGTGATAAGCGAGATGTACTGTGTTAGTGCTTAATTAACTGTCGAATTACTGAATAAATAGCTCATCCATTGCATAGTATATTAGAACATGTTTAGACTGGATTATTGTTATCATTAATTCGTCCAGAATGTGATTGTCCAAAACATTATGTTAATTAGTTAATTCTTTATATGGCACATCATGACACTATGAACCTGAACTGATGGAGGCCAGCAAATTTACAAAACAATTTTTTGGAGTTGATGTCTCTCTGGAGTAATATATTTTAACCTTCTTCCACTATCATAAACCGTAGATCAATCAGTCACCATTGTTTACTGAAACCCTTCCAGACATGCAGTGGCCTAATAAACTGTAAACAATTCTGAACAATTGTTACCTTATTTCCGGAACTGGCCGCTTGTGCAATATTTTTTCTTGTTGTTGTTAAAAATATATTATTGCTAATATGAGAGACGTTTAGATTGCCACAGAGATACAATAAGAAAGGAAGTGCTATTCTTACTCTATTGATAGGAGCTTTCCGCGAACCAATTAAAATTAACAATGTTAGCTTGAATATAATGCTTTAAATACAACTAACTGGTCGGTGATTTAATACTGTGAAAGAACTTTATACCGTTGATAACGGATGATGTGGGGCTATTGTTCATTGAAGAAAAATTCATGTGTTATCAATTTCCATTGTTTGTTTATTTCCTATTATATCTAGTTCTTTGCCGTGAACATTCTAAATACAGACTGTAATGCTATACAAACGCCCCATTATTAACCTGTCAAATTCATAGAACATAATGGTTTTCTCATTATAAACTGTACAAACATTGAGCCCTCTTATTTGGATTAGCGGTAAAAATGAAGCTTACACGGTGAAATTCGGTTTCATTATCGATGATGGGCACAACACAGATAGTCCATTTTGTAACTTTGTGCTTCACAAAATACAAATAAAGTAAACTGTTTTTCATGCATTTTATCAACAAGCGGATTTGTTAATTATGCAAACTTTTGTTTGGATTTATAATGAATGAGCAAAGCAGATTAATGACTGTTCTCTTATTTTCTGTTCGTGAAGAATATTTTCCTGTAAATTAATTTCGATAAGATATGTATTTGGCAGTCTATTCTTTATTTTGCTAGTAATGTTTAACCCTAAAAGTCGCTAGACATTGCGTTACAAGGTAGTTATTCTGAGTATTTCATGGTATTGTTAAACTGTGAGAGGATATTAGCTATGTCACTGAAGGGTACGTTTTATTTATTTTCGTTCCTAGTAATGTTTTTGGAATAAGAAATCTGGATTTTGTTTCTATGATAATCAAGTCTACTGGGGCGTTGCACCGAGAATGTAGATTTTTATGTTATAATTTTAAGGTCCAAAAATGTAAGATTGTTGGACAAAGCTTTAGAGAGTAAATTTTCTTTTATATGGAGGAAATATTTGTTTGAGTCATGAGATAAAAATTGCGGGTCATCATTTTCGAAAATAACGAATAGTTGAAAATGTATATAAATAAACAAATCTGTACATTAATTATAAGTATGTTTTTCTTTGAAATATATCTGTCATTCAATATTTCACGACGGTATTGAAGCTTCATAATTGCTTTAAAACTAACCAAGACTGAGCCCGAGACTAGGATTCTTGAATTGCATAGTGTTAAAAAGAAAGAGGACGAACTCTGAACTTTGTTCGTGAATCTGTTTAGAACTATACGCTCACTTATTATTACTACGGTTTAATTAATTCATTTCGAATTTCATTCTTGTCCAGGCTTCATAATAAATGTCTTTAGTGACATGAAGTTGCATTATTTCAATTGTCGTAATTACTATATAATACCGGTTTTTGATGAAATAATCAACCGCATTTAATGCCCCATTTTCTATTATTTTTGGACGTTAAGTTACTTCTGCAATAAGTTTATTACGTAATATGTAATGATTTTATGTAATCTAATTCAACCAGATGTGCTTTTCTTGTTTCGTGTAAATAACTGTCTGCTAAAGTACACTGTTGACATCAACATTAGTATCAGGAGAGCTTTACAGTTAGTATTAAATTAGGTGCTAAGAGCCTATTATCGAAAAACGTCACGTACACGTGTGCTCCATACATTCATGCAATTTATAGGCTATTTCCCGGATTGACCAGTTCGTTTGTTTGATTTTCTCAGCATCTCTAGTTAACTTGTGCTATACTACGATTAGTTTCAATTGTGTCAAACGTGATGACTTGTTTCATGGCACGAGTAATGATAATGAAAACTTCTGAATAATGAAGTAGGTTAATAATGATTAATAACTTGTATCAGTAACGAAATAATGGCTTCAGAGATAAATTACCTATACTAGAGACAGTTAAGTGGTCTGTCAAGTACGGACGTGCGGAGTCATTGGAATTTCTGCATTTTGCATTTTGTATTCACTTCGAAAATAAACCAACTTCTAGACCGTTGTTGTCTAGTCAATGTCGTTACGGTTGTATCCACTCAAATTTCGCTAGCAACTGCCAGTGACTCGTGATGGTTGATTTATGCAACTAGTTTCACTGAGTGTTTTAAGGAATAATTATTTTGGTGCAGCATTGAAAATAGGATTCTTATTAATTTTTGTGGCAAGGAATGACCCGAATGCTTACACATCATTTTGGTAATAATAATTACTCAATATTTCCTCAATAACAAATCATGTCTGCTCAATTAACTACTTTATTATTGATGTATCTTTTTTTTTCTTAAAATAAAGTGAATCAGTAAACTAAACATTTTATAAATATGGATTTAAATAATTAAGGTCAGAGCAAAAATTGTGTTATAATGTTCAAGTAGAAGTAAACACCTAATTATTTAATTTCTGTAGTGAATGTGGGTGTAGAGAAACCACATTAATATTATAAATAAACAACTTTATTACACTAAACTGATGTTTTTATTTAATTAAAACACACAATAATTCGAGTCTGGCTTGGCGAGTTGGGTTAAGGCGTTCGACTTGTAATCCGAGGGTCGTAAGTTCGAATTCCGGTCGCACCAAATGTGCTCGCAGTTTTCGCAGAGGCGGCGTTATAATGTGATGGTAAATCCCACTATTCCTTGGTAAAAGAGTAGTTCAAGAGTTGGCGGTGGGTGATGCTGACTTCCCTCTAGACTTACATTGCTAAATTAGGGACGACTAGCGCAGATAGCCCTCGAATAGCTTTGCGCGAAATTGAAAATCAACAAACAAACTTAATAATTGGCTCTATAGCTTCTTCGTGAGTGTTCACTAAGAAAGAAGCCAAAACTAATAGAACAAAGTATTACTGAGGTTTTTTTGTTTTTGTATTTTTGTAAAATATACTTTTTTCAGTTTAATCTGAAACACATTTCAAAGCATAACAATCAATACCGGAAAATATTTACTCTGGAGACGTTCAATATCATTTTTCTACGAGTTATACAATTAGGATTGGAAACTTGTGTATTTATTGTTATAAGTTAAGTATACCAATTCAGAAGAATTAAAAGATAACCAATATTTCAAATGATGTTGAATACTTTACGGATTAAAAAAAAACACTTCAAATATTCCTTTACAATACTATAGATTTGTTAGGATTCTCGCAAAGCTACTCGAGGGCTATCTAATTACGCTAGCTGTCTCCAATGTTGAAGTAATGGAATGGAGGGAACGTAGCTAGTCAACGTCATCCATTGCCGAACATTTGGCCATCTATACCGAGAAGTAATGGAATTGACCGTCACAGTATAATGCTCTGACAGCTGAAAGGGCGAGTATCTTCGGCGAAAGGTTTCGATCCTACGACCCGTAGATTGCTTGATAGTCAAGCGTCCTAATCACCAAACTATTTAATTAACTATTTTCAGCATACATAACTCGCAATAGGGAGGTATCCATCAGAGGTATCAATCCCTGAATTTTGGCGTTATAAAACCTCAAATTTACTTTTTAGCGAATTACAAACACAACAGGTTTGTGATTTCAGAGCTCCAGTGAAACACCGATCGTTGTAAATCTCGTAAGGAGCACAATACATGTATTTTTGTGTTATAAATATCGCGCAAAGGGCTATCTGCGTTAACCTTCCCTAACTTAGTAGTGTAAGACTAGAGGAAAGAGAGCTATTCATTACCACCTTCCTCCAACTCTTGGGTTATTCTTCTCCCTACGAATAGTGCGATTGATTGTTACATTATAACGCCCCCAAGGCTAAGAGAGTGAGTGTGTTTGATTTGACGGGGATTCGAACCCGAAACCCTCAGATTACGAGTCGATAGCTGTAGCCATCTGGCCATGCCGGGTCAGAAGATGATGAGTTTTAACTTGTTGCGTATTTAATAAAACAGATATTCGTATCAATTAATTTGATGATATGATGACCTAAGCGATAGAGTTGTTTTAAACGTGGAACGAGGAAAGGTTCAGTAATTCGTGACGTTGGTGTATCGTCTGTGTTGCAAAGGGCTTTGAATTTAAATGTTAATAGTGGACTTTTCGAGTAGTCCTTTTACGAGCTTAAATTCACAAATTTCTTCCAGCTCTGACTTCCCAAGACCATTGTATTTTGATTTTAAGTACTCAGTGAAGAATCTATCAAAAGCAACGAGTTCTGTTGTTGAATTACTCGAGCAGATAATACAAGTACTGATAAACGAAATACATACTTATGAGTTGTGTATTGGTCAATGAATATGCTATGAAACTTTGCACAAACATCGTGTTTTACTCTTGACACCAAGGACTTTCTGAGGATGGGTAATAAATATTTGAAGCCGATTAAATAATAATAAAGATATGATAAGACTTAAGATTAAGTAGTCCTTGCAGCGTTCTTAATCACCTATTAATGATGTTTAATTTGAGTATACAGTTCTAGTAACTTATTATCCCATGGCAATTTAAAATGGCTTAAGACTTTACTTGTTGTTTTGGGTTTAGACCCAAGTATTAAATAATACTGGAAGCATTTCATCAAAATACATATTTTGTTTAAATGGAATACTTGGCTACACTTTTTCGTGTGTTTTTTTTCTCTTTCTAGCACCAAAGATGAATTTTTTTCCTCACCCAGATACATATTTCTGTATGCGTACAGACGTTTAATCTATGTGCTACAAAATGATCAAAACTGTAATAATTTACTTGAAGCCCAAAGATACAATAATGAGGAAATCCTTCCAACATGTCAAGCCGGAGTATATGGTTTCTGATAGATGGATCGTTTGTTTTGTTTCTTAGTTCCCATCTATTGAATTGTTTCGACTGTAATGACCAAGATACACTATAATTACGGATCTTCTAAACGAACGCTTGTAAGTTTTGATTTCCTGTGTCGGTTGTAGTGTAGGAAGATATTCTTTCTTAAGAAAAAAGAAAGAAAAAGAATGGACGTGAACTTTCCAGGCACTTAACTGTACTAAAACCTGTTTGTTAGTCCGTCATGGTTACGCGAGCACTAAATGGCCCACCTTTTTTTGCTGAAATGAGGCCTCAAACATATGTTTAAGTTGGTAGAAGTGGACTCTTTTTCAAGTACAGTAATTATACTACCCACAGCAGGGCACTGTGCATCATCTGTTGATGATGTTCGTCTGATAGTTTAAGGAAAAACAACATCAAATGTGGCTCCTCATTATCATTCTTTCATGTTACGTTGAGAACCGAACAGGATAAAAGTTACGAAATGAACCCCAACGGTTTCCTTTTGGTTAAGGTCAGGGCGTGTCCTAGCGGTTGTAATGCCGAACTTGTTCAGAGAGTGATAGGTTTTCGTCTATTTGCTGAAAAGTAATTTGCTCTTCGCAGTTTGTAGTCGTGGATGAATTATAAGAACGACGGTCAAATCTCACTGTTTGATTAAAGTGGTCCAGTAGTTAGCGGTAGGTACTGTTAACTAACTGCTTAATATATTCATTCGAAATTAGGGAGAGATTTCTTGGTCCAGAATGTAAACAGAAAAGTAGAGAAGGGCTACGTAAAGTTGCTCTCCTTAATTTCGAATTAATAGACTAAGCAGTTAGTTAACAGCATCTACAGCTAACTATTGGACCACTTTAATCAAATATTTAATCATATAAATCTCTGTGGTTAAAACCATTTAAATAATAAACACATTAGATCGATGTTTGTCACGCAACCCGTGTTACGGTGACATTCTGAGAATAATGAGTACATTTTTACCGACCTATCACTTTTAAGTACGTTAACGTATATACGCTATCCATAGTTGAAATCATCTTTTTGCTATTGGACAGTATAAATACTTCAGATTATGGTTTGCAAAATCTTAATAATCATATGTAGTATTACATGGATACTATAATTACCAACTTAGTAGAGTGTGACAGAATATATATATTTAAATTATAATATATGCGAATAATTAAAAATAGAAATCCATAAAATCATTTCACTTTGACATTACCGTAGTTCTAAGGTTAATAATATTCTATAAAAATGATACTTTAAGTGAGTGCAGTATTTTCTTCATCTTCGATTATGATCCGTTGTGATAGCGATGATCATCACTGTTGCTCAACGTTGCTAAACTCTTTGTAACAAGCTTAAGAAAGGGCGACAATGTCGGTCTTTTAGACCATGCATTATAAGTAATTTCTTACAGAAGGCTGTTTTTCAGACCACATTTAAACATACCAAAGGTATAAAAGCATCATCGTTCATACTGTGATTTTAGTTTCTTTTAATTTTGCGTGCATAGAGGCTTGACATTTTTACACGTGAAGCTTCGAAAATTCTAAAGCCTTGTTTATAATCATATTAGGTCCCAGTGGGACAGCTATGTGTTTAGGGAAAACAACGCTAAAATCTGATTTTCAAAGTCTCGCAATAGTTACAGTAGATAGATAGCCAAATGTGATCTTGCTTCGAAACAAAACACACCATTGTTACTTTATTAATGGTACCATAATACATGTTTAGTTTTATCACAATGACATTTTTGGGTCAGAGGGTTTATTCTCATAAATATACCTTTTACTTTGTGAGTGATTATATTGCTTCTAATTGGCTTCAGTTGTGCTTTCATTCAACGCAAGTTTCTCGATTTTGTAGAGAACTTGAAAACTTCAATACCATAAGTATTGTGTTATTTATTTCTATGCCTTTTAATAGTCTCACTATATGATTCTTCCATTACTATTTTAAAGTTATCGGCAAACGATTATAATTCGGAGATTCGTCATGATCAAAATATACAGGTGCTAAAGGTGTCGCATATTTCGCCACATCTGGTATGTGCGGTGGCATACAACTGTATTAACATATGCAAATCACTTTTTGAAAGCGTAATTAACCCCCTCAGCTCACACGTGATTCATATTTCTTAATATATCAAAATCTAAGCCACAAAATATTATCATGAAACTGCCACTATGATAAAAGCAAATTTTTATTTCAGCCGCAGCATTACGGCTCATAACATGACAGATTTTGTTGTTGTTTTTGTACAAGTTAAAACTTTTAGCTTGTAGCTACGTGCCACATTATCTCTTGACCGATTGCAAATCTAATCAGTTTTGGCATCAGAAGGTCAAACCCTCTATGATGTGTTTGACCACGCCTAAGGTATCATAGATTAATTTAATCTAATCACGCCTAAAAAAATTTCAATTTTTGAGTAGGCTGGCAGAGATCCTGAGGACTAGTAAAAGCGAATCTTGTATAGGAGTTCTTCACGCTTGATATTGATAGTACACTGAAAGCCGCATAGATTAATTTACTTTAACCCTGCACTAAAATAATTTCAATTGTCGCGACTATTGAGAATTCCTTCTTGTTAATTTCTTTTTCAAGTTCTTAGAAATCATAGAATATTTTAAACATTCATGATAACACTGATAATCAATAGTTTGATTTGATAAGAGGAATTAAAAATGTTTGTTTGTTTGTTTTGGAATTTCGCACAAAGCTACTCGAGGGCTATCTGTACTAGCCGTCCCTAATTTAGCAGTGTAAGACTAGAGGGAAGGCAGCTAGTCATCACCACCCACCGCCAACTCTTGGGCTACTCTTTTACCAACGAAAAGTGGTAAAGTCACATTATACGCCCCTAAGGCTGGGAGGGCGAGCACGTTTAGCGCGACGCGGGCGCGAACCCGCGACCCTCGGATTGCGAATGGCACGCCTTACGCGCTTGGCCAGAGCGTCTTAGTAAAAACAACTTTTAAATGAAGAATTATCTAAGAGTTTTGCGCATTAACAGATATTGTGCTAAATAGTTGTCCCTCTGTTGTTCTTGCCCCTTCTAGTGTCACAGCTGAATGTCTTTGGACTAACACCGTTATAAACTGGGGTTCGATACCCATGGTTGGCAAAGCACATATAACCCAAAAAAACTGTTTTAATAGTGATATGACCCACCTGCCTGCATGCTGTTATTTTTTGTTCGTGGATTTATGAATGCACGCATTAATAGAAACCAGACTGTTTGCTCTACTAGTAAAACGCCGATGGCTGTACGAAGTAATAAAATATTGAATTTTTCTCAAGTTCCGAAAGGTAACAACATATTGTAAGGCAACAGTGTGATATTACAATGCTAAAATATTATTTTGAAGTAACTCTTAAGTATCCACACTTCCAGATTTACCCAAAAGTCTCATTACTCTAATATTATATCAAATAGGCAGCTGGATATTTGCTATCGAATTTTATTTTGGTCAAATTATAATTTCAAGCTGCACACTTAATAAATTTACTTGAGCAAACCAGTTAAATGTATGTTTTTCAAGAACGTTGAACCTTTTAATACAAAACATGTCATATTTCTCAGTTAATATGTTTTTTTACCCACAAGACGCTTGCCTTAAAAGCTTACCGGTGTTAGAAATGTATTACCTGTTCTCGTGACAACCTCACTCGGCACACTTTCGTTGTGTTACTTTTCCAGGGACACTTCGACATTTTTCTACTCTTACGTTTTACGATTTCATAATCAGTTAGTGCATTTCGACTTTATTTCAAATCTAGTCAAGTCTGGGTTTTCTGAGACAACGTCACATAAGCGATCGATTACCAACATTTCTTTCAGCGCCATGTAGTTGATGTGCGAATTACTAACACTCATAATAGTAGAGATTACTGGTGAATAAGATTAATTTGAAATACCTAAGAACGAGTTAATTGTTGGTGTAGAAACCAACCAACTGAAGTAAAAAATAAGGTGCTGTGAAAACAGTAGAACAGGTAAGTATTGAGAGATTAAAAACAAATATGAATTTGCTCTAAGTGAAGTGTGAAGACACGCAATGAAAACATACTAACAACTGACCATGTCAACACATTATCATATATTAAATGTGTAGACACATTTTTTTGCGAATGAGATATGTGAACATATGGCAAAATATCGTACAAAATACCATAACATCATGACACTTTCGACATTAACTACCAAAGTAAATATGAAATGAGACATTAGATGTCACGTGCTTAGGGAAGAGTTTTTCCTTCTCAATGTTCCAAATATATATTTTTTTCCTGTATTTGTATATTTATTATCTAAGCCTTATGTTTCACAAAATTACTTTTTTTCATAGGAATGCATTTACAAGTACTGGTTTTCGTTGCGCTTATCTGTGTGACAACAATTAAATGTTGAAACGCATAAATACCCGTTACGATAAACCGTAATGGATTTGATGTAAATCACCATTAAGTACATGGGACGTTAATCAAGTGATAAATGTTTCACGAAAACCTATTTTCTTTACATTCCTTTTAGTAATAACAAGCCATTTTTGTTTCTACTCTTCCTTAAATTACCAATGAGTTTGTACACCTCTCACGAACAGTGGTGTCCACATACTGAATGAATTTAAGTAACCATTATTTATTTTATCCATTACAACTTCCAGTATAAAGAAATGACCAAATATACTGAGAGAAATCACTTTTTCTCTGTGAAATACGTTGGGAGCTCCCAAAAGTAATTGGTGAGATTAACTGAATGCTAACGGTATTTTTGTCTATGTTACTTTGTGTGGTTCGTATCTTATTAAGAATCTTATAACCAAAAAGTTCAGGACCCGTGAGCACTTTTAATTAGTGAAATTTTAGTGTAACTTCTTAATATTTATTGACTGAAGTATTCTTAAGCGTTTTATTAATAAACTTATTGCTTGTTAACCTAATGTGATAAATAATGTGTGTAACTATTAGGACAACAAATATTTATACATTTATATTGGTTGAATGCTAAACAGTAATCTGAGATTTTACGACTGTCAGTAATTGAAAAGTCTAGCGATGTTTGTATTAAAAATTTTAATAATCTTGATCACCAAGTTCCACATGGCTAGGATATATAACATTGGAATAAGAACAGCTGTTATTAATTTTCCCTTTGTCTCCTTCCCACTGAAATGTCTAACTTTAGTAAAGATAAGAACTTCATTAATGTCGCAAAAAATTAATGTTTTTTTCTTTTTTTGGGTTTTGCTACTTCCTATAAACAGCTTTTATGGTTTTTAATTAAAAAATATTAGCATTTGAATATTTTTTATTTTTAATTTGTTAAAATATGAAACAAAAAAAATGAAACGTAATACGTTGAAATAACCTATGAGTATTCTAAGTTACATCTAATGTTTGGAAATTAACAACTTTAATTATGGTAACGAAAATCCAGCACTTAATTTGTTATATATTTATGGTAATTAATTTTTTACTTTTGTAACTGCACGCTATAGAATTCCAATACAAGAAGTAAATCGCTTTAGAATGCCCGGCATGGCCAGCTGGGTTAAGTATTAACGTTGGTGTAATAAGTATTTATTATCTTTTGCGACCGTCTAGGTCGCACCAAAATGCTTGCCCTTTCAGCCATGGGGGTGTTATAATGTGACGGTCAATCCCACTATTCGTTGGTAGAAGTGTAGCCCAAGAGTTGCCGGTGGGTGGTGATGACTAGCAGCCTTCCCTTTAGTCTTACACTGCAAAATTAGGGACGGCTAGCGCAGATAGTCCTCCAGTAGCTTTGCGCGAAATTCAAAACAAACAAACAAACACTTTAGAACGTTCTACAGGACACTGTGTTGTGGGACAAATTTTAAAGCAAAGATAATTTCTTAGAAAATGCAAATACTATAGCAGTAATTATCAAGTGAAACTGTTGACATGAGGTTCGTTCAGTGAATTTTCAAAATATGTATATACTGTTCACTTTCTAAAATACAAATAAATTGAGTACAGCAACCACTAAAAATTTCATTTGTACATTTCATATTGCCAAATTATTAGTTTGATGCTCTCAAAACTCGCAACTTCAGATAAAGTCGATATAGTCTCAAAATGTTGTCACAGTCAGCATAATGTTTTAACTAATCAAACAAATAGTAGAATTTTAAACAATTCAGGCTTTCTAAGTGTTTGTTTGCTTGTTTCTGAATTTCACGCAAAGCTGCACGAGTGCTATCTGCGCTAGCTATCACTAATTTAGCAGTGTAAAACTAGAGGGAAGGCAGCTAGTCATCATCACCCACCGCCAATTCTTTTACCAACGAATAGTGGGATTGACAGTAACATTATAACGCCCCTATGGCTGAAAGGGCAAGCATGTTTAATGCGAAGGGGATTCGAACTCGGGACCCTCAGATTACGAGTCGAATACCTTAACCCACCTGGCCATGCTGAGCCTAAGACCAAAGTGTAACAAAAAATAGTATTTTATTTTGAGAGGATGATAATGATTCAAGATATTTTGCCCCCCAGTGGCTCAGCGGTATGTCTGCGGACTTACACGCTAAAATCCGGGTTTCGATACCTGTGGTGGGCAGAGCACAGATAGCCCATTGTGTAGCTTTGTGCTTAATTCAAAACAACATCAAGATATTTTTGAATATATATATTTATATGTATGTGATAATTATTTTGCATATATACAACCACCTGGCCATGTCAGGGCCCCTTTGAAGGGAGTTTTTTTTTTTCTATCGCTCTTTGTAATGGAGCTCCACCCTGAGTTATAAAATAATTCTGGAATGTCTTGTTAGCCCTGTGTGACATTTTAATCTTTTAAAATCTCTTCTCGTGACTTAGTCTGTCGTATAAAGTCTTTTTTGATAACTGGGTGGTCATCATTTTTAAAAGGCGTCTGTCTCTCCCGTTACTTTCAGTTTCAAATCCTCAACACGCATACATTTACTCATTGTTTCATATGACTGTCACGAGGTCAGAATACTGTAAACATCCATGAGCACATCACAGATAACCCAATCTGTAGCTTTGTGTGCATAGGTAAATAAAAATAATAAATAAAACAAGTTAATGAAACATTAACTGAATAATAGCTTCTACTCGAGAATTGTATATCTACTATTAATTCGTGTGCATTACCATCTGTAACGAAACTTAGCACATTTTTATTAATTAATTAATGCTTTATTATACTTTTAATGTTTCGTTCAATTTTTCAGTCGAATTGTACATGCTTTTTTTTACGAAATTTTATTCGACGAAAGGACCTGTGGGTAAATGCAGTTAGCTAGGCTTAAAAGGTTTATTTATGCATATGCGGCTTTTCTTCCCATTAAATTTGTATCTTGAAATATGAAAATATTTACGCAATGTTTCCCTAAATACTGTCATCATAGTGTAAGAAAAGACAAATTTAACCCATAAATATGAGTTCCGAACAAATTCTGTCTTCGGATCAATTATGTTTTGTATTCCAACCATAGGATGACCTAACTTGTCCAGCATTAGATTCTAGACTTTTAAACTATTATAAAGCGTTGATTTTGTTGCAGAAAAAGGAATAACAAGTAACAACTGTGGTTTTATAAGCCTCCATAAAGAGATAAAAATTGACTTACCGCTGTAAGCAAATATGCAGGATCATATAAGCTTTTTTCTAATCCTGAAATATGTGAAGTCAACCATAACTGGGTTTATAATTTTGTATCAACACAAATAAAATGCATCCCCTCTTTAAACAACCCATAGCTTACCAGTATCAAGTTTTCGATAAGAAATGAAATATTGTCTGCTTTTGTATACCTAAAACCTGAAACTGTGGGAGTTGTTTATTCTTAAAGATGACAGTGAAAGAAGGAGTCAACATGGTGAACATTGTAACAAAATAACTGGAAAATGTAACACAAAATGCACGTACAGTCGATAAATTATAAAGGACCTCAATTGTATGACAGTTATTTTGTCTCTTGAAGCATAGAAGGTAAAAATATATTTAAACAAGGATTATTTAAGTGAGAATTGGGGTAATTTAAGTTTTGTAAAACTCACCCGAAAACACTGCATGACTCTAATGTTAAAAATGATCTGACTGTCCACGCAATGCAATGTTAAGTTTATTCATTAATGCTTGTCATTTGACATGCGGACGCTAAACAGGACCCGGAGACTTTCGACAGGTGGTGATTTTAAGCTATTGGCGACTTAGGTCCAACAGAGTGAAGTGCAGAATATCACCGTCTCTTCAAGACCAAAAAAATAAGAGACTTTCAGTAAACCTGAAATAAAAAATGCCAGCGTATTGAATGAAAACGTAACTGTACAAGATTGTATACCAGAGGAGAAATGTAGTGGAAGAAGCAAGAATTGTTTGAATATAATAATGTAGAAGTTGTAAACGAACCAAGGACAGAATTATGTGAAATTTCATCTTTGTGCGTTCACCCATCACAAGAAATATTACTAGCATTAAGTTTCGAGTTGGGTGTGGCCTCTTTAAGAGCTTTCCCAGACTGTGAAGACGGTGGTTAATGGTTCTCTTCCTGTTGCCACAATGAAAAACATGCATTCCATAATTTGAGGCTATGGGTACTCAATAAAAGAAACTCAAGTCTCACTGTTCGGTCAGATAAGGTGCTATTGATTAGCTGCTTTCCATCTGGTATATCAGTTCAAAATTAGAGACAGCTATGCACGGGTAAAAATACAACTGAGTAGTTTTGGGGAAATAATCTGTAACAGCATAAGTGTGTCATATTTTAAATAGAAATGCTTAATTTTTCATTTTTGGAAATTAGCTATCAAAAAGTTATTCACATAGAATGGAAGATACCATATTTTTCGCTGAAAATGATCAGTTTGGACTACTCTTTTACCAACGAATAGTGAAATTAACCGTAACATTACAAGGTTCCTACGGTTGAAAGGATGGATATGTTCGGTTTGATGATGATTCAAACACGCGATTGAGAATGATAGCTTACGCTCAAAAGCAGCATTTTTAAGTAAGCCTTCTTTTTCTATTTTAGCTACACTGTTTTTAAAATTTTCAACTAAAAGCAAAATATTTAAACTTTGTTAGTTTTGGTGTTTGCTTATTATAGAATAAAGCTACATTGAGCTATCTCTTTGTGTCCACTACGGGGAATCGTATACCTGGATTTAGCATCGTAAATCCTTCAACTTACAACTGTTCCTCCAGAGGACTAGCTTGGGCGTATTTTCACTAATGGTATGACAACAGCAGGGCGAGAAGATATATTTGAATATATGGATTGCAGCTTTTGGATGACAAGACAATTTTGTCTTTGTATCTCAGCTTCTGGAAAACGATATTAAATGGTATTTGCCAGAACAACAAAATTAATATTATTATATGTTTCTTACTTTTACTTATTACAACATTCTTATTTCGAATCTGATTTCCAGACAGTTCAGTATTGGTCCTTCAAACTTTAATCACCATTCACATTAAAAATATAATGATAGACAGCACGACTTCTCAGGTTTGGCATGGTCAGATGGTTAGGATGCTCGACTCGCAACCTGAGTTACGCTACACATCTTTGCAATTTCAGCCGTGGGAACGTTATAATATGATGGTCGATCCCACGATTCGGTGGTAAAAGATGAGCTCAAGAGTTGGTGAGGGTGGTGATGACTAGCTGCCTTCCGTCTAGTCTTACACTTCAGAATTAGGGAGGGCTCACGCAGATACCCCTTGCGTAGCGTTGCGCAAATTCACAACATAAAAAAAAGGTAGTACGTCTTCTCACGGCTCACATAAATGTCGGTAACTAAACTGAAATATATAGGTTCTTTTTACATTGATTTGTCTATGAACGTTATAAAATATCTTCATTTGATCTACGTAAAATATCACAATAAGCCGTTTTACAAGTAACAACGAAACAAAATATATTTTTAATGAGGTAATAAGGAGGAAGGATATGTCGTGGACGTTATTAAAGTGTATAATTAATACACAATGTGTTAGATAAGTTATAAACACTAAATGCAAGATTTCAACAAGATTCTTGGTGTGGTAATGAAACAAATCATTAAGATTGTAAATATCATGTTTGTTTTTTGTATTTTGCGCAAAGCTACTCAAGGGCTATCTGCGCTAGCTGTCCCTAATTTAGCAGTGTAAGACTAGAGGAAAGGCAGCTAGTCATCACTATCCTCACCAACTCTTGAGCTAATCTTTTACCACCGAATTGTAGGATCGACCGTCATATTATAACGTTCCCACGGCTGAAAATGCAAACATGTTTAGTGTAACGGGGATTCGAACTTATATCTGAAATAGCATATAAATAGTAAATAATAAATAATTAGAGGTTTTGAAAATCCACGTTGATCGATGATGCACAGAATATATAGTTTTTAAAAGATTTCGTTTAGTTTTTTTAATTCGATAACGGTTAACATGACTATATATTTTATTGTTATTGCATAAATACATTTGTAGATTAAATTAATTCTCGAGGCTATATTAATAAATTATTGACTTTCTCTTCTGTAGTTTGTAAATTTCTTTGTGTTTTTTCTAATAATATAAAACAATATATAAGTTGCTAGTTTATATACTGACAAATTTAATCCCCGAATAAAACAACTTTGGAAAAACTAATTGTTCTTTTCTTTGTTTTTTCCTGTTGGAATGGAATAGTTTTTGAGATGCGGGTCGTTTAGGGAAATTCACACAGCCAAGCACAACCTTTATCTTGAGACTCCAAAGAACGGTACAAAACCCCCTCTCAGATCTCTCAGTGAGCAGATGTTTGTAAATTGTATTTGTTCAGCTTCAGTTACTGCGATAGTTTTTGTATATTAAAAACAAGGTGATTCTAAAAACACGAATGAATAATGGTTAACACAGTTCAGCAAAGCTAAATCAATACTCACTGTACTGGATACAAATGTTTGCTATAGAAGCTAGTGACAACAAAAATTGTTATTAATAAGTAAGAAAGAAAATTTCTTAGAATAAAGTGAAAATTGTGAATGAAACGAATCGTATAAAACAACGAGAAAAATATTTAACAAAACATCACGAATGCTATATGTGAAAGCCAGGCTTGAGGATTGTTATGTTATCGTTATCTTGGTAAAAAATTCGATGAAAGTCTGCTTACTGACCCATTCACCTCTCTTAAATTATAGACCTATTTTTATTACGATAATTATCTGTGGGGTCCTCATATTGTATCATTTTGAGTAAATTTATATTATGTCCTTTACAAAACTCATTGTACCACAACGAGTTATAAAAATTCAGTGATGTCACTTATTTTCTGTAATTAGAAAATCATAGAAGTAATTAATTATGGTTACCATAATATGAATGCTCTTTTGTAAGGTGAGTTATTATGGACACTAACTGAAATACCATGAATCTACAAATATTTGGAGGAACAATAGATACAAAGAAAGTGTTTAAAAATCCGATGATGTATTTTACATTCCAAACAATTTACAGTAAGTATTTTATTATTCACTTTCAATTGTTAAAATTTACTTTGATATTGAAAATCTTTAAATTCCAAATCGTTTAATCACTACCCTGTTTGTTCTATCTGATAGTGGTTTTGCTAAATATATTTCAAATCGTCTGTGAAGCGAGTGTTAAATAAGTGAACTTACTTTAGAACTTGTTGGTCATATATACCTGTGTTTGAAGTTAAAGCACAAAGTGCTAGCTGTACTATGTCCACCGCGAGTATCGAAACCCGGCTTCCAGCGTCATATATCCGCAGACATACCGCTATACCACGGGGATGCTTTTGCATGTTTAATTGACTCTTGTGCTCAGCCCAACTCAAAGTTAAGGTAAGGCTGTTGACGTTTCCTACTCTTATTAAGCCACGCTACAGACATAATAAACAGCACGAAAAGGAGCTTGGCATGAATCGAACAGTATAAGTTGAAAATAATATGTAAATAAATCTGACAGGAGAAGGACAATAGTGAACTGAAAAAAAAACACAACCTAAGAACATGAGATAACTCTGGCAGAGTAGCTTATGAGACTGGTATTAAATTCATCTTACAATTTTAAAGTTCTTAAGTCTTTCTGAAGACGTTTATGCACAATAAGCTAAGATAAGGATGAAATTTTGTGTTAATAATACTCACTACAAATGTGTATAATAAAGCAGCGTTAACTTCAAGTATGATAAATAGTTAAATACGTAGTTCAGCTGTTATTGTTTGAAATTTTCTGGTAGAGGGTGCCAGTATACACGATGGTATATTCCTATCTGTAGGGAAAAAACGAGCCTCGCCCATGATTAGTATGGATCGAGTCCAACCGTAGGTACAAGGTCTTATCAGTAGCAACCATCAACCTGCACGCTGCTGGTTCTGGCGAGACGTGACCAAGATTGTGGGTTGAAAGCTGTTTTCCAGTGAATAGTAATAGATTTAGAATATACACTCGCTGTCATGATCAGTTTGTATACACTAAGCTCATGGAATTGATTTATTGTTTTATGCGGTTTGAAACATTCTTATTTATTTTAAAATATTCGGAAAATAATTTGATATCCAATCTGTTTGTGTTAAGTAAAGCAACACAATGGGCTACCTGTAATATGCCCACAACTACTATTGAAACCCGATTTTTAACGTTATAAGGCCCTATATATACCGCTGATTCATAGGGTGAAGAGCGATACAGAATATCTTTGCATTTGGAAGACAATAATTAATTCGCTCGCGAAGCAGAAGTGAATTTACGTTATTGTATTTATAAAGTTAGTTACAGCTTTCTTGAGGTGTTTTGTATATTTTAATAGCATTAGTAACAGTTAATGACAACTTTCCTGAGGAGTATTTTGACATATTTTTTATAATGGTAGTAACAGTCAATTACAACTTTCTTGAGGGGTATTTTGACATATTTTAATAATGGTAGTGACAGTTAATTAAAGCTTTCCACAGGGATATTTTGACATATTTTAATAATGGTAGTAACAGTTAATTACAGCTTTCCTGAGGGGTATTTTGATATATTTTAACAATGGTAGTAACAGTTAATTACAGCTTTCCCCAGGGATATTTTGACATATTTTAATAATGGTAGTAACAGTTAATTACAGCTTTCCTGAGGGGTATTTTGACATATTTTAATAATGGTAGTAACAGTTAATCACAACTTTCCTGAGATATTTTGATATATACTGAGCGGCATTAAAACGCAACAAGTAATGAAATGAATTGTTTCATACAGGCTGAACAAAAACGGTGCAAACACGCCTGAGTTTTAATCACGAGTATTCTCTGAAAACAATTCTATAGTTCAAATCATTTTAATCAGCGTGATCACGTGTCAGTACTTAAACCGGTCAAAACTTACCCATCCCTTGCTGTTGTACATAACGTGAGAATATGGAAAAAAACTTTTGTATGCAGTAAACACTGTTCCTTCAGCCTATAAAATTTCAGATTTTAAAAGTTTACTTTCACCACAAAGAAAGATACCACGGCCGACTCAAGAAAACAGAGATCAAGGGGTCGGGATGCTAATGACACCAGCCAGGGTCACGGCACACTCTAGGGTGCACCTTCATGCACGACAATGCACGTCCGCACACGGCAAAGGTGTGTACAAATTGTTTGAAAGAGAACAATGTGAATGTTCTGGACTGGCCTCCATATTCGCCAGTTATGAATCTCACAGAGCATCTCTGGGACATTCTGGATCAGCGCATCCGTTATCAGGATCCTGCATCCAGCTGTCTCGCTTAACTACGTGCAGTATTTCTGGCTGAGTGAGGCATCATCCCCCAGAAACAGATTGACAATCTGGTGACATCTTTGTCACACAGGATCCAGGCTCTTCTGGCGACGAATGGAGAACATACCCGTTATTAGTGTTCTGGACGTTGAAATCCTAATTAAACTGTTTGTGTCCAGTTTTCTAATGTGTAGTGCAAAGACATGATTTCATGATGTGTACATTCAAAACTTATATTTAACCTAGAGTATTAAAATTGTTTAACTGTATATACGCTGTTGTGTTTTTAATGTCTCTCAGTATATCTTAACAGCAGCAGTAAGGTAATTACAACTTTCCTAAGGTATTTTTACATATTTAATACTAGTAGTAACATGACTAACAAAGACGTTATAACCTAGTAAACTTGAAAATGCAAGACAGTAAAATAAAATCATTCCTAAGAAGAAACAAATTTGATGGTAGTTGTGTGTATGAAAGGTTAGCTACACATTTTTTTTTTCCCATGACAGTTTTATCGAATTATTTGTTATTGCAAAAATGCAATGTTAGAGAGCTCTATCAGGTTGCATACAGCTTATTTCAAAGTATCTTAAACATTTTGCATGAGTTGCAATGTCACTTAGGCTCACTACGGCTACATAAAGAAAGTAGAAAAGCAAATGGAACCAGTTATTAAATAGTTATTTTATAAGCAATCAGATTGAAAGATTAAAATATCATGGCGAAGAAAGTGATGTTATTTATATTATCATCATCTTTATTTTAAGGAATATAAATTCGAATAATTATATTTAGTTTGAAAATAAATTGTATTTCAAATAAACTATTCTCATAAAAAATGTATAAACATAGCTTGTCAGTTTAACTCTTTTTATTATCTTTTTGAAATAGGTATTTCTACTCTGTTTATTCACCGGATTGTTTATGGGTTCGTGACTTTCCAAGTTACAGGGTAGCAAATAAAACTAGAGCCTGTAACAGGCAAAGCATAAATTTATATTATGTACCAAATACTGAAGTACCTAATTTAGGTTTAGATATCAACATAATTAATAAGTGTAATAATATTATGAGAAATCTTTAATTAAATACTTTAAATTATTTTATAATAAATGTAAAAAGTATTTATATAAATTTGGAAATTAAGATTCAAACAAAATTATTTCATATAAAGTCATTATTTATAAAATTCATTCTAGTAAAAATAATAGCAGTAATTATAGGAGCATTTCATATCTTAACTAGATAGTTTAATACAAACATATCACTTGATAGGGTGAGCATACCCATAATTAATTTTGCGTTTTTGTTATACTTAAGTGAATTACGGTGACGTCATGCAGTTTAATGATTTTTGGGAGGCACAGCTGGAAGACAAAGTAATTTTATTATTAGTGATTGGTTAATAATAATATGCATATTATATAGGATACTTTTTACTTTCCACGTTGTTAAATTTCCTCTGCTGTTTTAATTGACGAACTGGTTTGCAGTGCAAACAACTATTTTGAACACGAACTTATTTAATCAAAGGTTTATACATGGATTTGGGATTGTTAAAATAGTAATGGAAGACATTTCAAGGAGGCCCATGACCTCTCATGACCTAGGGAAACAAGGTGATTAGTAGCACTAGGGTAAAGTTTGTTTGTTTGACACATTTTGCGCAAAGCTACACGAGGGTTATCTGCGCTAGCCTTCCCTGATTCAGCAGTGTAAGACTAGAGGGAAAGCAGCTAGTCATCACTATTTTCTAAGACGTAATTATCCTTTTTTAAAAAATAAGATATCGAGTTATTTTACGTGTTTTTACACCCAAAATAATATTAAACGTGCACTGGCAATTGAATTCTACAATTCTCTCATTAACCTTTTAGAAATTTAGAGCTCATTGTAGGAGTCTCCCGATAGCACAACAGTAAGTTTACGGGTTTGCAACGCTAAAATCAGGGGCTCGATTCTCTTCGGTGTACCCAGAAGATAGCCCAGTGTGGTTTTGCTATATGAAAACACTCATTGTAGTTGTGTAGAAAGTTTCTGCTACGACAAATAGTTTTAATATCTTCTAGTTCATAAAATACAAAATAAACTAAATGTTAGTGTTACGTTTCCTCAGTAAAACAATATTTTTGTGTGTTATATCCTTAACTTATTTTCCCTAGTTTAACGAGGAACGTTCCTTATCCACCTGTTTTGTCATGCGATCTTACTTATATGTTTAGGAAATGTAAAAACGACCCAAAGAAACTAAAATGATTAACCAAAACACACATACACACACAAAAAACTGAGTCAATGAAAGTTGTGACGGCAGCGTTTCGTATCACCAAAGTTATTGATGTGTAAATGATCAGTATAATTTTAACACCAGTGATTTCAGTTTCTTAAACCTAAAGAAACGAGCGTTAGAAAATGACCAGCATTAACCTGAAGAATCACTCTTAGTTTCAATGGACAAACTGTTATGTATATTTTTGAAGTTGGCTTGCTCAGAATCTGTAAAATGAACGTGAATATTTATACTTACGGGAAAAGTCACGCAATTTAATCGTATATTATTAACAATACATTTTGACAAATGAGTAGGAATTTGAAATTTACCAGATTTTTACTTAATCTAACTTTCTATAACTCTTGCATCATAATGGACGAATTCAAAACTTTCTTTTCTCAGAGAGTCCGACATTTGTCGTTTTTCATACGAGTGAAATCTAGTTTATAGTTTTGTTATTAAGTCTTAACTGTTTCATACCAACAGGAGCTAGTTTTCACATCAAATACTTCGAATCAAAGTTACTTCTTCTTGTAAAGTAATTGAAACTTTGACGTTTGATCTCTTATATTTCATCGTTATCTCTCTCACACAAATCTCCTCCACCTTTTAAAACTGTCAGGGTTTATCCCACGAGCGTGCCATGTTCATGACACGTTGTCTAGCGTCACAACCCCAGAAAAACTACAAAGGGGATCATAATTTCCAGTGTGAGTTCAGTGACTCTCCTTGCAGGTTTAACTAACTAATGCAATTCTTGGTCGTAACTTCAAGTGCTCCCTGGTTTATCGACGATTAAGATTTTTTTAACTTCATTTATAAGCTCTCTTTTTAACATTTTAACATCAGACCGTTTACAATGAATCTCGGGTCTTCAATTTTTACACTAGGGGTAGAAAACACGACGTATCAAATTATTTAAAACTTTTCGCAATGTTGAATTAGTAGCAACGATTTTGAGACACATAATCGCATTTAAAATATTAATCCGTTTTATGTGTTTGTGAAATCCAAAATAGTGGTAAAGCGACCGTAGATCATTAGATAGATAGATATTATGTGCATAAATGTGTTTCATTTTCATTTTTAGCCCGGTGAGCTAACGTTTTACGGTGAACTTGAACCGACGTGCTTATTGGTAAACACAGTAAACTCCCAAGATATTTTTTTTGTGTTTTAAATGTTTGCTGTAAGGGAAGAAGTTTAGTCGTTATTGGTCTAGTCTGATGTTGAAAGATCTTAATGCGAGAGAATTCAAACAAGAAAACTCATCTGTTTGTCGGCCTACATACCCTGTAGGCACCGTTGTGATGGTATCTTTATCGGAAATCGGTGACCCTTGACAGAAGTGGTTCTACCAACTGAATATTGTAGCCTTAGGGATCTGTTCCAACAGATGCATAGAAGAATAGTTTTGTTAGTCAGATTCATAATGGTGCAACTAGCTGGGTGGTTACACAATTCCTTCACACACCTGCATGGAATATGGTTAATAAAGTAAAACCAATTTGTAATAGTGCCAGTGTTTGATTTGGTTAGAAGTGCGAGTGTGGCTCTTACTAACGACCTTTTTTATTTTCCACAGCCTTGAACTGGGGACCTTGAAAGGCCGCCTACCGTATAGTGTACAATGTGAACCCCGCGACTGGGGTGGTCTGTTCCTTTCTGATAAAACAAAATGATATGTTTGTGTATATATATGTGTGTGTGTGTAATGTTAAAGTAACATATGTTGTGGTTAACATCGTCTTATCTACCATAAATATTATGATATATTCTATGGAAACAAAGTTTCAAGTATATAGCTTATATTTATTATATTAGCAGTGTCAAGGTACCTGGCTAGTGTCGTTAGTTCATGTGTAGTGTGTGTAACCCTTGGCCTTTAGTTAACTCTAGGATTAATGAGTTTCCAAGGAAATACGAACGAACAAGGGCCCACCCGTGAAGTCCTGTTAGTGGGCTAGGCAGAACGGTTACCTCTAATTATGCACAACCGCAATATCACTTTTTAATAAGCAGGATGTAAAATTGTAAGTCAGCCATTTTTTCACCCATCTAAGCAGTCTGAGCCGTGAACTTCAAGGAGACTTTTTAGATAGGAGATTTCCCCTCCTTCCTAACTTGCTGGTGTCTGGTTCGACAGCTTTTCAGACCGTCTTGCAGCTGGTACAGGGGGCCGATAGAGATCGCCTTGAGCAAGGAAGTTGCTCGAGAAAAACGAGCTTCAGTCAAGTCCCTGTTACCCCGTGGTAGCTCGTGTAGTAACAAATACAAGTTTTGGTCCTTTTGATAAACCTAGCCTTCGTATTGTATACCCATTGTTACGCAATCTGTCTTTAAAACGCACTGTAGGTGTGCTGACCTATAGTTTTTATCTCGTAGCTGGTGCTTTTGTGATTTATATTACCAGACTGCCAAGATTTAATTACCCGGTTCATGATTCTACTATCTAGGTGGTAAAATGGGAAAAAGGTGTCTGGAGGCAATTTTCTAAGCAGTGAATGTTCAGAGCTGTCATTGTTATATCTCAATTGAAAGAAAGAAATCACTCTGTAGCAGGGAGAGATACCTAAGTGTTTTCAAACAGCCTGAATAGCTATTTCACTGATAACTTAATAATATATTACGTAAATAGATTGTGTGTATGAAGTTTTAAAGCTTTAACTATCATCACACCTAAATTTCAATGATCAAGTAATATATCAAATCTACAGGTGTACGCGAGTACATTTTTGTTTATCAACTAATGCAACATTCACTTTCAAGGCTAAGGTTTCATTAAACATTTTTTTTTATAGTTTCAAATCTTTATTCCAACTAATTCCAGTATTAAATAACAGCGATAAAAGAATTACGACGAACGGGACCGCTTTACTTGCGATTGTTAGGAAAGAATGATTACTGAACGTAATTTTCCGTGTTAACAGCTAAGTGCACGTTTGGCATCTTGCTGTTTTCCGACAAAACAAGACTTTTGGGCATCTTATTGTTTGATAATGATAAATTAATTTTTAAGAGAATGAAGAAGTTTTAAAGTTAATTAGATTTCATGACTAAAGATGGGATTGCATATGAATTACTTCGAACATTTTATATAAGAATTACTTGGCATTAATCGATCACAGCTTTATATAAATTTCACAGTTCAAGAATTATAATATGGTATAGAGCGCACTGCCCAAGAAGCTTTTTACTTAATAAATAACTGTCAAAAAACTACAACTTATCACAGTGCGTTCTGACCAAAAATTACAGCCTAGTACGCTATGCCCTAATAAAGAGCATCAGATCTTAGCATTTCGTACTCTGAAAAATTACAACCTAACATGACGGGCCCTGATAAAAAAAAATTTACAATTAGCATGTCGTTTCTTGATCAAAAATTACAATTTAGCTTGTCGTGTCCTAATCAGAAATTAAATTTAAATCTTGTTTTAGTCAGAAATTACAATATAGCATACTGTGTACCGACCAAAAGTGAAACCTGGAGTCACACTTACTAACCAATAGTTACCTCCGACGTCCCATGTCATATGTGGTTGCTCACAAAACGTAAATAAAAACAACATTAAAAAAGAAATAGTAGAATACAAGCTATCAACAGGAAAGATAGCAAAACTGTTTTTGAAGTTCGCGTTCTATTCCCCAGTATGATGTTTGGATCTAAATACCAAGATGTTAAGGTATTACAACACTAAACCTTACCAATATTTTACGTTTATTTCTTGTCTTTCAGTTTTCCATGCTGCTATTTGAGTCTTCGATGGTTGTAAAGAGATCCACATAGATGCAGATCTCATATAGGGAAGGTGTGACAACTATATTAATCTATCTATATAAACTATGAAATGTCCAAATAAATAACTCAAACTATTTCCTCAAAAATAATCGAATCACTTTCCCACCAAATATTGTCGCTCTTTCAGCTATGAAGGCATTATTACGTGACGGTCAATCCTACTGTTCGTTAGTAAAAAGTAGCCCAAAAGTTGGCGGTAAATGGTTATGACTAACTAATTTTCTTCTAGTCTTACACTGCTATCTGCTATAGCCATCCCTAATTTAGCTGTGTAAGACTAGAGGGAAGACAGCTAGACATCACCACCAACCGCCAACTCTTGGGCTACTCTTTTACCAACGAATAGTGGGATTGACCGTTACATTATAATGCACCTACGGCTGAAAGGGCGAGCATGTTTGACGCGACTGGGATACGAACCCGCGACCCTCAAATTACGAGTCGCACGCCTTGACACGCTAGGCATGCCGAGCCTAAATTCAACACAAACTTGTTTATTTAACTAAACAATGTACAATAATATTTGATACGAATTTGACTTTTGACTTTTTTTCATCTTTGTAGCTATATAAGTCCCAATTTATGTTTATCGCACATTTTTATTATTTTCTTGATATCGATTAAATAAAAAAAATAAATTTCCGTAGTAACAACTCGTTTAATTAGTTCGTGAGAAGAGTTAATTTTCGCTTAGATGTCAAACTCATTTTAACCTACATTCTACTTGTCATCCTCACTTCAGAGGCTTACACAAGACAGTTGTTGTTTTTCATGCTGTTATACTTGTAGCATGTTAAGTCCAAAACGAGCGATAAGAAGCTTTTCAGCTCTACACATATATTTGCATGTCTTTTCCGCTACGTGTCTAGCAGATTATTTGCTGTTAGGATTCGCTCACGTTTTCCCTTACGTTTATTGAGAAAAGCAAGAAAAAAATTCCGGCAGAAAAAACTTGACAAACGAGTCAGCGCCGCCACTGAAACGTCAAAGGTCATTCTGTCTCAAGGACAAAAAGGTACTGAAGTGTTAAGTGTACTTACAACTATACACGAACCTCCTGAAAGTCGAAAACTTTTCCTGGGTTGGACAGCCAAAATAAAAAAGTCCTTCATCACAAACATATCTATTAACAATGTTTTTTATTTTATAAATATGGCATCTTACCTGCCTTCCTTTTAATACTGGATTCAAGTGCTGGGCTTTTTCGCTTAATCAGAAGAAGGTTTATAACAACATAGAAATATATTTGTTAGAGTTTCCAAAGTTAACTACTTGCTATCCTTGCTGTAAATAAAACTATATAGTACATAAAACCGAACGCATTTTAAACGAAATTCAAATGAAAATGATAACCATGTCTTAAGAATTTGTTTTACTAACGAATATTTGTTATTGTAATCGACAAAAAAACGGAAACTAATTATGTCATAAATTAGATTCACAATTGTCATGAGCTGTTTATACTTGTTTGTTTGTTTTGGAATTTCGCACAAAGCTACTCGAGAGCTATCTGTGCTAGCCGTCCCTAAATGAGCAGTGTAAGACTAGAGGGAAGGCAGCTAGTCATCATCACCCACCGCCAACTCTTGAGCGAATAGTGGGATTGACCATCACATTATAACACCCCCACGGCTGGGAGGGCAAGCTGTTTATACGTAGAGTAGAACAATAATTTCTAGTGATGACTCCATATTGAAACTGGTAAATATAAAAATACGATAAAAACAGGCCTCACTACAACAATGAAAATAGCGGAAAAAACAAATTGAATAAAGATATTCACACAAAAATAGCAAGAAACATAGTTAATTGAATATATTATTACCTATTATTTTATCCACTGGTGTTTCTGGTGTTAATAAAAGCAACCTTCTTGAAATATACCCTTGTATGTGTATATAGGTTTAAGAAGCAGGGGGAGTGTTCCCAACTTTTTAAAAAGTTGGTCTTGCGAAGAGCCGAAGAATACATAAAAATGTAATCCAGAACTCAAAATCTTCCAATGTCCTGATCAGGTAATTTTAGACTCTAGCTGTAATAAATGTTCCAATACCTATGTAGTATAGCTACATATTTTTTTGAATGTGTTATATTAATTTATTTCAGCTGTTGATTAATGAAAATAAGGTATGTGCAAGCTCTAGCCACCTGATGTGTGTTGTGTCTTGAGCTCCATAATCTTATTGTGTTTAAATCCTACGAACTCTCTTCCTTTTTCTTAAACAATGTTTGAGCAAATAATTTCTAAGAAAAAGCAAACAAAACAAAAATTCGTTATCTTTTGCAATGGGTACTTGAATGCCCTTTTTTGCGACACTTAGAGAACCGCGTGTTTCATGTTATATGGTATATTAAGGCTAATTGTGAATCACGTAAAGCCCTGGTGTTTATTTTACTACCTAGCCTTTCCCCAAATGCCTAACCTGCAGGACATAACGACATCGTAACTTAAGCTGCACAGGAAGACCAAACACAAAGCATAACTTTTAAAGTAAATTCTAATTAACAGGCACCTAGTCATCACCACCGACCGCCAACTCTTGGACTACTCTTTTACCAACATAACATTATAACGCCTCTGTGGCTGAAAGGACGAGCATGTTTGGCGTGAGCGGGATTCGAACCCACGACTTTTAGCTTACGAGCCGAACGCCTTAACCCACCTGGCTATGCCGGGCCTTTCGATCTGACATCGTGTGAAGATATCTCTATTGGTGATGTGTTTGGATATTCAGGAAGGTTTTCGTTATATCTCATGCATGATTAATAGATAAGTTTGAAATGTTGGGTGTTGATGATTAACCATAAGAGTCAAAATTGATTCAGTTGTACAAATTAAATAATTGAGAGCATGATATCAGTTGATTTTAATTTGTTTTTTCTTATCGTGTAGAAGCTGAAACGTCCTCCTTATCTTCACTCAACAAACAATTACAACCCGTTAAGGTTCTCAATCTACTCCGCCTGATGTTCCATTAAGACTTACAAGTATTTAAGATTTGGAATGTTTCGTTAAAGAAATTTTAAGTCTGGCATGGTCAGGAGGTTATGACACTGGACTCGTAATCTGAGAGTCGCGGGTTCAAATTCCGGTCACAATAAACATGCTCGCCATTTCAGCCGTTGGGGCGTTATAATGTGATGGTGTGTGTGTGTGTTATAGCAAAACCACATTGAGCTATCTACTGAGTTCACCGAGGGTAATCGAACCCCTGACTTTAGCATTGTAAATCCGTTGGCTTACCGCTGTACTAGCCGGGGAATAATGTGACGGTCAATCCCACTATTCAGTGGTAAAAGAGTAGCTCAAGCGTTGGCGGTGGGTGGTGATGACTAGCTGCCTTCCCTCTAGTCTTACACTACTAAATTAGGGACGGCTAGCGCAAATAGCCCTCGTGTAGCTTTGCGTGAAAGAAAGAGTAAACAAAATCAAGGATATTTCATATATGAGGTGGAACGTGAAAAGCAATCTGTATTTGGAGTGGTATATTCGTGTTCCTTATGCGCCCAAAATTAATCCAATGATAAAGAGTGCAGAGGACAGCTTCTAGAAATTTTGTGTATGAGTTATTAAGATAAATTTCAACGTTATCTTGTTTTTCTGGAACGCCAGATAATTCCAGGTCATTTAATTTATTCATCCCTAAGTTATTAGCTTAGATAACTATCCATCAATGTTCTTCTATTCCTCTTAAGTTTCCGTTTCCGTTTAGGAAATTGTTTCACAGTATTATACCTTTAGACAAAAGAACGAAATACATTAGCTATAAAAATCTTAGCTCACGATATTCTAACTATAGAAAACAACATTAGCCATCAAAACATTAGCTCATAATATTCTAACTTAAAAAAAACAATATTACCTATTAAGAGCTATTACTTTTTGTTCCTTATTTATAGTTAGAATATTATGAACCAACTTTTTAAAGGTTTAACTCTGACAATAAAAGTTGAAGCATTTTCGAAATGTATTTTTAAGAGGTTTGTTGTGAAATGCTGTTATTCACCCATTTGAGGTCTTTTCGTGGCACAGCGGCACGTCTGCGGACTTACACCGCTAAAAACCGGATGGCGATACCCGTGGTGGTTAATTAGAAAACCAACCAATCGACCCAGCTGTAATAATTATTATTTTGTTCTAATGAAGTGTATGTGTGTTTTCTTAAAGCAAAGCCACATTGGGCTATCTGCCGAATCCACCAAGGGAAATCGAAGCCCTGAATTTAGCGTTGTAGACAGAAGGTAAACAATTGTAATACCATATTGACTTTAGTATTAAAAGTACAAATTGCTTACATATTATCCATAAAAAAATTTCATATAGCATTATATTAGCATGAGGGGATCCTATGATTATTACTGATATTTGTGATAGTGAAACACCCTATTAAATATTTGTAATTAATGTACTTACTGTAATTTAAGATCATATTATTTCTTTCCAACTTTAAAACTACTGTTGAGTTTGTTAATACGATGACCCAATTAGAGCTTTAAAAGTATCGCAATTCAGTTTTTCTATCGTCCCTTAGACATTAGCTGGTGATTTTGTGACATAGACCCTTTACCTACATCAGTTTTTGTGATGAGAAGATAAAAACAACCAATTTTTTTCATCTTTCCTTTGTTTCAGTCTGATAGAAAGGTACCAATGTGCTCCAGAAAATTCGTGTCTCTTAGTGAAATTGAGACATTTGTAGGTGCTTGAAAGCAAACAGTTGTATTATTCGTGGATTTAGCTATAAAACCATTCAGTTTTTAAATGCAAAGCGGGTATTCCATTGGTGTAGTTAATGATTTGTTAGGTTTGCTTATAGGGAAAATGGCAGATGGAGTTTGTCCTCACCTGCCCCTATGGCCGTTATAATGAGGTTTCGGATGTCTTCATCAACTGGAAGGCATAATATATAATTACCACAGCTAGCAGCTATAAAGTGTGTGAAGGGCAGCTAGAGCCCTACCACCTTTCATTCTAACACACATATACATTGGCGCTGTTTATGCCCCAGCGACACGTGGGCATGCGTGTTGCAGTGAGCTATTTCACGATTAAACTACTTTAGCACCAGGTGGTGAGTGCTTTTAAAGATTCGCCGTGAAATGGTACATCCAGTTTGCTACATTTCACAAAAGGTTTTCCGATCCTCGTATAACGGTCATTTGTCACCATGACGACTTAATAAGAAGACCAGTGCTCCGCCATGCCTTCAAGTTGCAGAAGGAAGATCCCGTGAATGTCTCTTCCACTAACTTTTACATGTCTCTTTGTTATGGGATTTATGCTGGCGACGATGTCTTACAACTAGTTAGGGTATCCTCATTTTATTTACCCACTTATGTTAATAGAAGTGTTATCGGTGGATTTTCTTTACTCGGTGTTTTACAGTACGTTACACTAAGAGTACATCTGTTCTTTATTGTATACTTTTTCTTTAAAGCAAAAATCCTTCCAGAAGTGTTTCAAATCATTATTAGTAGAATCTATTAGAAGAGCACAATGAAAAAAACCTCATTGAAGAAAGAATCTGTATATAAATATATATACTTTTCGTTGAAATAGTTTTTATCTTCAATGAGGTTTTTTCATTGTGCTCTTCTAATAAATACTACTAATAATGATTTAAAACACTACTGAAAGGATTTTTGCTTTAAAGAAAAGTATACAATAAACTATACGAAGTACAAACAACTAACAATTTTTGTATTTTATGACAAAACTAATAACATCATTTACTGCCGTCTCATATTTGAACTACTGAATATAAGGAAGATAGCACAAGAGATTGATTATTATTGTTATAACGCACCCACAGCTTGAAACGTACAGAATATTTTTGAGGGATAGCACGGATTCGAACTCTGTTCACCAGCTTTCAAATCCGGAACTTTATGAAAAAAGCTAACCCGCGACAATATCAGTATTAAACATGCAACGTTTTAACTTCAAGACATAAATTGTTAAGTTTAAAGAGAATATATTCGCAATGATTATATCGTTGTCATGCGATATCCTTAATTAGTATATTGTTGTAATTTAATGTACATAACAATAACAATTCCACGTACTGAAACGTTGATATTAAATACAACTAAATGTAATGCGTTTGCACTTTTTTTTATCTTTGTTCACATCATAATCTGAGGCAATCATTTTGTATTTGAAAAATGCCTTTGAAATAGACCTAAGCACATGATAAAGTGCTGTCCATCAAAAGCCAGCTGCGTTAATACTTTGAAGTGGAAAGAGGAAAAATTACACAAAGGTTTTCTATTTGGTATGTTAGGTTCTGGTTGTAAAATGTTTGTTTCATTATTCGCTCGGTCTGAACGTGATCTTATGTTCAGCGTGCCGGACGAGGTATCACAATGTCCTAAGCTCGAGCTGCGATATACCGTAAACGTGCATCATATATTTTGACTGAGATAATGGTTTCCTCGCTGGTACAGCGGTAAGTCCATGGATTTACAACGCTCAAATCAGGCGTTCGATTCCACTCGGTAGACTCAGCAGATAGCCCGAGGTAGCTTTGCTATACCAAATCACACACACACTAAGAGAATATTGTTACTGTCATATTCAGTTACGCAATTTGTAATAGTTGCATAAATAACTTTATGTAGTTTTTAACGTGGTTTTTTAACATGTATTGCGTGAAGATAAAGTATTCATAATCGAACTGGAAAATAGTTCATATTCTTGTTCCACTGGTTTAGCAAGTCGCCAATGTTCAACACATTGGAAAAACGTTTATTACCTGAATGAAGATATAACTTAGTAATTTGTAGCAATGTTGATCCAAGTACATATATTTGTTATACTTTGAAACACTTTACGAACCAATAACTCCCAAAAACTTCAGAAAAGGTGCAGTATTTAACGTGTTACGCCAAACAATGAAAAATAACAAATTAAGTTGACAAACTGTAAAAAGGCCACAATAACAAAGTAAAAAGCGCAGATAGCTCTCGTGTAGCTTTGCGCAAAATCCAAAAGCAAACTAAACAAACAAACAAATACAAAGTAAAAATATCTAAGCTAAGATAATTACTGTATCTGAGAGATACTGAACAACTTTAGATGAGTATCAACAATATATTTTTAAATGTTCACTTGTTTAGAACATATATTAGTTAAACATTAATTATTTCATATTAGATACTTTATATAAAGTTAATATTACTGCCTGTTGTATGTCTATGTAGCTACTTCGCAAGGTGTGGTTGGATCTTCACCAAAATTATCACGGAAATTCATTGGATACTTGTAAAGAAGCGTACAATGTTTCAGTTTTTTATTAACGTTTTCTTGTGTTTTTTATCACTACCTGACTTCCTGTGGATCAATATTCATCAGATTTGGTGTAAAGGTCGATTGTATCTCTTGGGAGATACATGCCAAGTTGTAGTTTTACAATTTATTTTTACAATGGCCGAGCGCATAAGGCCTGTGACTTGTAATCCGAGGGTCGCGGGTTCGCGCCCGCGTCGCGCTAAACATGCTCGCCCTCCCAGCCGTGGGGGTGTATAATGTGACGGTCAATCCCACTATTCGTTGGTAAAAGAGTAGCCCAAGAGTTGGCGGTGGGTGGTGATGACTAGCTGTCTTCCCTCTAGTCTTACACTGCTAAATTAGGGACGGCTAGCACAGATAGCCCTCGAGTAGCTTTGTGCGAAATTCCAAAACAAACAAACAATCAATCATTATGGGTGTTTTTGTGTTTTCTACGATTACATATAAGAGAAGCAACGTTTTATATCATAAGATAAAGCTTCTCCTTAATCGTGAATTTACGTAACTTTTCTCCAGGGGATGGATACTCTTGCTAGCATGGAATAAAACTAGAAATTAATTAACTATTAGTTTTACCTACACCTCTGTGACAAAGGAGTTAAGATCTATTAATTGGTTTTTCAGATATTTTTGTTCATTAAAAGTGAAAAACGTTTCAAATAAAGCAGCATTTTAGTACGAGACGTACTGATACGGGTTTGATAATCCTCTGTTTAGTACGAGGCGTACTGATACGGGTTTGAGAATCCTGTTCCTAGATCTATTTTATTGCTACTGTGGTGAGACGGTAAATTTGATGGTATTTGAACATTTACGTAGAAAGAGCTGACGAGAGATTCGAGTGTTTTTACGTTTAAATGTGATAGCTGAAAAAGTTTAACATTGAAATGTGTACATATGAAATCGTAACACATTCTAATAACAAGTGTGGTAAAAACACACGTAAACTTCCCATTGATAACTAGAAAAAGTCTTATGAAAAGTTATTAATACAAGTAACAAATTGACGGAAATATCAAATCCGTTATAAATGTAATTCAGTTGCTAATAAACGTGTGCTATTTGTTTCATGGTAAATGTTTGTCAATAATAAGATATATAAAAGATCCTATTTATTTCCTTGGCTGCCAATGCTGTCAAATGGTGATAACAGATCACAGATCTTGTAGTCTCGTCATGCAACAACGATAGTTTTAGCTTTTTGTTATTGAAAATAGAATGATACTTGTTCCAATTTCTTAGTAGCTAAAAAACTTGTTTGAAACCGTATACTTGCTTATTGCTAATTTCAGTAATCTGTCTCTTTATTGGAAATAATAACGATTGTCAAGGACTTCTGATCCAAACCTAGCTAACTGTATAGATCAGAACTCAAACGTAACCTGTAAATTAATGAAGCTAATTTGACGAAACGAACTCACGGGAAGTACACAGTTCTCATAAATCAATATACCAGAAAACTAAACGATATATAAGGTTATAATTCAATTATATCTTACTATTGTCAGCCAGCTCAAAATCACGAGCCATAAATACATATACAAGTTTTCAGCACAAAATAACATTCGTAAATTAAAATTGAATATGTATATTAACAATATTAAATGATATAACTGATAATACTAAAGCAATTAACTTTAAAGGATAATAGATTATATCGTTACCACCTGATTAATATTATGAATTTTAAGTTTTAAACGTGTTAGTTGTTTGAAAAAAACACACACGAAAAAGCTGCCAAGTTTGCTTCAACTTAGGATTATGTTGCCGAGAAAACACTCGTACGGCACTTTGCATGACAACGTGTTACACAAAACACACATACAAACCCGTATGAAACAAACAACGAGAAAATTTCAAAATAAGTATATTTTAATGTTATGAAACGTGTTATCAGCATTTTCTTTACAATAAAATTGAAACAAACACATCATTTGTGTTCACTATATATTGCTCCTCAGTGGCACAGCGATGCACTTGAGGCTAACACCACTAGAATCTAGGTTTCGATCTCCTTGGTGGGCAGAACACAGATAGCCCTTTGTGTAGGTTTGTGCTTGATTTCAAAACAAATCAATAAAACAAACTACTGCTTATTCCAAATTTTAATTTGCGTTTTTTTTTGTTATCCAATTTGTAAAAAGTGAACCACCAAAAATAACTAAACGACTGGATTAAGTGTTCGGCCGTTTTGAAATCACGTGACCGTTTATTTCACTGGGAGAGGATACCTCAGAAGTGCTAACGTTAAACGTAATTACAATAAAACGTATTTTTACAGACTCGCTTTCATTAAACACTGCTTTATATTCACAGAATATTACAGAAGGCACCCTTACACACTATGTTATGTTCACAAGACACTGCCGAAAACCCAGAAACTACAGAAATCGCTCACTATATTCACAGAAAACTACCGAAACCATACAATATGTAACCTCAAAAGAAACCATAGAAGTCTCACACTACGTTTATTCACAAGAAACTACAGAAGTCATACAATAATTAAATTCACAGGAAATTACAGAAGTCCTACACTACGTTATACGCATACGACACTATAGAAGTCACACACTGCATTATATTCACTAGATACTGCAAAACTAACACACTAGGCCACATTCACAGAAAATTATACTTATCCACATCTGCTAGTTTTTGTGTTTTCAAGCACTTAATGATGTCATATCAAGTTAATATGACTCAATGAATATCCTGTTAATTTTGGTGTCATAAATAATAAAAATTAAACAAATTGAAAATTCGTAGATTTAGTGATGCCTATTGTTAAAAGATAGTTTACACCCGAATATAAGGACTTTTTTCCTCCCACCACAAAAGCTAAACATTTGATGAGAAACATAATCCGTTGTACTTGAACACAAATTTGTTCGGTGATTGTTTTAACTTCGTGAATAGATTGGATTGAAAGACCTTAGTTTCGTTTATGTTTTTTTATTTGTATTATATTTTTCTTGTATTTTAATCAACTTGATTGGTTAGCTATTTTGTTTTATCTGTAACGCTATATAAATAAAGTTTAAACGGGAGAATTTAGTTGTAACCGCCTACTAAAATATGATAAGAAATCTAAGTTACATTTGAGGGAATTATAGCTTGTCGAGGCCCGACATGGCCAGATGGGTTCAACTCGTAATCTGAGGGTCGCGGGGTTCGAATCCCGGTCGCACCAAACATGATTGCCCTTTCAGCCGTGGAGGCGTTGTAATGTGACGGTTAATTCCACTATTCGTTGGTAAAAGATTAGCCCAAAAGTTAGAATTGGGTAATGATGACTAGCTGCCTTCTCTCTAGTCTTACACTGCTAAATTAGGGACGGCTAACAAAGATAGCCCTCGAGTAGCTTTGTGCGAAATTCAAAAACAAATACAATAACTTGTCTGCAAAGACCAAACGTCAGGAACTTGCAAGCCTATTCCTTCCCTTATTTTTTCATTTGTAATTATAACATTGTGGTGAAACATGATTAACATTGCATTAAAATACGTGAAATACTTCAATCAAAATTAATTTCGATACATGTTGCTTCATTTCGATACATTGTTAATATAATTATGCCCCGTAGTGAAACTAGTTTTACTACATGCTTGCATCTTGAGATATGGCGCCATCTCACATATAAAAAACGAACGACACATCTTAGAATATTTATATAAGAATATATTTAAATGCAGAGCCTTAACTATCATTAAGCAGGAAGTTATTATATATAAATGTATTGTATTAGTTAGCTGTGGGTAAAAAAGTAGATAGTGTCAGCAATAGGCAATAAATAATTAAATATATAAGTATGAAAGGTGCCAATTAACACAGGAGGTAGTACAGGTAAATTCATGGTTTAAGTTAATATCAGAAATATACTGAAAATATTTTCATTACTACAAATATCGATAAATAAGAAAACTAGTGTCTCTCATATGGAATAAGCAAGTGTTCTTCAAGGTTTTTATTGTAAATTATCTTAGAAACAGGACTGTATATGAACGATGCGTTTGTTTATCGGCCATATTTTCAAAATATAAGTGCCTTCAACATATCAAGATATTGATTTATAACACCAGTTTATCATGGAATGTAAAAAGTATTATAAGTTCTATATTATATATCTAGCACTAATAGCAGCACAATATTAATTTATTTTATTTACATCATAAGGACATTAACTGATATCATGGATAAAATATGATCTGATTCGAGTAAACGTAACCGTAGAGTATATGGTTACCGTTCAACAATTACGTTAATAATAAACTAAGTCACATTATTGGACCAATATGCAAGTTTTGTTATATGGTACTACTGATGAATTATTCTATTAACTTCCAGACTTATCAGGTTAATTGGTTTACAGTGTAGTCATAACTGAAATACTTAGGGCGTAGAACGTCTTGACATGTGAAGCAAAACACAGTAATATTGTGTGAGTGATGTTACATCACGGTCAGGATCCTAAAGAGTATAAATACCACCTTTCTTCACTAGCTAGCACAACCGATACTGTATATTAACTAAAGCTGTAGCCCAAATGACGTATCTATGAATTCTGATATTAATAATTCATTCACAGCGGTGAAAAACCTTTAGTAATGCACTCTTCTTAGTGGAAACTTGAAGAGGACTTCTAAAGAATATCCTTATAGTAATATAATATTAAACACATTTCTACTTTAAATGTTGCAGCTAAAGCATTGTATACCATAAGAATTACTGACGTTAAACTTCTATTTTAATAAGGTCACAAGAGAAATAACCACGTGGTAAGTTAGGAGCTTATTATATGGACAAAGGTTTTAAAGACTAGATTGTATCTGACATTACAATACATTTTTTTTAATTAAATAATAATGGATATGGTGTAACGTTTTCAATTTGTAAAGGGGTGTCTATCAGTAAAATAAACCCCTTGAACTCAGCGAAACAGATTGGGTGAGACGAGACATTTATATAGAATATTAAAAACATAAGCCAGTAAGTATGGAAAATAATAAGGAATTTCTGTGGTGCATTTAAAACAAGCATTTGTCATTTACGAAGGAATTTTAGTTTAACTAGTTTGAAAATAACTGACATGTTTCGTTACTTAAGCATGCTAATTGAAAAGAGTCATTTGTTTTACAAGTGCAATAAAATATTCTATTTTTTAGGTATATGATCTATGGCTTTACAGCTGCGCCAGAAGGATATAAGCCTAAAATTAGTAATGTATATTATATTATATTCTACTTTCCACACACAAACTATCAAATTTCCTTTCGAAAGGTCTAATCATGGGACAATGGAAAGAGGTGTTTTACGAAAAACTAGAGCATCATGCTGTGACACTAGTAATTTTTCAATATAAACCAATTGGCCTTTTGCGTGTCAGCAGCGCTTAACGTCACAGTGGAAGGGAAAACGCGCGTGTGCGAGTCTATTAATTTATTGTTGTGCTCTACTGTTTGGTGGCTGTAAGGCCTATATGTGACTTGGTCACATGACAGATAGGCATCGCCTTGATTTGACAGCATAGAGAACGGGAAGTACTGAATTTCATGAACTGAATGGAAGTTGGTTATGTGAAAAATAAAATGACAGAAATATGGGAGAAATGAATAATAACATGAAGTGCTGGAAACACACACACATGTGAGATTGACGAAAACTGTTCAACATTTCTCACACATACGTGTTTTTATATCAATATTTTTATATTATTAGTTAAGTACCTACGATTTTTGTTTAAATGTAAATATGCGCGAAACAAATCACGAAGTAAACAGAACTGGTTATTTTGTTAATAATATTCAAAAATTTAGTAAAGTTTCAAATACTTATTTATTTTTATGACTGAATTAACGGTTTTACAGTACATAAACTATCATTCAAAAGAGGGTTTGAACTTCTAGAATATCTCGATTGCAACTCTCTTACCTATTTCGTGTTAAAGCGTGCGACTCGTAATTTGGTGGTTCGTGGTTCGCATCCCCGTTGCGCCAAACATACTCGCCCTTTCAACCGTGGTGGCGTTATAATGTTACGGTCAGTCCCACTATTCGTTAGTAAAAGAGTAGCTCGAGATGGGTGATGATGACTAGCTGCCTTCCCTCTAGTCTTACAGTGCTAAATTAGGGACAGCTAGCACAGATAGCCCTCGAGTGGCTTTGTGCAAAATTCAAAAACAAACAAACTCTTACCTATCCAAAAAAAAATTAATATCGGGTCAAAAAATGTCAGACTAAGAGAAAAGTCCTAACACTTCATCATCAGGGAAGTTCGCGTCTTTCAATATCTAGCAAAGATTTAATTTAGATGTAAGTAATTACACTGACATTGAGAATTAAAAGCATAACACATTGTTCACTCGAGAAATATAAATCAATATGTGTAAGCAGAAAAATATTAAAATGTTAAAACTCATTTTATGACAGAAGGAATTATTTCCGGTTATCATTTTGTGCAAAACAAAGATGTTCATTTCGTTTTTCATATTCTACATGAACAATCGACCGAAATGGAATGAAAATATAAGCTGTGCAGCTTTGTGTTAGGAGAATGGAAATTTGTGCCCTCGAGTTCAACTTGATGTTTTTGTAGAGATTATTTTTAAATAAGTATAATAAATAGAGTTTGGAGATGCTAGGTACAAGGTGTTTAAAGAGCACATGTTACGGTTATCTAGTTATGTTAAAGAGAGTTTTGATACTACACAAGGTATTTCAAAGCCACATGTTACAGTATACCAGAGCGCATTCGTTTCTATTAAAAAATAAAGTCTGTATATGGAAAAAGGCACTTCAAAACCACATTTCGCAGCATATAGAGTTATATTAAAAAGAAATTTGGATGTAGTACAAGGCATTTCAAAACCACATGCTACAGTATATCCAAGTGTACACAGGTATATTGAAGAAGGTTTTAATATGGTACAAAGCATTTAGAAACCACATTTTACAAGATACCAAGTTATATAATAAGAGAAAGTTTGGATGTGAAATAAGGTATTTCAAAGCCACATGTTACAGTATACCAGAGCGCATTCGTTTCTATTAAAAAATAAAGTCTGTATATGGAAAAAGGCACTTCAAAACCACATTTCGCAGCATATAGAGTTATATTAGAAAGAAATTTGGATGTAGTACAAGGCATTTCAAAACCACATGCTACAGTATATCCAAGTGTACACAGGTATATTGAAGAAGGTTTTAATATGGTACAAAGCATTTAGAAACCACATTTTACAAGATACCAAGTTATATAATAAGAGAAAGTTTGGATGTGAAATAAGGAATTTTAAAAGCACATGTTATGGTATGCATGAGCGTACCCAGTTTTATATTTCTGTTTCTCTATAGCTGACTGTTTGTTTCCTGCTATGAAACTAATAAGCTATGGGGGACGTGACTTAACAAAGTGAGTTTGCGAATGTAAAAACATTAAGCATAACCAGACATTCTATATGCCTTATAAAAATCGAGAATCACACTTCAGCTTTTTAATGAATTAATGTACGTGTGGTTGTACTTTCATCCTCCACGAGGCGCCATTGTGTCTTTCGTGTAACGACCATAGTCACGATGGAAGTTTGTAGTTTTGGCTTGATAAATTGTACATGTCAAATGATAACTTCCCTTCATCATTCAGTATGCAAAGCTCGCCGACTAACGTGTAATGTGAAG
This sequence comes from Carcinoscorpius rotundicauda, assembly GCA_011833715.1. NCBI lineage: Eukaryota > Metazoa > Arthropoda > Merostomata > Xiphosura > Limulidae > Carcinoscorpius > Carcinoscorpius rotundicauda. Next base: position 29,470,847 of record CM022393.1, read on the forward strand.
GCATGTGCTCCAATATGATGAGATTTTTTCATTGGAGTTATATGCGAGTAAGCCTATGCGTTCGATTGGATGCGTGCACGTGCTTATATATTTTAAAGTGTATATTCTGTATGCGTAAATCAACATTTCATACAAAAGTGGCAGCTAGTAATATTTGATTTATAGATATGAATAAACAGATAAACAGACAGATGATGTTTGTAGACTGTGTAAAAAGTATACTAACTTTTTAAAGCTGTATTTTAATTTTGGGCATGTTATTTCAAGTGCTTGTTTCGATTATGTAAAAAAAAATATTTTTGTTGTTTGATTATCTACATAATATATTTCTTTCTTTTTTCAGTCTGTATTTTAGATATGTTCTTTCTCTGTCTTTCATATAGGCACAAGAGGAAAGTCCAGAATTTTCTTCCTTGTAAAAGTGAACACCAACCTCCGTGTGGTATCCCCAGTTCTAATGGAGTGACGTACGATGACGTACTGATTGGTCATCATCCTACTCGGATACCTACTCACCACCATGTTGGACTGAACACCCAAACCCTAACTCCAATTGAAGTAAGCTGGGTTCCTGATGATATGATGTTACTTCTTCTAAGTCCAGTGATGTAATTAATACCCAATTCTTCACTTTATTGAAATCGTGTTTGATGAGCCTTTATAGTATTTGTAAGTTTACTTCAGCAGTTTAATTGAGAGACTATAAACGTGTTTGGTCTATGACCTCTGACATCTAGATAGCACCTTGTACAGACGCAGTTATATTCCTTAATCCATCTGGATCCAGTATATTCTCCTTTGAACCCAGGAGGGTGCTTGGTTAATTATTCCTCATTGGTTATATTTTGTTATTGTCGTTTAATTATTATACCTCTCTTCAACATCACCAGCAGTTAATGGTGTTTTAATTACTAACGTTCAAGTTCTATTTACGAATAAGATTTAATGATTACAATGAATAATATCATCCAGACATACTCACTGTTAGGACCCACGACCTAGCTCATGTTGTCTCATCTGGTGATGGAACAAGTTTTGACACAGATGGTGACAGCATGAAGGCTTTCATAAAACCAGATGTGAATTTATGGCCAATCAGAAATAGCATATCTGACTGAGTAGACCAGTAACAGTAAGTTTCTAACTTTCGATGAAAGAGTTACTTTCCGATTCATTCCATACAACTATATAACAAGTCAAAAATTATCCCTCTATGACTATAAAGTAGTCATATTGATACAATAAAGTATCGGTCTTTTGGTTTAGTTATACAATAACTAATGAATGGAGGACAACTAACAGACAAACTAATGACTTACTCGTAAGAATGGTAGATTAAGATTCGTATGCCATTGGAACGCATTAAGAAAATGAAATTATTTAAAATCGAATAAAAAAGTACTGGAATGTGAATAAAGCTTTGGAGTTGGGAAAAAGACGTTATTAAAGACCAAGTCACTTAGCTCTGATGTTTTCGAGGCTGATGATAGCCTCATCAACTTTCACTTTGTGGTCATTTGATTTTCCTTGGTAATTTAATGTCCTCAAGCTACTCTTTGGTTTTAATCTGACATAAAACAAAGTACAGGACGATACTTCAATGTATTGGTATGACTTTAAGCTAAACCGGTTACTGCCTAGAGGGGTAATTTCTGACTTATTATCTAGTTATGTAGAAAACATCAGAGAGTACCTTTGAATGAATATTAAAATCCCACTGAAACTGGATTATCTCAATCAGTAAAGCCGCTTCTGATTGGCCAAAATTTATAATTTGATTGTACAATAATCGTGATGACGTCTCCGCCAATATCGGAACGTGTAGGCTTTGATGTATAGTCCTTTATGGTCCACCACAAATAATCTAATTACTTTAGACAGAAGCAATTTGAAGAATAGATTGGGCCTTTACATAATCACGAATTTATTTTTATTTCTTTACTGAAAATACAAATTTTGATGGAAAAAGTAAAAAACAACAACGAAAACAAATAAATATCGGAACTTGTTTTCTCATCAGAAGACACAATTATTTTAATTTTCTTTTGGGGGTTTTGGTTTATTTGGAATTTTGCGCAAAGCTACACGACGGCTAACTGCGCTAGCTGTCCCTAATTTTGTAGTGTAAGACCAGAGGAAACACAGCTCGTCACCACCACCCACCGCCAACTCTTGGGCTACTCTTTTACCAACGAATAGTGAAATTGATCGTATATTATAACGCCCTCACGGCTGAAAGGATTCACGGGGATTCGAACTCGCGACCCTTGGATTATGTACGAGTCGAGTGTCTTAACAACCTGGCCTTTGGGTGAGTGTGTGCTAAGAGTGACTGCGAATAAGACAACCTTAGAAATTAGAAGTCCAACAAGTTAAGTTTCCCGACATGCTACTTAACCATTTCTCATTATACATTGATCTTGTGTTTGTATTATCTGTATTTTGAACAAGTTTAATAATATGTTTAAGTTTGTAAACAGTGATAAGCCATTCAAACAACTTTCTTCCTCGCTGAAATATGATTTGCCAGACTCTGTTATTAATAGATTATTAAAAATATTGTTACAGTTATACAAACAACCTTTTACTTACTGGAAATGGTGTGCAAGCATCAATCATCAATATGTTTTTTAAAATATTGTTACAGCCATACAAGTACCTTTTCTCATTGTTGAAATATTATTCGCCAGAACATATCATTGATAGATTATAAATAGTAATGTGTGAAACATTAATCTGAGCTACGACTTCTGGTATTATTGTAAACATTGAACTTTGTTTAATATAATGTAACAGCTTAATGTGTATACGTTATTTCCTTCCAATAGCTAGTTATCTATATCTTTCGAAGGTAGAAAACAATGACTCGTCTTACTCACCCTGAGGTCACTTGTTAAACACAAAAATATCATAAACATTTAATACCACACAGTCATGTTGTTTAAGTTAACTTTACACTTATTTCTATCGGACTGCTTGACTTCATCTTTCCAAAATATTGATATACTAGCTGATGGCACCTGATGAAGAAAAAATGTCAAATAATATTATTCTTCGTTATTTCTTATTGTTATTAATTTCTTAATGACTTCATTAGATATTAATTGCATACTCTACCTTGTGAAAGGTAATAATTTATTCATTTAATTAAGTATTTATGTCTTTATATTCAAAACAAAAGAATAAGTAAAGTGAAAACGGCCCATACTTAATAGTGTTTAGTATATATTTTCATTCAACGATAAAATCTTAAAAGAGAACACCACCATACAGTGTCAAGCTACTGCGCAAAACGAAAAAAAAAAAACACTATAAAGGAGCTCACAAATTCTAGGTGAAGGAAATCAAAGGTATGTTAAAAAGATGGAAATGTGCGCTATTTCTTGGCCTCTTTTATTCCTCCTTCTCGAGCAGAAGACTTCCAAATAAAGGAGCCCTTATGCACAGTTTCTTGTTTCTACGTTATATAAACAAATACCTAAAGCAAAATAACACACTTACATGAATAATAAAATTGTATATAAGATTATATGACTACAAAATGATACTTAAAGGATCTTTAGAGTATATGTTAAGTCTAATCACTATTAAGTTATACGAAAATAAAAGAATACTTGGTGGAAATCATTACTCTTAGCTTCAGCGCTCAATTTTATTAAGACAGAATTTAATGAACTAGAGTAGGTCAGCATTAAGTTTACCCATTTGGAATATTAAAATCGACGGCTCGATTTCCCATGATGACCCAAACGAGAAAACCCATTTTGGAACTGGGTGCTGAGACAAACAAACAAGTTAATGGCACTTATAAAAATACTCTTCCCTAAGCGATTGTTGAACTGTTACGAAAGTATTAACATAAAGGGTGTTGTCTCTCACTTCATATGATATTTTAAATTCCCGCGCAGCTGTTTGATAACAGCTGATGCCAGACAAGGACTATTCTTCATCTGGTTTTGTAATAAATACCGATACCTACTAAAGATTGGTTTGTACTTCTTGTACACCAATATACTTAATAGATATTAAGATATTCAAAAATCGTAACCCATAAAATATTTGTGTGAAATGTCAGTCTGCAGATCTAAGGCATCGTAAAATTTAGATAAAATAAAAATAAAAATGTCAAAATACTAAAGTATTGATAAATACACGAGATTTAATTATGTAAATCATCGCGTTCCTTTATTCAGTGAATATTTGAGGATATTATAACATTGTTAATAAAATAAATGTAAAATCAGATTTATGAACGTTAGTAGCTACAGGTGTTTGAATTGTTTTTCAAAGTTATATGAATCATTGGCGAAGATCTTAGACTATAGAATTTTCACAAATGTTTGCAGAAGTTAATTGTAAAAGGGAAGAGTAGTTAAATTACACTTTATTTTATTAATATAAAGATAAAATTAAACAACATTTTCAGTAGTAACTCCAGTTTGAAGTTCTTTACTTTGAAAATAACATCAGATATCAAACGTATTTTATGTCGTAGCTGAAAATGTCATTATCTTTTTCTTGTATTAATGTTCCACCAGATATTTTAACACTTTGGGTATTTTGTACCAAATATTCCTCATGATTTTTTTCAGTAATGAGTTCTAAGCTCTTAAAATAATTTAAAATGTTTGTTAGTATATTTACATTTGCTTTACTAGTAATATTGACAGTTTGTTTGTCTTGTTTGTTATTAGCAGCTTCTGGATGTCAAATATGGCGGCTTCTCACAACCTCAGTTTTCCCATACCAACTTTACCTTCTCAAGTAAACAAATAGGGAGTTTGAAGTCAAACAAAAGCAAAGAACACTTTAATCCTATATATGAAGAGGTTTCTGGAGGCTCCGAAGAAAAGGGTGACGCTCGCAGTGGTGATTCAGACATCGAGGATAGCGAAACGGAAGCTCGAGTAATTGGAAGTGAAGATGAATTTGCAGAAGATGAATTGAGCCTCGCAGAGTTCCCTAAAGAAGCAGTTCACGTGGAGTCAACAACTAGTAGTCTACGGGGCTCCACCGGAGGAGACTTGTGTCCAGATGTGGCTTCTGGGTCCAGCGAAGGCGCACTTACTGACATTTCTGATTCACGAGAGTTACGTGGAATATTTCGTGGAAATAAGAGCGAATCTTTAACTCGTAGAAATGCTGGTCAATCTTCAGAACGTTTTCGAGATAAACGTGCTAACGGAAAGGGTCAATCCAAGGGTCGCCATTATTTAGATAAGAACATGAGAGGTACTGATCAGTCTTATCCTAGTTTACAAAAGCGAGACAACGTACCACACCTTGAAAAATCTGGCATATCATCCAATACTAAAGTTTATTCACATGAACCTGAATACCTACACAATGATCACAGAGAAACGTACTCTGATCACCCGAACGAAAGACGGTCACATAAACGTCATACGGACTCTCCTGCCCCTCTACCTAATCCATTTGGCAAAGACAGTGACCAGCCGTCGGTGATGTATAGTCCAACCTCTAGACCTAAGGCTGGAGGATTACCGGGAGCTGTCCTTTCTGAACTCCACCAGAGAATTAGTGATTCTAATAAGAGACCAGATAGTCAGTCTCGTAAGAGTCCCATGCCTAGTAATCAGCGATCAACTGTCCCTGTCGAATTAGAAACTTTTCGACCAAAAGCGGGGCTTAGATCCATACAAAACCCTCACAAGGACAATATATACGCATCAATAGACGAAGAAGAGCCTTATACCAATGATGGCAATTGCCAACACACTAGTCGGAACCCGGGAGAATCCCGACACAGCTTAAGCAGACGGGGAGTGCCAAAGGGCTGGAATAAAGCCTTAACCAGCCAATACATTCCACCCATTCTCAATACCGAAGAACAAGAACCATATGGTGATATTAGGCCTGTGAACGATTCCAGGACAATAGGAACGTGACTGCTTATATAAGTGTTTGTTCTTTATTGAAATTTTAGTCGAAATATTTTAATCACGCCAGGCAATATGATGAAGCACACAACTGCTGTTTGCAGGAAAACAGCTTGTCCTGGTTTGTGACGTTCAGTTCTGGTCCCTCGTAGCTTCTTCTTATTAGCTAGAAGTTCTAGTTGGTTGAAGATTCTTATGCCATCCTTCATGTTGCGCGAAATAAAGTAAAAAAAATTCTGGTTGTGAAGATAAAATTAAATCGAGTGCTCATCGTAAATATTGTAACTATAAAAAATCTTCTATTCTGTTTTAATGTGTATAAATAATTGGTATAAATGTCAAACTGTAAGAACGTTTTGCTTTTGAGCTGGAATTTAATCCTACTGTAGCTTATGCCTAGGTAACAAGTAAAATATGTTTGGTGTGTATAGTCAATACTGTGATAATGTATGTGTAAGCTGTTTCCCAGATCTTGCAGGTTTTTTCTGCTACTTAGGGCTCTTGGGCAAACCTTTGTAAATAAACGTATGCATTTTTAAGTTTCCAAACAAAGAAGCCAAGAAAAAAACCCAGTTTTTATTTCTCTTGAAAATGTACTCCCATTTTATTACTACTAAATGCTCAAAATCTATAGAATGTCATAGTAGGTAAACAAACTCTCTTTTCTAAATCAATAAAGTATTTCTTCTCTGTATGAATATGAAATTTCGACAGAATCAAAACGTTTATTTTTTCTCAAAACATAAGTATAAAATTATAATTGTTAACAACATTAATATCAACGATTTGTTTAAAAATGAAACAAAAATTATAATTTTGCACATTTTATTTACTATCTCATTTTGGGATTGTAAAAAAATGATTATATATCAAATTAAAATATATATATTGCTGGTATAATCAACCAATTTGGCTGTAAAATACCTTTTAGGCTTTTAACTGTTTGGAGTGCAAGTTGTTTTGCATATATTTGTTTTGTTATTATTAATGGAGAAGTGAAACGAGAAGGTGTGTTGGTGTGGACGATCTCTGCTACTCTAAAATTCTGAGACGTTTACTGATGAGAGAAAGAAAAAGGTAATACTAAACCGATATTAAAAGATGATTATTAAAAATTTAAATCTTCGGATATTTACATCATTAGGTCTGTTACTCGTTAATATTCCAATAAGAGAGACATAAAATGACAATATGATAGCACGTACCGCAGTACAGAAAACTGGTATATCAAAATCGATATTTGAAATACAATTGAAAACTTTAAGTGATAGCCACTAATAATTATTATCTCTTTTACTTTTTCATTGTCATTATTGGTTTTAGGACTTTTTTCAGGTTTTAAACTTTTCGGTTACTCCAAAACATTAAAACGAGGCAGAATCTTGTCATATCTAATTTCAAGTTTTTTTTGTAAAATAACTCTCGAAAGACATTTTGTGTACTTGCAGATACTAACAACAAAAAACAAGAATTACAAACATTTACGCATTCGTTCAGAAGTGATATTAATGATTGAAATAAACGTTAATGTTCTCTTTTTGTTTTTGAAGTAATTAAAAGTAGACAAAAATCATTATTGAAATGTTTATATTTTATCATTCTTGTTTTGTTCCGGAAGAGAAAAAAATGTTATATGTGAGCTTAAAATGCATATAATCACGAGTGGAACACGTGATTTCATTTGAAGTTAATATCAAATATAGAAACATGCTGAGAGAAAACACCATCTGGAGAGGAAGTGTTTATCAGCAGCGCTGTTCCTGTGTTTCAAATAAATCTGAAGACTCGTATTTATCCTTGCTTTTCTTAAATTTTCAGAATGAATGAAGTGAATAAATAATAATATTAACAGCGGCACTACTGTGTCAGTTATTTCCAACTTAAACTGTTGACAATGTGAACACGTTTCTGTGTTTTGTGCTCATCAAGACCGGTTACGTTTTTCAGTTATTTTCAACTCAAACTGTTGACAATGTGAACACGTTTCTGTGTTTTGTACTCATCAGGACTGGTTACGTTTTTCATTTATTTCCAACTCAAACTGTTGACAATGTGAACGCGTTTCTGTATTTTGTACTCATCAAGACTATTTACGTTTTGCACTAATTAATGACTCTAGTTAAAGTCAACGCGTGTACGAAAACCTGAAAAGTATAGGGAATAACAGAAACGACTTTGTAAACATCGTTAAAATTCATAAGCTACAACATGCTTTTGAAGAACATTCTGACATGAGTCACATGCTGCAGAAAATCTAAAAAATCCAATATGTTTTGTTTGAATTTCGCACAAAGCTACTCGAGGGCTATCTGTGCTAGTCGCCCCTAATTTAGCAGTGTAAGAATAGAGGGAAAGCAGCTAGTCATCACCACCCACCGCCAACTCTTGGGCTACTCTTTTACCAACGAATAGTGGGATTGACCGTTACATTATAACGCCCTTACAGCTGGGAGGGCGAGCATGCTTGGCGCGACCCTCAGATTACGACTCGCACGCCTTAACACGTTTGTACTGTTACACCAAGTTAAGATGTACAGCTAACAGACTGAAATTGTTCGTTTCCTCAGGGTGGATGTGGCCTTGCTATAAGAAATACACACACGCACACACAGACTGAAATCAATAACACAAGTTACTCATTTATAATTAATATTAAGCCTAGCGCATTTAAGAGTTTTCACACGCATTATCTAACTAAAAATAACAGGTTAAATAGCACGTGAGATGTACGATAAATATACCACTGTACTACACAAGTGCTTCATTTTTTAACATTACTGATATAATCACATTTGACTATAATCATACAATATTAATGAATCATGTTACATTATTTAACAGAAGTGGCATACAGAGTCAGCATACAGAAATTGTTCTAGGATGCTTTTTTAATAGTTTTAACTTGGGTTTGTAAATGTTTTCAAACTTAAAGAACGTTATGAAGGGTTTCAAAATTTTGATATTGTTTTCAATATTTGCCCTAGAAAAGTAAAAAAAAAAATACATTTATAAACATACTGTGGAAAAGATTTTCCAACAACAATAGATGAACATTTATGAATACAGATCTATACTTCTCGGACATTGCATGTTCCATCCTTATATTTTACAATTTCCGGTCGGACGTAATTTATTTCTAAAGATGTCGTACTGTGGATCAGAGACAACGCGGTCAGTGTCCGTCGTCACACCAACACACACAAAACAGTTCTCCGCAATTGATGGCCATGGGTGCATTGTAAGAGTGACAATAAAAAAATCCCGAAAATGAGATTTAGGTCTTACACATTAACTCAAAACTAAAGTTAACTAGCAGATAGTCATCGTATAGCTTTCGTATCGACTATTCTAAACACCAATTAAATCTTAATTTCTTGTAAAAAAATACAAAGTAAATAGAATGGTGGAAGCTGCCATCTGTCGTTGAATTTTCTAGTCACTATTAAACAAAAACGAATTGTATGATTGCTTGTCGTTTGTTCATACGAACTCTTGACCGTCATGTAATTAGCTGTAAATATCAATAGAAACTTCCTTAAACACTTTTTCTTCGAAACATTAAAATACTTGGATTACATTATTAAATTCAGGAGTTACTTTATTTAGTTATTTGGATTAATGAGGTATGTTTTGTTGGATTTGCTACCAGTAACATCATACAATTACCACCATTAAATGTTACTTAAAAACATTTACCCCTTTGAAATACAAAAAGAGAAAAAAAGAAAAATTTAAATGAATTTAACTTCTGTAGTTTGAATTTGTGATGTTTAGTTATACGTGTAGGAGAGAAAAATACAGGAAAATGAATATTTCAAATAATAATAAAAAATATTATTTTTCCCGCTAAGGACACTATAGAGTCTAAAGCACTAAAATTGTATTGTTTTCCCTTTAATTTTTGGTCTGTTGAGCCTATGTTAAAAGGAAACTTAGGTAAACCGATCTATTTATCTGTAGAATAAACAGAAGTGATGTGGAATTGTGTTCAGTTCTTAATGGGCGTCACAGGTATAAGAGTTTGAAAATTGGACCTTTTTAACCGTATATTGCCCTCTGCTTGTACAGCAGTATGTCTATGGATTTACAACGCTAAAATCAGGGGTTCGATTCCCTTCATTAGGCTCAGGGGTAACACACACCAACATGGCCGGGTGGGTTAAGGCGTGCAACTTGTTAAGGTTTGCATCCCTGTCGCACCAAACATGCTCGCACTTTCAGCCGTGGGATCGTTATATAATGACAATCAACCTCACTATTCGTTGGTAAAAGAGTAGCCCAAAAGTTGGCGGTGGGTTGTGATGACGAGCTGCCTTCCCTCTAGTCTTACACCCCTAAATTAGGGATGGTTAGCGCAAATAGCTCTTGAGTAGCTTTGCGCGAAATATAAACAAACAATTAAACACATAGTTTCACATTTTTATTTTAAATAACTTAATACTTCAGCTGAACCAATCTCCATGCGTTGCCTTATGGTTAGCGTACCTAGATGTAGATCTCAGGGTCCATTGTTTGCTTCTCTTTATGGCAAAAACAACACAGCTTTCCCCTGTTGTTTCAGCGGTAAGTCTACGGATTTACAACGCTAAAATCAGGGGTTCAATTCCCTTTTGTGGACTCATGGATAGCCCGATGTGGCTTTTCTACTGCAGAAAACACACACACGAAACAACTACGTTCTCTACGTCGCGGTATATGACTGACAGTCAGATCACACCACTTTATTTGAGTAACCTAAAATCTGAATGTAGGCACTAATGAAAAGCACATTGTCTTTAGTCTTTTGTTTGAAATTAGGCACATCTAATGGAGATAGATAACTATTCTGTAGCTTTGCACAAATATCCGAAAACAAACAAAACTTTAGTTCGCGTGTTATAGTAACTCCAATAAAAATGATCCAACCCTTTTCAACTAAAAACAAACAATTTTTATAGTAATTCGAAACGAAGACGGAACAATAAGAGTAAGACATTTGTTGTTGTTGTTTTGTATATTGTTATGCATTTGCTAATATTGCGAAACAGTAATAAAAATAATGTTTTAGAAAGGTGAAATAAAGAGAGAAAGTTGTAACGAGCTTTTAAAAGTTAAAATGGGAGAAACGAATTTAGTAGGTTACAGAGAGGATAAAATAGAACACTTTACAGAAAGGATAAAATAGAACACTTCACAGTTTCGTCGGAGGTATTAATTCTATTTTCGGATTGTTGTTACTTATGTTGTTTTTCTCTTGCAAAGTTACAGAATTTACTATATACACGTTATCCACAGTTGGCAATCGAGCCCCACATTTGAAAACTCTAAGTCCGTAAACGTATTGTTGACCCACAACAGGACTTAAGTTTCAGGGTTTTATATAAAGATATGTACATAAATATTAACTACTACTTAGTTTTGGCATGATCAGATGATGAGGGCACTTGACTCACAAGCATGATCAGATGATTAGGGCACTCAACTGGCAAGTTGAGGGTCGCGGACTCGAATCCCTGTCCCACTAAACATGATCGACCTTTCAGCTGTGGGGACATTATAATGGGACAACGAATTTCATTATTCGTTGGTATAAGAGTAGCCCAGGAGCTAGCAGTGAGAGATGCCTTTTCTTCGGTTTTTTTCTGCTAAATTAGGAACAACTAGCACATATAGACCAGATGTAGTTTTGAATGAAATTCAAATAAACCAAGCTTAGTTTTGAATGATTTTGAATAAAGCACTTTTTAAACTACATTGTTATTTACTTATTTGCGGATATCCTAATCTTTGTTTTCTTTACTTAGCTGTTATTGGGTTTTATTACATCATAGTTTTATGACGTATTAACATTCTGATGATGTTGCAGCGTGTAAAAGTTTGAATTGTTGCGTGATTCTATCCAAAGCTTAACCTCTGGTTATTCTAAGTAAGCCGAGGGACGCATAATGTTTTTATACGTAATTAAACAACTTTTATAGTTTTGTGTATATGACACGGTAACTAAACCTAATGTTTCTTCTTTATTTGGATTCGGTTTATGCCTTGACCAGGTAAGATCGGGTGAAGCGCTGACCTGTTCTTCCCTCTCAGGAATTCTTATTTATTTTATATATTCTGACTGAATCCTAGGTAATAACTCTTGTTATGTTGTTGTATTACTCATAGCGTGTAAAATGTCGTTCGTTGTCCGCAATTTTAATTAACATACCCTTTCTGTGCCATGTCGAATTCAAAATTAACGGAACTAGTTGTTGTCCTCAATTTTTGAACTACTAAACAGAGGAACGGCAACCTGTCGTTAATACTCTACCGTCTGTTATCCACGCTAAGAGATTAACTGTCACTCTTATAATTGACAATATTTTTTGGTGTCGCACGTATTTAAATTCACCTCGAAAACTCCGAAATGAAAGCTTCACCATAAGATCAAATTTTTCGGTTAATATTATTTGTAACTGAATACCATTGTTAAAGTATTAAGTCAGGTTTTAATTTCAAAATAATACATTTGAAAGTTAAGAAATTCACCAAGTTTTAAGTAACACTTTCAATTAGCAACTAACTTTCCAAGTGGCGTTACTAGATGACAAAAATGCCATCAGTTTCCAAGACATGTTCCCAAGTATTAAGTAATAACTTGAAATGCTAAGAATTACTAACTAATTATTGAGGTGTTAATTAATATTCTCAAGAAGTTAATTAGTGATCTCAAGTAAAGATAGTGATAACTGATGTTTATAAAAAAATTAAATATTGATAACTGATATACTCAAGGAGCTAATCATTTATGTCTAGTTGTCTAGTTGTGTTATTAATTAATGTTTCCAAAAGGTTGAGCGACTTGTACCGCTAGCTAACATTTACAAGTGTTAAATATTGTTAAATAATATCCTCAAGGGACTAATTAGTGATTTTAGTTATTTCAAGTATCGGCTAATATGAATAAAAGAGTAGATTATTCCAAGTTCCGTACGATTTTTGGTCTGTAAGGTGTTATCTCCAATTTCTGATATCCCTTGAATTATGATATGTGAAAAACGCTGGGATATATTATCACCATTCTTACTATGATAGCAAGAAGAAATAATTGAATAACTTTAAAACTTGGGTGGGCAATACGTTCACTTTAGACATTAAACCTGGTTCTGGTTCTGGTAAAAGTACAGAGACCCACAAGTGATGTCCAGTTAATGTTTTAAAAATGTGTGACGTGGCAACACAATTTTACTTAAATTAATTACAGATATCCAATGTTTTCAAAAACCCACCCACACATATATACAGGTAGTTAAAACAATCTAAAATAGATGGAAGACAAATGTTTTAGAGTCAGACAACCTTTTGCCTTGTGATGAATTTTTTCAAAGTTCGTGACCTGTTAAGAGGAGTATGAAATTATTAAACATTATATTTTTACGCAGAGACATTCATGGCCCGGCATGGCCAAGTGTGTTAATGCGTTCGACTCGTAATCCGAGGGTCGCGGGTCCGAATTCCGGTCGCACCAAACATGCTCGGCCTTTCAGCCGTGGAGGCGTTATAATGTTACGGTCAATCCCACTATTCGTTGGTAAAAGAGTAGCTCAAGAGTTGGCGGTGGGTGGTGATGACTAGCTGCCTTCCCTCTAGTCTCACACTGTTAATTAGGGATTTACTCAAAAAAAGAACGACACACAAAATCACATAAAAGGAGAGGTGTTATGTTGTTAAATATTGTGTTGTACTCATTGGGCCTAAGTTACAAATTCTACTATTCATTATCACTTTGAATAGCTTTAAAAAGACCTGCATATTTGAAAGTTTGTTCTGAGGAATATTTTGATAAGTTATTGTTAAAGAGAGAAAAAACAACAGATTTACAAAATTCTACTATTATTTTAAATAACAAACATTTCATTATATTCCGGTAACGTCTGAAAACAGAAAAAAATATCCGTGATACTTATTTAACCAGAACATTCCACTGATATTTTTTTCTTTATTTTTTCACGTTATTATGAATCATTTTCATATTTGCTATTTGCAGAACTGTGCAAAAATGTTAGGGCAAAATAATATTTTATCAATTTTACTATTTTATGGTGCCAATTCTCCATTACGTAATGTAAATTTCAGTACTATGGTAATGCATCGTTTGTCCATGTTAGCAACAGAATAAGGCAGGGAGGGAAATATTTATCATTCTTTAGAATTCCTATATACTTGTATCAAGAATATCTCACAAATACTGATCAAATTTATAGTCTTAAATAACTGTCTTGGGACCTCATATAGTGTTTTAACTGTATGGAAAGAAGCTGACGAGGAGCTATTATATGCCACCATCATATACTAGAAGAAATCCGTTTAATGGTGCTTCACAAATAAACCTTGATAAAGATTGGTTTTTAAAACTATATATTGAGCCAAGGCCAAAAAAGCATAGAAAATTACCTATAGAGCATACAGTTATCACAAGAGCTTTATGTGATGGCGGTTGGCCTCTCCGACAAATATTTGCAGACTTGCAATACTCCCTATGTACTGTCAAGTATAACCTAGATCGTGAGACAAAAAAGGTAAATTCGAAAATATGAAACGAAGAAGCAGCTACTGATATTAAGCATCTTCGTTTATATAGCCTTCGGGACAGACGGAAGACTGCCACTGCAAACATGAGATAAACGACCATATACCAAATGATAGAAAAGTGTTCAGATCTATAGTACCTAAAAGACTCAAAGAAAATTGAATATTTGGCTGTATAGGAGCTAAAAAACCTTTACTTCTATCTTCAACTTTTGCCAAGAGACTGAGAAATTGCTAAAAAGTACAAAACCGGATTCCTGATGATTGGAAAAAGGTGTTACGGATGCATTAGTCTGAATTTGAAATATTTGATTCAAAGTGTGGATTGTACATCTGGTAAAAGAAAGGTGAAAGATATTTGCTTCAATGTATAGCATTACCATGAAGCATGGGGAAGGCATTGTGATTATTTTGAGGATTTTTACTGCTGAGACAACAGGATATGTTTGCAAAAGAGACAGAATGATGGACCGGTGCAAGGATCATCGGATATTGACTAGTCATGGTGTGCCCAGTTATTTATATATTACTGGTAAAGAATTCTACAACCAAAAAGATAACAATCTCAATGGTTATCAAACCTGTTTAAAAATTA
The DNA here is from genome assembly GCA_011833715.1 of Carcinoscorpius rotundicauda. Taxonomy (NCBI): domain Eukaryota; kingdom Metazoa; phylum Arthropoda; class Merostomata; order Xiphosura; family Limulidae; genus Carcinoscorpius; species Carcinoscorpius rotundicauda. Next base: position 29,485,889 of record CM022393.1, read on the forward strand.
TTTAGCCAAGAAAGAAGCTACTGAATTTTTTTGAATGATACAATAGACCCACTCTCCAAAGCTCCCATCTTAACCCAAATCTCAAATCTGAAATTTGATCGACCAGAAACTTCACAAGTCAAAAGTTATTTCCAAACAAACTTTATGGGAGCGTGTAAGAAACACATAGAGTAAAACTACAAAGGAACCCGATTAAGTATGTTGAAGCAATACTAAAAAACTGTCTACAGTTATTAAAGCAAAAGGGGAGACATCAAATATTAACTGTTTGCTAAATCCAAGAGCTTTCACTGAATTTTTGTTGTAATAAGCATAAAAATTATTAGCATTCTGATGTTTCACCTGTGATTTACCTTTCATTATTACATGAAGTCTGAAACCTTATTTTTGGCTATGTCGTAATACTTTTGCGCAGTACTTTATGTAAACAGTTGAAGCTTCAAAATGAAGTAAAGTAGGGAGTATATCATTCCCAAAACATTACATTCACATCCCTTACATTTAACATAGAGGAATAGATATAATTATTTGATAAAATGCCTGTTGCACTGTCTCTGGAAAACTGAGTCATTTTAACAGCTTCACATAGAAATTATAATTAATAATATTTTTTATCAGAAGATAAAGATTTCATCAGCACTGGTCAACTCAGTATAATTTAACCAAAAATCCTAGGCACCGATAACAATTTATGACTGACAATATATACATAATAAGCTTTTTTCCTTTTTATTGAGTTACATGCAGTAATATCAGCTTCGATGCACAATATGTATCCATGGAAGGGGATTAATTGATCTAGAAACATATTACTCATCAACACACAACACACAATACACAATATGTATCCATGGAAGGGGGTTAATTCATCTAGAAACATATTACTCACCAACACGCGATGCACAGTATGTATCCATGGAAGGGGGTTAATCGATCTAGAACCATATTGCTATTCAAATGTACAATATGTATCCATTGAAAAGGGTTAATCGATCTAGAACCATACTGCTCATCAACACACAATGCACAATATGTATCCATGGAAGGGGGTTAATCGATCTAGAACCATATTACGCATCAACACGCGATGCCCAATATGTGCATGGAAGGGGGTTAATCGATCTTGAATCATATTGCTCATTAACACGCGATGCACAATATGTATCCATGGAAGAGGATTAATCGATCTATAATCATATTGCTCATCAACACGTGCTTAACAGTGTTTTATCGAAACTTAAGAGATATACACATTAGTGAACGATACTAACCACTGTTTATACATTAGGATACACGTTTTGACAATAAATCTATTGGCTACCGTAGTCACACTATGATATAAGTTTTAACAATAAACCTATTGGCTACCGTAGACACACTAGGATACAATTTTTAACAATAAAAATATTGACAGTGTAAAAACTATTCAATAGCAGTGTTTGGTTTTCAGAAAAAATGTAATAACTCTCTTATGTTTTTAAAACAAAATGTTAGCAACAATCCTAGTTTTGGTATCAAAACTTCGTTTTTATATCGATCTGTAGAACAAGAAAGAAAAAAAAGACTCTTCAGTGATAGAATGGTATTCATGCGGAGTTAAAACAGAAGAAACCGAGTTTGATGCCCATGGAGAGCGGAACACATTGTGTGGTTTTGGGTTTAATTCAAAACAAACAAATCCAAGAATGACTTCCTACTCTTTGTTTAACTGAGCCCGTTCTAATATTTAAAATGTTAGTTAGTGTTATTTGCAAAACTCTTATATAGATAATTGACATGTAACAGATTTTGAACTGGATTCTTTTCGAATTAGCATTTGACTAGAATAGAGCTGCAGATTTTCTTCACTGAGATATAGAAATAACCATGGTGTAACGATTTAGCTATGTGTGTGTTCTGTAATTTAACGAAACGATTTGTTGAGAATCACGTTTTGAAGGAAACAGTTCTAGTTACGTTAACTTCTTGATATTAAAGGACGCAATAGTTTTGATTTATTCATGAGGCTGTACGTCTACGTGATGGTTAAAGTAACAATAGAACTAAAAACCAATAGTTCAAAATACTATAAAAGTATATAACCAATAGAACGATAAAAAACAATAAAGATTTGCTGAAAGAGATTCCGTTAGGAGAAATTCTGATTTAATCAATCAAAAAATCATAACACTCCAGTATTGCCATCTTTTGACCACAGTTTAAACTCAAAATTATTATTAATCAAAACATACATATTTTATTATAGAAAAACCTAACATCTTTCAAATGTTACAGTGAAAAAATCACTAAGTTTTAATACAATATTCCTTGAAACTGTTTTTCTGTTGAAAATAAAAAATAAAATTATTACTCTACAATTTCCTAATTTGTGGTTGGAGAACCATACTATCAAAAATTACTCTTTTACTTGTGTTTTAAAACTGTAGTGATGTAATGTCACGTGTACATTAACCTCTTGACATCGCTTTTCACAGATAGAAGACATTCTACTTAGTATAGTCGCTTAACTACTTGGTTAGCAATCTTTTCAACATCACGATTTCCAGCTGTGTTGAGATATCACGAGGACAAAGTGCTCCTGGTACTGTCAGCTGCAATTAGTTTATAAGAAGCTATTCAAAGAGGTTAAGGAAACCTTATAGTGAGTAATAAATTTCATTTTTAGAACTGCATAATTACTGTCAGCCGACACAGTCTCGGAAGTTTATTATTTAATGTCTTTTTAAAGAGTTTCCTTTACTTAGCTTCCTTAATCTGAACTATCTGTACTTGTTCTTTACGCCACACAAAAGTTTCTAAACTTATTAAATCGACTGATTAAAAACTTTTAAATGATTTAAAACTACTATTATAGAAATGCACATAAAAACGTGTCCGATTAATTGAAGGGCATCTTTATTATACATGGGCAAAATACCATATTTTATTTCTGTCATCAACGTGACTTCAAATTGTTTTGAGTTCAAGTTTAATTAAGCTTTATATAAAAGAATTCTTTGATTTGTATGTAAGGTAAAATGTATGTAAATCTATTATTGATACAAATGTTTGTTATCCAATTCGCATGAACTCAAAAAACAGCCTTATAAACTCCAAACTATTATCAGATAGAAATAAATTAAACATGTATAACATTATCAATTAAAAATTGTTCAAATGATCATTAATTTCACAGAATAATTAATTCGCTTCTTTGCAGACATGTTAAGACACTTTCACTCAAAGTTAAATATAGTTAAATATACAATTAACCATGTTTATTTGTTCATGTAATTATCTATGTATGGATTATTGTATTACTGAGGCTGACAATTTAAAAAAAAAAGTAAACGTATTTACTTTTTGTAATCGTGTTACAGAAAGACACTACCCAGAAGAAAATCTTAATATATATATACAGTGGTTACCTGACTTATTACTCTCACCACCTAGCATTGACTTGTACTTCTGTTCGCAGCAATAACTGTCTGGATTCGACATGCCGTAACCTAAACATTTTGACAGAACCTATCTTTTTTTATTGTAATTCATCAAGGGGTGGGTGGGTGTTCGGTAAACAAATATTGGCAGAAGTATGCAATAGAACGACTTTTAAGCTTATCCAGATGATACTTATCTGGACTGGGATGATTGAGTTAGCAATAGATGAATGTAAAGGTGTGGACATTAAACCAAATTTGAACACGATGAATTGTTCGAAAATTTTACTGGAGGATTCATTATTTGTGAAGTAGAAACGTACTATTGTACTGTAAGATACGATCTGGGTGTGATTTGTTTTTCTATGAGAATCTACTTTGCTTTGAGAATGTATTGTGTATTATTATACTATTTCTAGAAGTTACTTTCAAGAATACCTTTTATCTCTATTATCAGTACAAACGAGAATTAAACGCATATCATCAGATCACATCAGGTGTTTATTGCTCACAAAGTCATGTTCTGTGCACCACTGAAATCCAACACTTCTGACGCATTTGAGAGAAAAGTTTTGTGGTTGAAGATGACTGATAGTATAGTTGGAAATAGTTAAATACTGACCACTGTTGAGTCAGTTGGTTAACTGTAATTGTTGGACTTTATTCAAATATTTTGTTTTGTGTTCAGTGAACAAGGGTTTGAGGCCGAAGTTGTTCCTAATGCAAGATACATTATACTTTATTTGTTGTTGTTCGTAGATGTTATTGAACATATGGTCAAACCAAAGGTCTTGAACATCATTTCTATGAAACAGACACAGAGATATTCATGCTTTTAACTTATAGAAGTAATCATAATACAACCACTTATTTGCATTTTGTTTGGTATTCGAGCAATAACCAGATACATCTAACGATCAGTGAACTTTGCATATAAATGTAAATGGACAATTTAACAAATGTGTGTGTGGAGAGGAGGCGGTGCTAAGAAGCTGACCAGTCGTTGTATGAGTAAATGTCATAAAACTACTTCCGACCAGTGATTACCATCCTGTTAGATTATCCATCTATTTCAGTCCACAGTTAACAACGTTATAAATAGAAAAGTAAAATAAGGTTTTTGTTAAACAATTGAAGCCACTAAAGTCGATCACGTTCTTTGTGGTTCCTGTTATGATACGGTATGAATGTAAAACCATTTCCTTTATGGCTCATGTATTGTATGGTATGCATGTAAGGTCATATTTCTCGTGGAGCATATACTAGGGTATAGAAAAGAAATACAAACATTACTGGTTGGTGGAGTTTTGATGTTTGGTCGGTAAATAAGATACCTAATTGATCAACGTATTTAATATTTGTTATTGTTTCAATTAAAAAAAACACAAAAAAACGTTTTATAAATGCGTTAGTACACAATAAATAACATACAGATGAGTGAATTTTCATTTTCTTTAAGATGTAATTTTCTAAACCTTCAAATATTTGAACCAGAAAAGGTGTGGCGTATCCTTTAAATACTACAGGAGACATTCCAATTGTATTTTAAAAGAAACTTTATTCGTGGAAGATTTCTATTTAAAGTAAGAAAATCCGTGTGTTAAAGAGTAGTCGAGAAATTTTCTTACTGTTCTTTCTCAACACAAATGTTAATGATTAAAATATGGGATGTACAAAGAAGCGATAAAATTAACCTCAAAATGATTAATTTGAGCAAAGTGGTTAAAAATTATTTCTTGAACATGGCGCATAAAACAATCACAACTTGCTTGATAAACATACGTTGAATATTGTTAAAAAAAACTGACGCAAAGAAAATTTTCAACAAATTAAAAATATTATTAGAAAAAAAATACAATAAACAAGGTAGAATTTTCTGAAACTCATTTTGTGTTATGAACAGAGACCAGTGGATCAGCTGCAAATATAAAGGTTTATAACACTAAGAGCTAAGTTCAAGTACCATCTATAAACACAATAACACATTGTGTAGTTGTGATCTTAATAACAAACATACAATGGCGTGGTAAGTACATATAGCTAGGTATTTATAGAGATGACTAAAATACTGAATTCAATCAGCTGTTTTTGAACTTTCATAATACCCCTGTAAATGTTCATTGTTGTCGAGTTTTATTGTTATGCACTAAAGCAAGCCACGCCGTTAATTATCTGTTAAGAATATAATGTTTGTAAGCTGTCTTTTATAAACTAATTCTAACAAAAGGTTTTTTATAATTACAAATAAAGTGACAAAGTGGTAGCTAAATTAATATGATAGAAAACCACGGAGATAGTTCTTTTAACGTGTAACGTTCTCTGTATTTATATTTCATAAGCAGCTGATTTTTTACGATTAATTCTGTCATAAGAAGAATGTTTTATAAGAACTAAAAACCTTCATTTACAAAACTCATTGTAATACATTTTAGGTGTTCTCTCTAAACACAAGATGGATGAGAAACTTCGAAAAATCTAATTTGAGACAAGTCATAATTATTATGGTTACATTTCTTTCTATTATTGTCTAAGACACTTGCTGTATTTCAGTGAGTCTCAGCTTATTCTGGCAGTTTCTATCAATGTTACGGATTTCTACATAGGTATGTGGTATCGGGATAATGAAATGGTACTGAATCCAAATGGCAACTCGCAATCTCAAGATCTCATCTTTATAACTAACAGACATTCACCAGATGACTCCTAGATTATCACTTCCTCCCTCTATCACCCAATATGCTTTGTCTTTGCAAATTCAATTTAGCTACACTTATTCTCATCTGCACTGTTTTCTACACATATCAGGCTTATTGAATATCATGGTGTATGAATAATGCAACTTCTCATGTAGAGTAAACATAGCCTACCGTAAATTCTTAACGCTATGTAAATGACACCAGTATCTGTAGTTACTTGCACAAACAAACAAAAATACATCGCACGTATTTCCATATGACAGAGTTTCATATACGTCTACATATAAGTATATATATATATATCATAGCTAGCAGTTTAAGTTTTCCTTTGAGGCTAGATACCTACGTTCTATCACGTGTACTTGGCGTCGTATAGTCTGATTACAAGTTTGCGTGCCTAACATGCTTGTATAAGTACACAGTACAGCTTGTATGTTTACTTCCCTTGTTCCGCTGCGTAAAATAAAATCTCAAGTCTTCCTGGACAGTTTTTACGGATGTTATTCCTTATTTTGGTTTACATAGAGAGATCGTGATTGGCTGATTATTAAATCTATATCCAATAAGCATACACATGGGATCACGTAATTAATGTTGTTTTTATCTTGTATTATAAAAATGTTGTCCCTTCTAAAACTGAACTAATGTATGTCCGATAATAAAACCATAAAAAACAAACGGAATAGATTTTTGAAAACATAAAATAAAAATTGTTTGGAAAAAAAACAGAAACATTTTAATCTTTAATTAATTCTGATATGTTTTGCAAGTTAAGTGAGTATCATCACAAGCGAAGGGAATATTGGGTTCATATAATCATATTTTGAAATAAATCGATTTATTTGAATTGTAAGATTTCATAATTCGGTAGGAACAAAGTAATATTTTGTAGCAAGATGTTGAAGTGTAAGTGTTACTCAAGCAAACGAACCGAAAGATGATGTAAGTGTATTTAATCTGTGCTATTTTTATCATAAAATTAAACAAATATCATGGTAAATACGCACACAGTTATAAGAAGATTCAGGCTATACTAAGTATCAAAATCCATGTTTTACAGGAGGCACCATCATAAGTTTGCCCACATTATCAGTTAAACTCATGATACTGGCAACCATAGAAATGTGACACAGGTGAATGTGTTATCTTACCAAGTAACAAACAATACTTTAATATTTATATCATGCGATATCCTCTACTTGAAATCTTTATAAATCGTCTCGTCTTTTAATAGGTATTTTTACCAAATATTCGTTGTTATATTTCACTGAATATCATAAAAGTTTCTAGTCCGTTAAATGTCACCTTTAACTACCAGCGAACACAGTGTAAAACTAAAGGCACGTTTATACGTTGGGATATTTGTAATTCAAAAGTGAATGACATCTTACAGACACTTCAATGTAAACAGCACCTCATGTGACACACACCTTAAACAGCTAGATTACAAACTTCAGACTTAGCCCTCCCTAATTTCGAACTCGTGACCAGAAGGAAGAAAGCAGCTAATGAGCAGCTCTCATCAGTCACACATCTAGTTTTAAGAGAATTGTTCGACTGACTGTTACTTTTATAACGTCTCCACATCTTAAATGTGCCGAGTTTGCTTATTAGTGTATCGCGATTCAAACAGCCTTTGACATAAGATCCATATTCGGACACCCTAACCAACAAAATAAGCACAGCCATTTATACTGTACATTTTTGTGTAAAATCGTGACAACAAAATGAACAGTTTATTATCGCGTTAAATAATAACAAAGACTAAACTGTATGTTGTAAGTTTGGACTATATAGGATATTATCCGAAAGCACATCTACGTTTGGATTTTCTATATTCTAAATAAGTTTGAAAATCTCAATTTATAGCAGGATAAATCTGCATATATAAAGGAACTAGCAATTGTATATTATATGAGGGTGAAGTCCTTCTATGTTCACAGACTAGATGGTCTATTTTGTGGTGTATAGATGTAATAACCCATTTAGGGTTATCATCAGTAATCGCCGTTTCTAGGACACATAAATCTATTTAAATAAAGATGCATATTACGTTGACGTAGCTACCACTATCTATTTTCTTATTACAAATGTAAATAACACTTTAAAAAGAACTTTAGATAAAACCGAAACTTTTTTATGTTTTACATCAAAATAATAAAAAGAACAAGATGAAACGCCTTACGTTGGTTAGATAAAGTGGTTGTTTTCTTTTTTTTGCACATTCAAACAATAATGTAGATCTAATGGTAGCAATGGTTTACCACAAAGAGCCACCGTTTGCTATAATATTTGTTTTCTTCTTATTAATAGAGTTGTGAGCCAGCTGTACAGTTCTACCCGTTTATTTCATGTACGTATTGCTTTAACTCTTTACAAGGTAAGACTGCAATTTTCTAATGCTGCGAAACACATTTCTAAGTAAGACGTTCTGTTATTTACAATATCACACAGAGTTTTGATAAATGTTATAAGACTTCTCATGCAGTGTATCCTTATTATGCATATAAAAAAATTAATGCTTGAACTAGCTATGCAATTTTCCTGACAGTATATTGTATTTAGTTCACATGTATTAATTTCTTGTAGAATATAAATATAAGTTTTAATGAACTGTTTGTACTGAATGACAAAACCTGTACATACGTCACTGTATCAATACACATGCCATTTTAGCGGATTTGTTTTTGAATTTCGCACAAAGCTACTCGAAGGCTATCTGTGCTAGCCGTCCCTAATTTAGTAGTGTAAGCCTAGAGGGAAGGCAGCTAGTCATCACCACCCACCGCCAACTCTTGGGCTACTCTTTTACCAACGAATAGTGGGATTAACCGTAATAACGCCCCCACGGCCGGGAGGGCGAGCGTGTTTGGCGCGACTCTCAGATTACGAGTCGCACCCCTTAACACGCTTGGCCATGCCAGGCCTATTTTAGCGGAAAGATACGCCATGGACTATCTGGATTCTGTCCATATCAGTATGCAAGTAACATTTTCATTGTAAAAAAATATCTATTTGATCAAAGCTAGCTATCTACATAGATCAGAACTGAAAATATAGTCATTAATAAACTAACAAAATATGCTATTCATACTAATTTATAACGATTATGATTAATTATGTTACCATTTGGATAACTCTGATGTTATTTTCGGCTAATGCGCCACAAAATCAGTTATATTGACCTTCTAGTAATTTTTTAAATATCTATTCGAATACAAGCTCATATATTTGTGAAGAAAATTTTCTTCTGTTTTTTTAAATATCTGAGCAAAGCATATATAATAAGTCAGCTATAGGTTAAGACCTACACTTTAGCAGCACCGTCAGAAGGATCTTGAGCAAGCCTTTCTATAGCTAATGTATTCTTATGTCACTACGTCATCATTCTGCAACATACTATAATAATAGTTTCCAATTTCAAATAATTTTGATTTTACTATTTCAAGAAAAACACACCAAAATAACTGTTTTTGACTAAATCAAGAAGTAATACACCAAATAACTTGTCATTGACTACCTAAAGTAATTAATCAAAGTCTTCACAACAATATTCATATGTTATTATAGAAAAGTTAAATATCTAAAAAAAAAATATTTTTTTAAATCAGCTCTTAATCTGGTCAGTTTCGCTTTCTGTGAATATGAAGAAAATTGGTTACAATAAAGAACATAATTAAACAGTCTGTTATTATTTTGTTTATTCCTTATACATTTTTAAAGTGTCGGCACTATATATTTTTGTGTATTAGACTGTTATAACCACTAGTACGTTAGTTTAACCAATTTTCTCCATACTCACAAATTTAGGGCACATCGCTGCACTCAGTATTCTATCTTTCCAATTTCTGGTTCATTTTGTGCACATTGCTATTGTTCCTGTTCCTACAATTAATTCCTTTCTGTACAATACTTAATTTAAACTTTCACAACAAAAACTTACAACGTACAGTTTAGTCTTTGTTATTATTTAACGCGATAATAAACTGTTCATTTTGTTGTCACGATTTTACACAAAAATGCACAGTATAAATGGCTGTGCTTAGTCATAAAACAAACTCGTTTTAATAATTTTATGATTCTCAAAAACGTTATTCTACCATGAGTAAACAAGATTCTTTTTCTTAAAACAACCGTCGGTCATTATAAGGATTCGATTCAAATCAGGTTAACATTTTTAATAGTTTTTTTTTAGTTTCCTTGTCTTTTCTTTTCGACGTTAGATCTAATAGAACACATCAAAACGACAAGTCTATCGAAGAGCAGAACAAATATATCACTGAGATAACTGACGTTATTTGAAATGTTTCTATTCAAACTGTCATATTCAGTGCCATAAAAGTGTCTTTTATGGATCTGGTTGAGCAGTCAAGCAATTTCCTGGCCTTATCACACCCATTATAAGGTTCTATTTAAGTCTTCAAAAACTTCAAACTAAGCTCCCGTTAATACATTTCAATTTTAATGTTCCTAAATCATTTGAAATTTTTGATTTACTGGTGAGTTGCAGTGCCTAATACTTTTTATTCTTTAATTGAATGCTTTCAAAACGTGAATAAGAATATGCGGAGTGAAATTAACGACTGTGGCTCAGTGTCTTCTCTCAAATGGAGACGTGTAAGTGGTAAACAGTCCTGGATTCAACAAGGCGTGCAGAATATGTCTTGCCATCGAGCGTTAGAGAAGCAGAAAGCGGAGAAAATTTGCGAGGCTGTGCTTGCAAAATTTCATAAAGCTACAAATTCATAAAGTTAGCAGCTCGCCTGTTAACTAGACACTTATTAACGACGAGCAGTCGACCCCCAGTCGGGTTGTTTGTCATTAAACTAAGTAACTACTCCATTTTAGTTTTTATTTCTTAAATAAATGAATGTCGAAGATAAAAAATAACAACAAATAGGAAAATATATATATAAAAGGTATTGAAAATTAACTGGACTCATGTCAGTTAATATACTGAGAGGCATTAAAAACGCCACAATTTTAATACGCTACGTTAAGCATAAGTTTAAAACGTACATATCATGAAATCACCGTGTTTTTGCACAACACAATATTCAAATTTGATTAGAAACTGCACACAAACGGTTTAATTAGGATTTCAACGTCCAGAACACTAATAACGGGTATGTTCTCCATTCGTCGCCAGAAGAGCCTGGATCCTGTGTGACAAAGATGTCACCAGATTGTCAATCTGTTTCTGAGGGATGATGCCCCACTCAGCCAGCAGTGCTGCACGTTGCTGAGTGAGACAGTTTGGTGCAGGATCTCGATGACGGATGCGCTGATCAAGAATGTCCCAGAGATGATCTGTGAGATTCATATCAGGCGAATATGAAGGCCAATCCAGAACATTCACATTGGGCCTGGCATGGCCGAGCGCGTTAAGGCGTGCACTCGTAATCCGAGGGTCGCGGGTTCGCGCCCGCATCGCGCTAAATATGCTCGCCCTCCCAGCCGTGGGGGTGTATAATGTGACGGTCAATCCCACTATTCGGTGGTAAAAGAGTAGCCCAAGAGTTGGCGGTAGGTGGTGATGACTAGCTGCCTTCCCTCTAGTCTTACACTGCTAAATTAGGGACGGCTAGCACAGATAGCCCTCGAGTAGCTTTGTGCGAAATTCCAAAAAAACAAACAAAACAAACAAACATTCACATTGCTCTCATTCAAACAATTTGTGCACGCCTTTGCCGTGTGCGGACGTGCATTGTCTTACATGAAGGTGCAGCCTAAAATGTTCCTTGACCCTAGCCGGTATCATTAGCATCCCGACCCCTTGATCTCTGTTTTCTTGAGTCGGCCGTGGTATCTTTCTTTGTGGTGAAAGTAAACTTTTAAAATCTGAAATTTTATAGGCTGAAGGAACAGTGTTTACTGCATACAAAAGTTTTTTTCCATATTCTCACGTTATGTACAACAGCAAGGGATGGGTAAATTTTGACCGGTTTAAGTAAGGACACGTGATTAAAATGATCTGAACTATATAATTGTTTTCAGAGAATGCTTATGCTTGAAACTCAGGCGTGTTTGCACCGTTTTTGTTCAACCTGTATGAAACAATTCATTTCATTACTTGTTGCGTTTTTAATTCATTTATTTGGGTTAAAAAACAAACCTTGTAGCACCAAATCTTTCTTTTTTACTTTCTTTTGTCTTAAAGTTAAGAACCCATCTGAAAACAATAACTTTTATGTAGTGGTTTATTATTCTTTGGCACAATGTTTATACTTCCAAACAGGACATTTCAAGTTGACAAAACTCAATAAGTAAACATCTGACTTATTGTGTACTGACACATTATGTTCATATTGTTTCTTCACAATTATTGATTACACTTCTAAAATGAATGCGAGGTACATACTTTCAACAGATCGTTTAGAAATGTTTAATTGATATTTTGAAGGAATGAAACTCAGATAAAAAACTCATATTATATTCTTTGATATCTTTAGAGGTGTTTGTGTGTTTTCTAAAAGCAAAGCCACATTGCGTTATTTGTCGAGTCCACCAAGGGGAATCAAACCCCTGATTTTAGCATTGTATATCCTTATTTATCGCTGTACCAGCGAGGGACTAAAATATTGGTTTGTTTGTTTCTGAATTTTGCGCAAAGCTACACGAGAACTATCTGCGCTAGCCGTCCCTAATTTAGCAGTGTAAGACCAGAGGGAAGGCAGATACTCATCACCATCCACTGCCAACTCTTGGGCTACTCCTTTACCAACGAATACTTGAATTAATCGCCATATTAGAATGCCCCCACAGCTGAAAGGGCAAACATGCTTGGTATGACGGGGATTCGAACCTGCGACCCTCGGATGACAAGTCGAGAGCCTTAATCACCTGGCCATGCTTGGCCTTATATGGTAGTATAAATAGGTGAAGAAATATAAGAAGAAATCACATAAAAACCGATAAATAAAGTTGATATTCAGTTATTGAAACATATTTAAATTTGCTACATCTGAATCAAATAAAGTATATTTTTATTATAATTGGTAGAACATGCTAAGTGCTATGCCAGAATATAAGAAAAGCAATAACACAAAATATATTAAGATGTAATGCATTATCATGCACTTCATTGTTTGTGAAATATTTTGTTTTAATATTAAAAAAACAATTTTCGTAATAAAAGAACAAAATATTTTGGATTTGAAACAATGACGAACATGGTTTGTTTTAACTCTTTACGGTTCCACAAAATGGGATATTTTTTAAAGTTAAAATAGAATGTTAGCAATTTCCTACTCTTAAATATAAAATATGATATTTAGTTCTTAACACTGATTGCTTAAATGTTTGTTTCTGCGGGACAAATTTTATTGTTAATAATTTCAAAGAGTGAACTTAATAGAATTAAAAAGAAAGGATCTTAAGAATTATATGTTACTATACCAAGTAACATTTGATTATAATGATTTAACTTATCTAGATACAGCTAAGCATCCTAATTCATTCAGAAGTTAATAATGAATACAAATGGAAGTTAATTGTAAAGCTACGATATTACATCTCCATCGGACCATACTGTCTTTATGACCAAGATTTCAAGTGGGGAGGTGCACAACCGTTAACATTATGTCGAAGGTAACAAGAAGCTTAGGAGTTTGAAGCATTATCACCGCTGTTGTTGTGCATTACTTAGATCTCAAGTACTTAGTTACTAACATCTACGACATTTACATAAACTAATTAGCACAACACACATTAATATGACGTGGATAAAATTTGTACAAACATTACTGCAACTAGTATTCCTATTAGCCTCTAACCCATTGAATTAATGAGAATAATTCCAAGTAAACAAAGAGCTTAGTAGCTAGTTATAAATCTCTGGCATAGTGATATGACTTTATATCTTGTTAACTGGAACAGTATTTCAAACAGGGATACTTCACGACATTAGAAATGAACTGACTTTCCAAATGTTCCCACAGTGTCTCCGATGTTATGAGTGCTCAAGAAAACTTTTTCAAGACACTTCAACTTATAAAGTAACTTTGGGTGATTGTGTGACTTGTACAACTGCGTATTTTTTTCTTTTTTCTTTTTCTAGATATTTTATAAGTTAAGAAATAGAATTCATTCAGTTTAAAAAAACCTCTGATTTATGTATGTGTATATATAATTATTACTTTAACCATACATATTTCATAAACATACATTTTTTAGCCATAAACAAAACACATTAAAATTTAAAAAAAATACGTTACATATTTTTCAAAAGATCCTAGGGCACAAGTTACAGCGTGATATTATAAATATATCCAAGGGTTTGGAAGTGACTGAAAAAAGGAAGACCCACTTTGCAGTGGAGATACACCGTCTATCAGTCGTAACCTACAATTTGCTAGTCTCACATAACTTTAGGAGTTAGGAGAGCGAGATGTGGATGCTCAAGCCCACAACGTATATAATACTCCTTTGTAACATTGATGATAAGAAAACAATCTGTATTTCACAGAAATATGCTTCATTGTAGGTAACTGCGAATGTAATCTAAGTATTCTGTAGAAGACAACAAGAAATTGAGGGTTTAGGTTGGGCTATTTTTCATTTTCTAAAGAATTACTCACTACAGAGTTCTGAACAGTTAGTTAACTGATAATTTGAGAAGGAAAGGAAATATTTTAAAGTTTAACTGAACCAAAATATTTCAATTAGTTATTCAGAGGAAATGCTGCAGTCTATCAGGTCTCCTAATGATGACATATTGTCTTGGTATTACAGTAACACTATTAAAAGTTTTTCATTTTAGGTTTAAGGAGGATTGAATTGTTTTCAGTTACTGAATGTGTTACTTATTCGATGGTTAAAAACGTACATGCTTATAATCAGTCAACCTTACTTATGCTAAATAAATCCCACTAACAGGAACGTAGGATATTATTAGATATTTTATTTGATAAAGATGATAGTTTTGAATAAGTAATACACATACACACGTGTATATATATATATATATATATGCATTGTTGTTGTTGGTTTGAATTAAGCACAAAGTTACACAATATGCTTTGTATAGGCTGCTTTAAAGTAAACAGAAAAATGTGTTTGTTTGTTTTGTTTTTTGAGTTTCGCACAAAGCTATACAATAGGCTATTTGTGTTTTGCCCACCACGGATATCGAAACCCGGTTTTTAGCGTTGTAAGTCTGCAGACATATCGCTGAACCACTGGGAGGCATATATATATATATATATATATATATTACCTCCAATAACTTTCCATCATAACGACTTTTCAATTATTGAGTTTCCTGATCAATGATTGTTTGTTTTGTTTGTTTCTTTCTTAATTTCGCGTAAAGCTATTCAAATCCTATATATATATATACACATAAATGGGTATTTTAACATATCTGTAGTATTGGTCGATTAGCTTATCATATTGTGTTCTAAATATGATCTTAAGTGCTACAATTAGCCATAAAGTTCAAGTAAAGTTCATTATATCTGTACCGAACTGTATGAAGGCAGTTTTCAACCAATGTTCAAGAGTCTTCATGTTGTAACAATTATAAACTAATTTTATTTCATTTTTTTCACTAACTTAGAGGCCATATTACTTTGTTGGGTAAAACTCTTTTCTTAATGATTGTTGATTTTGTAGTTTTTACTACAAAAGGCGTTCGTTTGCCCTCGGTGGGCTCAGCAGATCGCCCGATGTGGATTTTCTAAAAGAAAAACACACATCCACAACAATCCATCATAGTATTCTGTTAAAAATTACGCAAATAAGAGAAACGTAGATATTTTAAGAATTGATAAAATCTAACTTATTTTGAAATACAAACAAGTAATATTATCTTTAAGGATAATTTATGTTTGTTTGTAGTGAAGCTCAAAGCTATACAATGGGCTACCTGTGTGCTGTCCACCACAGGTATCGAAACCCGGTTCGTAGCGTTGTAAGTCTGTTAATAATGCTATGCCATTGGAGGGTCTCTAAACAAAGAGAAAGAGTGCAAAAAATGAAAAGAAACTAATATAAAAAACAAAAACCACCAACTAACAGCTAATAAACATTTACCTCCAATAACTTTCCATCATAACGACTTTTGAATTAATGTTCATTTCACGTCACATAACTTGGCCTTAATATATGTGCTGCAGGGAACTTTGTGCGTTTAGCAGTCGACTTGTGGCTGTAGTAATAGTGCGTCATTTGTGATTTTTTCGTAATCTTTCAATCCCTTCCTACTATCTATATCGAGCAGAAACAGAAAGTGGTCGAACGAATACGTACAATATGGATTCACGTGTATAACGGAACAAAATGGGAGTCAGTATCCTCAATTTTCAATGCCAAGTTGAGCAGTTCTAGTCTTGCACCTGCAAAACTAAGATAACACTCTCTAAAGCTGCATAGAGATGGGAAATACAAAAACACAACGCTTGCTGAATTCAAGGTAAAGAGAGCCAGATTCGATGGAAAGACAGACTACTTTGCCTGTTCTTGGCTTTGTACCCATCGATAAATCGATCCTCACAGCATCGTTCTCAGTTGCGTTTTTGATTGCAAAGCATAGCATTTCACACACCATTGGTGAAGCACTCGTAAAACCAGCTGGGTTGAAGATGGCGAATATCATGCTGGGAAGAGCCGCTGAAAATAAGTTGTCCCAAATTCCTCTTTCAAATGACACCATCAGCAGCAGAAAGCGATGACATCTTGGTTCAAGTAGTTGCAAATCTTATTTCAAGCCCAGCAAAATTCAGCCTTCAACTCGACGAGACCACCGACGTTTCCCATCTAAGTCAGCTTGTTGTATTCGTGCGCCATGTAAAGAACGACGAGATAAAAGTAGATTTTTTTATCTTGTAAGCCTCTTACAAGAACAACTAAGGTAGCCGACGTGAAGAAACTTGTGGATGACTTCTTTAGAGACAACGATCTTTCGTGGGATATGGTTTCTGCAGTTTGTTCAGACGGAGCTCCAATCATGCTGGGACGAAACTCTGGTTTTGATGCTCTGGTGAAAGTCGATGCACATCACATCATTGTAACGCACTGTGTTCTGCACAGGCATGAGTTGGCAAAAAAAATCTTGTCTTCAAAACTGGCAGAAGTATTAAAAATTGCAGTGAAATGTGTGAACTGTGCCCTGATGTGTGCGAGAGCACCAACATTGTCATGCAGATTGCTTCGAAAAATCTGAGTTAATTCTCGTTTTGACGTACATGGCCGATGTCTTCAATGCTCTCAATCATTTCAGTCAATAGATGCAGAGCGGTGGAGTCAATATCATCCAAGCGGAAGAAAGCCTGAAGGCTTATAAAAAAAAGCTACCGTTATGGAAACGACGAACAGAGAATGATAACTTCGCAAACTTTCCCTTGCTGGACAACTGTGTAAGTAAGATGGAAGATGTTTCTGAAATCGGAGACATTTCTGTACCCAAGGAACTGAAGCAAGCAATTGCCATGCATTTAGATGAGCTCGCAAAGTCTCTCGATAGATATTTCCCCACCAGAGACTCTTATCCAGCATGGATGAGACAGCAATTCACATTTAGTGTTGTGACAACAGATGTCAATGATGAATACCTCGACGAAATCATTGAACTTCAGCAGACCCTGGTTCAACAGCAACTTATCAGAACAACAACGCTCTCAACGTACTCTCTTATTGTTAAGAAAGCCCTTGAGATGCTCATACTGTTTGTTACAACGTATCTTTGCTAGCAATCCTTTTCTCGGATGATAAATATAAAAACGAAGAAAAGGAACAGACTTTGTTGCAAAAATGATATGAGCGTGGCACTTGCCAAGGTGAAGCCGCGCATTTCTGAACTTGGCTCTGACAGGCAACAGCAAAAGTCATTTGCAGTAAATATTTATTGAGTTTTGTTTTGTTTTTGTGTAAAATTCACGTTTTGTTGGTTTTGTTCTTTGAACACAGTGATATTGTGTGTAACTGGTGCATGGTTTATTTTGTGCACTAATAAAATATCTACTTATGTTTTGAATTTGAAAAAGAAATCATATTTTATTTTTCCAATTACGAAGAGTTCAGTGAATGGAGGTACGCAGATTTCGGGGTTCAGTCCCTCCAACAAGGCTAAGAACCACTGGAGTCACTGCTTCTCTTGAGAACTATAATGTTTTTATAATTGTGATAAATTCGTGTCCGGCTACGATGAAACATATTTGACTTCATCTTTAGAAATTAATATTTTGCACGAGTCACACTGACTACTTCCGAGATTAGACTTAACGTTGGTGATGTACCTGTTTTTCTGTTAGAGTAGTACAAACTCGTCATGGTGACGTGCCTGTTCTTCTGTTAGAGTAGTAGAAATTCGTCATGGTGATGTACCTGTTCTTCTGTTAGAGTAGTACAAACTCGTCATGTTAGTCGTAACTCAACTTGCAGCAGCTGTTTACAAGCTGTTTATAAACAATCCTCCGTCAGTGGCTCATCGGCAAGTTTCACAAGTTTTAATACTAAGACTGGAATTTCAATCCCAGCACAGATGGCCAAGTGTAAATTTTGCGATTACGCATAAAACAAACGTATTAAACGTCATAAAAAAACTGCAGTCGGCAAAATTCCTATCTTTCCTTCATTGAGAAAATAGCAACCGATCAAAGACAGCGTCTAAAGATAACGTCCATAGTGTCTAATGTACATATTGTAGAAGTTATACTTTCACTTAATCGTGTATTTGCTACAACTTGCTTTATAATAAATTATTAATGTTTGTGTGTAAAAGAAGACTTGATTTAACATGCATCGTTAACGCTTTGCACTTTATAGTTAGGTTTGTTTGTTTTGGAATTTCGCACAAAGCTACTCGAGGGCTATCTGTGCTAGCCGTCCCTAATTTAGCAGTGTAAGACTAGAGGGAAGGCAGCTAGTCATCACCACCCACCGCCAACTCTTGGGCTACTCTTTTACCAACGAATAGTGGGATTAACCGTCACATTATACACCCCCACGGTTGGGAGGGCGAGCATGTTTAGCGCGACGCGGGCGCGAACCCGCGACTCTCGGATTACGAGTCACAGGCCTTATGCGCTCGGCCATTGTAAAAATAAATTGTAAAACTACAACTTGGCATGTATCTCCCAAGAGATACAATCGACCTTTACACCAAAACTGATGAATATTGATCCACAGGAAGTCAGGTAGTGATAAAAACACAAGAAAACGTTAATAAAAAACTGAAACATTGTACGCTTCTTTACAAGTGCACGCCTTAACGCGCTCGGCCATGCCAGGCCTTATAGTTAGGTAAGTGACATACTCTAAACGTGTTAGTCAGTGTATTACGTATTGTAACAGTACAGCATTTCGAGAGTAGAATGTTTGGAATCTCTTTCTTTTTAAATAGCATTAGAACTAAAGAATGTTATGCAGAAGTCTCATGATTGCATTTTCGTCAAGCAATAATAAAAACTTGACATCTTATACAAATGCTCTTGCGATGGACATTTATCACATAATCATTAACCATACAATCAATATTTGTTTTTTGGTTTTGTCTAAGTCTTTGTTACGAATATTCATGGCATAATTTATAACCAATTAATCTCTCTGACTTAGATAGAAATCTTCGTTTTAGACGTTGCTAGTACTTTCAGAAAGGAAGTAATTGCAAAAACAGTAACAAAAATTACAGTGGTCGTTCGCATCAGATATTTACTAATAAAAGTGTTTTCTTACAACAAAACCACATGGAGCTATCTGCTATGTCCTCCGAGGAGTATCGAAACCCTAATTTTAAGGTTGTAAATCCTCAGACATGCCGCTGTCCCAGTGGGGTACTGCTAATAAAAGCAGATAACGCAGTTCAAAATTTTGTTTTTAAAGCAGGTTTTATGTCACGTTTAACTTTTATTTTTTATATTTATTGATGTAATGTTATGTTAATTACCTTTCATTTCACATACACAACGCGCAAAAATATAATCCGAAGTACAACACAAAATTAACAATTAAAATAAGTGGAAAAAATTGTCAAGATCTCATTCAAAGTTTCAACGGTGATTACCTACTTTAAAATGAACAGGTTTAAATTAGATATAAAAGAAAAAGTCACGACAATGTTCAGAATGTTTAACTATTGTGAGGAGAACTATTTAAAAACATACAGTATAAAGTGCGCCGTACCGACGAAACGTCATTAGCACAGCAATATTCGGCGACGCAAAGAAAATAAGTAAACCCACCAAATTCACTTTGATCACGCACTTTCATCATGAAAGGTGGTCATTAGTGAATATGAGAGCTTACGGTTATTAGTATTTGTGTCAGCCTTTTTCGCACTACACACGTCCAGGAAATAGAGTGTGCTTCATATGTAGTTCTATTAATTCAATTGTGCCTTCTTTTATTTTGAATTTCTTTTGCAAAACAATTACCTTATTTCCAGTTTTATAACCGTAATAAGCCACGCGAATATTTCAATGGTACAATAAAAGCCAGAGATAATCCAAGTTTATAGATGGACAATGCATATTTACTGTATCAAGCT
This sequence comes from Carcinoscorpius rotundicauda, assembly GCA_011833715.1. Taxonomy (NCBI): domain Eukaryota; kingdom Metazoa; phylum Arthropoda; class Merostomata; order Xiphosura; family Limulidae; genus Carcinoscorpius; species Carcinoscorpius rotundicauda. The sequence continues at coordinate 29,506,489 of CM022393.1, forward strand.
GATAGTCAGCGGCGAAAGGCAATAAACCGTATCTGCTGGGTTTATCAACCGTCAAAGAAATTCCAGGAGATATAAGATATGATTCTTTTCTCTAAAAAATAAAATCACTTAGAGAATTTATGAAAAGAATGAGGCTCCGGTGCATTCTGTGAGAATTTTCCAAAAGCCGATCGTATAACTAACACATTTTAAAGTTATCTATCAGAGCTGTGATATTTTAGCAACGTGCAGAATTTTCTATTTCTTATAAGAAATGAATGATAATAGTTAGAGTTTTCCTCTATTTTCAGCTTTCACCTTCTCAGTTGTTACAGTTGTTTACATTTTATTGATAAGAAGTCATTCTTAGATCCGACGAGATAAACCAACAGTCATTACTGAAATATACAAATACATTTTATAACACTGACAAAAGTGCCGTGATTGACGCGTCCTCTGAAATTTACGATAAGTTATTAGAAGTGTTTACGTTTTAACTGTGCGAAACGTTTATTGAATTCGGGGGTGTTGATTTAGCTTTCTACAGAGGCAAGTGTATTCAGTTAAACAAGTTGAACTGAAGGGAAAAAAGAAACATGACGTGTTTTATTTTGCTTAGCTGTAACAAATACACAGACAAGTCTTGATGATAATAAAATACTAAAAACATTCACACAATAACACAGGGCTGACGCTTTTTCAATGCTCACCATAGTTTATTTATTCCTTACAGTTTCGCTGACTCAATCTTACTGTCGTTAAATTGTTAAATTATTTATTTAGAGCAGCCGGAATCTTAAATAAGGCAAACATAAAAACATGCAAAAATATACAAAAATAAAGTAAGAGAGAACGCAATTAGGTTTAGGCCCGGCATGTTCACGTGGTTAAGGCGCTCGACTAGTACTCTGAAAGTCGTGAGTTCGAATCCCCATCACACGTGCTCGCTCTTTCAGCCATGGGAGCGTTATAATATGACTAGCTGTCTTCCCTCTAGCCTTACACTGCAAAATTAGGACGGCTAGCGTAGATAGACCTCGTACAGCTTCGCGCGAAATACAAACAAACAATTAAATACATAATTTCACATTTTTATTTTAATTAACTTAATACTACTACTAAACCAATCATCAAAGCTCAATCGATTTAAAATGACTAGCGCCGAATAATAAAAGAACTTACAACTCAGAAACAAAGTGCTTTTAAGACGATAATAAACATTTGTATCACGAAATAAAACAATCTCTAAATGGTGTTAACAAGTTAATTTCAGGATGAAATATTAAAATATGTCCTGTGACACAAATAAAGTGGCAAATATAGGCCTCGTAAGTAGTTAAAAGTCCATATTTCTTTACTTTGCTTGAAAACGATGGTCTATAATAGCCTCAAGACTCTCATTTGTAACAACCAGATCAGTGTTAAGGTCATTAAAATGTGAGCATGAAACTAACAATAAGTCATTTCAGTGTAGAAGATAGCGTTATAAATTTGATAAAGGACTCTAAGTGAAAAAATCCTTTTTCGCAGAGCTATAATATACTCTACTTTGGCAAGAGTTTTTTATGTGTTTTTAATATGGTCATCTCATCTTAAGTTATTTTGAGTAATAACTCTAAGAACTTTTACTGCATTAACTTCAGATAGTATGTTACCATAAAACGTAAATCATCATTTGTTAGTTCCACAGATGCACCCAGTGGCTAGAAACCGGGATTCAATCCCCGTGGCGGGCAGAACACTGATGGCCTATTGTGTAGCTTTGTACTTACCTACAAATAAACAAAGTTCCCTTGAAACAATCACATGTTATGATTTACAAATATTTAAAACTAAAAAGTTGTCGACAAGCCAAGTGTATATTGAAATCAACTCTTTCTTTGCTATTTTAAAACAATCAGTTGAAGAATCGACCTCTTCAATAAGCCACATCATCAACGTACGGATTGGTCGTATGTTTTGAACATATCTAAATTTAAAAAATAGCATAAATAATAAGTAAGAGAGGGCAAATGATTGAGCCTCGAGGAGCATCATCATGGAGACTAGAAAAATGAGCCTTCACACCATTGCTAAGGCTATAACATTGTCTATTTAGAAAGTACGTTTTAAGAATATCATAAATATTACCGCGAAGACCATAATGAGCACTTTTATAAAGTAAAACTGTGTAATTAATGCTATGAAATGAAAAGACCACAAACTAAAACATGTTTCTTAGCCTCATAAGCCTGAATAAGTTTCGTAGTAATGGCCAATATGTACTTTTTAATAAATTTGTTCCTACTGAAAAAAAACTGCAAATTACTTAGAATATTTTCTCAAGAAAAACAGTAATTATATTGTAAAATAAACATTTATTATTACGAGTATGTTCAGATAAAATGGAAATACCACGATAATTTTCTACATGATCAGAATTGCCAATCTTGTAGATAGAACAACCTCAGCAATTTGAAGAATATGAGAAGGCTTTACCAGTTGTAGATGTTAACATGTACAGTTATAGGTTCAATAATTTAACCACTGATGGTAGAACATCATCCAATCCAGCAGAATAAGAGAAAAAAGAGTGCCTTCATGGTAGCCTGAATTTCAATCACAGATGTGGTTGCAAGATAAATAGTCTGAGTTATAGTCTTATCCTGAGATTTAATGTTAGTAGAAGCAAAATAATCATTACAAACATTGGCAATACCAGTGGGGTCAGTAACATAGGAATGTGTGTTGTCATAAATACGTGTTATTTATGGATTTCTTTCTTGAGTTCTACCTAGTTGTCTGTTATTGGATCGCCATATGTAACGAACCATTATTCTAAAAACATCTGTTTAGGTACTTAGTTTTACGATCAACAACTTGATACTGAATGAGTACCTTAAGTTCTAGATATTTACTGCAATGTCCAGAAATTACTTGTATCTTTAATGTGGCGATAAAATATTTGCTTACGTCTAATCATAAGTAATAAAATTAGGATCATCCGTTGCGGATATCTCATATAATTTTATAGTTTTAACAAAAGAAAAACATGAATTATACAGTCTAAAACAGTATTTTACTACAAAAGGAAAGCTCAATCAATACTTGGAACTCATTATAGATGGAAAACCATGGTGACACATTGATGAGTTTTTCTTCTGTATTTTGTAATTACTGATACAGCAAAGAATAATGTTAATGTATAATAGTCTAAAATTTTATAAAAGAAATTAATCACAACAATTTGTAGAAATAGGTCAAGGGTTGATACAACAGCCCCTACTAACCTACTAGGATGGTGAATAGAGGAATGTGCTTTATTAATGTGTCCTACATGGTCAGGTGGGTTAAAATGTTCGACTTGTAATTTGAGGGTCGCGAGTTCTAATCTTCGTCGCACCAAACATGGTCGCCCTTTCAGCCGTGAGGGCGTTATAAAGTAATGGTCAATCTCACTATTCTGCCCATCACAGGGATCGAATCCCGGTTTCTACCTCTAGCCACTGGGGGTGCATCTTTGGAACTAACAAATGATGATTTACGTTTTATGGTAACATACTATCTAGCGTTAAAGCAGTAAAAGTTCTTAGAGTTATTACTTAAAATAACTTAAGATGAGATGAGCATATTAAAAACATATCAAAAACTCTTGCCAAAGTAGGTTATATTTTAGCTCTGTGTAAGTAGATTTTTTCCACTTAGAGTCCTTTATCAAATTTATAACTCTATCTTTTAAAATTAAAAGATTGTTAATAGTTTTATCAGTTATATCTTTCTACAGTGCTTTCCCACGGCTTTACAACGCTAAAATCAGGGGTTCAATTCCCCTTGGTTGGCTCAGCAGATAGCCCGATGTGGCTTTGCTGTGAGAAAACACACACACACTCGCTCTAAAAGTGTTTTTCTAGAATTAACAGCTAACACTGTAAGTTATAAATTTATTTTTTTTCTGGGTTACTCGAACATTCTTCTTTTTGGAATCATAAGCTTACCTGTGGACACTTATTCAAACTATATATGTACATATATAAAACGCACAGGGAACACTTCGTAAAGAACTCTACAAAGTTCAACATGGCTTGTATTTCATGTGACAAAGAAGCAAAGAGAATGAAACAAAAAGAGAAATAAATGCCAATGTCGTTATAATAATTCCTCTACCAAAAGAAAAAAAAATAAATTATCTCCTTCAAGAGAACACCAGAAAATCACATAGAAAATCGAATCAAAGTATTTCAGAATCCGCCTTTAGCCTTTGCCCATAAAATTTCTAAGACTGAAGCAGTACACACCACCTTATCTCGGGTCCCACGAGGCTTGTTCTTACGTTGACAGAAGCTTCAGGCATTCACATATTTCCCTTTAAAGTCTTACTCGTTTTTCGAATTTGTCTTCAGCAATTTCAGTAAAAAAAGGTTCTTTATCAAAAAACCTTATAGTAAATTGTTAACACTCAGCAACTTCAAAGGCAAAAACTAAACTGAAAACTCATGACCATTCAAAAGACAGTTGATATCCTACTTTTTACGAGAGAAGGAAAAATTTTGCCGTGGGATTTCTGGAGATTGATTATTGTTTTTCCTAAGCTAAGCAAAATGCAATGTGTTTGCATCAGAATAAAAAACTTTCCTTTATATTTTTTTTTCCAAAAAATCACACATTAAAGACAAAATATGAAATAATAGTAATTTTAAATTAAAATATCATTATTCCGATTAAAATATGTTCAATATTTTGTCTACATTCTTATGCATTTATGAAAAAAATATGTGTTAATTGCAACTGCTTAAATTTCTTTTCGAAATAAATGCTCATACCGCAGCACATTGTATTACAAAAATACTGAGTAGTTTTATAGGAAATGGGTGGAAGTGGTTTAGAATCTTACAAAAAGGAAACTACTTTATTGTGATATAAATTTTCAAAATGTTACGATACCAATACATGTTAGAAACAATATCTGTTTTTGTCTTTATAACTTTCTTTTACTGTTTCTAATTTCCCCGCCTGAGGAGTTCCTTTGTTTTAATCCATTCGGATTATTATACAGAGGTGTGTTTTCTGTCATTCAGTCGTTAGACATTAAAAATGACACCACATAGGGACACTTTAACGTTGCAATTTGAGCTGTTGTGACGTCAGGCAAACGCGCGCCTGCCATGAATCACGAGAAGAATTGCACCCACTGTGAGGTACAGCACAGTATGATATAAAAAATTTAAAGGAAAGAGAGAACATTTTTGTTATTGCTAATTTTCATTTTATTTACATTAAAACAAAACAGCTTTGATGACCTTGCGGAAATTCATTTAGTTATAATTATAGTCTTAATGTTATCTTAGTTAGCAAAGAATTACCTCGCGTTTCATTGTTTGCTGTGTGATTATTCTGATTTGGAAATGTCAAATGCACTGCTTGCAAACCAGTTTGATATTTTAACCTAACTGCAAAAATATTCATGTTACTAAGTACAGTATTGTAAATTTCGACAATAGGTGATCACAACGAAGTGTTTTATTTGGAGGTTAGTGCTAAGTTTATAAAAGTATGTTTTTTGTTTGTTCTTTGAATTTCGCGCAAAGCTACACAAGGGCTCTCTGCGCTAGCCGTCCCTAATTTAGCAGTGTAAGACCATTATGGTGCTAGTCATCACCACTCACTGCCAACTATTGGGCTCCTCGTTTTCCAACGAATAGTGGGATTGAACGTCACACTATAAAGCCTTCACGGCTGAAAGGGCAAATATGTTTGGTGCAACGGGGATTTGAACCTGCGGCCCTCAGATTACGAGTCGAGCACCTTAAACCACCTGGCCATGCCGGGCCGTTTATACAAATAAACATATCTAAAATACAACAAGTGTAAAAGTGCGTTCTCTGTGAGTGAGTAGACAAATTTTTAGAAAAAAAATGAATGCTACACATAACATAGCAACAACAGGAAATTTAATGGTGCATTTTGATTAAATGTATATGAAAATTTATTTTAAAAATATTATATTATCCATATTCTTGTCGTGTTAAGAATTATGGATAGAATTTCAACTTTTGACTAAAATCCTGTTAAAACTTTTCAAGAAATGAATTAAGAGTTTGAAGCGCTTTCTGTTAGATTGATTTGGTGTGTTTTGAATTTCGCGCAAAGCTACTCGAGAGCTATCTGCGCTAGCCGTCCTTAATTTAGCAGTGTAAGACTAGAAGAAAGACAGCTAGTCATCACCACCCACCGCCAACTCTTAGACTACTCTTTTACCAACAAATAGTGGGACTGATAGTCACATTATAATGCCCCTATGGCTGAAAGGGCGAGCATGTTTGGTGTGACGGAGATTCGAAGCCGTGACCCTCGAATAATGAGTCGAGCTTTCTGTTAGAGGTAATAAGTTAAAACATTTTAGGTCTATAATCCTACATCATATTTATAGCATTGATCATGAATTGATTAACATACAGAGAAAAGAAACATAATTTTAAACAGCATATTCAAAGTAGAAGTAATAATTAGAATGCTAACTCAAGTGACTTAAACTGAATGTTGACATTCGCCAAAGATAAATTTGCAAGAACAAATTTCAACCAAGAGTTATGGGTCTCAGATAATGTACTACTTAAAATATCAAACACTTATATACAAATTGTTAATGGTCTTTATGTGACTGTTTTTTTTTTCTTCCGAATCGTTAAATATTCGTCGTGTTAGAATTAACAATTCTTATCTTCATGTTCACTCATACCAGTTCAAAGTTGGAGAAAAAAGAACAATCAAGCACACGAAAGTAAAACAAACCTTTCGGTTTTTTTTAATTGACTCTTAAATGGTGAGTAGTTTAACATGCTGCTCACACCAGCTCCTGCATTAAATAAGAAGAAAGAACCTTATTCAACCCCTCCTCTATCCTTGAGATAGGGTATTTCTTGAACATGGTTCTGAAGCAGAGAGAAACGTGACCTGCATTCGTGGCTACACGTAAACAGACAGCTGGGAGTTGTGGCACTCACTTTACTCACGCTTTTAATTCAACTCACTTTGCTACTGTCAACTGTTTACGCCAGTTAGGTTTATGAATAGCAGAATACCTGTTTCTGAAACCTGTCATTTACTCTGTTATGTCTGAGGAAGCAGTTCTTCTTGTCTTGTGAAAAATAAACTTGCAAGTTGAAGGAGAATATATTTCGCGTAGGAAGACAAGAAGAAGTTGTTGTGAGCTTGTAAGCACATATCAACATAGCTTTGAAAGAATTCCTGTCTTGATATTTCATGTTTAAGTCCACCTGCGATAAAGTGTAACACCATTCACGATCGATTTAAACCCAGGAGTAAAACGAGTAATTTTATTTTCGTGAGTAAGATCCATATCATGAGAAGTCAGATTTGTGACACAGTATGTGTAACACCAGATAGAGAAGAGAAGTAACACAAGGGACCACAGGTGTAAGAACAGAGAGATGATAGTTAAAGCTAAGTAGAAGAGATATAAGATCATATGCAGGATCTGCGAGACGAGACACGAACTACGCCACTCAATAAATTTAATGCAATGGACACAATCTAACAGAAAGTATAAGGAAAAATTCAGATACAACAGATGTAACATCAGCTACAACAAAGATAATATATTAGATGGAAAATGATGGAAACCAAACATAATAAATGTTACACGTAGTACATAATGTTTATCTACCAGATACAATAAACGCAACATAAAGTATAAGAGATAACAAGTATTAAGATATAACAGTGTAACATCAGAGATGATACAAGAGATGTGGCATGCATCGCGTAAAAATAATGTTGGAATGATGATGATAAGATAAACACGATACATCGGATAAAAGATTATTCCACTGCGCACAATTTGAGAGTCCAAAAATGGTATATTATCTTGGCCTTGTAACTGGACCGAATTGAAGCACAATACACTTCAATTTAAATATACCTGACACGACCTCTAGTTAGAGTATTTTATTCAGTTTTCACCAGGTAATTTACTGAGCTTAATTTTAAATATTTAGCTCACACCAAGTTAAACCATGAACAGCTAATAGCTGAAGTTCGAATGTTAACAGTTTTTATCAGCTGAGCAACAAGTGAGTGAATAAAACATACACTTATTTTACAAATTTAGATAAAAGCATTAAATATAATTAAAGAGGCTAAAATTCGCAGGCAACATCAACATGGCTCAGCCTCATCATGGTCAATTTTCATACCCAAAAAGTTGTATAAAAAGAAAAAAATAAGGCAAAACTGTCTGTATCATTGTTTGAAGAAAATTATTGCTATATTAAATTCCATGTACATATCTCGAAACAAAGTAAGTACTTGATCAAAACCACTGAAATTATGAGTTTGTTTAACGTTTTCATCCTTCATAAAATAACCCAAAATTGGAAAATTCCAAAGTTTAGTACATGTATTTACGGAACCTGTAATAAAGTAAGTTTTTACGAAATCCCATAAAGGTTGGTCTAAATGCGGTGTAATAGTTGTCAAGAAACCGTAAAATTATTCTTTTTGTAGCATCTTGACTTTTCTATAGCTACTAAAAATGTGACGCCTGCCATATATAGGTAGTTAAGACATTCGACTTATAATCCTAGGATCGTGGGTTCGAATCTCCGTTGCACCAAACATGCTTACCCTTTCAGCAGTGGGAGCGATATAAAGTTACTGTCAATCCCACTATTCGTTGGTAAAAGAATAACCCAAGAAATGGAGATGGGTGGTGATGACTAGCTGCCTTCCTTCTAGTCTTACATTACATTGCTAAATTAAGAACGGCTAGCGCAGGTAGCCCGCGAAATTCAAACCAAAACTAAAAATATGTAAGTTCATCATTTTTTTTATTAATCTATGAAACTCATGGAAATGTATCTTTGTTCCAAACACCATGTAAATTGGGCAAAACCTAGACAAGTAACTGACCAAAATCCCCCTAAAAATGTTTTTATCTGAGCTTTGACTCCTCTGAAAAAGATTCAAAATGGGCAAATTCAACTTTCTTATTTCAGTGTGTTTGCCGTAAAAAAAAGAAGACTGAAACTTGTAATTTTTACTTATTTAATTTTTTACCCCGTAAAATCCTTCAAAATTTTTAAATCAAAAATTGAAAAAGATGTCTTGGTATATTAGATCAGGGTATAAAGCAGCCGAATTTCAAGTTAATTCGCCAATAAATAAAGCAACATAGTCGATTGAAAAGTATTTGGAAGCTCAATGTAAAAATATAAAATATATTTCTGTGGAAACTTAATAACGTCATTAAGACTAATGAAACATGCTTCAAATCTTTAAGGTTTTATAAATTGTGCCTCCTTAAGAAATATTTTATCAAAGCCACAGCTAACCTTCCTGTTGTTTGTACAAAACTCAAGTCTGTTTAGTGACGTTTTTCGTCTTTTCTTACCAAAACGTGAGCTTATTTATTGATCTTATTTTACAATGCTTACTAAACTTAAAATGTTTATAGCTTTTTATCAGAATGTTTGCCTTGTTCACATGTCTTCGATTAATTTTGTAACACAGATCAATTGAAATCAACACCATGATAGAGTAACTTGCCAACAGTTGGAGAAACGAATATGTTTTGATGACATTATATTCCAATATATACATATGTGTACATTCTCTCGTAATTCGGCATCTTGAGACTTATAAACTGGAAAGAATAAATTTTATAAAAGGACAAAACAAATGTCTTGATATAATACCAATAAAAATATTTTAAATTAATTAAAGACTAGTTGATTAAACATTTAATTGAAAATAAATACGATTCATTTTTTACGCGTTTATTACTTTTTGTCATAAGTTCTGTAATTTGTATAAACACGTATGTGTGTGGCTACCACATTCATTTAAAAAAATCATTGTTCTGGTTGTTGGATTAATCGGACGTGTTGGCTTTTATTAGCAACGGGCCTCTCATCAAGAAGTATGCTGTTAAATTAACATTTTCAGTTGAATTTGAATAATATTAACTAACAATATGTATTAAGTAACTAGTTTTAGTTTTGTATTATGTTTTGATAACTGACTCCTCTCCAAACGTCTTAGAACTAAAATGTTATAATGCGCAACACACAGTTACATATTTAAATATTTGTAATAAGCCATTTTTAAATGAGCCCTGAAATTTCTAGATTACTTTATGATATTAACAATAGATTATTACAGTAGTTTAAGTATATATTACAGTATACATTTGAAGCAGATGCATATGTATAACTCATTTGATATGAAGAAACATAATGTAGATCACACCAAGGAAGACCCAGAGTTTTGTTTTCTTTGGTTTTCGGTTTCTTTGAATTAAGCACAAAGCTACACAATGGAATATCTGTGCTCTGTCCACCACGGGTGTCGAAACCCGGTTTTTAGCGATGTGGGGCCGCAGACATACCGCTGTGTTACTGGGGAGCGAAGACTCACAACACATCACCATTAAGTCATGGGTGAAAACAGAACTATCAATATTGGCTAGATTCTAGACTATAGAAGCACAAAAGTGAATGCAAGGACGGTATATGTCGATCTTTAATTAAAGATAAAACAGTTTTACTCAGACTTGTGTATCTGAACAAAAAAACGTATATTACATATGAATAAGGAGAAAGATATTATGACTTTTCGTCAGTTTAATAGAATTATTTTCTAGTAAACAATAATAATCTGATATTTTTCTGCCTTTTCTACATGTATCTAATTAAGTATAACAAATACGACAAACCGAGACATCTTTAGGCAATTACTTATTACAACCATATTTCACTGCCCGCCGTTCTATATCACAGAGTATGATATTGGGGATGTTTTCATATAACATTAACGAACTGTTAAAATAATGGTTTTGTTGTATATAATACGATGTTGTAACACACGCTATATTATATCAGTGTTTTTTTTATTCTATATACTTATTTTTCCGTCAAGGTGCGTTCCATTTGTGCCAAGACACAAAACAATTCACTTGTAATGGTACTAAACCCAGGTCCAATATTCTCTCTTTACTAAATAATCGAGCTCCATTTTTTTACAATTTTATTTTTATATTGATATATGATCTATGTGATGGCACTGGATGTGTGGTGAGGGCAAGAAAAAACACTAGTATTGGTGAATGTACCGGCCTTCCAACATGACAAACTAGTGCCGTTAGAGGGATGCATTATAGGGCGTATACTTAATGATTTTTTTTGCTGCCATATAACATAGAAACTGGCTCTGACTTTAGCCTATTAGATGAAATAACCCACAAACTTGGCCAAGCTTTAGCAAATATGCGGAGATTTTGGAAGACACGAATGCATCTCATCAAGTGACTCCAGAGATTAAAGATGACATGGTAACAGCTCTTTCATAGAGGTAGTTGACACTAACTCTTTTCAGTATTCTGGTTTTAAGCATGCCAGAACACCAAAACGTCTTTCATGCACTCAGAAGAGAGATATAGAATTCTCAGCCTCAGAACCCCTTTTGGCATCTCTCGTGATAGCTACAACAAAGGGCCGGACAAAGATGTCACGACAATCAGCTGCTCATAGGAATCATTATCAGAAATACACTCGATCTCCTGTTAACCAAAATGGTCAAGAAGGAAAGGATTTGTGACCCGTTGAACACACCCTCCAGGATGCCCACCAGCCAACCTAAGTAACCCAAGCATGGTTATTATTGTCTTTCATAGTGACCACACTCTAGTCTGAAATGAAATTGAAAAACGTAAAATTATCTTTATAAATTTCCGTTTTAGAGAATTAACAAATGCTTTGTATTTGACAAAATGACAGATTACCAAATTTTCATTTGTATAAAAAAACTAAAGAGGCATTTATATTATTCTGTAGTAGTAGTTGCTCATATTTTGGAAAATTATTACAATTACACAAAATAATGGAAACGCCGCACCTTTTTATTCAAGTATTGATATCTTCAAGAGGGAGAAATGAAGCCATGCGGGTAATTTAACTTGCATAAGTTATCTTATATCAATTGTTTGTGTGGGAATAATGTATCATCGTTTTTCTCAAAGATGTTGTTGTTGTTGTTTTGAATTAAGCACAAAGTTACACAATGAGCTATCTGTGCTCTGCCCACCACAGATATCGAAACCCGGTTTTTAGCGTTGTAAATCCGTAGACATATTGCTGAGCCACTGTAAGGGCTTTTCTCAAAGAAAGGTTATGAAATATCAAACTAAAATGGTCTGTCAGATTTTCAAAGAAATATAGTTGTGGGTAAACGTCTCACTTGATGTTCAGTAACACGAATACCTAAAACAATGAATGTATCTTGCTTGACCAGTGTTAAAAGGTATGTCAGCATGATAATCCAGAAATAAGACTATATATTACCCAAACATAAAATGGTGGAAAAGCTAAGTCGACAGATCGTGGTAGTCAAGTATCAGAAAGAACAGTGAGACAAAAACACAAGAGTACAACATTAAAATTGCAAACAGAAATTAAGGTTAACCTACATCCACAAATCTCTATCAAATCAGCTCCAATGGATCTGTACTAGATAGATTACCACGGTAGGTATGCCAGTGAGAAACATCTAATAAAAACGAAAACATTAAACCTAAGAATATCAATAGACTAACGTAACTCAATCAGATGAACAACATTGCACACTATTTCCGTCATAATGACAAAAACTAACAGAAAATTACATCTCCGAATGTCTTGTAACATCATTAACCATGATAAAGGCTCTATGGAAGTCTAGGTAATTCTTGTTTGTTTAAATTGGAACAGTTATGGCCTGTGATATTGATAAAAAGTAAAGTTAACGCAAATGTTTACTTTATTTCAGACAATGTTCACTCTATGGTTAACGCAAGTGATTACTTTATTTCACACAAGGTCCACTCTGTGGTTAACACAAGAGATTACTTTTTACTTTATTTTACACAAGGTCCACTCTATTGTTAACACAAATCATTACTTTATTTCACACAAGGTCCACTCTATGATTAACACTTTATTTATAAAGGGTGCTGGTCTATTTCACAAAGTCATAGCACCAGTTCATAGTAAGAATTCGGCCGTTAGCCTTGACCACTACAATCACTAGTTTTAAATACTGTTAAGCACTACGGTCAATTCTTGAAACCAATCTTAGAAGCATATTTCCAGAACAAACAATCCAAACAACACTTGAACAATCAGAACAAACTTTTATCAACGAACGGTAAAAAAAAATGGACAACTTCGTCCTTCATCAATGTAATCTCGTATAAACACTGTATTATCTGCTTATATCAAAATGGTAAATTTATTTTTTCACACTATATTTGCTCATTTCAGAACTGAAACCAAAACCTGCCGTATAAGATTCAAGTTTAATACTTTACCAACAGAACGTCATAATATTTGGCAGTAAGACACTTTTTAACCACCAAGGACTGCTATACTAATAAATAAATGTCAAAAAAGAAACGGTGTTTCTGTTATTTTGTTCAACTTTTGAATGTACACACACATAAATAAAACGTAAAATACATTGAATAATTGACTTATATGTGATAAGATAGTAGAACTAATATTTATTTTAACTCGTTAATTCGCCAAAGGTTTACCGTTTAACGTCAACCGTAGAAATTTTTGTACTGCTGTGAATTTGTTAAAGGATTTGAAATCTATATTTTAGCGTGCGAAGTGCTCTTTCTCTCACTATGTACAAGTAGTTTGTATCGAACCTGATGATGTAACGAAACGTCGCTAAGTTCCACAGTGTCACGAGTAGTTCACTTAATTAAGGTGCTTCCTTGTGTGAGTATTGGACAAATGGGCGCGCTCGTGCATGGTAAAATTGGGGCTGTCGTGCAAAAGCTACCATAATTCATATCCGAATGTACTTCTCATAACTAACTCCTTCATCGGTTCCTCGTTCCTTGATTAATAGCTTTTGTCATAGTTTTGTAAATTACGTTAAGAGAGATTAACGCACATTGACACCAAAATGAAGAAAACAAAAGTTCATAACTTTTTGTGGTAGGTAGTAAAATCCTACAGAACGTATTTGGAATATAAATTTTTTCACAAACGTCACAACTGAAGTTAATTAATGGCTTCATTTGTTTCTTGACAAGAAACTTAGTAAATATATGTAGAAAATGATAAAATTGGTTTTCAAAATTTAACAAAGTAAAACAAACTAGAAAACATAAGCACATAAGCATTCTTATACGTCTGACTTTACCCACACGTTATTAAACTTTATATGAAATGTTTCACTCTGACTATTACCTACACGCTATTAAACTCTACAAAACGTTTTATTCCAATTAGAAATAATGAAGACTATTGAAATGTAACGTGTATTCCTTTCTCAAATATTACTTGTTGTTTTGTGTCAATGATATTCTGAAGATATGACTTTTCGTAAAATAATTTCAATCATAAATACAACGTTTTATAAACTAGTTTTCACGGCATGTAAATAGTATTAACCATATAGAGTATGTAACATATACCACTTTACAACTAAGAAGCGCAACTGCATGTCTGCGGACTTATGCTGCTAGAAACTGGGTTTCAATACCCATGGGGGGCAGAGCATCAATGATACTTTGTGTAGCTTTGTTCTTAATAAAGAATAACGACAGTTACCGGCCTAGTATGCCCAGGTGGTTAAGGCGCTCGACCCGTAAGCCGTGGGAGTGTTATAATGTAACGGTCAATCCCACTATTAATTGGTAAAAGAGCAGCTCAAGAGTTGGTGGCAGTGGGTGGTGATGACCAGCTACCTTCCGTCTAGTCTTACTCTGCTAAATTAGGGACGACTAGCGCAGATAGCTCTCGTGTAGCTTTGTGCGAAACTTAAAAAAGAAAATAATAAAATAAGACTAGCTTATTAGTCATGTGGTCTTTTGTCACGAGTCATCGTCCATAGTGCATAGCATTTTCCATAAAAATGAACTAGTCAGATTAAAATATTTACTCAACTGTTTTGTTTCAGCGCAAAGCTGAATTAAACTATTTGTTCATTTCACGGCGGGAAATCGATATCCATGGTAGAGACAGCACAGGTGGCCCATTGCTTAATTGAAAACATACAAACAAATCAAACATTAATTATTGTTAAACATAAAATATACATGTATATCTAAATTCTAAATGTTTTAAGTTATATAAACAGATTGTAGGTTGTAAGTTACAACTAGTATATGAACAATCATACAAAGTACATTTTCAAAATAGTCACATCGTAACAAAATAGACGTAACATGAAACTTTAGCTCCACGTATTAAAACGTTTTGCTTATTATTTAATTATTAAACACAAACACAATACTGTAACTTCAGACTTCACTATAATACAGTAAAGATCTCTAATAAATTTTGTAATCGCCGAATACGACGTGTCTACACCCGTTTTAATTTCGCGATCGCCATCTGGCGCCATGTGATATAAATGTATGCTAATTCTTGCAAGATATATATTTTTCAATTGATAATGCATTCGAACAAATCGGCTAACATGTTTTCTAACAAATACATATATATATAATGCTAATAAAATTTAATATCTGTCCCTTAGTTGTAGATTAAAGTTTAAAACATAAAGTCCCGCGTCATAGTAAATTCTTTGTTTGTTTTTTGTTTTTCACATTAAGCTTCTCAAGGGCTATCTGCGCTAGCCGTCCCTAATTTAGCAGTGTAAGACTAGAGGGAAAGCAGCTAGTCATCACTACCCACTGCCAACTCTTGAGCTACTCTTTTACCAACGAATAGTGGGATTGACCGTACATTATAACGCCTCCACCCCTGAAAAGGCAAGCATGTTTGATGCAATCTGGATTCGAACCCGCAACCCTTAGATTACGAGACGAACACCTTAACACACCTGGCCATGCCGAGTTCTAAAATCTTACTGAGGAAGACTAAGACAAAACTTTTGTCATCAGACGTGTTTATGGATAAATTGATTGTACCATTTTGATAAATCCCTAGCTTTTCTTGACAGAGTCAAATGAATTTATCCGCCAGAATGCGCTCTGAAAAAACATATTTCACAAAAACAAATATCGTTGTTGGGATCGAAATATTATCATAATTAGTCAAACATTCAAGTCCGGAAGTGGTGTGACTCGGTCGTGGTTGTGGCGCTTCACTGAAAATGTTCAGGTTTAAGGCTGGAATCTCCCGCACCTAGCATTCTAACTCTGTAAGAAGTAGGGACGTTATAACATTTCCAGCAATTTCAGTATATGTTGATAAAAGAGTACTTCAAACAATGATGGCGAGCTGTGTTAATTAGCTGTCTTCCCTCCAAACTATCACTGCTAAATTAGGGACGAAGTAGTTTGTGCGAAATTCAAACCAAACCAAACATTGAAGTCCAAAGTCTTTTAATAAAGGCCTGCGACTTTAGACTTCACAACAGATTATCCATAATTCAGCTACACATATTTCAAAAATAAAATTTTTTTCTTTCACCTATGAATCACTTACAAATTTGGAAGAAAAAAACCGTTAATTAAATCAAATGATTATTAAATTTACTTCAACGAACATTTCTTATTATTATGCTTGCTACGTTTGGGTTTTAAAACAACAGATAAGACGCTCGCCTCGCAGTTGGTCTAAAGACATCTGTAGTCTTTGGTTGTAAACATTTTAACCATAAAAAAATATGACTAGATTTGAGTGAAAATTATTCATTCATATAAAAATTCATTTAACGTTTTGTGAGAAATCTGTTCACGGTGAAGATAAATGGATATCGTTTTGGGGTTAAACGTTGAGGAATTGCTGCAAAACATGTAAAAAATTCAAGTAGTAAAACCGTCGCAGGCTTGTGTTACTTTTAGTTTTGAAGTCATAAGACTTATGTCGCGATTATCATTACTCACATTTTATTCTGTACAATAGAATCTGGCTATTGTTACAATATTTACATGGAAACAGACTCGTAAACTCGCTCTAATTTCTTGTAAACGAGGTTTTTCCTGCCGCAAACTCTGTAAGTTTCGCGAAAAATTCAGCAGTCTTGTATCCACTATTCATGGTTTACACATTTTGCTGAAGAAAACGATCTTTTCAAAACGTTAATATCTACAATTTGATCTTTATGGAAATTGTTTTACGGTAGAAACGAAATATTATTCCATATTAACCACCATTAGTTTCATTTCCGATTAGTTTTAGTTTTGAATATAATTAATAAAAGCCATGTAACAGTTCCCTGGATAATATAGCTTTACGTTAACATTTAAGTAATGATGCTACCTTAGTTTTGCTATTGCTTTCGTTGTCATATTTACACTTGTTATTACTCCCGTTTGTAAACCTTTGTCATTTGTAATTGAGCTTTCTAGTATCTAATTATGTTTATTTATCGTTTTCTGTTGCTTGCTTAAAGTTTACTTAAAGTCGGACCAGTTGTGATAAATGTATCTTATGGTAGGATTAGTATTAGGCCTGGCATGGCCAAGCGTATTAAAGCGTGCGACTCGTAATCTGAGGGCCGCGGGTTTGCATCCCCGTCGCGCCAAACATGCTTGCCCTCCCAGCCGTGAGGGCGTTATAATGTGACGGTAAATCACTATATTCGTTGGTAAAAGAGTAGCCCAAGAGTTGGCGTAGGGGGGATGGTGACTAGTTGCCTTCCCTCTGGTCTTACAGTTCTAAATTAAGGGACAGCTATCACAGATAGCCGCGAGTAGCTTTGTGCAAAATTCAAAAACAAACAATGTTTAGTATATTGTACACTATATATATGTATAATATGGTTTGTATTCATTTTGAACTCTGTTGTGATTGAACTACAGTATCAATACTCTAGCGATTTATTATACGATTCAGTTATTTGTTTAGTTTGTTATTTCTTAACATTTTCCATCTTATATGTTCGCAAGTATTGTGTTTTCTTTGCTGTACTTTTACGTTAAACTGCTCGACTCTGTAATTAATTAGAGTATGTGTAATGTTAATTCATCTCAGATGTCAAGCTGCCTTAAAGCTAGATTGTCAGAGACCTGGGATCCCATTGGTCTTAAAATGTTGTTCGGGGAGATTGCAAAGTTTTTCATTACACTGATCTTAAGTTTGTCAACAAACATTAAATCTATGACAGCACCCGAAGCAAACAACTGATGTTTTTTGTTCCCATAGCTAAGTGATACTCTATTCTTTACTTAATGTTACTTTCATCAATACAATTGGTTAGAATGTTCAATATATTTATTTTTATTATTTAATTTTTTGTTATTTTATTTTTATTATTTAATTTTTTGTTATTTTATTTTTATTATTTAAAATTTCTGTTATTTTATTTTTATTACAGTGATTATTTTAAGCTAGCCGAACCCCATGAGATATTTAGTTTATGGTCGAAACTATCACTAATAGCGAAGAGACTCTACTGATGAAGTAATACATTATAATCTTTATAAGCAAGATCAGAATATCTAATTAGTAATGCTCATTACTGACTTTAATTTTACATTTCACCAAAGTATTTAGCTTGCTTCGATCGGATGTTAATGTCAGTTTGCTTAATAAAAACAAATACCTACGTTATAACTATTGTTTCATCACATTTTTAGATCAATAATTAGTAACTAGTTCAATTTAATTTCACACTGATTCTTCCTAGCTTTAAATGAAAATAGGGTTAACACCATATAGTATTTTCTAGGTCATGTAAGAAAATAAATACAAACATTTTGTCTTCGAAAACGGCAGAGTTGATTAAATCATTAGGTACGCTCCATTTCTTTATTTTGAATCAATGAACAAGGTCTTTTATCACACTTTTCAGTTGCGAATCATTACGATAAAGTTACCATTTAAAATGGTCTCGCTCAATAAAAAGAAAGAAATTCAGCAAAATCTGAGAAAGAAATCGTAGGTTTTATCTTACTGAAAAAGGTCATTTATTTTTTCTCAACTATTGTCAAATGATAAGACGTCGCTGAGAATAAACGGCCGTGGAACAGAATCACGTTCGAGAATGAGATACCCACTCCCTAAACGTTTTGAATAAGATATCCACTTCCTAAACGTTTTGAATGAGACATCCACTTCCTAAACGCTTTGAATGAGATATCTACTTCCTAAACGTTTTGAATGAGATATCCACTTCTTAAACGTTTCGAATGAGATATCCACTTCTTAAACGTTTTGAATGAGATATCAACTTCTTAAACGTTTTGAATGAGATATCCACTTCTTAAAAGTTTTGAATGAGATATCCTTTTCCTAAACGTTTTGAATGAGATATCCTTTTCCTAAACGTTTTGAATGAGACATCCATTTCCTAAACGTTTTGAATGAGATATCCACTTTCTAAACTTTTTTTTTCCAGACATAATTAAAGAAATAACCATTTCCTTCCAATAAAAGGAAGCTCATGCATTTAATAGACTTAACCTACTCACACTTTGTGTTAATGTGTTCAAACTGTGCGGTACATCCTTGTGAGAGATGTCTCTCTGAAGTTAGCTTTTTCCAAAGAATTTATTACAATTGTATCAGGAGGAGAAAAGAATGGCTTCCAGCGTTCGTTGGGTACCGGCTAGCACCTCACTTATCTAATTTTAAGTAAAAACTAAAGTCTTTCATTAATGAGCTTGGTATATGCTTTCTTCTTAAGGTGATTTGATAACAACTAATACTAATTTACGTCTTCGATCATACTTTGCCAGCTAAACCGTTACATATTTTCTATTCAGGTACAACGTATAGTGTGTTTTATACGTGTTTTTAAAATTTACGAACAAAATTGACGAGTCTTTGTCACATTAGTTTCTTCTTTTAAGTTATATTACTTCTTAAAGTAGATGTAAGCTAAGGTGGTTGAGTCACTCGACTCGTAATATCAAGGTCGTGGGTTCGAATCCCCGTCGCACCAAACATACTCGCCCTTTCAGCGTTATAATGTTACGATCAACCCCACTATTCATTGGTAAAAGAGTAGCTCAAAAGTTGGCGGTGGGGGGTGATGACTAGCTTCCTTCCTTCTGGTTTTGCACTGCTAAATTAGGAACGGCTGGCGCAGTTAGCCCTCGAGTAGTTGTTGTTTTGAATTAAGCACAAAGCTAAACAATGGGCTATCTGTGCTCTGCCCACCACGGATATCGAAACCCGGATTTTAGCGTGTAAGTCCGCAGACAAACCGCTGAGCCACTGGGGGGCTAGCCCTCGAGTAGCTCTGCGCAAAATAAAAAAAAAGAGGTCACGTATCTCTGCGCCTCTTAAAAAGTTTAATACGATTTATATCGTTAAATGATACTTCGTTAATAAGTGTGGATATGTTTATGGGTGTCGCGAAAAAAAATCATTTTAGTATTGTCCTGAAATACAGCATATTGTCCTGAAATACGTTTTGTAAAAAACGTCTTATGTAATTATATTTCAAAATCTACATAAGTTCTATTCACAGTTTTTCGTAGACTAAACGCAACAGAAAAACACAGATAACAGCTTGTATAATTTATTACACTAAACTATTAACAAATATAACAGATATAACATAAATTATATAATAATAGTGACAGATATTAAGTTATAACATTCGAAATTAATTACAAAACAAAAGAATACTAGTTTCAAACTTCAAAATTAATCACAATACAAAATGGTACTGGCCTATATCTAATATAATGATCTAAAATGAAAGTCTCAAATTCCAGTCTAGGGTGTGAATTTGGTCCCACGAAGAAATTCCGAAACAGTTCACAGTTCAATAAATTCGCCGTCTCTCAGCACAAGCAGTAATTCAGATGTATCGTAGAGATTGACAAAATAAAATCACAGCTTCCGTAGATCTAACTTCAATCACAAATCCAAGTTGAATATTCACAGCAAACACTTAATCTTTCTCAAATAACTAACTCTCTTCTTTTGAAATAAAACTGATGTCTGAATCTCACTCTTTTTCTTCGAATAAAACTAATGACTGAATCTATCTTCTTTTTTCGAATAAAAACTGATGACTGAATCTCTTGCATCTTCGTCTGTTTATATATTGTAGGCCTAAAATCCTCGAAAGACCGCGAAAGTTCTACAGGTCTCCAGAGCAATCCACGCATATCCGTTCTTGCACGAGACTACACGTCTAGACACGAAGTCACCAGCACTCATTTACAAACATATGATTGGTCTATTTAATTCAAGAAAATTCTAAAATGTTACCCTAAATGAATAACAAACTATTAGTTTAAACTTCGAAACAATAATATCAATATGGAAAAATGAATAATAGAAATGAAAATTCAAACACAACACGACATGTTGTCGTTAACAAAATATTTACACATATACATAACAATGTTTCGTAAACTTTCACAGAAGCTACTTAATTTCTTTTCCTCCATTCTCTGTCAACACATGAAGATCATCTCTTACTTTAACAACAGCAAACACAATCTTTTCCGGTCCGTGTTCATTGGTAACCATGATATTATGCACAATGCCACATATATTACTCAAATGAGTAATTACCTGCTGATGTAAAAGAGAGAAATGAAATCTTAAGCGATTTAAATAAGTAACTTAATACGATGCGAAAAACCCTGTGCCAATACTGAACATTTTGTCGTTTAGAGCTAACACTTTTGAGATGTAATAGTTTTAGATATGAAATTTCCTTTAAAGTTATTCATTTTTTGTCACCGTACGGGACGGCCGTTAAGTTTACAGATTTGAAACGTTAAATTCTGGGAGTTCGTTTCTTTGCGGAAGAAACAGGAGATAGTGGCAAACACACGTTCTGTATTTAATAATATTTTTACAGCATGCTATACTTAATAATAATACTAAAAGATTGAAACCTCAGAAGTGCTCATTTCACTGGATTAAATTAGATTAGTCTTTTTGAGTATAAAATGGAGTTAATGTAGTTTAGTTTATGCAGGTATAGAACTGGTTTAATGTAGTTTACTCTACGAAGGTAAAGAAGCATATTGATGTAATTTATTCTTGGTAGGTAAACAAGTAGGGTACTGTCGTTTATTCTACGAAGGTAAAGAAGCATATTAATGTAGTTTAGTCTGGTAGGTATAAAAGTAGACTGCTGTAGTTTATTTAATGTTGGTATACAAGGTAAATGGTTTGGAAATACAGTAAAAAGTATTTAAATTGGCAAATTCCAAGTAGACAAACTATAACGACCTCATATTAGGAATTACGATCATCAGGACAAAACCTCTTGTGTGTAAAAATTATTCAATGTATTATGTTTATTGTGGTAATCAACAAACATATATCGAAATTAGAAAATGAATAACACTTAAAACCTATATTACCAGCAGTGAATTCGAAATGTGTTTGTTTCACCCTGTTGATAGCGTCAACTACTTATTGTATAGTATTGTAACAAATAAAAGCAACGTTTTTGAGTATGTTAACTGTTTAATGTATGGTATTGTAAGAAATAAAATCAACATTGTTTATAATGTTAATTACTTAATGTATAGTATTGTAACAAATAAAAGTAACATATTTTATTATGTTAATTATTTAATGTGTAGTAGTGTAACAAACAAAAGCAACATTGCTTATAATATTAACCATTTAATGTACTGGTGTAACAAATGAAAGCGACATTGTTGATTATGTTAACTGCATAATATATATTATTGCCACTTATTTATTATGTGAAATAAATTAACATTTCTAACAAATACCATATTATTACATGTTAGTTTAAGAAAAGAACACTTCATTGAACATTTTTGTCTGACTATAAGGAATCAAGAACGACTATTGTTATGCTTTGTCTGCTTTTAAGCTAAACAAAACAAAACTGTCACGAGGTAATTTAAATTGTTCTTCCCCCCACCTCCCGATTCCCCTGAGCGCTTTCTTTCTTCAAAATTGTTCAGTTTAGACTGCGCTGCTACTAATGACACGTTCCTACTCGTATATGTCTTTAAAATTGGTTCAATTTAAAATAACGATTCAAGCTGAAGAAACTAATCGAAGATGTTTTTCTTGTTGGATATTTTACAATAGATTTAGTTCTTGATGCTTCAGACAAAAGATTACGTTAATTGGAAAACATTTAAATTCAACAATGTTTACAAAAAATAACAAGCCAAAGCTCCTTAAATGTCTCTATGTGACAGTTGTATTTGAAATTAAGGATAAAGTTACACGATGGACTATCTGTGCTCTGCTCACGACAGGTATTCAAACCCGGTTTCTAACAGTGGGAGTCCGCGTCTGTGCCGCTGTGCCTCTTGCTTTACCTAGCAAAAATTGTTTATTTTCTACTTGAAATTTGAACGATCTCTCTCTAAAACATCATAAGAAATAGGGATATTTTGTGGCGCATATAATTCATAGCTGACAACAACCAGTAAAAGAAATTTTAAAAAGGGCAACTTTTGCTGTAAGAAATGACCTATGTATTTTACTGTGAAATTTTGGCCAGTCGTTAATATGTAGTTATAAGATAAAAACCATTTTTGTAAAATAAGAAAATTTTATATATATCTGATTAGGTTTCGAAGCAAAAGCCAATATTTAGTTTCGATTTAAAATAACGAAACTCATTATAGTCAGTATTTACCTTTTAAGTCATTATTTATTAAACATTCATATTGTAATTCTCGTCATATTCAGATTCATCATTTTCGTCCCATTAGTTATATTTTCGCCCAAACAAAACTCGCTCTTGTCACTTTGGTGCACCATTATACTTATAGGCACTAAAATCCCATTTTACGGTCTTGCTAAATGTGATCAGTCAGTGCTATATATAATATTTTTTGCTCTACACACTTTACGTCGTATTGTAGACATTTTCTGAGATATTTTGATTTCTACAAACACAATATTAATTATCTATCAGTAGAGACAGCCACGTTAGTTTTTATTTCCGTTCTAAGTACAGAGCTTACTCTGAACAGAAGTTATTACTATTTACATGAGTAGTCGTTAGCAGTATATTACCCATTTTACTGACAGTAGGAAGCAGACACAAAAGGCAAGTAAGAAGTAATGGTAATGTATACGTATGACTGTGAACTATGTTTACAGAGTAATAAAATCATATAATACCGCCAGAAATAAACTCTCTCAAGCCATAACATTAAATGATTCGCATTATACATTTTGTTATGATCAATGAAACTGGTGAACCTTCTTCTGTGCATAGTAAATTAGCATCGATATACAGATATACCACGTGTAGTATTCCTGGTTTATATTGATCGCGTGGGATTCCGCGATGAACAAAAGTGAGGTGACCTTTCTTCCCTCCAGTTGGTTGCACAAAATTGGAAGCAGTTCACTGCTAGATCTGGTTATTATAGATTTGAACAATTTTTGTTAAAAAAGAAAGCGAATAACTTTCTTTGTATGATTTGATCGAAAAAACATCGGACCATAGTTAAGCAGAAAGACTCATTTTTATGGTAGAAACAGAGGAAAATAACATTATAGTAAAAATGAAACGTCTTGCAAATTTTTGTGTTCAGCAAGTCTTTAGAACAATTTTTCACGTGTGTCACATTGGCTTGTTGCTTTCTCACTTTTGTGTTGACCGAGCAATTTCCTTCTTTATAATAACGATGCTAAAAAATTTCCATTAGATCCAAAAACAAGTTTATTAAATGTGTTTGATAAAATCAACTTCGCTTCGCACTTTTAATTACAGACAATATAACGTCAAATTTACGTTTGAATATTTGCTGCTTTTACTTATTTATGGGATCCACAGGTTGGGCAACTTTGCGCTAAATGTATCAAACAACAAATTGGTTCAACTGAGTGATTGTCATACTAAAGGTAAAATTCATCAGTAGTTAAAAATGCTAAAAGTACATTAAAAATTACTAAGATACTGAATAAGGTTAAATATGGTTTTGTTTGAAATGCCAAAAGACATCTAAATAGTTAAAATAAATAAGTGTTATTTTTTGAAACTACATATGACAGGAACAGAAAGTAGAATAAGAGTTTTAAGACTTAATTATAAAGGTATGCAATTAAGTTTATTTCATATTTTATAACACCTCGTGATATGTTAGTTGCCCATGTGTAAAAGTTGTACGGTAGAAAATGAGAAGTAAAATAACTTTTGTTATATTGCGTCCTCAGTATTCACCAGGACGTGTAGGTTTTGCCAAATGAATTAAAAACAAAATCTAGCGCAAGAAATACTCTCTCACTTTGCAAAGCTAATTAGGTATTGGTTTTCTTATTTCAATATATTCCTATACTGAACGTCTCATTTACATATTTATTTATGTGTGTGACCGAAATAATAAATATATTATGATGTCATCTATTGAATGGCACCATGAACAAAAACACCTAAAAATTTGGAACTTTGCACTTCACGATTTATACAATAACAACGGTGTGTGCAACAGCTATTTCTTTATAACATAATATTTTATATTAATGAACAATAACACAACTTTCGCTACGACTGCACTAGAAGGTTTGATTATATCTTTATTAGTGTGATATTTAAGTGTTTTACTAAATAAAATAGTGTTCTTAAAAGGAAGACACTGTTATTTTTCCAATGAAAGATACCACTTTTAATTTATAAAAACTTTACAGTTTATATCAGCATAATCTGAACATTCTTCCCGCGCAGTACTTCCCCTCAAAAATCTTTATTTTAGAAAATATTCACTTTTCTAAATTTATTTAAATGAAGTATGGATATGACAATTAGTAATTACTAACACAAGCAGTAGCTTGAAGGGCGACACTTCTGTCAGTAATAATAATGTTGACCTCAATATAATAATGAAATTTTTAAGATGTAAACATTAAAATTAGGTATACGAGAACTAAGCCTAGATACGAGGAATCATGATATGAAGTAATGTTTGAGCTAACAGTAGTACCTGGTACACTACATGTGTGCACAAATAGTATTTTGGATAATATAATTTTAAATCTCTGTACGTGAAATTAAATATTTCATTTAGCAACTGCAACTAAATATTTCATTCTGGTCGTTCTTGAGTTGTGGTATATTTTAAACGTTTTACAAATTTTTTCCAATTTAATTCAGTTAAATTCTTATATTCTTCATTACAATTTCGCCAGTACATTGGTTTAAAACGAGTTTATGATTTACAGATAAAAGTTACAACCTTAGATAAAATGTGCAGAATTATGTTAATAACGTCCGTTTCAGAGCATTGGAAAAATTCACCTACATTCAAATATGATACATAATAAAGTGGGTTTACACGGAACCAGTATAGTTTCTGGTTAAAACTGTATTAAAAACTAAACTTTTGGTATACGAAACAGAGAGGTAAGTAAGATTATGTGCTATGAGTATTCGCCTATTAAAGTGAAAAACAAAATTGTGAGAAATAGAGTAAATCACACATCACTTCCACAGTATGATTATTTAAAAATAATCCACTGAATTTTATCTTTTAATATCGGTAAAAGTTACATCACATTCTAATTTATTCGTTCAGATTCTTCATAGATAAAGTTTGTATTCTGTTATTTAAATTTATGGGAATTATTTTTCGAGATTATGTTTTCTGTTATCAGATTTGGAGCTACCCTATGAAGACTTTATAGTGGAAATTGACACAAAACGTTATAAAAGTGAGAAACTGCATTGACACGTATATTAAAGTATATAAAAGTTAGAAATTGTAGCTATAATTCGGTCACATAGTGTCACTGCCATATGTCTGCGAACTCACAGTGCTATAAATTGTGTTTCTATTCCGGTAGTAGGCAGAGTACCGATAGCCCTTGTATGAGTTTGTGCTTAATTCCACACAAACAAGCTGAAGTTTGTACTTGTTTACTTAAAAGTTTAAGTCAAATATTTTTTTTACTTAAAAGAACGTCATTTTTTGTTTCTTCCCAAAAGATATTCACGTACACAATAATTTTTTTCTTCTAAATCTTTTCTTGGCAGGAAATTATATTTCGGTTTATTTTCATCGCGAATCCATAATTTGTCATTTAATTTCTAATAACTTCTAACAGAGGGTTGAACCATATTTCAAGTAATTGTTTTATATAATTTTTCGAGTATAAATCATCCACGACAGGACAAACTTTCCACTTTCGAGATCGATAATTTTAAGAAACATTGTTGTTCTTAAATTCCCGCAGACACGAAACACTTGACGAGTCTTTGATTTACAGATAAAAACCACGATATCAAATAAAGTCTCCATAATTATGTTGCTAATGTATGTTTTAGAGTATTGGAAAATTCACCTACACTCAGATATGATATGTAGTTAAGTATAGTTACACAAAACATGTATATGTACTAAAATATTAGGTTATAAACAGCAAACTACAGTTATACAGAACAAATAAATTAACTAAAATAGTAGGATATAAACAAAAAGTATCATTAGTCATACTAAACAACGGTATTAAAATAGTAGTGGAAAAATACAAATAAAAAGAAGTCGATGCAGTATAATCTAATATTCAAATTTCTGTTGATTATATAATAAGCCGGATTTCACAGCAGTTTTTCATTGTAACTTTTTCAATTATTACAAATAACAGTTATATTATTGCTGTTTTGTGCAATTTTATTGTCAAATTATGTGTTGTTTGTTTTTTAATTTCTCACAAAACTAGTTATCTGTGCTAGCCGACCCTAATTTAGTACTGTACGACTGGAGGGAAGGCAGCTAGTCATCACCACCCACCGCCAACTCTTGGGCTACTCTTTTACCAACGAATAGTGGGATTGACCGTCACTTTATAACGCCCTTACGGCTGAAAGGACGAGCATGTTTGGCGCAACGAGGATGCGAACCCGCGACCTTCAGATTACGAGTTGATCATCCTAACTCACCTGGCTATGCCGGTCTTGCCTCTATCTCATCTCTGAAGTCTAAATATTTGGCTCAATCAGATAATGTTTAGCATCTTTGACCAGCCTGAACTTATTAGATCCAGATTTATTGACAATTTAATTTACTTTCGATAGTTAGGATCAGTTTGTTGGCCATTGTCACATACTATATCCTGATAACACAATTTATGAGGTAACAAGCTTTTGAAAAAAAACGAAGAAATACTTTAGTCGACAAATATAAATAAGTTCCCCACAATCCACCCCAACCCTATACATGGACATTATCGAAGTCACATTGGAACAAGTTACGGACACTTAAGTGAATTGGATTTACATCGATGGATTTGAAGTTGTTATCATTCCAGTTCCTTCTGCCACCTTTCTCATGAAAATACGTCTCGAGATTTGATTGGATGTGTAAAGGCCATTTTCAATTGCCAGTATTTTACAATGTAATATTAATAGCACTAAGAGATGTGCCTAGCTTTCCCACTTTTTCCGTTGGGAGGTTTTCTTTTCTTATCATATACTTCAGTTTCTGGACGAGGGCTTATCCACAGACTGGTTTGGGGTGTGTCTTCGAAGCTCGTTGCAGTGTTAAACGCTCCGTTGTGGGAGGGTTTTTTTCCGTTTCAGTCTGATAAAATGAACATAGCATTTAAAGGGATAAAGTTCTTAAAACTGATGGAGTTTTTGTCAGTGCTTTTGAAGATATTCTGCTTGGCCAAGAAGAAAATGAGATAGATAAAAGATTAAGTTAAATTAAAATGAAAACGCCTTTTGCCACCAGGTGAGAGTCTTACAGATAGTATGTTGGTGACTAAAATATGGAAAAAACTTTCTCATATCTACTAACCTTTTATAAACTTTATTTATCAGACAAACATAAAGTAAAGAACCGACCACAGCAAGTACTTAGAAATGAGTTAAGAATTAGCTTGAAGTTTTAAGCATGGTTTAACAATTTATCCATCACAAAAGTCTCCTCAGGCATCAGAAACGTTTGAATAGAAATACCTTAGAACCTTTATAAGGAATTTACTTAATCTGTATATACTTGGCAGACACGTTTACTGATATTTATCAATGGTGCAAAAAGGCCAAACGTTTACACGAAAACTATAAATATATACTCAAGATTTATTTCGAAATATTCTCTCAAAAATCAATCAAACTTTTGAGAATTTTTGCTTATTTGTTATCAGCTGATTTTACAAATACAAGAGAAATTACCCTTAATAGCATTACGTATAAAATAACGTTTGCTGAGTAGAATGTCGCTTGTGTAAGTCAGTAGACTTAAAAGAAGCTACAATGACGCAATAAATAAATATAACTGTCTGTTGTATGTCCATGTAATTACTTCGCAGGGTAAGCATCGATCTTCTCCAAAATGGGTAAGGAGGGTCATTTGGTCTATATGGGGGATACGTATACATTTTAGTTTTGTATTTTGCGTTGGATGTATTTTATGGATGGATTATCACGCACTTAGTTATGAAGGTTCCCTGTGTCAATGCGATGATACAGGAAGAATTACGGTTTTCGTTTTGGTGTTTTGCAGTTTTCAGAGGCATTTTTGCAGTTGTTATAATTGCATATAAACAAAGCAACTTTTTTGTCCTGAGATAATTTTTCATTAATCATGAATTTACATAATCTCCGTCCAGGAGACGAGTAGTATAGCTAGTATATAATATTTTAACGTTTGGGTATATCTGCGTCCCAAACGGCAGAATTTTATTACCTCGTGTAAGTGTTGTCTTTGTTACTGGTTGAGTCATATAGTGCTAAGATTAAGTGATGTACTAAATATTATTATTTAGAAAGAGAATTCGAGCCCAATTTTTAATTTAAAATATAACGATTTCTGAAGATTGAATAAATTTTCTCCCTTTTAAAGCTCACATAGAAATCCAGGAAGATCTGAAAATATAATACTTATTTCTAAGAAAAAGCAAAACCTAAATTCGAGTTTATTCAGAAATAACAAGATAATAAGCATAGTTACTGAAAGTTGATTTCCTGATACTTAAAACTCAATGATATATATTCAGCATAAAGATAAACAGGATAAGCAAATCTTGAATATACGAGAAAAGAAAAAAAAGCAACACGAGTTTGTAAATAATAAAATATGGTGTGTGTGTGTGTGTTTTTTCTTATAGCAAAACCACATCGGGCTATCTGTTAATCCCATCGAGGAGAATCGAACACCTGATTTTAGTGTTGTAAATCCGAAGACATACCGCTGCACTAGGGTCTGCTGAAATATGATAAAAGTGTTTCAAACTTTCTAATTTCTTCTCTATACATTTAGACTGTGGAGCAGCTTAGACATACATAATAATAGGGCCGGCATTACCAGGTGGTTAAGGCATTTGAATCATAATTTGAGGGTCGCGAGTTCGAATCCCGGTCGCACCAAATATGCTCGCCCTTTCAGCCGTGGGGGCGTTATAATGTTACGGTCAATCCCGCTATTCGTTGGCAAAAGAGTAACCCAAGAGTTGGCGGTGAGTAGTAATGACTAGTGCCTTCCCTCTAGTTTTACACTGCAAAATTAGGGACGCCTAGCGCAGATAGCCCGCGTGTAGCTCTGCGCGGAATTCAAAAGCAAACATAATAATACCAACATTTGCTAATTATCCGTTAACAAGAGGTTACAACGTTTCCATCATCATTAAGCCGGTAAGAGAAATACCTGGTAAATTACTATACATCCAGTGCGCATGTCATAGGCCTTGTTTTTGCTATAGATTCATAAGATTTATTATAAGTCGCGGCCTCATTTTTCTGAGGTTATTTTATATCATTCATCAAATCATATAAATATATTAACAGAGATAATTATGTGTGAATATATCGTAAAATTCTAAAAAACCGAACAACACACACAAAACTATTATGTTTATAGACTTAACATCTACGTGAGGAAAGAAGTTAGCCATTTTTCTTCATAGCATTCGATAAATTTTAAAAGCCTTAACGACTAACTTCTGTATAAATTATCTTGATAACAGAGTTTCACACTACTTTTTTATTGTTATAAATAGTTATATATATTAATAATAATAGCGTACGGTCAAATAACAGAGAATATTTATTATACATCATTGAGGCCGTAAAGTTAGAGAAAATATTTTATATTGTAAACTTAACTTTTATTTTCTATCTATGTTACCCACGTATGTGGAAGAAAGTACTTGGTTATATAAAAAAATACACTGTAATACAATCGACGGTAGCGTTTATTCACCTAATAACGCACTATTCTTAGAAGAACGTGAATTTCTGACGAATGAATGTGATTTTAGAATTATTATTGAAATGCTGTTTCAGAAATTTCTATCGCAAACTTTCGTTCAAACAATGTTAAGTTTCTCTGGGGTTAGGGGCTTCAGGGAGCTCTTCTGGTGTTTCCTCCATGAGATGAACAATCGAAAACATCTCCATCAGATAGATAATTCAATTTTGTACATTCCAAAACAGATAGAAAATATTCTAGATTTACCGAAGTGTGTCATGAGTTTCTTATTCCATGGTTCTTCTCAAACGGTGGGTTATTGAAGCTTAACTCTCCTCTCTTACTTGTTATGTATATCCTGATAATAAGTTGATCCGATATTGGATATGAAATTATTCCTTTAAAATATGTAGGAAAGAAATGAGTGAGGCAGTTATTGGGTTCTGTTTTATTTTCAAGTTCTTATCTTGTAAAATAAAAATAAAAGAATTGTAATATGTACAGCCCGTTATGATAGAAGAATCCAATAAATTATTGTCAGTGATTTTGAAAGTTAAGAACTAAGCTAATAATATTATATAAAGAATTCAGAAGTAGTAAAAATACAAGATGATTTCCTTCATCTGTTCTGTTAATTTTTTATATCATATCTTGTTTTTGATTTTGAAACTGAAACAAAATCTAATTATTTGAAACTTTACTGATTTAAATCATTTTTTTTGTTTCCCATTGAAATATCATCTTTGAAACTGAATCAAAACATGGGAAAATACACAAGAGATACTTTTTTAAGAGAATAGTGATGCTGTAGGGAAAAGCCTGGGATTATAAGCTCTCCTGAAAATGTTCTGTACAGTTAGCAAACAAACTGTATAGAAGTTGCTTGGGCTTTATATATAGTTTTTGCTGCACGTGTTTGTTTAAGGAAACAATAACATATTCAGATAAGCATGAGGATTACTGCAAATAGCCACTGGCTTCTAAAGGGACAGTGGAATACATTAATGCATTTTCATTTTAGCAACGAAAAGAAAAATGAATTTTAAAGCTTTTCATTATGCACTAACTAGTTTTCCCGTGTTTGTTTCACATGTACAATAAATGTCCTGTGGACTTGAATGTCAGCTGTATGTCCTACAGGTAATTCAGAAACGAAGTCCAACGAATACTGAGCTCCATCTGTATGAATGGTAAACATGATTTTTATTTAACTTTCCTACTCTTCAAACATATATACTTCAGCAATAATACGTATTTCTTATTTCAGTATAAATAAATAAACGAGGAAATGATTTTGCTTCGTAGAATGTATGACGTTTCTGAGATGAAACGGAGGAAATATACTGACTTTTGTGATAAGAAAATCCAGGTTAATTTCTGTTCGAAACTGTGATTTTAAAGTTCTGTTAAATGCATCCTAGTCTCTTTTTATATACATCCAATTATTACTGTCAATCTCTTCTTAAGAAATATTTTGCCTTTCTGTATCTATCGCACTCAAATTTATAACGCTAAAGAAGCGGGTTTCGATAACTATGATGGACACACCACAGATACCCAATTATGTAGCTTTGCGCTTAACAACTAGTGACCCTGTACGTTTGGCTATAATATTTACTGTTTGTCTAATGCCCTTCTTTAGTTGAATATCAAGGTATCATGTTAACTCTAGCCGTGTTTTAGTTCATTGTTCCTATCAGATTTTGATATGGAATACAACACTCGGTTTAATCAAACACCAAAGAAGTAATTTTTGGATAAATACTCTACAAATGTTTCAACAACACTCGTAATGTTATGATAAAATTATTCTTTCGGAAATTATACTTCGGTACTGGTAAGAGCTAAAAGCTAATAAAAATCATTTGGTATAATCTGAGGAAGAAAGATCAACTCAGATACATGTGCTTTATTTGCAAGCTCCGCACCATTAAAGCTACTTCCGAGAAATATATAACCTGTTAAACACTTTCCGTCTCATAAAGTTGATGATTAACGTTCGCATAATTTGCGTGGTAGGGAAGTGGCAATGTTCCATGAAAGTTTATAAGAGACTCCGATTATATCAACCTGTTTCTCACTGTTTCAAGTTGTCCTTTACTTTATTGTCCTGAATTGTTTAATGTGCTTCGTAGAAGAATTCTCTTCATATTTCTCTTTAAGTGAGAAAGGAAAAAAAGAAGCTGCAACTTTATCTTTGCTTCCATCCATCTGCTTTGTTCATTAGACTAATATTGACGATTTAAATCTGTCATTGATGCAATTTAACTACGGCGTCACTACCTGTTATGTATATACATACGTATGCGTGTAATTTAATGTAGATATTTTGTATGCTATATATATCATCTGATGAAAACATTTTACAGCTAAGAGTAAAAAGATAAGCCGTAAAAAGTGCAATATAAAAGCAACAAGCGAATTATATAATACGACAACATCTGTAAAAATGTAACGTGAATGATAGTAAATTAAATATAAAAGAGAGTATCTTCTCCCCTGTTTTTATATATTCCTGTTGCTGATTGTCCCAGCCGTAATAAAAACACGTGCTATATGCTGCGGTGCTTAAAATTAATTTTAAAACTTTCTAGACAACTGGTTATTTGAACACCAGATTCACAACGCCTCTGCAGCAAATTCTATTAAGCCATTTTCTCATTTTAGTTTTTTATGTGATCCTAGATCCTTAAATCATCTGCTTTACCCCAGTGGTTGTGGAGAGAAATTTGCCATTATAACTGTCAAAAAGGTGCATAATAAACATTAATACACTAGCGAACCCATGGGACTATGGTACACATTTACCAGGCTGCTATAATCCAACTCTAATGGTTGAATCACAATTTTTACAGTTTAATGACTATTGCCGCAATACTAAAAAAGTTAATATCTTTAGCTTGTTGTTTAAAATTAAGCACAAAGCTACACAATGGGCTATCTGTGCTCTGCCCACCACGGGTATCGAAACCTGGATTTTAGCGTGTAAGTCCGCAGGCATACCGCTGAGCCACTGGGGGGCTAATTTATTGAGCGCTTATTTGTTACTTATTTACGCGCTTCAATGTAAATCGACGTCAAATTTGGGGTTCAAATTTTTAGAAGAATCCCCATAATTTTTTTTCCACAAAATACTCGGATTCCCCAAATGGATTGACTAGAAATTTTACTTCTGTACAAATTTCTAGGCGAGACGATTCGTTCGGCACCATTTAGACGTTGGTTAGTCCAGCAGCGTAGGAGAAATGGTTTTCAGGAAATCCCTGGGTTCCTATGGTGGTGAAGTGAAAAACCTCAAACCCCAAGATTGAGACGATTCTTTTAATGCCCCCAAATAGTTAGGAAGAGTTACACTCTCACAGTTCTTTGTTTGCTGTAAATTTTGCTTTTACAACAAGAGAGTAGAACAAAAACTGATATTTTTAACACTTTCTAATTTATTTCTGTTAACCTGAAACAGATGTTCTTAATGTATGTTCAGATATACTGAGAAACATAACGAAATTCCAACATTTGGAACAGCTGTAGTAATACCCCAAAATTAGTCTAAAATTCTATCCTGTACATGGAGCCACGACAATGCTACTACATTCTTCTATCTTTGCTAAATAACAATTATGCCTATAGATAATATGCATTCTTATGCGTGAAAAGATATAATGAAAATACAGTTTACATTAAATACAAAATGGCCTGGCATGGCCGAGCGCGTAAGGCGTGCGACTCGTAATCCGAGGTTCGCGGGTTCGCGCCTACGTCGCGCTAAACATGCTCGCCCTCCCAGCCGTGGGGGTGTATAATGTGACGGTCAATCCCACTATTCGTTGGTAAAAGAGTAGCCCAAGAGTTGGCGGTGGGTGGTGATGACTAGCTGCCTTCCCTCTAGTCTTACACTGCTAAATTAGGGACGGCTAGCACAGATAGCCCTCGAGTAGGTTTTTGCGAAATTCAAAAACAAACAAACAAACATAAAATAGAGTTTTCATTAAATACATTTTTAGTTAAACATAAAATACAGTTTCATATTTTCAGTACAATATTTTAAACTCTCTGAAAGATTTTTATATCTTTTCTGAATATAATTTGAAAATAAAACATCTTTACCATCTATTGTGAAAACATATTACATATCGTTTATGAGAGATATTAAGAATAAGATAGAAGCCCAAAACGAAACATAAAAGAAACATCTTTAAACAGATACTGAAAATATGACACACAAAAGCAGCTTTAACATCAGTTAAAAATTGAAACAAAAAAAATGTCTTCGTTTCTAAGAAGTTTTGAATTTCGCAAAAAGCTACTCGAGGACTATTTGTGCTAGCCATCTCTAATTTATCAGTGTAAGACTAGAGAGAAGGCAGCTAGTAATTACCACCAACTTTTGGGGTACCCTTTTACCAACGAATAGTGGGGTTGACCGTCACATTATAACGCTCCCACTGCTGAAAGGGCGAGTATGTTTGGTACAACACGGATGCAAACCCGCAATCTTCGAAGTAGGAATCGCACGCCTTAACACGCTCGACCACGCCGGGCCTTTGATTAAAAGATATGTTTTTATTTAATTGAATGCTTTAAAAGAATAAAACTATTCTTTTTAACTGACGTAATGAAGTTTCTTGAAAATATATCTTACACTTAATTCACTAAAGTTACGTGTGACTATAGAGAAATGTTCAAGTTTAAAGCTGAGTTACAGTAGTGATAAATGGTACTCAAACATTTATCCTTACACTTAAGGAGAATGCTTACACCTTTTTACTCTTTATATGATTGATTAATTTTATGTAAACATTCAACGTGCGTGTTAAGCACACGAATGTCAGTTCCAAACGTCAACTCGAAGTTTCTTGGAAAAGGGCCCGTGCTAATTTTTGGTATTAGTGACAATCGTTTCAATTATATGTAAAGATACAAACTTTTATCAAATAATGGTTTAGGTTTTAATAATGTGGAAATGAAACTTTCATTCTCCACGATCTATTGTATGTCATGAATCTTGAACTAGTGACAAGAGGAAAAGCAGTTAGCCAACAGCAGCTGTCTACATAAGATATTTGTTTATGGTTCTGTTAAAAATGACAATAACTTTTATAATGCTCCCACAGCTAATTATATGGACCATGCTAAGCAACATCACTTTTCATATTGTGCCATTTGATCCACAGGCCAACATGCCACCTATTCAGCCATATCATTATAAAATATACAAACTAACACCTACTCAGTTGTTATTTCGCGAAACAAGATATTTGTATTTATTATTAACGAAAAAGTGACTAAAGATTATAACCTTCTCCCAAGTGGTCCAGTGATAATCTTCAAGACTTGGAATGGTAAAAACCGGTTGTAATACTCATGATGAGCACAGCAATATAAATCACATTAAGTAGCTTTGTACTTAACAATAAACAAACTGTTAAAATTGTAATGATCTCTGACGGAAAATGAAGTAATGTCGCTTTAGGGTAAATAATTCAATACATATTACTCTAATATTATGTAATAACGAAATTTTAATAACGTATATTTATTTCGTATTGTTCTTCTCAACCACTCGGATATTTTCTTTCCACTGTTTTTATTTTGAAACCTTATATCATTTATATAATAAACATAACTCGAAACTTAATAATTTAGTTTGTTTTCATTATGCAGTTGTCACGTTTTTTGAACAAAATGGTTTATTCTACCAAGAAACTGCACAATATTTGTAGTTATAACTACTGAAGTACTACATTTCATAAACTTATTGTACCAGTATATTTTTTTATGAATTAAGTTTTCACATAATGGTTCAAATAATAATGACGACCTTCCAAAAATAAGAACAAATATCCATAACTCCTTGGGTAATTTAATCTTTAAACGCTTATAACTACGTACATATTAATAAATTAGAAGGTATGCTATCAAACTATTCTATGAATAACAACTGTTGTGATGTGAACGTGTTTCGCTGGTGAAAAAATATTAAAATTAATTATTGCTGTCACAAAACAAGAACGTAAGACGTACTGTATTCTCAAACATTCTTTATTCCTGTCACGATTACTTAAGTTATTGTTCTATGTAATGAAAGATTAGTATTTAATGTTCTAAAAATTTGTGATCTGTTAATAAAAATTTAATAGCTCGAGCTATGTCACGTGAAAAACTTTTTAATTGTTTTGCACTTAGTCTTGAAATGAAGATAACTACTAAAAAATTCAAAACGTGTGCACAACTCTTGTTTGTTTGTTTTGCTTGCTTTTGAATTTTGCGCAAAGCTACTCGAGGGCTATCTGTGCTAGCCATCCCTAATTTAACAGCGTAAGACTAGAGGGAAGGCAGCTAGTCATCACTACCCACCGCCAACTTTTGGGCAGCTCTTTTACCAATAAATAGTGGAACTGACCGTCACATTATAACGCCCCCACGGCTGAAAGGGCGAGCGTGTTTGGTGCAAGGGGAATTCGAACCCGTGACCCTCAGATTACGAGTCGAATGCCTTAACCCACTTGGCCATGCCGGGCCGTGCACAATTCTAATAAACGAAAAAGAAAATAAACAAAGAATGGTCGCTTCAACCCACTAGACCTTTTTGTACTAAGTTTATAGCTTTCATATCTATTTGCATCTGTGTTTAGAATGATGAAGAAAAGCCTTTGACTGTATACCACTTCACTTCGATGAGGATAGCAAATATTCAGACTTTACATTTTATCTTGGGAGACATTCTGAAAGCCTTCTAATGTCCAAAGGGTCGTTTTGACAAAACTTTCAGCACACCACTTGAACAGAAGCCTGTTTGTTTTACATTATAAGATTTCACGAGAAAGTCTGTAAATAACACATCTTTGACGACAACTTGGTTAACCACTAGAACCAAAATCTTAAACAAAACATCGATATGTACTTCAGTAGAGTTTACTCTGTTTATTTCCTACTGATGTACGTCAAAAAGTTATTTCAAAAATGGTCTGTACAACAAGTACTGAATTCTTGATGACGAGAAACCCGCTTGAAATGCAATTCTATCTCAGAACGGGTGGTACGGGTATTAACACTTTTGTTGATAAGCAGAAAACAACGTTTCGACCTACCTAGGTCATTTTCTTGTTTGTTTGTTGTTAGTTTTTTTGTTAACCTGAAACGACCTTGGAACGTGGAAACTTTGTTCTCTGCTTATCAATATAAATGTTAATACCCATGCCAGCCTTTCTGAGATACAACATGTACTTGAGATTCTAATCATTATAAAAGTTATTGTTTGGCATTGCATATTCCAAGTTAGGACGGTATACTAAGTAAACTACACTATTTACAGTACTGTTTTCGTTTTTAGTTCCGATGTATGTAAGTAGCTGGCTTTTGTCAGAAATTATGGATAACAACTTTAATTCAAACGGCTATTCTTCTACTTGAATTTTGATTACTAAACATACTCTTCTCTCAATCTCCGAACGGATCAGAGGCAAGTTTACAACACTTAAATCTAAGATTCGATCCCTGCTCGGAACAGGGTGTAGATAGCCTCATTTTGCACTAAAATGAACTTCTGTTTCAAGCTGTCTGTGTGGCTTTGTACTAAAGTAAGAAGTATAACTGTCTTCATAAATATTATGAGCATAAGGTCTCATATGTTAATATTAGTTGGCTTAATCCGATGCTAGTGATAATGTCTTATGTTGGTTGGACTGAAGATTGAGTATTTTGTCTTTTTATATTTTCCATAAGGTAAGCTGAGCCTTCGATACTTGGCAATATAAGAACTCTACTGTATTTGAGAAATATAAGTCTACAAGATTTGTCATAATAAGACTAAGTCTTTCTTTATTTGTTACAACAAAGACTGAGTTTTTCATAGTTCCCGTAATAAAGAATTAGACTAAATTATTTCTCATAATGTTGACAGAGTCTCTCAAACTTACCATAGTCTTTTGTATCTATAATATTGATGATTTGTACCCTTAAATTTGAAAGGATAATATTGGTCTACATAGTCAAAAGGATATTGAATCTTATTATGTCCACAGTATATCTGTTATATGGTATCTCATACGTTTCAAAATTGAAAAACCTTTCTGTAGACAAAGTGCATAAAAAAGCAGGCAGGTTTTGACGTTGATATTACAGCTTTCACTATGTTTTGTCAATGTATGAGCAGATAATATATCTCAGGTGAAAATACTAACATTTATACATATATATATAAAGAGAGAGAGATTACAAAATCTATACAGACAGAACCACAGTTCTATCTCCTCATTTTCCTGTTTAGTTTCATCATATCTGCCTATAATGAGTGAAGAAAAGAAATCTATCATTTAATGAAACAAGCTATAGTTTTCAGTGAGGCAAACAAAGCGACTATATCAAATAAAAGTAGCAATATAACAACAAACATACTTTTTTCGTAACCAACGTATAGTCATGAGTTAGAACTTTTTATGTATTGTTCACTTTTCTTTTCAGCAGCCTTGACAGGTAAGTTGAAAAACTTCCCCAATTTAAGTTCATCTTTGTAACATTTATTAAGTTATTGGATCATATTCTGTATATTTTATGATGATGAAACTCTCAGGTGATCATCAGTTGTTTCACATCTTGAACAGCACATATGCTTTATATTCCGTGTTTCTCTGTCAAGAAACTCTCAGATGACAAAATATCAGTTAATTCACATCCTGAGTGTCATTATAAAAATAAACGTTTTCTAAAACTGAATTAATTTACAAACTGTTGAAACTTTGGAACAGTGAATAATTTATTATAATACTTCTTTTTTCTCTGTAAAAATGTATTTCAGAACGGCTTGTATAAATATTAACACAAATAAAGCACAGAAGAACATTTCGATTTTTTAGAGACGAGAGTATAAACGGCACGGGATTGCAGGGAGCGTCGCAATTAGATGTTATTTTATTAATTCGTGTAGGTTTAAATGTGTTCCTTGATACTGGTTTAATGATGTTTTGAGTTGTTGTATAAGTAGGGCTTCTCTGACTTTGTTTATATTTGTTTCCCTACCTAATATATGGTTGTTTTCTATGATTCTGTTGTATTTATTTGCATTGCAGTGTTCAAAAAACGTGTGAAGGAGTTTTTTTTGTCTCCTTTGAACCTAGTTGCCATTTTTCTGCTTGTTTCTCCAATATAAAAGTCGCAGCAGTTGTTGCATTTTTTCATATAAATAATGTTCATGTTGTGTTTGTCAGCGTAGTTTTTATATAGTATTATAGGCTTTAGTTTTGTACCTGTTTTTTTTTCATAAATTTGGTGTTTAATGGAATGTTGTGCTTTTTCATAAGTTTTTTTTCCGCTGATATCGGGAACATATGGTATGCAGCAGTGTAAGTTTTTGTTTTGTTTGTTTTGAATTTCGTGGAAAGCTACTCGAGCACTATCTGCGATAGCTGTCTTTAAGTTAGCATCCCCAACTCATGTACTACTCTTTTACCAACGAATATTGGGATTGATTGCCACATTATAACGCCTCCACGACTGAAAAGGCGAATATGTTTGGTGTGGCAAGAATTCGAACCCGCGACCTAATTGCCTTAAGCACATGGCCATGCCAGGCCATAAGGTTTTGTAGTTTGTTGTATCTTAAGTTTTATTATTGTTTCTTTCTTATTAATCTACGTGTGTGTGTATTAATGTTCCAACAATTTTTGGAGAAACGTTGTTGATGTTGATGAAGGGTTGTTTTATTTTATTTATTTTACTATTAATTTTATCTGGTGAGCTTAGTTTTGTGGCTGTGTTTATTTAGTTTCTTAATATGTTGAGTTTTGTTTTGTTTTATGTGTTGAGTTTTACGGAATGTATAGTGCAGTATGAGTGATTTTTTTGTGGATTTCTGTTTTGAATTGTGTGTCGGTTTTTGTGACCTTGAGATTAAAAAATGGTCTTTGGATAGTTTTTATGTTTACAGGCGAACTTAAAATTGGTGTGTGTAAAGTTAACGTGGTTGAAAAACTAAGAGTGTTCTGTAAATGTGAATCCAGCAGTTGTATCGTAAACATATCTGTACCAGTTTAGTGGTGGGTGTAAGGTTGAATTGATCGCTCGAGATTCAACCTGTGTCATGAAAGTGCTGGCTAGAACTGGTGACACAGGATTTCCCATACTTAGGTTATTTATTTGTAGGTAGTTTTGATTATTGAACATAAAGTTATTTTTGGTGGTAGTGAAATCTATATGGGTTGCTGATTGGTCGCTGGGAATATGTATCAATGGATTTGGGTCTTGAATATAAAGTTCTAAAGCTATCTTGCGGGCTTCAGTGGATGGAACTTCCGTGAAGAGGGAGTTTACATCAAAACTGGCCATTAAGACTTTATGATTTAGTTGATTAAGAATAGATTTGGAAAAGAAGTCGGCTGATGTTACATATTGAGAAAATACCCAAGCTCGGTATTTATCAAGGCTGCTGATGAATGATTCATAAATTAACTTTTTGGTTCGTAGTGGACAATCGGTTTTATGAGTTTTGGGGGTGACGTATAGTTGTGGTGTGCGTGAATCGGTTTTTCGTAGGTAAAAGTAAATGTTTTCTGAGATAGTGTTTTTTATATTGTTTGTAGTAGCATTTTGTTTAATTAGTTTTCATGAGTTTTTGTTGGATTTGTGTTTATTAGTTTAAATTTTGCGTAAAATTTATTTGAAAAATTTGTTTAAGATACTGTTTTTAGGTGTTTGGGAGAAATAGATGTTTTCAGTTCTACCTGGAAAGATGAGTTGTTGGTTGTCGGTGGAATTATTGTCGAAGTTGTCTTCCTTCTGATGGTTGTTTTCTGTTGTTTTGTTGGTGTTTTAACTTTTCTAAACAAACTGCCACGACTTTTATATTAGATAAACAAGCAACAAAATGAAAACTTAATTTAAAGAGGACAAAAATCAACAACATCTTCACACGTTTTTGAACACTGCAAATCAACTAAACAAAAAATAACTATAGAAAACGCCCAAATACTAAACAAAGAAACAAACATAAAGAAACCCAAAATAAAAAAGTCCTACTTATACAACAACTCAAACCAAAATTAAACTAATACAAAGGAACACCTTTATCCCTATACTAATTAATAATCTAACATCTAACTGTAGCGCCCCTACAATCACTTACCCGTTTATACTCTCGTCCCTAAGACATGTACCCGGCAATGGTCAGATGCAAACTTTCTCTTTGTTAACCTAAATACGTATGACCTAGAAAGGTCGAAACCTTGTTCTTTGCTTTATTAGTAAAAGTGTTAATACCTATACCAACTGTTCTGAGATACATTTATACTTCAAGTGAGTTTCTCTTAACTTTTCTGATCAGTTATGATATTTCTTAATTTTCAAACTGCTGTTCTGCCTGCTGCTGAACAAGAGAATTCTTCAAAGTAACCTGTTTGTCTTCTGATTTCACACACAAGACCGTTATGCTCTTTCGCTTCTTATCAACAGATCGAGTTAGTAAAACTCTGAATGAATTTTCACCTTACTCAACTATGTTGGCCTGAGAATGGTTAAGTTAAACTATATATCTTTTTTTTTTATTAATTTTGTATGAACTTTTCCTAAGCAGACTGGCATAACAATTTATCTCACTACTCTGTAAACAAAACAAGTAAATAAAAAACCTAGAGTTTGTGAAACTACCATATTTAAAACATCATAACAACTCTCTAAAATGGCTTTAGACATAATTTCTCTTTATCTGCGTATTCTTTTCCTCAGTTAGAGCATTTAATGGTTTCTAAATTTAATGTAAACATTATACCTTATGTCCAAGACGAGAATACGTTGCATCTGAATCTCAGAGGACTTTCTATAACACACGACACTGTTTGAACCAGCACTTTTGGAGTAGTTTGTCTAATTAATATTTTGATTAATATTAATTTGAGTCGATATTCATCAGTTACATCGATGCTTTTGTTCGGTGCTTGGCACAAACATACACAACAAGCTATTTTTGCTCTCTCCACGTCGAGAACGAAACCCGCCTTTATGACGTTACTAGCTTCCAAACTTACCTCTATGCCTTTATGGAAGACAATTTATTTATTAACATTTCTTATGTCTGTGGGATTTATTCTATTACTAATTACCGAATATGATTTCACTCGTCAGTTTCTGTTTGGAAGACATTAAACATTTAATAAACTAATCAGAGGGGAAAGGATAAACAGTTTATTTTAATATAAGATTCCCTTTGTGCAACGTCATTTGATGTTACAGATTGGTATCTGATAAGATTTGTAACGTATTCTGTAACAGATTAGTAGCTGGTAAAATTTGTAACACATTTTGTAACAGATTGGTAGCTAGTAAGATTTGTAACATATTCTCTAACAGTTTGGTGGCTGGTAAGACTTGTAACACATTCTGTAACAGATTGGTGGCTGGTAAGATTTGTAACATATTCTTATAACATGTTGGTAGCTGATAAGATTTGTAACAGATTGGTAGCTAGTAAGATTTGTAACAGATTGGTAGCTAGTAAGATTTGTAACATATTCTGTAACAGATTGGTACCTGGGAGGAGTTGTGACATTTTCTGTAATAGATTGGTAGCTGGTCAGATTTGTAACATTTTCTGTAACAGATTAATAGCTAGTAAGATTTGAAACATATTCTGTAAGAGACTGGTAGCTGGTAAGATTTGTAACATATTCTTATAACATATTGGTAGCTGATAAGATTTGTGACATTTTCTGTAACAAATTGGTAGTTGGTAATATGTGTATGACATTCTCAAAGTCCACTTATATAATTTACTGGTAAAATATTTCCCTATTTCCTCTGTCTTTCCTATAATTAAATTTTCCGCTTTAAAATATTAATAGCAGTTTTCTCAGCAATGTATAACTTTATTTTCTAACCCAAGTACTATTTTTACTAAACAACTAACATGTACTTGAGGCTTCCTTCTTTAACTTATGGATGTATTTCTGTTTCT
The DNA here is from genome assembly GCA_011833715.1 of Carcinoscorpius rotundicauda. Lineage (NCBI taxonomy): Eukaryota > Metazoa > Arthropoda > Merostomata > Xiphosura > Limulidae > Carcinoscorpius > Carcinoscorpius rotundicauda. Next base: position 29,550,417 of record CM022393.1, read on the forward strand.
ATCATCTCGTGACTCAAACATCCGAGCACCAACTAAAATATTTACCTTATTTCTTCTAACAGTCTGTTTTGTATTTTCTCATGCAGTGAACTCGTGTTTTTTTTGTTTTGTTTTTCAAAACAATCAATCGGAAATAAATTTTATCTTTTTTTTTAAATTTAGTGTGTCCTCCAGGCTAGCGTTATCGATGATGTCGTGCGCTTCAGTGAAATGTTAATCGTTCATTATTGTCTTAAGCAGTTCCCTAACAACAATAACTACTTTTATTTTTTAATAATTTTATACCACTGAAAATACCAGAATGTAGACAGTTTCTCATGCACATTACTCAGATCAGCAACTTTACTTTTAGATACACATTCGGGTCATAATCACTTTGGTATTGTAATCTGAAAAAGACTGTGTGTTTTGTGACAGATTTACTGTTATACATTTGTCTTAATTCCTACGTGTATCTCAGTATAGTTTTTTATGCATATGATGTATATTGTTGGATGTGTATTGCACAAGTCCACTTGTTCTCTAAATTTGTAGAAGACTTTTGAGAACAAAGTAAACAATGCATTAAGTTTATCTGTTTTGGAACATTGTTGAACATTTGAGAATTTAGCGTGAATATATAAACGCAAGCCATCACAAGACGCCGAGAAACAATAATTCTTTGTCAACTGTACACTGTAAGCCTCAGAAGCTATAATTGCAATTGATACTTATTAATGAAAAATCTACAGAATTTGACTGGGAACGTTTATAGAGTTTAAGCATTATAAATTGTTCAACTTCTGTGAATTAACCTCGGACGTTAGTATTTCTACGAGAGCATTAAATATCTTCGTCAGTAAAAGTCTGCTTGTGTGCGGTTTGAGGCCAGCCAAACTAGCTAGCTTCAGCGAAGTGTAACAATATCAACTCAGAATTAAATTGCTCATCGTGGACCTGGATCGTAGATAAATTATTCAGTTCTAGACCTGATATAAGACCCTGCATAGTTTGTAAGTTTGAAAACTGTTGTACATAAATCATCATTTGTAATAACCATTATTACAAATTTTATTGTTGTTTGTGTATTAAAATATTATGTTGAGCAAGAAAATTGCGGGTATCAATCTTGTTGGCAAATATCATAAATTTAATATTTATGAGCATTTAATGAGCTTTTAAATTAAGATTAACACTTCTGGCTATTTTAAATCGTAATACCTAACATAATTAATCGGAGACTCGTCCCAGATAAATTACAATATGTAACAGTTTTAACGTTTCACAAGAAAAATTAGACTAAGCTTAAGGTTTTATAAGCTAGTCAAACAACAGATTAAGCTTTGATTGTACAATCAAGTTTTCTGTTGAGCAACTTGAGACTGAATATTAACTGACGGGATAACGATTTCGATCGTGAGCCATTTATGTAGCTGAATTTTGTGGAAAGAGGCTCACAATATGAGTTAAGTGTATTTTATGTAGATGTGACTAGAAATACTTAAAGTCGACATTGTATCTCGAAAGTATAAGCAGTGCTAATGATTCAGAAAGATAATGTGTTTATTATCTTACTCTTATTTTGTGTGTGTGTGACAGAATTGGAGATTTAATAACCTAGTTGCTCATTAACAGACAGAAGTACATATATAAAAATAGATGAAACTGTTATTTGTAATTTGCTTGAAAAAATCTATGGATAGAAACACCACATGCATGAGCTAACATCAAAATCCACAGTTTTAAAACCACGTGAATGATGCTAACATTCATTCCTGCAGTTGTTATGGACGATTATACACTAAAATGTATAATATAAGAGGCCCGGCATGGCCAAGCGTGTTAAGACGTGCGGCTCGTAATCTGAGGGTCACGGGTTCGCATCCCCGTCGCGCCAAACATGCCCTTACACAGATTGCTCTCGAGTAGCTTCGTGCGAAATTCAAAAACAAAGTACAATATAATCCTACAGCGCCATCCAGTGGCGAAATAAAGTAAAGGATGAAATAAGAAAGGAAAAATCTTTAAGAAAACTAAGGATAAATGAGAACATAAAGTTACACGAATACTGCAATACCTCCAACCTTAAATAAAACGATAATGTGACAAAATCTCATCGTTGAGTATGTTGAAGGTAAAGTAATTGACAAATAAGAAAATCTAAATTCCGAAATGCATAAATATAAATTTATCTAGGCATACAACAGACTGTTAAAAGAGCATTATGCAAGAAATATTTCAGTTGTATTGTAGCTGGGTAATGAATATATACTGTTTAGAAACTTCAATTACGTGTTAATAAAATCAGAAAAAAATTAACGTTTGTTGCATGTTGTAGAAGCGTGTCATAACATCTTTAAAAGTCCATTTGGAATTACTCCCACTGAATAGCTTAAAGTCATAGGTTTATTTGGACCCAGCCCCCCAGTGGCTCAGCGGTATGTCTGCGGATTTACACGCTAAAATCCGGGTTTCGATACCCGTGGTGGGCAGAGCACAGATAGCCCATTGTGTAGCTTTGTGCTTAATTAAAAAAACCCAAAAAACAAATATTTGGACCCCTTCAGGTGAACTTTTTTAAAACAGTTCGCCTTTGACAAACAGTAACTTCTAATAACTCTTATCAGTGCGATCAACATTGAACAAGATTAAGACATCTTTTTTAGTTGACCAACTTTTACAAAAATATATCATAATCTATAGAAATCTAGTATACTGACAACAGACAGTAAATAAAACGTCGCCTCATATTATATCGGTGTTAACTTATTATCTTTTAGTGGCACATTCGATTATAACACCATAGCCATGGCTATTATCCTCTGTTAGTTGGAAATATTCTCACAAACCACGCTTTAGTTTGTGTTAACAAAGCAGTTGTAAAATGAAAATAGGAAATCTATATATATGTAACCCTATGCTTTTTACTTTCCATAATGACTAACATAATATAAAAGATATATTAATTTAAAAAATATATATATTTTTTTTTTGGTGGAACTCCCAACAAACCTTATCAAATTCTGTTTGAATAAAATGTGCCATATCAAAACACACGTTAGTGCATTGCTCGACCAAAACTATGATAACTCTAGTTTTCTCATATTTTCAGTTAATGTGTTCTCCTTGACTCATGCTTCACAGTTTTCAATACAATCCATTAAGAAACACCTGAGAAATAACATCCCTAAATTTGATCGGGTTTTTCCCTTTTCCTTTGTTTTTGCCTAAAATACCGAGATTTTATTTGATAAAAAAAATATATTCAACTTTTATGGATCATTGTTTTCAAGTTTGGTTCACTAAAAAATCTTTAGAAACTACATTTATTAGTTTTATTTGGTGTAAATATAAGCCACATGTGTAAGTTTATTAAAAAAATGCTCTAAAATTTGACGAAAATCTTTGCGTTCGCCCACGTGTCACGTAAGCTATCGGTATAACTTTTCATACCACTTCACCTGAAAGCAAAAATGTCTGTTTTTAGTTTTTGTCATCCGCATTAACGACAACTGAATTAGAGCAGTAAAACTATGAGTTGAAAGGACGTGCAGATACACAAGTATTGGTTAGGCAAGCAAAGGGAACTGGCAGTTGATCGCTCAAGTTTTCAAAAGAATCGAACGAGTGAAAGGTTATTATTGATTATTCATTGTCAACTTTTAAAGATTAATATGTTTCATGAAATTATTTAAATTAAAGAGCATTTAGGATCACGTGATATTACCTTAACCAATTAACATGAATAATGATGCTTGATGCGGTTCTATCGATTGCATGGGGTGTGGTTAAAAGAAACTGTTGTTCTAGATTCCTTGGTTTGTTTTGAATTTCAAATCGCGCAAAGCTATACGAGAGTTACCTGCGTTATCCGTCTCTAATTTAGCAGTGTAAGGTTAAAGGGAAGGCAGTTAGTCATCACTACCACCGCCAACTTTTGGGCTACTTCTTTACCAACAAATATTGGGGGGGTTGGGGGTGGAGCGTCACTTTATATGCCCTTACGGCTAAAGGGGTAAGCACTATGTGACGGGAATTCGAATCCGCGACCCTCAGCTTACGAGTCGGGTGGCTTATCCACATGGCCATACCCGGCTATAGATTCCATAACTTAATAAAATAGGTTATTAACACTATTTTAGAGAGGAAAAACTTTCATCATATATTTTAAAGAAACCGGTTAGTCCAATAAAGTAAAAGAAAGAATGTTATTTCGAAATAATATAATTCCAATCCTAAAACTAATGTTAGTTAGTATCGAGGTTCACGTTCTTACTTGCTTGGGTTTGTTGGTGACAAAAAGTCATGATATCATCAGATAGAAAAATAAAAACATCGTTTAGTTAACTAATAAATAATTATTTTCTCTAAACTTTTCATCAGTACTGTAAGTGTAGCTGTCAGTTTTCATTTCATTCCTGTAACTTGCTCATTCACTCCATCTTTGGCCGTACTTTTATTTTTTCGTTTTACACTTACGGTGTTTTTGTTTATTTGATTCATTACACGAGAAATTTGTTTCCATATTGTATGCACTGATATAACTTAACATAACTATTTACTTTATGGACATAAATTCAGCCCTAATGTTTGATAAACTGTTAAATAAGCAAATAAATTTTACTCTCATACAAACCGCTTTTGCTGAAAATATAGTTTAAACGTGCAACCCCTCTAGCCTCCCGCTAGTACAGCGGTAAGTCTATGGATTTACAACGCTAAAATCAGCGGTTTGATTCCACTTGGTGGGCTCAGAAAATAGCCCAATGTGGCTTTGCTGTAAGAAATCACGCAAACCATTTATATTTCAGGCATATAGTAAATGTATGGAAAAAATAATGTCTTAACTTATATAATTCAAATTGTAACACACAATCGAATGATTCATTTAAATCGTTATCTTTGTATTACTTGTATTAGCGTCATAGGACCATACTTACTCATTTATTTGTTTTTAATTTCGCACAAAGCTAGTCGGGAGCTATCTGCGCTGGCTATCCAAAATTGTGAAGTGATGGACTAGAGAAAAGCTATTCATCACCAACTCTTGGGTTCCTGTTTATCAAAGAAAACTGGACTTGACTTTTACATTATAACACTCCCACTGGTGTCGCTCAAAGTATTTGTTGTTTTTCTAAAGATGTTTAGAAAGTAATTTAAAAGCGAGTAGAAAGCCCAAGGCTTATTTGTACCAATTATGGCTATTATCCAGAGCTCGCTTTAGCTGTGGAAACCTTTGAATTCTAAATTAAACTTTCTGTCATTCTCCTGGTTTTCCTGATGGTAAATTTTATAATTTTGATGAATGTTTACTGGAACAGATTGAAAAGTGGGTTGGGGTGGATGAAGCTGTTTTACTGTATTTATTGATTTTAACTTAATAAGTCCACACTTCTTGAACACTTACAAAACCTTGTATCATACGTACAGTGCTTTGCAGATGTATTCATCCCTACCAATACTGTCATGTTTTGATGAAATACAATTAATGTAAACCATTTTTAATGAGTTTCCCTTTGTTCTGGTCAAACTTAACATACATTAGTGTGAAGGAAGTTTAATGTTAGTGAAACCGGCAAAAAGGTATTATTTGAAAATTGCTAATTCCATAAGAATTCATCCCATAAGTCAGTACTCGATGCAAGCATTTTGGATAGAAATTGTTACTATTGTGAGTTTTTTGGATAGGTCTCTACCAACTTTACACAATAGTATTGTGTAAGTTTTGTCCATTGTTCCAGTTCGTGAGGATCGTTGACATACCAATATACTTTTTCTTTTTTTTACTGGATTCAAGTCAGAACTTTAACTGTGCCATTCCATATCATTCATTTTCTACATTTGAAACCACTCCAATATGGCTTTGGCCTTGTCTTTCTAGTCACTGTCCTGTCATTTGCGTTCCAGTTTCAGATTATTGGTTGACTCAAGCAGGTTTTCCTCTGTGCTTTGTACCACCCATCTTCTCTTCAATCTCGACAAACTTCCCAGTTCCTGCTGATGAGAAGAATCCTTTAGCATGACGTTGCTACCACCATGCTTGAGAGCTGAGAAAGGGTTAGACATAGCCAGGTGATTAGAGCACTCGACTCCTAATCTGAGGGTAGTGGGTTCAAATCGCGCCATGTTTGCCCTTTCAAACGTAAAGACGTTATAATGTTACGATCAATCTCACTATTCATTGGTAAAATAGTAACCCAACGGTTTGCGGTGGATGGTGATGACCAACTGCCTTTCTTATAGTCTTACACTGCTAAATTATAGACGACTGTTGTAGATAGTCTTCGTGTAGCTTTGCGCGAAATTCAAAACAAACAAAACAGTTTAGAAGGTGTCGACTCAGTGATGTGCGTGTTGGGTTTGTGCTAGAGATATCATTTTGAATTTAGACGAAAAAGCTTGATATTTGTCTCGTCTAACAACTACAAACCCTTCTGCCACTTGTCTGTAGTTTTATTTACATGCTTTGTTACAAACTCTATACGATATTTAAGATGATTATTTTACAATTGTAATGGTTTCTTTTTTGCCACTCGCTCATAAAGACCAGGTTTGTGTTGGGATCAGGATATTGCAAACAAATGAACACTAACTCCCATCTCAGACACGAAACTTTGCAAACCTTACAAAGCTACTGTTGGCTTTACAGTGGCGTCCCTAATTAGTTTTCTGCTCGTCAAGCTGTTTAGTTTGGAAGGATTACCAGATCCAGGTGGTGACTAGATGGTATGAAGCACATTCCACTTGTTTGTGACGAACTAAACTGTCCACATAGGGATGATCAGTGACTTTGAAATTTTGTGTAACCTTGTTCTGATCTGTTTCTCTCTATCAATTTTTCTTTGACTCTTTTGGAAATCTCCAAATGATTCGTTTGTCGTATGATCATGTAAAGTCTAGCTTAAACATTGGGCCGGGCATGGCCAAGCGCGTTAAGACGTGCGACTCGTAATCCGAGGGTCGCGGGTTTGCGCCCGCGTCGTGCCAAACATGCTCGCCTTCTCAGCCGTGGTGGCGTTATAATGTGACGGTCAATCCCACTATTCGTTGGTAAAAGAGTAGTCCAAGAGTTAGCGGTGGTGGTGATGACTAGCTGCCTTCCCATCTAGTCTTACACTGCTAGATTAGGGACGGCTAGCACAGATAGCCCTCGAGTAGCTTTGTGCGAAATTCCAAAAAAGAAAGAAAGAAAGAAAAGAAAGTAGCTTGAACAAATGCATTTGCTCTAAAGTCAAGTTCAATCACTTTTATTACACACAGACTGAGATTATTACACTAAGCTGTGATCTTTGAAATTGATATTTGCACTTGAACTAATTTAAGGTTACCGTAGCAAAAGGGTTAACTTCTTTAGAACGTTTTCGCAAAGATACAGAATCGATATCCTCGATACTTGCTCAAAGTTTCAATCAAAAGGAAGGCAATTAGCTGAGGGCACCCACCGCCAAATCTTTGGTACCCTTGTCAGACAGAATAGAAAGAACTGATCGTTATTTTTATGCTGTGCATATGAAGTTATAAGCAGGTTTTGCGGCAACGGAACTAGAGCCATAAATTTTCGGATTCACAATCCACAAACGTTAACCGTTAAGCCCCTGGCCTAGCCTGAATACGTAATAACCAAAACTCGATACATTTCTCAAATCTTGGTAAGTTCTAAAGCCACAAAGTAAAAAACAAATCTTCATTGTACACGATACTGACGTTTCTATAAATACAAACTTATTTACTTATTTACAATTAATTTGAATGATTTTGAAAGCTGTTTTCCTCTTCAGTGTTCAATTATGAATGCATTCTTTCTCTGCTGAAGTGTTTTTCAAGTAATAAGTTCAAAACTCATTTGCTCTACATATGACCTCAATCCTACCTGCGAGTATTGATAATTTAAGATCATATTTCAAGTGGTTCGCAGTGATAATGAATATGGCACTAATCCTTGCAGTTTTCACACTTCAATGCACACTTTTTAAAACCTGAACCTCAATTTTTCATGTTTTGCCATAGATAATAGTAGATAAAATTTAATAAAAAAATACTCTCGCCATCGTAATGTTTTAAGATTTTGTAGTAAATAAACCCAAGAAATTGCGTACAACTAAAAACAATAAAAAAGTCTCTTTAAATTTAGTTTAATTATTTTTGGAGATTTTCATAACAATAAAGTATTGTTATTACTATGAAATTTAACTATAATAAATTTGTCATAATAATAAATTTTTAAACACCATTTTTATATCTTAACATCTCTTCGCCGAGGTAAAACTAAACATTTACGTAATCATTACTACCTCAAATTCGTTTGTTTTGAATTTTGCACAAAGATACTTGAGGGTTGTCTGCCTAGCAGTCCCTAATTTAGTAGTGTAAGACTAGAGAGAAGACAGCCATCACCATCATCACCCACCGCCAACTCTTGGGCTACTCTTTTACCAATGAATAATGGGATTGACCGTTAAATTATAACGCCCCCACGGCTGAAAGGGAGAATATGTTTGGCGCGACAGGGCTTAGAACCCGCGACCCTCGGATTACGAGTCGAACGCCGGGCCCACTACCTCGAGCTTGCTTTTCACTATCATCTTGTGACACGTTCCTCTCCTCATAAATTAAGTTATGGAAAAAAATCAGCAAATAAAATAATGAAGTGTTATAGAAAAGGTTTAACCACTTTTCATAGACTAAATAATTTCGTATTCGTTGCTTCTAAATGATTTTGTAGATTATACGTTCATATATTGATTAATGTAAACATACAATATTATCTAATGTTTTGTAATGTTTTTTTTTCGTATAAAAATCTAAGGATATTGATGATTCTAACTATTAAAGAGATTAGATTTTTACAATAGTGATGAAAGTTATATTTTTGATACCCTGATAATTGTGACAGTTATAAGAAGTTAGGTGTTCATTGATTATTGTGATAGTTACAGGAGGTAAATGTTTATATTAGATTTGCATGCAATGTGTTTGTCTTGAACTTCGCGCAATGTTACACGAAGGCTATCTGCGCTAGCTGTCTCTAATTTAGCAGTGTAAGACGAGAGAGAGAAGAAGCTAGTCATTATCACCCACCGCCAACTCTTGGGCAGCTCTTTTGCCATCGAATAGTGGGATTAACGGTCACATCATAACGCTCCACGACTGAAAGGGCGATCATGTTTAGTATGACAGAGATTCGAACCCGTGACCCTCAGATGACGGCTCGAGCCCCCTTTTTACAGTGAAATAATTTCAGTTGATAAAGTGAAAATAAACCATTTTTGTAAAAAGTATTTGATGCATAACTCTTACACTTCGAATCATAGTTTTGTATTAATTATGTGCTTTAATATCAAAATAGGAATTTTTCAAGTCATTAAAATCTAATTAGATGTTACAATGAAATTGCTACTCTGAAAGTTTTAACCATGATCGTAAAATCTTTTGGTAAACGATTGATATAAACAGCTATGCAAATATGTTTTCTGTTGTAAGCCAGCTAGTCAACAGAAAAGTATTGTTGAAATAACAGCATGCACTAATGCATTCTTCTTTACGGAAATTAAGATATATTGTACTTTGATGTTTAAATACCATACTATTTAATTCACATATCGTCTTTTTAGTATTTTGCTCCAAGTTGTTATTTGGAAAGTCGGTTTTTTAAGGCCCGGCATGGCCAATGATTAGGGCACTCGACTTCTATTCTGAGGAACACGGATTCAGATACTCTTCACACCAAACATGCCTGCCCTTTCAACCGTGAGGACGTTATAATGTGACAGTCAATCCCACTATTCGTTGGTAAATGAATAACTCAAGGGTTAACAGTGGGTGATGATGACTAGCTGCCTTTCCTCGAATCTTACAGAGCTACATTAGAGACGGCTAGTGCAGATAGCCTTCTTGTAGCTTTGGGCGAAAATTTAAAACAAACAAAATCAGTGTTTTTAAAAAGCCATATAAATTAAAAGGAAAGAAATTTAAATCATTTTGGTGTGTTTTTCTTTCTGCCTTCTTTACTTGAACATCTTATTCGATAACGTGAAATGTGATAACAATTTCTTGTTTTATTTTTCTTGTTCTATTTCAGTAATTTGTTGTTTAATTGTTCCCCACTGATCGAACCACGATTTGGATTTCTTATTCACTATTGAATTCTCTGTAACTGATTAACACTTTACAGCGATACCTTCCGACACCTCTCTGATGGTGATCAGCATAATAAAGCTTATCCCTTCTGATGCTTCTCTGCAGATGTTATTCTGCGACTGACGAATACAATACAGCTATACCTTCTTTCAACTGATCGACACAATAAAACCTTCTAATGCTCAACTGTGACGTAAGAAAGAACATTTTACGAAGCACATTATTTTTTTATACTCGAATCTACCAACCCCTTTTTTTTTGTTCGTACCCGGGAATAGAGATTTCATCTTCACTTCTGCTGATAAGACAGCTTGAGGGTGCACGTGAAATGGCGTAAAGGAAGTCTTGAATCTGTGTCTTAGGCACGAACGCAGGCAACAGACAAGATGCTCTAAAATTACTGAGCTCTGGTTTTGCGTGATTAACTGGAGAATTCTAGGCTCATTATTCTCTGGAAAAACTTTTATTTTAACCATCTTAAATAAAAGTTCGTGCAGTTTTTGAGCACTTATCTAAGCCAAGTTTGGGAAGTGTATGAGAAGTTTTTTTTTAACTTTAATTAAATACTCTAAGTGACAATGAAATCTGTCATCATCGATCTCAATTCTTAAATCTAAGTTATGGTGAGACCTAATTCAGATGTGACATTTTATTAAAGTAAATATTTCTAGTTCAATAATTTAAGCTCTTGTGAAATCTGTCATTGATTAAAATACCTCGCATACAAATTCCTTGATAAAATAGTTAAGTACGAAGAATACTTAGAAATTCTAAATTACTGATTTGGACAAATCTTTACAGTATGACAGTATGAGCTATTATGCGTAGGAGAAAGACATACACTATTAAGTAAGATGTAGTTCTTATACATGTCTTTCCATCGCGATTTTTTTGTCATTTGTTATTGTCATGTGAATGGATGATTTACATATACAAAATTACTTTAAAATAACTCAAAGCTTCACATGAAAGATATAATATTCTTTTATGTCAGCGATCTTTTGAGAATAGACTTTCGGTTTAAATACTTATATATTTCTAAAAAGCTGTATTTTTTATTTTTTGTAAAGGAATATATCTTGTTGAACTCCATCTTTATAGCCTTACATGATAGAAAGTTTCAGCAGTGATCCTCCGTGCAAACCGTATTTCTTCGGTGTAAATAAAGAGTTGATGTAGTTGGACTTAAGAACGTTCTGCGTGGATCAATAACGAATATAATGTTATATACAATTCTATCACAAACATAACTGACAATAAGTGTCTTTTTGCTCATTTCGATAGTGTTTAACATATAACAATCCTAAAATTCAATTTGTTTGTGAAGCATTTTGTATAAAAATAACTTCGTTAAGCCTAACATTGAAATATAAATGATACACATAATTTTATTTGTAGATTCATGTTCAAGTAGCACCAACACTTGATAACTTAAGTAACTTCGAAATGAGACTATTCACCTGCCAACTCACTTTAGAAGATGTATCAGACTATTCATCTGTCAACTCACTTTAGGAGATGTATCAGACTATTCATCTGTCAACTCACTTTAGAAGATGTATCAGACTATTCATCTGTCAACTCACTTTAGAAGATGTATCAGACTATTCATCTGTCAACTCACTTTAGAAGATGTATCAGACTATTCATCTGTCAACTCACTTTAGGAGATGTATCAGACTATTCATCTGTCAACTCACTTTAGAAGATATATCAATGTAAAAGTCAAAGTTTTACTTCGGTTAAAAATAAGAAAGTATTTACACTTGAAGCTGCAGTTAATCGATACACGCCAGGGGGGTTCGTTGTGGAAGGTAAAAATCTATCTGTATAAATTGTAAACCTTATTACTAATAAAAAACGCAACAATGACGGAAACCCCATAGTAATTATTAGAAAAACAAGTATTGTGTATTACTTAACCAGTTAATCATCACAGTGTGTGTGTGTCACCATATAAAATGTTAAACTAGAATATTGAAACAAACTGATTTGAAGTTCGCACAGAGTTACACGATGACTATCTGCGTTAGCCGTCCTTAATTTTGCAGTGTAAGAGTAGAAGGAAGGCACCTATTCATCACAACCAACAGCCAACCTTTTGACAACTCTTTTACCAACGAATAGTGGGATTGACCGTCACATTATAACGCCCCTACGGCTGAAAGGGCGAGCTTGTTTGGTGTGACGAGGATTCGAATCCGCGACCTTCAGATTAGGAGTCGAGTGTCTTAACCACGCGGCCATACAGGGCCCAAATAAAGTGAAATAAATATGAATACTTATAAAGTTACTGTGTGAGAAAGTAAAATTATAAGCCATTTAGTATATGAAAATATCAGTTTTAAAAATATCAGGTGTTACAAAGTATTCAGAAAGCATTGTTTATAAAACATGTTATAAAACACGTTTTAGTTGTATAATTATTTGTGGAATTCCATAAGAACTTAATTTTTTAGAAGAAAAACAATAACACAAAAACATGTCTATGATTTAAATAAGTGATTCGATCCCCCTTTTAAGAAGTAAGAGGTAAATTAAAAGAGATAACAGCATCGTTGATTTGCTACGGATGAAGAGAAATGACGACAGGCATATATAACTAGACATATGAAGCTGAAGGAACATTTTAACTAGACGTATCAAGCTGAAGGAACATTTTAAAGTAATGATATGGATAATGAGAAACAACAGTAATGATTATAAAATTCGTGGCAAGAACAGGAATTTCTGTAAGTGGCGGCTCATTGGAAAAAGAAAAGGAGATTTTGAACAAATACTTCTTATTATTAATACTTATATTAATATCTATATTGTATTTGATACGGTTATAAAAACGGTTGAAAAATGAATATTTTTATAGCAGAACGATCTAAAAGCTTGTTCTACACTATACCATTTATTGAGGCGGCACTTTACGGTGTGAGACACGATTAAGTCAGTCGTGCCTGTTGGTATTTTCTTTATCTGTACAATTTCTTTTTTCTTTTCTTGACAACGAAAACAGCCAAGAGCTGTAGTCGAGAGTTCTTACCGGATTGAACAATGATTTTGAGACCGGTCTCATAGGAACTGTTACAAATTTAATTGTGTTATGTGATTACACAGTGTGTTTAAGAGTACAAAAGTGAGTTTCATTAAATGATGCGAAGTGACTTAGCTAAAAGATTTATATTATTGTGGAAGTTATTTCAGAGCTTTACAGTTCAAGCAATGTATATGTTTTACCTAGCATGAAGATAGTTAATGGTTACCAATGTGCTTACAGCTATGAAAGACCAATAACACGAACTGACGTGTAAGACCTCTAAAGTAAATAATTGTCTTACTGTTCTACAAGGGTGTTAATGGGTAAATGTAAAACACACTCTAATGTAAACAAGACAAGCACAATAATCTTCAAAACTATTTGTTTGTCTTTAAGCACAAAGCTAAACAATGGACTATCTATATTGTGGCTACTAGGTATCGAAACGTTTAGACCTGGACGTATTAACCAATAAGCTTCCAAGTCTTAAGCTTAGAAGACAACAATATGAAGGGCGCATTTTAGATAAAAATAAAACAATTTTCAAAATAAATTTAATTTTGAACTGTTTTTTAATTATATATACGTATATATTTTTTTCCCTTCTGAAACTGTCGAGCTTTCATAAACCTCCTTTCACGTTTATATTTTTTCTCTCTGGTTCCCCTAACCTTTACTTGATGTATTTCACAAAGTTAAAAGTTAGAATAAAACAAATTTTAATTCATACCATTGCATTTTAATTTATTGTAGTTCTCGTGTTGGTGGATAATGTTCCTTGAGAAACATTGAAGAAGTGAGGGGTATATCTAAATCATTGGGTCTGTAGCGTCAGTGAAACTTAATTAGTATCAAAGATAACACCCATTAAGAGAGCCTTAACTTACCATTCACAATGAAGCTCAAGACGATTGTTGTTTTGTTTTGAATTAAGCACAAAGCTACACAATGGGCTATCTGTGCTCTGCCCTCCACGGGTATCGAAACCCGGATTTTAGCGTGTAAGTCCGCAGACATACCACTGAGCCACTGGGGGCAGTTCAAGACGAACTAAAATAGAATTCGTAATGGTGTAAAACAGAAAAAAACAGGATTGGCAGTCCTTATCTTGGGAACAAGTTTAAGTAATTACCATAATCATGATGTTGGTCTAGTTATGGCTTCATTTAAGAAACAATAACGTAACTTGTAACGTCAAAAGGTGTTAGTAGAGTAAAATGAAACGATTTTTGCTATAAGCTGTTTCTTTTCTTGTATTTAAATTAAACAATTGTTCACATTCTTTAAACTAAAGAGTGCAACTTCGAAAGTATTTGCAATACACAACGATGTGAATTAAGTAATCTTATTAATTTATCTATTGAACTTTGCATAAGAAAGTTAGCCTTCGTATTGTGTACAAATAAAATACAAATATTACGGTATTACTAGTTTTTATTCTATGAAAATTAAGTGTACCAAAGTAAAGTCACTTGTTGACAGCATACACTGTGATTGATTGTTATACAACCAATCAGGGATGACAGTACCAAGATAATGCATTTAAAAGAATTGGAAGTCATACCATTCCAATGAGTAATGTGGTAAGAGGTGAATGCATTAATGGTCGCCATGCATATAAATGTATATATCACAAACAATTATTAGCTAAAGTTTTGGTTGCTCTGGACGAAATTTCCGGTTTTAGTAGGAGCTAAAGGGAAACTTTGTGAACTATTTCTTAAACTAATGCAGTTGATAATAGAAGAAGTTGAAATAGAACATAATTTTAAAATATGTTTCTTACTTGATAAAAGACGGTCGAGTAGGGATGTATCTAATGATAATCTAGCTGTAAGTACAGATGTGAATGTTATCTCCAGAACAGTAAGATATACAATAGCACGAAGTGGATGCATAGCTCCTCAAAAACTACTGTTCTTTATAGATATTCACATGGTGGAAACGGGCACCATATTTTAAACAATGATATGCTCTGAAGAAGGTTTACCTGTACATTATTTTGTTATCAGCTTTCCTTCCTTTTTTCGGTTGACTGGTTCTCTTTTAAAACGATTACCTCCACTTTGCTTTGCTTATGCGCTCGGTTTAGAAAGCTTTAATTTCTGAGTCCAAAGCTATACTAAACGCTCAGATTTACGAAATTTTCTGCTTCTTAAAGAAAGCTAAAGGCCCTGTCTTCAAAATGTTTAAAACTTGAGTTATATACATTTCAATATACGAATATATATAATTTTTATACGAATATCCTATTTTGTGTGAAATTTCCTTTAGCCACAAGAATAATGTCGCTTCGCCGTGAAACAAATATAAATATGTCGCCTCTTGCGTCACGTCTCTCAATTAACATAAACCTCTCTTATAAAGCGTAACTGACTCTCAGTTTTAACTTCTGTTGCAAATCATCACACTGACAAATTTCATAAGCGATTTTTAAAAATCTGTTTTACCATTTTTTGCTACTCAATATTTTCAAAGACCAGTGGTGTTCGAGAAACTCCATTTTGGCGTTATTGACATGTTGCTACTTTGCGAAGCATCAGCAAACAAACTTGTACACAACTCTAAACGGGGGTTTAGGAGAACAAAATATTTGAAACAAAAACATGAGTGTTTTTGTCAAGCAATTTTTTTCTGTGTCAGAACCGACTGACGGTTTCTCACGGGAAATGTATAAATAATCTTTGTATTTTTTTTTCATAAAAAACAGGAGCATGAGGAAGTAAATAATAGATACAGATGGTACACGTATTTATTATAAATGAAGCTTGAAAATTCTCTAACATATATTTACAAAAACAATAGCTATATGCCTTCAACAACGTACTATATATTGCAGACTCCAGTTTTTGTTTTCATGATAAATATTAAATTTTAAGAAAACAATAAGCTCCAAACCAATCTGTATCTCGCCTTATTCTTATTACATCAATCAATCTTTTGAGCTAGAACTAATTTTTAAGAAACTTATAAGAAATATAACATTCTAAGCATTAAAAGGATGGCAGAAACAAAGCTTATAATTAAAGAACCTCACAAAGAGTTATGTTGGACATAAGGTAAACCAAACAATCAACTGTTATTTAGTAGAAGTCCTTTAACAGTTACAAGGAACTGTCAATTACAATTTGTTACGTTTATAAAAATACAAGAAGTGCACGTGCTATTTGCGAAAGCACATCGTTAAAAATGGCTTATATTAAACAATTCGTAAAAATAACAAAAGATGTTGATATTCACTAACTAAATATATATTCATTTATCAAACTGTATTGATATTGTTTGTGTTTACTTTATTAATAGAAGTAAAACAAACGCCAGCGTTTTTTGTTTTATCTACAATGTAAAAGAAGCAAATTTGTCACGTAATTAAGACACACTCTAGTGAAAGATTTTAATAATGCTATAATGTGTTGTCACTGCTTAGTATGTTTTCCAACTCAATAACAGACGCTATTGTTTGACTAGGATTTTTACGAATCAATGATGAATATTTTTAACTATTCGATCTTTGTTTCTTTCTTTTTCCTTCTTTCACGCTTTCCAATATATTTGCAAATAGCTCGTATATATAGTAACTTGTATTTTGTTATTTTCTATATATTTCCACAATTGCTTATGCACTAATAACAGCCTCCTATTTTGATTAAGAACTGAGTTTCATGGGCTAATGGCCATAAAGATATAGGTGTTTGACAAATTTCTTTTCAATCACAAAAGTGTAATAAAATTTTAAATAACAAAAGGAAGTTGAAATGAGAGCACTAAAAAAGTAAGGTAACATGGTAGAAATGGGCGGAATAACATTACAACATTACAATTATTTTTAACCCAGTGTATCTTCAAAGTGTACGTGACCATCACTCAGCTCATTCCTACTTCGTGTGTTTTTGTGAATTTAGTAATCGTTTAAACCAACTGAAAAGAGTATACATTTAAATTTCTTTGTTGTAAATTTTGTTTCACAACCAAGTACAGATACATGTATGTAAAGAAATCTGTAACATCATAGGGGGGGGAGTGTTTGATTTCGTAAGTCAAATAAGAAGTTTCAGTAGCTGTACTTTGCTTGTGGTAAACATTATAGTTACCTAAATGGTAAGGGACGGGCCTAAAGAATAGTGTCGCACCTCCAATTTTAGAATTTTAAACATTGTTTAATAATGATATTGGACTAGCTACTGATGAAATTCGAAAGAAATCTATAACTGGATCAAAGTTCGAACTAACTCACGAAATAAAAATACGCGAAACAATGTTTACATCCACTTTGAGATTGTCAAAAACTACCATCGACTGTTGTAATGTTAACACGCATATCCCACAATTATCTACTAAATTTTGGTGCCTCCATTCCTACTTCGTAATTACTTATTTAAAAAATGTTTACATTTATCTCATAGTTTTCTGGTACCAAGTCTTGAGAGTTACTGAGCTCTTTGTCTATCATTCTCATAACTTTTATTAGAGCTATCTCACGAATTTTTCTGGCTGTTGCTAATATATCTGCTATAGTATTCTTCCATCTATCCAGGGTAAAACAGTTAATTTAGCTGTGCTAACGGCTGAGGCTTATTTCGTATATATATATCCAACACTATTGTTTCTAGCTTTATTTCTATTCTTGTAGTAATGTTTTCTTAGCTGCAACAAAGACGCTTCAAAAGTATCAATACTCGATTGTAACCTTTTCTATTCTTAGATGTTAAAAGGTCATACATAGTTTGAAACAAAGATAAATTACACAACTTATCATTCTTCTTTTTTTTTTGTTCAGAGCGCACGAGAAGATTTTGTTTGTTTGTTTGTTTTGGAATTTCGCACAAAGCTACTCGAGGGCTATCTGTGCTAGCCGTCCCTAATTTAGCAGTGTAAGACTAAAGGGAAGGCAGCTAGTCATCACCACCCGCCGCCAACTCTTGGGCTACTCTTTTACCAACGAATAGTGGGATTGATCGTCACATTATAACGCCCCCACGGCTGGGAGATCAATATGTTTAGCGCGACGCGGGCGCGAACCCGCGACACTCGGATTACTGCACGAGAAGAGCCATGTCAGACTTCGGCAGTGGTGACGTTCGTCCTCGTGCACTCGTGCAGAAGACTCACGTCTCAGGAACTGACTACTGTGATAGAATTGCTTTGTCCAACACAAAACACTCGATTCAGATGCATAGAACTGAAAAATTCGCTTTCAAAGGTTATATCGTCGTTAAAATCTATATCTAGAAAATATATGTACTCAACGTTTATTGTATCTAGCCGATACAGCTACAGGCTGAAAGGGCTAGCATGTTTGTTGCAACGGGGATTCAAACCCGCGACCCTTAGATTATGAGTCGAACGCCTTAACCCACCTGGCCATACCGGGCCTAATAACGAAACACCAAAGTGAGGAAAAAGGCTGGAACCAGTAGTAATTCCAACAGTCTTTTCATAGATTTTATCTACCGTTAAACGTGTGAATGTTTCGTCGCAAAATATGAACGTATTAAGAACATCTTTAGTTAAACTACATACACTTCTGTTCTCAGCGAACACAAGATCAGAACCAAGATAACTAGTTTCTTCTAAAGGTATATTTATAAATAGTGTTTGTTTGTTTTTGGAATTTCGCACAAAGCTACTCGAGGGCTATCTGTCCTAGCCGTCCCTAATTTAGCAGTGTAAGGCTAGAGGGAAGGCAGCTAGTCATCACCACCCACCACCAACTCTTAGGGTAACCTTTTACCAACGAATAGTGGGATTGGCCGCACATTATAATGCCCCCACGGCTGAAAGGGCAAGTATGTTTGGCACGACGGGGATGGAAACTCGTGACCCTCAGATTACGAGTCGCACGCCTTAACATACGTGGCCATGCCCTATAAATAGTGACTCATTATCATAACTAGCACAGTGAACATTATCATGAAGTGGTGTCTGCTTTAAGCCTTGAACAAATCAAAAGTAATTTTAACGGTTATTCATTCTAAACAAAATCTCTAAAGTATTGTAACAGAAGCTTATTAACGGTTGATTATAAGACGTATGATAGAATATGTGGTCTAACTGGACACCATTGTTTTGGAACCTCAGGAAATCTGTATAACAACCGCGTAGAATCGACCCGTTATCTGAAGTTATTTTGTGAATTCATTTCCTTATCACGCTGTTTTTTGGTAGCTTTAGAAAAGTATAGGGGCCCGGCATGGTCAAGCGTTAAGGCATTCGACTCGTAATCCGAGAATCGCGGGTTCGAATCCCGGTCGCACCTAACATGCTCGCCCATTCAGCCGTGTGGGCGTTATAATGTGACGGTCAATCCCACTATTCGTCGGTAAAAGAGTAGCCCAAGAGTTGGCGGTGGGTGGTGATGACTAGCTTCCTTCCTTCTAGTCTTAAACTGCTGAATGAGGGATGGCTAGGACAGATAGCCCTCGAGTAGCTTTGTGCGAAATATAAAAAAAAAAGTATCTGGTAAGTTTGTCTTTCTCTTTATCATCAAATCATGTCTAATTTCTTTGAGTTTATTTAAATTATTTAGAGTAATTTCCATTTTGTTTATAACAGCTCCATTACCTTTATTCGATTTAATTGTTGCAATGACCTTTCAATTTTTAATGCTTTCAAAACGTAAGTTTTATCATTTTTTCTCTAGATTTTAATAACTTGGAACATTTTGATTACCAGGCAGAGAGTAGTCTTAACCCGTTGAAAAGCTCAGCACCAGTGTTTCCAACTTTCTTGACTTGAAAACCAAAAATAGAAGTTAAAAAAATGAAGTTACGTAACAACTGAAAACACTTGTAGCTTTCCCGCGTGTATGTTCTCTTATAGCAAGGTTACATCGGATTATTGGCTGAGCCTACAGAGGGGAATCAAACTCCCTGATATTAGCGTTATAGATCCGCAGACTTACCGCTGTACTAACGGAGGGGAGCTTTGCTGTAATGATATTTTTTTTAACAAAGATTAAATAGCTATGAAAACTGGATACGAATATACGTCACGAACGAAATTGACGACACGTAGTTAAGTTACAAAATCGTTTTAATTTAATATATTCAACCTCTGCAGTAAAGTCTAAATATTTTTGTGGTTTACACTAGGACTTTCATAGACATCGTAATTAGAGTCAAAGAGTCTATTTACATCATTCTAAAAGATAAAAAAGCTCAAGTGATATTTTAAAACATCATTACTGGAAAATAACATGATTTGGTGATAATTTACCATCTTATAAAAACCAATAACGTTTAATAGCTCGTTTATTAGGTTTTAATTATTTTCTTTGTAACGTTATTATTTTGTTTGTAATATTCCTTTATCCAAACGGTACTAATAAAATTGAAAGCTCATTTCAGGGACAACATTATTTTAAGTTCGATAAAAATTGTGTGAGGTAAATCCTAGTGCATTAATTGGACGAACGTCCTGGTGAGACCAGACAAAATAAAAAAAAAATAAAAAACAGAAACCACAGCAACGTTAGACTTCTCACACACAACCTTGAGAAAGAACACGTGGGATCGGTTAATGGAGAGGATTTAGCTCATAGATTTATGTGAAGCAACGGAGGTAGGTTGGTTGACATGATGATTCATTGCTTGTATTTGAACTCCAGAAGAAAAGAAGTTAAAAATATCATATGATTTGAATATTTAGGACCTTAAAAGAGGAATTGTTTGAGCATGCTCGTCTAAGTCCTGGTGCACTTTAAGAAAACATATCGGTTAATAAGTGTTTTAGCAAAGTTTTATTTCATTTTGCAACTCCAAATTTAAACCGTCATAAAACGAAATTCGAGTGATGTTCTATTAGGGTCAAAAAGGATTTACGCAACTGCAGAGTTTTAATTGTGAATGTCATCAGGTTATATAATATATGTCAACTTTGCTGTTCAAGCTATGTAGCTAATATCCTTCTTATATCATCAACAAAATAGCAACAGTTCATAATCTACTTCATTTATAATCATTTATGCATGTAAATATAATTCTGTTTTAAAGAATTTTGGAAAGCGCGTAATGTTTATTTTCCCTCTATCTTTTAGTTTAATGAGCTTTGAAAATATTTTTGTAGATTTCTCAAAGAGATAAAAGCTGGAATTGTGTTAAAAAAATAAAAACAATAACTGCAATTGACACTCTTCTTGTAAATTCGGAAATGCTATAAAATTCATCTTTATAGAAATTGCATTTATAGCTAGACGCAAGTATTCTTACGTGTTCGACTGTATTACGGACTCCACATCCAGAATAGAAATAATAAAGCAGAGAAGTGAATTGATCAGTAGCCTGAAAGCTGGAGAGCCATAATAAAATATTTTGATTTAAGTTGAATGAATAATTCAAAGACTAAATCCTCTGTTCTACGACCTGTGTAAAGTATCTACCACATTCTCTTTATTACTTTTAGCCTTGGAAATGGTTCAAAATAAATTATTTCTTTTGAACTATTTATGTGTCGACTTTTTATTCAACTAAATAAAATATTCAAAGCAATTCTACTTTAAGACTACTTAAGCTTACTGACTTTAAAAAAATTCTACAAAGAATATTTAAATGTTCCAGTGCTTTTGAAGAGTGACTGTCACCTCATCAGGATCAAATTGGAAGAGATAGAATATAAAGGCCTAACTAGTTATATTAAAACCCTTTGAAATATGTAAACTATCGAGTAATACAACAACTACAGTTCATTTCCAGTCATGAATGTGTCAGAACTATATTTTGACATTATTTGACATTTCTTGGGTAATGTGAAGCCATGAAACATTGACAGTTTTGGGAAATAGTGTACAACAGCCATTTTGAAAAGCAAAAATTTATTTGCATACGCTCAAATTATAAAAACGTGTTCATATCGAGACTTAGAATTAACGTAGCGGGGATATCCCTTGTTCTTAATGGCATTAGATAGCAAAAGGAATGCGGTTTAACGTGGGATGCAAGGACCATTCAGAAAAAGACTTGCAGCAAGAAGAATTTCAGTTATAATAAGGAAAGTGGGGCGTTTGTACCATGTGAAAAGCCCATAAATACAAAGGTCAGTGAGAGAAGCATTCTCGCGTTTTGTAAAACAACATGCAATATAACCACGATGGATACTCTATCTGAAAAAGAAGTCAACAAGACATAGATTCACTAAGGTAAAATTTCCAGTTATATATCCCATTCGCTCTTTGCCTTTGTAGAGCAACTGAGAAATGATACAGGTATTCATAGTATTCCATGTGAAGACATAGCATCCAAGTCCCTGAAAAGAGGCGCTAGGAAACCACTGTCCTTGTACTCTTGATAAATTGTGTAAAGCAACAGAGAATAGTGGTGTGCTTTGGACATGATAGTCTCATGATGGGGCCTTTTGTAAAGAATCCGATTTTTTAGGTGCGCAGTAGTCGGATAGAATATGACTGGACATGGCAACACGAGCTTTATCGATGTAGCAAAACTCAAAATTTATTCTAAAATTATGTCACCAATCTCTGTACTTAATAAAGTTTTAAATAGATTAAAAATAAATAAAAATTATTAGTAGGAATGATAAAGAGAACTGATAAATTTGGTATGTTGCATGCCAGGTAAAATAGGTAAGTAGCATGAAAAATGTAATACGAAAATCATAATAAGAAAATAAACCAAACATTTAGAGACCTTTTGAAATGTAAAGGAACTAGTTAAATAACGTATATTTCATCAATCAAAAACACACTGTGATGTGATGTAGGTTGAAAATGAGTGTAACGGAAATAAGTTAGATATGACATTAGGCTCTTGTCCAGTATTTTGCTAAATGACTTTGAAGAAATCCAGTATTGCTTTTTCATGCAATTTTGATAATGTGTTTTATCTTTTTCACTTCTCACACATCACCCTCCCTCGTCAACAGTTTATTGTATTAATAATTATTGTTTTCTCAGTATCTAATCTCCTTCATGTTTCACAAAGTATACCATCATTATCACTTGATTATTCAATTTTCCCAATCACCTCAACAAGGACTTCATTTGTTAAATTCCATGATACTCTACCAGAGGTCGTCATCTAATTATTTTCAGTAAAACCGTTAACAAATAAAACTTTTATTTATAATTTGGTACTTTATATATGGCTGTATAAACCACAAAGCTGTGTCTAAAATAAGGACCAGACATGACACAATGGTATGAGTGCTCTGACTGTGAATCCGTAGATTCGTGGGTTGCGACCAGTTACCACAAAAACGCGCCCGGCACTTTCAGTTCATTAATGTGCTATAGTGAGAGTCAAAATCTACTATTTATAATTCAAATAATTGTCTTCCCCCTTATATGTCATATCAAAATTAGCGACAAGTTTGCGAAAATATATTTTTAGGAAGCTATGCACAGATCTGAAGTAAACAAATCCAAATTAAAGTGCTTATCTCCTAATAAGACATTAAAAATAATAATCAGTTAAAGAACAAATGACACTAATAATTAAATACAATTTGTGACATAAATCAACAGCTTAAGATGTAGTTTTTAATTGACGATAAATCAATACTTCCATGTTTGAAGTCACACCTTTCTCAATTTTAACCTAATCTATAAAAAGACGAGTAGGGTTTCATAATTTGAATATTATTCAGCAAGAAGAACAGATGATAATAAAATCTCTTCTATAAGAAGAGTGTTTTAAAGTATATAATGAAACAATTTGTAAACGTTTATTGTTCATTTTTTATTATAAATGTCCAAACGAACTATCGAAACCAAAAGAATGTTTCTTCCTCTCAAACATACTTTTCTCATTAACAATAAACTGTACGCTTAAAGAAGTATGAAAATAAACTTCATTAGTTAGTGGTGTGGAAAACAAAAAACTTAACAGATTTTACCTAATTTTCCTTAAATTGAGAAATCCCTATGGCAAAAACGATTCATTAGTCATAGAAAACAAACTTCGGAAGACAATCAAGTTTGACTAAAAAATTAGTAGCTTCAGAATGAGAGTAAATTTAGGCAATGCAAAAGAGTTTTGATTTGAACTTTGACTTATTAACGATAACATACGCGATTCCAAGGTAAATACAAGATGCAAGAAGTAGAAATGTGTCACATTGCAATAACCAGAAACACTACAGTTTTTTTTTACTTCAGATCTAATGTATTGTTAGTTAATAAACATTTTAACTCGGCAAATTCTTAATTAAGGTTGAATATTTTACCGTCAAATCTTACTGTTTAATTTTAAGATTACCACTTTTGTTTTTAGCTCGATTTTTTCTAAATATTACTAAACACACACACACACATATACATGATTTTCGAAAATTCTGAAACCAAAGGTGATTTGCAGATGTTTTTTTTTAATTCTAAATAAGTGACTGATCATGGCGCTGTCAAAGTGTGGGAAGATCAAGTTAATTCTATTTTTAATCCAAACCTCTTTCGAACAGCAAGAACATGTGAAACACGTTCTGTAAAATTCCTTGAAGTGACTGTGGTTCCAGACTTGTACTTATTTATAAAATTGTCGTTCTCTAAAGCATGAATTTTCTTTATGTTTTTTTTTTCACCAAATATTTTACGAATTCTTACTTTACAAAGAAAAATAAGTTTTTATGAACGGTTCCCTTTAGAAATATCTAATATAAAATTTATGAAATGATATATTTTTAGTTATTTTAAAATCTTCTGATAGCATTGCACACATGTCTAAGATGTTTCATTCTTATGTTTTGTAGGAGGCACATCAATTTCAAAACAAGTCATATTGTAAAAGTTGTTATAAAGCAGCTACGGCGTCATCCCTATGCATAAAGGATGCCACCTTGCGTCACAATTTCTGTTTGTCTTATGTTGTTGCTAAAGGAAGTATTTTGTAGGCGGATTGTGTTACTAAAGTACTATAAAAGGATGGTTCTACTGAGATACAATAGGCGAATGGTGTAACTAATGTCAGTAACCAGTAAACAGATATCACCGTGTCTTGGCACATATTATACATTTCACAACTATACTTATTTATATTTCACAGTTTTGTTTGTTTTATTTTGGAATTTCGCACAAAGCTACTCGAGGGCTATCTGTGCTAGCCGTCCCTAATTTAGCAGTGTAAAACTAGAGGGGAGGCAGATAGTCATCACCACCCACCGTCAACTCTTGGGCTACGCTTTTACCAACGAATAGTGGGATTGACCGTCACATTATAACGTCCTCACGGTTGGAAGGGCGAGCATGTTTGGCGCAACGCGGATGCTAACCCGCGACCCTCAGATTACGAGTCGCACGCCTTAACGCGTTTGGCCATGTCGGGCCCACAGTCTTGTAAACTAGGGATGATATTAGTGTGACTCATCAGAAGGTGTACTGCTAGGAGTAGACCAAGAACAGTAATACTGTAAGATGGTGAGGTTATGGAACTGTATTTAGATGTCAAAATTTTAACTTATGTTTACTTTATTACATTTATACTTGACGGGTCCTGGCATGGCTAGGTGGTTAAAGTACTCAACTTGTAATGTGAGGTTTTGGGGTTCGAATCCCTGTCACACCAAATATCCTCACTCCTTCAGCCGTGAGGCGTTATAATCTGACGGTAAATCTCATTATTCTTTGGTACGTACAAGAGTTGGCGGTTGGTAGTAACGACTAAGTGCCTTCCCTCTAGCCATACACTGTTAAATCAGGGACAGCTAGCTCAGATAGCTGTTGTGTAGCTTTGCGCTAAATTCAAAAACAAACTATATTTAATTTTTTCTGAAAAACATGTATCTTACATACCGTTTCACTTTCTTAAATAAAACCGCAACACAATTTCATTCGAAGTATTGTGCATAAACAGTTAGTTGAAGTAAGCACATTATTCTAAACTAGCAGTAGGTAGGTAACAACGATTTATAAACATAATGAAGAGTTTTATTGATGGTAGAACATTCTGCTTTCAACAGAATGTGAAAAAGACAGACTAATGTTCTGTCGACATGTGTAATATGTTTCACTATTAATAAAACTCTTTCTTGTGCTTAAAAATATTGCTTGCCTACCTGCTGTTGCTATAACAGTTGTTGACCATAAAACGTTCGTGACAAAATATTCCCGTTTTGTTATTTTTTATTATTTTTTACAATAAATGTTTTACAAACTGACGTACATTTCCATTAAGGACGTTTAAGTTATTTATAGTTTTTATTCTGCATTTGATTTGTCTTAGTGTTTACAGTTACCTGATCCTTTATATGTAATATTTATATTAATATTGTTATTTCATAACTTTTCACTTTTATAATAAATGTGACAAAGAATTATTTGTTTTAAAAATTAATAATCATCACACTTACTGTTCAGCTTTAATTCTTGTCATTATGGTCGACTTTGTAATTTTCATTTTGTGTTAGCATGCTTTGAAATCTTTAAATAACTGTAATATGCAATAATTTAAATCATATATTAGTTTTACTATAATTTTTTTTAAATGATTATATATCACTGTCTGTCATTAGTTACGTTTAACTATTATTGTTGTAGATATTATTCTAGTTTGTTTGAATTTCGCACACAGCTACTCGAGGGCTATCCGTGCTAGCCGTCCATAATTTAGCAGTGCAAGACTAGAGGGAAGGCAGCTAGTCATCACCACCCACGGTCAACTCTTGGGCTTCTCTTTTACCAACGAGTAGTGGGATTGTCTTAAAAATTATAACGCCGCCATGGCTGCAAGGACGAGCATGTTAGGTGCGACATTGATTCGAACCCGCGACCCTCAGATTATTAGTCGAACGCCTTACCACGCTTGGTAATTTTCACTTACCTCGTATTCATACGGAGAATCATCAGAATATACAGTATACAATCTGTGGCTAAAATTACGAATCAGTATTACACATTTCATGGCATAAAAGAGAGGAAGTGTTACGCGCTCGATGTGTTTGGATGGAATACGCACGAGCTTCAAGTTGATTTGCTGTAGCTAACGGTTTTCCACAGTCGTAATACTTTAAATTGTTTCTAATTTGTCGTAAGTATAGCATTTAAATTGTCTTTGAAATAATTTCGTTTTAACTTAGGATTTAGCAGTTCTGTACCAGTATAAGGATTGAATAATGGAGTATATTAAATAAAGTATTATTTAGTAAGATTAAATATTATAAGTATTGTAGGTAAAATTAAATAAAGTATATTAAATAATGGAGAAAAAAAACTTAAACGAAATAACAATGTATATTCGTTCAGGCTTGGCCTATTGGTTAGCGTGTTTGACTGTGAACTTGTCGTCAGGGATTCGAGTCCCGTTACTACAAAATCACGTTCCTATATTATAAAAGTTAGAGCAAAACTTCATTATTTAGTTAAAGTAATAGAAAGACTTAGCGGGTTCTTTAGTTATCTTCCCTATAGAGTATTAGTTGAAAAGTAAGGGCGGCAACATAATCCTGTCTAGCTATGCGCGAAACTTTTTAAATTAACTTATACCTGCGCAATGTTCTAAAGCTACAACCAAACCGTAGAGCAATAACTTTGACAATTTTTTGTATAAATCTGTCGCGTAGCTTTATTTCTGTATTTTAATTCATCAGAGGGTTTTTGGTTTGTTTGTTTTTATTGGTGTTAAATTCTTCCTAGAGTCAGATTTGAATTACGTTTTAACCTAACTACATTCGCCCTCTCATTTTGTAATATAAATCTTTAGATATTTTAACCCTTAAAAAGCGGCCATCGTCAATTGATATTGCTACCTACAACATTCCCACTGTTTAAGGGTTGCCCCCCAGTGGCTCGGCGGTATGTCTGCGGACTTACACGCTAAAATCCGGGTTTCGACACCCGTGGTGGGCAGAGCACAGATAGCCCATTGTGTAGCTTTGTGCTTAATTCAAAACAACAGTTTAAGGGTTAATGGTTAATTATTCAAAGAAATTCGTCAGACGAGAGTCGAACAAGATAATTGTTTAGGCTACAGAGTAAATCGCGTTATTCATTTAAAAAAATGTCATAATTCTTCACAGACTAAAACACCTTGCACTTTTTACAATGTATTTACTGAAGTAACTTGATGGAGAGACCGGCGCTTGTTGGAACATTTTACTATTTACAATATTCGATAATTAATGTTAAGAAGTACGTTAAAATATTTTATGGCTTCATTGTAGAATCATTAAACCTTAGTTCTTATCTTGGGCGTTACTTACATGGAAGTAGCGACAGTTTTGTACACTTTATTCAACTGTGCCAAGAATCATTTGTACAGGCTTGGTTAGCACAGCTTCTTAAGTACACGATAGATGTGTTCTCTATTAGTTAAAAAAAACATTCTGTTATTTACTCCTTATTATTACGGCTCGACATTGCCAGTGTTTACGACGTTCGACTCACAAATTTAGATTTCAGGTTCGAATCCCCGGCCCAACAAATATGATCGTCCTTTCGGCCATTGGGGCATTATAATATTTCGGCCACTCCCATTATTTGTTGGTAAAAGAGTAGCCCAAGACTGGCGGTGAGTGATGATGACTAGCTGCCTTGTCTCTAGTCTTATACTGTTATATTAGAGACGGCTAGCAAAGATATCCCTTGTGCAGATTTGCGCAAAATTCAAAAGCAAAAAAAACCATTATTATTATTACTAGCGTAATACCAGTCAGAAATGACCTGTATAGAAAGTAACTTATTCATGAAACTCCTAAAATACATCATTTCTTGTGAATACGCAGGTTCCAGTGACTGACCATGATTTTCGTGATTATCAATGAGCGCCACAAAGTGTTCTTGATTTTAAGTTATTCTGAAAGCAGCATAAAGTTCTCCACGACTACACAAGGGCTCTGAGAACGATATGCCAACCTTACTGAAGGTTGTTCACGGTCATGCCGAGAAATGGTTTTAGCGGAAACCGTCGTTAAATAAACTTCCGATGTGTCGGTATTTGAGTATAGTTGTTAAATACTCAGGAGGGTCAGGTACATTAGACCTCTTCCTCCTTCCCGAACAATCATAACATCAATACGATTTCCAATTTTTGTTATTCTTATTCTTATTATTTATTTTGTTTTTTTTTCGTTTTTTTTATTTTGTTTTTATTTTTTTATTTTTTTTATAGCTTTTTTGTTTGTTTCTTTGTTTTGAATTTCGCGCAAAACTACCCAAGGGCTACCTGCGCTAGCCGTCCTAATTTAGCAGTGTAAAACTAGAGGGAAGGCAGCTAGTCACCACCACCCACTGCCAACTTTTAGGTTACTTTTTAACAAACGAATAGTGAGATTAGCCGTAACATTATAACGCTCCCACGACTCAAAGGGCGAACATGCCTGATGCCCCGGGAATTCGAGCCCGAAACCTAAGATTGTGAATCGAGCGCCCTAACTACCTAGCCATCCCAGGCTGTATTATATTAAAAAGGTTAGTTTCACCAAGAGCCAAGTCCTTCCTGTAATTTTGAGCCTTTCTTCTGCTTTTCTAGTCAGGCCTGGCATGGCCGAGCGCGTTAAGGCGTGCACTCGTAATCCGAGGGTCGCGGGTTCGCGCCCGCGTCGCGCTAAACATGCTCGCCCTCCCAGCCGTGGGGGTGTATAATGTGACGGTCAATCCCACTATTCGTTGGTAAAAGAGTAGCCCAAGAGTTGGCGGTGGGTGGTGATGACTAGCTGCCTTCCCTCTAGTCTTACACTGCAAAATTAGGGACGGCTAGCACAGATAGCCCTCGAGTAGCTTTGTGCGAATTTCCAAAACAAACAAACAAAGCTTTTCTAGTCTTATTTACACTTTACCAGTGAGCGGCCGATCAGGCAGTTGGATGTCAAATCTAAATTGTGTTGTAAGTTCAACTTCGTCGTTCAGGGAAGACCATTTTTTGAGATTGGAAAACGTTTTATGACGTAATTCGACGATTTGACAAATACACGTTTCGAAATTCTGAAAATCGTGTAATTGTTTTGTACATTTTAGACCAAATATATCTTTAATATTCATCAGTCGTAGACTAATCTCTTCTAGCTGACAGGAAGCCAAACTATTTAAATTAAGTAATAAGTTACTATGACACCAGTGCGTGGAGCGTGAGTGAGACACAAATATACAGATACAAAATGTGTTTTTAATATTAGATTATTATTATATTTTATTATATTGTAGATTTCATATTAATAAAACACCCACTGGGTAAAACTGAAGCAAAAATGATTATATAAGTACATAAAAAATTAATCTCAGAGTTAAGCAACTAAAATATAATTACACACACACATACACAGCGCGAGCCAAAATCTTAAGGCCAATAAACATAAAGAAAAAATATGCATTTTGCGTTGTTAGACTCAACTACTTATTTCAGAATAGTTTCGAAAGATGAAAATAAGAAAAGGAAAACTAAAAATGAAAAACTTTTTAGCAATTAATTGGGAATATGTGACCATACTGAAACGAAGCGTTAATCGATAAACACGCAACGAAATTTAGTCATTTGTATTCGAGCACTAGTGTTGTCAATATCTCCCACTGATATCTCCTGTGTTACATTGGGTAAAAATATGGCAAAATCTAAAAAGTTAACATAGTTTGAACGTGGCAGAATTGTAAAGCTGCAAAAGCAAGATCTCTTTCAACATGCCATCGCTGGTGAGATTGAGCGAGGTAAAACTGCTGTTGCAAATTTCTTAAAAGACCCTGAGGGATACGAAACGGGAATTTCAAGTAGTCGGCCCAAGGAAATATCGCCAGCGTTGAGCAGGAGGATTGGACGGTTTGTCCGGCAAAACATCAGCCGATCGTCGAACCAGATTAAGGCCCCTACGGACGCAAAATGCAGCTCAAGAACAATAAGACGGCATCTATGAAAGAAAGACTTTAAAAACCGTAAATGTTTTCAAAGGCCACGCTTTCTTCCACACCACGAAACAGCTTCGTTAAACTTTACTGAAAAGAACCAAACATGGGATGTAGAAAAGTGGAAGAAGGTTTTATTCTCTGATAAGAAAACATTTAACCTAGATGGTCCAGATGGCTTCCAACGCTACTGGCACGATAAGGATATCCCACCGGAGACATTTTCTACACGACACAGTGAAGGAGGTTCTATCATGATCTGGGGTGTTTTCTCCTTCCATGAGACAATAGAGCTTCAGGTTATACAGGGGCTCCAAACAGCAGCTGGCTACATTGGCGTGTTGGAGAGAGCATCCTTATTGACTGAAGGCCCTCGCCTATGTGGAAATGAAGGTACTTTCAGAAGGACAAAGCTGGAATCCACAATGCCCGTAGGACAAAGGATTTTTTCATGGTGAATAACGTGATTCTTTTGGAC
This sequence comes from Carcinoscorpius rotundicauda, assembly GCA_011833715.1. NCBI lineage: Eukaryota > Metazoa > Arthropoda > Merostomata > Xiphosura > Limulidae > Carcinoscorpius > Carcinoscorpius rotundicauda. The sequence goes on from CM022393.1 coordinate 29,581,806, forward strand.
TATCTAGCGTGTCGCTTGAACTGACCCCCATTGAAAATGTTTGGGAGTGGATGTCAAGGGAACTCTATAAAAATGGACGTCAATTCAAAAGAGTGCATGATCTTCGTGAAGCCATCTTTACCACTTGGAATAACATTCAGCCAGCCTTCTGCAAAGTGTTATATCGACCATGCCAAAGCGAATGTTTGCAAGTATTCGCAAAGGCGGCAGTGCAACTCACTACTGAAATCTCTTTTGGGGCATTTCGTACCCTGTTTAGAACTTCTATTTCGGTATAGTCTTAAACTTTTGACCAGCTAGTATTTAGGATAATTTCATAATGTTCACGTATTCCCTATTAAATGTTAAAAAGGATTTTTATTTCTATTTTTCTCTTTTCTTATTTTCATCTTTCAAAGCTCCACTCAAATAAGTAGTTGAGTATAGCAACGCAAAATGCATATTTTTTTCTTTATGTTCATTGGCCTTAAGATTTTGGCCAGCAGTGTATATATATATATATAGCTTACACTTAAGGTTGCTTTGTATTTTTGTTTAGGATTGAGCACTAAGCTACACATGAGTTGTCTGAGCTCTGCCCACCACGGGTATCGAAACCCTATGTAAATCCACAGACATACCATTGTGCCACGGAGATGTGGGCACACTTAAGCTAAATGAGACAGTTCAACGCAAGACGAGTATGAAACAAGCGTCCACAGACGACGTCTGCACAGACCTCGTGCGTCAACAACAGACAGAAACAGCACTGAATCAATTTGTTTTTATGTCTAATATGCTTCACAGGTAAAATTTCATTCCGTAGATAGTAAACACAAACGAAATGATTCAATAAAATAATTTGACATTCCGTATTCAAGCAAAGTTATCGTCGTACACATACAGTGAAAATCAAGTTAAAATTATACATAAGTTTCTTGGATCATATAATAAACAACATATGAAAGGTGTTGTGAATAAAACTCGTGATAACGCAGTTCTTTTGTCATAATAAATCTAGTGTATCACAAGATGCTGTACACGAAAGTAACAATAATAACAACTGCAGTCTCTACAACAGTATAATATTGAAGTAATGTATATATTATAATTACTCTGGTGCTTTGTCTACCAGACAGAGAAAGCTTTATTTTTTTAAAAAAGGCCTAAGTCTAAAATAAAGGAAGTGAGTTACTACCACGGTTCATGGATAAATAAACTTCACTAAAAGTATTAGCTTTACAGCAATAACTATTAAACTGTGTGTACAATAACAGTTTATACTAGCAGTTTGTATATTTCAACACTTGTGTTGTGTCTCTCCTGATTTAAGCCGAATAGCAAGAGATTTGACTCAGTCTGAATGGCCAGGTGGGTTAATGCGTTCGACTCCTAATCTGAGAATCGCGGGTTCGAATCCTCCTCACACCAAACATGCTCAACCTTTTACCTGTGGGAGCGTTATAATGTGACAGTCAATCTCATTATTCGTTGGTGAAAGAGTAGCCCAAGAGTTGGCGGTTTGTGGTGATGACTAGCTGACTTCCCTCTAGTCTTCCACTGTTAAATTAGGGACGGCTAGCGCAGATATCCCTCGAGTAGCTTTGCACGAAATTCAAAAACAAACAAACATACAGACTCAATCTCAAATTGCGATATCACCGCGAATGGATTTATAGCTCAAAGATATTATTATAAGAAGATATTAGCCGATATTTTGCAAAGAAATAAAGCTTTCAGTTATTTCACTGAGAGGGAAGAACTTATAAAGCAAACTGTTCGGAACTGCAACATCCTTACCCTAAAAGTGAAAACAATTTTGACAAAAATGAACCTAATATACGAAAACTGATCGTTATACTATAAATGAGAATGTCTGTTTGTTCCAGTAAAAAAGACAATAAAATAGGATTTGAAGTTGACAAAAGCTCACAAGCTCAAGTGTTTATACAAAGCACTTTGTGCACAGCGATATATTTTGTTTATTGTCATTCCAAGCTTTTACAATTCTTTACTTCAATCTAAACACAATAACTGCATATTCTGCTTCGTAGGATTTTGTTTTGTTCATTTGAAACAACATAATACATCAAGAGTACTGTTAAAAGGAATTATCTATTTGAAACATTTGCCATTCTTACACACAGACACATATGTGTATATATATATATATATATAATATTCCACTTAATAAAGCTGTATATATAAAAAGACTTCGGGCTATATCTCATATAAACACTCTGTATGCAGGAGGTAGAAAATCTAATCCCGTTTACATCTTTTTTTTTTTTTAAATATTTTTTTTGTTAAACGATGTTCCAGTGGTTAAGTTATTTTAATACATTCATTGAACACGAAGCACGAGTTTAGCCCTAGCAATAACCCATACGCTGTACTTTACTGTGGCTAGTTACAATGTGTCAAACAGCAGTGGGTAATTCGGGTCATCAAATGATCACAGTTGACAATATAGGTTGTTCCAAGAGCAAGTGACGTCGATATTATACAGTTATGATTGAAAGTAACTTTAATACAGACTTCACTGGTACAGCGGCAGGTCTGCGAGCTCATATCTCGAGAAATCGAGTTTCGATACCCGTGGTGGGTAGAACACACATAGCCTACTGTGTAAACTTGTGTTTAATTCCAAACAAACAAAAACTTTAGTACAAAGAGAGAATAATAAATTAATTTTAAACTTAACTATGAAGTGAGTCAGAAGCTATTTAACACCAGTTATACAAAACATATATATGTATCAAACAACATAAGATTCCTTTTATCTACTGATGCCATGGAATTACTTACCCTAAAAAACTTTGTTCTTGGTATATAATTATGCAAATCCCTTACAATGTGTTTAATTATTTAACTCAATATTCACCGAGAACAACATCCATAATTTTATAATTCTTTTCTTAAGCATATACCTCTTTCTCTAGTTTATTAGTTCAAAATTAGGGTTAGCTATACGTAAATTTTACTAGTGTAGTTTGTGCCAAAATTTAAATGAAAGAAATAAAAGTTGTACTGAGTTTTATAATGGCACTGACTGTAATAACATATAAGAAGAAAAGTATCTTAAAATATCTTTAAGCAGAGGTTTCTACGTTTTGATGAATATTTTATTTTAACCCTACTTTGTATTCACTTCACGGATGCGTTCAAAATACATTTCTTTTATTGTTCAACATAAATGAAAAATATGTTTGCATTTCATGTCTTAAATGTACAGAAACGTTATGTATGAGATTAAACGAACATTATATTTTATCTGAATAATTATGCCTTTTTATTTTCTCTCGCATCATTCGCATTGCGATTTTTCCACACTGGTATATCCACGTTCAGTTACTCACTCTCCACGAGAAATTCGAATTACGTAATAAACTAAAACTTTCATTACAAAAGTTTAGGTATTAAACTAGACGGTTCAGAAGAAGTCAAGACGTTGGAAGTGATAATAAAGAGTGTTATTTTCGCTTCTTGATTTCTCTTTATTGAGCAGTTTTTCTAGTTCCATCAGCAGTAAAGAGGGAAAAGAGACAGTAAATATTCAACCAGCGGAGGTAAGATTTGAGATTAGATCTGATTGAACACGTTCTCTCCTTTTTATTAGAACTTAATATGCAGCCTTTGTTCATGCCGTCTCTTGCTCTATCTTAGCAATCGGAATTTTACGTTGTGCAATGATATTTGCTTCACGCAGTCTTTATTTCTTTCGTCGTCACCGAGGTTATAAAACGTAAGATGATTAAAAAACTTCTAATAATCATTTTGAATTACCTTTCCTTCATAAAAAAAATTCATTGGAACTTTAAAGTATGGAGAAAATCAATGTATATCAAAACGGAAATCATATAAAATTCTTAAAATGCATCGAAAATGGTAAATATGAAAAGTTCCTTCCATCACTTTTTATATATATTTTGTTTTTATGTTACTGAGGTCCGACCTAGTTACACAGCTTAAGAACGTTTCCAATCACAAACGTTTTTAATACTTTAATATGTTATATTAAAGATTATGAAAACCACCTGTATTTAAGGTTTTTAAAGACACAGTTATCATTATATTAGCACTGATAAAAATATTTATAAATATTAGGGGATTTATTTGCTTAACGTGTTATTTACACAGATGGTTTCGTCGAGAATGCTGATTGGCTGTTGAAGAAAGTGCATTCGTATAAAATTATGATACACCCTTGTGTAAATTAATTGAAACAAGACGGAAAATTACGATTTTTTTCAATTTTTTGCATTTTATTTCTAAGAATCCAAACATTTTTCATAAATTAATACATGATATGACCGCCTTTATTTTTCAGAAGATCATTAATCCGCTTTGGCATTCAGTCCACGAGTTGACTGCAATCTTTACTAATTTTTGGATCGCGGTACCACACCTAAATTATGGCCTCAATTAGCTTATCTTTCGTAGTACAGTCTTTTTTCCGAAGTCTTTCTTTACAAATGGCCCAAAGATTTTCAATAGGATTTAAGTCCGGAGAGTTTCAGGCCAGTCTAACACCTTTATTCGCGTCGTAGTCATAAATTTCTTCACAAGTTTCGATGTGTGGCACGGAGCCAGATCTCCAGATTCTTCTGGAAATCTCTTAATCAATCCTGGAATGACTCTTCCCTGCAAAACTTCGAAGTACTGTGGTTCTCGCATCATATCTTCTACGATATGTTTGCCTCCGACGCTATAATAGCAGAAACAGCCCCAAAACATCTTCTTCAAGAGATGTTTTACGAACTGATTGATGTGAGATTCTCGAAGTTTTTTACCTGGAGATCTGCGAACACGCAGACGTTTTTTGACCCTGTACGAGGAAATGAGTCTCGTCACTGAATAACACCTTCCTCCATTGTTCTTGCGTCCAGTTCTTGTATTTCAGACCCATTTATACTGTTTTTTTCTTCATTGAGTTGGGAAGAAGTTGTTTTTTGACTGGTCTCCTTGCCCTTTGACCAACATCAAGAAGCCTACGTGGAACCGTTGAAGAGTTGACTTTTATTCCTTTGACTTTTAAATCTCTTTTTGTGGCATCACTTGTCTTCCGTGGATATTTGACACTCTCCCTAACCACATACGCGTCGTCTCTTGGCGTTGTTTTCCTTTTTTGGCCACAGCTTCCTTCACGTTTCTGACTGATAGATCCGGTACCTATAAGTCATACCGGTGTGCTTGTGCAGTGTCACAATCTTTGTACGCTTTCTAGGAGTCACATCCATTGTGTATGACGGCATTTATCCACCTTACTGGAGGAACAAATACGAAGTTTTACACAAGAAAGATCGACTAGTGTAACCTTTCTTGGGCTTATATAATTGTATTTTATCTTCACTTTTATATTAACTTTCCAGGGAATAGAGGCTTATGCCCCTCCTTTCTAAGACAAAGAAACTTTCTTGCGAGAGACCTACAAATATTTGGCACAGTATTTGTATATTAATAGCAAAAATAAGGGAGGAACAAAAGAATGACATGCGATTGAACTTACATGAGATCCATTCCAGAAATTTTGAAGAACCTCCTCTTGTGTTTCCACGTCACTGCCTCCTCATACGTTTCTTTAATTTGAATTTTGCGCAAAGTTACACAAGGGTCATCTGTGCTAGCCGTCCCTATTTTTTTAGTGTAAGACAAGAGGGAAGGCAGCTAGTCATCACCACCCACCGCCAACTCTTAGGCTACTCGTTTACCAACGAAAAGTGGGATTGACCCTCACATAATAACACACCCCAGCTGAAAGGACTAGCATATTTTGTGTGATGGGGATTCAAACCCACGACCCTTATATTAAAGATCTGGAATTGATTGACCTAGTATTTATGCAGTTGCAAAAATAATATTTATAGAAAATTGTAAAGATCAGATATCCTATCTGGTCTTAATTTAGTAATGTACCAATTTTTAAGTACATCATGAAAACTTTTACCACTAGATGAATTAACTTGTTGCTTAGAGCTCCTGATGTGAATTAAAACATTGTATCTGTACTTTGGATCAAATTATACAACCACTGATTGAAAGTTTCCGCGCAGTTTGAAGCTTTGTCACTTCCGTCGTATGTTTAATCTTATGATTGAATATACCTAATCATAAGGTGTCGCATGTTAATTTCCTTAAGTGACCATTAAGTCAGCGATCTTCTAACCAAGCCCGAGTGGTCACTGGGATGAAAAACGTGTTTCTTGTTTCCTTATGTTTTTTTTTTTTCATCTGTGCCAAGACCTATTGGAAGATACAAATCTCTTTTCACACATGATGAAATAGAAATGAGAAACATCGCAACAGCATTAGCCCATGTATTACAGATGGGACTCATATCAACCACACTAGGCTTATTAAATACATCTTTCTAAATTATTTATGCACAAAGTGCATTAAAGATCCATGATGTTGTGGGCTATATGGTTCGTAGTAACATCTCAGTCACATCCACAAACACACAAAATGTGAACATAAATAAAGAAGATTTTTTACGGGCAAAATTTGATTTGAAACAGTATGTGGACCGCATTATTACTGAATGACATACAAACAGGTTTGCAATTTGATGATTAACATAGCTAAATCAAAATTATCACTGGGTAAGCTATCGTAAGAGCACATCCTAACAACAGTGTACAAATATAAATATGTTTAATAATAAATCTAAACATTACAGACTTTATGTAACTTTTAATGCAGTTAAAAACTTTGGTAGAGGGAGTAGCCATCTTTACTTCAACTGTTTCTTCCATCTCTCTCGCGGGAAGTTGTAAGCTTTAAAAAAGACGTTGTGTTTGTTTTTGAATTTCGCGCAAAGCTTCAGGAGGGCTACCTGCGCTAGTTGTCCCTACTTTAGCAGTGTAAGACTAGAGAAAAGGCAACTAGTCATCACCACCCACCATCAGCTCTTGGGCTACTCTTTTACCAACGAATAGTTGGATTGACCAGACACATTATAACATCCCCACGGCTGAAAGCGCGAGCATGTTTGGCGTGATGGGAATGCGAACCCGCGACCCTCATATTACGAGTTGCTACTATTGGACTTACACTGCTAAATTACGGACGGCTAGTGCAGATGGCCCTCGTGTAGCTTTGAACGAAGTTCAAAACAAACCAAACCTTTGTCTGATACATTTATCTCAATAACCTATCCGTTCAGTTTATACATTATAAGAAGGCATAATAAATCACATTTCGACTTTATACGTTACATTTCTGACGAAAAATGTAATTAGAAATTCATAAAATTTTGTTACGTATTTTACTAAAATTCAGTTTATTTAACTATTTTAATTAAAGAGGGTATATTGTGTAAATTATGATCTCGTTTCTTCATATCCAGGTGGTGGTAACATGATGTTGAGGTGCGAGACCTAATTTTCTTTCTTAATTTCAGTAAATTTTTGAAGTTCATTTGTAGTTTTTGTATCTATAATTATTATAGTGTTTGCTTTCTTCCTACACAGTAAAGAACTGGTATTGGTAATTTCAGTAAAAAGGGCAAGGCTTGATTTCCCTCAGAGGACACAGCAGAGAGCCCGATGTGGCTTTACTATAAGAAAACACGCACACACACACAAACGGCACTCCTTTCTATTGCTGTCTATAATCTAGCAATGAAAACTTATGCGGCTTCTTTTAACTAAATAGTGGGATTAACTGTTACAGCTATAACACCTCTTCAGTGGAAAATACAATGCGTATTCAGTGTAATTTTAGTGCTAGATCTAAGACTTTACGATACTATACACAACGTGTCTATACCTTTGTTTTATGTGTGTGTGAGTATGTAAATCTATATATATGTGTGTGTGTGTATGTAGTAATAAACAAACAAGACCAAACAAAATTAAATCTAAAACGCTACATAAATTAAAAGGATCCCCAGGAAGTAAGTTCCACATTTTGGTGGAAATACGCCATCTATCAGCCATAACGTCCGTTCGTTAGTCTCAAATTAATAAACTCATAAAATAAAATAATCATGAAATGTTTAAGCCCACACACAATGTTCTACATATTTATCACCATTCACTGCTTGCAAACAGTTGTGGGAAGGTGACTGCGCTCCATGGTAGAAGAATAGAAATAAACAAAATATCGCCACTTGATATTATTGTTTTTTTTTAAGTTAAGCACAGAGCTACACAATAGTTCAATTGTTATTTGCCCACCACAATTATCGAAGCTCGGTTTCAAACGTTACAAGTTCGGAGACATATCGCTGACCCTATGAAAGGCCATTTAAGGGGTAAGTAAGAAAATGTACCTCCTTGAGTTGAAATTCCAGCCCCATTATAGTATTAAAGCCATACTTTATCTTAATTAGCACTGCAGTAGATAAAGTATTCTACTATAGAGTTATAAAAGCCTAACCAACTTATCAACACTAATTAGAATAACTTCCAACTTTCACCGAGACGATTTAATTAGTATAAATAATCTAAAGCTAAATAATTTCATTTACACTATTTATCCAAGGAATTAGCAATTGAAACTACCTCACTTTTGCATCTAGAAGCATATTATTCAGATCCAGAAATTAAAATAATTGATAATGTTAGGAATATAAATAATTTTCACTCCCGATGTATGGGTTATTTTCTTTTAACAATAAGTATTATCATTATACAATTATTCTGTAAAATTTGTAATAAATTACAATATTTCACTATTAATCTTAAAATATAGGATCAAAAATTAATATTTAATGGACTTAATAAAGAAACTCTAAACATTATTAAAATATTTTGTAATAAATAAAAAATGTCTTAAATAAATAGGAATGAGTAAATATTATATAGAATTTTTGAAAGTTTCTCATAAGTTTTTAATAAAGTTGTTAAACAATTTGGCACTACTTTTATGTGAATGAACATCTTAACGCATATAAAGGTTCGTGTAAAGCCTGAAAATTGGTAGTTACAGTGGACTTAATGGGCAACGTTTGGAAGTTAGTTAAGATAACTTTATTAGGCTTTTATAATTCTATCGTGGGATACTTTATTTACTGTTCTATCAATTAAGTTGAAGTAGACTTTGCTACTATAACGAGGAATGGAATGCCAACCTCAGAAGAGACAAGCTTGTCTTACCCCTTGTCTGCATAGACATCTTACTCTTCTCACTTCTATTTATTTTCATTATTTCATTTTGATGAAAATAACGAACTGAGGTTTAGACTAAGAGACGGTGTATCCCTACCAGACGTGAGTCGAACTTTACAGACAACTCCAAAACCCAGGAAGATTTAATATTTCACATTATACCCCTTACCCTTGAGATCCTTTTCATTTCTGTTGCGTTGTAAACTTAATTTTGTTTGGGCTTGTTTATTCATTAAAATGTCATTTGTTACAGGTTTGGACTTGCTATTTTTAACGCATTACTTTAACCTTCCTTTTAATCTTGACTGTTCGATAATTAATTTTCTACACGCGCACAAGCACACACAATTATATATAAGGTATCTACGTTTATACTCTTGCTAAATTAGCTTGTAAGTGTTAAGTGTTTCTAGTTATAAAAATTGTAATTACTTTATTACAAATAATAAATCCACGTGCTCTCCCCTAACATCCTTTTTTTTCATTTATTATGCACATAAAATGAATTGTGCGTGTTTATATATTACCGACAAGTCTTGTTTCTCTCTCAATAAACATTTAAACATTTACTCTTAAATATAGAACGAAATATATAAATTTCTAATAAAAACAGTCCTATATGTTATTTCATGGTGTTAGAAAAACTCATAAGCTCAAGATGAGAAATGAAAAAAAAATCTTTTTCCTAATCGCTTTTGTAGGCCCACCTTCTTGTTTGCTAGTTTCTCCAAGTAGTGCTCCAAAGATTCCTTTACAACAAGTCAACAAGCGCCTCCTTACAAGTGGGACACTATATATTTTACTTCCACAACTGAAGTGATGTGGCTTTAGTAGATAGCGCTTTGAACTACTAATCGGAAGTTTGTGTATTCGAATTTTACTCGTCTCTAGTCGTTGTGTTCTTAAGCGAGACACTTTGTCCAAAAGTTACTTTAATCTATCTATTAAACAAAAGCCGGAGTTAAACTACGATAGAATCCCATTTCTAAGAGGCAGAATATTATGATGTTCTCTTTCTGTTGTTACAAGGAAAACGAAGTTAAACGACTGTCCAACATCCTCTTAAGAACAACAAAAGAATTTAACTTTCATCAGTTAAACTTTGTATTCTTAAAGTTTCTACAAATAGAATTTTATTCATTTCCTTTGAGCACCTATGTTGTATTTACAACAAACAATTGTGCATGTATATTTATTAAAGTTTAAGCTTTATTTATTTTTTATCATGAATAGTTTTGTGTTTTCATGCTCAAAGTAGGGCTACTTATCATTCGTATATAGTAGCCTATATACGAGGTCATATCGCATGTCAGAAATTTCTGAAACATACAAAACATACGCAAACAATATAAATTCAGATCACTTTGTATAAACCGCCGCACAATAAGAATACACAAGAAAAACAAATAAACAAAACTGAAACTTTCAAATCACAATAAAAATATAGAGCTTTATATATAATACCGATTTGCCAACAAAAGCTTATGTCAGAAAGAGGACCGTATACACAATAAAAAAGAGGGTCACTAAAAGAAATGAAATACGAACTCACGCATGCACTAGAAACATAAAAATAAGCATTCTACATCAATTTAACTGATGACACACCGAGTGAAACGACCAAAGACTTTACCAAAACTGGATACTTCCCTTTTGAAAACATTTTTTTATATTTTGCCTAAACCACAGTGACGCACGTAAGTTGAATGGATAGCACACCTGCTTTCCAAAGTACAAGACCAAGGATTATACCCCAGCTCCCGCCACAACAAAAAGCCCTTTTTAAGACTTCTCTGAAAATAGCAGCGGATTAACAGCTGAAACATAAAATATACACTAGTTTGTAATTGTTTGTTTGTTTTTAAATTTTGCGCAAAGCTACACCAGGGATATCTACACTAGCCGTCCCTAATTTAGCAGTGTAAGACTAGAAAGAAGGCAGCTAGTCATCACCACCCACCGTTAACTCTTGAGCTACTCTTTTACCAACGAATAGTGGGATTGATCGTCACATTATATAGCCCCCACGGCTTAAAGAGAAAGCATGTTTGGTGTGACGGGGATTTGAACTCACGACCCTCGAATTACGAGTCGAGCACCTTAACCACCTGGTCATGCCCGGCCAGTTTGTAATTAATATTTGTTGAAAAATAAAACAACAAGCAGCTCTTTATAACATCCTAGTTCTCGAATTATTCTACTAATTATGACATCAAATGATATTAATTCAATCGTCACAACTTTACTGTAAGTTCTTAAAGTTAGATATATTTCCTTAAAAACTGTTATTTATAAAGTAAGCAACAAGGGATTTTTAAAAATTATATCAACAATTCAGTCATCTTTCGTTCTTCAAGAAATATCTTGTTTTCTCTGCGTTAAATACGAGTCTACAAACAGTGCAGATAATTGATAATTATATTGGTATTACATATTAAATATAAATTGGGACTGGGGAAGAAAAACTTTACAGATAACGCTAACTACGCTATCTAAGCTAAGCTTGTTATACACATAATGATTAAATGGAGCTATTAACAGATAAACAATAGTTTTCCACAAGCCTAAACGTGCGCACCGATACGATGATTCGCAAGGCTGAATCAGTTTTGTGTTTGTTTGAAATTTTCGAGCAAAGCTACACAAGTCTATCAACGCAAGCTTAAGCTGATTCAGTAAAGGGAAGTTAGCTGGTCAACAGTAAGTACTGCCCAGCTTTGGATTACACTTTTCTTACCGAACAGTTGGATACGAGTATGTGTGTGGGTGTGTGTGTTTTCTTATAGCAAAGCCACATCGGGCTATCTGCTTGAGTCCACCGAGAGGAATCAAACCACTGATTTCAGCGCTGTAAAACAGCAAACTTGCCACTGTAGTAGCGGGGGACAGTTGGATACGATCGTCATTTTTATCACCAAGAAAACCCCAAAATACAAAGTCAGTTTTAGCAACAGCAGGACAAAAACCACAAACTCTTGAATTCGCAATACGGGCATGCAATAATTAGGACCCCTTATGACTTTGTTGGCCCGGCATGACCAAGCGCTTTGCGGTGTGCGCTTCGTAATCTGAGGGTTGCGGGTTCGCGCCCGAGTTGCGCCAAACATTCTTGCCCTCCCAGCCGTGGGGGCGTTATAAAGTTACAGTCAATCCCACTATTCGTTGGTAAAAGAGTAGCCCCAGAGTTGGCGGTGGGTGGTGATGACTAGCTGCCTTTCCTCTGGTCTTACATTACTAAATTAGGGACGGCTCGGTGCAGTGGGCTGAAGACCTACTCACTTAAATTCCTGTTCATGAATCCGCAGTGATTGCGGCCCTGTGTTCCTTGACGGAATCAAGTGGCAGATGATGACTTTATTAGGCTGAAGAGTTTTATCCTTAAATAAACAAAAGTAGCACAAATGAAAATAAAAATAAGAAATAAATGTATTTTTAAAGACTGTTTAACTGCTGTTGCAATTTATTTATAGTTATGTAAAGTTATTGTGTTTATATATTTTTTGTATATATGCATGGGCTTCATTTATGAAATGTTGAATGCAAAGAAAGTTTTATTTTTCGATTTTATTTCTCACACATTTAAGCTCGAAAGGTTGATGCCTTTTTCCCTCTAAGTACTTTTGTTCAGCTTTCTAACTTCGTGTAAGTGTATGTATTTCTACAATGCTAGCTCATTAGGATATTGAATGAAGTTATAAACTCATGGAGACAGGTGAGCGCAGACTCTGTAAATAAGTACACAGAAATCATATAGAATGTTAGAACGTCTGATGAAAAATGAAAGTTACAATAGCTAATTACATGCCTAATTAACTACGTTATGCTGCTGGAAACTTCCGTAGCCTGAAACTTTAGGGTTCTTATCAGGTCGAAGGAAAATTAGAGTTGTATAAAGAACCTCTGTAAAGAAATTGCATGTTTTTTTAAGATGGACACTTTATCAACGCTGCCTTTAGAATTAGTACTCGTGAGCAAGTGTTGTGCATGTACCAGCGAGTTTTAAGAGTAAATAATGCAAACTTGGCAGGACAAGGTTTTTGCAGTGAAATAGAATGTATATTTGAGTAAATGAACAAATTCATTAAAGTCAAGAAAAAGGTCAAACAAAACTTCCAAAACGCTTTATTTTAGACAGTTCTAGTGGAAAAACTGAAACATCTTGATGGAAAATGGCAATTAGAAATTAAGAGAAATAAAACTGCTCGCAGCTATGCCGTAAGGGACAAATTAATGCAATGGAAACAAAACCAATCAGAGAAAATACATTTATTTTGGATAACGTCAATTTTTCTCTTGATAGAAAGCTTAAAAATCCTTCTCAAATCAAGTATGATCTACGATACAGATAGTCTTTTATCATGTATTGAGGAGTTTTAACCTTAATATGTCCATGAGTTATTTACACAAACCCGCTAAAATGCCTTATCACCTCGTTACAAAAAATGCTTCAAAGTGATCCAGGATTTGGATTTGGATCCAGACCAAATATAGAGAGGACTAGCCCATACTGACTCTCCATCTAATGTGAAGTTTTTTTGCAAATCCGTCAATTAGTTTTCGAAATATGTGTGCAAAAACATACATACACATGAATCTGACCACATTACCCTCACAGAGTGAGGATAACTAAGTAATTGTGAGGTCGTTAGAACGATAACTGTGGTTTTAATAGCATTACACACATCTATCCATGTAGGAAAACAACAACTTCTTGGGGGCTAAATTCAAATGACTGTTACATTATTGGATCCCCTTGGCTGAAAATGCGATGACTGACTTCAACCCTGCAAGCTGCAGATTAAGAGCGCCCCCTATCGACCATGCCACGCCAAGCCAACAACAGACAACACTAACGAGAATTGATAAGGTATATATTTAAATTAGATTACTGAAATATTTCGCTTTATAATGATGAATAATGTGAACGCTTAGAAACTAAACATCATCATATCAGTATTGACAACACTTACAGCAGCGAGTGTAATGATGCTACAAAATGAATTAAAACTACTTTTGCATATCTTTTCCGTAAGGAGTGTTTTTGAAATAATTAAATGATACATAACAGTTAATTAAAATTAATCATTTATCACAATCGAAACTACAATTCAGAATAAATTCCTGCTTCATTGAATAATAAAATAATAATAAATGAATCATATCTCTAAATTTAGCGAATGTACGGTATAAGAATTGGCAACTTTAACAACTTCATCATTAAAAAATGTCGATACACATGTTTGTAGACGTAAATCTGATTCAACGCTCTCTTCACTACGGTCCTTATGAATATTTTGGATTGGTTTGGTTTCAATGTCGAGCAAAGCTACAGCTATCTGCGTGAGCCGTCCCTAATTAAGCAGTGTAAGACTAGAGGGAAGGCAGCTAGTCACCACCACCCACTGCCAATTCTTGAGCTACACTTTTACCAACAAATAATGGGATTGGTCGTAACATTATAACGCTCCCACTGCTGAAAAGGCGAGCATGTTTGGCGCGACGGGGATATTTTGGAAAGAGCAATCACAAACAAATACACAATAAATATTTCAATCTGACGATTTCTCATGAACCACAAAAACAACTGGTACATTGCAGACAGATGCAGTGAAGACATTAGATAAGTTTTTCAAAATAGTGACTTCTTACTCTTGATAACTTTTCCAAATTCTATTTCTCATTAATCTTAAAGGGTATCTTTTATTAGTATGACAATTCTTATTCCTACTGTGCACTCAGTTTTACATCATTTAATTCTTGATAAATTACACATTATATATCTGTCAGTTATCTACAATTTGATTGTTTATGTATATGGTCGATTCATTCTACGTTGTTTACAGTTATCTCTGATTGTGACCCTGACCACAGGCTTCCCACTAGAGTTAAACCTATTCGTGTTTAGATGATGCTAAGGAGTACGAAAAGAAAACACACAAAAAATACATAGCTACGACCATCCTTATGGTCATTAACTACATAACGTGTTTAGAATAAAGAAAATGTTACATAAAGCAAATACATTCTGAAAAGAGTGGAGGATACGCCTCCCTTAGGTGATTTTTATTGGTTTCAAGTTGTATGAATTTGTAATAGAAAACGAATACAAGTTTCTTTTTCAGATTAAAAAAAAGCTGTTTATACAAAATAAGCCAATTGTCTTTCCCATAAGTTACGCCTCCATCTAAAACATTTTTAAATAAAATTCGAAAAATTTACATAGAAAGTATAAAGTTTTAAAAATACTCTTCCGAATTTAGGTAAAGCTGGCTTAGATGAAACATACTAATTCAAGATATTTAGGAAAACTCTCGTGCAATTTCAAGCTTTTCGTTATTTTTTTTCAACATACCACAAATAGAGTACTATACTCCTGATTCTAGGAACGTTTTTGACCCCCCCTCCAACTTACAACTCTAGAGTATGGTTTTCGATACCTGTAGTGGGTAGATAACAGATAGCCCATTATATAGCTTTGTGTTTAATTAAAAACGAACAAACTATAAACGTTTTTAGATTTAATGTTACTCAAAACACACGATTGTTTGCAATGCTTCAAATGGTAATTGTTATTATGACATTGAGTAAATTAATACTGATTTAAAGTTACTACAAATTTCCGGCCCAGCATGGCAAGGTGAATAAGGTACTCGACCTGTAATCTGAGGGTCGTGGGTTCGAATCCACGTCATACCAAACATACTTGCCCTTTCAGCTGTGGAGGAGTTATAATGTGACGGTCAATCCTTTCTATTCGTTGATAAAAGAGTGGCCCGAGAGTTAGCGGTGGATGGTGATGACTAGCTGCCTTCACTATAGTCTTACACTGCTAAATTAGGGACATCTAGCACAGATAGCCCTCGAGTAGCTTTGCGCAGAATTCAAAACCAAACTAAACAAATATCCAGATTGTTTACAATGTCCTGAATGGTAGTTCCCTTTGTGACTTTAAATAAATTAATATTCCTTTTCTTGTTACACTGTACAGAGCATTGACAAACGTGCAGAAGTGATTCTGATTAAGTGTCTTCGGTACTGTATCAGTTTTAAATCATTAAACATATCAGTAGAGATATAACTTCAGGCAGCCGAATTTAGGAATAAATTTCGGTATGAATCTCAACACATTCATTTCTCGATCACAGTTATTACAAAGAATATATCTCTAGTTTAAATTTTTATAGATCCAACTCATGCAAAAGTAATAAAACCAAATTATCATGCAACGTTTATTAGTTGAACAATAAACAATGAATGGAAAATTAATTTCATAATCAAAAGTTTGTTCAACCACTCAACAATATTTCTCTATTACCTTGAAGCTCCTCCTCCCGTTTAAAGAATCACTGGAATCAGTTTGCCTTAGGAATATTTACGTTTTGAAAACTAAATGTAATAAGATGAATGCGAGCTATTTGCTGAGCCCACCGAGAAGAATTAGACTCCCAATTTTAGCGTTGTAAATTCGTAGTCTTGCCTCTGTACTAGCGGGGGGAGTGCTAATAAGGTGAAAGCAATGAATACTTACTTGCGAAAAGTAAAACTAACATTAGTTTTCCTAATATTAGGGTTACTGGAGCAGCTGTTTGTTCCAGCTACTAAAATTAGTTAATGCTATATAACGTTTTATTCAGAACAAGGAAGGTTTAAGGTTAAACATTAGTCAAATAAAGCATTTCAAGATATTCGATCAGTAAATCATCTGGTGCATGATGTAGGGTCAAACGTTTTTCACATGCTCTGTGATTAATAGAACATTCATTCTGGTGATACATCTTGTTTTCACTGTTTCTTTCAATAGTTTATTTTTTTGTTTGGTTTGAATTTTGTGCGAAGCTACAGAAGGGCTACTTGCGCTAGCTGTACTTAATTTAACAGTGAAAGACTGGAGGGAAGACAGCTATTAATCATCACCCACCACCAACTCTTGGGCTAATCTTTTATCAGTAAATAGTGAAACTAACTGTGATATAATAACGTCCCCACGGCTGAAAGGGCGAGCATGTTTGGTGGGACGGGGATCTGAACCCTCGACTCTCAGATTGCGAGTCGAGTGCCCTAACCATCTGGCCGTAAGGACCTTCTTTCAACAGATCTAAACGTTTTGTGTGATCATAATTACAATTTTAAATTCTGGTAATAGATATTAGTTTGGAACAATACAGTGAAAGAGAAAAATTATAAATTATGAAATATACTATCTGTTTATTTCGTTAACAAAAGCATTACAAATGTGGAATACAGATCTCAAAAATTATTTTATGTAGTGTAAAGTTATATTTGTACAGAAGTGGAAAATCACATCAAATTTATTAGAAAACATTTTCTTATAACCAATACCTTTCTGCTTTATGTCTTGTAGAAAATGTAAACCTGCAATATATTTAACATCGCATATAACAACATTTTCGAACAAGGACCTACTGGTCCATCTCGGCTTAACTTATTGAACATTAACTTTAAAATATAACTAAAACAACTTAAATCCAGCATTTATTATTCTTGTACTAATCAAGCTTATTCTTAAACTTATTTGAAATTACTACCTCTATAATGTCTGAAGGAAACTCATGTCAAAAATCAAACACCCAGTTATAAAAATGTGACCGTCTTAGCTGAAGATGACCCCTACCCTGCCAAAATTCACCCTTATGTCCCCTAGTTCTACTATTCTTATTGTTAAATACGAAAAAATGCATCATCATTATCAATTCCATTTACAATCTTAAATACTTGAAGCATATCCCCGCTACTTACCTTTTCTTTCGCCCCTGGTAATACAGCGATATGTCTACGGATTTATAACGATAAAATTAGGGGTTCGATTCCCCTCGGTAGGCTCAGCAGATTGCTCAATGTAGCTTTGCTAGAAGAAAAAACATACTCTTTTTTTCAAGAGAAAACAATTTAAGAGATTTCAGCCTCTCCTAGTACGTCAAACCTTACATCCTAGAAATCATTCTTGTAAACCCTTATCTGAGCCCTATCAAACAATTGAATGTATTTCCTAAGGTAAGGAGCCCAAGACTGAATACAATATTTCAAACGTGGCCTATCTAGTGGCCTTTACAATGAAATTTGAACTTAACCAAACAACTAATTGGTCCTTAGGTGGAGATTTCTCTTTTATCTAATTGTATCAAAGTGTTCTTGAACTTCAAAATTTACATACAGAAAGATACATGCAGGTGAAAGTTCAACCTCAAAGCTCGTGGGAATCTACTATGCATTTTGTATATCAATATAGGTGAACAAAGTAGGGGTTATCAATACACTAGAAATTCTAAATCATGGTTGTCAGAAATAGGCAGATATATTTAACTTTAATTAAAATACTCTTTGATTTAACACTTTCGGGGATCACCTACATAGAAGTATTGGCAAATAATTAGAATACGAACACTAAATCTTCATTTACAATCACATGTTTGAAATTGATAAAAACTATTCGGCTAAAATCTTACTGTAAAACTATTTATTTACTGCACAAAATATGCGAGAATGGTGCATTAACCGAGCCATGAAGTCACCACATGTTTGTGTCATTTCTCAGTTAATTGTTTCATAGATGAGACGTAAGCACTAAAAACATGAACATACCTAATGCTGCGCTAATTTTTTCAAACATTAAATAACAATTTTTCCCATTTAACACAGAATTAACCTTACTTTTACTACTTGGCAATTATGTAAACCTGATGCTGGAAAATAGCTCGTAAAATATCTCTTTTTGTAACAGGTGTAAAACAGTTATGAAGAATATATAATGGTGATCACGCAAATGTTATCTGTAGTAAAATAAAGCAGTACGTAGACGATGAATATTCATAGCAAAAACCCAAGTTTCAGGCCACGTTATCCATCACAACTGTTGAAATAAGTGCTCCAGTCTTAAGGTTTTTTTTACTCTGGGATCTTAGAACGGCTGTTTTATATTGTAGTTGTATGGTGTCTCTTTATTAATTATATTAACCAGGTAAGTTTGCCTATTGGACTATTCTATTTCACAACGTTGAAGTTTTTTGCGGTCTACAACGAAATAATAATAAAAGTAAATAAATATTATTTCTACCTTTAAAAATGATTTAATAACATTGCTTAACAAATGTAGACATTATCTCTAGGTTATTTGGCGACGATTTAATACCAAAGCGAGAAATAGGTGTGTGTGTTTGTCTTTAGCTTTCTAGTTATTTGTTTGTTTGTTTTGAATTTCGCGCAAAGCTACTCGAAGGCTACGTGCGCTAGCCGTCCCTAATTTAGCAGTGTAAAACTAGAGGGAAGACAGCTAGTTATCACCACCCACCGCCAACTCTTGGGCTACTCTTTTACCAACGAATAACAGGATTGACCGTCACATTATAATGCTCCCACGACTAAAAGGGCAAGAGTGTTTGGTGCGACGGGGATTCGAACTCCCCACTCTCAGATTACGAGTCGAACGCTTTAACACACTTAGCCATGCCGGTCCCGGTTTCTTGCCAGAGCGATGTTTCGTATGTCCTTAATGTTAAGCAATATATTTCGTTACATATTTTTGATACTTGGAACGTTCATTTATCATGGAAATTTTCCTACTACGTTGTCACATTGCAAGATAGACTTAACTTTAAACATCGCGGACTTACTTGGTTGTAAACCGATATTTGAGTTCGTCATGAATTGATTACATTTTGATCCAATTTATATTAAAAATATTTCACCAGCAAATATTTGATTGTATGACGTTTTGGAACACAGTTACATGCTTTCTGGTTGCTATATAAATGGTTTTCACAGGCTAATATAAAGCAAAAAACATTTTATATGCAAAAACGGCTCGTTTGGATTGAGAAAATATTTCAAATAGAAGAGCGAACAACGTTTCGACCTTCTTCGACGTTGTTCGCTCTTCTATTTGAAATATTTTCTCAATCAAACGAGCCGTTTTTGCATATAAAATTCTCAACAAGTGGATTTCTCGACATCATTGAAAGCAAAAAACAATTTTCTAGCACAAATTTGCTGGTTTGAACACAATATGATAGAAGCGGAAATGAAATAAATAATGTTTTATTACATTTTGTTAAATATGTAACAGTAATAGCTGTGCGAAACGTTTTGTCAGTAACGGTAGCACTAAAGATTTCTTTACATGACCAGGTGGTTAAGGTACTCGACTCGTAACCTGAGGGTCGCAGATTCGAATCCCCATCGTATCAAACATGCTCACCCTTTCAGTAATGGGGGGCGTTATAATGTTACGGTCAATACCACTATTTGTAGGTGAAAGAGTAGCCTAAAAGTTGGAGGTGGGTGGTGATGACTAGCTGTCTTCCCTCTAGCCTTACACTGCTAAATTAGGGACGTACGTCACAGATAGCCCCCATGTGGCTTTGCGCGAAATCCAGACAACAAACAAACGTTGCCAAACGAGACTTCAGCTAATTTTATGCTGACAATGTTATTCTAACAATAGTCATGTGACAGAAGTTCGACTGAAACCTGTTATACACGGGTCCAAAACTTGCTAAATATCAGTGTTGAAAGTCATTTTACAAGATACGTTTTCAATAGTTTTTTTTAATTTTTGAATACAAAACTGTGATAAACATTGAATAGTAAAACTTGTCATTCGGGTAAACGGGGACGTAGCCAGACTTAAGGCTTTTCTAGAACTTCCTGTTGACAATTATTAATTTTCTAACAATTTTACACAGAAGAAAGTTTATAAACTTCCATGACTTTCCAAGAATTTCGTGACATATCCGAACAAACCTGTTTACAGTTATCCAGTTCCTTTCACTGTCTTCTTTACGAACAAATAAAGATTTGTCAATATAGTGACTTGAAATCATTTTCGATTTGTTGTTTTTATTCTTGTAAATTGTTCACAGTGGTGGTGATGTTGTCCCCCTGAACAACTTTTTACTTTTAGTTAACTCTATCCATAATGCTAACACAGCAGTAAAGAAAACAAACAAACGTGTTACTGCGTGTTATCTTCACATTACTACTGGCAAACATTTCTTACGAACGAATGAGATGCGACTTACAGGATCCTATGGATAGAAACGTATAGAATATGAGGGATAAACTGATTATGAACTACTTAAGTGTATCCGTTTCTAATCGAACAATCTTTCATCAAAATGCGTGTGTAAGATATATTATCGCTATTAAGTAACTTCCTACACTGCCATAAAAACATACTTCATATCAAGATTGTTAATGCATAAAAATGGGAATATTGAATAGAAAAAAACCAAAAATTTCCAGAAGTTATTTATGAATAAACCTTCTTTGAATATTACATCAGTAGACAATTTCATATATGATTTGGAGACGCGTATATCCAAAGGCTATTCATGGCAAGAAAACAAATAAAAGTCTAAACCAATTTGATGGACAAGATAGATAAAAATATTGTGTGACATCAAGGAAAGTAATTTCATTCTATATTAAAAATACTGAATTTAATTTATTTTTCTTAGACAGAGTACATAATTTTATAAAATACATTTTTCATAATTGTTTTTACATATGCGCAGATAGCTTTCGTGTAGTTTTGCGCTAAATTAAAAAAAAATAAATACGTTTTCCATTTGATTCTATATCATTATTTGCATTTTCTGTATTTATTTCAATTATTTAAAATACTTGCTTGTTTCTTTTTTCCCTTTTACCCAACATTCAACCCCTAAATCCATTTATATTATTTCGTCAATATCTTCTTTAATGCCCCCCAGTGGCTCAGCGGTATGTCTGCGGACTTCCACGCTAAAATCCGGGTTTCGATACCCGTGGTGGGCAGAGCACAGATAGTCCATTGTGTAGCTTTGTGCTTAATTCAAAAACAACAACAATCTTCTTTAATCTTAAAGGTTTCGTTATCTCTCCCTCCTGCCCCCTCAAGGGCTTAACGGTACCTCTGCGACTTACAACGCTAAAAATCGGGTTTCGATACTCGTCAAAACAACAAATCTCTCCCTCCCCTATTTTTTCAAATTTCCAATCATCTGGACTTCTCCATTTTTCTGTTATCCATGAACCTTTCTACATTTTAACCCAGTTCACAATTTTTCTTTTTACCAGTTCTCTCAAATACTCTATATAATGCACATCTATCTTTTACAATTTAGCTCAGGTTTTTTTACTCTTTAATTATATTTGTTACTTCTATACTTCTAACACCTAATTCCATTTCCACCCTCTATTTACACTTTTCAGTTCTTCTTACTCTGTATATTAAACATTTTTGACCATCTTTCATATTCTCCCTTATTTCTTCTGTAATGTTTCTCAAAACTTTTTATTTCACATACATTGAATCGCCTTGTTTCTAAGTGTCATACCTCTTAATGTGGATCTTTAAACGTGGTGAGTGAGACTCCCAGAAAATATTCTGTATTTTCAGTTTACCTTCTCTGGGATTTCAGCGTTCACCTAAGTGTTTGCCTTGTGTGGCGACTCGTAAAAGGTAAGAGAGGATTCTGGTGGTTAAGACGTCCAACACCAACCCTTAAATTCCTTTAGACAAGTTGCTTTGGGGTCAGTTGAGTACCAGTATTTGACGTTCTCAACAAATGTTGTGGACTTTGTGTCTGATGGTAGTATTTGGGTACAATATTCACAAAACCATGACACTGCTGCCGAGCTTTTTGCTTTCTACACCGTAGCGTGTCTCCTTCTAGTTTTCCATGATAGATGGTGTCAGTGAACACTGAATTTCACTCTTTCTTATAGCTTTTCACACCTCTGACCCACTTACTACTAATGTTAAACAACTCTTGATCTGTAAGCAACCACTTTTGGATGGTTTCCTTACTCAGTCCCAAGCTACAGTTGATAACATATCTCAATTTTTCATTTTATACTCAGTATAAAGTCACTTGTGCAGATATCGATATTTCTCATTCAGAATGAATTGTTGGTTCTCCACTATTTGTACAAAAATAAAGATCTGCAGATACTATGGTTGAAACTCTAAACTCCTCTTAAAATCCAAGGCATGTGCGCATTTACCTATCCAGGCTACTCCACATGTTACTCTAAATACATTTCGAAAAATTATTGCTGAGAGAAGTCTTCTTAATATTTCCGAGTCAAAAATTCTTGCCAATTTTTTCCAGTAAAGGAGTTTTAGCCACGTGACATATCTCCACTTGCAAAAATGGAGTACTTTAGCTTACCCATCTTATTTTGACATTCACTTCTCCAAGTCCCCTATATATGTGAAGGTGGATTGCTTACATTTAAAGTTCAGTCTTATATCCTTAACCTTGTCTGATCTTTTCAATGTCAGTGGTTTGGTCACTCTAGTACCGCCTGCTGGAACTGTTGTAGTGGCAAAGACTAAGAGGCAGATTTATGTGTACAGGAGTCTTACTGCATCAACTGTAATGGCTTCTACCCTTTCCATTTCCGTTCTTACTCCAAGTGAATTGATGAAAAAAGTTACAGTGCTTGAGGACTGTCAACAAAATATTCTATCCTGAAGCTTGAAAACATCTGTACTTCATCCATCAAAGACTTACGCTGCTGCCATCCACTCTAACACCTCAGTGGTTAGGCAGAACAAACTTTCAATGACTCCGGCAGAGTCGTTTTAATCTTATCTTTAGTTTATTGTCCTCTGTGAAAAAGGTAATTGACAGGTCCACATTAACTCCTGTCTCTGTCCCTGCATCTGTTTCGTGTAGCTGTTAGAGTTCCTCTCCATTGTCCTGATATGCAGAACCATTATACTGTAGTAACCACAGTCACTAGATTCACCATCTTTTGACAGAAATCTGCCCCCTTGACCTCGTGTATAATCCATGGAGGTCGACAGACCTTTGTCTTCAAAAGAGCAGTAGCGTGTTTACAAACTAGAGGACTCTTCACTCACATTCCCTACCATATGACAATGGCCACAGTGATACAGTAAAACTGTTGAGGCTTATGTTCCAACTTAGATAACATTAAAGCCCTAGTTGATTCATATCATCAAGTGTTTCTCCTCACAGGAAATTCTCCTCCGTCGTACTAATGTTGTCACCCTTCAGCAGTTTCCTTCTACAGCAATGACACATTGTGTTATGGTCGAAACCACGGTGGTATGGTTTTTTTAGTCACCTAGCATTACTCTCCACATCTGTGTCAATATTCACTCCACTTGATATTGCGGCAATTCATCTTTATTTTTGGATCATACCATCACTATTTGTACCATCTACCTGCCACAAGAAAAAAGTTACAGTCAATAAAACCTTGATGTTCTTTTATATAAGTTGCCATCTTCCACTCTCTTCTTGGGTGATTTTAATGTATATAGCCCACTCTGAAGCAGTGCCAACATTGATGGAAGGGTAATTCTGTGGATATTAGGCTCTCAAATCATAACTTCTCTCCATTCAACGATTGTTTTTTTACTTACGTTTATGTACCCAGCCATTCTTTTACTGTTATAGATCTATCTGCTCACCTTCACTCTATTCTCATTTTCACTGAAGTATGGAAAGTGACCCACGTAGCAGAAATATTTTCCTCATAATGCTGTGGAAACTGGCAGTGGTCAATCCCAAATGGCTCACGTACCCTCTTTCATCACTTTCTTCGAACTTCATCCAGCTGTCGTCTCTCTGCCACTTATAATTATTGAGTGGAAGAGGTGACTGACTGCATATAGTCCAGGCAGGTTCTCGGTCTGTTCCTGTAATATCGACGTTTCCTACTGTATCTTCGCCAATAGTACAGTTCTGCCAACCAGGAGGCATGGAAGATTAAAAAACGATCCTGAAAGACTTGTGGCGGCATTTCTCTTTTTAACCACATGTTTTATCAGCGCACCTGTGTTCATGTTCATCAAGTCAGGCATCAAAGCCAGGAAGAATCTTGAATTAAGTTCATTTCTGGCATCTTTAGTTCTATTAGCTCCAAAATTGTGTGGGACAAGATTGGGGAAGTCGTTAGGTTGTACACCTTCTAACCTCTTTTGATCTTTGTCTCTGATGACTGGGAAGTTGACAATGTTCTCAACATTGGTGACACCACTGGGGAGTTTCTCTTAGCTTTCCAGCTCTTCTCTTTCCTCTCCAGCCTTTTTGACCATCAATACTCCAGCCAAGAGATTGCCACTTGCCTGTCGGGAGAAGGGTCTCTCTGATTACAATTGCCCATTTACCCATGGTAAAACTGAAGATGACTCTTTATCGGTTCAGCAGTATATTGGTTAGACCCGACAATATTTATTATGAGATTCTGTGCCATTTATCGTCTAACTCTCTTTCTATTCTTCTGGTTATTTTCGGCCAGATTTAGTAGGATGATGTATTTCCTGATGCTTTGCCTCAGACTATTATACTGTTTATTTCAAAGCCTGTGAAAGATCTGAAGATTCGAACAAACTATCTACCTACTGCTTTGACGAGCTCTCTGTGTAAAGTATAGAGAGGTGGATTAATGCTCGTTCTGTTTGAGTTTTAGAATCAAACAACCTCCTCCTGTCCACCCACTGAGATTTTCAACAACAGCACTCTATCCTGGATCACCTGAATCAATTTGAAACATCAGTTGAGAAAGCCTTTTTCAAAAGAAAACAAGTAGTTTCAGTCTTCTTTGATCATTGGAAGACTTATGACACGACGTGGCAGACCTCCACTTCTACAAGCTGCATGGCCATTTGCCAGTTTTTATTCAGAATGTTTGTAATTGACAGCCAATTCAACTTCTGTTTGGATTCTAAACTTTTTAGTTCATTCCAACGAGAACTTGGAGTCCATCAATGCTGCATCTTGAGTGTCACAATTTTATGTTTTAAGAATGATGCCATCACTCAATCTGCTTCCTTCACTTGTTCCAATTAGGCTATTCGTCAACGACTTCCAATTTTTGTATAGGTTATTGAACATTAAGTTTATCAAACAACAGTTCCAGACTGCCTTCAGTCATCTCCTTCATTTGGCAATTGCACACTGTTTTTCTTTGTCGAAAACTGTTTGCATGCACTTTTGCCAGTGAGAATTGCATCCTGGTCTTGAGCTCTGGCTCAGTGACGACGTTTTTAGAGTGGTGCTAGAAACGAAGCTCTTGGGACTTGGTTTTGAGTACAAGCTAACTTTTATCCAACACATAAAACAGCTTTGTGTCATGTATACTGCAGCACTGTAAATCCTCTGAGTAATTTGTTTGGCTTCTCAGGAAGAACATCAATATTCTATGCTAAAAATTAATCATGCCCTCATTAGATCAAACCTTGATTATAGATTTCTTGTCTATGGTTCGGATATGCCTTTGGCACTTATAAAACTGGACCCTGTTCACCATCAAGGTCTCTAGCTCTGCATTGGAGCATTCTGTACTTCACCAGTTCAGGATTTTCAATCAAGTCCCATGAACCATCTCTCCATCTTTACCGTTTACAATTCCCATCCAAAACCATGTTGAACAATATTCCTTGCCACAAATTCCCATCTATAATTATGTTTTCTGCCTTCAGTAAGCTGTTCTGTTCAGTGAAACATGGTCCATTATTCAACCTTTTGGTTTCCGTATCTGGGCACACATGACCAGCTTTGGTCTGGCATTGTACATTTCCGCGTCTAGTGGTCAGTCTATTCCTCCATGGCACGTTACCATTTCCATATGGGATCTTTCTCTGAATCATTTGAAGAAGTCAGATACTCCAGATTGAAAGTACCACTTTCTTTTACCGAATATTTCTCTAGCCATCTCTCTATCGCTATTTATATGGATGGTTTGATGTTATGTGCTTCTATTGGCTCTGATATGGTTTGTCTTAGCTTGTTGGTTGCATGTACACACTCTCCTTTACAGTTTCTGTATTCACTGCCAAGTTGTATGCTATCCATTTTGCCCTGGATCATGTTCATTAAAAACGATCCTGGGAGACTTGTGATGGTATCTCTCTTTCTAACCACATCTTTTATCAGCAAGCATGTACCCATGTTCAGCAAGTCAGGCATCAAAGCTAAAGGGTTTGTTTTGAATTTTGTGCAAAGATACACAAGGACTATCTGCACTAGCCGTCCCTAATTTAGCAGTGTAAGACTAGAGGGAGGGCAGCTAGTCATCACTACCCAGCACCAGCTCTTGGGCTACTCTTGTCAACGAATAATGATTGACTGTCAGTGATGTCGAGAAACCCACTTGTTGAGAATTTTATATGCAAAAAACGGCTCTTTTGGGCTCAGAAAACACTTTGAAGTGTCAAAATGATTGACTGCAACATTATAACGGCCCCACGGCTGAAAGGGCGAGCGGGATTCGAACCTGCGACCCTCAGATTACGAGTGGAACGCCTTAACCCACCCACCTGGCCATGTTGGGCCAAGCCAAAGGTAATCTTGGATTAAGTTCGGTTCTGTCATCTCTAATTCTATCGTCTCTAAAGTTGTGTGGGACAAGTATATTGCATTTGTTCCTGCACTATGGTTTGTCATAGATTGATGGTTGCACACTCACTCTTCTTTACAGTTTATGTGTTGACTGCCAAATTGTATGCATTCACTTTTGCCTTGAATCATGTAGCAGGTAACAAATACTTTGACTGTACTGTTTACACATACTGTCTTTGATGAGAACGGCACTGTTTTTAGCTTTTCATTGACCTTTTCATATTTTACTAAGTAACACACACTAAATAACATTGTGCTTTAAAGGAAACCTTGTCTAGCATCTGACTTCATCTATCTTCTATCTTTACTGTATTTTTTTTGTTTCCCAATAAAACTCGTGTAAAATTTTCAACATTTTTCTTTTAAAGCCAATCATATGTATCTTCCAGAAGTATTTTTCTATTTAATATATCAAATGCGAATTTCAAGCCTAAAAAGAATTTAAGCGTTCTTTGTCTCTTTTTAACTTTGTTAAAATCAATGTATTGTTCTTTGTTAAATATACAATATTAAAACTCACTTGATATTTTTCACCTAGTCCTCTATAATCTTTGCCATCATACCTCTTAGAAATTTACTAAACCTATCCATTAATATAATTCCTCCAGGTTTTTTTTCACCCTCCCCATCTTGTGATTTATATTTGGAGTAAATGTCTTCTTTCTCAACTATTTTTAACATGTTGTATTTTCTTCCATAACCTGATTATTGTTTCTGAAACTTTTAATCTCATTTCTGTCATGGCTCTTCTGATACCATGCACTAAAAAGTTAGGAAATGTGGAATTTGGTGGGAGTGAATTAGATTTTATTTCAAATGCTAATTGTGAAACATACATCGCATCCATATTAAAAAACAAACTTATGATAATAGTGAGTAGGTAGACATTTTCTATCCACCAACAGGGAGTCACACTTGACTGACTGAAAACAGTGTTGTAAACTTGCATACACTGTTCAAAAACACGTCAAAAGGTATGGGAACATTTTATACATCATTAACAATATCTCTAGATATATCATAGAGTTCTAAGCATAAGCAAGTCAGATTCACAGCAATGATACAGGTAATAATTATATCGGTAGCAGTTGTGAAAATCTGGTGAGTGGTCAAAAACATATTGCAACTTTCCACACCAAGTGTTCAGATAATTCTACCACATATCAGCATTTACATATAGCACACAAATTATTTTGAAATGCACTGCAAAGAAACTTTCAAAACATTTAACTGTTAATAAGAATGATCCATTTCATACACGTAATAACTTTTAAACTAGTTTTAGATTCATTTATCTATTTTATATATAATTTATATTTATTTATCGTTAGTGTAATAACGATTAATTGAGCTTTAAAATAATAAAAAAAAAAAAATCAGGAATGTAACTAATAGAAATTGTTCACCCACACATCTTTTCTTTCAGCAACATAACACCAACCTAAATTTTATCACCTTATTCCTATCTCTGAGGAACTGGAAGTCACATTAACTTACACTGTTGAAAAGAATGAAGTATTTATATCACTAGTCTACGATTTCTTAAAGCCGAGATAAAAACATTAACATCACTTCATGACAAAGTTAAAGAATATAGATTTATTAAAAAAAATTAATACACACTCATGTTAAAGTTACAATAACAATTCAATGCTATTTTATTCCAAACTATTATGATTTCTCCTCCCACAGACTAAGTGCCATATCACGCTAAACAAGTAAATGAAATTCACAGCCACCTATGACTGTTCAGAGCTCAAGGTTATGCAGAATAAAACTCCAGAATTTTCTAAAATTATTATGAATGAAATTAAATAAACAAAACATCTTTATTAAATACATTTTATTGTGTAGAAGATTGAATACAACATACTTCCTTAAACTTTTTGAATTTAATAACAAAATTTGCCTTATTGGTGGAATGCACATATCAGATACAAAAGAGTTAACTCGTATCTATGTAATTACAACTAACATGTTATCTTATTAAAGTAGAAAAATAAAAAAAATATAAAAATATATGAAACATGTTTGCAAGCTTTAGTAGCCATAATAAAACATTACAATATTTCATCTTATTTGTGATACACATAATAAAATTTGAATCTTAAAAACAATTACTATTTAACAGTTAGAAATGCAACTTGATTTGTTGTTTAACAGCTTCATACACAGCCCTCATCCATATTCCCACAGCATGTGCTCCTGGATCTGGAGCGTTCACTCTCTCAGCATTGACATAACTTGCCCTTCCAGCTTTAGCTTTCATTGTTGCAGTGGCAACTGCTGCTTCTTCTGCTGCCCTAGCAGCTCCTTTCAAGGCAGTGAGGCTTCCTTCTACACTGTCATTGCTGTTTTTCTGAAGTTCTTTAAACAAAGTCCTGTGAGCAGCAGCTAAGGCATCAAGCTGAGAAGAAAACAAACCTTTAACAGTTTCTCTTGGTAAGAACTAAGAGTAGTAGTATTCAACCATGATAAAATTAACATGTGACAGTCAGATTATTAACATAAACAAACTAGATTTAAATTAATTATAATGTTAATTACCTATTTTATCTAAAAGTTTAGGGAAGAACCAGATATATGGTTTATTTAATACAAGAAAAATTTGGCAATAAATTTGTTCACAACAAGCAAATATGGAAAAATGAAGCACCATGAAAAGTAATTTACCTGTTGAAAGGTGATGCACCATAACCAGAAACTAATTTGTGTTTAGTGGTAACATGATCTTTTGAATTAAACATTTCAAAAGTTAAAAAGGTATAAAGTAATTATGAATAATCCAGAATAATTCATTCATTAGTAATAAAGTATTTATTGAAATTTTTGCAAAAAGGTACATAACAGTTATCTAATGCCAAACTTTGAAATAATTATTGGAAGGATAGGAAACTAGTCAACACGACTCATCAACAGCTCTTGGGCTACTCTTGTAAAACAAAACAGTGTGATTTTCTTACCACTACTATAATGCACTTACAGTTTTCTATTTATCAATAATATATTTGTCTTATTAACAATGATCATTGGTTTCTCAGGGCAGCAATTTCAAAAACCAGACAGGTGGCAGCTTTGTTTACATATTCATGCAGTAATTTACTCAGAAAGTTAACATAAAATTAATTAAATTTCAGGATTTTATTTTTTCTCTTCAAGTAACAATGCTTACAGATCCTAAATACTTTTTCAGTTATACAACAAAATAAAAGCTACATCTATAAAAAAAAATAATCAATAACTGTTGTGGTAACACATGAAAATACACTGAAAATTTAAATGTTCATATTTTGAGTATAAAGGAAATATTAATGGTTGATTGTAACAAAACTTTTTGGGATAACATACAACTTTTTTTATTTCAGCTATTCCACACACCAAGCTAAATTAAAAAAAAAAAAAAACAACCTTAAAGCCATCCCTTATCATTCATATACTTAAGCATTTTCATAAACGTACTGATAGTAACCCATTCTAAGTGTTAACTGCTCTGTTAGAGAAATAAAATATGTCTTAGTTGAGTACAACTACTATTCTGCAAAAGAAACAAAAAACTTGTCCTCTAGTTCTATTATTCTCACTGTTACATGAAAAAAATTAATGCATCAACAATAGTTCTCTTTACAACCCGAAACACCTCAATCAGGCACCCCCTAAATATTCTTATTTCAAGAGAAAACAATGAGAGATTTCAGCTTCTCCTTGTAAAACAACCACTCCATCCCAGGAACCATTCTAGTAATCCTTCTTTGATTCCTTTCCAACAATTCAATGTCTTTCCTATGGTAATAAGCCCAAGAATGAACACAGAATCCAAATGAAGCCTTATCAGTGAGTGACCAAAACAACAAAGTTTATAAACTCTTCAGACTTGTATTCCACATTTTTGTAAATACAACCTAAAATCTTCTTTGTCCTACCACTAGCAACCCCACAACATTTGGATGACATAAAAGATTGGTTGACTAACACCAAATCCCTTTCATTCATGACACTTAAGATTATTCTAATCCATATTACACTAGCCCACATGCATTACCTTGCATTTATAATTAAATCCATATTTCATTTATTTGCCAAACTCACTAAAGGATCTAAAGCCTTTTGTAATTTAACAGCATCCTCTTCACAGCTAGCAACACTACCCAAGTAACTTATTGATCATTCTTTCATCTATGTCATTGCCGTAAATCAAAACAAGCAAAGGTCCTAAGACTGAGCCCTGAGGTACCCAACTTGTAACAACCCTCTGCTTTCTTCCATCCAGCTGCTCCTGTATCTAATTTACTAATTTATCTCACACATCTGTAGAGATGATTGTTTTTATAAACCTTTCATGTGGTGCCTTGTCAAATGCTTTCTGAAAGTCCAGATACATCCTATCTACACCCTTATCTTCATCTACATAAGCAGTAACCTTTTAAAAAAAAATGTCAATAGATTTGTAATGCAAAATTTCCTCTTAGTGAAGCCACATTGACTATGTAATAAAATTCTAAACTTTGTTAAATGACTTTGGAAAGGATCCTTTAATTACACTTTCCAAAACTTTTTCCAGAACTGATGTAAGGCTAATGGGTCTATAATTACTGGGACAATTTTTATCACCTCTTTTTAAAAGAAGAGCAACATTAGCTAACTTCCAATCCTTTAGTACTTCTCTCTGATATTCAAGGACTGAAAAAGATAAAGTTGTTCACATATCCAATCTTTAACCACTTTCAAAACCCTTAGGGAAAACATTATCTGGCTCAGGAGCCTTATCATCCTATAAAACTTCCTGACTGTTTCTTAACCAGCTCAAAATTAATGCAGTCA
Organism: Carcinoscorpius rotundicauda; assembly: GCA_011833715.1. Classification (NCBI taxonomy): domain Eukaryota; kingdom Metazoa; phylum Arthropoda; class Merostomata; order Xiphosura; family Limulidae; genus Carcinoscorpius; species Carcinoscorpius rotundicauda. The sequence continues at coordinate 29,614,093 of CM022393.1, forward strand.
TAATCACAAATGGTTCACATGCAAACATGTTCAAAAACTAAATGAAAAGAATAAAAAAAGTGTAGCATAGCCATAAAATAAATGCAAAGTTACCAACAAATTTTGATAAACCATGCTAGTTTCAACACCTAAGAAAGAGTTAACAGTAATAGCTACTACTATATTTTCCTTTCAATATTTCTAAATTATTCAAAAGTCACATCCTCCAACTATTCACCAAATGAGTGACTATTTATATTAAAACATACAGTTAATGTCAAATCAAATAATTTGACAATAATTTACAAGTCTTGTAATGTTTAAGCCATTCATTCGCAGTGAAAAAGTAATTACAATATTCTAATTTATTTCAATCATATTTCATAATTTACTGTATTATCTGTCATTTCTATCACCAATGAAAGTAATAAAACGCTTACCATTGTACGATCACCAGGTTCTGCTCCACTATACTTCATTATAGCTTGCATTCCAAGTTCTATTGCATAACACCAAGTGTTAGCCGTGCACTGATCAGTGAAAGCTTTGGCAGCACCAGTGAAGAACAAGCTATAAATAGCTCCAGATGTTCCCCCCATGCTTCTTTCTGCAACACTACCAAGAGTTAGAAGCAACTGAGAAGGATAAGATAATTCAAGACCCTTTTCTAAAAGATCCAATATTGCTAAAAATAGAAAATTAAAAAAATATATATCAAATCAAGTACAAAAAGTGTTGTAGATAGCTCAGTAAAATAACATTATTAATTTACAGATATTTAAAAGAAAGAGGGAATCCCAGTGGCAGCACCAAGGAGGAGGGCTTAAGTACCTCTCCAAATGAGCCCAGCCCCCCCAATATTGTTACTTAGATATATTCATAAAATATAGAAAACTTTCTCTTTTACATATATGCACATTTTCATAAACAGATTATTTCTAATTTGTAATAATGAATTATTAATCAGAGTACGAGTTTCCAATGAAAAATGCATTGAAAATGCAGTTAAAAACAGCACACCTTTCTGAAGCATACCTTGGTATTAACATTATTATAATTTACCATCTATACTTCATATTGATAGCATTTTGAGAAGCCCCTCCACAGTTTACCTAATTTACATGTATAAAGGGATTGAATAGAACACATCTATTAGTATATAATTTTAAGCTATTCATTTAGACAACTTATGCTCAGAACAATTTAATTGCGGGTTTATGTCTTAATAGTAATTCGAGCCCAAGTTGTGTAAAAAAAATAAAATACATTAAACAGTCAGCATAGTAAGTACAAGTAACACATCAAATGATCTAGAAAACTTAGTTCTTTAAACATGAAGAAAATTCACAAACCTTGAGCTCCTTTACACAGTGTTGACCCACAGTCACCATCTCCACCTTCTCTATCTAAACAGTTTAGCTGCTTCTCACAAGACACTAACGCTGAGCATGAGAAGCTAAGAGCGTGTCTGATTATTGCTTCCCCTTCTGTGGTAAACATAAAACACATTCTTATCAATCACTTCTAAATGCACATTGATCTTAAAACTTGGGTTAAAAAGTTCTAAAGATATAGCTTTAAAAAAAATACTTCAATTAAGTGTGTAAAAATTAATGATTTAATGTATACAACATAAGTACAACAGAGCAAGTAATGCACGTTACTGAATTAGAAATTTTATCACCTACAGAAATATAGTACAACTGTAATTAAAACCTAAATATTTCAAAATACAGCTTGACTTTTGACATGCTTAGCCAGTTTTATACATTTTTTTTTAATTAATGTGTTATATCTTTCATAATGTGTCATTCCAACAAAAAGATTGGTTGAAAGCAATGTGATTTCAGGATACAATTTTTCAGTAAGATACGACTATATGCAGACCTACAAAATCAAGAAATTCATGTTATGAAGTACTTGTATTCACATATTTCAAAAACAAAGTCATTACCAATAAAATCTTAAACTTGATCTAATCTTTAACAAATGGATTTTGATAATTCCTAGTTGATATCATTTGACGTTTGTAAGTGCAATGTTTCTTTGTTCTGGTACAAACATTTGATTTTAAACTAAAAATAAACAATGAACCAGTTGTAGATTGTTTTCAATTTTGAATTAGTACAAAACTAGTATTTTCTTTTGAAAGATGCTGATCTTCAAGAACAGATGATTTCGTAGTAATTGTTTAGTACATCAAAATTGATATTTCAAGTCTTTAAAGAGTTGTTACAAAATTTAAGATAACAGTTAGCATCAGGAAAATTACAGTCTGGAACTTTTAACAATATTTAAAAACTTGTAATCCATACAAGAACAGAAAATGTATAAATATGGCTGTAATTATACTTTCTGTCAAACCAATGTTATGTTTTATTTATTTTATTTTTTTTTTATTATGTATAGAAACACACTGTTCCAATGTCAAATTTCTCCAATCATACAGTTAAATATTTTATATTTAATTAATAAAGACATTTCACAAGATATATTTATCCTAATGTGGTATCCTTAAATTATGGACTGGAAGCCTAGAGAGGTAAAACTGCTAGTCAACAGCACCTATAACTCGTAGTTTGTTTTGTTCTTGAATTTTATACAAAACTATACAAGGGCTAGCTACACTGGCCATTCCTAATTTGGCAATTTAAGGCTAGAAAGAAGGCAGCCAGTCACACCACCCACTGCAAACTCTTGGGATACCCCTTTTACCAATGAATAGTAGGATTGATAGTCACAGTATAAATGCCCCCACAGCTGAAAGAACGAGTATACTTGGCATGACAGACAAACCTACAATTCTCAGATTATGAATCATATGCTCTAACCACTTGGTCATGCCAGGCCTACTAACTCTTGGACTACTTTTATGTTACCAAACTGCAGGATTTGAAGATCATTTCTATAATATGCTCATGGTTTGAACATGCATGGTATGTTTTTGTTGCAATAGAAAACAATCCAGAAATTCTCAGATTCATAATGTAAGAGTGCTAACCAACAGGTAATGTTTCACTTCATTGAAGATAATTCAGATGAGTCTTAAATGTATTAACAACATTAGACATATAATCAACAGTATACAGGCTCACTTAATTGGACCATCTACATACTAAAGAAGAAATGTTGACTAATTTCAGATTTACCATGTGCATCTACATAAAATGTGGCAAGCTTCTGGTAAAATGTACAAGTCTGTCATACACAAAAATTTAGATGAGTTACAAAGATGTCTGTACATGAGATATGCCTTTGAATTTATAAGATCGGTTTGACTCGCACTCTTGACAAGCTGAAGTTCAAAGTAATGTTTGTGTGAAGAATAAAAACAATGAAATACAAATACAGTTTTTACAGTATTCCTATACATTATAACTGGTTTTTACTTTTGTACCACAAGTTACCACTAAAACAACTTTGTAGGGTGAAATAGAGTTGATAAATCTGACATCATACACACAATATGTTGAATGGCACTTTACAAAGGTCATGGGGTAAGCTCACTTTGACCTCCATCCATATGGATAGGGTTAATCAAAATGCAAATTGTTATCACACAATAATATACTGTAAGTGAAAAAAAAAAAAAATGTTCCTGGAACATAATCACACAAAGTTACAGATAAGTTGAGTTTTATTTTTCCATCTTATTCAAATTATTGAAATACAGCACAGACTAAGCTATGGAAATTTAAAATGTGAAGTAAATAGTACACAATGTCATAAATTCAGTGGATCAGTGCCTTGAATGCCATAAACCAAAGACAATACAAAACAGTGTTATAATTAACTTAATTCAATTAAACAGTTCATAATATTGTAACATAAAATTATTTTTTCAACCAAGATCATGTGCCTTTCAATGCAAATCAAATTTTGACATATCTATCGTGTTAAAGTATAAAATCATAATCACTTATGACACTGTTCCACCTCACTCATGAATAATTGAGTATCATTGGAAATGTATAACAAAATTATTAACCTTGGTAAACACACTTGCTTTGTAAATTGTTAGCATTCTTACCCAAGTAACTTCCTTATAACTTCAGTGTTGAAAAATTAAATTATTTTTGGCTAATTCACTAATACTTTTCAACTACTGTGTTGTAATTTGAAAAAGATGTATCATACACATAGCACATTAAGGTTTAAGACAAGGATGGCTAATAGGTAGTAACTGGCATACCAAAATGAATAAAAAGTGTTATACTGACTCAAGTGTGTCATATACTTACATATATGTAGGCTAATATTTTATTAATTTCTACAGGTATAAAACTACATGTATACTTAAGTATTATTTATTTATTTGATCCTACTTGAAAGTTCTTTAACGTTTAGCCTGTAACTTTAGCTTCTCTCTCTCTCTCTCAAAAATATAGCTAATAAAAAATACAATAAAATTTTTTGATTTTATAAAGACAAGTAGAAATAAAACATACATAACTTAGCTATCTAGAGTAATATAGAAAGTTATTACTATAAAAAGGTATTGAAAACAGTTAAAAAGTACAAAAACTGAATCGATTAAAAACTAAAGAATTGTTACATCTAATCTGATTGAAACTAATATAATCCTGTGATTTGCCAAAGTAGGGGTAAAATTGTTTAAGTTTCAAGTAATCAAGTTTTTGTATTCAACTTTTTCACTTTGTATAACTTTTAACCTTTGTATATTACTTGAAACAGCTAGGATAATATACATCAATTCCTACTTTTGTTTATGAAATTTAAAAGTCATTTAATCCACTTCTTCCTATTAGATCAATGCTAGATTTTTTATCACGAGTATAAACAAATAGTCCAGATGCCAAATTTCTCCAATCCTTACAGTTGAAATATTTCTTATTTACTTCATATACCTGTTTCTCAAAAACATGACCACACTTTCTGAAAACCAAACTTAGACAATTTTAACTGAGTTTCATACAGAGTTTATTTCATAAGTAAGAATTTCCCATGAGAAACAGCTGTTATGTGGATAAAATTTCCTATAGCTTCTGTCGTTTTCCTTTATTCTAAGATTAAGACACAGAATTCAGTTAGAAATCCACCTCTATGTATCACAGAAGTTCAAAAGAAGAAAATGTACAAATGTTGGACACACTATCTAAAACCATTTGAAAGGAAGAAAAAATTTACAAGTTAGTAATAAAGTGAATATTAAAACAATCACATATACAATGATAGCATAACTAAGATAATTAGATATACTATGCTTTTAAACAATAAAAATTAAATAAAATCAAAATATATATATATATTATCTCTGTTCTTTTATATTTAATCTACTGACTACTTAAGAAAATTTAATACAAACTGAAATTTTAAATCTAAAAACCATAAAGTTAAAACTACAAATCAAACTTGTTACAACATCTATATCACTACAAATTGCTTTTCATTCACTTCCTAAATAAGTGTATTACACTTAGAATCTTTTCATACAGTCTCAAATGATATGGAAAGTCACGTACTTGCAAAACAGTTTTTGTATTCACCTTGTGGATTCCACAATATGTCCTAAAATCATTTCTTTTGAAAATCACACAAAGATGAAATTTTTGGAAATGGTTGTTAGTAACAAGTGCTTCATTCAACCACCATATTCTTATTCTTAACAACTAATAAATACTTTACCAATTATCTCTCTCAGGCCTGTGAAGGAGACATCTTTTAAAGAAATTCTTTACAATTAATTTTTGGACCGTAATTAAATAAAGATTTTGAAATGACTTACTCTGACTAATCTTAGGGCATTTTGTTTCTAATTCAGGAACTTCTGAGGCAATTGAGTATGATTTGATAGGCTCTGGAGTAAATCGCTTCTTTGCTCCAGCTGGTAAGTAGCACTTTGGCCAAGCATAAGCTGAAGTAGGCGCATCTGAAGGATGTTTGGAAAAAACTTATTTGAAATTCACAAACACCTCCAATCTTTGCATTTAATAAAGCTAGAAAAACAGAAACAATTACCAGAAACTTTGTTTTCTGTAAAAAAATCTTAAATAAAGTAGCAAAATACATATATCATCTCACCATTTGCTAATTTGTTTTATCCACATTTTATTTGTACTTTCCAAAATAACTGATCAAGTAATTTCAAGCTCAAACAGAATATTTTTGAATGCCATATGATATCAGCTGTTATTAACCATTTCCACCTAGGTCACAGGTCAAAAGATACATGATTACATTTGTTAACTCTTATTCAAAATTTTACTGAATTGCCATTTAATGAATTTATCTCATTAAGGTTTAGTATCAAACAGATAATTTTCATATTACGTATTTAATTTCTTAATTTGAAAGTAAATAGTAAAAAAAATAGATCTAAACAATAATTTGTATTTGTATTTTGACACCACAAACTTCTACTTTGAACTTATGCTGCATTCAGCACACCTTATGACAAAGTCTACAGCTTTGTATGAATTAGAAACTCATCACCAATTTTGAAAAGCTAGAATATCAAATAACAATCTTCCATATTTTCTATTTTCTGAGATATTGGTCATGTAATAAATCAAACAAAGTAATACCACTCATCTCTTTCCATGTTCGGAAAAAGCCCCTCATCTATATTTATTTCTGTACGTCGCACGTCAATAACCAATCAAAAGCTCAGAATGTCCCCCTAGTGGCTTTTCAGTCATTTTTCAATATAACAGCATTACCACTTTATTTCAAGACAAACCTTCATTGTTGACAAGTTGAATATTTAGCCTGTTAAAATTTTTTTTTTTTTTTTTTAGACTCAAATACTGATTGGTTACTAACTAAACTTGATAAATTATAATGGAATTTTATATTATATAATAACTTATAAATTTTGTTTATTTACATGTATATATAAAAATCTTTATAAAAAATAATTTGTTTTATATCACCAGCAAAATGTTTTTAAGCCTTAGTAACCTATGGCAAGCAGCAACCGAGTACAAAAGTCATGTCTAGAAGTGAATTATTTGCTTCACTTTTTTTTTATATTTACCGTTCTATGTTTTAAGAAAAACAAGTTTAAAAACATATTTGTAAATAATAATAATGTATATACACACCTAATGTACTATAACTGAAATGCGACTATTTTGCAAAATACTAGTCCACTAAAACACAGCCAAGACAGGTCACTTTGTAAATGTCAATTTTATACTCTTAAATACAGTAACATGAGTGTATGCACTCCAAATCATTACAACTTGTGATGTTAGCTTGCAATGGTTGAAAGGTCATAACAAATATATAGTTGTGGCAGTTAAGCTATTTTAAACAAAATATTTGTATTTGAGATAATTTATTATCATTCTACATAGTAAAAAAGCATAATTTATATTTCCCAATATTTTTCATGGTGATTATAAGATTGGTCAAATTTACCAAACAAATACAGAGATTGTTTTCAATTGCAAAACTAACAAATAAAATATAAAAGTTTTTTTTACAAAAAGACATCTGATGGTTATAAATATTTTATACATGAAATTTGAAAATTTGAAAATGCTTTAAAGTATTTTGAACCTTGAAATAAAAATTACTCTGCATGTTAAGTTCCCCACATTTTGAAAGAAATTATTTTTACAAAAAGTTTTACACTTATTTCAAAAACCTGATTAGTTGAGTACATAAGCCTTGTAATGTATAGTGATAACCTGCAAAATTTTGTAAAAATATGCATACATTATGAAAAATCATAATATAATTACTCTCATAGATACTTTCATGGTTACAAGCTGGGTGAATTCCACCCAACCCATAATGAAGAGTTAATCAACAAACAATGTTCTATTCTAGTGTAAATGTATAATTGAAATTAAGATGTATCGTGTGTTTACTTGTACATTACAGGTACAAAGTTTGTATTCTTAGCACATACCTTGCTTTGTCCACTATTTATACAGAGTAATATTTTTGAACTGAATTTATTTGCTTTCTTTAAAACAAAAAATTTGATTATGCATTCTAGATATTGTAAAAATATTTAGACTTATATTAGAGAATATAGAAAAAAGTTAAAAAAAGTTATTCAAACAGTGTTTTACTTCAACAGAACTACTTTTGGATTATACTCTACAGAAAACTAAGTAAAAAATAAAATAAAAATACTACCCACTCATATTTTAATAAAAGAATATTTACAATGTGTTACAGTTACAACAGAAAGTTGTTCGTGCCCTACGTCACAAGTAGTTTTTTCCTCATAACTTAAAGTATCAATTAGGATAATGAAAGTACAGTATATTATAAATATTATACTAACACATCTAAATAAATTTTTATGTAAATTGAACAACACAAACTGTTTAGAAACAAATAACCCATCAAAGGAAAGGCAGAAAGTGTTTGTGCATCTACTTTAATGGTCAGTAGTGCAGCCTTTCAGGTGAATTACTTAGCGCAATCTCTCCTCATAGCCCTCCACGATTGTTTGACAGTACTCGACTGGTATTTTCTTCCATTCTTCTTTGCAGAAGGCCTTCAACTCTTGCAAGTTTTTGGGATGACTCTGATGAATCCTGGTCTTCAACTCATGCCAAAGGTTTGCAATTGGGTTGAGATTGGGCGACTGCAATGGCCATTCCAGAATGCTTATATGGTTCCTCTGCAACAAGGATTGTGCATATTTCCCCTTGTTTGACCCCAACTTTGTGTAGTAAATGTTTCGAGAACAATCCGAGGTAAAGTAAATACAGGGTGGTCGCTAGAAAAGTGGGAAATTTGAGGGTCAGATGAGATCATGAATAAAATACATGCTTCCTCATTTCTATTTTGATTTCTTTACATCATGAATAAAATGCACGGACGACATTTTGAGCATCTATGAGTGTAATATAACATATGCCTTTAAAAAACTTTGTAAAAATAAATAGCTGTTTGACAAATTTTCCGCTTTTCTAGTGACCACCCTGTATATCACTGTTTCAAATAGTGATCAATAACAGGTCATTTTCATTATTTCAGAAACTGTCCAAGATGCAGACTATTGTTCAAGTTTTGAAACTATATTACACAAAGTTCAAGGTAATTTTGTCACAAGGATGCTGTAACTTTCAGAAAAGTATTCAAGCATGTGCAAGACTAACTCATTATTTTAAAACTACACCAATATAACCTAAACAATTAATGTACTATTTTAAATTCAGAGGTTTTAAGTCACATGTGACAGCTACCTTTGTTAGTTTTTCTGTACCAAATTACATCTAACCCAAAGAGTTTAAATTGTATTAACAATTTACTGATTTTGTCACACATTTATTTGATAGATTTTGTACTGGTCAGTTTAATAAAACTTACATAAAACACAAGACAGAGGCAGAATATGAGCTGGATGAATGCATTCTTGCATTTAAACAAATGACAAAACCAGACAGACATGAACTATCATTGGTGAAGATCAACTAATAGTTATCGTATTCAGGTAACTTCACATCTTCCTATGATAATTCATAGATGACAACTTAAGAACTAAATTTACAGAAAGTTACTTGGGCCTATTAACTTTCCACAGCATGTACTACAAAAGTGCATCCAAACAAGATCATTAAACTGTTTAAATATACAGGCCACAAATGAGCTTCTTAGAACTAGAGACCACTAAAGGCCCTTCACAAAGATTTTAGTATAGTAGTAACTTTCAAAAAAGACTGACTGAACAAAGGTGAACCAATAATAGCAGCAGTGTAAAAAAATTACTATCTTCTGAAAACAGTATGACAATAACTATAAATGATTTATTACTTACCTAAACAATTAACAAGAAGTGGAGTTAACTTCAGAATTGTTATAGACACTCCTGCCATCTCTAGGGATGACATCAAGGTTCCAACATAAACACGTTCCACCAGCAACCCCATCAATTCTGTAAATAAAAGTGTAGTTAAATTAAAATTAAAGTGAAACTAATGCTGTTAAATAGATCATTGAATAACAATAATATAAATATCACATGCAAAGATTAAGCTGTTAACATAAAGCAAAGATAAACTTTAAACAGTACTCTTATGTCATAATTAGACTTACAAAAATTAGTAGTCAGCACCTTAAAAAATTCTTAACATTATCTATCATTCTAAAATTGGCAAGTTCACCAAAATGTTTGCTCTCTAATGTTGTAAAAAAAATGCGAGAAACATCTAAAAAACCATATATTTGATCAGCAGTAAATGAATAGCATTAGAAAATTAGCATAATATTAGTCCTAATTTTTTACAAAAACTTTTAAAACATTCTTGGTGGTATCAAACCTTGGTTCCATTAAAATTTCAAATCACCAGACCTAGCTCTAAACTTGATGAACACCAGCAGAAACTTTTAATAATTGATTACTTGTTTTTGGTACAAGATTTCCTTTTTTTTTCAATTTATATTTAAATTCTATGTCCAGTCTCCTTAACCAAATATCAGACTAATTTAATTTGACAATAACTATTACCTATTTTTATTCTTTAAATACATCTTTCCCTGGCACAGGGGTATGTTCGCAGACTTACAATGCACTAAGCAACATTGGGCCCAGTTAGTACTTGGGAGGGTGACCACATGGGAATACTGGGTGATGATGAGATGACGTTTTTACCCATGTTATTTATAATCTTGTACACAGAGTCAAATACTAATGTCTCCAATGTTTATAACATTAAACACTTTAATGAATATTAAAAATAAAGAATAATAGACAGCTTGGAACAAGTTAAATGATGTAATATCCGAGCTACTCGTGGTTCTATGTGGATATTTGTTTGAACAATAAAGTCTTCTGCACGTATGAAATATGCAACTATTCAAGTACGGAACTTCTTGCTCTTTATCTAAGGGTAAAGGAAATAATCTAGTAAATAGAGATAGAATGTTTTTCTGTTTATACTGTTTCGAGATATTTCCACTGAAAATTAAATTTTTATTAGCAAAATCACATACCAATTATTTTGAGAGATTGATAAAACTAATATTCAATATAGAATCTGAACTGTTAATATTCTCAGTGAATTTCAGATTTAACTATGCAGCTGTTTTGTTTTGTTTTTAACAAAAATGTTAAGAATAAATAAATGAAGAATGTATTCATCTGTAAATTGATATTAATACCATCAAGAATTTGCACTAAATTTCACATTAGAAAGTGAAATAAATGTATTGTGGGATACACAAGCTTACCCAGATAATTTATTGTCTCTTTAGCAATTATATTCATCTCCATCTGAGAAGTCCCTCCTAGATTGTTGATTACAACTGCAACAGAGTCACCTAAAATAAAAAAATTCACACAAAATTTGATGTACATTGTTGTACAACATACAGCAAAGTATAAATATTTAAAAATAAAATTCATACATTAAATTATTTTTTTCCTAAAAAGTTAGATTTTTTGGAATGGAAGTTTATTACAAAAAAATACTAAACACAATACAACACTAATACACAAAAATACAAAACATTAGAAATTATAAATAAACACACATGCTTTTACCTTATCTACATTAACATTAATTATTTAGCATTAGATTAAATTGCATTAATCATGCTTAAATTAAAATGTCAATTCAGTACATTACACATACTATTAAAACATAATACTGACAGCATCATAAAATCTAGATATTAAAATACAATTCATGATTTTCACTGTCCACTGACACTTAAATACAAATGTAACATATGTGATGTCAAGAAACCCACTTGTTAAATTTTATATGCAAAACTGCTCGTTTGGGTTGAGAAAATATTTTAAATAGAAGAGCGAACAACGTTTTGACTTTCTTCGGCCATCATTAGGTTCACAAAGAAAGAGGTAACTGACCATAAGCTGACCACATGTTTGGAAGGGGTTGTGTAACTGAGTGTCGAAATGTAGAGGGCAGTGTTAAATGTTTCAATATATAATTTTATCTATAATATTAATATACGTATAATGGCGTTCCTTTATATTGGTTTATTTTGGGTTTAAGTTGTTGTATGAGTAAGGCTTCTTTAATTTTGCATTTGATTATGTTTGTTTCTTTATTTAGTATTTGAGTGTTTTATATGGTTACGTTGTGTTTATTTGACTTGCAGTGTTCGAAAACGTGTGAAGGTGACTTTTTATGTTCTTTGAATCTGGTTTCCATTTTTCTACTTGTTTCTCCAATATAGAAGTTGTGGCAGTTATCACATTGTATTTTATAAATAATGTTGGTGTGGTGTTTGTCAGTGTAGTTCTTACATAGTATAGACCTTAGTTTTGTGCCTGGTTTTTGAATAAATTTAGTGTTAACTGGAATATCATACTTTGTTACTAGTTTTTGTCAAATGTTGGTTATTTGTTTGCTGATGTCAGGAATATATGGTATACAGCAGTATATGGTTTCGTGGTTTTTTAATTTGTGAGCTGTATTTACTTTTGTTGGTTGATTTTGCTTTCTGTCTTGGTGTGTGCAAATAATGTTTTCTACAGTTTGTGGAGGAAACTTATTGATGTTGATGAAGTATTGTTTTATTTTGTCTAATTCATCGTTATTTGGTTTCTTAGTAGGTTGAGTTTTTGTTTTATGTGCTGAGTCCAAAGGAATGTATATTCAAGTATGGGTGATTTTTTGGTGGATTTCTGTTTTGAATTGTGTGTCGGTTCTTATAATTTTGAGGTTAAGAAATGATATTTGATTGCTTTCTTCCTGTTCACATGTGAAGTTAATGTTGGGATGTATAGAGTTAATGTGAGTGAAAAAATTAAGTATGTGTTCTGTAAATTTGAATCCCGCAACTGTGTCATCTACATATCTGTACCAGTATAGTAGTGGATGTAATGCTATATTAATTGCTTGTGTTTCAACTTCTGTCATAAAAATATTGGCTAGAACTAGTGATACTGGGTTGCCCATGCTTAGGCCATTTGTTTGTATATAGTTTTGGTTGTTGAACATGAAGTTTGTCTTTATTGTGGTGAATTCTATGAGGGTTGCTAACTGGTTACTGGGAATGTCTATAGTTGGGTTAGGGTCTCAGATATAGAGTTCTAAGGCTATCTTGCAGGATTCAGTAGTTAGAACTTCTGTAAAGAGGGATATAACATCGAAACACAACCTCTTCCAAACATGTGGTCAGCTTCCAGTCAGTTACCTCTTTCTTTGTGAACCTGACAATGACCGAAGAAGGTCGAAACGTTGTTCGCTCTTCAATGCAAAATATTTTCTCAACCCAAACGAGCCGTTTTTGCATATAAAAAAAAAAAAGATATAACATATGGTTTTAAATAATCTATACTTGACCAAAATTCGAATTTAAAATATACAAGCAGTGAAACTATTATACATGTTATTCTAATCATTTTATTAACATGGCCTCTAGAAACAGGCAATAAACAAGTGTTCAAAACTTAAACATCCAGGATTAAGTAGAGTTTATTTCAGAATTCAGCACAAAGTTGCATGAAGAAATAGATGCAGAGTGATCTATAAATTTGAAGTGATGATATTTAGAAATAGACCATTCAGAGCTTATTTTAGTAAAGAAAAACTACCTAGAATTAATCATGTTTAGTTTATAATATAAATAGTTTTACAAAATCATATTTTCAAAAATACAAAAAAATATGCAACACTGAAAAAACAATCATTTCCTGCATTTTACAATTTGTTAAAAAATATTTACACACTAAAACAAATAAGCAAGTACTTTTTCTCAGCAACAGGGGCATATACAAATCAATTCACTTGTTGATTCACTCGTGCTAATGCAAATTTATTACATGTACAATCAAAAATGTGTATCCTAACTGTTACAAGTTATGAAAAGGATTCTTGCTTTATCCTATGAAAAAGCCTATGAAACTTTTCCTTCTTTAAATCAAATAGTAGTATCTGGAATGATTCATTTGTGGAAAAGTTAACAAGTTTTTTCTGAAAACCCTCTGGAATGCCATTTTTAACCTAAAGAATGTTTGTTCTACTTTTGTTACTTATATTTCTTTCCCTGCATTTTGTAAACGACCTCTAGAATAAACACATACAAATTTCAACATTTTTTTCTTTATAAAATAAATGTAAGTATTAACAACTATTTCAAACCTTTTTTTACATTTAGTCTTGATGCTGATTCTGGATTAGTCATGTGATCCACCATCTTTTTCACAATGTCCCGTGCTGGCATTACCTGATGTATTATAAAAATTATAATTAGGCCCCTGAAATGAACCTGTTGTAAAACACTAATAATAATAAAAAACTTAGACTTATTTGCCCATTTAAATTAAACATTTGTATTTACACAAAATCAACAACGTTGTTTATATCAAACATAGTAGTAGGAGAAGAAATGTGTATAGCTGTCTATCTGTAACTTCTGCTAATTAGCAATTTTGATTACAAGTTACTGAAAACAAAAACAAAAAAATGAAAGATTATAGCCAGATTTAATTTATAGAAATAAGTTATTTTGTCAAAAAGATTCATTACATCATCATAGTATTCTTACTGAAAATTGTCTCAAATAAAAAAAAAACATTATGTAACCAATATACAGATGTAATGATATCTTACTTTTCAAACATAAAAGTCTAATTACCTTTAGTCTCATTACACCTGCTTCTCCATGGACTCCTGTTTAAAATAGGAACACAGAAGAAGCATGCTCCTTTACATATAAGACTCAAACATGCACATATAAATATTTCCAATACTTTTAAACTGCCTAATTAAAATTCTACATCACAGATGCATGCTATCAACAATAAAGTTTTTGCTAATAAAGCAACAAAAAAAAACAAAAAAACATACTGAAGTACATTAAATATTTAAACATTTTTTTCAACCCCTCTAATATTCCAGCACTTGTTCTTACCTGTATATCCTGATGTTACATAAAACTACTTAGCATCAGAATTAGTTGACAGTGCACAAAACTCAAATTTTCAAGTGTGGTAATCATTACCATTTAATTCTTCTGCAATGGACCATCGGTCAAAAGTTATATCATTGTGTCTCTCAACTTGCATTCAAAATTTTATATGATTTATGTCTATTAGATTCAAATTGAAGATCATAATTCAAACTTTAATATTATGTAAGAGTTAATTTATATATTCAAAAGTAAATATTAAAAGAACACACCTACATACAGGTTTTAGTGAAATACATGGTGTGTTAAACCCAGCACTGTTTAAAATTAGATGCTTGTGATGTCAAAATAATAAGTATAGTTTCATACAAATTATGAACTCAAATTACAAATACTAACAAGCTAGAATGTGTGTGTACACAACATGTGAATAACCATGAATAAACAACTGACAGGTTAGAATGTTTAGTATTTTATTCTAAATAGTGCTAATCTATATGCATGGTAATTGAAATTTGATTATATATTAAAAATTAATAATCCACTAAAACACAGCCAACACTAAAAGATCAGTTGTATATTACAAGGTCGTAACAAAATATAATATGTAGCATTATGAGAGTTAAGTTACTTAGACTAAACATTCATATTTAAGTTATATGTAATCATTCTAACACAAAAGAAAGCATAATTTTATATATTTCCCCCCCCCTTTTTTTTTTTATGATGGTTATGAGGTTAGTTAAGTGACAGACCCTGCACAAAGTTTAAAATAAAGTCTCAGTGAAAATAAATACTTGAAATAATAATAATAATAATAATAATAATAATGTGATATCAAGAAAACCCCCTTGTAGAAAAAAATATATCTGAAAAACAACTCGTTTGGGTTGAAAACATATTTTATGTAGAGGAGCAAACAATATTTCAACCTTCTTTGGTCATGGTCAGGCCACAAAGAAAGAAAAAGGTAACTGACCGGAAGCTGATCACGTTTGAAAGGGGTTGTGTAACTGATAGTCAGAATGAAGAGGGTGTACTTAGATGTTTGAATACAGAATTTTAAATTATTTATTATATTATTTTAAACATAGGAATAAAGGTGTTCCTTTTTTTTCGGTCATCAGAAGAAGAAGGTCGAAACGTTGTTCTCTACTTTACGTAAAATATTTTCTCAACCCAAACAAGTCATTTTTATATATATACTTGAAATGTATTTAGGAGGTTTTTAAGAGATTACATAAATAATATCTTAAATTCTGGGGACAAAGAATAGTTTTTAGTCGTAAAATAAAATAACCTTGTACTCAGACTAATAATGAAACAGAGTCAATATTTCCACAAAAAATCTTTAGTAAAAATATCTGATTAGAAACCTTATTTGTGTTCAAAAAGTTTAATATTTTCTGAAGTTACTCATGGAAACGACTTCAAATTCTCCACAAACCTGTTACCGATGTGTAAAACGAATATTTCACTTTTAACCAAAACTCAAGATTTTTCATTCTATAGCTTTTCTAAACATAATCCTATAAAAAGGTATTAAGATGTTTTAATCTTTCAAGTTTAGCTTTTTTCCATAATGAAATCTAATTTCATAAAGTTTAATAGCCATTTTCTACAACATATTTAAAGGGATATTAAATTTTCAAGTCGAAGAGGGATTGAAAAAGAAAGGATCTTCTAATAACTGACAACACATGGCTTATCTATTCCAAGCATTCAAACTGACAGAAATGAACTAAATATAAAACACCTTACCAAGGCCCAATTCCATCTCATCAGATCCCAGACTAAAAGATGAATCACTTCCTGGGATGCTGCAAGGTGTAAGGCTGATTCCAATAGTTCCTTTATAATAACAATACACAAAAATAATGTCAAAAGTAAAATAATATTCAGCTTATGTTAACCATTTCTGAAAAACATTCTTAATAAACAGGTAGATACATAAGATTAGCAATAATTTATTGATTTATATAGCAAGAGTAAAGTGAGTGAGAATATTGAATAAATACATCAGTAAGAAAGTATATTTGGAAACCTAGTAACTAATAAGTGATTGTTCTTTCAAGATACCTTGTCCAAATTTAGTCCGTATTTCGGAAACTGAGGAAAACATTACAGCTCTCTTGATTCAGTGTGGTCTGTGCTATGTGCCTCCAATTCTTCCTTTAACATACAAACTCTTCAAAGAAATTGTTCAGTTTCATTGCTAACTTCTCTAAATATGCATGTTAGCCCTAATTTCCCAAATAAAACCTGTTCTTTGCACCTATCAAACTGAGTGCTCAACAGGTACACTACTCTTGACCACTGTAGTCTAGAAACAAATAGACACTAAATCAAGTAGCCTATTAAAAACACTGTAAAGCCTAATAAGTTGTACTATTTTATAACTACCTTATCCTATCAGAAAACTACTTTGTCTTTAAATGGAAATATGACCATTTATTTAGCTTATTTCTTTATTAATACAATTTATCTTGTTTTATAAAACTCACTAACATCAGTATCACAAACATGATACACAAGTTTCTAATAACACATACTAAATTCTAAGTTAAATAACTTAGAAATATAAAATTATCAGCAGATATCAAATGGCAATAAAAACAATGATTTTGTAATACATAGTTTGTTTGTTTTTTTATGTGTACTTCATCAATACTAGAAAGAGTAAATACTTAAATTTTACCAATTATCTAAAATTAAGCCTTAATGTCGTAACTTTAGGCTCAGTTGTACCTGAAGTAAAGCAACCCATAGGTCTTATCACAAGCAAAATAGCAAAAATGCATTAAAATAGCTTCACTTTAAAAATATTGAAATTTGTCATCAGAAGAATACTGTAAGTTACATAGATAATAACTTCTTTGTTCTGCATTCAAATCTTTCCTTCTCTACACAGTTCCCTCTACCAGTTAACATCCAGTAGAAGCTACCATCTCTTGTTTAATAAGTGTGCACATTTATTTGAGATTTAATAAAAATCGTCTTAAACATTACTTTGTGTCCAGTCTCTTTCATTCCTAAACTTAATTATTTAGAGGTTCAGCACTACTTCAGGATAAATCTGATGAACCTCATGTAAACCAGACCTATCTTACTGAATTATCTTTAAAGCAGAGTTTACTATACTGCCACTGGCAAAGTTTAACTAACAAGTTCAAACACTGAAAGAAGATTCTTCTGAGGAAATGGTGAATAAAAGATAGGTGTAAAAAGCTATTTCTACACTTACTTATTTGATTCAATACTCATAATATATTAATTTGTAAGATTCTAAAGAAAAACTCCAGTCAAGTACGAATGATTCAAATAATTTTTTTTCCTTAGATGTACATAGTTTAATTTTTGCTTCAAGCAAAAATAATTAGAAAACAGATATTAAGGTAGAAATAATTATTCTTCACCTGAATTTTCAGAGGCATGCTTCACTATTTCATAGATCTCTTTCAAAGACTTTCCTCCTTCTGCTAGGGCACCTGCAATCTATAATGTAACACCCATATACAAACTATTTAGCAAAATATCTACAATTTGAGTACCACATTACGGCACAAAACTGATTACTATCACTGTACACTTAATATAAAATAACTATAATATCCATAAAAACATTTCTCAGTTGTTCTACTTCACATCACCTTTAACATGAGAACGATGCCACACAGTCCACGCCTACCAGCACTTTTATCACTGCTCTGTAAAGCACAATCTTCACCAACAAAAATCATCTCTACATTTAAACCTTCCAACTTAGCTTTCTCCATGGCTGATCCAAAGTTAAGTCGATCTCCAGTGTAATTAGCTGCAATAATTAGTGTTCCGGCTGAAATTAAAAAGACATCTGCTTGATAAAATGCAAATACAGTTTTGCTACAAATTGTGATAATTTAACTTTTAAGAAAATGATTCTAAAAAAAAACAAAACAAAGTTGTTTAATAGGGTCTGAGGTAAACTTACATCAAATTACTTTTCAGTAACAAATGCTCATTTGTTTAGTGAAGTCACAGCTATCTGCTGCATGGAATAGAACAATAGGTTTTAACCTTCTAAGTCCATAGACTTACTGCTATCCCACCAGTGAATGACAAGTTAGTAATTATGTGACTTATTCTTATGTTGCTGTTTTCATGGCTTTAATGTTGGATACTATGCATAAAAGCTAAATGTGAGTGTTCTTCAATGGTAGTTCAATTGAAGTAATTGAATCTCCTATATTTGAATGAGAATGACTAGTTATGTTGGTAATGCTTGTTATTCTGGATACATAGTTTTCTTCAAAGTAAGAAACTTTGAATTTAATCATTCTGAAACATGATCCAGCAAGGCAATCACCTTAAAAGAAAAAAAATACATTAAAACCAACACTATCATTCCATTAATGCAAGTACATACTCTGGGTTCATGATAATTGTGTTACTATAATTACATTGTTCATTTATTATTTCATTCCATGTCTAATCCCTTATTTCATTTATTCTCACAATTAATTCACTCAGGCACCTGTCAAGTCAGATTAAGTAGAGTGGTTTGAATATACCATACAAATTTATGCCAGCTACATTACCTACTGCATCCCAACCCAAGCTCTGGTTGGAACATAAGAGAGAATGTAAATGCTTGATGGCCAATGTCCACCAACAGGAGCTATCTCTCCAGAAGATAAGACAGCAGACACTGAACAATGGAGTAGTGAGCCTTTACAAACTGCTGAAACAATCACATACCCCAAAGAAGCCCAAGGAGATTGTGCAAAGCAAATATATGAATTGCCAAGTGCACATCCTTATTCTACTACCCAGAAGCTGGAGTCTACCCTTCACCAGAATGATGAGTTCTCTAAAAATGTCTACAATCTTAATTCACCTAGCTGATGGCTAGAGGTCAAAACAAAAAGGGCTTGGCTTTAATCATAGTACAAAAAAGAAAGATAGAGACCATTTTGTGAAACAGTTTAGGCAACAAACAGCTTGGAATGGCTATGCTTCAGAACAGGCAGCGTAACACTTTGTTCTCAGAATGATCAACCATCCTACATGGCAAAGTTTATCATGTAGGTAGGCAGTTTCTGTTGTGGTATATAGTAGTAACTTAATACCAGTCACAAATAATGAGCCCTGCATCAGTAACGACAATGACTTTTCTTCAGAAGAACTATTCTAACAAAGCACTCTTTCATGAGTCAGCTAACTTCTCACACTTCCAGGAGTTGCAGTGTAACCATACTGGTATCCAGTGTACAGACAAAGCTGTCCCAGTCCTCCTATACTTTATACACTGCAATCTAAACTACATATTCTTAAGATGTTGTTCTAGAAGAAAGGAGCAAAGCATCTGCTTTTACTGTAAATCATTGTAGGACTTAATTATAACCTTATTTATAACCCAACTCAATCTTTCTGATAGAAAAGTTTATACAAGGATAATGTTACTATTTTTTTTTTTTTAATTAAACCAAGATGAATGATCTTCAGTACTTGGAGTTATAGCAGTTAAGAGAAATTCTACCCCTTATCAATAACACTACACAAAGGAAAATCAAAAGAACATGTGTAAGATTTTTACAGTTGTAGAGTAAACATTGTAATATTATTGTTTTGCTTGTGTTCTCAGGAATTTTTTTTAATAGTAATAAACATTTACATTGAACCAAGACCTATGATTCTTAATTTTAAAAAGTTTAGTAATTTTTCATCATATCACAACAGAAACTACAAAATATTATACATATAAAAAATGGTAAAATATATTACATTTACTTCCTGAACCTACAGCACTAAGTGCCATTAGTATAGCTTCAGGAGAGGGTGAAGTGAAAACTTCTCCAGGTACAACTGCTGTGAGCATGCCAGGTCCCACAAACCCTAAATAAAAAAAACTACATTGAAAATATATCTACAAAGAATTTTAAAACTTACATACAAACAAAAAACAAGATCTAGCAGAAAAACTTCCAGTTTAAAAATAAATGTTTGTATAAATGTTGAAGCAACTTCATACAAATTAACAATTTAAATCATAGCTAAAGCATAAAAATAACCATTTTATAAAAGAATATTAAAGAACTTTCCATGCATATTTTATTGCTTAGTAAAAACCAAATTATGGTTTATTTTGAATATTTTAGTATCATAAAGAATGTATCACATTTTCACACAATACTGTAAAACAGTTTATAACGTATAGTAGAAAAGCAGATACCCAGTGTAAATATAAGGTAGGGAAATTAACTTACAGTCTAATCTTACCTATAAAGCTACTTTTGTTCATTTTTACATTGTTCACGAATGGTTTCTTCAATCGCTGATAAGTATTCTAAAATCCAATATATGGCTCGAATACTTGCAACAAGGAATTAATACTACAGAATATGTAATCAGACAATATGAAACTAGGCTAATGCTTCTAGGTAGATTTAGAGAGCAGTTTAAGTAACTTAATATTATTGAAAGTACACTTCACTTACTTTCATTTCCAAGATAACATGAAGCTATTTACATTTAATCTACTTACATCCCTGTGATAGTTATGAGTGCTTAGAGAACATTAAAGAAACTTCTTATTAAAGTTATGCTTCTTTTTTTTTTTCTAAGAAAAAATATATTCATCACTAATATTGAAAACAATAACTCTTCCCACTTGCCACAGCCGAATGGTTCATGTCCCGAACCGCCACCGCTCACCAAGGTTACCTTGCCAGACTCCCTGTATTCTTCATAGTCATGGCGAATAACAACACGACCTCCAGTGGTACTACTATTATTAATCAGACGGAGTCCTGGATGAATGGCAGTTATCCCCAATAAATTATCATACACACAATTTTTGGGAGAATTTATAAGTTTCTTAAATCGCCCCTCGCTACTCATTTTTTGCTGATACATCTCTACCAATTGGTTACACTGCAAATTTACTTTACACCCCACAACAGCGAAAAGTTACCTTAAATCACTTTTGTCGTGAAATTTCTTCTCCCAAAGGCCCTCTGTAATTTCAAAATAAAATTCGAACATTGTACAAAGCAAACTGATCATATGACCGAACTATAACCACATGGACCAATATTTTTTATTTAAATTGGACGGAGGACTTTATTTTTTCTAATAAATATATTATTTTATTTTTGTCTGTTTGTAGTTAAGAGCACAGATACATAATGGGCTATTTGTTCTCTGCTCACCACAAGTGCCAAAACCCGGTTTCTAGTGTTATAAGTCCACAGAAATGCTTTTATATCAGTAGTGGAGGGTATTATTTTATATTGTGGTGTTTTAAATCAGGCCTGGCATGGCTGAGCGCGTAAGGCGTGCGACTCGTAATCCGAGGGTCGCGGGTTCGCGCCCGCGTCGCGCTAAACATGCTCGCCCACCCAGCCGTGGGGGTGTATAATGTGACGGTCAATCCCACTATTCGTTGGTAAAAGAGTAGCCCAAGAGTTGGCGGCGGGTGGTGATGACTAGCTGCCTTCCTTCTAGTCTTACACTGCTAAATTAGGGACGGCTATCAGAGATAACCCTCGAGTAGCTTTGTGCGAAATTCCAAAACAAACAAACAAACGTGTTTTAAATCATGTGATTGAACAAATAACTCATGAATAACAGCGTAAGTTGCAACAACATAAGACAACACACAACAAACACTGTTGTTCAGACACTGTATTTCCAACTTTATTACCATTATCAGTGATACAATAGATATCTTTGTTCGCGAAAATTTTACTGTGTTTAACAACTCTTTAATCGTAAGTGAAGAATAGCTGTACAAAACCTCTATTTACAATAAGGGGAAAAATCAAACTTGGACAGTTACATTTTCACCATCTCAAAGCAAATTAAGGCTTGAAACTAAATGTGATAACGAAATCTAAAAAAAACTCATAATCGTAGTTCTAGGCTCTAGACGGCCCAGCATGGCCAGGTGGTTAAGACTCGTAATTTAATGGTCGCGGGTTCGAATCCTTTCAGCCGTGTGGACGTTATATTGTGAGGGTTAATTCCACTATTTGTTGGTAAAAGATTTGGTGGTGGGTGATGATGACTATCTGCCTTTCCTCTAGTCCTACACTACTAAATTAGGAACAGCTAGCGCAGATAGATAGCTTATGTATAACTTTGTGCGAAATTCAAAACAAACAAACAATTCTAGACTCTAGAAACTTCCCAGTGCTTAATATCAGTGAACATTCAGTACTAATGCAATAATAGATGAGTCAGTAGCTGACTGAATAATGTTATCATGATCGCTGAAAACTAGTTAATGTTAAATGTTAATTTACATTTAAACTTTATTAGTGTATAAGACTTACGCTACAGCAATTCTGGAGTTTCTATTGTAAATTCTGTATTTTTACCAAATAATCCAAAAGCAGTTTCTAAATGATAGAACAATAATAAAAAGAAAGTTCTTCAGAGTTATTTTTGTCTCCTACCTGTCAGTTTTTTACAATACCAAAATTCCCCAATTAAACTTGAAGATAAGAGATAAAAGTTCATTTGTTTATTAATTTCGTGCAAATCTGCGTGTGTGTTTTCTTATAGCAAAGTCACATCAGGCTGTCTGCTGAGTCCACCAAGGGGTAACGAACCTCTGATTTTAGCGTTGTAAATCCGTAGACTTACCAGTACCAGCGGGGTACCGCGCAAAGCTACACGAGGCCTATCTGCGCTAGTCCTCCCTAATTTACTAAAGTAAGACTAAGAGCCATCACCACCAAACGTCAACTCTTGGAGTATTCTTTTACCAACGAATAGTGGTTTTCTACAATGATTTTCACATATGTGCTGTAGTTCTGCAAAAATCATGGCTTAATTTTGAAGCTCTGAAAAGGCATTAGAGAACAATATATATACCCAAAATTATAATAACAATTACATTATCTGCTAATATATTTTCACACATTTCTCTTAATTTATTCATTTTGGATTCGAAATTAGAGGCTTATACAAATAGCAGTTCAGTCCATTTTTGTCTCATACAATTTGTAGCTAAAGATATATTTTGTTTAATAGTAACACTTGTCAGTTTTTTGTAAATTTTCAAACCTTTTGAAAACCTTTTGTTATGGTATACAAAACAAGTAGAAAGATCAAATACACAGTTATATACAATTTAACGCACCTAATACTAACTGTAATAGCTCATACCAAAGAAAGCACAATAACGTAACGTTGTGAACAAGGATAAACAAGTTTAGAATAAAACTGAAAGAAAGAATCGACATCATTACGAATAACATACCTGGAATAATCAAAACTTATTTTCTTTTTTAAGTAAATCTTATAAAATGACAACAGATTCAAATGGATATTTTTGACTAAACAAATTTTCCTAACAGTCATTATACAATATTAGCTAATGTAATCAAAAACATACACTGTTGGCTGTCATAGTTTCTTAATCCGTCTAGGAAGCCCTTTCTGATTCATTGGGACTGATTTTTGGGTGATAAAGGAAATAGTGTCGAAAATTAATATCCATAAGGGTTGAACTATTGGACACAAGCGATATAAATGTCTCACTGTTTTAGTATCATGTTTTTGTATATGAACAAGTTTATTGTTTGTCTTCAAAGCAATGTGATAAAGTAAATAATCCACGTCAGCAAAGACACTTGTTAGTTGGGTCTCTTGAGAGGAAGATTTAGAGAAAGAAGATTTGATCGAACCATTTTTGAAGCATTACAGATAAATAGTTATTGTGAAGGTATGACGAAACGGGCAGTTAAATGCATGATCATCAGCCTTAAAATTTCAAATCTAATTTTCCTCAAACATAAGGAATATTTTTTCATTTACGTTTTTCTTAATTTGTCCATTTTATATATAAAATTAGAAATGTCAAAAAGTAACATTTAAATCAATCTTTTATCTCACATAAATCTTCGCTGAAGAAGTTTTTATTTTGAAAACAAGACTTGTCTATTAGGCCTATTTGGTGGTAGTTATCTGTGGAAGAAAATTTGAAGAAAGAATGTCTGAACCATTTCCCAAAGTATTTTATTTTCAGTTAGGTAACTGCTAGAAACTGACAGGACTATCCCTTTCCTTTTATTCTTTACATTCCCCAGCCTAGATCAGTCGTGCATAAAGTGTAGGACACACCCTCAAGGGGATGAAGTGGAAAGCTAGTAAGGAGATGCACAAGTATACTACCTACGAAAGCATACCAATTATATCTTAATGTAACAATTTAAAGAAATGTAGTTTTAAAACTGGTGTGATACCATGACAAAAATGTACATGGTAAATGAACGTAAGAATAAATAAAAGTAAGTTATAAGAAATGTGGGATGCAACGAATGTATGTTTAGAAAGGGTCCACCACCATAAAAATATGTGCAGTACAAGCGTTTGTTTGGGGTATGTTTGGAACTAGTGAATGAGGTACCCATACTTTAACAAAGAGTAAACGGAAGAATAATGATTGGTTTAAGCCAGTAGGTTAGTATAAGTGGAAGTTCAAACCCACACTTTCCTGAGCAGTAAAGTAAATAAGGATGTCGATTCAGGCAAAGACTCAGAAGGAACTGGAAAGTAAGCAGCAAAGTCTACAAGGATATCAGTTTCAACTTACAACTCAACAAGTCCAGGAGAACCATCAGTCAGTACTAATATTGCTGCTACAACTTGATAAACTAATATAATCAAGGTAATAACCATCAACTTAAACATGAAAAATGTGATGGTCAGCTCAGCTCTTTCAATGCTGAATTAAGAATGGAAGGTGCCTGTGAGGGCACAATGTCAAATAATTAAATTTGCTAGTGACACAAGAGTAGCCAGAAAGCTAGGAGATATTGTAAGGTATTAAACCCTCCAAGTGAGACCACTAGCCTAGCCAGTAGAAATCGACTTTGTTCCAGTAAATGTTTATGCCTAGGAAATGTCACTCAGAAAGAAGATGGCTATTTTTGCCCTCAAATTTGGAATTGGCATCCTCAAAATAGGTGTACTGCAGAAATTATCCACGAGTTTTGCTTGCATAAATTTGATAAATTTCTTCAGTATTACCTGCATTGAACTCAGGTTTGTTATAGAAGCGCACATAAATTTAATTGTTTTCTGCCCAGAAAGCAGGCAAAATTGACTAACAGTGTGAGTGAAGGTGAAGTACTCGTTTTCTTTCTAATTACTTGCAGATGGTTATCTAGTTTAATAGTGGTATTGGCATATGTGCAATAAGCAGTGAGGAAGTGAACAAAGTAGCAGTAATATTATGGTTTCATAATTGTATTGGAAACAAAAGTAGATCATTGATTCAGGACTTTGCAGATAATCTAGATTTAATGTCACAAAAGCAGTCCAATGTCTTGTTGGTTGAATATACCAGTGTATGTGTAGGATAAATGGCCAACTGGATAGAACAATAGTGACTCATCACAATATAAATACAAGCAATGTATACGTTACAACGAAACTTCCACTCCAATTTTCATTGAGCACTACAGGTATACCTAGCACTGAAGTCTAGTTGGTATTGAAGAATAGAATCATATAGCAGTAAACAATGTTTTAACATTCCCAGGTCATCTTCAGGTTAACACCTGTATTAACACTCGTACCAGCTGTTCTAAGATACATTTTAATTTCAAGTGAGTTTCTCGTCATCAAGTACCATACAGGTTTTGGAATGTGTTTTGTTTTCTTCAGTAGGTATTATCAAAGAGGCGTGGTAGGATTTTGTGTTGATTTTAGAAGGGTGAATAGAGTAGCTTTAATTGATGCCTTTCTGTTATCATGAACAGACGAATATTTAGATGCAACAAAATTTTGCTGTTGGCTCAAAAATTTAGATCTATCATCTGGATACTAGCAAGTTAAATTGAATTATTAGAGAATATCTAAGAGTACTTTAAACATAATAAATTATTTTGATAAATTCTGTATTACACTATTTAACCTATGTAAGAAATCCACTGTTTATTTTAAAAGGACAGTCATGTAAAAAATCTTGTATATAATGATTATATTTTTTGTGTTTTGGTTGCACATTCGAGTTTGCAGTTGAGAACCTGCGAATGATATTCAAGTAGAATATCATTCTACTTCATAATACTTGCTCTGTCAGCTGAGGACACTGCTTTAATGTTGTAAGTTGCGCAAGAAGGTAAATGGAAGCAGAGTCTTTCACTAATAAAGCACGAGGTATCTAGAGATTATGGTTTCTTCTATATATAATGAGAACAAACAGTCAATTAGGTGACAGTAGTTGCTGTGTGTAAATCTCACATTTCCTGTTAAGAAAGAAATGTAAAATTCAATATAATATTCCTACTTAACTAGAAATATTGGATATAGGATCGCAAATGAATTGATTGATGGAAAGAAATTTCGAGGGAATAATCCAGTTAAACTACTTACAAATCTAGTTCCAGGTGACAATATAGTGTCTTAAAGCAATAAAGTACATTGATTAATTTGATTTCCTAAAACTTATTGTGCTTGAAATTAGTTACAAGTGAAATTCATCTGCTGATTTTCACATTATAAAGCAGACCAAATCAGTTTTATTTGAGAATAACAACAATAAATCAATAATCTATGACTTACACTCTTAGTTAAAAAGAACAAAATGCTAGTAACTTTTAACAAAGATCATAGTAAAGGTAATTATTTTCCCAGAAAGAACTGCTAATTTTTAACCCTTTTATAATTAGGTTTCATAACTAGCAGAATACGTCCAGGTACGTTTTTCTAAATGTTTGAACTTGTAAGTGTCATGCATGTCGTTAAGTTACCTGTGCTATCACTTTATATATTATGGAAACTTTTAAAATGTCTGTTTTTTGTTGTTTTTTTGTCAGTTTTGGCTTGTATAAAATTTCGATAAACTAAGCAACTCCTGTTTTTCTTATTCTATCTAGTTGCATAAAGAAGCAAGATCACCCTAATTGGTCATGAAACAAGCTTTCTTGTAGAAAAGATAGTTATAACTTCTATTGTGATATTCCGTAGTAGACACTCGTAAAATAAAACAATTAAATTTTATTTCTATATTTTCTCACCGTTTCGCCCCATTTCTATACATACACTACAAATACTTGCTTGAGTTTTGTCTTTGTTTTAGCTGTGTTATACATTACTCGTTAGATCGTCTTCTTTATGCTGAGAGAAAGTGATGTATCTAAGAATAATACAAGATATAGGTTGTAAATTTGCACCAGTTTTCCTCTTTAGGTAAAGATTATATATATTACAAAGGCTTGTACTTGCTTAATTGTGTTTAACTATCATGATGCCTCCTCCTTATCCGTGGCTGAGTACTGACTTTGCAGGCTTAAAATGCTAAAAACTGTTTTGATACCCGAAGTGGGCAGAGCACTTATAACTTACTAACCCTGTGCTTAAAGAACCAAATTTAACCAAATCTAGATCTTATATTCTCCTAGAATGGAATTATTATAATTCCAAGGGGTGATAAAGAGACTTACATCTCAACACTTTCATTTGGAATGGTTTTTAATTTTGTTAATGAAAGAAATGTAAGACGATACAGTATGCCTTTGGCTCAAAATTAAAGTAATTTTATGTATGTCTCTCGTTTAATAATGCCTTTATCTCTGGCAATAGTTTCTAAAACATATATAATTTCTAAGGCGAATGACACAAAACAATAGGAAAATAGAGCTAGAGATACTTAATGTATTTCTTGACCAACATATTATGTGTAAACGGCACATACATGTGAATAAATGAAATATTTTGAAACATCCGATATTAAAATAAGGCGTTTGCTAAATCTTCTGTACACATATTTGTTCGTTGCAGTTTAAAAGCTAAACAGACCAAAGTGGAACTTGACAGGTATGTGATTCATGCTTTTCAACTGTTTTTCTCAGGAAAATGGTTGTTGTTCTTGAGATGAAAATTGAAGTCTGTAAACATTTTGTTATTTGTGGGTCAGTTCACATCCTTGTTTATTACTACACTCAGCTTTATTCAATATTATTTTAAGTTCAATGTCTTGCATAACAACATCCTTCAATTTTTTGACAAAGATTATGCCCGTGGAATGAAGTGGAGTGGAGTTTTAGAGCCGTTGATGTCATAACTCGTTTCTTTGCAAGCCTTTCCGCTTCCATAAGAAACTTTGAAAGCTCTGTTTGTTAATATATTGTTTACTTTTACTAACACTATTTAATATTTTCGCAAAGAATAATTTTGTTCAAAATTAATACATGTCTAAAGTTCTCTTAAGTCTTACATCTAACTGTGGCAGCAATGGATTTTATGGTGTTAACACATCGTGTTCAGTGGAATACCATTAGATTTCATTTACATTTTAAATAAACATAACAGAACGTCTTAGAAAAGTTTTCTAGCTTATTACAGAACTTAAGAGTAAAACTTGGATGTAATTTTTATTAGCATAAGTTTTATTAGTATAAGTTTTCGTGAGAGATATTAGAATTTAAAAAGTATCATCGAAGTTATCGATCAAACTTTTCATTGAGTGTTTATTCAAATTCGTTGTTTCAAACTGCACCTGAGTTTTAAGCACGTAAGTATAGGCTGTGAAAGGAGTTCAAAAAAGATTTATTGATTTCTAGTACCGAGCAGATGTCACTTGATCTCGTTTATGTTCAATTAAAATAATTGTGTGTTATTTGTATTTTCTTAAATAGTTGTTTACATTTTGCTCTCAGTTTCTATTGTGTTTTTATGCAGTCGTGGATAATTGTTAAGAGTGAAACATTTCACTTTACTATCGTATTACATGCTGTCTGTTCTTTTGGAAATACGCTAATGTGTTTACATTGCGTACATTTCGAAATCAAAATTACAAACCAGCTCTTCAACGCGCATACTTTTTTGTTTCCGTCAGCCGCGTTTCAGTAATTGTTATTTACTCTAGAATCACACAACTCAAACACAATATTTTTGAGCCATGCTTACTCATTCGTGATATAATTTGCTGTAAATCCCAAGAAGGAAAACAGCTTTTTAGCACGTGAGGTAACGCATCGCATGCTCGCGGACTTTTCTTATCCATTTACAATGGCATCTTTGTATTACAGGATTATTTTAAGTCTATAGTCGTAAGCATTTTATGTATTTTTCAGATTCAACCAATTAGGATATTAAATGTCGTAAGAGTTCTTACATGTTTTTCTCGATTCGAAATCAAATGATTTTTCTCCGTTTGAAAACACAACAAAGCTGCCAAGTAAAGTTTTAAAACAATTCATGTGAACCGTTCAATTATGTTATTTTCAGGGATTTCAGATACAGAATATGTACTGATCTTGCAGGCACTATATCTCCATATTTTCGAAAGACATATTGTTGTTCTGCATTAATTAGCAATTGTTTCAAGTGTTACAGATAAGTAAAATGGACTTTTAACTTGGTAATAAAGAGATTTTTGAGATGTTGCCCTAAAAATGTTTTGCAATTCCAAGATCTTTCAGGAGTAAATAGTAAGATTTTAAGAATAAAAAAACAACATATATCCTACATTTTTTGACAAAATGAAAGGTAAAATCTTTATTATTAGTTAACATGGGTGACACAGCTACTATCGTCTGGGCTAGTATTTATATTGTCTTCAAAAAGCATTGTCGGTGTTTATTAATAATATACAATTTACCTTTCATTGTATCAATGAAAAGGCCCGGCAATGCCAGGTGGGTTAAGGCGTTCAACTCGTAATCTGAGGGTCACGGGTTCGAATCCCGGTCGCATCAAATATGTTCGCTCTTTCAGCCGTGGGGGCATTATTATGTTTCGGTCAATCCCATTCTTCGTGTGTAGAACAGTAGCCCAAGAGTTGGTGGGGGATGATGATTATTGTTGCTTTTCTCTGGTCTTACACTGCTAAATTAGGGACGGCTAGCGCAGATAGTTTTAGTGTAGCTTTGCGCGAACTTCCAAACAGAAAGAGATGAAAAGTAAAAAGTAGCTCTCATGATAGTAGTTCATAAACTGGTAAATACAACATGCTTTCCCTAACAAGCTTCACAGAAAGAACCTCCAGACAAAAACCGAACACCCTGCATGTTTACACTATCACCTTTAGGATAAAACTTTCGTTGTTTTATCAGTTCGTTCTCGCTCATTCTTTCTTTACACCTAAATTCAGTGCACTTATGTATTCCCTGACTTGCAAGTAGCTTTAACTCGGTAAAAGAAATTTGTGTTTTTGCTTCAAAGTGCTCTTTTAGAATAACTATAGCTACCTATAAAGCATTGAGTTGTTTAAAGAACACCATATCATCGAGATGGTTTAGGTTTTTAAATCACAGAAATGCTGAATAATTGGTCTATCTGTGATTATTTTAAGACTGTATGTGTTCTTGTTACAGAAAAGCCTATGGGTGGGAATCGAACCCTAAGGTCTTACAGCTGTCCTACCAAGGAATGTCAGTTTAAGATTGTGATATATAATTTGACATAGTTCTTGATCAAGATTATGGAATTACACAAAGTCTGCTTTTGATTTAAGCAAACTGTTATTGTTATCTCACCATTTTGGTAACATTATTCGGCTTAGCCCAGTAATTTCCTTAACGTAACAAACTAATACGTTAAACTTGTTCATCTTGTCTTAATATATTTTGCGACTTTTCTGTCAAACTTCATAAATATGTATAATG
The DNA here is from genome assembly GCA_011833715.1 of Carcinoscorpius rotundicauda. Taxonomy (NCBI): domain Eukaryota; kingdom Metazoa; phylum Arthropoda; class Merostomata; order Xiphosura; family Limulidae; genus Carcinoscorpius; species Carcinoscorpius rotundicauda. Next base: position 29,645,487 of record CM022393.1, read on the forward strand.
ACAGGTTTCTAAAGAAATTTTTTCTATCACCCTAAGCAAAGTATTTAATTTCACTTGCTCCATCGTGAGTGTGTTTTTTATAGAAAATTACATTGATAATATCGTATTGGTGCAATTGTAGCAAACTATACGTAATAACGTAAAATGTGATTTTCTTAATTTAATGCAAAACATAAACAAGAGAGAATCCTCAGTAGCCGCGACACTTGAATTTTTGGAAGATTAAAGTAGATTAATCTTTATTTGCTCTTTTTATTAGCTATAGTCTTTTTTACGCTAGTAATACCAAGCGTGGTTTGTTTGTTTTGGAATTTCGCACAAAGCTACTCGAGAGCTTAATGGAGATTAATTTAGCAGTGTAAGACTAGAGGGAAGGTTGCTAGTTATCACCACCCACCGTCAACTCTTGGGCTACTCTTTTACAAACGAATAGTAGGATTGACCGTAACATTATAACGCCCTTACGGCTTAAAGGGCGAGCATGTTTGGTGTGATGGGGATGCGAACCCGCGACACTCAGATTACTAGTCGCACTCCTTAACACACTTGGCCATGCCGGGCCCTCCCAAGCGTAGAGCGCGAGCATGTCCGATTCGATATTATTACTCATCAGGATATCTCCCAACCTATCCTCAAACTGAAATTCTTTTAAGTGGAAGTAAAGCAAATTAATCTATTATATCTGAGGTTTGGTGAAGTATATAAATCAAAACGGTTTGGTCTATTGAGTGCAGAGCTGTAATTAGATCTCAAATCAATCAAAAAAAGACGGAGCTCTTCGCTAAAAGTTTGTATTTAACAAAAGAAAAAGCACTCGAAAAACTCAGAGTCATTCCATAAGCCGCTATGCCGCGGCTGAAAGTAAATATATCATAGGATTTGTATTTCAGATGTAAGATTAGTTTGTTTTGTTGTTGTTAAGCCAAAAAGCTTAATCATGAACTATTTGTTGTCTGCCCACCGTTAGCATCAAAACTCAATGTTCAGGTCTTAAACCTGTAGACTTAATGCCAAGCCTCTGCGAGGTTGTGTAAGATAATAGAAAATGTTACTATCAGTAGACATATAAAAACTGTTTCTTATTAGAATTAATTCAGTCATCTCTATGTTAATTTTCACAACGATCTCGTTGTATGCTGTAGCAATATAGGAAATGGTTCTTACTAGGTTTACTACAATCATCATTATATCCGATCTTATGACGTTGCAATGAATATCTTAGAACTTAAGAGTGAAACCACAGATACATGTAGACCAATATGTCATTCTGACAATGTCTGCCATTCCCAGTGCTGGTTACGCCTTTCTTAAAATACCAGAACGGATCAAGTAGGCCGGAATATCACAAACATGCTAGTAGTTGACATGTGCAAATTGCACAGTGACATAAAAATTACTATTCAGACATTTTTTGATCAAGTTGTCTGCAATTTTAATTGAGGCAAAATTCAAGAGATTAGAACGTTAGTGTATTTTGTTGTCATGAGCAACGCCAGACAATGGACTATCATTTCTCACCACAAGTATCGAAACCGGATTCGTAGCGTTGTTAAGCCTTCATATTTATTACTAAACCATCGAATCTTACTGATTAATAACTACAGTGTACTATAAAATATTTACCACAGTTAACTACTCTTTTAAGAAGTAATAATAAAGGTGATTTTAGTTTTCTCGAAACAAATTATCTACCAACCCGTTAACAAGAAAACAAACTAATGTTCGTTCGTGCTACTATATTGTTAAATAAACCAGGGCGCAAAATTCATACTAAATGGATAAGAGTGATGAATCTTACGTTGTTTCATGACTGGTTTCCTTTCTATCTTATATACATTTTTCAAAATCTCGATTATCCTTTTTAGTCTAATACAGTGCATTTTACGCTTCTACTAATATGTTGGATATGATGTAACTCAGTTATTACATGGTTTAGAGTTTTAGTGTCTTACATATTTGTTTAAAAAAATTCTGATTTTTTAAAAATACATGTTTGACATCCATTTATAATTACGTAAAACAAATCACTTAATGAAACAATACATTGTAATCCAATTTTGCATGCAATGTGTTTGTTTTGAACTTTGCGTAAAGCTGCACGAAGGTTGTCTGCGCTAGCCTTCACTAATTTAGCAGCGTAAGACTAGCTGGAAGGCAGCTAGCTAGTCATCACCACCCACTTCCGACTGTTGGACTCCTTGTTTTACCAACAAGGAGTGAATTGAACGTCATATATAAAGTACACCACGACGGAAAGGACGAGAATGTTTATTAGGACGGGGATTCGAACTCATTTTCAGATTACGAGTTAGTTGCCCCTAACCACCCAGCAATGCAGGGCCCTACACTATGCATAGCAGTAATTTCAGTTGATAAAACTAGAGACAACTTACACAACCTCACTTTCATTTAAGCTTAGGGTTATGCTTATCTGACTGGATAGTAAGGCTTGCTTTGGTCTTGCGGCTAATATCATAAAATAAACAAACATTTCATGACCAAACAATGTGCCTTAATTAACAACAATGATCTTTCTTTAAGGCTTTTCTGTTTAATCTTAAATTTCAAAGGAAATTTATCCTGAAGTAGAATCAACTTCTTACTTCAAGAAGATTGACCTGTGTTGCATTTAATGACTTAATGTAATTTAGAAAACATGTTGATAACATGTTTCTGCGAACGTTTAAGTGACAGGCTTGGTCTACCACATATCGTTCTCAAATACAGATCTGCCAGACCTGAGTCTGTTGTTGTTGTTTTGAATTAGCACAAAGCTGCACAATGGCCTATCTGTGCTTTGCCCACCACGAGTATCAAAACCCGATCTTTAGCGTTTAAGTCCGCAGACATACCGCTGAACCACTGGGGGGCGTTGCATACAATTACAAAAACAAAACAAATATAATAATAGTATTAATGAATTTGAGTTTTGCACGTTGGGACCTATAATGTGTCGTAAAGGTGATAATAAATCAAATCGCACTAATCAAACAAACAAGTATATCTTAATAGTTGGCGGTGGGTGCTGCATGCTAGTTAAATTCCCTAAATTCTGTTCAGAATTAGAAATGGCTAGCGCATTTAATGGCTTTTACAGTTTTGTTTATTTTAGGATATTTGCGAAAAACAAAATACAAACACCTACTCACTTGCTACCTGCACTATCCATGCATAATTTTTAACTAACACTAGATGGAAACTACTTCAATGGAATATTGAAATTTGACATCACTTATATAAAGCACCCACGTCTCCAGTGATGACGGGATGTGGACCTTGGGTCCTTGCTTTTACAGTCTGGCAAGCTAACAGCTTGACCAGGCATTGTGCATAATTCAAAGATATATACATGTATATGCATCAGTTTGACTTAATGAGTTAATATATAAGAAAAAAAACAACAACTTATTGTTCACTTAGTATCAAGAATTAATTAAAGTGAAACCTCATTAACACAGGTCGTGTAGGGCCTGGCATGGCTGAGCGCGTAAGGCGTGCGACTCGTAATCCGAGGGTCGCGGGTTCGCGCCCGCGTCGCGCTAAACATGCTCGCCCACCCAGCCGTGGGGGTGTATAATGTGACGGTCAATCCCACTATTCGTTGGTAAAAGAGTAGCCCAAGAGTTGGCGGTGGGTGATGATAACTAGCTGCCTTCCCTCTAGTCTTACACTGCTAAATTAGGGACGGCTAGCACAGGTAGCCCTCGAGTAGCTTTGTGCGAAATTCCAAAACAAACAGGTCGTGTATGCAAACCTCATTAACGCAGGTCGTGTATACATATATAAACTTATGTCGCTACTTGTTGATTTATATTTCATCTTGAACAAAACAAATATGTTATTGACAGTCTTAAAGTGAAATGACAAACAGTCTCAGAAGTGTTTATTGTGATCAGTGACGGGTGAAGAGACTGCTTTGTGATGCTTTCAGCCATAAGAATTTTACTTGTTTACGTCATAAGTTTCACATGCTACGTTTGTTCCCAGTCTGTTAGTTTTTAATCAAACAAAATGATTTTATGTAACTTTATCTAAACAGTTGTTTACTGCTGAGTTACATAAAAAATTATTAAACAAGGCAGTTCACGTTTACAACAAACTCACAGGGTCTTGGTTGTCACTTACTAACCTCGGGTTTGCTTATAGAATCTACATCCACGGTACACAGAAGAAAAGAAAAGAAAAGGAGAAGAATATGTTACTTGCAGATTTAAAAGAACGTCTGCTGTTATAATATGAGATAATTGATACTTAAGTTTCGTTTACAGGCATATACATTTAACGAAACGTATTAGAAAGTGGGAAGGATCTTCCATTGCAGGACTGGGATGGCCAGGTAGTTAAGGTACTTGACTAGTAAGCTGAAGGTCGTGAGGTTGAATCCCCGTCACACCAAACATGCTCGCCCTTTCAGTCCTGGGGGCGTTATAATGTGCGGTCTATTCCATTGTTCGTTGGTAAAACAGTGGTTCAAGAGTTGGCGGTGAATGATGATAACTATCAGCCTTCCCTCTAGTCTCACACTGTTAAATCAGGGACAGCTAGCGCAGATAGCCCTCGTGTAGCTTTGCGCTAAATTAAAACAAAACAAAACAATCTTCCAAGACGTGAGGAACAAACAATACGAAACAATGAGTTGACTTGACAGTACAATGATAAATTTAGAAGATTCAATGTAGTAGGCAACTTGTCTCTTGGTGCATGAGTAGTTTCTGTTACAATCTTGAGTGCAGTTCAAAGACATAACCTCAATCGTCTCATCCGTTGTTATATTGCTGAGTTGAAGGCATTGAAAGCAATATGTCTCCATGAGTTGTCTAGACATAGCCATGAAGATGTGAAAATTGTTGCTTGAAGGTTGAGGCCTTATCAACCGGAGTAGCAGCTCGTTTAACATGCTTAACAAATTAGTTATCTTCTTGTAGAAGTAACTTTAGTGTGGGGTTAATTTATTACTTAAAAACTACTTTTCTAATCGTTATCATCCCAAAACTCTTTATAAGTTTAGAAAATTAAAACAAAAACTACACCTACCTCACTTAGATTTTTGTAACAATTCGTTTCCAGGTGGGTTAGCAGCAAGTTTACGGACTTGCAACGCTAAAATTCATGGTTTGATCCCAAGAGTGACTAGAGTGCACATGGCCCATTTTCATTGAGTAAGCAGAATTAAAATCTACTTCCAGTCACATATAATAAGTGTAACAATGTTGTTGTTTTGAATTAAGCACAAAGCTACACAATGGGCTATATGTGCTCTGCCCACCACGGGTATCGAAACCCGGATTTTAGTTTTAGCGTGTAAGTCCGCAGACATACCGCTGAGCCACTGGAGGGCATGTAACAATGAAACCACCTATTTAATTATTTGTTGCGTATGTTATGAAAATACGATATAAAAATGTTTTCTTTGAAAAATCTTCCCTAGTTTGGTCTATATTGCATAAAAATGTGTTTTTTTGTGAAATATATATTGGTAAATCATAAATGGGTAAGTTATCTAGAATACCATTTTTAATTGGAAAAACCAACAAAATTAATTCCATGGTTTATTTAGACTGTGATCCTAAAGTAAGAGCATTCGACTAAATAATTAAGATGTTTTTTTGTGTATTAAATAATAGAGAGTTAATAGCTAATAACCGAAACCACAAACTCAGATATCTATAGATACAATTACATTAGCAGTATAAACATACTTTCATAATATCTTTCAGTGTATATTACATTACAGCTTAAGCTACATTTACGTCATTTTACGAAAGAGAAAAGGAAAAATAAAAGTGTATAATAAGCAATACGTATTAGAGCGTTGTAAGTAATAATTAAATTTGTTACTTATTGGATAAATATAGTTTCCAAATAACTATATATTACACACAATAACCCACATAACAACTGCACATTTATTTTGCAAAAAAAATATAATTTAAAACAAACATATCTTCGGAGTAATTTGCCATCAAACTGGTGTCAACTTGCTAACTAACGTATAATATATTACTTTCCTAAGGTAAACGCGATGGAAGTACATAACGAAGTACAATGTAACACTGACATATTAGATAAGATAGGATGAATTATACGGAAATTTATATTTTTTTCGTCACTAATTCATAATATCATTTTTAAAACCAAATTTCCGCACTCGTGAAAAATATTTCATGAGAGACCCACCCTCATTAAAATATTCGGTCTTGGCAATCTTACAACATTTTTTTTATTATTTTAAAAATAAATGAGTTATATGCCAGTGAAAATATCGTAAACTTAGATACAACTTTTTTTAATACTTAATGCTATAATACTGGATATGAATTCTAATTATGTCAATAATTTTAAGCTAATAAATAATTTATAGTTCAAGTCTCGACAGTCTTATTATAAATAATCGCAACTACACTGATTCTACAACAGTTATATTAAATTATAATGAATAAGATAATATAAAATCATGCAATCAATATGTGTATAGCTTGTTTGTTTCTTTGTTTTCAGAGTGTTATCAGATATTTAACGTTCATTACTGGTTATACCTTCCACTGGCTTTAAATATATTTGTTTCGCTGATAAGGTATAACATATTGTTTTGGGACAATATGGGACCTATTTTGGTCAATCTCGACTGTTTCATTTTCTGAACTAAAGTGAAACAAATAATAAATAAAATTTTAAAAAAATGAAGCCAACTACAATCATTTATATATCTATCAAGCTTTTCTCCAAACTGACTTAAATTGATCGCTTCCACAACATCAGAAGACCATTTCAAAGACCAACCACTCTGTTAGAAAAATAAAAGTAACTTAGCTGAAGATGACTCCTAACTTGCTAAAATTCATGCTTGTGTCTCCTAGTCTAACTATTTTCATTCTTAAATATAAATAAAATGATGTATCATCACTATTGATTCTCTTAACATTCTTAAACACTTCAATCAGATCCATCCAACTCTTCTGTTTTCAAGAGAAAGCAATTTGAAATATTTCATCCTCTCCTCGTATGACAACCCTTCTATCCCAGGCACTATCATAGCAACCCTTCTCTGAGCCCTTTCCAACAATTCAATGTCTTTTCTACGGTAAGGAGTCGAATAATGAACACAATATTTACATTATTTTATGCTCCTAAAACTTCTTCGTCATTGAATATTGGAATAACTTTCTTATTTTTCTGCTCAAAAGACTCAAACTTTTACCTGTCATTAATTTGCTTAGCAGTTATTCTATATGTGCTCTCCTACATTACTAACACTTATTTCACTGAGATGTATTTTAGATTGTGCATACTTACCAATCAAAAATTAACTCTCTTTTTTTTTTCTTCCCACAGGTAGTAGGTCAGCAATAAGTTTGCTGACTTATAACTATAAACACCGAGGTTTGATTCTCCGTGGTAGACTCAGCAAATATCCGAAAGTGGCTTAGCACTACATCACATACACTCTAGTTTTTGCAAAAAAACAAAACAAAAAACAACAAACAAACCTCCAAACATAGTTTACTATCTTTTGTGTTTAGCGTAATAATTTTATTAGTCACGTTAAAAAGAGAAGCAGAGGTTTTATGATTTTACATGAAAATTCTTCTCCAGTTTATTGAAAAAACAAACCATAAACATATTCTTTATGGGATAGCTGGAAATATTCAGACGTTTGATTGAGAAAAAAATCTATAAACATGTTCTTTATGGGATAGTTGGAAATGTTTCAAACTGTGTTGTTTTTTTTACGTTTGGCACACTTTTCTGAGGGACATAAACTTACATTTATGCGTAAAAGAATATACATTGAAGGGTTTTATTTAGAATTTGAGAAACTATAAGTCTGATTTGCACATATGTGATGTGTCCCAAATTGTATGACTAAAGTTTTCACTAGCTACGCTTTACGATAAATAGTTTCGTATCTTCGTCTTGTCACTGTGACGAAAATAAAGTTTCAGGTGCCCTTTTTCCTATATCATCTGTGAAGTGTTTAATAAGTAGTTTTGTGCCTATATGTACGTCTATGTATACACACAGACTTACCTGTAAGATCTGCCTACCAGATATCTTATATTGATTAAAGTTTTTTTTATATTAAGCAAACAAATAAATGTTTCCGCAGTGTTCTCAGTTTTTCGAATCCAGGAGAAACACGTTGTAACCGTGTATCGACAAAGTTTTATATACACGTATGTTGCAGCTTTATTATACATAATTCTGTGACTTACTTTTTAAATTTTTTTCTTCGTATAGCAAAGCCACAAAGGGCTATCTGCTCAGCCCACCGAGGGAAATCGAACCGCTGATTTTAGCGTTGAAAATCCGGAGACATACCGCTGTACTAGCGGGGGTCTCGTTTTTAAATGTAAAGAATTGTAATGCGCAATTAGAAATAATGTTTGGGCCAATCACAACTCACATTAACAGGTTAAATATGCCTCTGAGTAAAATATATATATGTATAAAACTTGGAGGCTGATAAACTTATACGAAAGAGAATGTATATTTTATTTCTTGTTTTGTAATACATTTTCAATCAATACACTGTTAGTATTGCCAATGTTCCACTCCTACTGTCTTATTGTTCATGTATTCGTAAAAAAAGTTCTAGCTATAATTTCATTGTTTCAATTTGTTTCCTCGACAAACAAATACAATTATCATTCGGTCATATATTCTAGCTATTCATCGATGACGTTTCCAATGCGTCTTTTATATAAAAAATCGATGACAACAATTGCAAACAACAGATAAGCTGTGAATCTCGTTGACTGGAACCATCGCAGTTTTCTGTTGTTTACGAAAGAAATCACCAGTGGAAAGTTGTTTGTGTCATAGTGCGGTCGCATTGTGCGCCTGGAGATTTTGACGTCGGTGTGACGTAGCTATGATGACATATTAAACCAACATCGGTTCAAAAGGAGAGGTTTCTGTAATGTTTCAGGATATTCAGTGTTTTAGGTCGTATGAGTGTAACATAAAATAGATCAGCTATATATTAAGCCAGTTGTTGGTCGTTTTCGTATTGCAAAGCTACATCACGCTATCTGCTGTGTCCGCCGAGGGGAATCGAACTCCTGATCTCAGCGTTGTAAATCCGTAGACTTACCGCTGTTCCAGCTGGAGCAAAGCAATTGCTTCTTTTGTCAGGACTCTACCACATAAATTATAGGCGTTTCTAAGAAACGTCACGAATTGTAGGAAGCTCACTATTTCCAAAAAAATAAATAAATTAAGCACATTAATTATAGCTATCAACCCGCTGGTTTGGTAACTGTTAAAATTAGTTCAAGGTACAACTTGAAATGTTAGGTATGGAAACACCGATAAATGTGCTAGCAACATTTAAACTGCGTTAAACGTACCATATTCTCTTATTCGCTTATAAGTACTACAGATTTTACAGAGAATAGCTGTGTTTTACAATTGCAATGTTAATACTTGGTTGAGAAAATAAAACAATTCTAAGTCAGTTAATAAAGTAATTGTTTATTTATTTTTTCTTTTATTATTCTCTTTTCTTTTGAGCTGTGGTATAAATTATAATATTTTGTTAGTTCTAGAACAAGGCTTGTTGAAGGCGTCCTACCACATTAAGGAAATCCACGTTTGTTAAACAGTAGAAACGCTCAACTGCAAATATGGAGAGAAAATCCGAACAGGGCACGAGTGGGTTGGTCTTATTACCAGACCTATTCGCTACTCCGTCTGAACCCCGTGTCATTAAAGAAGGATGGCTACTAAAAAGAGGTGAGAAAATACAATATTGTGTTTTATTAATGAATTTTGTTTAGTTTGTTTAGAATTAAGCACAAAGCTACACAATGGGCTATCTGTGCTCTGCCCACAACGGGTATCGAAACCCGGTTTTTAGTGTGTAAGTCCGCAGACATACCACTGTGCCACTGGGGGCCTTTATTGCTGAAATAATAATAATTAAAAATAATGTACATGTGTCAAGGAGTATTTTTGAATATTTTTTATTATTAGAAATACAACTAAAATAATAGTTAAGATAACTGAAAAAACAAAATAAACATCGTGCATAATGAGGTAGCTATATCACATATTTTGTACTCAAACAAGGTATTCATGTCTCTCAGCAGTAAATTTGAGGGCTAAAAACGCCGAGTTTTGGCACTTTAGATGGATAGTGTGTGTGTGTGTGTGTTTCCTTATAGCAAAGCCACACCGGCCTCTCTGCTGAGCCCACAGAGGGGAATTGAGCCCCTGATTTTAACGTTGTAAATCCATAGACTGACTGCTATACTAGCGGGGTGTCAAGATGCGCAGAGCAGTGATAACCTATTGCATATCTTTGCGCTTAACAACAAAGTACCACAGAATGCTTACTAACTAACAAAATATGATCTAACAAGTATTAAATAGAATTTACCAAAATTTCATTATTTTATATCGTTTTGGATAAACATTGTTATTTAAGTTAGTTTAAAGATTTTAACTCAAAACCACAATTTATTTATTAATCACTTTATGACAATATAAGTGTGTATGTCATTTTGGTAAAATAACATTTCTCTCCTTTTAGATTTTATACATTAATATACAAGATCTACAACTTCGCCAAATATAATTGTTTTTGATTTAGAGATAAGTAAAAAAAAATTTTGTTTAATCAGAAGTATTCTAGTTTTTACATTATAACACTACTGACTAATATTAATTTCATTAGCTTACTACTACAGATTTTTGGGAGAAAGTTGGCCCCCCAGTGGCTCAGTGGTATGTCTGCGGACTTACCCGCTAAATTTCGGGTTTCGACACCCGTAGTGGGCAGAGCACAGATAGCCCATTGTGTAGCTTTGTGCTTAATTCAAAACAACAACAATCCACCGTAAAAAAAATCACCATGTTTCAGAAACTAGTAAACAGTTATCATTACTCATTTGCTTGAGATTATTTACATGATATATTTTATATTAAAATGAAACGGATTGTTTTTCCTTATTCATTTATAGAACTTTAATATATTTTATACGAAACATTAATCTACAAAACAGAAGATAAATGCATTTTTAAAAAATTATAAGAACCGACACACAATTCAAAACCGAAATCCACCGAAAAATCACCCATACCGGACTATACATTCCTTGGGACTCAGCACATGAAACAAAACAAAAACTAAACATACTAAGAAACCAGATAAACACAGCCATAAATCTATGCTCACCAGATAAAATTAACGATGAATTAGACAAACTAAAACAATACTTCATCAATATCAATAAGTTTCCTCCACAAACCGTAGAAAACATTATACGCACACACCTAGACAGAAAGCAAAATCAACCAACAAAGGTAAATATATCTCACGAATCAAAAAATCACGAAACCATATACTGCTGTATACCATATATTCCTGACATAAGCAAACAAATAACCAACATTTGGCAAAAACTAGTAACAAAATATAACATTCCAGTTAATACTAAATTCATTTAAAAACCAGGCACAAAACTGAGGTCTAAACTATGTAAGAACTACACTGACAAACACCACACCAACATTATTTATAAAATACAATGTGATAACTGCCACGACTTCTATATTGGAGAAACAAGTAGAAAAATGGAAACCAGATTCAAAGAACATAAAAAGTCATCTTCACACGTTTTCAAACATTGCAAGTGAAATGGACACAACATAACCATAGAAAACACTAAAATACTAAATAAAGAAACAAACATAAATAAACGCAAAATTAAAGAAGCCTTACTTATACAACAACTTAAACCCAAAATAAACCAATATAAAGGAACGCCATTATACCTATATTAATATTATAGATAAAATTATATATTCAAACATCTAACCCCGCCCTCTATTTTACGACACTCAGTTACACAACCCCTTCCAAACATGTGGTCAGTTTCCGGTCAGTTACCTCTTTCTTTGTGAACCTGACGATGACCGAAGAAGATCGAAACGTTGTTCGCTCTTCTATTTAAAATATTTTCTCAACCCAAAAGAGCCGTTTTTGCATATACAGTTGTTCGTGATGTTTGGTGTTTAACTAATTAATACATGCTCTTGATTTGCTAACAAAGAAAATGTAAATAAAAAACTTAAGAAGAACTAACTTTATTAACTTAATTGCTTCACTAATTAGAAAAACTAGTTAAGTTACGGTAATTAATTATTCATTATAACCGGCGGGTTCGACTCCGTAATCCGAGCGTCGCAGGTTCGAATCCCTGTCACACCAAACATGCTCGCCCTTTCAGTCGTGTGAGCGTCATAATGTTACAGTTAATCCCACTATTCGTTGGTAAAATAGTAGCCCCAAGAGTTGGCGATAAGTGGTGATGATTAGCTGCCTTCCCTCGAGTCTTATACTGTTATCAGTGGGCTGAGCAGAGAGCTCGATGTAGCTTTGCTATAAGAAAAACAAACAAATTACACTGTTAAATTAAGGACGGCTAGCGCAAGTTACCCTCGCGTAGCTTTGCTCGAAATTCAAAACAAACCAATGCTTGATCATAGTTATTATTCAATTACCTTCTTTATTCTGGTAAACACACCTGAATCGCTGAGCTCTGCGTCACATACAATATAAAATATACATGTTAAAAGCTGGCATTGTTTTGGTGATTAATTACAGAATTACTTACCTCAGTTTTAAGATTACCGGGCCATTTTAAATATCATTTGATAATATACATATGTATTTAATTAGACTTCTTTGATAGAAATTAGACAAGTACCCATAAAGGTATAAGGTGTGCATGAATGTATAGCTAACATAATCATAAATGTGCCCAGCAGAGGCGTCGTCAGACACAACGATTCGGGTGAAGGCCCGAAAGCACCAGAATTTTCAGTGTTTTGATATGATATAAAGTTTAGTTTTCTATTCCGATTTTTCAAAATACCAGCAGAGAATTTGGAACACAAGCCCCGTGTACCAGTGCCTAGCAAAGCTTCTAATGCCCAGATATTGTTATGATTATGTTCATAATGAAGAAATAATTTAGAATATATTAGTGATTAATATTACACAATTCTAGTTGGTAGTGATTTATAAAAACTTGTTTTTAGCATAATTTCTGTGTAGCTTATGTGTTTTTTCAAAGTAAAACCACATTAGGCTAGTTCCTGAGTCTACGGATGGAAAGTGAATCCCTTATTTTAGCGTTGTAAATCCATAGACATACCGCCGTACTAGCGGGGGACTTTCTGTTTTGGATTTTTAGAAATTCGCACAAAGCTACTCGAGGGCTATCTGTGCTAGCCGTCCCTAAGTGAGCAGTGTAAGACTAGAGGGAAGGCAGCTAGTCATCACCACCCACCGCCAACTCTTGAGCTACTCTTTTACCAACGAATAGTGGGAGGGCGAGCATATTTGGCGCGACGCGGGCCCGAACCCGCGACCCTCGGATTGCGAGTCGCGCGCCTTTCGCGCTTGGCCATGCTGGGTCTGGGACTTTCTGTGTAAAGTTAGAAATGATTAATTTTTAGCTTATTGAAGGATCATGTTTTTACACGCTTCTTATATGATATGTAATACATATTAAGTCTGTTTAAAGCTTGGAGATCGTAAAATGTACCTTAAATTGTATAAAATAATCACACAATCACCCCTATTTTCTGCAAACAATTAAAAAAACAGTTTATTTGTTTGTTTGTTTTGTTTTTAAAATTTCGCACAAAGCTGTTATTGTTTTTGTTGTTTTGAATTAAGCACAAAGCTACACAATGGGCTATCTGTGCTCTACCCACCACGGGTATCGAAACCCGGATTTTAGTTTTAGCGTGTAAGTCCGCAGACGTACCGCTGAGCCACTGGGGGGCTTCGCACAAAGCTACTCGAGAGCTATCTGTGTTAGCCGTCCCTAATTTAGCAGTGTAAGACTAGAGGGAAGGCAACTAGTCATCACCACCCACCGCCAACTCTTGGGCTATTCTTTTATCAACGAGTATTGGTATTGACTGGCCCCCCAGTGGCTCAGCGGTATGTCTGCGGACTTACACGCTAAAATCCGGGTTTCGATACCCGTGATGGGCAGAGCACAGATAGCCCATTGTGTAGCTTTGTGCTTAATTCAAAAACAGCAACAGCAACGGTATTGACTGTAACTTTATAACACCCCCACGGCTGAAAGGGCGAGCATGTTTGACGCGACGGGGATACGAACCCACGACCCTCAGATTATGAGTCGCTCACCTTAACAAAATTGGCCAAGCCGGGCCCTCAGTTCAATGAAAACAATAAAGACACATGTTTAGTTCTGTTCTCAATACGGCTTCAAGATTTATCAAACTCCACTTTTATTTTTGAAGCCACACATAACAAAGGACACTACTTATATGTGTCAGTAATGCATATATGTATTTTAATAAATTACACTTGACATACAAATGAACTTCCTGTCATCACCACCCACCGCCAACTCTTGGGCTATTCTTTTATCAACGAATAGTGGTATTGACTGTAACTTTATAACGCCCCCACGGCTGAAAGGGCGAGCATATTTGATGTGATGGGGATTCGAACCCGCGAACCCTCAGATTACACGCCTTAACACGCTTGGCCATGTCGGGCCATTAAAAAACAAATAAAAGTTCTTTCAAGCAAAATGCAAACAATTTTTAAATACAAAATGAGTTCTGTATTTTTAATTTCTTCATAATATGTTTCCATGTTTTCTTGTTTAATCACATTGTGAGAAGACTACACTTATTTCATTTTTTTTGGATAAAACTCTTGTTCCCGCTCTTACATTCAACAAATAAAAATATTTTGTTTTCAGAAGAATGAATCTTGTTCTTTTAAATTATATTTTATAGTCTTTATTTTTTTGTAATCCACGTTTTTACAGATGCTGGAATTCTTTTAAAAGCTGGGTGCATCTACTTCTGATAACATTTTAACTGTCAGAGATTGTAATTGTAACTGTCCTTTCCAGTGCAATAAACCCCTTTCAAGTAGCCCCCGATAAAGATTAAAATCAACACATTTTGAAAACTTAACTTGAAGTAGGAATATAATAAAAGTAACTTTTGTGTTGTTTTCATTGTTTAATTTCTAGCTAAAACCTTATAAATGTGGTGTGATCAAGACAGCATTGTGAGAGTCTGGTGTAATATAAATGAACAAAATCAAGCAATTAATTGCAATTAAAAAAAAGCCAGTAAACCTGGATTGAGACTGGAATAAATACATTTTGTATTTTTGAAATTTGAAAATAAAACATGTGCAAAAGATCCACTGATGTTAGTGTTACCTGTTTATCATTAAACTGTTTTAGATGTATGAGTTGATATCCTTATATTTTTCAGTTTTATGGAACAATTTAGTTGTTTTAAGATGTAAAACAACCAGATTTTTATGAACCGTTTGTTTTATGAATTTAATCATCAGAGGTTTTGCTGATAGATAAAAAGATCTTATGTTAATTTTTAGATAAAGAAAATTATGTGTGTTTTCTGTATTGTTATGTTAATGTTTCAGGTGAGCACATCAAAAACTGGAGACCGAGGTATTTTATTCTATTTGAAGATGGCTCTCTAATTGGGTTCAAAAGCAAACCAGAACATGGGTATGGGGATCCACTTAATAACTTTACTGTTAGAGGTAGGTGCTGGGGCAACAATGCTATCCTCTAATCTATTCCTAGTGAACTATCATTTCATTAGGTAGTAATCACATACTGTTAAAACCCTCAAATTTTGAGCTATATTTGTGACCTTTTAAACCTTCAATGTCATTCAAAAAGAGTTATTATTATTATTATTACTAACAGAAATACCGTCCTGTTTTTCCTGCGAAAAACTATTGGCCTGAAGCCTTTTATTAAAATGTCTGACAGTTCTATAACAATGTAGAGCAATGTGCATTTTTTATATTGTTGTTTTGAATCAAGCACAAAGCTACACAATGGGCTATCTGTGCTCTGCCCACCACGGGTATCGAAACCCGGATTTTAGCGTGTAAGTCCGCAGACATACCGCTGAGCCACTGGGGGGCGCATTTTTTATAAGGCTATCATGTTAACTGTATCGTTCTGTATAACAAAGCAAACAAAAACTTTAATTTGTTGATTCTATTGAGACTACAAGTGCCTGTTACACCATAGATTCACAGAATTCTGTAAATTAAGTGCTGTGTATTTTAGTTTTAAAACCTCATACGATTTTCAAAGTGTACCTTAGTTGTGCTCTTTGAAAAATTATCTTCTAATGCATTTATTACGAAGAATACCGGAACTGTAGCTCTTTAATATTCAATGCTTCTAATAGGTTTTACGTACAACAATGTTCTAGTTGTTATAAAAGTTTATAATTTTATGCAATTACAGTGCAACGAACTTTCTTTGTGTACAATATATATAGCTCATAAATTATCTTGTAGCATCAGCCAGGATATAAATAAAGTTCAATTTAAAAATCCACTTAGGATGTCAGCTAATGAAGGCTGATCGTCCCAAGCCCTTTACCTTTGTAATTCGAGGACTTCAATGGACAACAGTCATAGAAAGAACTTTTCATGCAGATTCAGAAAAAGAAAGGTAAGAACGCTTTCTTAGCAATTAAATTCACTTAATAATTGTATGTTTAGATTGTATACGCGTATATACATCTGGGATTTGCCTCCCTATACGCATATAATTGCATGAAAAGTCTTGTACATTGAGAAACTGACATTTTCAGTATTTGTTTTTGCAAATTGTAGAAGGTGATTATTTCTATTTTGTGGAGTTTAGTTTGACATAAGTTTAAATTATGGTTTGTTTATTTGTTTTTTAATTTCACGCAAAAATACACGAGGATTATCTGTAGTAAATGTCCTTAATTTAGCAGTGTAAGACTAGAGGGAAGGCAGCTAGTCATCACCACCCACCGCCAACTCTTGGGCTACTCTTTTACCAACGAATAGCGGGATTAACCGTTACGGTATAATTCCTCCACGGCTAAAAGAGCGAGCATGTTTGGTGTGATGGGAATTCGAACCCGCAATTTTCAAATTACGAGTCGAGCCCCTAACCATCTGGCCATGCTGAGCTTAAATCATGGCATGTCAGGAGACTCACTTATTAGGGTGACAAGTATAAAGAAATTTTGTCATAGAAAATCATTCAGGTATAAATGTGATTATATAGTTTTAGCACAGAAAAAGATATAAAATTGTTTTTATTAATGGCCATTCAGAAGGGCGGTCGCACTACATACGATTATTAAGCATCTCTCATCGTCATCCACTGATCAATAACAACAGCTTACTTACATCATTATCACCGATTTTAAATGGACAAAAGAGTTAAAAAGGAGTATATTAGTTTCCATAATACCAAAGATATAGAATATTTTTCTCATTCTTGCGCCTACCCCTTTAGCGTTGAATAACAGTATTAGTTCTACAAAATAATATTATAGTCGTCATGATATTGTATAAGATCATTTCCATTACCTCTTTGGTGATCTAGGGAAAACATTGAAGTCTCTCTATAATGTGCAATTTACAATATTTTATAATCTGGCAGCATCAGACCTTTAAAGAGTGCTTGTACTACAATATAAGTATGAATGTGTAAGTGTTACTGGTAAAATATATAGAATTTATCAGTATGTAGGTAGCTACCTCCAAAATACCATCTCCATCGTCATCCATCTCCATGACGTCATATGCAAATAAATCTCTTGTAAAAATATTGATATCACTTGGTAAAGACCACTGGCTATAAACAGTCATGTCAGGAATTAAAGTACCTTACTTTAGTAAAGTACCAGTGAGAAACTGCCTGGTCACTTGCAATACCACTGTCTAGACTGAATAGGAAGACAATGGAATTTAATCTCGTCAAAACAACAACAACAATCTGTTTGGAAACCGGGAACCCAAAACTAACAGAATGGACTGTTTTTGCTGTGAGAGGTAGTTTGGGAAATGTTCCATGTCAAAGGGCTGTGATTGTTACAGAATACGTGAACGCATGCCACAATATCATCATGAGTTATTTTCATAACAACGGCTGCAATGGCTGAGTGGCTAGACTGTAGTTACAACTAATTAGAGAAAACTTTATGTGTCAACACTAGTGGATATTACAAAGGCTATTATATCTTTCTGTCTTTTGGTTATTTAATAAAAAATGATTATTTTCGCCAATTCCAGATTTGCAAAATTCTTATTCACTGTACACACCTAGGTTTGGCAACTAGCTTTTCTGGGGCTTTCATTAAACCATATGCAAAACTGTACAAAATATAGCAGTGTTTCATTTACAGTGTTGGGTACCAGCCATTTTAGCAAGTTTATGATCAAATGTTGAATTACATTAATGATTAGTCACTGCTATACGATATGTACTACATGTGCCAGTTCAGTAGATAAAGCAGTGTTTTTATGTAAATTGTGCACCCTACTCACTACACCTAGGCCATCGCTAAACAATGACTTGAAAGGTCATGGCATTTCGACTCTCCTTTGACCAAGTATGCCAGATGTGGGTCTTATCGAATATTTATGGTAAAATCATCCGTCCCAAAGAACCAGCTTCTATTACATGCTAACCAAGCTATTTGAAGACTGTTTTGCAATTCCACAGACCAAAATTTCAGCTATCGCAACTACAATGTACAACTGTGTTCTGCATTAAATATTGTTTGTTTGTTTTGGAATTTCGCACAAAGCTACTCGAGGGCTATCTATACTAGCCGTCCCTAATTTAGCAGTGTAAGACAGCTAGTCATCACCACCCACCGCCAACTCTTGGGCTACTCTTTTACCAACGAAAAATGGGATTGACCGTAACATTATAACGCCCCACGGCTGGGAGGGCGAGTATGTTTGCCTTAACGCGCTAGGCCATGCCAGGCCCTATTAAATATTGTATATTATTAATGATAATCTTTTATACTTGTTTATATATTTAATAAAACAACATCTCTGGGTGGCTATATAAATGACAATTTTGCATGAAGTGTGAGATTTTGCAAACAAATTATTTTAGAATAATTCTTCACATATCTTATAAAACTTTTCGTAAGAAACTAAGGCATGTTTTCTAGTTATACCACGGCACATAGGATAATATGACACGATCATAATTTCAATATAAATTTCATAACCAATAATATGAAAATTACTATACAACTGTTACAAAGAATATAACATTTGATGTAATTTATGTCAAAGAAGTATGCGAATTGCGTGTCAACCATTAACAGTTCAACACTAATATCATGTTTAAATACATATTGTTCTTGATTTTTTACAAGATCACAGAGGTGCAACAAATACTGGGTTTTTATTCTTATTTTCTACTGTAGCAATTCTTAACTAATTTTCTATGCGTTCTTTATTTTACTGTCAGATTTTCTTCTCCTTACAGAATCACTTTTTTTCGAAAAACCCAAACCTTTCTCAGGCCGAACACCAGATTCCAAAAAGAATTTTCTGTGTATTAGAAAGTATCAGAGTTTTAAAATATCAATTTATTTAATATGAAGTGATAAAATTTTAGTTATCAACCGTACTTATTTGGCCCTGCTTAATGTTATATTCAATCTACATTTATAACTGAAGGATAGTTATTTATTTTATCAATATGGAATTACTTATAAGTTAATTAGTATACACTTTTTATGTATTTCTGTAGAGATGAATGGATGCAAGCTATCCAGTATGTTGCTGACAGACTTCAGGATCAAGATGTAGAAATGTTGGACCAGCAAGGAGATGCTAGTGTCTTGGAAAAACTAAACATATCGACACGAACTTCAGTGCATAAAGGCAACAAAATTGTATGTTATTTGAAGAATTAAAGAAAAAAAAATTCAAAACAGGTAGAATAACCTCTAAAATAGGAAAAGCCTTTCCTTTTTGAGCGTTCTCATTTTATGAAGAAACCCGGGACTAAAGCTCTAAATGCACTTAACATAATGCATATTCTGTGTTAATTCACTCATAGTTTTCCACTCTCCAACATCCCACATGATTTGTTGCTTTACGAGTACATTAGAAGAACGTGTACAAGCTCTAATTTCCCGCCATAATCCAGATTTTTCTGTTGACAGTCGGGTTAGTAACACTGTTACAATTAATTCGTAAGTGAACGTTGATTATGATGAAAATATTTCCAACAGGATCAGAACTTCTACAATTTCTTTAGAGGTCTTACTCATGTAGTCTACCTCCAGCAAAATTATCCCATGGCTGCACTCTCTGCCATTTATTGGTCACTATATTTGGAACTATAATTCCCTGTTTCTTGTTGGTATCCTTGGCGGATTTCGTGATCATGTGTGCACTCAAATGGTACACACTCACCATTTTCTTACCAAAAACGATTTTCTTTAAGACTTGCTTTTATTCAGTGTTGTAGAGCATTGTCTGCTATCTCTTAAAGAAGATTATTCTTATTTAAGTTTTAACTAACGTCAGTTTTCTCATACGATGTTAATCGATTCCTCGAGAAAAACGAACTTACATCAACACATTTAAACTTTGGACTGTTAAGTATTCTGGCTCGAGTTTCTGCCTTTTTTATCATCATTTTGTGCTAGTTCAGCTTTATTGTGTTTATTTTTCCAGACTTTATTTCACTGCAGCTTAGGTAGTTTTTAAGCTTCATGTCAACATGTCTTACTTTTAGCTTTCCACTCTTCTAGTGTGGTGAGCATTTTGGCTGAATCTCTTTCTCAAGATTCGTTATCATTTTTTGTTTCTTCGTGGAATTTACACATTTGTGGATATTTGGGTTAATCGATAATAAAGCCTTTGTTTCATCAAAACAACCATCTTCTTCCACTCTACAGGCCTTAAGTTCCAGATTTAAATGTCTGGCAATGTATCAACTCACCTTCATTCTCTGGTTATGATCAAGATCATTTAATCAAAGCACTGGGTTTTCATCTTCCTCTATCTTTGTCTGCCCAATTATAATTTCCCTATCACATCAATCGCCTCACGGAAAATAATCTTCTACAAAAACATCGAAAGTCTATATTACACAATGATATTCTACGTATTTGGCTTTATAGATTGCTATTGTTCAAATTTCTGTCTAGTCCAATAAACTAGATTTTCTTCACAGAGGTTCACATTTTATCCCATTCTTATAGATGCTTTTTTCTGACTCTTTATCAAGCTAACTTTTTGAGTTATCTTCTGGATATAGTACATAAGAAATGTTATATCTCGTTTATCTCCAACTCTTTAACAAACAACTATTTTCTTCTAGCATATTCCTATAAAACTGACTTGCTAGCTTTTTCCAAGTCTACTTATAGAGCTGCTTTATCTTCTACTTTCAGATTCAAGAGTGCTGTCAATCGTTTTTGCCTCCATTATTCAAAGGATTTTTGTGAGTGTTTGTTTTCACAATCGAGAATTCCTTGGCTTTGTCCAAAATGGAATCTTTGGTTTGATATTACATTTCTATGCTTCTCCCTTTTCGAACCCTTACTAATTGTAGATTAATCTTTTTTTCATTACCGACTCTCAGTGGGTGATGTGCTGATATTAATGCCCTCGACGTCTCTCATACTTCATTTTCTCCATAACTATTATAGTTACATTCTAATTATAACATATTTTCTTAAACTTGGGTTGCTATAGAAGGTACTATTTTCATCTGTTTTTTACATATTCTGAATAATTGCAATGATCTTTGTTAAGAGTGCCTTTATGTCCTGTCAAGGCTATATATTATTATTTTACATTTACCATACTTTTTAGATAATTTTAGGAATAGCTATTCCTATTTTAAGATTAACCACTCCTAAACTCTACTGTAATTGATAGATCTTGTTGTACTGAAATTATCCTTGACAAAATTTTCTATTTCTAATGAAGTCATCAATGAGAGGGGGAAGCCTTTTAAAAGCTGACAAATGATGCTATCTAGTGGTTGATTATGCATCAGTTTAAATCCTTTCCAACTTCATGGACATATCATTTAACACAAATGAGGCAAGCCAGCCATACTCTAAGGGTAGAGTGTTTAATAAGTCTGACCAGAATGAGAAACATCTCACTGTTTTAGTTTTATCTTTTCAACCTTTTGGTGTTTCCATTGAATTGTTCACAACTTATGTTCTTGGATCTTTACATTTCTCCATTTATGTCTGTATACTGGTCTGTTTTGCTTTTTTTGTTTCTTATACTCGGCAGTCTTTGTTGAATGTGGTTATACAGGGCATTAGTCTCGGATACGGGTCACTTGCTAGCTAAGAATATTCCAATACAAGTTATAGGACAACGCTTTACAATTTAACTCTGAATTCATAATAAGCCACAACCCGTGACCAGACTTAAGATCAATATATTCCACTGACCTTAATTTTTTATATATTATTTAAAGGATAACCTCCTTCTGTGAATTAATTTTCTAGATGTTTTAATTTGGTCCGGTCTCTTTGAGACAGGTTTACTCCATTTGTTCTCACATGATTTCAGTCCATTTGCCTTACTCTAACTCTGGATTTTTTTTCAACTCAGCTGGAATACATTTTCAAATTTTGGTAAACAAGTAGTCCTCATGATTCTCTCTACCTCATTATGTTTTAGGATTCTATGTTTTAGAGATAAATCTGCTTGTTTTGAATTTTTAATCTTTAGAATTAAAACAACTGCAACAACTTTGGGACACACAGCTATTGCAACTGTTCCTAATTGCTTACTAGTACAGTTTGCAAGGTTGCGTTAATTGTTTCGTCTAACTTGTTTTGTGAGTCTAATACCTTCAATTTATACGAAATAACTCTTTTTATAACTTGACGTTTATTGACATTTACAATGTTTTTATTGTATGTATCACTTTTTCACATACATTTGTATATAGTATTAGCTGAACTGTGTCTTCTGTGTCACTTTTTTGTCATTTGTCTTGTCGTCTCTCAAATCCTGGACTAACCAATGAAATAATATATTTTGTGTATAGCTGTTACTATCCACTTTATCGAAATAAGCTGATTTATGTCTCTCCTTCCAGACCAAACCACATTATTTTGTTGATGAGGTCCATATCTAGAAACATGAAATTTGTATGGAGCTTGAAGTGAAGCTTCATGGTTTGTTTGTTTGTTTATGGTTAAGAATAAAGCTGCATTGAATATTATCCGTGCTCTGATAATCACCGATTTAGACTCTCTTTTTCTTGCGTCCTAAGTCCGCAGACATTCCACTGTGTCAGTGGAGGGCTTCACTGAGCAAAACCCTATGGTTACGGTCACAAGATACACAGAGGGGTATGCTTGACGTTTCACATAATTTAGCCATCGGAACTGCTGTTCCTTTGCATCTGCTGATAACAGAAACTTAACAAAAGGATAAACAAATTATTTTTGTAAATAATAGCAGCACTTAATACAGTTTTTAACACGTACAGTTGTGGAATTCAGACCCATAATTTTATTTCTGTTTTTTACAGATAAATGATATTTTACATCCTAACTAAATAAGCAGGTTTTATTAGTAAATAATTTTTACGCTGCTTATTTGGTTTCTTACTTATAGCTTTATTAACATTTTTATGGTAACGTATGCAATTTATTAAATCATTGACCAATTTTCAATATCTCTGTTGTTTTGTTATACTTTAATTCATGTTGTTTAGCTTTAAGTAGCAATCTAGTTTTATTTTTATCTTTTTATAGTGAATTTTACCTCTTTTCTTGTTTCAGTCACTCGACGATTTTGAGTTCTTAAAGGTCCTAGGAAAAGGAACATTTGGTAAAGTCATTCTATGTAGAGAAAAAGTTTCAAACCTGCTTTATGCTATCAAAGTACTTAAAAAGGAGGTTATTATTCAGAAGGTATGGCACATATTTAGATTAATAATATTATTATTTTAAGATTAAAATGGCATATACATTATTTATCATTATCAAAGCAATATGTTCAATGATAACTAATAATCTGTGAAAAACTCACAATTAAGATTATATTGAATTACACATATATGGACTAAAAATAATAATGCGACGTATATTGGCTAATCTTTTCTCAAAATACAATATCATTGAACCAACTGATACTTTCACGTGTATTTAAATACCATTATGTAGGTTTTATTATGAAAGAAACTACGTTAACATAACATAACAAAAATCGTTTTGAAAATGTATTCTAATGTGAATATCTTTTATCTCACTTTAACGTTTCTAAGGACAACAAACTTAAAACTGCAAATCCTAATAAACTGTTATGTGAAATGGAACTAGAAGAGGTCTGTTATTAAAAAAGCTTTTTGGTGACTTGATCTTATTATTTCTGTTCCAAATATTTCTGTGAGTCATACTTATACATAAACAACTTTTGTTTCTTCCCATACTTCAGGATGAAGTTGCTCATACTCTGACAGAGAAAAGGGTTTTAAGAAATTCAAAACATCCCTTTCTTATCGTAAGTATCTCTTGTCTAGAGTTAGCAACTGAAATTTCTGGTCTCCTTAAACATTAATTATAATTTGGATTTCATTCCTTTCACTAATGAAGATTTAAGCAGCATTGCATATCTTGAACAATTGATAGATGGAAACAAGATCGAACAAGCTTACTGAATTAATTATAAATTGGTTAATTAAAAAGTGGAAAGTTTAAAAGAGAGAAAAAAAGGCTTCTGGACAAGGTAATTAAATATTACAATTTTTGGCGGATGAGTCTTCCATTTATTATGTTATGCATTATGACTTCAAATAGCCTAAAATTTTAATTTTAATTTAGTGGTTGATTGAATGCCAATATGTATAAAATTTAGTATATTTGCCAAAAAGCTTGATATGCACAGTTTTCTTTCTTAACACAAATATATTTTAATATACAAACAATGATACAAATTATAATAACTGTTATTACAAAAAAAATATTGCAAATAATGACTTATGTACGAAAGTTTAACAAACTTACACACAATACTTAGTCTTCTATCTTGTCCAGAACTTAATATTTTACCGACGGTTCACGATGAGCGAATTATTTCTATTTTGATACATAGGAGTAACTTCATTTGACGATAAACTAGCTTGATCATTCACACGTGGCGTTATTTTACATCCACAAAAATATCTAATGTTCTCGTGGAAATAATAACGTCCGACATTAATTCAATGAAGTTAAAATGTTTGTAATTCTCGAATTCTGTACTCGTTTATGGTCAAATATCTGTATTTTCCCGATTAATAAGCGTCTATCACAGTTATAGCTTCTAAGTTTACAGTGTACCGATTCTAGAAAACAAACAATATAAAACTGCCTCTTGGCGCATCGATTTGTACACTTTTGGCGAGGTTCTTAAATATTCATTTAGAAACAATATTTTACTTACGTGCATAATACACATTTTTTGAATCTTACACTCAAGAATCTTTTACAAATTTAGGGAAAAGGCGAGAATTTCGCAACAGATACTTAACATTATAAGTTGCATGCATTTATAAGTATATATTTAACTAAAACAAGCATCGGTATTAAAATAAATACATTACAGTAAATCAGTTGCTTAATATTTTCCCAAGGGTTTTGAAAAATATTAGAATTGGATATCTGAGTCGCTTGCTACTACTTTTGTCAATCTTTGAACAGTGGGCAGGTAACACAGGATTGGAAATAGCTAACATAAATTTTCTTTTAAAAGGAGGTTATAAAAATTGCTTTAGTAATTGCAGATCCATTAGTCTTACATCAGTTGTGGGAAAATCTTTTATAATGTGTGATAAAATATGCTTCGCATAGCCATTTAACAAAGCTTAGAAACTTATTGGATAGTCAGCAAGGTTTTAATAAGGGAAAGTGTTGCTTCACAAATCCTTTGGCATTTTTAGAAAATGTTACTGCCTGTGTAAATGAGGCTACGGGTGTAGATTTGGTAACATGTTTTTTTCAGAGAGCATTTGACACGGTGTAACATAAAATGTTTGTAAAATATTATATCGTCAGGTGCTGGCGATAAGTTAGTAGACTGGATAGAACAATGAATTTTATATGCAAAAACGGCTCGTTTGGGTTGAGTAAATATTTTAAATAGAAGAGCGAACAACGTTTCGACCTTCTTCGGTCATCGTCAGGTTCACAAAGAAAGAGGTAACTGACCGGAAGCTGACCATATGTTTGGAAGGGGTTGTGTAACTGAGTGTCGCAATGTAGAGGGCGGGGTTAGATGTTTGAATGTATAATTTTATCTATAATATTAATATAGGTATAATGGTGTTCCTTTATATTGGTTTATTTTGGGTTTAAGTTGTAGGCCTGGCATGGCCGAGCGCGTTAAGGCGTGCACTCGTAATCCGAGGGTCGCGGGTTCGCGCCCACGTCGCGCTAAACATGCTCGCCCTCCCAGCCGTGGGGGTGTATAATGTGACGGTCAATCCCACTATTCGTTTGTAAAAGAGTAGCCCAAGAGTTGGCGGTGGGTGGTGATGACTAGCTGCCTTCCCTCTAGTCTTACACTGCAAAATTAGGGACGGCTAGCACAGATAGCCCTCGAGTAGCTTTGTGCGAAATTCCAAAAAAACAAAACAAACAAAAGTTTAAGTTGTTGTATAAGTAAGGCTTCTTTAATTTTGCGTTTGTTTATGTTTGTTTCTTTATTTAGTATTTTTAGTGTTTTCTATGGTTATGTTGTGTCCATTTGACTTGCAGTGTTTGAAAACGTGTGAAGGTGACTTTTTATGTTCTTTGAATCTGGTTTCTATTTTTCTACTTGTTTCTCGTGGCAGTTATCACATTGTATTTTATAAATAATGTTGGTGTGGTGTTTGTCAGTGTAGTTCTTACATAGTATAGACCTTAGTTTTGTGCCTGGTTTTTGAATAAATTTAGTTTTAACTGGGATGTTATATTTTGTTACTAGTTTTTGCCAAATGTTGGTTATTTGTTTGCTGATGTCAGGAATATATGGTATACAGCAGTATATGGTTTCGTGATTTTTTGATTCGTGAGATATATTACTTTTGTTGGTTGATTTTGCTTTCTGTCTAGGTGTGTGCGTATAATGTTTTCTACGGTTTGTGGAGGAAACTTATTGATGTTGATGAAGTATTGTTTTATTTTGTCTAATTCATCGTTAATTTTATCTGGTGAGCATAGTTTTACGGCTGTGTTTATCTGGTTTCTTAGTATGTTTAGTTTTTGTTTTGTTTCATGTGCTGAGTCCCAAGGAATGTATAGTCCAGTATGGGTGATTTTTCGGTGGATTTCTGTTTTGAATTGTGTGTCGGTTCTTATAATTTTAAGGTTAAGAAATGATATTTGATTGCTTTCTTCCTGTTCACATGTGAAGTTAATGTTGGGATGTATAGAGTTAATGTGAGTGAAAAAATTAAGTATGTGTTCTGTAGATTTGAATCCCGCAACCGTGTCATCTACATATCTGTACCAGTATAGTGGTGGATGTAATGCTGTATTAATTGCTTGTGTTTCAATTTGTGTCATAAAAATATTGGCTAGAACTGGTGATACTGGATTGCCCATGCTTAGGCCATTTGTTTGTATATAGTTTTGGTTGTTGAACATGAAGTTTGTCTTTATTGTGGTGAATTATATGAGGGTTGCTAACTGGTTACTGGGAATGTCTATAATTGGGTTAGGGTCTCGGATATAGAGTTCTAAGGCTATCTTGCAGGCTTCTGTTGTTGGAACTTCTGTAAAGAGGGATATAACATCGAAACTGGCCATTAAGGCTTTATGATTAAGTTGATTTAGATTAGACTTGAAATTAAAAGAGTCTTTGATGAATGAGCTGGCTGATGTTGCATATTTGGAGAATGCCCATGCTATGTATTTACCAATATTGTAATTAAACGATTTATATGTTGACATTATTGGTCGTAATGGACAATGTGGTTTATGAGGTTTGGGGATGCCGTATATTTGCGGTGTGCGTGAGTCGGTTTTACGTAGGTAGGAATAAAGTGTTTGTGAAATTGAGAAGGTCGAAACGTTGTTCGCTCTTCTATTTAAAATATTTTCTCAACCCAAACGAGCCGTTTTTGCATATAAAATTCTCAACAAGTGGGTTACTCGACATCACTGATGGATAGGACAATGTTTGGATTAATGACACAAGTGTGATAACGTCAGGGCTCAGTCTTAAAACTCTTTGATTTACATCAATATGAAGGAATGATCAATAAGTAACTTGAATTTTGCTGATGATATTTAGGTATTTGGTGTTGCTAGCTGCCAATATGATACTGTTGATTTATAAAAGGATTTAGATCGTTAATGAGTTGATCAAATAAGTAGCAGATGAGTTTTAATTAAAATGAATGTAAGGTAATGTATATAAGTTATCATAATTTGAATTATAAGTGTAATTTTGGATGAGAATAACCCTAACAGTCATGAAAGAAAGGAATCTTGGTGTAATAGATGATCAGTCTCTAAAGCTGCCTATGCAATGTGCTGTTGCTAGAGGTAGGGCAAATGAGATTTTTAGGTTATATTTACAGAATAATCTGCAAAAATAGGTTATAACTTCTTTATACTTGTCTATGATCAGACCACAATAGGAATATTGTGTTTAGTCTTGGGCTCATTTCTTTAGGATAGACAATTGAATTGTTGAGAAGGGTTCACAGAAGGGTTACTAGAATGGTTCCTGGGGTGTGGAGGGCTTGTCTTATGAAGAGAGAGGTTGGAACCTCCTAAATTCTTTTCTCTTGAAAGAACATTTTGGAGGGATCTGATTGAGGTGTTAAAGAAAGATAAAAGTGTTGATGCATTATGTTTTTTCATACTTAATGAAAACAGTAGAACTAGTAGACACAAGTATGAATTTTAGTAGGATTAAAGTCATCTTCAGCTAAGTCAGTGTTATTTTCCTAACAAGGTGGTTGGCTTTTGAAATGGTTTGCCTTTGGAATTTATGGAGGCTATAAATTTAAATGAACTTAAGAAAAAGCTTGGTAACTACATAAATAATTGGAACTGGCTCTTAGTTTCATTCATTTAATAGTTTTAGTTTGGTTTCAAGAATGAAACAGCAAAGATAGATAAGTAGGTCTCGCATTTCTCCAAGACATTATGTTATGTTATTTAAAGAAACCTAAGCATTCATTAAATTTGACTTGTTTATTTAAATTGGAAGAACTGAAGAATTTTTATAGTAATAAAAATATTATAAATTAAGTGTTAGTTAAGCATTAAAAGTAGTTGAATAGAGAGTTCGTAGTTATTACATAAATAAACCGATAATATTGACTGTCAGAAACACCATAAAATTTTGTTTAAAATGTTCATAATCAAGCTGAAAAATAACAATAAATATCCATTAGTGATAAACAAAAGAACAAATAAGTATCTTTCATTGTTATTATTTTGCATTATGTGAATCCAGTCCAATTGAAGTTCTAATTTCTCAGTAATGTTTCCATGATTTTGTAATATACACAAACTTATTGCATTTTTAATAATAGTTTGTTCCTTGGAAACTGTCGCTTAGAATTTTCTATCAAAGTATTGATGTAGAAAAAGGTAAATTCTTGTAGAATTTATTCAACTTGAAAAATTCATGCTGTTGTTTTTGGTTTTAATGTTGTGGTAATGTGAATTGACATCCTGTTGTAAGATGAGACAGTTGGTTTTACTTGCATATAAACAAATAAGTTTACTTCTGGTTCACTGAAATAGCAAGAAGGAAACATATTTTATGAAATTTCAAATTTGTATGCGTGTGTGTTTTTCTTATAGCAAAGCTACATCGGGCTATCTGCTCAGCCCACCAAGAGGAATCGAACCCCTGATTTTAGCGTTGTAAATCTGGAGACATACCACTGTACTAGCAGGGGGAGCGATTTGTATGCATACTGAACTTTTAAATAGAATGATTTCAAAAGTGTACATGTAAGACTCAATACACTTACATAACTTAGATTAAGTTAATTGCAATTTTTAGTGTATTGTTGTCTTAATCCAAAATACTAATAAACATCCCTAAACACTATTAATTTAATTTGATATCTGCCAAAAGAAGTTTACCCAACCTGTTTTATGTGTCATTGATGAGGTAAAGGTTTCATTAATTTTTCTGAAATGTTCAGAATACCTAGAAAACATTGAGAAAATGTAAAAATAACAGTCATACTCTTTTTCTAGTGCCAAGGTCAAAAAGATATTTATGGAAGAAAACTAAAATTATTACTATTATTTTTACTTTTCAGTCTTTGAAGTATTCATTCCAGACAGCTGATCGATTGTGTCTTGTAATGGAGTATGTCAATGGTGGAGAGCTTTTTTTTCATCTTTCAAGAGAAAGAATTTTTACTGAAGAAAGAGCTTGTTTTTACAGTGCAGAAGTGTTACTTGCTCTGCATTACCTTCATACCCAAGGAATTATATATAGGGATCTGAAGGTTTGTAATTATCTTGTCACAAGCTGTTAACATTAAACTTTACTTGAGTCAGTAATCATACTGTGAATTCATTATTGCATTCTATAGAGACTTTTTAAATAAAGTTTCCTGGATCTTGTTCAAGATATGAAATACTCTCTCTTTATAGTACAAACATTGTGTTAAAAAGTTTGCCTTTGGTATCATAACAACTCATAATACATAGTATTTAAATTAATAAAACAAAACACATTCGAGAATTTCTGTGCTATTTTATTTCAAATAAAAATACTTTTGAGTGAATTATGAATACTTAGTTTTGATTTTTCACTAATCTGAAATTAGAATTATATTTCAAATCATTTTTTAAAGAAGGTATAGAGAGTAATTTGAAAAGTTTTTTAGGTTTTTATACAACAGATTATGATATATTATGTTTTTCAATTTAGACATTTGTATTAATGTTGGCTAGAGGTAGTTTTCATGTCAAGTGATCATATGGTGATCAATACTAGAATTTTCGTGAGTTTAGGAAATAATTTCATCAATGTAAAACAATACAGCACAGATGAGGTTTGATCTTTGAAATAGCAAGTTTTGTTACATTGTTTATCTGTTAGTATTTGCCAGTAAGTTACTCAAGTTTTCTAAGTTTTGAGTTTATGTTTGTGATGAAAAGATAGAGATAAAAGAAAGTACCATATGTGCAGTTACCGAGTTAGTGAAATTGTTATGTTATTGTATACTGTGAACTTAGCTCTATCACTGAGAATTAAAACTAACTTGTAGAACATATACTTGAAAAAATAAAATGTGTTCATTATCATTAAATTAACTTTGCATTATTTGTACTAAATTTATGTGCCTATATTTGTTCTCATTAGCTAGAGAACTTACTCCTAGACAAAGAAGGACATATCAAGATAGCGGACTTTGGTCTTTGTAAAGAAGATATCAGCTATGGTACAACAACAAAAACTTTTTGTGGAACACCTGAGTATCTAGCCCCTGAGGTATATATAGTTCACAACTGATATGTTTTGAACATTTACATTTTGGAAGACATTGTACTATTTAAACTGTTTATGCATATTATTAGGAATAACCATCACTTGTACTGAAAATACAATACTGTGTATAAAAAAAGTGAAAGCACTGTGACATACATATTTGGTTTATATAATCACAGAGATTAATACAAGACTGTTTGTGTATGTAACATCAAAAAACACGATTTTTGAAATGCCTTGAGTAGTGAACATTTAATTACTCTATATCTATTATTTTATTGTATATCTTTAGCAATATATGTATATAGATATAACATTTATAATATTCAAAACTGACCAAAGAGTTAATACTGATTCATATATATTAGCACTTATTAACTAGTGAATGGATTGTAACTTTAGGTATTTTAATGATAGTTTTTTCAGTTAAAACATTGCCCCTCCCCCTTCCAGTAACTTATGGTAAGTCTGAAGGTTTATAATGCTAAAACACTGGGTTTTAATATCTGTGGATGGGTACTGTATAGATAACTTATGCTGTAGTTTTGTGTTAAACAGGAAAGAAACAAAACTGTTTCTCTGTGAAACATTCAGTGTTTTATCATTAAAAACAAAAACATTTTGTACTAAACTTTCTAACATTGGCTGTGATTAAATTTGTTATGATAAAACAAAAATGTATTTAACAAATACTGAGGTAAAAATTTATATGTATTTATTAATGAAAATGCTTGTTGTAAGAATCTATTATTCATATGTGTGTGTGTTTCTTATAGCAAGGCCACATTAGGCTATCTGTTGAGTTTATTCATATGAATCTAAAAATATAACCTTTTGTTCGTGAATGAAACATAAACAATTTAAAGACATATAAAATACTAGTTTGTGTGTTGGTGTTTTTCTTATAGCAAAGCCACATCGGGCAATCTGCTGAGCCCACCAAGGGGAAAAGAACCCCTGATTTTAGCATTGTAAATCCGTAGACATACTGCCGTACTAGCAAGGGCCAAAATACTAGTAAAGGACATGTTTATTTATATTATTTAAAATTTATAAACATTTTTATATTGATATTAATGAAGTTTATCACTGTTATTTAAACATACTTGTTATTGGAAATGGATATGAATGAAGGCTTGAACATGAAAGAAGGTGTAAGACTATTTAGTATCGTTCAGTTTAAATGAATGAAAAACCTAAAAGTTAGGACTTATTTCCCAAAATTGTGACTAAAAGAAGATAGTTGCTAATCTAAAAGGTAATCTCGTATAAATATATTGGAGAACAATTTTTTTGTGTGTTTCATAGGTATTAGAAGATACAGACTATGGAAGAGCTGTAGACTGGTGGGGATTGGGAGTTGTCACCTATGAGATGATGTGTGGATGCTTACCTTTCTACAGCCATGACCATGATATTCTCTTTGAGTTAATATTGGTAGAAGATGCCAAGTTTCCAAAGTCTCTTTCTGCTGAGGCTAAAAGTTTACTAAGTGGCCTTCTTGTTAAAGATCCCAAAAAGAGGTACATGTTATGTACAAGGTACATTTTTTTCTGTAATATCCAAGAAAGTATAAATGATTAACCTTTATGAAAATTATCTTTCATTGCTTCAGATTAACAAATGTGTTGTTTTTATTACCAAAATTATTAAAAGCTCATACTCATTTACTTCTGTATTCCTTTAAAAATTGAACAATTATATGCTTCATTATTTACAAGTATTTTTTAGTTTTTGTAAAAGGTATACACTGCGAAAAGTTGTTTGATATCAAAACCACACTACAACTATCAACTTATAAATACTTTCAACTTTGAAATCATAATATCATTAATATTTCAGTGATCACTATCAGTTTTTTGTAAGTAGTTTGATAAAACAACATTTTATAAAGTTATTTAGTTCCCTTAACTCAGTTAACAAAGTACTTGTCTTATATATTTAAGTAGTTATTAAGGAATAACTGTAAAAGTGAGA
Organism: Carcinoscorpius rotundicauda; assembly: GCA_011833715.1. NCBI lineage: Eukaryota > Metazoa > Arthropoda > Merostomata > Xiphosura > Limulidae > Carcinoscorpius > Carcinoscorpius rotundicauda. The sequence continues at coordinate 29,678,755 of CM022393.1, forward strand.
TAACCCTGAGATTTTCAGTCATCTATTTATAAAATCGAAAATTTAAGAAATTGAAAACATGTATTTCAACTATCAGGAGTTACATAAATACACTACTTTTATCATCTGATGTTTGGTTGCATGTGAGCGTAATTGACTTAATGAGTTATAAACTTGTTCAGAAAAGAAAATAAATGCTTGGATTTTGACCAGAAGAGAATAACAGATAAAATATTAGACTAATGGAGAATGTTGAACTTAAACATTTGGGAAATGCTATGGTCAAACTACAAGTGAGAAAGGTTTTTGGAAATTGTTCAAGACAAATATTGTTCACAAGTTGGTCAAGAAATGTACTAGAAATAATGCCATCTTAGATTTATTGTTAAATTCAAATGTAGAAATGATTGAGAAGCTAGAAATTAAGTAACATCTGAAAGCAAGTAATCAGTGCTCCATTAGGTTTCATGTTTCACTGCATGTGAAAATAAAGAATAATATTTTGGTTTCAAATTTGGAATGGATACAAGAAGAATTATCTATTGTGAATTGAGTTGTTTGGAGACACTGGTCAAATGTGCAAAAGTTTTAAAAATAAATGTTTAAATATTCAAGGTAAATACATTCCTTATATAAAGAAAAGGGTAGGTGCAAATAAAACCCAGCTTGGCTTACAAAGAGTATAAGACATAAAGTTAAACAAAAGCATAAGAAATTTAAATTGACTGGTTTAAGGGAGGTTTAGAAGATTATAGAAGACCAAGAAAGTTGTTTAACCAGGAAATTAGGATATTAAAATAATTTACGAGAGAGGGTTCACTGAAAAAGTAAACATTAACAGTAAGGATTTCTTCAAGTATATTAAGGGAAAACCAATGTTATGCAAGAGGTAGGACTCTTGAGGGATAATTAAAAAAGACAGCTTGTATCTGATGATTATGAGATGGCTGGGTTTTTAAATTTGGATTTTTCTCAGTTTTACTGATGAAGATTTAAGCAATATTCCATATTTGAACAGTTGATAGATGGAAATAAGATTGAACAAAATCACAACATTAATTCTGAGCTTGTTAAGAACAATGAGGAACTTTAAAGAACAATAACTTCCCTAGGGGAGATAATATTTCCCCAAGGATTTTGAAGAAGGTTAAAGATTGGATATGTGAGCCAGTTGGTACTACATTTTTTATTTCCTGAGTAATAGACAGATACCAGAGGATTAGAAGTTGGCTTTTTCAAGGGAGATAATATATTTTCCCATTAATTACAGACCCATTAGTCTTACATCAGTTGTGGGAAAAGTTTTGCAAAGCAGTTTAACAAAATTTAGCATCTTATTGGATAGTCAGTCAACATAGTTTCACTAAGGCGAAATCTTGCCTTACAAGTCTTTTGATATTTTTTGAAAAACATACTGCTTATGTAAATGAGAAAAATGATGTAGATTTGATGTGTCTGGATTTTCAGAAAGTATTTGACAAAGTGCCACATAAAAGGGTTGCAAAAATTTTCTATACAGGTGTGGAAAATAAGTTAGCAAATTCGATAAGATAGTAACCAGATAGAAAAAAGCAAAAGGCTGTTATAAATGGAGTTCATCAAACTAGATTAATCCCTTAGATCTGGAGTTTTTCATTGAAAACAACAGCACAGTAATCGATTGGGTGTGTTCTGCAGACTGTTGCTCAAAAGAAATTAAAGAGCACCATGTGGTGTGTTCCACAATATCTTGTCAGTTTGTAATTGCATCATGTAGCATATTCCACAATTGCTTGTTAGTTTACAGTTGCACCATATAGTGCATTTTGCAGCTAAGGGGTTAATACCACAAGTGGGGTACCTCAGGGCTTATTCTTAGAATTTTTTATTGGCATCAGTGTCACAGGTGAAGGAATGATCAATAAGTTACTTAAATTTGCTGATGATATTAAGATCTTGGATGTTGTCGGCTGTGAAGAAGATTCTGATTTACCAAAGGATTTAAATCATTTAGTGAGTTGGGAAAATAGATAATAAATTTGTTTAACTTATAATAAATGCAAGGTAATGTATGTGGGTTATTATAATTTGAATTATAAGTGTAATTAGAATGTGATTAACCTGAACAGTACCATGTAAGAAAGGGATCTTGATGGAATGGTTGATTAGTCTCTTATGCCATCCAGACAGTGAAGTGTTTCTAGTGATAGAGTGATTAGATATTAAGTTGTATCTATAAAAATATTCAAAACAAGTCTAAAACATGGACATCTACAGAGAGGGGAGGTAAGGGGGAGAAAAATATTCTTTTCCTTATTCACTCAGCATGTGTATATGAAGTTTAAAGTTTTTTATTCATTTTACAATTTCACACTATCTTTTACACTTAATTTTCAATTCTAATAAAAGTTACCAGATTTGTAAGCAACTTAAAGTGTCTGGACACTAATCCTATAGTTAAATATTAAAAACACATTGCTACCACAGTGGCATCTCATATATTGGACAAGGCAGTTTTTATTAAGTTATCATAGAAACCAAGACACTCTTAACAATGTCTTTTCAGCACTGACACAGTGTGATCAGAGTTAACCTATTGTCACCTGCTGGTAATATTGGCAACAGGTTATCAGAAAAACCAATGCAGTTCTGCAGAAATCCCATGAGACATCATGGTTGGGATCAAACAGAATTTACTATTGTGCTGTATATATATATATATATGTTTGCAAGTTTTCACTATGGCTTAAACTAACCTAACAAATATTAAAGTCATGAAATCTGACTGGAAGCTTGCCTATTCCTTTGACTGCAATGATAAGACTTTGTAGGAGGGTCTAACAGCCCTTCAGTTTGACTTTGACCCCCATGGAAAAATTTCTCTAGATACCCTGCTCTAAAGAATTTTTAATATGTTAGGAATCAGGCTTTATTTGGAATATTATTTTCAGTCTTTGGCTCCTTATCTTAGGAAGGGCACTGAATAGTTGGAACTCATTTTCTCTTGAAAAAAAGAAGAGTTGGAGATAAGCTGACTGAGGTGTTTAGGATTGTAAAGGGACATGATAGTGTTGATGCATCATCTTTTTCTCATAATTAACAGTGATAATAGAAGGATTAGAGCACACAAGTATAAGTTTTGGTAAGATAGCTTTCATCTTCAGCTAAGACTTTTAGTTTTTAACAAGGTCATTGGCCTTTGGAAGGGGTTGCATTAAGATGTTGTGTAGACAGTAAATTTAAGTGCATTTAATAGAAAGCTTGATAACTTGGACTTGCTTTTAAGTTTTTTATCAATTTGTTTAATAGTTTTAGTTTAATTTAGAGGAAGTGACAGCCAATATGGACCAATAAGTCCCTTGTTTCAAAACTTTATAAAATGAAAAATATTTTCATATATGTAAGCAACTAGTAGTTAAGTGCATTACATGAAGATCAATATAAATAACAACAAAAAACATTTTTGTCTCAATTTCACTATATTTATAAAAGGATACTTCTTTGAATCGTTGAACCAATGATGTCTTATTTCATCAGTATTTTATCAATCTCAGGCTTAATAAGTGATTATAAAAATAATTTAAAATCAAAGTCAGGATATGTAACACATAAAACATAACAGTGTAGTTTAATCAGTTTTACTTTTAACTCTTTGTTTAAGTACAATTAGGGAAAAGGTTAAAATTGAAACATAAAATCTAGTGTGTTTTTTTATTAATGGCCGAGTGAGTTGGTATTTATCATACGTTGCACCAAGGTAAAATATATATTTGTTTTTCTAAACCTATTTAAGAATATTTCTTCTCTTTTGGTAATTACCACTTATTTATAAAGCACAGTTCATGTCACCAACGATTATTTTTGTAGAGTTTAGTCATCAAAATTAATTTCGTCAATACATTTTGTTATCAACGAGAACACTGTTTTAGCTACTGATAATCAATAAGATTTGTGCTTATTGCTTCATTATGCCTTAAGAAACAGAAATAAATGTACAAGGAATTCTTTATTAATATCCACTTAAGTTGTGAAATGTTTACCACAGTTTAGTGTAAAACATTTTATTGATAAAAAATATTAAATTTGTTAGTTTATCAATATCATATGGAAATATGTCTGTGTCAATGCAAAACCTAGACACTACTAGACTCGAGAAAAAAGATTCAACCTTTCTCAAACTCATGTTATCTTTCGACTATCTGATGCTATAAAAAGACCATACATGAAGTGCTTTAAGATTGTAAAATTTAACAATTAAATTTCAAATTATGGTTTGATCAGAATGAATTAAGTAACAAGGATCGAGATGTTACTACCATGGTAGTACTTTAACCATTATTACTTTGAAATTCAAAAGTGAATCATTTATAAATTTTTCTTACAACAGTTTAATCCAATTGTCAAAAGCACATTTACACTGGAGTTTGATTTCACAAAGAAATGCATTAAAATTGAAATGTCTAAGACCACTGTTATTCATAACAAACATTCCTGTATGGAGAATAATACCAGTATTTTGGGTTTATTTAGAGCTGTAGATTGTAAACAGATACCAAATGTTGATATGGTTTGCTTATAAGGCCAGATGGACAATATAATGAATTAGCTTAATGACATGTTTTAGTGTCAGTTAAAATGGCCTGAAAATTTGATATAAATATAGTTTGACATTTTTTACATATTGTAAATATATTTTAAGTTGAATTTTGAGTTACGTTTGATACAGTACCAATATTTGGGACAGAGTAAACAAAACTTAACAGCTACTATGTAAGTGGTGCTTCTCTATTTGTAACATTGCTTATTGAATACAGTAATTGTTTTGCTAATAAGATTAACTGCTTCAGTTATACTTGACACAGAGTAACTGACATAAGTTAATATTAAAATCACGGGTGTAGATCCTGGGGAGGATGGAGGGTATACATCCCCCCCTTCATTTTAGGTGGGGGGTATATTGTATACAATCATCCCCCCAACAGTTTGGTCTGTTGAATTGTTTTATTGCGTTACAGGCCTATAAATTGTGTTTGTTCTTGTGATTCTCGTGTTCTTACCAATTGAATTACATAATTAGGCCAAGATGTAAGCTTTTCAGTAGCCAAAATGTACATCTTTAATATAGGTGTGCTTCTAAGTTTTTCAATCTAAGCGATAGTTCGTAACTATCAGTCAGTAGGCCTAAGCATACATGCAAGTATCGTGGCAACAAGATTACTCTGTCACTGCATGTTTACAGCTTTTAGGGTCACGTAATCAGAGATTACCAATTTGCAAATTGAACAGTCCACAAAAGTAGTTACAAAAATCATCCCCTTCATCAGGTATAAAAAAATCTACACCCTGATTAAAATAAATGATATATATTGATAGTTTTAATTTTCTTATATTTTATCTGATATTTAAGGATTACAGATTATTTTTAAGTAGGATATTTAAAGTTTAACTTATTAAACAATGAAATATTTAATTTGTGCCTTTTTCTTGTTTAGACTTGGTGGAGGCCAGGATGATGCTAATGAGATTATGGTGCATCCATTTTTTCGTGTAATTAACTGGCAGGATCTATTAGAGAAAAAGGTTATAGAACTATTTAATCATCAGCAATTTTTTTATTTATTCATTTTCTCTTTTAAGAATGTTACAATTCTATACTTATAATGTTTATAATTTTTTAGCTGACTCATTTTCATTTTACTACTTTCATTGAGAAACTCTTGAAATATATTAAAATATTGAAAGGAATTAAAAGCCTAAGATGTTTATACTGCAGTTTCATCAAAAATCACAAAAACAATATGAATGTCAGATATTTTTTTCAAAAATTAAGTATTAATAGTGACAAAATGAAGACCTATGTACTTCTGAATCTACGTGTAAAGTCAGGTATCTTTAAACATTTCCAAACGAAATGTTTTGGAATTGTGTACATACCATAAATACAGTTATTTAATAATTTTATTGGTGGTTTTTGTGTGAGTATTTTATATTATAATGCGTAATAAGAGTAATAATAAAACTGGCTCAAATATTTTTTGAAACATCAATTTATTAACTGATTACTTATGAAAAAACAAACATTTTGTGAGGTTGTCACCTCAGAGTTTTAAACTGTTATGCAACAAAATATAGTTGACAACTTCTATCATAAGAACACTTCTGATATTTGTTCATTTAACACAAATGTTTACTAAATCTATGCATTGAAAGTGTTAAAAGTTTTTTGTTTTGTTTTTCAAGATCAAAATATAGTTTTTGTTCCAAATAATGATTTAAGGCTGCTGGAAATTTTGAAACCGTTTATTTAGGAAAAACATAATCTGGTGAGAAAGACAGTTTATTTTTTGTAGATGAAGCTGGTTTTTTATTTTTTGATTTTAGTTGCCACAATACTGATTGGTATTTACATACTGTATGTGTAATCAGGTTACACCACCCTTCAAGCCTCAAGTTATGTCAGATACAGATACTCGATATTTTGATCAAGAATTTACCGGAGAAGCTGTAGAGTTAACTCCACCAGATGAAGCTCCCTTCAACTCTATCTCTGAAGATACAACACAGCCTTACTTTCATCAATTTTCCTTTCATGGTAGTAGTGGTACACTTGGACATAGTATTGATTACTGAAATTTCACTTATGGCCTGTTGTGTATGTTGTCTTTTATCTAGAGTAATTAGGTCTCACAGACTTTTCTGGTGCATTTCAGAAAGCTAAGATTTGGGTTTACTATCAAAGTTATCTTGATTAATTGGTTTGTGTTACACTGGTAAGGACAAAAAGAAAGAACAAAGAATTATCAATACAATAAGTTGTAAAAATTATATTTTTTTGAATCATTATAATCCTGAAGCATGTTCCATAAACTATGTAATTTTTTTATTAATATCATGTATTGATGGAACCCAGTGCTCTGATTACAACAACATATATAATTGTTCATAATTTCTTAAAATCTATCTAAATACCAGTAACTCTGTTTGTATGGGTCCTGCCCTGTTTAATGTGCCATTTGTTGTATAGTGTGTTTCAAACTTGGGTACTCTGAGAGGTTATGTACAAAGTGTCATAAAAGTATTTTTTAAAGTGTGATTTGTAGAATAAAGACATATTTTTCATAACATTAAAGTGATGTGAAATAAAACAGTTGAATACAGCTTTTCATATATGTGGAATCTTTCTTTCAAAGGAAAAAAGCATCAGGGCTCACAAAATATTTTAAATTAAAAGGGCTCCTTCAGTTACCAAAGTTTGAAAATTACTTGTATAGTATACACTGTAGAGTATATTTACATAAATATATATATATATATATATATAATACAAAATATTCCTAGAATTTCATCCTGGTTGAATATCTCAAGGTTCAAAACTTCATTAAATAAGTAAAGGTTCCTCATTGATTGTGAAGTTTATCATGAGGCTGTGATGGTTATTTTCCTTTTATTTTAAAATATGTGATTAAAAGTAAAATTAGCATTATCTTTTTTTTATATCAAATTGTTTCTGTTGTTAAACTAGTCAAGTGATTTGTGCAACATAGGACAGCTGTTCACAAATTGGATATCAAAGCTGACTTCCACTTGTTAATGTTTTACAACTCAAGCATTGTATATAACTATATATATATATATATATATACGTGTATGTGTCTCTTACAGAAAAGGATCGTAGTTGATTTTATTGTATTTTTTTCATCTTATTTTACAATTACAATATTGAATTAATTAAGTGAGCAGTTCTAGTTTCATTACTCATGCATTTGATTGCATATGTTACTAATCACAGGAGAGGTCAAAGTTTTTAAGCATTTGCATCTAATTTTACAGTATTATCTATCTGAAAAAGGTTTGTAGTTTAAGCCTATAATAATCATAAAAGAAGAAAACAAAAAAACTATTGTTCTGATTACAATTTTGAATTTTGTTACATAAATAAGTATTTCTTGAATCATTTTCCAACTTGGATTTGGGCAAAATAATGTCATCACTATATCAGTGGCCTATTAAATTATTTATGCTGAATTTAGTGATTATAATGTTAACTGTATCATAAAACTTGATGACAATAAGTCTTCATATTATAATATCTGGATAAAATGTAAACATAGCATAAATAGTGACCTGTGACACATGAGTGGAATGTGTACTAAACTTTCAAAATAATTTTTAGAAGACTACCTTGTGGTTGATATAAAACTTTGAATTATTTTGTGTAATATCATTGAAAAACAATTTGTAATATTATTATATAAACATAACTTCAAGTAACAGTGTGTATGTATGTACATATGCATGCCTGTACCCATTTGTTATATAATGTTTTTATTCCTTCCTCTGTGTCATTACTTATCCATATTTCATTTTATTTCATACACACACTCATAACCAGGGCTAACACTAGATTAACCAGCACCCTAGGTATACTTTAAGGTTTTACCCTTTCTCACACTAAATCCCTCAAGTATTTAGCTTCCTGGGAATTCACCTATGTTACCTATCTCTAATATCAGTTCCATAGGTAATGTGCATGTCTCTTTTTCTCTCCATATATACCTCAAAACTTTGACTGTATTAGTATGCATGTAATGTGTGAGATACAAGATTTTACTGTCTTTCTTTTATTATTTTTCTTTTGTTTTGCTTATTTTTTAAAAAAATATTTTACATATATATGTGTTTCTAAAAATTGATAGGCAGTGTACCTCTTTTATAACACCTGGTGTCCATTTGATAGTTCCAGTTTTGAAGCATGATGTGAATTGTTATTCATATGTATGTATGTAAAATCTTTGGATAAATTTTAATTTTAGTGTTTTTGTTAATGGTTGTGTCTTGTTTTATTTTCAAACTACACACTGTATTTATGATATTTTTAACTAAATGTGACACAGTTACTTAAAGTACATTTAAAAACAAACAATTGCTCCAGAATTAATGGAGTAGGATTTTATTACTAAGTTATTCTTATGAGCTGAAATAAGTTAGCAAATTAATGTCACAAGTGGTTACTCCAGGGTTCAGTCTTAGGATCATTCCTATTTTTGGTTTATATCAATGACACAGATGAAGGAAGAGTCAATACATTACTTACATTTGCAGTTGATAATAAGGTGTTTCTAATTATAAAGAGGATACTGCTGATTTATTAAGGGATTTAGACCATTTAGTGAGTTACAAAAAATAAATGGCAAATAGGTTTTAATTATAACAAATTGACAGAAATGCATGTACGTTACTATAATATAAAATATAAGTGAAATTTGAATTGGAATAACCCTAACAGTGTCATTATCGAAAGGGGTCTTGGCATAATGGTTGATCAGACTCTAAAGCCATTCAAGCAGTGTGCTGTTGCTAGTGGTAGGATAAATAGAATTTTAAGTTGTATCTACAGAAATACTGAATAGTAGTTTAAAGAATTTATAATTTCAACATATTAGTCACTGGTTAGGGTACATTTGGGATACTGTGTATGGCGTTAGACATTGTTTTGTTGCAAAGGGTTTAGAGAAGGGCTACTAGAATGGTGTCCGGGAGAGAGGGGATATCATATGATTAGAGGTTGAAATCTCTAATATTATTTTCTATTGACAGTGAGAATAGTAGGACTAGGAAACACAAATTTACATTTTTGGAAAAGTAGGAGCTATCTTCAGCTAAGTCAGTTTCATTTTTCCTAAAGAGTGGTTGGCCTTTGGAATAATTTTACTTTGGATTTTGTGGAGGCAATAAATTTAAGTGAATTTAAGAGAAAACATAAAAGTATGAATGATAAGGACTGACTTTGAGGTTTTGTTTGATTTTTTATACCTATTTATTAATAGTGTTAGTGTAATTTAGAGGATGGAACAGCTGAAATTGACCAATAGGCCACATGTTATTCCAGAATGTCATGTTATATGTTATAGTATTACTATATATTCAACGAATATAGGTAATTAAGCAGTTTGTTTGACAGTACATAGCTGTTTATACTTTCTGCAACATGAGTGCTCACACATTTACAGTGGTCAGAGTTATGGTCTGACTGAATTAATTCGTGTGAAAGTCACACTTAGCAAAAAGTAATTTACTATGAAAAGTGTGAACCTTTCTAGGATTAACACCAATTTTTGGGAGTATAAGCAGAAACTTAAAGGATTAACTTGTCGCATTTGTCAGCAGCTGCAACGTAACAAGCACTTTGTTGTTGCATGGTAAATTAAGATGTTGATTGCATAATATATAGGGTAATCTCAAGTGTAGTTTGCATAAGTTACATTCTTTTTTTTCCTACCTTATCAGTGACATCTCAGAGAAATCCATCACAGTAGTATGATACCAGCAATTATTCTTGTCAAGCTAACCATATAAAATGTCATACCAGTAGATCAAGTGATATAACATTATATATTATTGATAATAATTCCAAACCATAACTGTTATAACACTAAATAATTATATTCAATGTTACAATAAGCAGTTTGTTTTCTTATGGTGCTCCAGACTCAAATCTAAGTTAATCTTTGAATGATATGTAAAAATGTTGCAGCACTCTTTGTGTTACTGTCAAAAATACCAACTCTGTTGTAAACTGTGAAGCTAAAGTGTGTTTCTTACTGTTTGTTCACAGATAATCGTTTGCATTGCTTCCCTAAAATCCACAGTAAGTCATCAACTTCTCATAATCGTGTCGTGCATATAGTGGTTATTCTGGCAAAGATAACCTTGTCCAGAATGTCTAGTGTACAGACAAGTTGTCTGATAGTGTATTCATAACTTTTGTTTACTGTGTGATAAAAACTAATTTCGTTTTGATACTCAAGAAACTATGTTGCTGAGTTGTTGAAGCCTAAATTCTTTATAAAAATTTAAACTACAGTTGTATCTAAAATTAAAACTTAGCTTATGTGATATTGTTATTTTTAATTTTAGTTACTTTCTGTAGTTGAAATATGGTATGTCAAACAACTTAAAAAGCTGTTCTGTGTGTATATATTTACGTAAATACACGTTTGTATGTGTGGAGATATTTTCATGTTCATTACTTCATGTTTTTATAAAATACTTTTTTGTTGGTTTTTAATGTATGTTTTACAGTTATCACTCCAACTGTGAGAAGTTAATAAAAAGTATTAGAAATTAACAATAAATAAACTTGTGTATGTTTCATTTTGTTTTTGATTTTTAACAGCAATGAGCTTGTTTTAACGGATATACAGTTATACATTTATTTCAATATTTGCGTTTGTCGGATGTGTATTGCGCATGTCTCGTGTGTTTTTTAAATTTGTAAAGACTAAAGATCAAGAATTGGCAAATATGTTTTACGAAAAGACTAGCGTGTCTTAGAATATTGTTGAACTTTCACGAATCTCGCCTAATGAGTAAATAAACCGATGCGCCAAGAGATAGGCTACAGAATATTTTTGGTCGCTACAGTAAATATACTATAAGCTTCTGAAGCTATAATTGTGATACATGATTACTAATCGGAAAACTACAGAATTTGAGCAGGAATGTTTATAGATTTCGAACATTGTACACTTAAGCGAATTAACTTCGGACGTTAGTATTTTTACGAAGACATTAAATATCATCATAAAAACGGCCCGGCATGACCAGGCGGGTTAAGACGTTCGACTCGTAATTTGAGGGTCGCGGATTCGAATCCCAGTGGCGGTGGGTAGTGATGACTAGCTGCCTTCTCTCTAGTCTTACACTGCTAAATTAGGGACGGCTAGCAAAGATAGCCCTCGAGTAGCTTTGTGCGAAATTCCAAAACAAACAAACAAAACCTATTAACTTAATTTAGTTAATTTAATACAATGAGAAATGTAATTTATGAGAAAAACTTTAAAATTTGTTAAATCATTTCTAACACAACATTAACACTTAATTTCCCAAAACAGCTATTTTTCAACATTAAATGTAAATTTTATAATAAAGCATAATGTTTAGCAATTCCATCCTTAACCCTTTTATGATATGCATTTTTCGCCGAAGTTTATTATAAGACACACACACACACACACACATATATATATATATATTACAAATACATCACATCTTCGCCATACTATATCGATTTAACACTGACTTTGGTTCCGACACGCGAACCTACTTTCAGCTTTCAAGTGGTCCCGATTTTAGGTAATGACATTTTAGTTACCTCTTGCAACCTAATATCCCTGTCGCACCAAACATGCCCGCCCTTTCAGCCGTGGGGGCATTATAATGTACGGTCAGTCCCAACATTCGTTTGTAAAAGAGTTGGTAATGGGTGGTGATGACTAGCTGCCTTCCCTCTAGTCTTACACTGCTAAATTAGGGACGACTAGCGCAGATAGCCCTCGAGTAGCTTTGCGCGAAATTCAAAACAAACAAACAAGCAACCTAGTAATCGAAATCTAAATTGCTACTTCAGTATTCTAACATATTTACCAATATTGTATTTTTGTTCTTCCTAAATCTTTCCGTGATGTACTTTACTAGCCCGTGCTCTGTATCACAAAGTGGATTGAATCTTCAAGTCTCCAAACCAGAAAATACGGATGACCTGAATATATAGTAAAATAGATTTATTGTCCGTTTTATGCGATGCCTTATATTAGGAACTGGGTGAAATCTCTAAATCTCCGCTACATAATTTAAAATTTGTATAATTTTTCGGCACAAACATTCTCGTGAAATGGTTTAACACACAACTTCTATCTGTGTAAGCAATTTTTATTTTTTATATATTTTTTACCACTTAAACCAATTCTACGAGACGGACTTTTATAACCAATTGCTTTGGATTTGGCCAGGTGGTTAAGCCACTCGACTTGTAAATCGAGGGTCGCGATTTCGATCCATGTAACACCAAACATGCTCGCCCTTTCAGCTGTGGGACGTTATAATGTGACGGCAAATCCTACTATTCGTTGGTAAAAGAGTTGGCTGTGAGGAGTGATAATTAGCCGCTTTTCCTCTAGTCTCACACTGCTAAATTAGAGACGGCTAGCGCAGAAAGCCTTCGTATAGCTTCGCGCAAAATTAAAACAAATCAAAACCTTTGGACTTTGTATGTTTGTATCTAAGCTTAGAACAACACGATGGGCTAACTAAGCTGTGTTCACTGTGTATCAATACAGTTTTTACCGTTATAAGCCTTCAGACTTGTTTTTATGCCACTAGGGCTCCTCTGGACTAAAAGTAAGAGTTGTTGTTTTGAATTAAGCACAAAGCTACACAATGGGCTATCTGTGCTCTGCCCACCACGGCTATCGAAACCCGGATTTTAGCGTATAAGTCCGCAGACATACCGCTGAGCCACTGGGGGGCTATAAAAAAAAAGTAAGAGCCAAATATTTATGTTATCACGACCATACAGTCTCAACTCTTCAAAATTTTGAAACTATTTTCATTTTGTAATCAAACAAAATTTGTTTTACTCGTATTAATAAATAACTTTTGCAACTTTAAACGTGTTAAAAACGGTTCAGCACAACCAACCTAGTAGTCTGATTTCTATTCTTAATTATAAATAACTCATCACAAAACATCAATAAGAACGTTTTGTCGTGTATACATTTCTTAATTGTTCTCTTCAGCTGGGAAGATATGCGAATCACTCACAAGTATTTTATGGCGTTAATACACATCCCTAGTTTATTACTGTAAAAGTATAAGTATTTAGGCGTGTCTATAGTAGTATGTACGTATGATTTTACATCAACATAAACATTTTATCGTATTTAAGCATTGCTAGCAGCGCCGTAAGTACTTAATATTTATTGAAAATATTCTTTATAAACAGGTTCAGATATTTTCTAATGATTCATCAACAAATCTAATCTGTTTAAAGGGCAAAGTGTTTTGACACACAAACTAAATGTTATGTCTGTTATTGATTGAATAAATCTTCCAAAGCTTAACACGAATACCCTTAAAGGGTGTCTTTCTTTCACTTGGCAGGACAGCAGAAAATTTACTGATTTAAAATGCTAAAACCTGGCGCTCGATTCCCTGCAGTGGATACAGAAGACAACCCAATGTGGCTTTATTCCAAAAAAACAACAAATACAATTCTTTCACTTATATAAATAACTCTTTCTTTTACAGAACGTAGTATTTTGCTATCGAAAAAATTAGCTTTGAGAAATTCTATACACATAATATTTACATGAAAATGTCAAACTTACTATTCAATAGACATTTAGGTTAGTTTATGTTTCCTGCTTTATAAATAAGATAGGTAAATCCCCTCGCTTACTGTTTTGAATATAAAAAATTTCCATGTGATATGGAAAAAAAGAAGAAAGTAAGTACAAGGATACTTATTACAACGATATCTTAGAAATAACTTGAAGTAAGTGCACACTATTTCATATCATTATATATTTCTGTTGTATTCTTCCGTGTATTGATTACCTTACTTTAATAGCGGCACTACAACAGGAAATAGGGCTGAAGAATTCGTCGAAATTACAAATATTGTATGTCTTAAACCTTTGAGAACAATTTAAAAGATATATTAATGGAGAGTACATAACATGAAACCATTAATCAAATCAGACCGTTACATGAAACACGAAATACGTTATATGAGTTAGCTGAAAACACGTTCCAGAGTGCAACGTGAGAAATAACAACTTGTGGTTTTGCTCATTAGCGCCGAACATAACCTTGAGGAAAAGTAACAAGTGGAATAATATGTATAAAAATGACTGAAATTAATCGGTTTGTATCCACACGTCTCGAGTTAGTAGTTTCGGATATGTACACCAACACAGACGAATATTCACCGCAGCATAGTTCCATACAAACATATTAACAACCAATTATTGGTGTCGAGAAACCCACTTGAAATAAAAAATATATATCTCAGAACGGCTGGAATGGGTATTAACACTTTAACTGGCCGGCCTGGCATGGCCGAGCGCGTTAAGGCGTGCGCTCGTAATCCGAGGGTCGCGGGTTCGCGCCCGCGTCGCGCTAAACATGCTCGCCCTCCCAGCCGTGGGGGTGTATAATGTGACGGTCAATCCCACTATTCGTTGGTAAAAGAGTAGCCCTAGAGTTGGCGGTGGGTGGTGATGACTAGCTGCCTTCCCTCTAGTCTTACACTACTAAATTAGGGACGGCTAGCACAGATAGCCCTCGAGTAGCTTTGTGCGAAATTCCCAAAAACAAACACTTTCACTGATAAGGAGACAACAACGTTTCGACTTTCCAAGGTCATCTTCATGTTAAAGAGATATACATTCTGAAGATAACCTAGGAAGTTTGAAACGTTTTGACTTTCCAAGGTCATATTTATGTTAAGGAGATATACCCTCTAAAGACGACCTAGGAAGTTCGAAACGTTGTTCTCTCCTCATCAGTAAAAATGTTAATACCCATACCAGCCGTTCTGAGATATAAATTAACAACTAGTTACGGCTTTGTTTGACACAAGAAAGTGAAAATACCAGTAGAATTAAAAGAATCACGAACAGAACTGAGCAGGCTAAACTACTTGATGAGTCGTAATTATATTAATTAAGTAGTACAAAAAGGCTGTGAATGTGGTTCTGAAAGCGGTTCTTCGCTGTTTCCTGACTTGCCAAGATATCTTGTTGTTCTCAAACTAATCCAGACCAACACATAATTTCTACTGTACTTCAGAATTATTATACTACAATGTCTTGCAGGGGTTTCGCGTGCAGACCACTCCTAAGTAGTTAATGTTAATTTTCATCTCGTCTAACAATGTTCTGTAACAAACAATGTACAATGGCAGAGAAAAGAAAATTAGTAAACATTAACTCTGCCGCAGATTTACCAAAGTTGATAGAAGAAGTAATTGAATTATTGATAAACATTTTAGAAAAAATATTAATACAGTTGTATAAATGAAATTATGTCTGAGAGAATGTCTCGAGATAACTTGGTTGATAACTAGTTAATTGTAGTTTTAATTAACATAATAGAAAGCTTAACCAATGCACACATTGCCATTTAGAACCAAGACTTTAATAATTTTAATATTGAATTGTTTCAATATAATTTCGGAAACCCTGACACACGAGTATGTGAATATCTTGTATTGAAATTGTTTTGCTCTTGTGTTAAACAGTTTCTGATCAGAAGCGAAGCTAAGGTTTTCAGCGCCCGGGAACAAAGTCAGTTTTCCCGCCTCCTCGTTACACAATTTTCTAAATTATGTCCCTCCTTGCTCCCCCCCATAGCTACGCCACTGTCTCTGAGAGTTTTTTTTTCCTCTTCTATTTGTAAACCTCCTTGAGCTGGTAGCTTGTATGCTTAACTCATAATTTCATAACCTAGCATTAAACAAATTTATTTATAAGTTGTTCAGGGTCGAGGTCAAATTTAACCCCACACAGCGACCCACTTCTCGGTAAAAAAATCTAATGGAAAACTGAAATTAAATTTCTGTCTTAAATGAGATAAAAAATAAAAACACCACAATGTAAAGCAAAACGAAAATTTATTTTTATGAACTACAAGTGAAAGTGAGCGAAGATGTTAGTCGGTAGCACTCTCTTAATGTGGAGAGATGTTACGGATGAATATTAACAACAACTTCTCCACGCTTAATAAAATTCAATATTTTATGCGGAATAGCTTTGTCTCTTCGAAAATGCATGTATTGAAAACTTCACAATCATTTCACTGCTGGAAAAAGGGAAAGTATAGCTTTCAGGTTCTGTGAAAGAAATCTCTAAATAGCTGACCTCAGTGGAGAATTACATGAAAATTTTTAACAAAGTCCTCGTATTCCATCTCCCTTGGAAGACATTTTGAGATCATTGATATTTTATAATAAGTAACTAGAAGTTAGAAACATCTGTGAAACAAACCTCTAAATAGTTGACCCCGGTAGAGAACTATGTGATGTTAATCCAGATAATTCTCAAATTACATCTTCCTTGGAAGATATTCTTTGATCATTCATATTTTATAATAAGTAACTAGAAATTAGGAAAATGGCGGTATATATAATAACATTTCTTTTCTATAGTTAAGCTTCTTTGAAAGTTTGTTAAATATAAGTGAATATTTGTAAAATGCTCTCTTGTCTGAACTAGAAATAAAAATAAATGTTTCACCTACCGCAACTTTCGCCTTTCTTTTCAAATCCTGGGAATTTAGATTTAGATAAATCTAAGTTAAGAGTGTACTGACAAATAGATACTTTCATTTAAGACTAAAGATTCCTCAGTTTCGGATTTGATAATATTCTTGCCATGACTATAATAAGGTATGTTAACTAAATCATCAATCTAATTATTACTACATACGATTTTCTATATCGGATGAAAAAAAATTAGTTATTATAAAACATGACCAATAGGATAATCAAAATTTAGCTGCTGTTGAAACAACATTGTTTTATAATCCTATTTTTTTTAAATATTGATCAGTAATGTTATTTAAGTAACATATTAGTTCTATATGTTATTTAACCAAACTATACTGTAGATTCTAATATTGTTTGGAAGAAATATACTGTTTAACTGTTAATGAAATCAGTTTTAGAAATTATCATGTTAACACATGTACATTTTATGTTTTTGAATTTCGCACAAAGCTACTCGAGGGCTATCTTTTGCTAGTCGTCCCTAATTTAGCAGTGTAAGACTAGAGGGAAGGCAGCTAGTCATCACCACCTACCGTCAACTCTTGGGCTACTCTTTTACCAACGAATAGAGGGATCGACCGTAACATTATAACGCCCCCACGGCTGAAAAGGCGAGCATGTTTGACGCGACGGGGATACGAACCCACGAACCTTAGATTATGAGTCGCTCGCCTTAACAAAATTGGCCATGCCGGGCCCTCAGTTCAATGAAAACAATAAAGACACATGTTTAGTTCTGTTCTCAATACGGCTTCAATATTTACCAAACTCCACTTTTATTTTTGAAGCCACACATAACAAAGGACACTACTTATATGTGTCAGTAATGCATATATGTATTTTAATATATTACACTTGACATACAAATGAACTTCCTGAATTATTTAAAACAATAATAATAATTTTCTCTCAACTATTTGTCGGATGTCGGATGTTTATTTTCTAATTCATTCAATTCAATATTTGTAAAGAGTAAAATGGTCTACTGCTACAAATTTCTCTTAATCTGTGGATCAATATCTTACCATATAAAAGACTGTATCTTTTTCAACAATAAATGTAACCTTTATCGATCAACAAGACAACTAAATGAAACTTCGTCTACAAATATCCTCGAATGGAGTCTAACATAATTTTGTTGATAAAATCTGATATATCTGGCTAGAGACGGTTACCGGTTCATTAATACACCACAGCTGATTATTCATTACATTGTAAATCAGCTTGCTAGAAATCGATACTCATTTCATGGGGAACTTGTATGCGTAAAGCTGTATTTGAAGTGATTATCTTAAAGGTACAGAATTAACAAACAAAACAAAAACACGTGTCGCTTGTATGGTCTTCGTTTTCCAACGTATCCATTTAGTATGCGTCAATTTTATAAAATTCATGTACCAGCCAATAATTTGTGAATAATAGAAAAATAATAATTTTTCTTTGTAATGAACATTTATTTCAGAGACGAATGGAAATACAAAACTGTGTCTGATTATTAAGATGGATTGAATACATTTCCATGTTTCAAGCTTAATAGATTTACTGATCTTTTTATTACACGTAGTTCTGTTTAAAGAGCAATTTAAATTCAAAGCAACTGATTTCCTCACTGTCACGAAAGGAACAAGGCAGTAGGAAGAATTTGTTTCTCTACGAGTGTGCAAAATGTACGTAAAATTTACTTGATAATATTATCTGCGAGTATCGTTAATTTTCTTAAAGGTCAAGGTTGAAGTAAATATTTTCTTGTAATACAAAACTGTAAATGAACGTTTACGAGTATGAAATATTTATTCATTATATTTATGAGTCTATGTTATTTTCCATTACATGGTTAAAACAAAGACTTATTTCAACTGAATATGAGTAAGGTCGTTTGTTTTATACACTTTGTATTATTTTGGTCAGCATTTTGGATAGCCCATAAATATACGCTTAGCGTATCTAGAAAAGTTTTATCCAGTGCGTTAATTTCGATATTGAAAAACAAAACAGTTTGAAGTGAAAAACTCTATGTAAACTGTATTCAGACTTCAATTTTTATCTTTTATTTAGATCTCAAGAAACTTACGTACATAGTTCCCATACGACTTTCAATCTCTCTGTAAATTTACAAAAATATGTAGACTGGCAAACAATACAAATTTCTTAGGCAATAAACGTTTGGTTTGTTTTGAATTTCGCGCGAAGCTACAGAGATCTATCTGCGTTAACCGTCCCTAATTTTGCAGTGTAAGACTAGACGAAAGGTACCTAGTCATTACCACTCACCGCCAACTTTTGGGATACAATCTTACCAACAAATAGTGGGATTGACTCTCACATAATGACGACCTTACGGCTGAAAGGGCAAGTATATATGGTGTGACGGGGATTCAAACCAGTGACCATCAGATTAACTTAAGTGCCTTAACCACCTGGCTATGCCAGGCGCAAATTACTTAGGCTATTAACGTTTGGAACAAAAACGATATTTCAGACAGTTTGGGGGTCATCCTAAAAATATTTTTTATCATGTCTTTAACTTCGGTAATTACAAACTGCACACGAATATAGTACATGTGATGTCCGATAAGATGTTTAGGTGATGAGTCTTGAAAGAATGAAAGAGAAGTTTACTTTTGGCTCGTGATAAATCTAGTGACAGCTCTCAGTTAACGCGATTTCGTAATAAGAAAAAAACAACAATTTAAAAGTGTTAATAACAAAGGGAAATACTGCATCATCGGATACGGTTTTGTATTGTTCTGAGATTTTTTCAGAGCTCCTTCTGTCTGTAGCTTTTATTTGTAAAGGGAGGCTGTAAAGGTTCTTCCTCTGATTACGACTTAGATTTCCAACGTGTATTCTATGTCAGTATCGTTCTCTTGGAAATGTTTTAGATTATTAAATAATGCAACAGTAAATCACAGACTGATACCAGAAATATACTCTTGGGTAATTAATAATGCATATATAACGCCTGTTTTTCTATATATGTTTCAAGTCCTATATTATTGTTGCTTCAAAAAACACTAAAATGCTTTTAGCTTACGAGTTTTATCATTCAGACCGGGAGCCATTCTGTGTATCTGCTTTAATAAAGAAGTTTATTCAACCTATTGTACAAAAAAGTTCCATTGTATCTTTAGGTAAACAAAACCTTCTGATCACTGTACAACTTACCGAGGAGTTAAGTTGTGGAATTAGTTGTTCTTTTTTATAGAGACCTTTTTCAAATATGACCACCATCAAAATCATTATTTCGTGTATTTGACCATAACTTCTATTCTGCATGAAAATGTTATTTCAAACTCTACTTAATCGTACATGACTTCGTAGCCCATGGCGATATAGAACACAAAATAAAAATTTGAAATTTTATAGATTATATTTCAAAATGCAGCATTTTAAGTCTTAAAATTAATATTTTGTGTGATGCTACTTCTCAGTTATCATTTATTAACGATAATCATGCCAATAAATAATTAAAACACCTCCACCTAAAAGCATTTTAAGTATTTACTTTGTGCACTTTATCGAGTGGCACCAACACAACCTCAGCTGTATTTTTATCTTTAATGTGTACTTGTTCAAACATGACTTTTCACTTCTTAATGTTGTACATAGCAACATAATTGTTTTGCTATTAAATGATTCCCTCAGATGCAAGAGACACTGGCTTTATATCTTTCAGTATAAATTGGTGTTAAAGATAGATCTGGCTTTTTTTCTGCACCATATCATTACTCTTAAATGTGTGTGATAAATTCTCCAAATAAATGATCATGTTACTAAGTCATCCTAACTCTTCTTTTTTGCAATATTTTTTATTGCAGTGGACAACACAAGACTAATTAAGAAGTAGTAATAAAAATGTAATTAATGAATAAGAGTATATAAAGATTTAAGCCTCACCGAAAAAATAACTAAACACCTTAAGTTATTATGCCGTTTTTTTCTTAGTTTTTCATATTTTTGCATTTTGAGCATAGAGGTGAATGAAGAACAGACATTAACTTTACAGATTTTCTCAAAGAGGGCACTAAAGTCAATGAACTTTAACAAATGGGTAATATATCAGAGAGACGCAACAGAAATTTTATCGAAGGCTAAGCAACAATTTATCACTAAGATGGTGGATGCGCTACATCAGAGGGTCAATGATGTTTATGAACTTTAAGGAAATGTTATTGCATTACTACAATACAAACAGTGGTGAAAATCTTAGTCACATCAAAGAGAGACGTATAATGTTATTCCTCGTTCTCTTAACGTAACATTGAATTTGTGGCCATCAGTGGGCTGTATCTCGCTTACCAACATTGCCCTTTGACTCATCATTTGTTTTGTCGAGAAAATTAATATAAAAAAATGAGAGATGATAAATGTGTTAACAAATGATGTATTTCAAAAGCTGGAGCTAAAGATGACAATGAGATGTCAGTCATTCTACATGAGATCGCTAATGATCTGCCTCTATATGACTGATGTGTTATATGATGACGCTGAAACCTTAAAAATGCATTAAGCACTCTGGCTTTTGATATTCACGAGTAGTTGTGTGCAAGTAGAGCATATTAAGTGGTGACACCACTCAGGAAATATTTAAGTGAAAGAGTGTGGGATGGATTTTCACACACAACGCAGAAAATAAAGTTTCGATTAAATAATTTTCTCAAAGGAGACGTAGTATTACATCAGCTATATGATAACAAGGCTCAACTAATTTATTCTAATATTATATCCCGACAAGATGTTGTAACTAACATCTATAGATTAGAAATAGGAATGTCCATGACTCCTGCGTTTCATACAGAACGAGATCCTGTCAGGATGTCACAAGGGATGAACGTCCATTACTCTACAAAGTAGCCAAAATCATCAAGTATAAACTCGAGGGTTCTCAAAGCACCTCTTGCAACATTCTTGATGTATCTCAGATCAATGAGGAAGTAGCAAAGCCATTATCTCTAGTAACCTGTGTTGATTACTGAGTTGGATAATAATTGTAGAACTTGATACAACAGGTGCAAAACTAACACGTGAAGAATGACCCAATAAGCGAAAAATCCTTCCTTCTAGATGGGTAAAAAAAACTTTTGACAAGAAGGTCCGAACATTTGTGATACACGTCCTCGTAATTTTGGTGTATTTTTCAAACTGATAACATGTTGATTCTGGAAGTACAAAATTCAACAAATAGTAATCTTCAGCTTTCAAAAACTAGTATGGTTTTCCAAAAAACATAAGCCACTGTTGCCATTTTGTTTTTAAAATAGGATCCTTTTTGTTCTATGGTGTTGCATACTTTATAAATGGTTTTACACATAGATGTCATAATCTAGCTGCATTTTTAAAGAATTAAATAGACTTACACCCTAAAGTTAAATCATTATTACAATTTATAATGTCACTCGATAATTCCTTATGGCAAGCGGTTTAACATCAGATATCTCATTGTAGCGATTTTGAGTCATATTAAATAACTGTTTAAATGTTTAGGTTTTTAACTTTGCTTTTCATTTAAGATCTCCTTAATTATCATGTGGTATTTGGCCCAAATTAATCACTACTTGATATAATTTGAGGTTAGAAACCAGATTTTCTTTACAAACTTTGTTAAAAAAAACAATATTTACCCATGGCTATTTTTAATGGAATATTCATATTTTCAATTTTTGCGCTCAGTTCTGAATCATCATGGCCATTAAGTCAAATTCAATTTCTTAAAATTTGGAATCACATCAAATTTTTATCTAGAACAGAAGATATGATGAAATACCTGAAATCATGATTCCGATGGTGGCCATATTGAAAAAGGGCAACTGGGAAAACAGCTGACACCACAATTTGATTCTGTTACAAGTTGTGAATTATCAGAAAGGTATACTTTACCTAAATACACAATCAGACCTTTTGTGTAAAACCATTTTTTCCAGGCTTTTGTCTTGCGGTCTAATTCTGGTTATGTTTTCATGTTAACCATATGCTGTTAGTCTTAAGAGCATAGCTAAGTCATAGGATTTGGGTATTGGCTTAGCAAAAGCAGTTCAGCTTAAAGGAAATATACTAATTGTTATATTAATATTCCATGTTTAAGCTACTCTGGTCAGACGAAAGAAAAAGAGGCAGGTAACATTGTTTAAAGTCAGAAAATTTGCTACAGTGAACTTTGCTATTTTAAAATCTAATTTATCTACAATTCACATTTATCCTGTCAAACGATTTTCTTTTATAATTAGGTCATTATATAGCATGTATTATTGCGTCATTTTACATTTACTCTCGTTTTACCGCTTCAGAAACACTTATTTGAATGATCGATTCTGTTTTTATTTTCCAGAAAATCGAAAAATATTTAAATTTCCTGCTACAATTGGTTAAATTTGGAAATCAAGGTTCTATATAACAAGTATTTTGGGTTTTCTTTTGCATTAGAGAACTACGCGGAAATGGAAACTTGAAGCTGTTTTCGAATTTTGACAATGTATAGATGAGTATATACTAATGTAGTATACTCAAGCTTATTTCAGATTATGTGTTATTTACAGATGCTAGAGACCCATCGTCTTGAATATATGATGAGGAAAGCACATTTGTTGTGCTGTTTTAAACTGTAACTACTATAATAGCTGCTGTGCATTGAAACAAGTTTAATAATTTTTTATTGTTTATAAACTCTGAGGATGTGCTGCTTTATTTACACAGATTTAGTTGTTGTAACTAGGGATTATTGTTTAGGAAAATGTCATCAGGAAATGCATTTCTTACAATTCTTTTAATAAATCAAAAGTTATCATCGCTTTCATCAATTCATGCTTATTATATAGAATAAGAGAAGGCAACGGAATGAAACAGAAATTATTATTTCTAATTTTAGTTTTTCAAAAAAGAACAACATTTTGTTCTTGTTTGAAATATTTTGACTCCTTATTTAATATTTCTCTTCACAGAATGTGTAAATATAAAACTAGCCAAAACATGAAGGCACAGAACAATCTTTCAAGTATATATATTGGTTATCCAAGAGATTTATGTTTTCTCTTGATTGGAGCGAAATGTAGAATATGCCGGTTATTAGGTGACTGTGGTAGTGATGTTTTTCTGAATGCTAGCAGCTTATGTGATACATATTTGAACATCCCACGGTAAACGATGTCAATGAGGTAACTGGGAGCGTGAAGGTTAAAGTATATTTCAATAATATAATGAGAGCTTAAGTTATTTTACACCAGAAAGCTTGTAAAACTTTAGCTGAAATATACATAAGCAAAGCTGATTGAAAATTTCAAGTCTTCTAGTCAAAATATGTTTTAGAGCTTCAATATTATTATCCAATCTCCTTAGAAGTCCAGTGCAATTTTGAATGGTTGCTCTTTGATATTTTAAGAATAAACTGTACATTCAAACTCCAGGCACATCCCATATAATGTTATAGAATCAATTTAACGCAAAATAATATAAATAAAGAAAATACCATAAATTTTACTATTCACATACAAATACATTTTAGAGACGCTACAAAGAAAACATTTTAGATAATTTTGAGATGAAAATAAAATCCAGATATATTTTGACATCATTTAAACTTCATGCGGTTCTATGATGCGTGTTGCAAAGATAAAATAAATCTGGATTTATAAAAGTTTTTTTTTAATGATGTTACAGCATAGCTTTAAGTATTTCAAAATTTAATTTTTCATAGTGAATAAATATTTCACAAATTTCT
Source organism: Carcinoscorpius rotundicauda (assembly GCA_011833715.1). Taxonomy (NCBI): domain Eukaryota; kingdom Metazoa; phylum Arthropoda; class Merostomata; order Xiphosura; family Limulidae; genus Carcinoscorpius; species Carcinoscorpius rotundicauda. The sequence continues at coordinate 29,703,534 of CM022393.1, forward strand.
TTCTTGTGAATAAACCTCATATTATATATGAAACTGTGGGTCATGTAAGAAAATAAATATAAAAATAATTATAAATTAATGTAAAAATAATTAAGAAAATATTAATTCAGTGTTGAGATAACAAATAAAAATGAAGTTAAAATTTCCAGTATCACTTAATTAAATACTTTCCTTAACAAACGACTCGGCCAGATGGTTAAGGCGCTCGACTCATGATCTGAGGATCCCAGTTTCGAATCCCCATTACAACAAAACATGTTCGCCCCTTCGGTCATGGGGGCGTTATAATTTGACGATCAATCCCACTATTCGTTGGTGAAAGAGTAAGTCAATAGTTGGCGGTGGATGATAATCCCTCTAGTCTTACACGTATAAATTAAGAACAAGTAGTGCATAGAGCCCTCGTACGGTTTAACACAGAATTAAAAAAAACAAAAACAAACAATATTTAGCTAATCAATATTTTATACATAAGTTCTTTTCGAGTATTGGCAATATGTTACTAACTTTAAGTATGGGTTTACCTTCAAGTGTTATTCAACGTTTTTACTGCATATTTATTCCTAAGCTTTAGTTTGAAAATCCACTTCATATAAACTATTTCATTTTATTTATTATATTGCATATAAGAATCGCATTTTTTACAATGAACATCGGAAGTGTTCCATTATGGCAAAGGTTATGATGAAATTTCTTTTATATGAAGAAAAATTTAAATTTGTTTCAGATATTCGCACAAAGTTACATAATAGCTATCTGAGCTAGCCGTCCCTTATTTTGAACTGATGTACGTCAAGGAAAGAGCTCAGTCAAAAGTACCCACCAAAATCTGTTGGAGTAATATAATCTAATTATAGGACTTGTAAAGCACTTACAGCTTCAAAGTGCGGTTTTGTTCATACGGTAACATAACGGGAATCCCTAACCCTTTTATTATCCCCCCCTGTTTATTAAAAACAGTCTGTAACCCTAACACTAAGCTATGCTAGGACTGCAAAGAACAACTTTTTATTGTTTTTTATCAATAACATTCTTATCATCTTATTTTACTACTGTTGTTACTAGGAGTACAGTTTATAGCAGTATGTCTTTGAACATTGGTATCTCTCAGTGTAGCTTAATATTAGCACGTGATTATATAAGGTACTATTGTTATGCTTGGAAGTACCTTTCGTTTTGACATTTTTTTTGCTGAGATCAAACGTTTAGTCTCCTATTAACTCTTCGAACTTTTGGGGTTAAGTTACTGCTTGTACAAATCACGGTGAAGAGTAAGATTGTATAAAGCAACGTTTCACATAATGCGGTTATATGGTTTACGCATTTGATCATTATGAAATTATTTAAATTTTGTCAGACATCACTTTTTCAGATATATAAAAATCACATTACTAAGTGTCGGAGTTCTGGGGTTATAAAAATCATGTCTAAGTGTTTTGGATATACATAGATGTCTAATTTTCATTTTTTTTTGGAGGTAAAATAATCGCATGTCTATGCCTTTTAGATATACAGTTATTGCGTATCTAAGTCTTCTATATAACAGAGAAGATAGTTACTTATTAAAATTTGTCCTGTACGAGCCTTCAATTTATTATGTAACATATTATAATTTCGAATATCCTAAAACTGAATTAAATGATAATTCAAACTCAGAAGTTAAATAAATATCTGTCCGGCATGGCCAGGTGGGCTAAAGGATTCGACTCGTAATCTGAGAGTCACGGGTTCGAATCTATGTTGCACCAAACATGCTCGTCCTTTCAGCCGTGGGAGCGCTATAATGTGACGGTCAATCCCACTATTCGCTAGTAAAAGAGTAGCCCAAAAGTTGGCGGTGGGTGGTTATGACTAGCTGCCTTCCTTCTAGTCTTACACTGCTAAATTAGGAATGGCTAGCGCAGATAGCTATTGTGTACCTTTGCGTGAAATTCAAAAACAAACAATAATTATCAGTGCCAACAAGACATGATCATGTCTGATTATCAAGGTTTCTTAAATCACCCTTCCTCAAACAACTAGAAAGTTATATTACAACAAAAGTAAACTGCCTGAAATGAAAAAGAAAAAGAATTAGAGGTTAAAAATTAATTTAAAATAATTTGAAAACGTATCGTTGAAGCACTAATCGATGATGATTTGTTATCTGAGGAGGCATTAGCCAATTAGAGCTGAGTGATAAAGATAAGTTAGAAATCCTGTTAAAATTAAAGAAATCGAGCTTGAACGAGCCGCATCAAAACAGAGAAAGAGCAAACCCATATCAAAACGGAAAGACAATGTAAACGAAGCGAGACCGAACAAGCCAGTTCGGAATTGGAAAGAGAAAGTAAATGTCTCGAAGCCGAAAAAGCCGTTATCAAGCATAATGTAACATAATAAATCAGAGAATCATCCGAGATAAATTACAGTTCGTTACATTTCTGTCTCGTATTTGTATTCTACGGGAAGAAATTTGGTGTCTCTGAAATGATGGAATTAAGTCTAACAAATAGTGATACTATAATGGTAATTCTAACAAATAGTGATATTATGATGGTAATTCTAACAAGAAGTGATACTATGATGGTAATTCTAACAAATAGATAAATTAACACCTCATACCTTATAGTATGACGCTCTAACAACTAGTAATACTATAATGGTAATTCTAACAAATAGTGATACTATGATGCTAATTCTAACAAATACTGATAGTATGACGCTCATTCTAACAAGTAGTAATACTATAATGGTAATTCTAACAAATAGTGATACTATGATGCTAATTCTAACAAATAGTGATACTATGATGCTAATTCTAACAAATACTGATAGTATGACGCTCATTCTAACAACTAGTAATACTATAATGGTAATTCTAACAAATAGTGATACTATGATGCTAATTCTAAGAAATAGTGATACTATGATGCTAATTTTAACAAATACTGATAGTATGACAGAAAGCAAAATCAACCAACTAAAGTAAATATATCTCACGAATCAAAAAATCACGAAACCATATACTGCTGCATACCATATATTCCTTACATCAGCAAACAAATAACCAACATTTGGCAAAAACTAGTAAAAAATATGACATTCCAGTTAATACTAAATTCATTTAAAAACCAGGCACAAAACTGAGGTCTATACTATGTAAGAACTACACTGACAAACACCACACCAACATTATTTATAAAATACAATGTGATAATTGCCACGACTTCTATATTGGAGAAACAAGTAGAAAAATGGAAACCAGATTCAAAGAACATAAAAAGTCACCTTCACACGTTTTCGAACATTGCAAGTCAAATAAACACAACATAACCATAAGTGATGTCGAGAAACCCACTCGTTGAGAATTTTATATGCAAAAACGAGCCGTTTTTGCATATAAAATTCACAACATAACCATAGAAAACACTCAAATACTAAATAAAGAAACAAACATAAACAAACGCAAAATTAAAGAAGCCTTACTTGTACAACAACTCAAGCCCAAAATAAACCCATACAAAGGAACACTTTTATGCTTATATTAAAAATAATATAATAAATAATATAAAATTATACATTCAAACATCTAACACCTCTCTCTGCATTCCGACACTCAGTTACACAACCCCTTTCAAACATGTGGTCAGCTTCCGGCCAGTTACCTCTTTCTTTCTTTGTGAGCCTGATGATGACCGAAGAAGGTCGAAATGTTGTTTGCTCCTCTAAGTAAAATATTTTCTCAACTCAAACGAGCCATTTTTACATAAATGTGTGTTACAGTTAGAGCTGTAAGTGCACGGAATTCTTGGACATCTACTCTAAAGATAGAAACTGTATACCTAGTTAATGGCATATTTTCTTTGCCTATCAACTCAACTTTTGTTTCTTTCCTTTGATAATAAGAGTTCGTGATTCCTTCTCTTCCTCCGTCACGCCAGTTTGTTACTTTAGTACCCAGGTGATGCTCAAGTAAGGCAGAAGCAGTTGATATCTTCTCAGTATTAATAAAAGACACAGCCTGGCAATGGCCAAGTGGGTTAAGGCGTTCGACTCTTAATCCGTAGGTCATGGTTTCGAATCCCGCTCGTACCAAACATGCTCGTCCTTTTAGCCATTGGCGCGTTATAATGTGACGGTCAACTATTCGTTGATAAAAGAGTGGCCGAAGAGTTAGGGGTGGGTAGTGATGACTAGGCCGCCTTCACTACAATCAAAAACAAACAAATGAATGAAAATGAATACATTCACAGGTATTTTTTCGAATCTTACTCATTTTAGATGTTATTAGTTGCTTTATATTGACGCGAAAGATCTTAGTTTTGTAAAATAAAAGCTCAAATATTAATAATAAGAACAGGAAAAGAGTTTGTCTTTGAATTTCGCGCAAAGCTACTTAAAGACTATCTGCGCTAGCAGGTCCTAATTTAGCAGTGTAAGACTAGAGGGAAGGCAACTAGTCATCAACCACCACCCACCGCCAACTCTTGGGCTGCTCTTTTACCAACGAATAGTGGGATTGACTGTCATATTATAATGCCCTCACGAATGAAAAGGCGAGCATGTTTGGCACAACAGAGATTCGAACCCGCGACCCTCAGTTTACGTGTCGAACTTCTTAACACACCTGGCCATGCCGGGCCAAAAAAAAAGAAAAAATATAATGGAGCTATAACATTGTAATGAATAGAAAGTATCAACTCATTTCTTTAATATATACGAAATAACAATTCCAATCTGAAACTATATTTAACATATATACATAAACGAAGTTTTAAGGTGCAAAAAATATTACAGTGGCCGCTTATGTTTGATTACAAACACAAGAACAATAATTACTTCATTATCTGCAATGGATATTTTACAACTGAAGTAAATCTAATTTCTAGACATACAATGAAGAAAAAAAGCTTCGAACATTTGAAATAATATTCCATAATTTAAGTCACAAAGATGTCAAGTGTAAAAACAAGGAAGAAAAACACGTAATAAAGTTAAACACAAATAAAAAAAGCAGCATACACAGAAATAGAAAATGATGTTTTAAGCTACAGAAGGGCATACAGCAAATATATATATATATATATATATTCATTTTGAAACATATTTCTAGTTCAGGTCCAGTGATATAAGACTGAAGGTTTAAAATGATATATTTAGGGTTCTATATTGCCTGCGGTGCATGGACATAACGCAGAAGCCCGGGTGGCCAGTGGGGTTAAGGTGTTCGACTCGTAATCTGAGTGTCGCGGGTTCGAATCCCCGTCGCACCAAACATACTCGCCCTTTCAGCTGTGGTGGTGTTATAATGTGACGTTCAATCCCACTATTCGTTGATAAAAAAGTAGCCCAAGAGTTAGCGATGGGTGATCATGACTAGCTGCCTTCCATCTAGTCTTACACTGCTAACTTACGAGCAGATAGCACAGATACTCCTTGAGCAGCTTTGCGCGAATTTCAAAACAAAGAAATATAACACAAATAGTTTTTGCGTAATTTTGTGGTTAAACAAATAACATATTTAAATGTATCAACTGTATTTTGTAAACAAGAAAAATGCATATTATATGTTAAATTTTTTGAGGTGCACAATGGTTATGGTTTATTCAATGGAAAACTGCAGACCAAACTGTATTTGAATATTAACTTTCTTTTGTACTTGTACGACAGTAAATTGTATTAACCCTCTATTAAATAGCTGCTGATAGCTTCAATTATAAGAGGATTGCTTATATTTTATAGCCATAATTTATGAAAGAGCCCATTCAATTAATTTTATTACTTAAAACTAAGACCCCAGAGATAAATGTAATTGCTGTACGAATGAATACAAAAAGTAACTTAAATCAGATTTACAATGGATCCCCTGCCTATTTTTTCTACATTAAGGTAATTTCAAAAGATCTTTAGCCAGACATCAGTTTAAGAACTCATTTATATCTCTCGTGTTTTAAATGGGAAGAAACTTGTTCACACAACATTTTTTTTTTACATTTCATCAAATTCTCTTACATTTTGAAATATATCCAAATTAATTGTAGAAAATTCATCCGATTTTGCGATACTTGAGAGACGTTAGTGTTTAGTAAGCACAGTAAGCCTCGTACAACTTACTGAGTTATTGGTGGATATATGTTTTGCAGTCATTGGATGGTTTTATTTTTCTAAAGAAAAGAGGGGAATACAGCAAGGAAAGAACCTAATTAAAAGTAATTTGATCCTTCTCAATCCAAGAGATCTCCAGAAGAACCAGCCCATCAGGGAAATCTTTTATTCTAAGAGGAAACTCGAGTAGGAATAAAAGGTATCAATTAATCTAATCTTCCTACAACCAGCTACGTTTCTAAGAGTATTTTACATGGGAACCAACAAATAAATGTACTACCACATAGTGAATCCCTAAGCAAAGAAAGTATTGAAATAAAATCATATTAAAACCTTTCAGAACTAACTGCGTTTTTCGTTTACTTTCTCTTATTCACCAGTTGACTTTATTTGTACAGAAAGTCGTTTCTGAGCCGTTATATTCAAAGAAGAAGTTTGAATGCATTTGTAATAAATTTAGAAAGATTTGTAACCTTATGGTATCATAACAATAAGATATGTTTGTTTTGAATTTCGCGCAAAGCTACTCGAGGGTTATCTGCGCTAGCTGTCCCTAATTTAGCAGTGTAAGACTAGAAGGAAGGCAGTTACTTATTATCACCCACCGCCAACTCTTGGGCTACTCTTTTACCAACGTCACATCATAACGTCCCCACGGCTAAAAGTACGAACATGTTTGGCGCGATTGGGATGCGAAGTTACAAGAAAATTATACGAGGTTGAAAATTTAACTATTTTTAGTGTCAAAACGCGAAAATATTTTTCGGTCGTTTTTAGCACTTAAATATTCAAACTGCTTCTAATAAATTCTAGCGGAGGAACTTCATTAAAAATTTTAGGAGATACAAAATATGCGATATTTTAAAACTTTTGATATTTTCACTGTTAATAACTGTATGAAGGGCCCCTGGAAATTATATAATTTATTATAAAATTAAAACACGATGAAACAGTAACAGTTACTAACTTAGAGTGTGTTGTAGATGAAGGGCACATGTATGTAACATGTTTTGCCACACACTATTTGTCGTCAGGAAACTTCTACATGTGCTCTATTTGTGGTCCTCTAAATATTGAGTCAATATTCCATTTCCGTCCATGTGTTGGCTGGTATAACGGCCACCACAATAGCTTTATTAATTTGTTTGTTTTGAATTTCGTGCGAAGTTACATGAAGGCTATGTGCGCTAGCCGTCCCTAATTTAGCGGTGTAAGACTAGAGGGAAAGCAGCTGGTAATCCCAACTCACTACCAACTCTTGAGCTATTCTTTTACTAACAATAGTAGTCACATTATAATCTCCCAAGGCTGAAAGGGCGAGCATGTTTGGTGTAACGGGTATTTGAACCTACGATCCTCAGATTACGAGTCGAGTGCCTTAACCACCTGGCCATGCCGGGCCTTTTATTAATCATTAGGATCTCTTGAAATTATTTGAAGTAGGATTGTAACAAATTAATATTTGAATTCTTGAGCGTGTTCAAATACATAATTCGAAAGGGTTTGATCTTATGAATACAAAACTTTAATAAGATTTGAAATCAGTTAAGAGATGATTGAGTTATGAGCTAAAAGTTTATACTTGAAAAAACGAGTTAAGCGCCTTAACCACCTGTCTATGGGGGGGGGAAGCATCACAGTAGTTCTTGCAATGTTAGCTTATTAACACAGTGTTTCCAAGTGAGTACATTTGAGGTACACACAGATCATGGGATCGGCTTATCACAATCCTGTTTTGTTGTTGTTGTTGCGTAACATTTTCCCTGATTTTTGAAAGTGTTGACAGTTATTCTTTTAGGATATTTAACTGATGTTTTTTCCCTACATTTGAAACAGTGTCTTTGCACGAGAATAGGCAATCTCATCTCTGCAAGCCACAAGGCACACGCAGCTTTCTCTGTCGTCAAGTTGTTTAATAGCATATTTAGTGACAGCGCATGCGCTATACGTGATCATATTATGAAAAATTATATCGCAAACTGTGCCCTTCATCCACTAGAAACATCTTGAATTTTATTATGTTTCTTAATTCACGAAGCCATCTAGCAGATGTAAAATAATTGCACCTTCATCAGCATGTACGAAAACATGGCTCTTTATGCTATAGTTGAATGTTGTTACAGTAATATACTTAACGATAATGAACAGACTCACCAACAGTCACTACGGCATACTGATGCGTGCTATTATCTTTTTTAAATTACTGCTGATACTAGACAGGAGAGAGCAGAACACTTCGTGAAGTAATTCGAGATCTTTAATTTAGTTTTTCAAATAGCTTTGGACTAAGAGTAAATAAGAAAGGGAAAAAGTGACTTTGCTTTCTGGAGTCGTAGACGAATGGATACGACTTTAAGGGTATCCTGTGTCATGCTAGTGTGTCCTTTGCCGAACAGTTTAATGGGTTCCACATGGTATCTGAACCCATCCTGTGTTGCGTCCCTAGTGACACAGCAGCATGTCTGTGGACTTATAACTCTATAATCTGAGATTTGATACCTGTGGTGGGCAGGGCACTGATAGCCCATTGTGTTGCTTTACACTTAACTTTAAACAAACAAAATAACCTAAGGAGAAAGTTTACCAATTCCATCCATTTGAAACCAAAAATGAAAAGCACTAGCCTCTTATGTCTTACCATAAACGACATGGATTTTTTTAAGTTGTAACGCAAGTGGTTATATATATAAGTGGCTGTGTATGTGTTTGTTTAAGCAAAGTCAAATCGGGCTATCTACTAAGTCTACCGAGGGGAATCGAACCGCTGATTTTAACGTATAAGTGCGTAGACTTACCGCTGTACTAGCGAGGGGCATATAGGTGGTTGGTTTAAACAGTAGACTAAATATACTTATTTTATCTATTTGTCTCAAATTCAGTTTATAGAATTAGATCTCAGTTTGCTTTGGCAACGGAGAAATGCTTAGATTCGAAAAGGTACTCAAAACTGTAAATTATGTTAACAGTTAACTAGAGGGCTGATTTTGCTCTAACGTAAATTCAATGAGGGGCTAAACTAAATCTTGAGTTTTTGGATTTACTTAGATATTTAACGTCCATAACACCTTTCAGCATCAATTTTTATTTTCATTTTACGGCTATTTTTTGCTGCAGTTACGACAGAAAGTGTTCGTACCCCTGCGTCGTGAGTAGTTTTTCCTAATAACCTAAAACGCGTCATGATTAGGAAAATAAAAGAAGCGTATATTATAAATATTATACTAACACACATCTACATAAATGTTTATGTAAATTGAACGACAAATAAAGTGTTTATAAACAAATAAACAAGCATAAGAGAAGCAGAAAGTGTTCATACATTTCAGAACGTGTGAAAAAACTAATATTTCCGTAAACATTTTGTCTAGTTTGGCGGATAAACTACATTATACCATTCCAGAACTAGACACTGGGTTCATAAGATTGGAATTTAGCCAGTAAAAAATGTACTTTTGGTAGTTTAGCGCCGTCTCCGTCATTATCTGTTCAAAAGCACGATTGAGGTATATGCAAGAAAGCATCTAGATGAACCCTTTACCTATTGTAAGAGCACTGTTTGGTCATACAAGCCTAAAATCAAGTTTTTCGGCCAGAATGATGTTTGCTATAGTTTCCGTAAGAAGAGGGAACGAAATCTTCCAAAGAACACCGTCCCTACAATTAAACACAAAGGTGGATCGATCATGCTATGGGGTTCCTTCAGCTCTGGTGTAGGCAACCTTCAACGCGTCAACGGAAACATGAAAAAAGAAGAGTAGGTTGATATATTAGGTACTTATATCAAAAATGATGCTCGGAACTTGCGGTTTGGGCATTATCGGATCTTCCAGCACGACAATGACCCTAAGCACACATCGAAATATGTGCAATCCTGGTTGCAGAGGAACCATATAAGCGCTCTGGAGTGGCCATCGCAGTCACCCGATCTCAACCCAATTGAAAACGTTTGGCATGAGTTGAAGACCAGGGTTCATCAGCGTCATCCAAAAAACTTGCAAGAGTTGAAGGCCTTCTGTGAAGAAGAATGGAAGAAAATACCAGTCGTGTACTGTCAAACGATCATGGAGGGCTATGAGGAGAGATTGCGCGAAGTAATTCACCTGAAAGGCTACACAACTGACCATTAAAGCAGACGCACGATTGCTTTCTGCCCCTCCTATGTTTGGTTATTTGTTTATAAACAGTTTATTTGTCGTTCAATTTACACACAAAAGTTATGTAAATGTGTGTTAGTATGATATTCATAATACACTGTACTTTCATTGTCCTAATCGTGATACTTTTTAAGTGCTCACGACACAGTGGTACGAACACTTTCTGTCGTAACTTTGTATCTTTTTTAGGCCATAAAACCAGGGTACGTTTACATTGAATGTTTCAAATGCATACATTTTTGCTATTCACTCTCTACAGATACTGCTGGTCTTTCCTTTTGATACAGTGGCTCTTTACTATGTTTCTTTAGTTGATTACAAAATATCTTATGTAGAAAGAAAGTCACACAAAGCCCTAACTGCTTTTTTTTTATTTTCATTGTTAGCTCTAAGCCAAACAAAAGACTTTCTGCATTCGGTACGTAGAAGAAAATTAAACCCCGAATTTTGGTGTTGTAAGCCCATAGACATATTGCTGGTCAACATGGGTACCTTTCTTTAGATAAACTATATTTCTTTTAAGATACTAGCTTTTCTATAACATTCTATTGTCATATGATAATGCAAAAATTATTATTACAAAATGCGAATATTAGTTATTAAACAAATTGTTAGGGTAATGTGATTTCTGAGATTTTTATGCTGCAAATCCCTAGTCAGACATTTCAGTCAACATGGCAACCCTGTCATTCATATAAGTTAGGTATATACGTCTTTCCTATTGTATATATGTGTTGAGAGGTTTGCATTGTTCGAAATTATAAGTTCGAGTCCCTGTGTAAATAAACTCTCCTCAATGATATACACATGTTCCTAATAGCTAGCTCCCTCCACATATATTATACACTATTTATTAATGAGAATAATGCCCATGAGGGAAGTTAACTGTAGACATTAAATCTTCCCAATAATCTTATACTCGTTGCCCTGTATATATAATTTGTGAAATAAAACTTAAAGAGAAACTGATGTTAGTAAAAATATTAGAAAACTAATAAAAGGATGAGTCAATACTAATATAATACTAACCTACCTGATTTAATAGCCCGGCATGTTCAGTTGGTCAAGGCGCTCGACTAATAATCTGTGGGTCGCGGGTTCGAATCCCTGTCAAACCAAACATGCTCGCCTTTTCAGTTGTGGGGACGTTATAATGTTACAGCGAGTCCCACTATTCATTGGTAAAAGAGTAGCCCAAGAGTTGGCGGTGGGTGATGATGACTAGCTGCCTTCCCTCTGGCCTTACACTGCTAAATTAGGGACGGCTGTCGTAGATAAGCCTCGTGTAGCTTTGCACGAAATTCATAACAAACAAACATTTCCATCTATTTAAAGTTCCTTAAAAAGTGTACCATCGGTATTGTACAACCTTTTTATTCCCTCAAGAAAACTATCTAGCGAACTACGATATTTCAACTTCGGTTTAAACTTTTAGTTTTATGTAATCTGCGTGATTCTGTAAGTATTTTTTTAAGCAGTTAATAAATTAAAAAAAATGAAATAAGAACGAGAGTGAAAGTACTCGAGTCGGAGATAATTAGAAGAAAAAGAATGTGTACGCAACATCTCTGAGAATGGGCTTATAAGAAAGGAACGTAATAAATGTAAATGTATTTTATTCTCTATTATTACTTACAAATAAAAAGTCATTACTGAAATCTGTAAAATTTTGTTATGAGAGAAGCGTCAACTTCAACCATAAACCTGTATGACACATAATAACATGCTCACGAACCCAGGAAAGGAACGAATGGTACAGACAGTGCAAGCATCTAATCAATAAATTTAGAAATAAATGTAGTTTAACGTTTGTTTTTCTGTGTGCAGGTCACATATCTTTAGTTAAATCAATAGTGTTCAAAAGAAGTTCGATTTCACATGCATGCGCTTTAATTTTGATTCGAAGGTTTGTCATCGTGACTAATCTTGATCATTAGTAAAAGGTGATAAAATATTCACATTACGAAGGAAATATACAATACAATACTTAATGAGTTGAAACACTAAATACATAATCAATATAGAATAAGAATTACCTTGACAAATAAAAATATGTTTCGTAGAAATATGCTTTACCTTCCTTAATCAAACTTTAATAATAATAGTGATAATAAAAACTCTGAGACAGTTGCAAAGACTACAACCCTTCTTTAATAGATTCAATAGAAAAGCATTTTTCAGCTTTTTGTACCAAGGTGATTACCACGGACACAGATGGCTCTACCCGGATATTAAATTGACCGATCGGCGATTCATAGTGTAGTGCCTATAAAGAGTTAATATTAATATCATTCATTAAAACTTTATTTTGAGTGTAGGCTGTTTCTCAAAAATATATTCAGTAGATAGGGGTTCGTCTTGTTAAACTACTACCATACCGGGGGTACAGTATGACCACGTGGTTAAGGCACTCGAGTCATAATCTGACGGTCGCGGGTTTGAATCCCCGTTACACCAAACATGCTCTTCTTTTCAGCCTTGGGGGGTTATAATGAGACGGCTGATGCTACTATTCGTTGGTAAAAGACTAGCCAAAGAGTTAGCGGTGGGTGGTGATGACTAGCTGCCTTCTCTCTAGTCTTACACTGCTACATTAGGGACGGCTAGCACAGATAGCCCTCGAGTAGGTTTGTGCGAAATTCCAAAATCAAAAAAAACAAAACAAAAACAATGTAAACGACTTTTTTTTGGAAATCGCTGTTTTACAAAAGACTTTTTGTTACTTTTTTGCCAAAATAGTTTCAAATAACATATACTAGGTACTTAAACTGAAAGTTATTCTAAAGTTTTTGGTGTGTTTCTTTTCTGTAATGTGTGTGTTTCTTTATGAAAAAGCTACATTGGACACTGTTGTGCCACCGAGGGAAATCGAACCTCTGATTTTACGGTTGTAAATCCGAAGACTTACCCACAGAAGGACTCTCCACAGAAATAACACTGCTTCCTGTGAGTGCTCGAACTCGGAGTCTCTACAAACTAAATATTCTAATGAAGGTAAAGTGTCCTAAACATTGTTAAAAAAAGAAAAAGGAGTTCCTAATGGGTTAAAACAACCAATGTGATAACAGAATTAAAATTTATTAATTTGTGTAGCTTAAGAATAAAACAATGAAGCGAACTTTCCAAATACTGATTTATAGGCACCAACTTTAAATCACATTTAAACTACATTTCGTTCTAGTAACGATTGATATTATATCACGTTTAAACTTATTTCTGAAGAAGACCTCTAAACAAGTCCTGTGTGTAAGTCTTGCGATTCTTACCAGTGAACGGAATACTTTTAAATATTTGTTTTGGACAACCTGTTATGCCAATGGGTCTTTTAAAACGTCTTTCTCAATATCTTTTATTGGTTTACATACCTCATTCGTTTAGGTTTTGACTAGACATTTGGTCTTTAAATAAACAGACCAAAAACTTGTTCTAATTTAGTAAAGGAGTGGTAATTTGGAAGTGTATATTACACATTGTTTCCTTTTACCCTTTCGAAAAACGATCCGTGTCTCATTGTTCAGCAATTTTACTAAAATGAAGAAATGATTGAATCCAGATCAAAACAGATTGCTTCACTACGGATTACCATCAGTAAATACGAGAGTTCGTGTAGAAAGTTTGGCATCTTGTCAATAGAAGTAAAACAATGAGTAAATCCAGTTAAAATATGAACTTCTCTCCAATCTGTAAACAAAATAACTTGCGCATCCCAAGGACTGTGCCCTTCTCAGTGACTCAGCGGTATGTCTGCGGACTTACACACTAAAATCCGGGTTTCGATACCTGTGATGGGCAGAGCACAGATAGCCCATTGTGTAGCTTTGTGCTTACTTCAAAACAACAACCCAAGGACTGTGTTCACAAGTTTCTAGTCATGTGAGATCGATATGTGATAAATGAAAGTACGATGTCATGCTAGATGAATCATACGTTTATTCAAGAGTCTGCAAAACTCGAAATCATTTATTATTGTCTTGTAATTGATAACACATTTCAAAAACAATACAGAAAGATTTTATGTATGTATGATTTCTCTAGTTTATAACTATATTGATAATTTTAACTTCCGAATAGTTAAGAAAATACCCAAACTTAATCAACTTAATTTATCTGCTATTAGACTAACTTACTTTACCACCGTCCCTACGTTTTAGGGAAAGGCTACAAACAAGATATGGTTGCGATAAGGCAAGGCAACATGCCCGGTCCTCTTGAGGGCGAACGTGCAGAAAGAAAATTCATTCTATACCACCCATTCACAAGTATTTTCCTTGGACTTCTGTGTATGTGAATTAGTCAAACAGTTAATAGTCCACTTAAAATTAATTAACTTTGGTTCATTAAATAAAATAATGTTGGTGTTCAGAGTCCCCTTTGACAGATGATTGTAAAGAAGTCTAAATAAGACTATTATTTACGCCCACCAGGTAAATATATTTTGATTTCTTGTACCAAGCACTATGCCTACTGATAATATTGTGCACAAATAATTAAAATTACATTAATCATCCTCGTGAAATGATCTCTCTAATTAGTTTTTTTCTCGTACAAGTAAGAAAAAACATTTGTTTGGTTCAAAGTAAACCATACACCTACTCTAAATAGAAGTAATAGTTGTTGTTTTTCTGCTGGCATAATGAAACAAAACAATTTCTCTGAAATATCTTCCATTTCATAATTTAAACATTTATGAAACCTACGGTTTTGTGGTATAATGTTTAAGCCTTTTTCTTTCAAAATTGCAGCTGTACTTCTTGTAACTATGTTTACCATGTTTTAAATAAGCTGTGATTGCAAACCAAGGTAAGCCACGAATAAATCAAATTTGATACATACCATAAGTACAGAATGACATAATATGGGTGACAATAACATCCATGTACGAACATAATATTTAAAAAATATATTTAAACTACAAAATAGTTGAAGCAACTTTTCGAAATTTTGAGTTTGAATTACTACTACGCATGCAAAATACGCTATACTCGTAAAATATTAACGAAAACAAAGTGAGTTTCTACTCTGAAAAGCCAATATTTCAAGATTAAGCTACGAGTAAAACCCCGTTCAACCGTGTTGCATGGCCATTCGATTGTTCTCTCACTTTTATGTATTAGTATTTGTCGCGGTGTTTAATAAACGAATCAGAAGCGTTTCTGTTTGTAAAGCAGTTTAATGATTTTAAATCAAATTATTTTACTTGAAAGTTACAAAGATTTGTAAATTTTGGTGTGAATTTTATATATCATATCTATATCATTTTCTAAACATAGAAGATGATATATATATATAAAATACACCTGTGACGGTTATATTGGCTTGAATACTTTATATGTTCTACAGAAATTCTTCAACGCTAAATTCACAAATAGTATCCATTTTTATCCATAACATAATTTTTCGCAAAACGCCATATGTACTTTTACATATGTTAATATTTTTTATTGAAATGACGCTTTGTTGTGCTTATGATGATGACAATAGATTTCTCTACATCAAATGTCACTTGAGAGTCTTATAGATTGCTTTAGAACTCACGAGAAATTTATTTATTTAAACGGTTAACAAGCCGCAAGATGTGTCATGTACTTTGACCTTTAATCATGTTGCTCATGGACCTGATGTACCTACACCACCGGAAACTTTTGAAACAGATTCGTTTGATTCTGAATCTGATGTCAATAGAAATGATGATAAGGGTTGTCACAAGGTACGTGAAACTCCTTTAAAATACCTTTTAAGTATACTTAGTTTGTAGAGTATACTGCAGCATTGATAGAAACGTGAAAGTTTCTATGCAACTACTTCATTTTTTGTAGTAACATTTTGTTCAAAAAGTGTGAATTTTTTCGCTAATGTGGTTGTTATAAACAGCATTATACATTTTAAAATTAAAAATGTACCTTGTAATTCCAGGGCTTTCTAAAAGTAGATCTTTTTCGTAAGGACAAAGATACTTTTTAACTCAACATAATAACTGTGGCTTAGTCTTATTACATTGGCAAGAACTTTGTGGAAAATGTAGTTATATTGTATGTATAGTTCTCATTCTGTCATGTTATATTACAAGTATTAATAAACGATTTAATCTTTGGATCACAGCAGAGAAAACATCGGTATTTTTTTGTATCCAAACCAAGTAATATTTGCTGTCTTACCAGAAGCATAGTTGTTTCTGGTTCTTGCTTTTAAGTAAATATTATAACAGTACAGCAATAATCTATTTCCCGAAATACGGATAAAAAAGAACAGTAAAACAATTTATTGACCTTAGTGGGATAAAATGTAAATAACCAAGTAGGTATGCAAAAAAAAAAGAAATCCATTTGCTGACCCGTTAAAAAATATACGGAATTATGTAGTTTGTCACTGTGTGCGTTAAGCATGCAGATACTACAACGGAACTGAACTGTCCTCTACGTTTCTGAAAACCTTTAGGACTAAGTTACTGTGAGATTTTCAGTACAAACCGAACAAGCTGTTTACACCATCAAACCTGTAAAGAAACTATTTTTATTCTTTAAAGTTGACGTGTGAAAGAAAGACAAAATATACATATATTTCCAATAACAGTATTTATTGTTCAAAATATGTAAATTCGTCAGTACTTCTCAAGACACTTTCTTATAGCTATCGGTTATTACTACTATAAAGACAGTTTATTACAGCTTTAGGTAATTACTACTTATAAAGACAATTTCTTATAGTTGCTATGTAACCTGTATTTCTCATGACAGTTTCTTATAGTTGCTGTGTGACCTGTATTTCTCGTGATAGTTTTTTATAGTTGCTATGTGACCTGTATTCCTCATGACAATTTCTTATAGTTGCTATGTGACCTGTATTCCTCATGACAATTTCTTATAGTTGCTGTGTGACCTGTATTCCTCATGACAATTTCTTATAGTTGCTATGTGACCTGTATTCCTCATGACAGTTTTTTATAGTTGCTATGTGACCTGTATTCCTCATGACAGTTTCTTATAGTTGCTATGTGACCTGTATTCCTCATGACAGTTTCTTATAGTTGCTGTGTGACCTGTATTCCTCATGACAGTTTCTTATAGTTGCTATGTGACCTTTATTCCTTATGACAATTTCTTATAGTTGCTATGTGACCTTTATTCCTCATGACAATTTCTTATAGTTGCTATGTGACCTGTATTCCTCATGACAGTTTCTTATAGTTGCTGTGTGACCTGTATTCCTCATGACAGTTTCTTATAGTTGCTATGTGACCTGCATTCCTCATGACAGTTTTTTATAGTTGCTATGTGACCTGTATTTCTCATGACAGTTCCTTAACCTTTTCATGTTGCTCTTATTGGTCATTTACAGCTATAACTAACGGATTTCTACTCAAAGCGTTTCATTCTTGTTTAACTATTATGCTTTCGTATGTATCCAAAGCTATCCATATCAATAATATATCACTTAGACTCAGTCTTAGAGTATAGCAGGTACACTGAATGACCCCAAGTTATCTAACGTTGAGTTATTGTATAATTTATAAACAGTTGTCTACATTCTGGAGTATGTATAAAGTATATTTACCTGATCGTGTGTACAGATTTAATTTACTCGCGTACTAATTCTTTGTTTAAATCTGTCTAGTGTTTCAATTGTTAATTTACCAAACCAAACGTATCAACACTAACAATAATTTAAATTCACTGAATAATCACATCTCAGTGTTTGTACAATACGTACTCATTGTGTGTTATTAAGTTGATGGAGATTCATCTTATAGAGCTATTCCTCTAAGTATAGTGTGTAAGCCAACAGTTTCCAATTTGTACGACGTACAAGAGTTCTTAATGTGTTGAATATATTAACATATTCTAAAAGAGTAAAATGTGCAGCGGTATTTTTCTCGGTATAGAACATGCATTGATGAGACAATGATGTTCGGAAACTAGATTAAATTATTTTTGCTTTATCAGATGATCCGTTTCATATTGTTATAACACTGGGAGATGTCAAATAAAAACAGTTACACGTAATTGTAGTTTAATTATTAATATATTTTTAATCCAAAATACTTTTTTTTCTATGAAAAATAACGTATATTTTGTTCGTAACTTTATTCTGTAACGACTTATAACAAACAATAATTTATTTTTTCCTTCGGCTTGAATTGATTTTATAATACTCCACAAGATGGCAGAAAATACTCAGAGTGTAAGTGTCCATGCATCGACAGAAACACTAAATGTAACTTACGAAAGAACGAGCATTCACTCCTTTTCAGAATTAAAGACGGGAACAAACATTAACGAGTTTTAAACCCTTTTAATGTTTTTGATATCTAAGATTTTCAGTATTTTGTTTAACTTGTGTATCGATATGTATCAATATCTAAACAATTGGAAAAAAATAAAACGAGTCGTACTAACTGGACATACACGTAAACCATGGTGCTATGTTAGTAATATTCGAAGGCTAAGTTCAAATTTCTCTGTTCTTAATAGTAGTGTTTTAATAACGTATGTATTTTAAGTTGGAATATAACGTGTGGTTGGCTATCAAGAAGCTATAATGCAAGCCTTAGGAAATAAGTTTTTATTCATATCTTCTGTTTTTACCAATTTGTTTATATTTCTATTTAGTTTTCTTTATTTTTTTTATTTCATCATAAATAGTTTCGTATTCACAAATGGCTGACTGATGGCTTATCGAAGTTTAAGTTGTGGGAAGTTTTCTTTGAGCACACATATAAGATAATAATTTTAAAAGTTTTTTACTGCAGTTTTGGTTTCGTTTTCAATTTTCGTGGTCGCGATCACATATTAACTCTAGTAGACTGTATTTCCATTGCTGGGTAGATAAAGATTCACACATCAATTCCTCTTCGGTAGCCCCACCACTCTTAACTGCTCAGTGATGAGTCTGAAAACCTGTAAGATAAATGTCAAATTTCCATACCTTTGGTTGGAACAGCACTGATAATCCATCGTGTCGCTTTGTGCTTAACATAAAATAAACAAAAATTCTCTTGGTATCCTTTACCCTTCTCACAGTGTACTTGGTATTATAATTTCATTTGTTTGACTTCTGTATGCGACGGTTTGTGCTTTTTGGTTCAGCTGTCTGGAATTTTGACCTGTACACAAGCACGCCATTCGTTTACTCCTTGTTTATACATAAAAAACAAGGTATTTGTTTGTTGTAACTTAAGAAGCTACTAGATGTGTATACGTACTGATTTATAACGTGTGTTTAATATCGGATTGTTTTGATTTAAGTGACCAGGCCAATGATTCATAAGATTCAGCTGTAGCACTCCCTAAGTTTCAACCACTGACCACAGGGAATGCAGACAGTCAACAGTGCTGGCTCTTTAAATCGAACAGCAAGATTAACTGCTACTTTTATAACACTCCGCAGAAAGTGTTCAACGTCGTTATGTCTCGAACTTTAAGTTTTATTTATCAACATGCTATTCATACACAAGTAAATAAATAAAATGATAAGCAATAACAATAAAAAAGGCCTGCGTATAGACAAATCAAGTTAAACTAGGATACTAAGTGCATTGTGGGAATGGTGATACATATATAACAAGGTACATTGTCTGCTAAGAATCCTAATAATCCATTTTTTTCCTGTTAATTGTATATTTCCTTCCACAGTTAATTGTTTACCTACATTGTGTGTTTGAAATATTTTCTCTCTCTAAGTTTGGGTTAGTTCTAGATTTTTGCAATATACATAAGCATGTTTATTAACAATAAAAACGATTGCTAAGTTCGAAAGTAAGGGTAAAAGTACAGAGTTTCTGTTTCCAATGTAATTCCTTCGGATTGCAGATTGAAAAAAAAAACCATCAAACATTAAGGAAAGAAAACAGCTCTTGTAACCGAGGAAACTTCTACATATATCTAAATACCCTGATTTGCAACGTGTGTTTAATATTAAATAAGTGACGAACTAAACACTTGATGGTTCACTGAACATTATCGTGTATGAACCGTTTGAACGTTTTTTAGTTTGAACTATTTTAAAAGTTATATAATGTGTAACAGATTAAGGTAATTTTCTTTAGAATGTTATATTTCTTTAAAATTATTTTTAATGTATTATTAGTACAACGCGTATTTTCTTGGTAATTCTCTTTAATTATTTCATTCTCTTTATACGTTTCAATGTCCCTTTTATAGCCTAAATTCAAACATTTTCGACACTATGATATTTCTTTCTGACAAAGTAGAGTATTAATAATATTCTATTTATCCTACGAAAGTAATAATAATTAAGAAGGACTATTTTTTTTCTTTCATGTCAATATTTGCGACAACACAAATCATGGAATTTTAACGGTTGGTTTCATACTTACGGTGCCATTAAACCAACTTCGTCCAGCCTTACCCTGAAAGCTGAGATGTTTTGATCAATACTTACAATATACTTTACCACAAAACTACAAAATTTGATAACACAGACATACAACTATGGAATAAAAATGATCGCCTAAAGCATATCGTCACAAAAAAAGCAAACAAACTTGGAAGACATAAACATAACTTTTTCAGGTCCAAGATTATGAGACTTGAAATAAAATAATGCAACACACTTTGGACAAGTTACCTTGATGTAGTAACAATAAATAGCTACCTATTGAACGAACCCATGTCTTAATATAAAAAAGCCTACTCAACAAACTGCTCAAAACGAGTAAGCTAAAGTGAATAACACTAATTATTTCTAAAGTAAGCACAGCAGAAGTCTTTAAATTACAGCACGTGAATAAAAATAAGAGGAGAATGTAAGGAAACAATAGACTACATTGCACAGCTAAGTACTGAAAGGATGAAAAAAATGTTAACCCAAAAAAACCTCAAGAAAACATGAACATTTCCAATTAACCATGTGATACTTTCTAGATTTATAAAACAACTTATTCTGGTACAATATGTATGCATTTTCGACCAACACAATAAATAAATGAAGAATTAATGGACATAATATTCAATGAATGTACTTGTTACGTAGAAGATTTCAGAGTTTATTACTTTTTATTTCCATGATCTGGAAAACTATTATATATAATTTAATTGAAGAAATATCACATACACATGCATACGTACACTCAAGGAATGAAATAAACACTACATAATAATGGGTGCGACTGCTTGTTAAAATAGAACCAAAACAGGCATCTGTTTCAAATATATACTTATCGTCGAAGAAGATTCTGCGTAACTATGGCAACCCTTTGGTCATCTTCTATCCAGCTTTAACTTGATTATCTTCTCGTGATCACACTGCTTGCCCACAGAATATTTCTCGTGAAAATAACCTTGATTAAAAAACTCAATACGATAGCTCTTTAGTGTTTCATAATGCATTTTTATTGTACTGTATGACTTGATTTATACTCACGGTAATGCTCAGGCCTGTTACTTATATTGATAGTACGCACTGAAAAATTATCGAAAATTGCATTTGTGTGGCCATTTTTAATGTATACTTTACATGCTAATGTATATTCAAACACAGTTGTTCAAAATAAATAAATTAAATATGGATACAAGCTATGTAACAATAAAATAACCGAATATTTAACAGCGTCTTTATAAAAAACGGAAGAAAATAATCGTGGATATATATATATATATAAATATTTAACAGTAAGTCAGGTTTTCCTCATGTTGAACACTAAAGAGGTCGTAACATTACTGAATATTTAAAAGTATCTTTTGGATACGTTAACTAAGTACGTGTTCCTATGAGTAAAGCATCACCACGACTTAAAGAAACATTTTGTAGATTCCACGGTTTGTGCATTTTCTTTATCTGGTACAGATTTGTCTCAATGGAGAATAAAACGTTCGCTTCAGAAACGAATCTTGCAAAATTTGCAGTCAGTGATTTCATCCCGAAATTGACACCTATGACGTATCTTTCTTCGGTGGGGAAGTACCTTTCTAACGTGATCAGTTTACCGTCGCCAAAATGAAGAACGTAAGTGAAAGGTCTTCCATCACATACAGCACTCTTTCCGTTGTATATCGCTTTCATCCACAAGGAAGCGGATTGGTTTCGTGTGGCTATTAACTGTCTTATTAGGGAAACATCATACGAGCACTCTTCCACATTTTGGCTAGAAAACTCAGGATGAATAGGAAGCCAAGGTGAGGTCAAGTTCGAGGTAAAATTAGCTTCAACACTCGAAGTCCATTGCATGGGACATAACTGACCTTCTCGATAACCCTTAAAAATGTAACAACAACAATATTAGCCAACTTTTAGATACATTACTTTAACTAAGGACGAGTTGATTTTTAGTTCTTGAGACTATTCGGGCTTCAACTTTCTGATATTTTAGGACGTGAAATATTTTGACTTGTCTTCATCAGCTCTTTACTTACATTAACAGAACATTTGGCTTGTCTTATCAATCTTAACTTTACACTGACAAAAGCTTGTATTGTTTTTATTAATTTTGCAAAGACAGTGACAAAAGATTTGGAAGTATTTGACAGGTTTTGATATCAAGCAAGAGAAATCCTTGGTTTTTACTTACCAGGTAAAACCTACTTAGAAAATTGCTCGGACGTATAAGCCAGACAGCTGAAGTCCACGCAGTCTCAACAATAACAGATAAATTAAAAAAAATATGTATATTAACTTGTTAACTCTTAATAACAACTTGAAGTAACTTTATATAATTTAAATAGTTTCGCTTGATAATTTGATGACAGAAGGAAATATTCTCTGCAAAATATATTCTTTGTCTTAAATAATTAATCTTTCTAAACGATCCAACCCCATAGTATTACACCACCTCCAACAACTTATACTGTTCGAACTGCAACAAGCAGGTTCAAGTGCACAACGTAGTTTTCTCCGGAATTTTATTCCGTGATTAATATGCAAAGGTGTGATACACGTCTTGTTGGAAAATCGTAAACTTTTTCAATGATTCATTGTTTAAGTTTATACTCAAAGCATCGTGAAAAGTACAGTTTCCTGTCTGCATGTAAAATAAGGAAAGTTTCTCATAATGACTTTTGTGTGGTATTGATATAAATGCTTAATTACAGTTAAAAGACAGTTCAGTGCATTAAATACCTCACACGCCTATTTAATCGACATCTATCTTGGGGAGTCACCTAACATCACATGATGTAAATTCCCCAGTGACAGGTTTAGAGCAGAATCAGTGAATTAAAAAAATGGATTTTGGTAAATACATATAATGGATACTTAACATGATTTCCCATCAAAAATCGAAATTACGCTGTCTTGTACCAGTTATCTAACTCTGATATGACCAGATCACCGCATGTAAAGGATTTAAACCACGAGTGACCTTGCACAATAGATTACCAGTCTAGTTCTCATATGCAAATATATGGAAGGTTCTACAAATGTGTTTTTGTGTTTATGAGATAATAAAAATGTGGCCAGTCATTGTGTGATTCATAAATGTCGTCTGCGAAATATACATCTCAATACACAGTAGTGTGTTGTGTGGGTAAACCAACTCACCACAGGACACATAGGAATAATATTTTAACGATTTTCCCCCCATCTGTATGTCAGACTTTGGTAATTTAAAATATCGAATATTTTCAGTATATATGCCTTACCAGACTTTTACTTTACATACCAAATTTCAAGCTAATCCATTAAGAAATCCCTAAGGTATAACATCTCTATTTTGCTTCTTTGCACCAAATGTGCGGAAACTTTATTCGACAGAAAAACACACTTGAACTTTTATGGAGTTTTTTTTCAAATGTGGTAAACCGATAGATGTTTTCCACCTGCAATTATGAGTCTTATGTGGTGTAAATATGAGCTACATTATTGAACAAAACATTTCAAATTTAAGGAATATTTTTGCGCACGCCTATGCGAAAAGCTACTTAGCCATCGTTCTAACATTTTTAATGCAGCTTCATCTAAGATATGGCTGTTTTTAATATTGACATAAATTAGCATAAATAATGATTCTTGATACAGCTGTAATGATTGGATGGAAGTGATGATAAAAACAGTTAATCTAGAGTCCATGACGTTACTATAGAGGAGCTATTAACATTAATATTTTAAAGAGGAAAAAATATATATATATCACCATGTATTTTATAAATAATTTGACTTGGTCTGTGAAGTGAAATTTTATTCCGAATAATAGGTCTGCAATCATAAAAGTAATGTGGGTTATCATCGAGTGCCGCTTTCTTAATTGGTTTGGTTTGTGATGTTTGTTGACAATAAAGTCATGATGTATAATCGAAAACACTTTAGGTGTGAAACAACTGCAGAAAAAATACGACCTACTGAGTGGACATTTGCTGTAAAAATCTTGTCAGAACTATTAGTGTACCTACCAGTTTGGTCGCCAATTTTGAGTTTATTCCTTTGAGTCGTACAATCGATAGTTTTTTGGCTGCACCTTTTATCACACCTAAGGTGTTCTTGATTAGGCAATAGATACTAAATATAAATTCCTTTTAACTTAAAATATACTAAATCTCTAAATAAATGAAATGTTGAAGAGCTTATTGCATACCAAATTGATTGATTAGAATGGTAGAAAAATTAAACACGAATAAAAATAATTTAAATCAAGAGACAATTATTTTCAAAACACATAATTCTGAATATTGGATTTTCCATTAATAAAGCACGTATATTATTCTTTGATTGCATATCGAACACACAAATTAGTTTTTGGTAATTCTATCTTATCTAAAAACTGCAAAGTTTTCCATTTCTTTCTTTCTTTATCATCGTCAAATCCATTTCACTTTTCTCCTTCAGCCATAATTTTCTCTTCGTTATTCGATTTTGTGATGTAACATGCCAATCAATATCTGACCAAAACATTTTTACAAAGATAAACAAGAAACTACATAAAACACACAAAACTCTTGCATAAACTTGTGATGAATAACAGTTACCTGCCAGAAAAATCTAATTTTTAGCAATTTTGATACATCTAAAGTTAACTATATTATATGTTTTTGTTTATATTTCGACTACGTCACACTTTTTTAGTTATATACATTTTTCATTCTTTGGCAATTTCACATATATATATTTTGTCTTGGCCCAGCATGGTCAGGTGAGTTAAGGCGTTCGGCTCGTAACCTGAGGGTCGCGGGTTCAAATCCCGGTCGCACCAAACATGCCCGTCCTTTCAACCATGGGAGTATTAAAATGTGGCGGTCAATCCCACTATTTGTTGGTACAATAGTAGCCGAAGATTTGGCGGTAGGTGGTGATGACTAGCTGCCTTCCCTCTACTCTTACACTACTAAATTACGGACGGCTAGCGCAGATAGCCCTTCTGTAGCTTTGAGCGAAATTCAATAAACAAACAATATTTTGTCTTGGTGGACCATTTGAACTGTACAGTTAATGTGCTAATCATACGAATGGTTAGTGCTTTAACAGTATCAGCATGTACCCTACCTCACGTATTTTATTTATATCCACTCATGTTTTTCATCTTGATTGATAGAGTTAGTTTTTACGTCTGTACTATTGTACTCTACCATAACCTGCAAAACAAATATAAATCTAAACATCATACTGATTTAAAAACGTTTATTAATAAGTTTGTTTGTTTGTTTTTGAATTTCGTGCTAAGTTACACGTGGGTTATCTACGCTAGCAGTCCCAAATTTAGCAGTTAAGACTAGAAGGAAGGCAACGTGTCATCACCCTTCACTGTTAACTCTTGGCTACTCTTTTACCAACGAATAGTGTGATTGACCGTCATAATATAACGCCCATAGGTTGAAAAGGAGAGCATGTTTGGTGCGACAGGGATTTGAACTATCGAACCTCGGATTACGAACCGAGTCCCTTAGCCACCTGGCCATGCTGGGCCAATATAACAAGGCCACATCAGGCTACCTGCCGAATCCAACGAGGGGAAAAGAACCCCTGATTTTAGAATTGTAAATCCTTAAACTTATCGCTGTACCAGCGATAGACTTCAGTCTTTTAACAAACAAGTTACTGGTACATGCTCTATGTCTCTTATCTGGAGTAGTTGTGAACATGTTAAGTTTAAACAGCTTAGTTTAGGATTTTAATAAGATCTTATACAACATGTGAAAATATCAATAAGCTATTGTTAATAGTTTCAAGCAAGTTCAGGTATTGTATAAAAAGCCATACCTGATGTTATGTATATGTGTAAATATTTTGTAATTAATTTCGAATGTTGTAACTTAATATCTGTCTCTGTTATTATATAATTTATGTTATATCTGTTATATTTGTTAATAATTTAGCATAATAAATTATACAAGCTGTTATCTGTGTTTTTCTGTTGCGTTTAGTCTACGAAAAACATAAAACATAAAAAATACGTAACAGAAAATTGGGGGTATGTGATGTAGATATGGAATATCAGGCCAGACATGCACTTTTGTCACAATAACTCATCCTTTCGACAATGGTGCTTCTGTATTTTTTGCTGTTTTTATGTCACTCTGGGGGAGTATTTTGGAGTTAAGATAGGCCTGTACTTTGCTTGGCTTGGATATTACACCTGTATGTAAAATTCCAACTTCAATGTAAGGACATTTGTGAAGGATGCAAGGACACCATTTTATGTGATGTAGATAAATATTTTCAGCAATTTGAAAAATTGGCCCTTAGGCTAAAATGGCCAACCGAATATTGGACAGTGTTACTTCAGAGTGTTCTCAAGGGTAAAGCCCAGGAAGTATTTTCCATACTCACGGCCGAGCAAAGTTATGATTATGAGCACGTCAAAAAATGCATTTTAAATGCTTATGAATTGGTGCCAGAGGCATATAGACAAAAATTTCGTGGTTACAAAAAGTTTGACAGCCAAACTTATGTCGAATTTGCTCGTGAAAAAGAAACTCTGTTCGACAGGTGGTGTGATTCCAGAGAAATTAAAAATGATTATACAAAACTCAGAGAACTCATGTTAGTTGAAGAGTTTAAAAGATGTATTCCCGTAGAGCTAAAAACTTATATTGATGAACAAAAAGCTTCCAAAATTCATGATGCTGCTGTCTAGGCAGACGAGTATGCTTTGACTCACAAAGATTTCTCATACAAAAGCAAAACAAATCACACAGCAAAGAAACCCAATAACTCATTCAAATATTATGCGAATGTCGACAGAGACAAAAAAGAGCAAACTTCTAATTCTCAAACGAAGACTCCATCTTATTCTCAAAGCTCGTCATCTACCCAAAACGTGTCATTCTCATCCAAAACATGTGCTTATTGTAGGAAACCTGGCCATCTGATTTCTGAGTGCTATAAGATAAAAAACAAGCCATCACCCCATAGTTTCATTTCGCCCTCGTTGGATACATCAATGATTTTGACCCTGTCCAGTCCACTGTGGATTCTAAGTCAATATTATTGATGTACCTGAAGATATTGTTGAGGACAAATTTAAACCTTTCTTGACTGAACATTTTGTTTCTTTTGTTGGCGATTCACGTCTACAACCAATTAAAATCCTGCGGGATACTGGAGCTTTTCAGAGTTTTTTATATGCAAAAAACGGCTCTTTTGGGCTCAGAAAACACTTCAAATAGAAGAGCGAACAACGTTTCGACCTTCTTCGGTCATCGTCAGGTTCACAAAGAAAGAGGTAACTGGCCGGAAGCTGACCACATGTTTGGAAGGGGTTGTATAACTGAGTGTCGCAATGTAGAGGGCGCGGTTTGATGTTTGAATATATAATTTTATCTATAATATTAATATAGGTATAATGGTGTTCCTTTATATTGGTTTATTTTGGTTTATACAACAACTTAAACCCAAAATAAACCAATATAAAGGAACACCATTATACCTATATTAATATTATAGATAAAATTATATATTCAAACATCAAACCGCGCCCTCTACATTGCGACACTCAGTTATACAACCCCTTCCAAACATGTGGTCAGCTTCCGGCCAGTTACCTCTTTCTTTGTGAACCTGACGATGACCGAAGAAGGTCGAAACGTTGTTCGCTCTTCTATTTGAAGTGTTTTCTGAGCCCAAAAGAGCCGTTTTTTGCATATAAAATTCTCAACAAGTGGGTTTCTCGACATCACTGATTTTCAGAGTTTGATTTTAGAGAGTGTACTTCCGTTTTCTGAAAAGTCATCCGTTGGGGCCAGTGTGCTCATTTCTGGTGTAGAAGGTGGCGTCGTTTCTATTCCTCTTCATAGATTAGATTTACATTCGGACTTAGTCTCAGGCCCAGTGACTGTGGGTATTAAAGCCTCATTGCCTGTTGAAGGTGTGTCTATGCTTTTAGGGAATGATTTGGCTGGTAGTAAGGTGGTACCATAGGTTCGTGTTGTTGAAGCACCTGTTATTAGACCCAGTACAGAGCAACTCGTTGAAGAGTTTCCTGATGTTTTTGCCGCCTGTGCTGTTACTCGTTCTCAGACACGTTCTCAGGAATCCAAAGAGGATTTCTCTTTATCTGATACGTTCATGTCTCACATCGATGAGATTTCTGACTCAACTTTAAGTTTTACTGATGACTCTAAGACATTTTTCGACTCTCTTCATCGAAACAAACTTATTGAGGAACAGGACAATGATCCTGAAACTCGTTCTCTTCTACAACTGGCTGTTGATGAAAATGAAATAGGAACTGTCCCTATTTGTTACTACCAGAAGTCAGGTGTGTTAATGAGAAAATACAGACCTTCTGACGTTTTTGCTGATGAAGAGTGGAATGTTATTCACCAAATCGTCATTCCAAAATGCTATCGGAATGATATTCTTAGTCTTGCTCATGACCATGTATTGTCGGGACACTTAGGTGTAAGAAAGACCCTAGATCGTATCCGACGACATTTCTATTGGCCAAAGATGCGCCATGATGTTGTTGACTTTTGTAAGACATGCCATTCTTGCCAAATGACTGGAAAACCAAATCAGGGGATTCCAAAAGCACCACTGTGACCTATTCCTGCCTTTGAAGAACCGTTCTCAAGGGTCATTATCGACTGTGTTGGCCCAATGCCAAAAAGCAAAGCAGGAAATGAATACCTCTTGACAATCATGTGTGCTTCTACACGTTTCCCTGAGGCAATCCCTTTGAGAAAAATCACTGCTCCCAACATTGTCAAGGCTCTTATTAAATTCTTTACCATGTTCGGGATTCCAAAAGTTGTGCAATCAGATCAAGGCTTAAATTTTATGTACAAGTTATTTCAACAGGTCATGCATGAACTAAACATCCACTAAATTTCATCCAGTGCATACCATCCTGAATCACAAGGTGTCCTTGAACGTTTCCACCAAATTACTGCCACAAACACTCAAAGAACTGGATTGAAGGTGTTCCCTTGTTATTGTTTGAAGTTCGTGAGGTTATTTCAGAATCTACTGGATTTAACCCTTTTAAGTTGGCTTAAAAAGACAAATAAACAAAAAAAAAAAGTTTTCGCAAGCTCAAACTTTTTTTTTTTACTTTTAAGGGGGAGAGTGTTATGTATATGTGTAAATATTTTGTAATTAATTTCGAATGTTGTAACTTAATATCTGTCTCTGTTATTATATAATTTATGTTATATCTGTTATATTTGTTAATAATTTAGCATAATAAATTATACAAGCTGTTATCTGTGTTTTTCTGTTGCGTTTAGTCTACGAAAAACATAAAACATAAAAAATACGTAACACCTGATCAATATTGATCAAATTAAATATGTTAAATTTAATCAATTATCCTTAAAAGTTTTTGTTTTTATCAGGTACAAATATATATTTTGCAAAAATCACATCTTTAGGCCATTACTTGCTAACTGGTACAAGGCTAAATCCTTCAAAATGTGTAGTGCATACTAGAGGGATATATAAAATTTAAATAAAAGGTTAGAAAAAGACTTTTAAACTCCAGATAATTTTAAAATATCTTTTATTTTAACTAATGTTTCACCTTTGTAGCTTTACTGAGGTTAGTACAAACAATTGTTTGATATTAGATATTCATGAGATAATAAAACTGCTTGTAATACATACAAACTATGGGTGGTACACGTAACTAAACCACCATTCACGAAACAACACGTCGAAGCAATATACTTGACACAGTTACTTTTAGTTTAACATTTTTGTACTCTGGAATATCACAGTCTTATAACTTGTTTTTGACACTACATTGATAGTAAGCTATGTATCATTTTCACTTACTGTTTCTTAGCAGCTTCTCTTTACGGTCTATGTGTTTTTTTTTACTTTTATATCTCCAATAAAAGTACTAAGTGTTATATTTTAGCATAGCAGTTAGTGAGTATTATAATTATACTACATATAATATTAGAAATATGGTGAAACTAATAATAATCTATATATTTTCAGACACACGTTATGACGTACTCGAGAAACTGAACATTACAAGCAGTTTCAAAATCTAAGGAATATTCCAGTTTTAAACAGTTCTTTGTTATAACCCTGATGAAGCCGCAAAGATTAGTTAAAATAAAAAAAGATCCTTTATAATTATTTAGAATATAAATGTATTTTTTTGTAATCCTTTTTATCAACATATGTATAATTACCTAAAAAAATAACATGCTAAACGCAGATAACAGCGAATTGCAAATTTAAGTATAATTTAATGTTTTTAAATCCGTTTGTAATTTATAACCTAACTAAAGTATGTATCGCTTTGTTAACAAAATTCTTTCATTCACAAAGTAAAAATGAACTATTTAAAAAAAAATAAACAAATGAGATGTAATCTTAAGAAGTTTCGGAATATTTTTATTTAAATTACTAGTTTTTTTTTATAAAGTTGCATTTTAGTAAACGCAATTTCTTACTTTTACCCGTTTTATTTCCTTTGCAGTTTATCTGGACTAAAACGCAAACACTCCTCGCCGCTTTGTATTCTGGTGCAAACTTACTTCCCAGGATTACTGTTGTTGTTGTTTTGGATCAAGCACAAAGCTACATAATGGGCTATCTGTGCTCTGCCCACCACGGGTATCGAAACCCGGTTTGCAGCTTTGCAGACATACCGCTGAGCCACTGGGGAACCCGGAATTTCTATTATCAAAGTGTTTCTAAAATTAACTTCTACGCGGTTTTGTTTTGATTTACTTTGTGGCCTACAACTTCTGTTCTGAGTGGTACTAGAAATCTATACAGCTAAAATATGAATTTTTCCGGTGTTTTTTTTTCTATTTACTTTTTAAAACGTATTTCACTTTTCTTGTTACTGCTGAAGTTCTGAAGCATTTTTCTTGGGGTATAGCAACAATTTACTGAAACGATCTTAATGTGAGGTGATGTCTAATAGAGTATACTGCCAATAGCTCGGGCATCAAGCAGAGTTGTGTACATTTTAGTGGTATTAAGACTCACATAAAAGCTGTACAACGTGGAAAGAATTGCTGATAAGAAAGCTTTCCTAAAAATGCTGACACACGCAAATGTTTTTTTTCAGAATAGATCTCAAAACATGACAATGTAATACTTTTCAGGCTGAACAATCCACAAATTCAAGTTCAGAGCACGATCACACTTTCTCTCTTCGTCTACCCATTTCTGTTAAGGAGTAGTTGATAGAGTGGAATTCCAAACGTTAAGGCTTGAGAAGTCGAAACCTGGCAGCTGGTACTTTTGCAGGTATTCTTACAAATTCTTAGTTTATCTTTTACATATTCGATGGAGTTAGATATAAATATATACAAATCGCTATGAGCAACTGTAAACTACCAGAACTGTCGAGTTTTGTTTTTGAAATGTCTTTTAAGTGATTTGAAATGTCTGTTTGAAAATGGATTTTCTTTATGTAGGGGTTGAGATAAAGAAACTAATTCGCGACTTAACAAACGTTCTTTTCGCTTAATTATTGTTTATAAAATAATTTGAATATTTTTAGCCCACATAAATTTTGTTTCATTTTTATTCAAAAGTATTGATAACATTCATATTATTTAATTCAATTCAAGTCCATAATTGTAAAATTACTCTCCAACTATGAGAAGTCAGTGAAAGTTTAAACTTCAAATAATCACACTGTGATAGTGTCAAATCGTTTTAGATTTTTTCAAATAAAAAATATTTAAAGATATATGAGCGTATAAACCTAACATATTTGTGTCCAATAACCTAGATTTTGTTACCTTGTCCGTAAGGACATCTTTCGAATCCTGGAGTTTAATCTCGTCTCCGTAGAACAACGAAACTGACCCAGGTAGCATCAATAGTAGAACCATGGCACCCAAAGTGTAAGTTGTGCCTATCCTTGTAGCCAGCCTCGTAGTCTCAGCACTACCTAAGTGCCAATTAATCCAAGACGACTGTGAGAAGGTGCTCCATTCATCAGCCACGGTCAATTGCGTTTTAATGTCTAGCGTATGTGAGAGGTTGAAATTTAAATGAAAGTCTAAGATATCACAAAATTTTAATAAGGACATCAGAAACCGAGACTTTTTCTCTCTCATGGTTTCAGCAAAGCGAGATGAGACGAGTAATATATTTCTTCTTGTACCTGTGCTGTACTTGTTCAGCAGAAGGCGCCAGTATTTCATTATAACAAATAAATCTTTCTCAACTGTGGTCTGGAGATGCTCTAGACCTTTTATATAAAATCCATCTACACCTTTTTGCAGCCAAAATTCAAGAGCTGAGTTCATTTCTTTTTGAACATCAGGATGTGACCAATTTAACAACAACTCTCCACCAAAGGGTCTGTTAGGACTTTTTTTTTCTTCGACATGGTCATCTTGAAAATTAGTAATCTTTTCCTGTAAGTCAGAAAGTACAAAATGCCCACTTCGTTATTTTATTAAATTTTTCACAATAAAATGCCAGTCAATTAATGTTTCCTTTACAAATAAAATCTGAACAAGCTAATCTTATTGAATTCTGTGACATATTTCTTACTCGAACTTAATAAAACTATTTAATAACATATTCTCCTTTTTGAAATATATTTTACCATATTATTATACGATTAAAAAAATGCCGACACATATTATGCATTTTAAATTTTAAAGTTTTAATGGCTGTTCGGTAACAGAAAGAGTAAATCATCAGTTTTATATATAAATTTATGATAATTTCAACTTTAACATTAATGCTATATATATTTATAAACAAATTATTTTTATTTACATTAGCCTTGAAAATGTTTCGATGATACAAATGGAAACATCAAAGTTTTTCTTGTTGATTTTTTTAAAGGAAATAATTCGTTTCTTAAGTGATTTTGCACAAAATTGTAGTAAGCAATGTCTTGCTATACAACAGAGAAAAAAGTTAGCGCGTGTTCAACTATTCTGCGAACAGTAAGTGTTGTTTACTTCCCTTTTTTTACAAATAATTTATCAAAACTCCTCATGATTTTTAACAATAAACACGGACGTTTTTATATTATACTCTAAGTTCACAGGTGTATTAGTTTTAAATTATTTTATATTCAACAGATGTATTTGTTATTACTTTGCTTGTAACTTTCAAAAACTATTTTACCTTTATTGCGCTGGTTTCGGCGTAAAAATGTCTATATTTACCACTTTTATTCTGCTGCCAATGAGCTGCCCAAGGGTGCTGGTCGCTGGTAATTGTTGGGTTAATGTCTAATATCACGTGTATACCACATGCGTGAATGTCTTGCACAAGCTTTTCAAAGTCAACAATGCTGCCTAGATGCGGATCAACATTCTTGAAGTCGATAACGTGTGTATACTCCAAAGGATAATCTAACGCGCTGAAAATAGAATTCAATCTTATCGAAGCAACGTTTAAGTTTTGTATATAAGGTAGCCTCCAGCGGAGTCCGGCGAAGTCACCGAATCCGTCGTCATCAGAATCTTGAAAAGAAGCCGGAAACACTTCATAAGATACAGTACCCTGCCACCATTCTCTAGCCGGAATACAGTGGGATGTCTGAGACGTCACTGACATCAGCACCACACAAAACAATCCAACCAGGACACACACAAACATTACAAAACATCCCAAGCGGAATCCAGCCCAGTTCCATTGAAACACCAGAACATCTAATGGGCAGGAACTTAAAGGAAACTCTCTAGTTCGTAAAGAATAGTTTGAGTCAGTCTCAGCGGACGTGCTCTGTCTATCTTCCTGTGATAGGCGGATAACGAATGGCTGCAAGGCTTCTGACTCGAGTAAATTAGTAGAACATTCTGGTTTCTGACTCTGTTCACTGTCGGTAGAAGAACACCTAGATATCAAGCTGGTATTGGATTTAGCTCTTTCCTTCATCATAAGTTGTGGTCCATCAGAAATTCCTAAAACTATATCTCCATTCGGGCCAGAATAATTACTATCCATTCTGTAAAACTGGAAGTCACTGTTGGTACAATTTGCGAATGTGATTATTTTAGAAAAATGGTACAACTTGTTGAAAACAATCAGTCCTTCACTGTGGGTTGTAGAAGGGTACCTAACAAAAATATCATGTCATTGTCAGTGAGTTAATTAAAAAAAATTAACTAAGAAGATATTCTTGTCCTATGAATGTTTTATATACGTCGTGAAAATAATACATAAACTTTATTCAAAGTTGTTGTTTTTTACGGTAACATCAAAAGTAATTAATTTGTTTTTGAATTTCGCGCAAAGCTACACGAGGGCTATCTGCGCTAGCCGTCCCTAATTTAGAAGTGTAAGACTAAAAGGAAGGCAGCTAGTCCTCACCACCCAACGCTAACTCTTGGGCTACT
The DNA here is from genome assembly GCA_011833715.1 of Carcinoscorpius rotundicauda. NCBI lineage: Eukaryota > Metazoa > Arthropoda > Merostomata > Xiphosura > Limulidae > Carcinoscorpius > Carcinoscorpius rotundicauda. The sequence continues at coordinate 29,738,440 of CM022393.1, forward strand.
CTTTTACCAACAGGTAGTGAAATTGACGGTCACTTTATAATGCCCCCACGGCTGAAAGGGTGAGCATGTTTGGTGTGACGGATTCTACGGTTTTACTGTTTGATGTACGACAGGAGTGTTCATACCAAATTTCAAGTTATAATTGTGGAAATAACAACAAAAGTGTAGCGCAATTACAAAAATAATTATAATGTAGATATCAAAGCATGTACTTTATTTCAATGTTAATAAATATATACATATTACATATATATACAAGTTGCTCTCTATACTATAGAACAAAATATAATTGATAATAATCTTGCATAAAATCTTAACTGCTTCTTCTTTGTTTCCAGTTTTCTTTTTAGTGTTATTGTATTTATCACCTTTTCTTTTAAAGCATGTTTAGCGCAGTAGTAATCCTAAACAACCATTATTTAATAGAGCGTACGTAAGCTAAATCCTCCTAAACACTCGAGTTTTGCCTTTCTTTTCAAATACAGGCTTATCTCTTTACTCTCGTATAAGAAAAAAATGTCTCGTTTCCTCATTGTCAATTGATCACGGGGCCTCTTTTCCGTGTCAACTACACGTTCACACATTGAGGTAGGAACGCTAATGGTTTTCTTCCCAAGACATCAGTTTAGTTCAACCAACAAAATATAGAAGTTTGCTGAGATTACAGATCTTGTCACTAGTTCGACAAAAATGAAAAAAAAATTATAAGCCCACCAGATTTTCCGTTCTTTAAGAATTTTTTTTTAATTACAGTTCGTTCTATCGTATTAAACGAGAGGACATGAAACTTAACAGTGCTCGAGTTTGTTTTTTTCTTCGTCATTCGTAAAGACAGCAACTGATTCGTCATTATTAAAGAAAAATTGTATTTCGAGTTATTTTTCTATCGAATCTTTTGTAAACAGAATTTTGAAAGTTGAAGAATTTAAGAACAGTCTTTCTTGTTAGTTCTACATCCGTTATTTGGAAAATGAAAATTTTCCAGTGAACATAACGTTAATATCAAGTGCTATTCCTGTAAAATAAACAACAAATTGACAAAGAGAACTGTTTAAATTGTAAATTTAAAATTTTAAACAGTGCCGTTTTCAAGGACCGGTTGCAATGAGTTATTTAAATGGTGGAAGTAAAGCATGCAGTCAATCATAAATAATCTGAAATATGAAGGTGTGAACTCATAACAATCTTGAAGTTCTCCACTTCGCGTTATAATACTTGCAGTATTTTTAACCCTTCGAATTACATTAAAAACGTAGTTTCACGTACGTTGTTGTAATTGAATTATTGCATATTTGTATTCATGAAACACATTAGAAAACTACGAGAATACCAATTACAAACCGATTTTCTTTCCTCTTTCAAAATGAGATAATGAATGCAGTTCCTTCAAATTACACGAATAATTCTATATTTTTTATTTTTTGTATTATTAGTATACTCAGTTTAATTATAATTGCACGTTACTGATTTTTATCGTGTGCGTTTTTTTTTCTAATTAGGCTAAAAATGTGATTAAAATCACGTTTATTTGTAATTTGTTATTGGTTTTTACAACTAGTGTTAAGTGCAAAATACTTCATGCTCTAAGTTCCAAACTTTACATTCTTTTTTCATAAAAAAATCACACAAACAAAAAATATTTGTTTTTGAAATACACGAAATTTAGAAATCAAAGCTTCTGTAAGATGTAACAGTTTTAAGCTTTATTTTCATGATGATTATTCTGGACTGAAGTTTCGAATTCTGTTACAAATTTACTTTGCTACAAACGTACTCCTGATATGGCCTGCTGGTTAGAACAATTTATTCGCAATCTATGGACCGAGATTTCGAATCCCGTTGGCGTACATGGACGTTCTATCATCTGTAGGGGCTTTATAATGTGACGGTAAATCCCAATATTCGTTTCTAAAGACTAGCGAAATAGCGAAGGATGATATCAATTATCTTCTTTCCCTTTAGTATATCATTTCGAAATTACTGAAGATTAATACAAATAGCCAGCAAGTAACTTTGTGTGAGCTTCATCAAACAGACAAATAAAGTTAATAAACGTACTTAACTGTTCAAATAGCTTCTTTTTAAATTATGTTTACTATAGTCTTGTATATAGATTATCTTAATCAAAAATTTTCTTTGGATCATTAGCTGAATTATATTGAGTATTGCCCAGAATAAATTTAAACCATCAAAAACTTCCTACTTTGAATCCCAGCAAGCTAGTGTTAATATTTGAACTACTTTGAATAAGAAATTATCTGTAAATGAGCCAGGCATTTGAGTTTAAAATTAGATTCAACATTTCGTAACAAGAAAGCAATCAAATTATTCTCTTGCACTTTATTTTTTAAACAAGGATTTACTAGGAAGTAAATACATTTTTCTCTCCTTTAACTCTCTTTAACCACTAGATAGTTTTAAGAAATTAATTTTATGTTATTTATATTTTAATGCAGTCTTCTACCTTTTTTTGTTCTCACAATGTATATTTCTGAGGAAATATTCTGTAACTCTCATTAGATTTTTGTAGTTGTTATCAGCTATGCAACACTAATAATTTTCCGTCATTATGTAAAATTGATATTCCAAAAGACTAGCTTGGATTACTTATAGCATAATTTAGCATTGACAGTTGTTCTAAAAGTTAGTAACAAAGGTTGGTGGACTTCATGAATTAGTATACTATGGCACTCATGATCTATTTACAGTAGCTTTAAAAGCGTGGCAAGTATTTTGTTTGTTTGTTTTGAATTTCGCGCAAAGCTACTCTCGAGGGCTATCTGTGCTAGCCGTCCCTAATTTAGCAACGTAAGAAGGCAGCTAGTCATTACCACCCATCGCCAACTCTTGGGCTACTGTTTTACAAACGAATAGTGGGATTGACCGTCACATATAACGCCCCCACGGCTGAAAGGGTGAGCATGTTTGGTGCGACCGGGATTCGAACCCGAAACCCTAGGATTATGAATCGAACGCCTTAATACGTTTGGCCATACTGGGCCTTCTCGTGGCAAGTATTTAATATGCTTCGTTTTATTTTAACAACACGAATTGTGTTTATTAGTAAAATTTAGAGTTTATACGACTGGGTTACTTTCTTCGTTATGGGTAAAAGATAAACATAAGAATCTGTAGAGAAAAATAGATGTTGATAATTAATTCATTTCCAATAAATAACTACTGTTGAATAATTGCCTAAAAACAACTATATGATTGAAACAGTAAAAGATAAACCTCTACGTATGGTTCCTAGTTGGAATTTTTTGGGGAAAAAAAGGCATTTCTTACTAAACTATTGTTAATGAATACAACTGTTTATTTTTACCCAGTTTTTGACTTTTTGTGTTTTCTCTACATCTTTTAGTTTTTTACGCACGCTGAACAAGAATAATGCATATAACATTTCATATAACAAATAAATAATGTTGTAAATAGGTAAATATGCAATTTTTTTTAATCGTTTTTCTCGGAGATAAGTTTGAGATCCACAATGGATTTTAATCACACAACACTTTATAATCTCAAGTACTTAAAAATTATTCATTACAATAAAAGAAGAAAATATATTCACTTAAAAGATGTTTTGTTGATAGTAAAACTTATCTGAATCATACTAATTCTGTCCTTACGTATTGAAGCTGCTCTGTGTAATCCTAATTTTATACATACAACATACTTCTTATAATGGAGTTATATACTATGAAATACGGGATAGGAAAATATTGTATTTTGATAAAATAAGTTGCTAATTGCACTCTCGTTAAAGGATACAATAAAATATATTTTAGGCCTTAAAATGCTTGTTTTCTTTGGTAATAGAAGGTGAGTGCGGCTTAGTGGTTAGCGGGCCAATACAAGGCTTGAAGTTTTCGCACTCAGAACTTTCAGGCCGTGGATGCGTAATAAGAGTGAACAATCAAATCCTCTTATTTTATTAGAGTAGTCCACGAGTTGTTGATGGATAATGTTGACTCGCGCAGGTATACTTGGAGTCTGTTTGGACGAAAATTATTAAATAACAACTTGCTGTTAGTTAATAATAGCGATTAATATTTGTTTTTATATGGAAGATATGGTGTAACACGGGGTGTCCGAAAAATTTGAAACCATAGGCATACCCCAAGGAACATTTTTAATGTGTTTCACATACTGTAATTGTAATTCGAAACAATTTTTTATTAACAGCAGAATTAACTTGATCTGTTCATGCTGTAACAACACCATATTCAGACACGTATCTGAAATTAATACAATCTGTAATTGGTCTATTTATCCCAGATTTTTTGGACACCTTGTAATGTTAAATCGGAAATGAACTCCTGAATCACCCATGAAAATTGCTTAAAATATGCACCCCAGCAGCTCAGCGGTATGTCTGCGGAATTACAACGTTAAAATCCAGATTTCAATACCTGTGGTGGGAAGAACACAAATAGCCCATTGTGTAGCTTTGTGCTTAATTCAAAATAAAAACTTAAAATATTTGACCTAAATATTTTTCGTTAAAGCAACATATAAATATTTTACAAGCAAATGATAGAGTCGTCTTTGTAATTCATCTAAAAATTTCTTAACTAAATCAACAGAAAAAACAACAAGGTTTTGATGTGTAAATAAAAAGCAAAGATTTACTTGGGAACAAGCTGTCAATTACAGGCTAACTTAACGCATGCGATAATACTTATTTCTTATACTTTCGAAAAGGACAATCTAATTGACGTCCTCGAGAGATAATTAACTGTCTACTAGTGTAGTTGCTGTATTTCCATTGTACTCAAAAATATCAATAGTTGGGGAAAGTCTTGAACAAAAAGACACTAATATAATCTGTTTTATTTAAATAATAGTAAGTAGCTGAGATAATTAAATGTTAAACTTCTGTGATTTGAGTAACTACAATGTTGCTTTAATTACGTCTAAAACTAATTTTTATTTTTTTAAATGCTTATGATGTGTAATTTACCACCAAAAACAGCATTCGGCCATTATCAATAACTCGCCTACCAGTGCTACTGGTAAAATACTTGACAAAAGTGATTTGTATTAAATCTTTACTCTCACATATTGAATTTAATAACATACAGAGGTTGAGTACGTCATGTTAAAACAAATTTCAATCTCATTATATCGTTTCAGTCTCTGTCACCAGATCCGGTCGTACTCTACCAGAAAACCTTGCATCTTAACAATAGCCCTACAGCATAGTTTTCATTGAAAAAGGTAGATTCTACTGTGTCAAAAGTACACCAGCTCTCCTTAGTATCTTTCCATAATTCATCTAATATAAGCCTATTGTACAGAAATCCATAGACTTTTATTCCAACGACTTGACTGGCATATTTTGTATAGAACTTATGAATATCTGTTTAGCTCTCCGGTTGCTTGCTGTATCTGATGGTTAAATGTCATTGAAGTCACTTGTGCCCATTTTACTTGAGTCACTTTACCAGGTGTAAAAACTTCTTGACTATGTTGTTTAAGCTGTAGTCGTGGACTATCACTATTACGCAGCTTAGGACGGCTAACATAAGACTTTATGTAGTTTTTTGTTTTTTTCTGGCCGGTACTGTCTTCCTAAGTTGATTTGTATTTCTTTGTTTTCCATTGTCATTAATCACAACTGATATCCAACTCGAAACTTGTAGGTCCTCTATCTGAACACATCTTTAAGATTGCTTTGTTTGTTTGTTTGTTTTGGAATTTCGCACAAAGCTACTCGGGGGCTATCTGTGCTAGCCGTCCCTAATTTACCAGTGTAAGACTAGAGGGAAGGCAGCTAGTCATCACCACCCACCGCCAACCCTTGGGCTACTCTTTTACCAACGAATAGTGGGATTGATCGTCACATTATACACCCCCACGGCTGGGAGGGCGAGCATGTTTAGCGCGACGTGGGCGCGAACCCGCGACCATCGGATTACGAGTCGCACGCCTTACGCGCTTGGCCATGCCAGGCCCTTTAAGATTACAGTGTACAATTATTTTACACTGGATACGACTATTACATACTCTTTCCACGGGTGATCAATACTTAATAGCATGAGACTATGAAATGGTAATCTGTCAAAATGTAGTTTTGATACACTGCGTTCCGCCACCTTAGTTTGGCCAATCTCTTACAATTTGAACTCAAAAACTACTTTTTCTAGATATGAAAACTCTATCACGTTTTCTTAGACTTAATATTATGGAAATTTTAGGAGTCATGAAACCTTGAGATCATGGATATTTTGTTATTACAGAAATTGTGGGATAAAATATTTATATTATAGAAACGGTTATGCTATTAAAATCTCGGCAGTATGGATATATTGCGATTATAATTAGTAGATGATCAACTGACATAATCTGACAACTGAATTACAATCCTAAGTAGGACTTCTCATCCACAAAAGGTTGGAGAAATGGCTAAATGCTAACCATCCTTTGGTTTGGAACTGAAATGCTAGTACAATTGAACACTGTATATTTATGGCCTTGCTACCTTTATTGTAGGCCCGGTATGGCCAGGTGGTAAAGGCACTCGACTCGTAACCCAAGGGTCTCGAGTTCGAATCCCTGTCATACCAAAACACGATCGCCTTTTCAGCCGTGGGGACGTAGTATTGTAACATTGAATCCCACTATTCGTTGGAAAAAAAGTTTGCAGTGGGTGGTGATGACTAGTTGGCTTCCCTCTAGCCTTACACTGCTAAATTAGGTACAGCTAGCGCAGATAGCCCTCGTGTAGCTTTGCGTGAAATTCAAAACAAACAAAGAAAAACCTTTATTACCCACACGTGACCTCTAATTTAGATGAACAAAGAGTATCATCATGTGTGAAAATTAGGTGAATAACTAGGAATATTCACACAGCTCATCTGACTCAGTGTTTGTTGACACCCATCCCGTGACACCTGAGATACCGTGTTACATACGTATGCAGTTTCATGTTATTCCAGCTGTTTATGTAAAGTACATCTAAAGATGATCTAACAAAGAATGTTAACCTTTACTCTGGTCACTACACTTATGAAAATTCATTTAGTGATATTTACAACGTTACCACTGAGTATCCAATAACTCAGTCAGTTTTGGCTTTGCTTAGAAATATGTTCGTGTGACTAGAAGTTCCTGAATTTCTTAGATATATTTTTCATTTAAAGTTTACCATACACAATCAATATGTTGTAGAAGTTTTTTTGGAAACATTTCTTATGGTTCTAACATATACATAGTGTGGATATTTTGTGTCATGTTGTTATGCGTAATAAAAGTATACTGATTGTTCATCACATCTTAAAAGCAGTATCTATAATATGAAACACGATACGATTTCATTTCACATGAAAAATAAATATTACTTTCTTACTGACTCACGACACTTAGTTTGATTTAATTACAAAACATTGTTATCAAAGCTGAAGGAATTATAATGCCGTTTTTGTTTATTTAACTTTGCATATAGGTATGATCTTATTCGATTTCTTCCCTTTATATATTTTAGTTGTTATTTGGTATGTATTTTTGTTCCTCTTTTTCTGATTTGAAGAAGTAGATTTTAAGATGTTTATGTAATATAGAAGTCACGATATAATTATAAGTATTGTTATGTCTACAGTTTATTAGTTCAATTTAAGTATTTATTAATTTAACTTTACCAAATAATATTTTCAATTACTTGATTTTTTATTTAAGGTCGACTAACAGTTGTTTGTGTTAATTACGTGTTTACATTCGATGTTTATGTGTTAACTGATATTGTTGTTACTATTCCTATTAGTGATTATAATTAATCTTTGATTCCTAAAATTTTCATTGTACAGTTTCAAACTTGCAGCATGTTATTACAAAGTGTATTGTTCTAACTAGTTTTTGGACTGTTGATTTGTATTTTGGTTGTTATATTATAATGTCTAGTGACTTACTTAAAATTACTAGATAATATTGATTTGTAACTACAAATTTCCTGTAAGATTTTAGGATTTGGAGTTTTGTTTTTTTTCTGTCATAGTGTTTTTATTCAAACGCTCGTGCACTGAAGTAAATATTGAAATGTTGTCTGAAACGTTTGTTTTGACATTATTTCATTTTCCTCTGTGCCTTGTTTTATCTCAGCCTGTGAAAAACAGTTCTGTAATATTCATTGTTTGTTCTGTAGGAGGTGTGCGTTTAATCTCATTATTATGAAGTGACGCCATGTAGGCATCGGGTGAATAGTCAACTTGTGTTTATGTTAGCTAGTTATGGATTTTAACTTGATAAAAGTAACAGTTTGCATTTACGATCCCCCATTATCCATTTTAATTTGAAAGTTACGTCCTATGAAGATGAATCAAGAGAACTGATGAAGAAGCTGTCATTTTTAATCGTCTTAAACGGCAGATGAGTGTGAGTGTTAGATTTCCTCAGCTGATTGGTCAAACTATGAAGTTGTAGCTTTTCTGGAGAATCCTATTTATTGATTCACTTCCTCTCTTTATGTCCACTATTGTCAAACATTTTATGTAGCTTTCTCTCATTACGTGTCTTTTCAGATTTCCCCGGTCCGGCATGGCCAGGTAGTTAGGATGTTCCACTCGCAATGTGATGGTTTTTAGTTCTGGTCCCCGTCCGACCCAAGTCGTTGATAAAAGAGTAGCTCAAGAGTTGGCTGTGGATGGTGATGACCAGTTGCCTTCGTTCTACTCTTACACTGCTAAATTAGAGATAGCTAGAGCAGAAAGTTCTTGTGCAGCTTTGCGCGAAATTTAAAAACAAACAAAAAACAGCTTAAATTTTATTCTTTCAAGTCTTTTACGTTTATTTTTATTTCATTTTCATTTGAGTTATCAACTATTTGTTTCAGTGCATTATTCAGTTATTACTGAAGCATGTGTAATGCTAACTTCATGTTTTGCATAAAATTAATACTTGTGTTTTCCGTTACATATCTTCTCAGTTAGTGAGTTAAGCCTTTAAAGTGATTGTCACCATTCTTCCGTTATCCGTGGATTCGAATTAACTCCTGAATCGTTAACCTTAACCACAATTTCTCATCATCTGAGCACTGAAGAGGAAAGTCAGAAAAGAAATCTGATTCTATTCACCACTCAAGGGTTGATAAAGAAACTCAGCAATAAAACTTGGCTCTTCTTCAAAGATACCACTCCTTCTAGATAACGTATATAAGTGATAAGGTTTATTTACTAACTGGGATAAACTCAACTAATTATTTATGGTGAAAACGACAGCAAACGTTTTTAAACTTGTCTTCCGATAATTACATTAACATGTAAATGAGATAATGGTTATGACGGACTACAGGCAAACGAAGACAGAGGCCGTTTTAATTAACATTTAGATGTAGCTGAACAACTAATGCAGAAAGGTGGTCTAGTCATCTTATCACGTTGCAAGACCAATTGAAGAAACCAAAAACAGAACGTTCTGCTGAGCTCAACCTAAAATACGTGTATGAGAAACTTACATTAAAATATCTATGTATCCAAATCACTTGAAGAATGTACACTCCAGGATTACATTAAAATATCTATGTATCCAAATCACTTGAAGAATGTACACTCCAGGATATACGTAAGACTGGCCGTAGCAGAGGAAGAAGTTGTAATGATGTGATAATTGTAGAGATGTGTCTAAAATACATCTATGCCATTGTATACCCATGTATAAATTATTCACACATTATTTATAATCGTATACCACATAGTATACTATGAAGTAATTATCATGAGGGCCCTACGTAACAATAAATCTGATGTGATTCACTGTATAGTAAAAACTGAACAAATCTTGTTTGTTCAAGGCACAATAGTTAAATTAACTTTACAAATAATGGTAAATCATAATATGAAGGTCAGTAACTATCACAAACTAGCATGAGGCTAGAAAATGACAAGGCAGACTATTTTTATGGACAAATTTGGCACTAGAACTGTTTCGCCTATACCACATACAGTTAATGAAGTTCACCATCTCGGACATATATAAGTTAGAATATCCTGCGTTGTGGCTAGTAGCCAATGAGGTCTATCTTTGGAGTTAAAACAAATGTAAAGATAGCGAAACGAAAACCGATGAATACTAAAGATAAAATATTCACCTGGATATAAGAAAACTGCAATTGGCCTTCTTCATCAAGCCGTTATTTTACTAACTGTTCTTTCTTGGCAGTATAAACAGTTAGAAGCTGAACGAATGTATGCTACAAAATATTTCTTAAAACAGAAGGATGCAAGAAAAATTGAAGTCAAAATCCTAGGGTTATTCATAGGAATTCTGGTTATGAACATGTTGCTTAAGTCATACACGTGTAAACCTATTATCCCACCACATACATATCTACTATCAACTTGAGTAGTATGACTAATGGGTGGATTTTTATTGCTATTCTACATGTAGATCGTGACTTTTGACGCCTTTAAAATACTACAAAATATAAAAGCCCAACTATGACATTGTTAAATTTATTGAACAATCTGATCTCCTATTCAAAAGAATGGATTGGTTTAGCCGATCGGAAACTCTAATCATATAATCATTGATTATTCTGAGGGAAAATATAAACATGACAGTTTTTATTGTAGATTGATTTTGCGTTGATCTGTATATTGCAAAGTACAGAAGTAACAATATCTTATTGTATACTGTGCTTCAGGATCATAAGTACTGACACTAGAGATAGTATGAAAATGTCAACATATTCTTGTACGTCTATTACAACCTGGCTTTTTATTCAATGCTTGGATTTAATTCACACACGAGTTACCAGAAGCAAGATGACCAAACATCACTGATTGCTCATTCCTAGTAGAGAGAAAAAAGAATAAGCTAAAAGAAGTAATGTGTGACGTATGGTCAATGAACGAAAAGCTAGAAGTTTCATATATTACGCGATTAGCAAAATTAAGCATTATTCCAGAAGAAAAGACCCTTATAAATGTTTCGTAATCCATAACATTTTAAGGACTGAAACAAATTATAGTTGTTGTAAAAATATGACCTTGATGTGACATATTGAGGACTGTTCATTCATTAATAAATAGTTCTGATAGGCATTCCTAAAGTGTTTTAGCATATATATCTAACATATATTCATATCATATAAATTAAAACAAATAAAGAAAATGCATACCTACCTCACACTGAAACTTTCCTCAGGTTTTTAAAGAGCAAACTAGTGAATTATTTTATTCGTTTGCTTGTTTTTGGAATGAAGCACAAATCTACACAATGTGCTATCTATGCTTTGTCCATAACGGGAATTAAAACCCGGTTTCTAGCGGTGTAGGTCTACAGACCTGTGTCAATGAAGGACTAGTTTCTTCGTGGTTCATATATTATAATTCCTCGTTCCCTGTGTTTAGAAATTAAAAGAGAAATTAAACGATCTTGGGATTTTGTGTTCCATGAAGAGCTTTTCACTCTTCAACATAAAAAATAAGCTTTCATTCGTAGAATCGCTAATAGATGTGAAAGAAAAATTAGCACAGTTTCTACGTTTAAAAATGTCAAATGCAGTCTATTCAATACAAAAAACGTTTTCTTCTTTGCAAACTTTAAAAAATGTACTGTCTATTCTTTAACCCCTCCCCAGTTGTACATCATATGTCTGTGGGCTTACAACGCTAGAAGCCGGATTTCGACACCTGTTATGGGCAAACCAAGTATAGCCCATTGTTAAATTTTGTGCTTTACTACAGGGTGTTCGGAAAGTAACTGTGCCGTTTTGTAATCATATCTTATTATATTTCAGATTTTGATCCCGATATGGTTTTAACAACTGTAGAACGGGTATGGCTCGTCGAACACGTATTCCGAGAAGTTGGTAGATACACAGATGTGGTGCGACAGCGATTTGCTGAAAGATTCCCAGATACACCTGTTCCACATCGTAATGCAGTTCGTGACCTTGTTGATAAGTTTCGGGAAACAGGATCAGTGGATGATGCCAAACGCTGTGGAAGGCCAGCAAAGCTATCGGAGGAAACACTGTTGGATATTTCTGACAGTGTGATGCAGAGTCCATCAAAATCATTACAAAAGTTAGCTCAGCAGCACGATATCGGTCTTGGAACTGCTCATAAGGCCGTCAGAAAGAAATTAAAGCTCTTCTCATACAAAATAATGGCGGTACAAGAACTGGAAGCAACTGACAATGAAAAACAAATATGCTATTGCAGATGGTTTAACCGATTTATCGAAAATAATATAGCTAATGTGTTTGTTGTGACCTTTTTCACCGACAAAGCATGGTTCCATTTCTTGGGTTACGTTAATTCACAAAATTCAAGATTGTGGTTATCCGATAATCCTCACAGTTTGCACGAAACACCCCTACATGATTTCAAGGTTGGTGTGTGGGTTGTGATTTCCAGACGTCGAATTGTTGGCCTTATTTTCTTTATGAACACAATACACAGCAAGCACTATTGTTCCGAGATTCTTCACACCTTCATCGGTCAGATGACAAGTGATGAAATCAATTACTCGTGGTTTCAACAGGATGGTGCTACAGCCCATACGTCTCACAAATCTATGCAGTTATTAAAGGAATGTTTCGGAGACCGCATTATTTCCAAAGACGTGTGGCCCCCACACTCACCAGATCTTAATTCACTAGACTTTTATCTATGGGGAACAGCAAAATCTGCAATGTATCGAGATCGTCCACGCACACTGGATGACTTGAAAGCAGCGATAACAGTATTTATTCAGTCTATTTCAAGCCAGCAACTGATAGCGGTGTTTAAAAACAAAATAAAAACATCCAAGCCTGTATTAATCCCAAAGGAGGTCACTTTCAACATTGTTTACAATTGTCATTCATATTTACCTCCTGTATTCTATACTAAAACATGTCTGTTGATAAATATACAAGTGCACAGTGACTTTCCGAACACCCTGTACAAAAAGGTTCTTTAAATGATTCGGTGTCTACATCACTCACATCTAAGTTAGATAAAAGTTTCAAACATTCAGGTTTCTATTTTGTAACTAACATAATATTATATTAATATTTATGTTTCTTTCAGTTTTATCTATATTTATATTGTTAAATGTGTATTGCGAATGTCCCTCCTATTCTTTAAATTTTTAGAAGATTCTTAAGAGTAAGAATTAACAATATATGTTTTGCATTATCGCCCACTGAAATTCGACAATTTCGCCTAAATATTATAAATCGACGTGCCAACAGACAGTATAACGTTGTTGGTCTGCTACAGTAAATGTATATAAACCTCGGAAGCTATAATTGTTATAAACGCTTATTAATCGAAAAACTACAGAATTTAACCAGAAACGTTTGTAGATTTCGAACGCTAAAAATTGATTAATTAATTAATTAGTTTCGGACGTAAGTATTTGTAAGAAAACACTTAATATTGTCGTCGATGAAAGAAATAAGTGGGCTTCAAGCTGGCAAGCTGTTTAGAAAAGTGTACCAACATAGAATTAATTCGCTCTACGTGAACGTCAATAAAAGATTTAGTTCCAGACCAGATAGAAAACTCAGTAAAGTTTGCAGCCTAGCATGGCCAGGTGGTCAAGGCGCTCGACTTATAATCTGAGGGTCGCGGGTTCGAATTCCCGTCGCACCAAACATGCTCGCCCTTTCGGCCGTTGGGGCGTTATAAAGTGACGGTCATTCCCATTATTAGTTGGTAAAAATGTAGCCCAAAAGTTGAAAATGGGTGTTGATGACAAGCTGCTTTCCCTCTAGCCTTACATACCTAAATTAGGGACGGCTAGCGCAAATAACTCTCGTGTAGCTTTACGCGAAATTCAAAAAACAAACAGTTTTTGGCACGAAGATTGTGTTTGTCTTATAGAAGAGCCACATCAGGTTATCTTAATTGACGTTCTGAACATTTACTAGCCAGATGTAAAGCATTATTGTAGGTTTTTAGCACAATTTCATCTAATTTCTTGATAATGTGAGAGTTTATTGGAATAAATAAAACATCTTTATTTTATTTGCTCATCTTTCTCAATGTATCTTGTTATAAAAATAATTTGATCAATATGACGTCTGGTGTTGAACCAATAACCATGAAAACATTAACTGCACTTTCAAATTCGTTAATAAATGTAAGTTAAAGCTAATTTGACATTAATTTTACGCACTCATCAAAAGTTTGGCGTATAACCTTACGTATTATAATTTTTCTCGAAGGAGTGTCCGATTTATTATGTTACATACGTTGAGTATTACGATTTCAAGTAACCAGAGATTTCAAGTTGGAAGTTAATTGAATATTAATATGTATCAATTTTATGATATTTACCAACAATATTGATATACACAATTTTTCTTCTTGACACAAATATATTTTAATGTACAAACAACAATACAATTTATAATAACGATTATTGCAAATAATTATTTATGTACAACAATTTTAAAAATTCACAAACAATATTTAGGCTTCTATCTGGTCTGAAAATAAATATTTTATCCAGATCCAAGAGGCGCTAATTACCTTTATGTTGATACACAGATATACTTTACTTGACGGGATGCCAGCTAGCTCTATTCTTGTTTGGCCTAACGCTGTTTACAAACTTCCTATTCATAGAGGAAGATAGATATTTAAGGTCCTCGTAGAAATACTAACGTCAGAAGTTAATTCTCTGAAATTTTCGTGATGTTCAAAACATATAAACGTTTCACGTCAAATTCTGTAGTTTTCCGTTTAATAAGCGTTAATCACAATAATAGTTTCCAAGGCTTATAGTATACTGACTGTAGTTAACCAACAAATATTCTGTTATTTTCTCTTGGCTAGCCTTTATACAAATTATGCGAGATTCTCGAATGCTAACAATGTTCAAAGACACACGAGTATTTTCGTTAACCACATATTGTTGATTCTTGTTCTCGATAATACTCTACAAATTTAAAGAAAGGCGGAACTTGCCCAGCATACGTTCAACGAAATACGTCACATTAATGAAACTGAAACAAACGTAGATATTAAAATAAATGTATAACAATAAACTTGTTACAGATGTGACAAATAGCTTGTAATTCCTTCTGGACACTGATTATTATAACATCCCAAATATATATTTTTTTAAAATCATCAAATCCACTACGGTACTCCAAACAACTTACCTTTCTTGTTTTAATTAAAATTTTCTTCATGGTCTCTAAATTTTAATTCTAATTTGGACAACAGCTGTACAGTAGCTATAAGCGTGTGAAAAATACACGGTACTGTTTTGTACACTATCCATTTGCTTTCCCAATATGATCGCAATTGTTATAATGCCTTGAAATTTTGTACGTAGCAAATATGTGGCCTTTGGCTATTTCACGCTCAGTTTATTTGCTTGTACGTTTATCCAGTCACAAAAACATGTAATAAAGTCACTTGTTAGGCTTACTTTATTACTTGGTAGTAATTTTCAAACGTAATAATACACACATTTGCTTGTTGTATTGTAAAAAATCCATTGATTTTTTTCCGTTCTCACCACTTCACTTCATACAAAAAATGCTGCTCTTGAAATAACGTCTGAGGTGATCTTAATGTTCACATTTTTATTTTTTTAATGTCTTCAATATTTTCGTTTTTTATATTATGTAACATTCAATAACTTTGTTGGTAAACTATATCTGGTCATAAAGTAATAACCTGTGAGTAGTTAACAGCTGAACTTCAATATTTTTAAAGTTTAATTTCATTTAGTATTAGTTCGTTATTGCTAGTTAAAGCTGTATTTATATACCATCAAAGATTTGTCGGGATCTTCATCGGTTGTTTTCTCAAATAAACTAAAACTCTTTCTTATTAATCCTAACGGTGTTCCAGGAAACGGGAAGCTACACCACTCTTCTTCTGTAGATGTTTTTTCTTTCGGTTTTCCTTCTCTTTTTATTATACTATACAGATATACTCTTTTCATTGTTTTTACTGTATAATGTGATTTAAAATAATCACACATTTTCATTTCAAAAAGTCACTAAACATCTGTATTTGATCAATTTACTTCACTAAGGTGCTTACAGTAGTTATTCACACTTGAGAATGCTTGTTAACTGGACGTTACTTATTAGAACAAAACTAGGTAATAAAATGCATGTTGTAACTTGTGTTGCCAGATGAAATTGTTACCTTTTCTGCACATACATAGTATTTAAAAATAGGAAGTACATAAAAGATATAATATGTAATAGATAAAATGATAATTCATGATTTAAATAAATATATTTCCAAGATTATGAAGAATTTTATTTTAAAAATATCTGTACAAAAATACCAAATTAAACTTCCTGAGTTTTTGTAAAACATATTTATTTAAATTTATATTTATGCACTAGAACTTAAAGAACAACAACGATTATACCAAGCTATGTGATACATATTTTTCTACGACTGTTTATTTATTTTTTTGTATGGAGCACGAAAGTGTTTTTATTTGTAAGGAAAATATTTTTAGAGAATTGTGGATATTTTGGAAACCTTCCAAGAAGGTTGGCACGCCTAGTGTTGTATATGAATTATTGAAATGTAAATATATAAGTTTTGGATTATTTAAATGGTGGAAATGAAAAATTGTATTTTTTTAGAATATATTTAAGTTGCCAAAAGGATGTTCTTAAATTTCGTACAGGGAATGGATAATTATAATTAGCAGAACTTGGACTTTTCAATGAATGACAACTCATTTATCAGAAGTGAATTTCAATGAATGACAACTCATTTATCACAAGTGAAAGTGTGAAGGTGCAGTGCAATGAACTAAGTTTAGACGACGGCCCGGCATCGCTAGGTGAGTTAAGACGTTCGACTCGTAATCTGAGGGTCGCGGGTTCGAATCCCCGTCAAACCAAACATGCCCGCCCTTTCAGATACGAGGGCCTTATAATGTGACGGTCAGTCATCCCCCACTATTCCTTGGTAAAAGAGTAGCCCAAAAGTTAGTAGTGGCTACCTTCCCTTTAGTATTACACTGCTGAATTAGGGACGGCTAGCGCAGATAGCCCTCGAGTAGCTAAAAAAAACAAAAACAAACACGTTTAGACTAAGTCTAAGCAACAGATATTAATGTTAATGTATATATATATATCGCTCTTCGTGTAATAAATGAAAATTAAACAATATTAAAAATATGTCCTTTACATGTTTCATAAAATATAAAACATGCACATATAAATGAACATTTTTAATTTAGAGTTTGGGTCCATGAATCAGGGGCCTTTGGTCAGCTATTTTGGCTGGAGGCCAGTTATCTTTCATATCTAAGCTAATTCGTTAATCCATAGACGTAAGATATTACAATGATAAATCTTCTGATCTGAAGTTATGAAAAAATTTTACTTTTTTGATTTAAATATTTACTCTAGAATTTTTGGCTTTTACTCTGATAATTAATCAAGAAAAATGTATTACTAATTTAACTGAAACACTTTTTAAACTATTTTCAAGTAGGATTTCAGGTTAATAAATCCTGTAATAGGCTAACAATAAGATCGATTTAAAATGAATTAAAAAGTGATGAAGTGTTAGATATATAAATGTAAATTAACATAACTCTATTCAATACAAATGATTCTAAATACGTTTTAAAATATTTTGAAATAAATGAAACTGATGTAAAGCCTATACATCTAATATAAACAATGTTTACAAATTAGCGTGAAATTACTGTTATAGGTTGTTTCTAGACATTTGTATTGTTGTTTAATCGGAAGTCTAACGTAACGCAAAGGACATAAGTTTGATGTCTTTGATGATCCAAAGTTTGAAAACATTAGGAAAGATCCTATGATAGAGGGGTGAAAAATCAATAATGCAGAATTGTGGTTTCTATAATTCAAAAAGATAGGTAGTAGAAGCCAAATGTCATCCACTGTGATCATCTCTGGGAGCTGACGAGACAACCACCAAATCGTCAGCTTCGGAAAAGGCTTATTTTTATTTAACTTATACACTGATGGATATAGCAATATCCACAAAACAGAACAGTTGTTAAGTCCCACTGAAGATATAGGGATTCCTGTCAAAATAACTTCCAAAGTATCGCTAAGAACGTAACCACAAGCGAATTCTCTCAGTCATCTATCCGAAGATCACTCCTTCAGTGACTAGACAGCATATAACGATAAAGGGCCAAAGGTCATAACAGATTTGTACCATAAGTGACGAAAAAGATCATTTTCTTCAGTTCACCAAAATTGTTATTTCCTTTTAAGTTTCACATACTTCATTTATATCTACGAATATTAATATTATCAATAGTCAAGAATTACTTCACTGCTAACTATAAAGTTAAATTGTAAGGTGCGATTTTTTTCCTTTACAATGTAATCGTTTACTGGACTTTATTCCAGGGAGAAGGCGATGTTGTAGCCTACGATTTTAATCTTTAAGTTTCTTAAAATTATTCTTGTTGTTTAGCTAGTAGCAAGCTGTGTTAAAGATTTAGGTGTTTTCAAGCAAGTGAGAAGGATTACTTATATCTCATGATGCTTTCACTCTCAAAATTGAAATACTTAGGCGAACTACATGAAACTTAGAACAAAGTTACTACACAGTAACAGTATCTAATGTTAGCTTGAAAAATAACGTATTTTAATATTATTATTATTACATACATTTGTTAAGCACATTTAATATTATTCTTTCTTTCCTTTCAGAATTTATCATTGTTGATTAGAAGGTTCTACCCTAATTATCCAATAATTTTCATGATATTAATGTTCATTATCATGTTCCCTTTGAAACTTTATTTTATAGAACACATTAACAATTTAATACCAACCTTTTTAAATACTGTTAGATAAAAATAGGGGAAACAATTTTTCTAAAAATATCCATCACACCAAACATGCTCGCCCTTTTAACCGTGGGGGCGTTATAATTGGTACGGTGAATTCCACATTCAAAACAAACCAATCGAAAATATTCTTTGAAGGAATAAATTTATGTGTATTAAATAAACAAATAGTTGTTTTACTTTTGTGCATTGTTTGAGTACAACAAATTTAACAATGATAGTCAGTAAACATCACTTGAATATTTTACATTCGCACCTGCACTCCTTAAATCTAATAAAGTTGCCTGATGTCTGCTCATAATTTTCAAACAAATATAATTTAAAACGAAAATAGTTTCAAGTCTAAAGAAACTAAAGACATTTCCAGGTCTTTGAATTGTTTCTAAGTTTTCTATTCTTCCCATTCCATTTAATTATTTTATCTCAGTAGCTAGGTCTCGTCATTTTCCCAAAAAGCCATAGGTCACTTCTCACGTTACATTTTTCACTCTAAACTGATTTAAATAGTTTATATGCTGCTTTAAACAATGTTAGTTTATCTTTGTCTGTAGTTATGTTAAAAGCTGAGTTTCATTAGTCGTTGCTCACTCATAAAAGGGTGTGAACCGAGGGGCTACATTAATAAAATTCAAAGAAAAGAGACACAAAGCATGAGGAAAAGATTTGTGTTTCTGTGTAAAAATAAATATCTGCTTTAGGATAAACTGATTTTTTTTTAAATTGATAAGTGCATTGTTTGCAGGCGAGACTTCCCGGAGCTACGCCGATATAAAATTTTGTTCATCAAACAGTTTTTACAATACAGTTGGAATTATTATTTTTACGTCAAGAATTTTTATAGTATGTATGCTTTTCACCAATTGATTAAGCATGATTTTATTATACTTACCATAAAATATTAGTGTTAAGCCTATTACATTTTCAAACAATACATACTTTATCTGGTCCCTTAAGGATTTTCAAATATTAAAAGAGCATAATAATGCTATTCGAACCAAACCGTATTTGTTATATCCATTACCATTAATACGTTTCACTCCAATCAAAGCTCTTCAGGACAACTGGGATTCAACGACTACAGTACTGGTTGGAACACCATTCATGTAAGCCATTTACTGCAACAATTGCTTGAGTACGTATACCCGTTTAGAAGTTGGCGAAGTATGATTATAATTACACTTGCTGTGAAGTTTTGGTATCAAGCTTATCATACAGTGTTTAAACATTTAATAGGTCTCCTACTAATGTCGTATGCCGGGAATAATTATTTTTACTTAACACTTTTGAACGTGATATGTAGGTGTGTGGTCGATACCCGATAAAGGTAAATTTGTGGGACTTTATAATCACTTGCTGTTCACAACAACCCTTTATCTCGCCTCATCTCTGAATGCAGTTTTCCATCTTTCATTACCAAGTCAAGTTGAAAGGAAGTTTCTGTGAAACCAGTGTCAATCAACATGTTTCAAGACTTTGCACCAATGCATCCACTGGCTTGTGGACTTGTTTCTTTAATCAATGTACTTCTTGTAAATTGGACATTTGAAGAGCCGAGCTTTATCTCTTAAATTCAGCTTTTTTTTGTTTTGTATTGTGAAGGGCTTCATCTTTAGTACATTGTCACCTTGGTTTATTGTATGTTCTAGGTTCATCACAACTTCAGCTATAACGTCAATGTTTTCTTCACTCACGGCAGTTTTCGTTACATACCAACCTTTAGAAATAATGTTTATTTCATAACAACCTTTGTTTGGAACTCCTTGCAATATTTTATCTAAAGTTGAAATTAAAACACCTACTGTTTAACGGTTTATTTCTTTAATTCTGAACTGTCTAATTCACAAACTGAGTTTTTCTAGGCCTCCATTATATGGAATTGATATCACTACACACTGTTTGATCTCAACATCTCATAAAGCAATGACACCGACTTTCGGTCTTATCCTCAAATTTTACTGACTAAAATTTCATTACCAACTGGTCCGTTTACTCTAAATATATGCACCTAATTTATTTCAGTTAATTCGTATACTCTAATACACTATGGTGCTCATGAATTGGTCATATACTGACGAATCCATCATTTCACGTTAATCATCTGGGGAACACAGTTGGGAAAGTTTTTTTCTTTTTTCTCTTTAGGCATTTTTGCTAATGTCTCGTCCTTCCTTTGCTTCTAGACTTTGTTTTAGATACTTCTTTTTGTTGTGATACTCTAACTGTATTTGATAAGTGATCATTAATCCCTGGCAATTGTTACACTCTCAGTTAAAAGGCTGCTTAATGTTATTAAGAATCTGGAAGGCAGGTGGTGGATGAGTGCGAGACAACTGACATAGTGTCATTAATAGCACAACACTCAATATGGCCAGGCAGATGACTTCAATCTAAGAAACAATGGCTGGGCAAAACGGTCCTGTATAGACACTGCTCCGATAGCAAGTAATTGCAACCTGCTATAGGAACCATTTTACAAAGAAAAACCTATGGCAAGCCAAACTAAAAGTATGTCAGATAACAACGTGAATGGGGTTTCCTGAACTTCGGGAAACTCCTCACTCGGTAAGGGAAGTCATGTGACACCAGACCGTCATCAAGCGACTGTCAGCAATGGAAAAAAACTAAGAATTGGAACTTGGAATGTTCGAACAATGCTGCAAAAAGGTGAATTAGAGAACATTAAAGAAGAAATGAGAAGAATGAAGACGAGAGTGAAGAAAAAGACTTGCAGTTAAATGCAAAGAAAACAGAGTGCATGGTTACCTCAAAACAATCAATTACACCCACATGCAGCATTACCGGCAAGGACGTGAGAATAAAACAAGTCGAAAGCTTCAAATATCTTAAATATACTATAACATCAAATGCAAAGAGTGACACAGAAATAAAGAAAAGAATTGCAATGTCCAAAGATACTTTCAATAAAATGAAGTCCATATTCACAAACAGGAACATAACAAATGTAACTAAAGTTAACATCTTTAAATCACATGTATGGTCTGTTCTCTTATATGGCTGTGAGAGCTGGACACTGAACAAAGATACAGAGAAGAGATTAGAAGCTGCTGAAATGTGGTTCCTCAGAAGGATGCTAAAAATATCATGGACTGAAAGAAAAACAAATGTGGAAGTCGTGGAACTGGCAGAATACAAAAGGTCCCTCATGAAAACTATAAGAAAGAGACAAATGGAATTTCTAGGACACAGCTGCAGGAAGAATGGGATAGAGAAACAGATGCTATGTGGAAAAATAGAAGGGAGGAAAAGCAGAGGGTGTCAAAGAACTAAATATATCGACAGCCTCAGTAGTTATGTCATCAAGAATTCAATGAGTAACATCGAGTTGATAAGGAGGATTGACAACAGAGAAGTCTGGCATGCCATGGTCGTCGATGTCTGCCGCAGATTTGACACATGAAGAAGAAGAAGAATGTTATTGAAACTGGTTCTTTTGAATTTGCAGCTAGATGAGTGGTTTACTATTCAATACTCCATCCACGTACTGTCTTGGTACTGATGATATTTTGTTGTTCTAATCTTTCTGATACTTACCGGTGTTCTTTTTTTGTTTTTGTTTTACTGATGTCCTTTAGAACTTCAATTATTTTTACTTCATTGATTGCTTGCATTTTGTACACTTCGTATGGAATTCTTGATCTTGTCTTTGATTAAATTAATTTTTGATCACCATAACACTATCAGAATTCCCGTTCATTGTCTCAGCGCAGACCGGAGTTTCGACACTCGTAGTTGACATTCAACCTGTTGTCTAGGTTTGTGGTTAATAACAAACTATAAAATCTATGTTTGGTTCTTGAACATTTTCTTCACAAGTTCCTCTTTCTGTCTTCTAAGTTTCTCCCTTTATTTTTGATGTTCTTATAATTTCATTCTCTTTTTATTCTCATTTTCAATATTTGATTAATTAATTTTCTTACCACTGTTTTATCATTTCCATTACGTTTTCAGTATCGTTTTAAGCATAGTGGTCATATTGAATGTTTGTTTAGATTTTACAAATGCCAAAATATTCCCACTTCTGACTCTAATGTTTCTATTTTTCTCCGATTTCTTTCAGATTATTCAGCAATTATAATAATAATGCAAAGACCAGATAATAAAACGTTTTATTCTTTCCACTTCAAATTCCTTAAACAGCATAACTTTCTCATTTTTTTATTTGTCGAAACACATTCACTATTTTACAGTATTTTACAGCTGTAAATTAACTAACGAACTAAATAATTTAGTTAAATTCACTGGTTACACATTACGTTACTGTTACAGTGGCAGACTCACTTAAGTCTATCCAGTGTAACCAGCTTTTCTATTTATTTCTTAAATTGAGTTTTAAGATTTGGAGAAAGTTCCAAGAAATATTAATCAGGTTACATCAAACTTCCTTCCAGCAAAACAAAATACAAGTTACTAGAGACTTCTAAACTAAAAACATATCCCACAAAAGTACTGAAAAATCTCTGGTCTCCCTATCTTACAATGTTGTAGTATTTTATGAACAGTTTTCAAAGATGTGATGTGGGTTTAAAATGTATTTCATTGTTCTTACTTGTACTAAAGTTATAGTTTTATATAAAGTCCTTCAACTACTATTTCACAAAAGTTAGAGGTCCGGTACAATATAATAGCAGCATATATGATAATAATTCATCTTTTAAAAATAGTAATGCTCCACAGCGATATGTCTAGACATACAACTCTAGAAACTGGGTTTCGAC
Organism: Carcinoscorpius rotundicauda; assembly: GCA_011833715.1. Classification (NCBI taxonomy): domain Eukaryota; kingdom Metazoa; phylum Arthropoda; class Merostomata; order Xiphosura; family Limulidae; genus Carcinoscorpius; species Carcinoscorpius rotundicauda. Next base: position 29,761,941 of record CM022393.1, read on the forward strand.
ACCCATATTTGGCAGCGCACAGATAGCTTATTGTTACGTTTTGTGCTTAATTGCAAACAAACAAAAACAGTACTGGTTTGAATCAGAATTGTATCACTAACATCAAAGTCAGAGAAGCATTTTAACAAGTTTTGAAAAAAGTTGATAATTATAGTTCTGGAATGTTAGAAATGTGTAGTTAGAATAACAAAATCTTACTGACTGAGAATTATGCATTTCACACACCAATATTTGTAGCTTGAACATCTTTCGAACATTTTATATACATAGAATAAAGCAGCCATTTAACCTGTTAAAGATCTACCCATAAAACTAACCAATTAAATAAGTTATATAAAATTACTCACTTATGTGTTCTATACTTCTTCTGCGCTTATATTGCATGTGCTTTTTTATTTTTTGGAAGGTTCCGGCACAGCCAAGCGTTTTAAGGCGTGCGAGGGTCGCGCCAAACATGCTCGCCCTCCCAGCCGTGGGGGCTTTATAATGGTACGGTCAATCCCACTACTAAAAGAGTAGCCCAAGAGTTGGCAGTGGGTGGTGATGACTAGCTGCCTTCCCTCTAGTCTTGCACTGCTAAATTAGGGACAGCTAGCACGGATAATCCTCGAGTAGCTTTGTGCGAAATTCAACAAGACAAACATTTTTTGGTAGTAGTGTCTTTATTACATGTAATAACAAACTTTACAAATCAATATATAATATCCAGATAATCATGTAACGTTAAAATTCATAGGCCAGCCTCATTATATTCACATAATATGCACATACTTTCTACAAAGACTTCTAACTTCAAACACAGTATGTAATCATTAAGAAAAAATAAGACGAGACACGTTAATTTAAATTCATAATACATTTTTAATTTAGATGATATTTATTATAATATCTTTTATTCAATGCTTTTGAATATTTTCTTGCTAGTGTCTAGAAAAGCTATTGTCGTTTCAAGATTAAAGTAGCTTTACTACACAATAGCAAGAAAATACTCAAAAGCATTGAATTACCGAGCTAAGCATTCGTTCATGAATATTTTAGACGACACATTTTGGCAGAGGTAAAAAAGTAAACATTACGACTTTTTACCACATAGCGGATAATATATTCATTTTTTTTTTCAAAACGACCTTCACTTTGGTGAAAGACAAACAAATACAATGAGTGAGTTTAATATTTACTAAAAATAAATTCAAAGAACTAAATTACCTCATTTGCTCAAATAAACAAAACATACACGCACGAAAACATACCATTCTAAAACTCGTACAAATATATAGTTCTTGTGTTAAACAAATCGGGAAAAAGACTTGTTAATGACAATCCAGGGGATTGGATACGTAACATTAAAATAATCATGAATAGGTAGTACAGCAAGTTATGCACATCTACTGCCTATATAGAGTAACGGTGGAATGGTATATATCACAATTCCTTTTTGATATCATTTGGCATGTAGTAGATAGTGTGAACCCACCAAAAATCGATTGCGGTTGAGAAGAGTATGCAACAGTTGTTGCCAATGCACAATATTCGTATACTTAGGCCACAAACATGTTTTTGGATCAGGGATTTAAAATTTTCAAGAGAGAAATATCGCTTTTATCAATAGCATTTCAAAACAAAGAAATATGGATCAATTTAAGATACCAAGACCATCCAGAAAGGGACCTGTAACAAGTCATATCTTAACCGTGGTAAGCAGCGTCTGAAAACAGATAGGAATCCACGAACACAAAGACCAGTGGCAAAAACCGTCCCAGTCAATGGTATGCAGCATAGTTAATAATGATTTTCGTCTGGAAAAATGGCACAAGTAATGTGTACACAAACTGCTTCCAAGAAATACCTACTCATACCTTCTTCAGCAACTGAAGAATGAAGTGCATGTTCATGCTATCCCTTACGAAGTCATACTGGTCAAGTTGCCGGATATAGGGCATATAGATTTCTATGCAATAGAAAAGTTGAAGCGAATGCTGGTAAACCGTTGTAGAGGTACTATAAATAGACAAAATATAGAAAGTCTTCAACAGGAAGGGTGTTTTTGAACCTAACAGTCTCTTAATAAAGATTTTGAAATGAAAAGTACGATGATATTCTTTACTGTTACGAGGCAATTGCATAGTAGGTTTTTTATAAGAATAAAAAGGAATCTAGTGGTGCTCAGTGCTGCTGGCACCTTCACTCACGCTGTAGAAGAAGTGTTACTCGACACGTATTCAGTGTGGGCATCTCAAGAAATGCTTGTTATTGTTTATTACAATGCTTTATTCATCTGGTCTTCCAAACACATAGATAAAAAATTTAAAGAGAATAGCGAACAAGCCTAACAATATAAATAATCTTAAGTATTGCAACTGACTAAGGTTTCACACCAAACAGATGAAAAAAAATTATACGTGGACCACATACTATGATAGTCATTCCAACAACTAAATCTGTCTCAAATGAGAGGTTTTTATCGTTGCTATGACTAACTGTTGAGCTTGTTGTTATTAAGAGGTTATTAACTAAAGTTCTGCCGTTAATTTTGTTCTTAATGAAGTCATAGAACAACACTTTACTGTATATTTCTGACACAGAATTTCATTTTCTGACATTCTGGGCTTGCTAAATTTTATAAAGATATCTTTCAGTCACATATATATCCAAAGCAATTGAGTAAGCAACACTACATGAAACAACTATATGGGAAAACCGTCGAACATTAAAATAATAACCAATACAGATATTTTATACGTCGGAATGAGGCAGACTATAGTTTGTTTGTTTGTTTTGGAATTTCGCACAAAGCTACTCGAGGGCTATCTGTGCTAGCCGTCCCTAATTTAGCAGTGTAAGACTAGAGGGAAGGCAGCTAGTCATCACCACCCACCGCCAACTATTGGGCTGCTCTTTTACCAACGAATAGTGGGATTGACCGTCACATTATACACCCCCACGGCTGGGAGGGTGAGCATGTTTAGCGCGACGCGGGCGCGAACCCGCGACCCTCGGATTACGAGTGCACGCCTTAACGCGCTCGGCCATGCCAGGCCTACAGACTATAGAGATAGAATATTTACCATGGAAACTAATTTCAATACAAGTGTTTTAAAATATCCACAATTAACAAGAGTTATTAGCGTTAAGAGGATGACATGGCAAATATTTTGGTTATTTGGGTTCTAAGTGTACAGTACTGACTGTCTTAGTGAGTGCCGTATTTGTTAATATCTGAAATATTAAGATCTCAACGCGTTGCTTATCGATTCGTGCTTTTGACACTCCGTGAACGATAAATGTATACTGTAAACATTTAGCGATTTCTTTAGTTCTTTAGTAGTGATTCAGGTTTTGATTGATTGGAGTGTTTTATTTCACATAACTGCTAGAACTTGATTTAACAAGTAATTACAAGAACTTCCTATATTAACTTAATATATATTGTGTTTTCATATTATAAACGTTTCTAAAGACTACTAAACAAGTTAAACGCCCTTATTTAAGTACTCACCATGCGGTAGCAACATCACTGATTACACGGTATGCTGTGTTAGGCTGTATACTTCATCTGGCACCCTTCCAACGATTGCTTTGTCTGTGTGCTTCGCGAGACCTGTAATATTGATCGCGCACGCGCTGCTTTCAGGCACCAGACAGGCTCTTTCACCCAATAAAGTTGAAGGGAATAATAATACGCGGGAACTCTTCCGGTATATCCTACAAATGCAATACATTTTCAGTTCTCGAGTACTATCGACGTCTTACAAAGCGAATGAACTTCTTCAACCATGAGTGTGTTTTTTTTTATAACATGCTGCATCATTGGACCATTCTTCGCCAAAAGTTAGAAATTAGGCAAACGCACACAAATACAAATATTTCTTCTGTATACCTAACGTACATTGATATGTTTTAATTAAAAATATACAAAGGCAGATGTGAATACTTTTATATTTCTTCACAATGTTTTACATCATTCATTTGCCACCTGACGATTTGAGCTGAGATATAAAAAATAATAAATTTTGAAGTCATTTGGAGTGGCGTTACCTGTACGTACTTTCAACGCAACAGAAAAGCCATAAACGCATACATACACAAGGAGGTACTTACGTTTCTATTTTCCGTTAATTCATGTTTCGAATTAAACCTGAAATTGACTATCACGCAGCTGTACGTTTCCGTTTACTAAAGTCTCTGCATAATAGTTGTGAAATAAACAGTCTGTGTCAGTGTAACTAAACGTAGGTTTAGTAGCAAAGAACAAAACCGTTACGTCCTTTCAAGTAAATTCAAGTGCTACAAGGTTAACAAGTACAATGTAAAAGTTTCATTACAAAGCTGATGGGCGTGTTTTACAAGAATTAGCTTCAAGAACCACCAGAGTAGACATCAAGATTATTCACGTGGTTCAAGAGTACAGGGCCTCCCTCTCCAGTGGTACAGCGGTATTTCTACGGACTTATAATGGTATAAACTTTGTTTCGATAACCGTGGTAGGCAGAGCACAGATATTCCATTGTGTTGCTTTGTTCTTAACATCAGACAAACAAATTTAAAATAGTATCGTAAAAATAAATGCTCAATTTCAATAGTTAAGTTGCATCAATTATAGTCATATGGTGTAGTTCAGAAGGTGTGCACGCGCTTCTGGCATATGAATATACAACTACAAAAACTTCCTATATTAACTTAATATATATTGTGTTTTCATATTATAAATGTTTGTAAAGACTACTAAACAAGTTAAACGCCCTTATTTAAGTGCTCACCATGCGGTAGCAGCATCACTAATTACACGCTATACAGAACGTTTCGCATTTGGGTTCGAATTGTCACAATGCCTTAGATCATTGTTAAACAACAGAAACAATTAACGATTAGTTTAAAAGATTTGTAGAAGACTATGATTTCGAAGAAATTTTTCTTCGTGGCAAGAATTTAGAAGGTAAAAAATATAACTTATTAAGATCGTGATCAAATTATTTGGTAATATACAAATGTAACAGTGTCAACATACCCTTATTCTAAATAGAAAATGATTTAATAAAATCAGTAATAATTACACACCACTTACATAACGTAGCTCGTTTTATAACAACTTTTACTCGTGCAGCTGTTGATATGAATAGTGCTTAGACTATTACTATGCCTATTGCATTCCAATCGATCTTATGAGCCCTGATATTTGGCGAAAGCCTCATCGACGGTGGATATGGCATATATAACTTGTTTGGCGTGACATTGTATATTATTCTTTGTTTTCCTTCATTAGTTCGTAGAAATATTAAAATATGTAATTTGAAAAAACAAGAAGCTTTGTAAGTTGTTGAAAATGTAACGCAGCAAAAATGACTTTTATATGAACACACAGATTTAATGTTCCAATTACCAATTGTAACAGATTTCCTGTTATACATTTATTTTGGTGCCTTGTTTGATTGTGTGTAATTTTCCTATTTTCCCTGTGACGTATGTTCTTAACTGTACATTGCACAGGTTCTGCCCGTCCTCAATTTTGTAGAACGTTCTGGAATGCAAATTCAACAATACATGTTTGACGAAAGCGTGCGAAAATATTATGAAAATTTCTAGAAACTCGCAAGATTCTTATAAAAAGCGGCTAGCGGATACGCGGAAAAAAGAAACGAGAATATTACTGAACAGTTACTGTTAGTATGCTATAAGTCTAGGAAGCTATATATGTGATTAATGTCTATTAATCGGAAATTGCAGAATTTGACCAGAAACATTACAGATTATGAACATCATAGAGCGTTTAACTTTAGTGAATCATTTCGGACGGTGTTGTTTACCGGAAAACGTTGAATATATTCTTCGAAAAGATGCTAACTTCTAACCGGTGTGAGGCTAGCCAAAACAAGACAGCGTTAGCTTAGGCGAGGCGTAAGAATATTAACTGAGAATTAATTTGCTCGTCGTGGACCTGAGCTATAGCTAAAATATTGAATTCTAGGCCAGATATAAGACTCAGCATAGATTGTAAGTTTGTAAAACTGTAGTATATAAACAATCATTTGTAAAAATTATTAGTAATAACCGTTACTATAAATTTTATATGAAAATATATTTGTTTTCAAAAAGAAAATTTTTATGTATCAATGTTGTTAGAAAATAACATAAATTTAATACATGTTAATATTTAGTAAACTACTAAATTCAATTTCAGATTTCAAGTTATTCGAGATCAGATCGTAAGAAATAGCATACATAACGTAATAAATCTGAGACTCGTCCGAAATAAATAATAATTTCAACATCACATTAACTCCTAAACTGTTTTTGTTTGAAAGTACCAATTCAAAGCTTCATTTACTGCCATCACATTAATAAGTCTAACTTTTACAAAAATGTGTAGGCATGAACAGAAATTTTTTAAAAACATCCTAAAGAAGAAGGCAAACTGTCCATCAGAAATATGAAATTCCTTACATTCCTAGATTACATGTACAATTATTTTCTATTTTTCAAAGCGACAAACATAATTTAATACTCACTGAAAAAAAACACAAGAGAAATGAAATATTGTACGTTTTGCAACTAGACTTATGTTTCGACCAGGGAACCCCTGATGTATGTCTAGCGACGGTTGTCGATATTTATCCTCTGTTATTTAAAAAGGCAAAATAAAATATATATATAAACGCATGTAGTGGTTTCGGCCAAATTATAAGGATAACAATGCCGTGACTCTAAACACTGAAATAATATTTTGGCTAAATCATGACTATTGCCACTGTTGTTCCGAATGCTAAAATACCATTAATCTTATGTTTTTGAACATATATAAACACTTTAACATGAAGTTAGAATATCTTATTTATACATGTTTTAAATTAAGCGAAATAAGCAGTTTAAAAATGAGTAAATATTTCTTCTTCGTTTTCTGAAAGATACATGACGTAAAATAAACAAGTGTGTCACGAAACAGACTTCCACTAGGTTTGACAGCTATAACAGATATATATTAACTTATATTATGAGTATGTTTAATAATTATGGTTGTGAATTGCTGTCTACAGTTATTATATTAAAACTGTAAACATAAGAGCCTAAGCCTAGGGAGAGATTAGTATTCTGAAACGATAGAATGTCTGAGACGATATGGGGGATATAAGAACTTTCTCAGATAACTGGGAAATATTATTTTTAAGTAATTCTAAAATAACAGTCAAAACAAATACTGATGTGTGGTTAAAGCTCTTTACATGTGCTAAAGGAACCAAGTTGGAATAAAGTCAGATGAAAATGCAGTGATAAAAAACGCAAGTTTTATAAACGGGCATGCTCTTTGTAGTTAAGTTAAAGAAGAAAAACTAGGGGTTTCTCAGCTGCTTTTTGTACTATGAGTGGAACAAGCAACAACATGAACATAAAATGAGGTCAAGTTTTGTCTAATTTTCTCTTGTTTAGCTTGTCCATTTTTACATTGGGCTTTTACATAGTTTGCACCTTTATATAACCATTTTTTTCGACATTACAATTTTATTCGGCTGATCGATTTATTCTAACATGCCTGTTTTTGCACGTGGAAAATGTACTCATCAGATTATCGCATGAGCAGAGCTAGAGCTGTATGTGTGACGTCTTATTAAGACGCCCCCCAGTGGCTAAGCGGTATGTCTGCGGACTTACACGCTAAAATCCGGGTTTCGATACCTGTGGTGGGCAGCGCACAGATAGCCCATTGTGTAGCTTTGTGCTTAATTCAAAACAACAACTTATTAAGATTCGTGTAACCAAAAATGAACGACACCGTTCATTCTTATGTTATGTGCGTTGTAGTGGATATTTTCATCTCCCCTGGATATATGGTATTAAGGTGTAGGAACTACTTTTCTTCTACCCACAGAACGAAACTATACAACTAAATATCATAAAATAACAATATATGTCAAATATTTGTAAAAACTGGTTTAAATCCGTGATTAACAACCATAAAAAATACAGACGCGTTTAACTATCAGGAAATATAGAGATATATGTCTGACTATGAATACGTCAGACATAGAATTTAAAAATTATAGTGCCTTGTCATTTCTGTAATGTAGAAGAAAAAGGCTTAAATGCAATACCTATTTAACGAAAATAATTTAAAGTTGCAAAATATTTTCAACATCTTAACGAATTGGAACAACTATTTAACTGATAAAATGGCATCTTATCGTTGTATAACTTTATATTGAATATAAAATTAGATTTCTAAAACGTAAGTAAAAACTTTATGCCCATTTGAATGCATTTGTTGTCGTGTATTCTGTATTTCTTTAGTTATATAATAACTATACACTTTTTTTTTTCAAAGTTCAACAACTCTAAAACTTCATTCCTAGAGAGACAAGTATATTTTTGGCTACATGTGGTTAAGAGGTTTAATTGATATAGTTTTATTGCCTGGTACTAATGATACGTTTACAGTATCAATCTCCAAACCAACAGTTTTAAGTTCGAATTACCTATATATTTCAATGCTATTTTATATTCCACTTAAAAATAAACATATATATATATAACAAAAAGTATTTTTATTCCTCAGTATATATTTGGGTATAGAAAAGACAAGTTTGTAATGCAATTACATCTAAAGCCCCCGATAGCACAGCGGTATGTCTGTGGACTCACACTGCTAAAAACAGGGTTTTGACACCCGTGGTAGGCAGAGCACAGATAGTCCATCGTGCTTAACTCTAAAAAAACAAACAAACAAAAACTACTTTTAAAATTTAACCTGTATTGACACAGCCTTAACGTAGTTAACTGGGAGGCAGTCGCTCTTCGGATCTCTTATATATATTAAATAAAACGAAGACGAGAGTGCCAATCACCACAAGCAACAATGTGACCAGAAAATCGAGTTTTCAGTGCTTTCTTTCAGCACTGTTTTCTTATAATTCTTTACAAACAGAGACCACTCATCGAAAACGTTTGATCTCTAGTATCATCACTTTAACTTCTATAACTATTCTACAGCAGTTAAATATACTGTACTTGCTAAATGGATAAATTGAAATGTGTAATATCCAAATTTAAATATTTTCCAAAAGTGTTGGGCATAAATATCCGGTTAAGAATTATTTATTACATTGGACAAGTGTGCAAAAGCAACTAATTACAACATTTTGGTAAGAAAATCATTACACGGTTTATTTGAGAACAATAAGATTGTAATGATCGGTCGTGATTTTTTATTCTATTTGCTAATAAGCTACTATTTTCTTGTCGCTACTAGCTACTAACTAATTAACAATTAGACTTATGTAATCGTATAAGCTTCCTGCCACAACATCGATTTCACATATGTTTGGTTTAACAAGATTAGTCCAAGAATTGGAGAGGTTGGTGTTAACTAGCTACCTTTGCTTCAGTTTATCAAAATTATGAACGGTTAGAGCAAATAGCTCTCTTGTAGTTTATGTGTAAGTCAACAAACGGACAGATACATGTTTCTTCCTGTGAGCGTGTTGATTTTGCTGCATGGAACATGTCACTTGTGCATACACTCAGTTATGCAACGTTAGAAATTCGTATAAGAAAAGTACACATAGTACGTACAATCGCAAATTATTTGCACTTAGAAAGTATATACACGTATAAATATATGCGTGTGTGTGTGTGTGTAAAGACCATTTAAAGACCAGTATAAAACCAAAAGGAAGAACCAAAACACTTAAAGTAATGTAACGTATCCTAAAACCTTATAAACAAAAGCTATTTTAATGTCCTTTCTATTTGTTTAGTGAGGATTTCAAAGTATTTCAAAACCTTCCATTTTCTTTCTTCTGTGAGTTGGGTTCATTTTAACGTATTTTGAATGTTCCTCTTCCTTTAAAAAGAGTTCCCAAGTATGTTGAAACCCTTTTCTTTGTGTTTATAGAGAAGTATACTGAATTCCAAAACAATCCCTTCACTCAACAGGGTATCATACTGGAACGTACAAAACTTCTTTGTTTTTGTTCAACCAAGTAAACTCACTATCGGTAGACAACTGGTAGATTTATGTGATGGTCGATAGATTTCATATTATGTTTTATTTTAATCGAAGTATGCTTCTTTCATCAGTGTAAACTAAACACGAAACTTTAAAGTAACAAGAAGCTCACATATTACCTTTATGGCGACCATAGTTGTTTCATATTTATATTGAACAGTTTTATTTCACTTTTCTTCAAGGATCCGTTTAAGTAATATCTATACAGCGAAACAATCTGATACAGTTTTTGAAACATGGATGACAAACAAATCAAATGACGCAAACCAAGTGAAACGAATCTTTATCCTAAATAAATATGCATGTGAAACGAATCTTTATCCTAAATAAATATGCATGTGAAACGAATCTTTATCCTTAATAAATATACATGTGTAGCCCTGATTGTTTTCCAGTACATGTCAAACATGATTTTACAAAACGTTATAACGCCAAATAATCTTGAAATTGTATATCACGACGACATTGTTCACATCACGACTGTCGAAATGGTGTGAACAGTATTTTGCAAACATGAAATTAACTTTTTTTGTTTTCATTACATTATAAAGCAATATTCATAAATTTACGACATTCATTGTTGATACAAAAATTATCTTACATCTCTCAATTTAATTTTAAAATAAACAAAACTATCCGTTAAGCAAATACAGCACCTATAAGCTCGTGAAAAGCTATTCTCATTCATTCGAGCGTTGGATTGTTTTGAATTTCATGCAAAGCTACTCGAGGACAATCAACACTAGATGTCTCTAATTTTGTAGTGTAACGACCAGACAAAATACAACTGGTCATCACCACCCACCGTTAACTCTTGGGCTACTCTTTTACCACGAATATTGGAATTCATCCTAACATTATAACGCCCCCACGGCTGAAATAGCAAGCACATTTAGTGTGATAGGGATTCGAACCCACGACCATCGAATTACGAGTCGAGTACTTTATCCACCTGGCCATGATGTGCCAGAGTGTTGGAAATGTATACATTTATGTTTTAAAATATTTTAAAATTAAAATAAGTTGACAAATAAAAACGTTTTAGTTTTCTAACAAGGAAACTAAAACAAGACTAAACTTCTGTCTTTTATGTTTCCAGTGAAAATATCGATCTTACTTTTTATATAGACAGAAAGACATGATAATGTTTTATTTAGTAATTAAGTTAACTTTTCTTCTTCACAACAGTTGAATAAGTTGCGTTAAAACCATTTTAAATGTGCAAAATAGCATGTCATGTTATAACTATTACCAATATAAAGTTATAGTGAAACGGTATGTGTCAGAGTTACATTTAGGTATTGTCTGGTGTTTCGTAGGTTGTGTCATACGAACAAAAACTAATGACATTTTAGGAAAGTATGTATGTAACAGTCCTGCTGACACAAAATATTCATATACTTAAAATACATATCCTATGTACTTTAATTACGTTACAAAACAAAGAAATAAGGATCATCTTAGGAAAACAGGGCCACTCAGAAAGAGACCTGCACTTTCCTTATCTCAACCACAGTAAGCAAAGTGCGGCGTGTTGTAACTAGTGAGAATCCACGAACACAAAAAAGTTAGAGACAAGATCAATCCACTTACTCCATGCAGACCAACGATGCTCAGGTGATTAGAGCACTAGGCTCAAAATTTGAGGGTCGCGGGTTCGATTCCCTTTCACACCAATCATGCTCACCGCTTCAGCCGTGGGGACGTTATTGTGTAATGGTCACTTCGACTATTCGTTAATAAAAGAGTATCCCAAGAGTTGGATGTGGATGGTGATGGCTAGCTGCCTTCCCTCTAGTCTTACACTGCTAAATTAGGGACGGCTAGCGCAGTTAGCCCTCGTGTAGCTGTGGACGAAATATTCAGAAATAAACAATAAATAATGCTCCAGGCAACAGTGCGCAATATGATATAACTAAGAAGGATCTCTATTTGGAGAAGTAAAATATGTCATATATACACAAGCTGCTTCTACGTAACTTTTAGTAAACGGTCGTATACCTAAAACAGCTGGAGAGCAAAACAAGTAGTGCCTATGAATTCTTATATGATCTATTTGCTGAAACAATCGTTGAAAAACGATCATCCTTGTAGATTAGATAGATTATGAAAACCAGCATGAAAGAGTTATGTGCTTTGGATGTGACAGCCTTATAAAGAAATCTTTCGCAATGGAAACTGCGCTATAGAACTATTGGGAAGATCTACGGCCATCATATAAAGCATGACCTAACGTGATGATATAGTAAGGCACTTAAATCATTTACAGTTAACCTAATGAAGACTCTTTACATACTTTATAAAATGTGTTTCCTACCTTCTAAAAAAGTCGACACTTTAACTGTTTCGACTTTAATGTAATATATTGATTTTTTATTATTCGTTTTTGTACTTTCACTTTTTTATCAACCTAAGTTTCCTTCATCAATATATTTCAAATAACACTTTTTCTTTACAGTTACCTTCACAATGTTTATTAACCTTATTGTTAAATTTGAACCGTTCTCTACTGAAGCTTCCAATTGAGAGGCGTAATTTATAGACCAAATATATCTTTGTAGTAAGGTGCAATGTAATTTCAGATCTATTGTTCACATGCTCTATCGACAAAGCTTCGCAGTCGTTTATCTGTGTCTCACCTGTTTAGTATTATAATTTATTTCGGACGAGTCTCCGATGTATTATGTTACGTATGTTACGTATTATTATTTCAAACAACCGGAAAATTCTACTTTAATTTAGAAGCTAATTAAATGTTAATATGTGTCAAAGAATTGCCAACAGTATTGATATGCATATTTATCTTTTCTTAACACAAATGTATATTAATATACAAACAATAACGGTTACTGCTAATAGTTGTTACAAATGATGGACTATTATAACGTGTTTTACAAACCTACAGTCTGGGACTAAATCTCTTATCGACGCTCAGGAAAATCAGATTAATTCGTTGTTAATACCCTTCTTAATACCTTTCTTTTGACGGTTGATTAAGCGTGGGCATCCGTAAGTTGCACTGGCCACAATATCTAATGTCCTCGTAGAAATACTAATGTCCGAAGTTATTTCACTAAATTTACATGATTTGCAATGATCGAATTCTGTAAACATTTCTGGATGGTTAAATTCTGTAGTTTTCCGATTCTATAGCGTTAATCACAGTTGTAGCTTCCAAGGCCAATAACACACTGTCTGTGCTGACGAATAACGCTAAGTAACAAAATTTTTACTTTTTCTTGTTCCTGTGCAGAAAGTATTATTTCCCAATTGCTTATGCCTAAGTTTTAATGGAAAAAAGACCTGTTTTTTCTCTTTAAACTTTGCTTTTCTGACCTAGGAGCGTATAACGAAAACATAATGGGAGACTATAATTTGGGGACTGATACGTGAAAGCGATTTGCATTAAAGTCGCAAATCTTAAAAAAACTACTCACTTTTAAACATTTCTGTATAACTTTAGTATAAATACGTGTAAATCTTGATTTGTATGTTGTTTCATTCAGACTTTATGTAAATGAAATGTGCAAGTTTGTTCGTTCTTACATAGAAAATACGTTAATTTCTAAATTTAGTTATCCAGATCACAAAAGTTTTAAGGGAATAATAGCCATTTTCTGTATTTTACAACATAAGCAATTAAGAAATAACACATACTATCCAGGAACAAAATTTGTGCGTTATAATAATCTTCTTTCTTTTGGCGCTCTAGCTCATGTAAATAAGGGCAAATTTCTAGAATGTTCAACAAAGTTCGAAATCGCTAGCGTTTTCGTACAACAAATATTATTGATTCTTACTCTAAAAAAATCTTCCACAAATGTCGAGAAGAGGCTTCACTTGTGCAACACACATCCAACAATATACGTCGCACGCAACTAAAGAAAACCATCCTGAAACAAGAATATACATTAAAATAAACGTATAACTGTAAATCCCTTACATTATTAAAACTGGATTTTGAGTGTTTTAAGTATTTCGGCTTACCTTTGAGCCAGCAAAGGAGATGCCGTTTGTTATGGAATTTAAGATGGCCTTGTTCCTCAAAAAATAATAAACCTACCGTAGTTGACAAAGAATCTTGTTTAAGTAAGCTTTACCAGATAATGTTTACATGAATTTCAAATAATTATTTAAAATAATGTCATGGGTTCAAATATTTTCTGCATATTTTTATTTAAAGGGCTAGAGAAAATAATATTCTAGAACTAAAATATTAAATTACCGCAGTCATGTAAGTAGAGAACAGAAAAAAAAAGATAATTATTCAACAAGCTAAGATAAAGGGTGATTTAACAACTGTTGAACATATGATGTGTTTCAAGTCTTAGAATATGATTCTGTTTAGTTAACTGCTGTCTGATGATATATGAAATTTCGAAAATTAAAAGCTATCGTTCCTTATACAGGTTATACACTGTAATCGCACTACAAATGAAGTTTAGGCATTTTCCACTATTCGTGTGTAAAATAGTAACCCAAGAGTTGGTGGTAGGTATTGATGACTTGTTGTCTTCTCTCTAGTCTCTCACTGCTAAATTAGGGATAGCTGGCGCCGATAGTCCTCATTTAGCTTTGGGCGAAATTCAACAAACAAATCTAGTAAAGTGAATATTTACAATGTTGGTGAGAAAGGTTTTCCATTCAGTAACAGAACTTACCAGACTGATAGCCACTAATAACCTGCCAGCTATCGTTATTTGCTGTAATCCAGACAGTCTGACGAACTTGGGTATCACGATAACGACATCGTAAACAGCGGCGTACAGGAAATAAGGTACGACTGATGATTTTTGTTTGTTTTAATTTCGCACAAAACTACTCGAGGGCTATCTGTGCTAGCCGTCCCTAATTTAGCAGTGTAAGACTAGAGGGAAGGCAGCTAGTCATCACCACCCATCGCCAACTCTTGGGCTACTCTTTTACCAACGAATAATGGGATTGACCGTCACATTATAATGCTCCCACGGCGGAAAGGGCGAGCATGATTGGCGCGACCGGGAAGCGAACCCGCGACCCTCAGCAATCGCGATAGATCAGATTAAGTTAAATCGACATTAAAAACCCGATTTAAGCCTATTAACCAACGCTGAAATCCGAAAGGTTAAGAATATAAATATCGTAGATTATTTGGTCGTGACGATTGACGGGAAGTCAGCTAGCTTCTTTACACGTAAGCTTTATCACCGACGAAAATTTCTAATGTTTTCATAGAAATACAAACGCGCGAATTTAATTCACTTAAATCAAACAGTTTGTAATGTTAGAATTCTATAATTTTTTTTCTTGTCAGATATTTGTAGTTTTCCGATTAATAAGCTTTTACCACGGTTATAGGTTCCGAGGTTTATAGTATACAAATTATAGCAAACTAGCAACATTTAACTGTCTTTTCGCATTGTGTAGGTTACCTTTTATAAGCTTGGAAATGGATTTTCTAGAAACTTCATCTAAGGCAACAATACTTTTATTTAGCATGTACACATCGTACATTGTTGGTTCTTACGCTCGAATATCTTCTACAAATTTAGAAAATAGGCGGGACTTTGGCAATATACACTGAAAAATACTTAAAGTTACTTGGATTTTTAAATATATATTTAACTGAAACAAACAGCAATATTAAAATAAGTATATAGTAGTAAATCTGCAACAAAATATGTTCAGATACTTTTGTACCAACTACATTTCATGTCGCGGAAAATGTTTAAGATATTGCTGAATTAAAAAAAAAGATTTATGAGCTTGAAAATCAGGCCTTTGTAACTGTTGTCCAACATATCCGTCTTATTGTTACTTATAGAGAAATTGTGCATATCATGAGATATATGTATATTTAAATCATTTTGATTTGTTTGTTTGTTTTGGAATTTCGCACAAAGCTACTCGAGGGCTATCTGTGCTAGCCGTCCCTAATTTAGCAATGTAAGACAGCTAGTCATCACCACCCACCGCCAACTCTTGGGCTACTCTTTTACCAACGAAAAGTGGGATTGACCGTCACATTATAACGTCCCCACGGCTGGGAGGGCGAGCATGTTTAGCGCGACTCGGGCGCGAACTCGCGACCCTCAAATTACGAAACGCACGCCTTAACGCGCTAAGCCAAAATCATTTTGAAATTAAACTACAGGCTACGTAGCTTTAAGTTCATGATCAGAAAAGGCTTACATATATATATATATAGAGAGAGAGAGAGAGGTAGATAAACAGATCGATTTCAATATACTTCAGAATACATTTATCTAAGTTTGTTTAAATTACCTATTTGTGGTTGTTAATTGCAGTTATACTGTATAAAATATGTTTCATACAAAGATTGCAGCCCCCCAGTACCTTAGCGGTATGTCTGCGGACTTACACGCTAAAATCCGGGTTTCGATACCCGTGGTTGGCAGAGCACAGATAACCCATTGTGTAGCTTTGTGCTTAATTCCAAACAACAACAACAACGAAGATTGCAAAACTTGACTTATTTGTTTCAAAACAAGAGAGAAAAATAACATTGTTAATTGTATATAGATGCAAGATATGGCAAGTTCAGATATCACTTACATTCTTGAAGGTACTTAAGACGATTAACTTTGCAGTAAATGGATAAATAAATAAATAGAACTTAAACATATATCAATAGACTTATCATTTTCAGAAGTGAAAATATATTTAATAAAAATGTAAAATCTAAATCAGAAGAAAAAGTGCTCCGTAAATTTAATAAGTTTTATTAGTTTCGATACTTCATGAGTAGACTTTTTCAATGTAAAAATAAAGTAGTTGGATTAACCAAATTATTCCATGCGATCTTAACTAATAATTTCTCATGTAAAAAAACCTATATTTTTATTGCTGCATTACCTACTTTAACGCTATTTTTATATATCTAGGACATAATGTCTGTTTTTGTTTTGTTTTTTCTTATAGCAAAGCTACTTCGGGTTATCTGTTGTGTCTGCCGAGGGGAATAGAATCCCTGATTATAGGATTCTAAATCCAAAGACTTACCGCTGTCTCCTCGACATAAGAACATGTTTTCTTTCTTTACAATTCCGGAACTTTTGGATAATTTAAAGTCAGAAGACGGAAATATTTCGAGAATGGTAACTTACTATACAGAATTTCAATGTTTTTGTTCTTATACTTTGTTACATTATTTTTAACGTAAAATATTTCTGTGTTTTTTAATTTATGTCGAAATAAATCATAGTTTCAAAATAAGCACATATATAGAAAATATACGTGCATAGGTGCTGTATAACAATTTCCATGTGTATGTGATAAATTGGTAGAAAAAGAGAGTTTATTCCGAGGCGTGTGTTATCTTTGCGGTAGAACTCTGATTTCAAAAGTGGCTACCCGGGTTTAAATCTGTGTGATACTAAAAAACTTTCTTATCACTTTAATAACCATAAAAGTGACGATTGTTTCATTAACGTGGGTACTAATATTTAACTGATTAGCGGTCAATTTCATATTCAGTAACTAGAAATCATAGAAAAGAAAGGTTGTCTAAACAAACTGGCCATAAGTTTACGAATTTAGAACGCTAAAATCCGAAAATAAACCCACCACGGTGGATAATCCAATGTCATTTTGTCTTCAAACAATAGCAAACTATCTAAGATTTGCTCCAAATTCTAAAAACAAATGAGCTCTAATTTTACATTTTATCAATATTATCTAAATAATTTCAATTAAGTATATTTTCTATCTCTACGTATAACAGATTTAGCACAAAGTGTATAAGTGGGTTAAGTTCAAAGAGGTGTCACAGGAATCAGGAAAGACGATTGTGTGTAACAGAAGAAATTATAAACTTAACTGAATGAATGTTTAAATTCTAAATAAAAATACAAACATAAAGAGGGAGACAGATATATAGGAAATTACATAACAAAATCAGGCACCTATGTAAACAAGAAAAGAATGAATATCGAACAAGGAATGTGCAGAATTTGAAGAATGCAAGGCAACATATAATATAATATAATGTAATATAAGCCCTCGAAAGTAAGAATAATGAAGCACTTTTTGAAGCTGAGTATCTTAAATTGTGACAGGAAAAGTATGTGACAGAATTATATCATAATAAAAAAGAGGAATGACTCCTAGGCATGGTAAAACCAATTAGTGATGTCTCAAATATTATGGAGAGGAGACAAAGTGGTCATTATTTTAGGTATTTAAAAACCAGAAAACTTCCAATGTCTACGAGATTCGAGCAGAAGCTTTAAAGGAAATTGATACTTTATAGATTTGAAATCTGATTACGGTTTGCAACTCAATGGATGGAATTGGAACAATGCCAACAGACTGAAAAAGGTCTGTTTCGGTGCTAATCTCCAAGAAATTGATATTAATTTTCAATCATTGCAGACTATCTACTATGGCTGTGGCAAGTGTCAGCTTGTGATGATGAGAAACCCACTTGAAGTAAAAACGTATCTCAAGAGGGCTGGTATGGGTGTTAAAATGTTTATAAAAATAAAGTAGAGAACAACGTTTCGATCTTCTTAAGAAGGTCGAAACGTTGTTCTATATTTTAATAAAAGTTTTAATTCACACACCAGACGTCTTGAGATACAAGCGGTCCCTAATTTAGCAGTATAAGACTAGAGGGAAGGCAGCTAGTCATCATCACCCACCGCCAACTGTTGGGCTACTCTTTTGCCAACGAATAGTGGGATTGACCGTCACTTATAACGCCCCCACGGCTGAAAGGGCTTTACTTATCTGTCCATAAATAATTATTAAACATGTAAAACTTATCATAAAGTAAGAATATAAACACTCGGTCGAATGACCATTGATTTAGAATTACATGATTAATTCTTTTTTTACCATTTGCAAAATGTGAGCTGTTTATTATTGATGGCACGTATTTCATGGCACTGAAACTACCTAACATCTGTAATAGCAAATTCTTTGCATCGTTTGTGTTTATAACACAATAACATAAGGAATTCAGTTTTATACTGATGATTTAATTAAAAAATCACCAAGTTCGGTTTATAAGAGGGTTTTCAAGTTGTTTTTTACATTTATCACTGTTAATGCTAAAGTCGTGATCAACAACATAATAGTATATACATGTATAATTCTGTATAAATTAAAGTGTTATCAATACTATCTTTAACTATTTTGTTATATTCTTATTCAATACAATCACGCAAGATAGTGGCCATTCTAAGAGAACTATTATTAAATAAATTGAAAGAGACTAGAATCCTACTGTTTTTGAATAACATAGATATTGTGCATAACATCAGATAACATTATTATGTATACATATATAATAAAAAGACATTAAATGATCAGCTGTTTTTTATTTCATAAAATTTGAGGTCTTTCATTCGTTGTTTTTCCAGATACTAAGAGAATAACAAAACACCACAAATTATTATACAGTCTTTAAACTGTGAGAACATACTATTAATGTATGAATACGTACCTAAAAACTTTTTTCACAATTTCGTTATCTTTATCTGTAGAAAACCCACGCATATGGCATAACGACTTTAGCAAACTGTGTTATATTATAAAACTACACAAATGTATTTCTGAAAAAAGAAAGTTCCATAGCACTGCTCTGACGTAGAAACAGTCTGAGTTTATAATGGTCTTCTGTCAGAAATTGATATTACTTAATTCTACCGATCGAAGGTGGTTTTCTTTTTTCACTTTTCCCATTTGTTTCAGTAGTTAATTTGTTATAAAATTATATTTTATAAAAACAGGCTTAGTTCTATAGTTAAAGTAACTTTTCTTGGTAACTCCTTTGCTAAGGTTTAGTCTAATGGTTAACTAGTCAGAAACTTATAATGGTGAAAGAAAAAGTTGATTCTACTAGATGAGGTGGTTCTTTGTCATCTCCCTACAAAACTGTGCTGTGGTCTAATGCTGGGAAATTATGTTACTGAGGGAAAATGGTCAGTTCTCCCAGTTGAGGTTATTCTTTGTGAATTTACTATAAAATTTTGTTCTTTAAACTGGTCAGAGAATTACGCTACTGAAAGTAAATTGTGAAATGTGCCGGTTAAGATGGTTCTTTGTGACTTCACTACAAAGCTTTCTTTAATCTAGTCGGTACCCAGAGAGGAAACGACAATGAAGAAAATGGTGCATTCTAAAATTCGAAGTGCTTTTGTCATTTTACGAATATATTATTCAATTTTTTTATAATATTTTAATTTCACTCTGAATGTTTTTACTTCCAACAAAGGTTCACCAATAAAACTTCTGGTGAAATACTTCTTTGTATATTGTCTTAAAATAAGTTTCAGATTATATTAGTAAAGTCACTGTTTATTAATTTAAGCTGCAGTGATTTTTCAGAGCAATTATTTGTGAAAAGTTCTAATAAGAAGTAAAACACACATTAATATACTTTTGCTTTTTATAAAATAAAAAGGTGTTACATTACAAAGTTCAAAATGGTTTAATATTATTTTATGAGGTTCAGGACCAGTAGCCATATTCAGTGTTAAACATATATATTATTTGTATAATTATAATGAGCTTACAAATTCATTTATATAACTTACTTTTGCTTTTGCAGTATTTACATTTGAATATATATATTGAGGTAATTTACAAAGTTTAGGTATGATCATTCAATATAATATTAGCAGAATATCCATTAATACAAGTGACAGTTTGTTATATTACTTACTATTGAAGTGGCTAATTTCGGGTACATTTGTAACCCTTCGAAAATTATTTATAACGAAACAGTAAACACATCTACGATTACATATAAAAGAAATGATACCTAGATTGAAATAATTCAGGAAATTAAGCTTGTAATTTTGATCTAGAAATACTAATACATAAAACGTATATGTATGAGGGAGTATTCAACCTCGAGAAGTTTTATTCCCTAAAGCTATCTAATAAAGTATGAAAATATTTCAATACGAATGTGTAAGATGTCAAAACAATAAAAATGACAAAGATTCATCGGTAATAATGTCAAAGAATGTCATTACCGTTTTGAAATATAACAATGGTGGTTCATGTTTGCAATAAAACCATGAATTAGTTGTTAGCTTATTCATGCATATTATACTATAAAGAACACGGCCATAAATATCCAGAACAGAATTTTGTTTATATACTTTCTTTAGGAAGAATATTCTACTTGTTAAAGCCAGTGGAAGCTAATCTGTTGAAGTTAAAGGTCGGTTACGAAGAAGTTGTACAAAAACTTTAAAGGCAGAACAAGAATGTATTGTCGTTGTCTTCCTAGTGTAACTGTACAGTACAATACATACAGCTTTTCATAATATAATATTTATAACTAATCGCAAACGGAAGAAAATTATCCAAAATAATCACATTTATGCCAACTTAAAATTTTTGAATTTCAAACACGAGAAAATTTTTCTTCTTATATTTATCAAACATTCAAATGCTAGATTATTAAATTGTCTAGAGGCTGTAATAAGTTCTTTTATAAAAATAGAATTGTGTTCAGCTTCAAGAGAAAGTTTAATTTCTAAGTATGTAGTGACATTCTTTGTGTGATTCTGGATATTCTAAGGTCCAATAAAACACTAAACTTAAAAAAAAAAACATTTTTACGGTTTAACTTATCGTGGGCGAAGTGTAAGACATTAACTGAGTTTCTCGCATTTATCCCTCGCAGATAGCCCGATGTGGCTTTGCTATAAGAAAATACACACACACAAACACACACATACACATTCTCATTTATAGACTATAACAGAATATTTCGTACTCGTTTAAGTACATAAAGGTAATCTCACTTTATAAGGACTTTTATTTCCAGGTGTCACTATTTGTTTAAGTGCATTGATTCATATATAGAGGTTATCTCATTTTATTTCCAGGTGCCCTGTTGCATTTGAAACATTTTTCTTCAACGTCGTTTACGAATGCCTGAAACCATAGCAAGAGTAACGTAAACCACTAATCTTGACAGAATTCCAAATTGTCCTTTACGTACGTTGAAATAGTTTCCAAAAGTTCTTTTAAATTAACTAAATGCATAAAGATTCATGGGTGTGTGTTTAGATGACTTTATGGCACCTGAAATATTTCTTCAGAGTTAGATGTGTAACTGGGTGCTTTACCCTGACGTTGACTTCACAGAGCTGGTAGGACAGAGTAAGTGTGTGTGTCATTCACTAACAGTTGTGAGAGGAATATTTTACTTGCTGCCGATTTCGTAGGATTTGGAATCTATTGTGGTCATACTAAAAAATATACAACAAAAACTGGCAATTTATTGGTGATTAAACGTCGTCTGTTTCGGTCAAACAAGAGAAAACACGCAAATGAATCGTTTTAGAGTATATTTGTGATTATGCTTTCCCAGCATCTTAATAATAAATTACGCGAATTTCAACTCGCTTAACTTCTGCCATACGTTCTTCTGGGTGAAAACACTGTTCACTTTTGCTTCGCTGTGGACTTCGTAGAGCTTGATTTTTATATTATTAGAAATCAGCAGTGGTCACATAAGGCCAGACAACAAATGCGCTTCATTTTCTATATTACGCTGTAAATTAATGATCACATTGGGGTCATAAAATATTGACTTCGTTGTCTGAAACCAGTTTCAACTGGTCCACAGAATGAAACAAACTACCAAGATCGGCATAAGGTTGAACCAAAACAAACATTTTTCGATAACCCCCCCAAACAATTAAATACCATTTTTAACGTCCAATTTGAAGTTACCGAGTATCAAATATAAAGCACTAGTAAAGAATCGTAATTCCTTCTTTTTATCAATTTTATTCTAATCAGATGAGGAGACTGATGTATAATCTTCTCTGTTAATAAGAGCAGTTGATCATATTAAAGCGTGCGACTCGTAATCTGAGGGACGCGGGTTTGCATCCCCATCGTGCTAAACATGCTCACTTTTTCAGCCGTGGGGGCGTTATAATGTTACGGTCAATTCCACTATTCGTTGGTAAAAGAGTAGCCCAAGAGTTGGCGGTAAGTGGTGATGACTAGCTGCCTTTCCTCTGGTCTTACATTGCTAAATTAGGGACGGTTGGCATAGATAGCCCTCGTGTAGCTTTGTGCGAAATTCAAAAACAAACAAACAAACAATCATGTTAAGGAGATGGATCTCGTAGCGCTGAACCACACCCATAACTCAGATAATAACAAAACCAGTACTTAAACTGTGTAAAGCATTCTGACATAAAAGCGAGAATAAAACACCTCAGTTTGTTAGTAATGTAATTATTGTGGAAGTAAAGCAAAGTTCGAAACTAAAAAAGAAACAGTAAGGAAGTTAAGTGAATAAAAATTGCAAACTAGAAAGTTCATCAACAGAAAAACAATAATTAAAGTGGTGAGAATACGAACTTTAAAATATGATGTTAAAAATAAACATGAGAATCGACCGAGAACACTAAACTGAAACGTCCATGAACAGTTTATAATCCTATTATATATATTTGTTTTACCACAAGGCACAAAAACTTAAGCAATTTCAACGATGGAAATAAGCATTTAAAAAATAGATATGGTGATGAAAATAGAAGTTTTCCTAAGTTAGCTTTTTTATTTTCTTCTTAGCGGAATTAATGGTTATTCTAGAGTCTAGAATTAACTGTATAGAATCTAGACAGTTAACTAAGTAAAGAGGAAGTTTTACTTTGAACGGAATTCATGGAATCTTCATAGAATGTAAGTAAAATAAAGCTATTATTAATCTTTATTCTTAACATAAAATTGCAATTACATGTTGGAATATAATTTCTAATAGAAGATGTAAACAAGCACTTGTGTTAAATTCTGCTTTAATTAGTTGCTTCGTTGTAACATCAGCAGATAGCCCGATGTGGCTTTGCTCTAAGAAAACACGCATACTCGTTGTAACGTTTGTATAATAGTATCAAAGTGTTTACGGAAATTTCTTATGCATACAAAAATGTGTTATGCATTATAAATTGATAGCTTAATGTGAATTCGCCCTTCGCGCCATCATCTATGCGTGTAAATGTCACGTGTGTTTAAACGTGATATATATACAAACACCACTCACAACACTTCTGATACGAAGTCAAATTTTAGAAAACTAGGTATGAAGTAGAATATATATATTGACCCTACATGTTTGTAAACGTGTATGATTTACATTATCACGTTTTCCTTTATCTATTCATATGTAAAACTGTGCTGTCTAATTTGCTACGCTTTCATTAATATATTTTTGTTAAGATATTTATTTTGCAAACTATTTCAAACAGGATGTTATAACTTGGAAGTTTTGAGAGATATTTCTCCGATAAACGTGTCATACGAAAACTGTTATTTTATGTTCAAATGTAAGATTAGTATCAACACAATTTCAAACATTGTTACTTCTCGTTCAGAAACATTATACGTGGAAGAACATATACTTTTTAATACAAAACTACACACGTAAAATAACTGTACAGGTGTTTTTACAAGTCAAATCTTACTCAAAATTACGCCTTTATTTTTTTTGTTTTATGCTTTCTGTTAATAATGTTTCGTTTAATAACATTTTCAATAACTGAAGTGGTTTCCTGGATTCCAATTTACAGCAACAAATCAATCATTAGTTTCGATTGATATTACACTGTTTTTGTTTTCCAAAAGTTACTCACTTTAATATGTACGTTTTGTACACGAAGTATTTATTACTGTTATTTCAAGTAATATAAATTAGAACATATTGGCGATCAAAATCACATAATGTGCTTTAATTCCTATGTTGAAAGGTGGTTTTATGTGGAAAAAAAACTCTCTATCAAGTGGCTCAGCGGTAAATCTGAGAGTTCACACCGCTAAACACCGGGTTTCGATGCCCGCTGTGGGAAAGTACGAGTAACCCATTGAATAGTTTTGTGCTTAACAACAAACAAACAGAATGTTTTTGCGGCATAGAGACTCTGGTTGAGCTGCGGTAAGTTAATAGACTTACAACGGCAAGATACGGGGCTCGACACCTCTCGGTGGGCACAGCAGATACCCCGTTGTGAGTTTACTATAAACAAAAATCAGTAATAGCGCAGTTAATACAACAGCAAGTAAGAAAGGATCGAATAATCAATGTAATTTATTTAGTCTAAAAATACTCTATTGAAGTGAAATAAAAACCTATTAATGCTACAATAATCCAAAATGTATTGAATAATAAGTTACACCAAAGAAATCTTCTAAACTGGTTCTGCATACAAACGCTTGACAAGCATCTCAATAACAGAATCTAAGAGGAATATAAAGTTTAAACGTTGTGTTAGACTGGGCTGAAATGATACATATCTGAGATAGTTGGTTAGTAGTACAGTGTAAACGGTAAGTCACCTTTCTGTAAAATGTTTTACTTATGAGTAAAATATGCTGTTTTAATATAAACTGTGAGGTACATCTAAATGGCAGAAAAGACGGAAGGTGGCTGTTGATAAAAAGAATAGAATAGTTCCTGGTCAACAAAGCGAGGTCAGCTCAGGACCAGTGTAATTCAACTAACTGTAAGAGAGCTTTGTGGTCAGTAAAAATAAATTGTACATGTGCATGAAAATTGGGGCGTGGTATTCTAAGGTATTCTTCAAATCAATAAACAAGATGGTAAAATTGTGAAACAAAAACAGGAGATCCGCGAGATCTGTACTGTGTAGTTTTGAATAAGTCATATTAGGTCGGAAATAAAGAAACTGAAACAATGAAACAATTATTTCTGTTTTTCTACTTTCAAATTGTATTTTTTGCTAAAGGCTTAGATAAGAAGCATCCTCTTGCAACAGAGGAGATTAAAAGCAAAATCTAACAAATAGCAGGAAAAATCCTATGCAAAAACAAATTATACTTAAAATTATTTTATAAATCTAAACTCCGTCAGAATTTCTGAGAATGTCATGTTAAGAACAATATTAACAAAAAGTGGAACCCAAAATATCCGACTTCTCTGTTACTGTCTATTATCAACATGTCAGAAACTCATTGAAGTCTATCAATGCATATTACAAGTCTAATATGAAAAATATATAAGGCCTTAGTCTTCAGAATATTAACATGGAAGATCGTCTCCAAGTACAAGTTGATTTGTTTGTTCGGTTGGTTTTAGAATTCGAACAAAGCTAAACGAGGGCTATCTGTGCTCGCTGTCCCTAATTTAGCAGTGTAACACTAGAGGAAAGGCAGCTAATCATCACCATCCATCCTCAGCTTTTGGGCTACTCTTTCACCAACGAACAGTGGGATTGGCTGTAACATTATAACGCTTCCACGGCTGAAAGGGCGAGCATGTCTGGTGTGACTGGGATACTCTTCTGGAACTTTCACTAGAATGTTAAAAACCCTTTTAAAAAAACACTTCTAGATACATGCATATTTGTATTGTTTTATAGATATCTATCTATTATGTTGAAAACGACCAGCACTAGAGTGATGTAGTAAAAATAAATTAGCATTTAAGTTATAAGGTTACGACATTTTTCAGGGGCACTAAAATCATCGGTTGATGAGGTAAACATATGAAAAGACATTTTAGGCATAAAAGTAGAGGAAACGTGAGTTTAATTGTAGTTATTGGGGCACCTTAATGGTGCTGATAAAGCAACGTTACAAATTGTTTTCTTTAGAGAAGTTCATAATTCGCTTTTACAAGTAACTAACTAGTAAGTGTACAAAACACACTGTTAAAGACGGTACTCATAGAGCTGTAAATAAATAAATGTGCTACTGAAATTGGAAATCAGACTGGTTAACAATACTGGCTGTTACTAATAGAAATAATTTAGTGTGATTAACAATAAGAGATAACGACGGTTTCATTCAGGACAATAATAACAAATTTGCCGGGCGCTTGACTCGTAATCTGTTAGTCACGAATTCGACTCTCTGTCACGCCAAACATGGCCGCCCTTTCACCCGTCAAAGCGTTATAAAGTGATGGTCAGTCCTACTGTTCGTTGGTGAAACAGTAACCTAAGAGTTGACGGTGGGATGTAATGACTAGCTGCCTTCTCTCTCGTCTTACACTGCTAAATTAGGGACGGCTAGTGCAAAGATGTCATTACAGCCCCTGTAATAGGAGTACAAAGTAATAAGTAAGGACAAAAGAAGGTTGTTGAGGGAATTAAATGGTTTAGCTTGATTGCTGCACCTAAACCATCACATTCACAACCATATCTAGAACATTTCAAGCTTGTTTCGTTGCTACATCTTCATGCTATACATTTACAAGTTTACTTCTTTAAGTAGCTCTCATGGTCTCAGGTCAGGTTATGGATCTGGTCCAGCAACTTAGACCTCGAAAACGGTGCCAAACATCTTCTTTGTGCTAATCAAAACAATCCAAACTTTTCCAGATGACAGTTGTTTTTTGTCTTTTGTCGACCTGACTGGTATAGTAGTGCTAAAACAGAAAATATACTCTAAGATTCTTTCTGTAGTTTTTACAAGTAGAATGTTAAGTAAGCAGGTACAGCATCTTCATATTAGCTGGTTATTATCAGAATTTTAATTGCAATTTTACCAAGATTCAGGTCTGCATTTATAGCTGATCTGACTAGTAGAAATACCTTAAATGTGTTGTCTGGTACCAGAAATGTCAGAGTGCTTTAAACGTTATCTAACTACTAATTCAGTTTTGAAAAGTACGAACTTATGATAAGAGTACCAAATATTCTCTGGTTTATCCGATTCAAATAACTATTAAGAGAGCAAAAACATATCACCATTTAGTGCATTAAATAATTTTCATTTCTATCTGTTTTTCCAAACACGTTTTATACAACCAGGTTGAGGGTTGAACACTATAAGAATAGTAATGGTCGATAACAAGATGGATCTTAGTCGCAGCATACATGCTCGCCCTCCCAGCCGTGGGGCGTTATAATGTGACCGCCAATCCCACTATTCGTTGGTAAAAGAGTAGCCCAAGAGTTGGCGGTGGGTGGTGATGACTAGCTACCTTCCCTTTAGTCTTACACTGCTAAATTAGTTGCTTTTTGCGAAATTCCAAAACAAAACAAACTCTTTACTCTCACTCTGCTAAATCAGGAACAGCTAGCACAGGTAACTTTCGTGTAGCTTTGCGCGAAATCTCAAAAAAAAATAAACAAACAAGATTGAATTTGTTTTTAGAAAATTGTTGTTTAGTGTTACAAAAGTGAGTTAAACACAAAACACTATTAGTTCCTATGATATTAGTTTATATGTTAACAAGAGACGTGAAGAATGATATAAAGACAAGGTAATAATAATCAAAGCAGTTCTGAAAAAAATGTTGGTAATGTTGAATGTTTTCTCACAAAATGGAAGGAACGAATATGTAGTTAAAATAACCCACGATTGTTTTAATAATATTTTCGTTTGTATGGCCAGAGCTTTTAGTGGATTAATTTGCATTGCATTAAAGTTTTCAAGATAGAAATCAAAATTACATTACATGCTTTTCATGAAATCCTATGGACCACACTGTGAATCGAACAGACATGTACTTAGCGTTATCACTAATCATTGTAGCGGGCGTGAACTATTGGTGAAATTCAGTTATTACTGTTACTTAATTGTCAGATGATTTCATATTGTTTGAGGAACAAGTTTGTGTTTTTTTGTTTTACTTAACAATTAAACAATGAGCTGCACACAGTGTGTATAAAAATCCGAATGTTATAGTTGCAAATATTCAGGCTTACCACTAACGTCGAAGGGTAATACGAACAAGTACATCACATCTAGTTCACATGTGCATCAGTAGCTATTGCTATGTCTTTAATATTCATTTATTTATTGTTTCTAAATGGTAACTTATGCTATAATGATCTAATAACGACAGTGAGTCTTGTATTGTTTCATTCTATTTTGATGGCTACTCACATAGAAACAGCACGTAAATGAAGTAATTTCAAATGAAATCCAATCACACTTCTTCTAACAAGAACTTATTGATTTTACTTTAACATATATATATTATTTGTGCAGTAGATATCAAATGAGAATTATGTGAGTATTGACTGATTGACATTTTTTTAAACAAAATGTATATAATTATTGTTTCAAGATAATGTTTCCCACAACCTATCTAATGTTCAAATTGGCAAATACACTTGTCTATCATAGTTACATTTGTTAAAGAGGAATCAGGGAAACAAATTACATTATGAACATTTATTTAAGTTAGTTCTTTTGTTTTACATGATATCTTTCCGTTTTACAGTTCTTAAATGCACATCTTTAGAAAACTTTGCATGTTATAGTTCAACTTTTAAGTATTTTCAGGAGTGACTTTAGTGACGATTCACATTTTCTTAATTGCTGTAAAGTTGAATTTCTAATTTTTCTCTGAGTAATCCCCCCAAAAAAATGTAAAAAAAAACTTTAATCAGTTTTGGACCTGTGCCAATATCCTCACTTTAGTAAAGTATCAGTTCTTTAGAGTCGCACAATACCAGCAGTAATTCAATAGCTGACGCTAACATATCAACTACATCATTACGTACCTTCGTGCATTCAGAGTTTTTCCTGAATGCAGAAAACCAACATTAAACACTGGTTTGTATTCGAGCCATGTAAGCCTTATCAGTACCGTGCTTTTTAAGGTACGACTGCTCCAGTTAAACACAATGAAATGATTAAGGTGAACACATAATGAATCTTCCTTTATCCTACTGCCTATTAATTTTAGGTGTGTTGAACGTGACTTAAAATTTATTGTGCTTCACAGTAAATCTAATGGTCAACGGTTCTTGGTCGGTTGCCACAAAAATTCACTCTGCACTTTGGAATCTGGGCTGAATTACAAGAGTGATGGTAGAAATCTTACTGTTTGATTAATTTAGTCTAACAATTATCTGCGGATGTTGTTAGCTAGCTGCCGTTCTTCTAGTCTGTCAGTTTAAAATTTAAAAAAAACTAACGAAACTAGCCCTTATGTAGTTTTGAGTGTATTTCCAGAAGAAACCAGATATTTTAGATATCCAAACTTTTCTAACACATTTAATGATTGGAAACTTTGAAACAAGGTATCACAATGTTTAAAAATCCTTTTATTCAAAAGACAGAGCACATAGTAATAAACATCTTCCAGACTGGCCATACTAATAAATGAAATTATTTTTTATGATTTCATATTCTAAAATAGATAACGAGGAAAGAAGCTGTTTTAATTTAGCATGTCTACTATATGGAAATTAAAAGAAATAAGTGTTTAATACTTATAAGTCCCTCACAACATAGATTTACTTTTGTTAAAAAAATATCATAATTTTGTAGCTACCTAAAGTTTTTACTTGTGTCCATTTCTAGTTTTTTTTTAAGCCAGAGATATCAGATCAGTTTTTGAGGTTTTTTATCAATAATACAAGTTTTAGAAGAGACTTATTGTGAAATATTTAATTGTACCATATTTTGTCTAAGGAATAGTTACAGTTGTAACAGTCAATCCTGAGAGTTGATGAAAAGTATCCACATAGGAAGTAAAAGCTATTGACTGGTTGACCCCTTCTATCGTCAGTAGTTATACATTCAAAATGACTATGTCTGCACTTAGTGGCCTCTGGCCTTTGGTGTATATCATGTGTCACAAAATATGGAGTTATGGATTAAAATGAATGCCATCTTTAATCAAACTAACTTATTTCATTTATTCATTTCAGGCCGTGTCCTACTACTGCAAGGATAAGCACTCTGCCAAAGGCATCCAAGTCTGTCTACCTGCTGCTTTCCTCGGCCATGTGATGCCCTCTTTCTCTATGATATTATCATGTCATTTTCTGTGTGGTCTACCTTTTGATGTCTTTCTTCTATGGGTATAACATTCTGTGATTTTTTTCATTCGTCTGTCGTATTTTAATATAGCAATGTGTCTGGCCCATTTCCGTACTGATTCTTCAATATGTTTGGAAATGTCTCTTACCCTGATATTTCTTTGATCTGTGAGTAAAATATTTTATCCTGGCTCTTGACTTGATTTCTAGATTCTTTTTTTCCATTGATTTTTGAGTTGCCTGCAGTCTTGAGTTAAGCTGTTTAGTCAGAGCTCAAGTTTTACATCCATATAGTAAGGCTGGTTAAACATTGGTCAAATACTTAAGGGTTATTAATAGTTTTTTACCTTGAATAATCTCTTTGTATTTCCCATCCAGCTCTTATTCTCATATTTATTTCTTCTTTTGTTGTACGAGGTCTGTTCAAAAAATACGCGGACTGTTTAAATTGCGCGGATTCAGTTGGTTCCAGGAGAATCCGCTTGGTGTCGCTAGGTTCGCACAGATCAGCTGATTACGACGCCATTTTCCGATTGCAGATATCTTCACTTGTGTATTAGCTACGCGGTTTTAAGTGAAGTGCGATTTTTTTTCGTTTGGCGGATTTTAGAATGAATGACCTGAAAGAGGAACGACTTTCTGTGAAATTTTGTGTTAAACTTGGAAAATCTGCGACTGAAACTTTTGCTATGCTTAACACGGCTTACGGTGATGTTGCTATGAAACGTACGGCATGTTTCAAGTGGCATGAACGTTTTAAGGATGGTCGATAGTCCATTGAAGATATTGAGCGTCCTGGACGTCCTTTCACGTTAACTGAGGACCCACACGTCGACAAAATCAACACCCTGGTGCGGGCAAATCGACGTCTGACTGTCAGGGAGCTTGCTGAAGAGTGTGAGATATCAGTTGGATATCTTGTTACGAAATTTTTATCGAAAAAGTGAAGATGCGCCGCGTTGCAGCGAAATTTGTGTCTCAGAACTCGTGAGTTTTTGGCCAAACACGCAATCACTGTTCTTCTCCACCCCCCTAATCACATGACCTTGCTCATTGTGATTTTTTCTTGTTCCCCAAACTCAAAAGACCCTTGAAAGGAAGAAGATTTGAGACGATTTCCGAGATTAAGGCAAATGCGACGAAGGAGCTGGAGGACGTTACAAAAGAAGCCTACCAGGAGTGTTTCAACAAATGGAAACACCGTTGAGATAAGTGGGTGCGTTGGGGAGGAGAGTACTTTAAAGGGGTCCCAGACCTGTAACTTCTAAATAAAGTACATTTTGTTTTATGACGTCAGTCCGCATATTTTTTTAACAGCCCTCGTATTTCTCGTGTAGGTTTTTTGTCCGTGGTATTTGTAATTGTTCGCTTTTTCCAGAATTTAATTTTTCTAATTTAATTTCATGTTTGTAATTTAAGTTTTCTCTAATACTTTGTTTTCCATTTACGATTTTAAGGCCAATTTTTGCTCTTTCTTCATTGAACGTGAAGATGACAGTTGGCATGGTCTTAATGGGGGCCCATTGATAATTTTATTCTATGTAATATTACATCAGATCTACGTAGGGCCCACATAAATTATTAGGCCTTGTACCTACACAACCTTAAATCTGCCACTGACAGTTGGTGACTGTTGACACTTCTGTTATTTCTCATGTGATCTCCCTTGATGACTTCTTCATTTTTGTGATTTTTTAATCTGCATTGATTTCTTTTCTTTTATGTCTTTCCTATTTGACAGTTTTGTTCAGTTTGGAATAGTTTACCCTAATTCTTGCTGTTTTGTTCTCTACTCTTCTTAATTATTTCCTTTTAGTGTATCTAGTTTCTTGATGCTCTTGTTTGCATCTGATCTATCTCCCCTGAAATTCGTCACATTATTTTGTACAGTCCTTATTTCGTGCTGCAGGATTATAGTCAGATGTTGCCTATTCTTCACTAAACATTTCAAGTCTGTTTTTCACTTGTAGCTGTCCCCTGCTTCTCTCTGTCATTTGTATATTTGCTTTTAAAGATTTGCTACTCTGGATTCTCTTTACATGTACCAAACTCTTGTCCAGTTTCAATTTACCTTTTATCATTATATGGGCACTTCCAAAGTCTAATTTTGTTATAATCTCTCAGTTCTCAATGTTGTTCCTTGTAAAAGTTAGTAAAAAGTTTGTTTGGTTCTTTGTGTGTTAGGTATATTTAAATAAACTACAAAACTCTTCTTTATGTCACGCAATACACATTAAAATTGCATTTACTTGTAGTAATGAGAATAATTGAAATTGAATAACACAAAACATGCTGAAATTTAATTTTGGATTAATGTGAAAATTGGAAGTACAAGTACTTTAACGATTGTAGCTAATTATGACTTTTCTCATACAGAAGTATTTCCAGTTTTTCTTTGTGTTTTTGTTTTCAATAATACGAACTATAAGTAAACATAGTTCTGTTTACATTTGCCATAATTATTAATTTGGAGTTTGAAAGTTAAGAACCTTATATTAAGTTTAGTATATATTTTAGTTTTAAAACTTCTTTTCATGCATTTGTAACAGTATTAATTTTATCTCCACCTATATACTGACAACAGCTCAGCAAAGTACAAATGTCGAACAGTTAAATGTACAATGTATTGATATTAGTTCAATTCTTTTTGTATATCGACAACAATTCAAGCTTACGTATAAATGCAGCGTAACATTTAGAATAAAAACCTTAGATTGTGGAAAGATTTGATTTCGTTTGAAAAACTACTGGGGCTGTGAAATAAGTTGGTATTCACTTTCTAAACTTTAATCGGTCCCCTGGTGGGACAGCAGTAGTCTAGGCATTTAAAATTATAATTACGGTTCACCTAGGTGGACGCAGCAGATGACCCATTGGTTTCAATAGAACACTCTCAACTTTAATTAATGTTTTTATGAAAAAGAACTCATAATAGTAAAATTTAATAATTATTTCTAATGCAACAGTTCTATTCATTTTCAAAATAGAAATATATATATTTCACTTTGGTATTTTTCAAAAAAATAAAAAATAGACAACTTCTCATGAATGTTCACAGCTTTCTTTCTTTCTTATAAATGGAAGTTCATACTTGGAATTTAGATTAATAACTGTTTTTATACTAATGCTACCCTAAATTAACAGTGCATATTTTTCACGTTTAGGAAACGTCAAAAATTAACGGGTATCGATTAGGTTTTTGCTCTGTCATGCTTTGCGAAATTTCATTATCCATTGGTTTGATTTTTGGAATTAACTTGTTTTTCTTACTCAGCAGTACATTAGATCCTGGAAACGAAGCATGATATAAACATTTTTATTAAATAACTCCTAACAAGCCACTACTGTATCTCGTGCATTGATAAGAATTCCAGAAAAAAACCTTTGTTCAACCTTAGTGTGTGTACGTGTGTTTTCTTATAGCAAAGATACATATGGATATCTGCTGAGTTCACTTAGAGGAATCGAACCCCTGGTCTTAGCTCAACCTTAGTGTCGGATGTCCTGTGTTTATCTATACCTGAATCCACGCTGGCGTTAAGAAGACTAGGTTTGTTTGTTTTTCTCATTTTTTACGATCTAGTTTTATGTAAAACATTTTTGATATATTCTTCCTTTTCTGCTATACAAATATGTCATGTTTTAAGCCGATAATTATGAACCCATTATCTAGATGAATAAACATAAGCAGTGTAGACAAGCAAAATTACTGGAACATTCGAACCTTCAAATTTTTTTGCAACAAGATTTGACAGTGACATTATTAATGAACAATGGAGTGATAAGAGAAAGTAAAATCAATAAACCATTTCGTTTAATTTATTCATGCTTTGATTTTATTCAAGAACGTTTTGAATGTCCAAGATTGTTTGGCATGTTGAACAGCATCAGAAGTCTTAAAAGTTCTCGATTTACACCTAACTTCACTGATGTTTTTTTACAAGATACGAAACTATAATTTTTTGTTTCTTTTCATGCGTTTATTCTTCGAACATAGCAAACTTAATGTGTTATTTCAGTAATTTTGCTAAAGCAGATTAAAGTTCTAGGACGAATTAAAGAAACAAACAAAAAACGCTCTCGTGCACATTCGTGTTTGATTTATCGACGTTTTGTATACTTTCAGAAAGCAGAATCTTTCGATCCTTTGAAAATGTGCCTTACAAATTACAAGCAGACCAGACAGTATAATGGCATTTTTTTCTCTGTTTTGTCGTATTGCGTTTTATTTAGGAGTACTTTATAACACTTGGACTGTATAATATTTCACACAACTTTAAATTTCCGTACATTTTTCTAAATCAATAACCCTTGTGTTATCTTCTCTTTTTGGACACTTTACAGGACATCACAAGAAATTTTGATCCTAAATCTCCAAAATATTTACATGCGTAATGCGTATTAATTCGTGGATTGTTTTACAAACGTGAACATTTTAATAAGATATTTAAAAAAAATCCATTTATTCGCATTGTTTCATGCCATATTTTATAAGACAATAAACAAGTGTATTTGTGTGTGTTTATCTTATAGCACAGCCACATCACTCTATCTGCTAAGTCCACCGAGGAGAATCGAGCCCCTGATTTTAG
Source organism: Carcinoscorpius rotundicauda (assembly GCA_011833715.1). Taxonomy (NCBI): domain Eukaryota; kingdom Metazoa; phylum Arthropoda; class Merostomata; order Xiphosura; family Limulidae; genus Carcinoscorpius; species Carcinoscorpius rotundicauda. The sequence continues at coordinate 29,797,250 of CM022393.1, forward strand.
CGTTATAAATCCTTAGACTTACTGCTGTAACAGCGAGGGACAGGTAACAAACAAAATGAATACAATATGCCATCAATCCAGGGTAACATACAGGTAGCAAACAAAATGAATACAATATGCTTTCAATCCTAGGTAACATACAGGTAACAAACAAAATGAATACAATATGCCATCAATCCTAGGTAACATTACTTAAATTATTTAATAATTATGATGATATTCCTATCACTCTGATATCACTTCGAGCTTAAGGACAGCCGTAATTATCCAAAACAACAAGATACAAGTAAGTGCACGTAGCTGTAATTATCCAGCATAACATAATACAAGTAAGTGCACGTAGCTGTAATTATCCAGCATTACATAATACAGTTAAGTGCACATAGCTATAATTATTTGACGTAATATGATACAATTAAGTGCAGGTAGCTGTGATTATCCAACATAACATGATACAACTAAGCCAGGGATTCCCAACCTTTTGGCACTCGCGACTCCTTAACTAAAAGTTTGAAACCCATGTGACCCCTACTTAGGGCTTACTATCAGCAGCTTAATTTTTATTTTATTTTCTGTGAAGGAGAGGGAAAGAAACATCTAAAAATATTTTAAAATTCTGTAATTATTTATTAGCAAATTAAATCACATTGGTCCAACCTGAATTCACAAAAAGAACATATATTTCTTAAAATAATATTAACATAGGATTGAACAGCTATCCAACCCAGCTAGTGAGATGCCTGATGTTGCATTTCAGCAGCAAGCTTTGAAATTCGTGGCCGAGCGTTTGTTAGAGCCAGTCTCATGTCATCTCCAACATCCAATCTGTTTCTATTCTTTGTTTTATATTGACAAGAGTGGAAAATCCTGCCTCACACACGTAGGTGGAAGCAAATGAAACAAGGACACGTAAAGCTATCATGCTGACTTTGGAGTATGACTGATATATAGCGCACCAGAACTGAGTCACGGATTTCACCTTGAAGAGATCACGAACTGAAGAGTCGTTCCTTAGACCCAGAAATTCATCTTGGATATCATCTGAGATGCTGGATACATCAAGTTTAGTACAAAATTGGTTCCTTACCAGGGCCTCCTATTCCTGTGATAGCTCAGGGAAGTAACGCTCGACTTCCTTTTTTAGAGACTGAAGATGTTCGGTAATCTCATCCTTGAGGAACTGATTCATTTGGATCTGAGACTCATCCGTCACTCCACAAAGTTTTTCAAACATAGCGATGTTTCCAAGATTGGTTTTCCGACACCAGTTCTCCAGTTTGGAAACAAAGGCTCGAAAACAATCATGAAAAAGGAGAACATGTGTTTCACTTCCTTGAAGCTTCAAATTGAGTTTGTTCAGCTGGTGAAAAATGTCGGCTAGGTACGCCACCATTTTATTCCATGCTTTGTATTCGAAGTGAGCTACAAGATCTTTCCTTTCTTGAGTCTCCAGGAATAGCTTTATTTTATCTTTCATTTCAAAGACACGATTAATAACGTTTCCTTTCGACAACCAACGTACTGCTGTGTAGAAGAGAAGGACTTCGTGGTCAGTATTCATGTCTTTGCACAGTTCTTTGAATAGGCGAGTGTTGAGTGCTTGAGTCTTCACATAATTTACAATTTTGATTACAGATTCAAGCACTTCCTGCAGAGAGGCAGGGAGAGTCTTACTGGCGAGAGCATATCGGTGAATCATGCAGTGGATGCCCTTTGCTTGAGGTGCTAGCTTCTTCACTCTCGACTGGAATCCTGAATTCGATCCCAGCATAGCCGGTGCCCCATCCGTACAAACCCCACACACGTTTTCCCATTGAAGATCTTTGTCTTGAGAAAAAGTTGAAACTTTTTCCATGACATCATCAGCTTTTGTTGTGGTTTCAAGTGCACTGCAGAATAAGAATTCGTCTTTGATATCACCTGAATTAATGTATCTCACGAAAACAAGCAACTGAGAACATGAACTTACATCTGTTGACTCGTCGAGATGAAAGGAGAACAAAGGGGAACCCTTGATTTCAGTTAAAACCTGTTCATTCACATCCATAGACATTTTAGAAATGCGCCTCTGTATAGTATTATTTGACAGTGATACTTTGCACTGGCTTCTCCAAGAATAAGATTTACTGCTTTCATCATGCAGGGTTTAAGAAGTGTTTCTCCAATCGTGTGAGGCTTTTTTTGTTTAGCAATTTCGAATGCAATCTCATATGAAGCTTCCACTACGGCTGCACTCTGCTGCTGAAACGACCCACTTCAATCGATTCTTTAGCTTTTAAGACATCGTTCATGCCGTTTGAAGAAATCCAAACCCTTCTTTGCGTGTTCTGGATGTTTTATCTCGAGATGACGCTTGAGTTTTGATGGTTTTATTGACCCTGCACTCAGGACAGCATGGCACAAAACACACTGTGGTTTCTCGATGCGCGTGGTGAAGCCAATGTTGAGGTAGCATTCTGAGTATCTGCGCCGTTTAGCCGTTCACCTCTTCTGCTTACTTATCTCCTTGTTATAATAAAATAAAAGTGTTGAATAATGAACGCTTTGGCAACTGTAGATCTTACACTGACTACTTGTGGGGAGTGCAGGTAGAGTAATGATGGGGTAAGTATTGGGAGGGAAGTGAGCGTGGCCAGTCGCGCAATTCGTCATCCACCAATCAGCAACGGACATATGACTCACGTGTCGACAGCGAGCACACACGCACTTAATCATACGTACATGCGCGTGCACTCACATACTCGCTACTCACTAGTACACACATACATACAGTTGCAGCCACATACACATTCAAATCGGCACACTCACTCACAGGCACGCATACATACACATATAATATCACCTCATGACATTGAACTGACGTATCACGCGTTTTGCTTTGCACCGAAACAAAAAAATGTAAGAGCATGAAAATGTAATTCATGAAATAAAATTAATGTTATCCCAAGCTACTTCTAACAAGGCTACGTGACTCCCCTGCCAAGGCTTCGCGACCCCACAGGGTCCCACCGGTTGGGAACCCCTGAACTAAGCACACTTGGCTATAGTTATTCAATACAGCCTGATAAAAGTAAACGTACTTTGCTGTAATTATCTAACACAGAGTGATACATGTAAACACACTTGGCCGTAATTATTCAACACGAATTGATACAAGTGATTGCACTTGGGCGTCATTATCTAACACAACATTATACAAGTTAGTACAATCACTGTTGTTAATGAGTGAAAGTTTAATGTAAGTCTAGTAATATGATGAATTTCGCAACAGAGTATTAATGGATAATGCCAGTGGGATAATCGGATAAACTTCGATTCGGTAGGTTGAAATGTTAATTTCAGAATGATAATCCAGAAGAAAAAATCTCAGGAGGGGATGATGCATAAACATCATTATGATAACATCATAACTACAAAACTTGTGTAGTAATATGGATAACTTTAAGCCATTAAGTTCACCAGGATAATTTATCTTTAAAATATAGAAATTAAATAAGTATTTTAATCGAAAAATACAGCAAGTGAAAAAGATGAATAATGATATAATTAATAGCAGATAAACGATAGTTTTTAACATGCATTTGTTGTTTCTAGTCACACCGTATTTTAAAGAAAGATAATAGATGAGCTCAGGACGATTCTTGTTGAGATTGTACAATAGAATACCATCTTCAACTAAGTACATGTTTACTGATGAGATTTGGTTCATTGTGTAGATAATTCTGACACGGATGTGTCCGACGGACAGTTTTAAATCCATATAACAGGTAGCGAGAAAAAAACTATGCAACATTTTTATTAAGAATTATTAGAACATAATCTTTAAACTCCTAGAAGTGTTTGATTAGAGTTCTATAAAACATATAAGTATAAATTATTTAAAGTTGGACTCAAGATTTATTGTGCATCCTGGCAGGAGAAACGTTGGAAGAGCAATTGTAAATTAAATTTTATTCTACCGCCAGGATTCACATCTTACGATTTTTTTTTTCTTTCATCATCAGCAAGAAAGATTCAACTGATTCTATTTGTAATTTCTGCCTCTTCTATCAACAGAAAAATCGCTAACTTGTGAGACCAGCTCTCACTGCCATTTACTTGTGACGTTAACTTTGATAGATGAGACAATATCACGTGTACCAGCTGTAAGCTTGGTCGTCTTGCAGTTCCCTTTATAGATTTAGCTCTATCTATCAATCTATCAACACTTATATCCATCCGGTAAGCAAAAGGTAAGGTCCACAAATGATACATATTATGAGTTTTAGGTAACGTATTTAAAGAAAGAAAAGAAAGTACGGTAAAATCTTCGTTTCAGTGGGTGTATGATTTTTAGGACTGTGTTTCAGTTACCTAATCATTTAAGTAATTTGAACAATTAATGTAGAAAACTTTTGATTGTTTTCTATAAGAAATGTCATTAAGGCTTAAAAGATTTGGTAGACGAAAGTCAAGTCTTGGTAAGAAAAGTAATAAATATAATTAACGGAAGGTTTAGACAGAGTATAAGTGTTAAATAAACGTGTATGAAATAGGTAACAATTTCTATTTCGGAACGAAAATTATGGGAAAATCTTGAGCATACTAATTTACTAAAGCAGCTCAGACAGAAAGAGAGAACGTTTCGAAACACCTTAAAATCGATCTGACGACGAGAAACGGAAAGCTTACGAAAGTCAATCCTTTTACCTGATATAAGATTATAGAGTAGTTTTCCAAGACTAACTCTACAGTTGTCTCCCTAAACTACGCCCCCCGCTAGTACAGTGGTATGCCTATGGATTTACAACCCTAAAAATCAGGGGTTCGATTCCTATCGGTGGGCTCAGCAGATAGCCAGATGTGGCTTTGCAATAAGAAAACACACACACTCTCTAAACTAAGCAGTGAGTGCCTATTTTACACACGGTTTTTTCTTCAAGGAGAAATCTTTACTTTCTGTTCTTTTTCTCATTTAAGTAGGCTTATTCCACAACTAGCGTGAAAGAAATCTAATGAAAGCTAATGTTTGTATTTAAATTCTGTTTAAATTAGAAAAAATAAATAAAAAGTGTATATTGTGTTGTAAGAAAGTAATTTGTGGATCGCAGATGACTAGTTTTGAAACAAATTTCTTTATCGATATGCATACTTAATAAATTAAGTTTATAGGGAAGCTATTATAAATGTAAATAAACCGAGAAAGAAATTAAATAGATTTATAGTGTTCAAAAATAAGGAATTTCATTTAGTTGAAAACTGCAAATATCAAGTGTTCCAAGATTACACTTTGTATGTTGGATTGGAGTGATTTTCTTACAGAGAATGAACAAATCAGAGAAAGATTTTCTTACTTTCTTATAATAGACAGAAACCGAGTTTGTTGCCCTAGTTGAGTGAGAGAAAAACGTAAAAAAAGGGCAAGTGGTGGTTTTATTCTAGTCTATTCTTCAAATTAATGCGCTATAACGTAAATTCGAATGGTCTAAATGAAAGGTGTGAACTTTACATGTAAAGTGTAAAAGATCTAAAATTTACGTGATGAATTTTTTGTTGAAGAATTAAAGTTGTTTCTAATACGGTAAAATAATGTAAAAACAATCCATCACTGACGTTAAACTAATACGAAAATCACCTCAAGTTTAACTTCGGTAGTCTGGTTACTTTGTTTGTAATTCGGTTTACTTGTTTAGTTTTTTTAAGATTGTTTACTGCTGAACGTTTTGAAAGCTTATCAATAAAAAGTCGTGGTCATATATCATGACTCAGTTGTGCTGACTTTATCTCTGGAACGTTCGGTCTGATTTAAAGTGACAACTCTGTATTAAGAATTCGCATAAAGTTTCTTTATTGACAACATTAGCACATGTTTAATTTAAACTAGCAGATGAAGTATATTTAGTTTCATTCCAAATAGTTTATATAACAATGTCTTTGAAATAATTTCTCCAGTGTCTATATCCATGTTTCTCTTGTAAAATAACGGTCACTAAAGAATATAAAACCGGTATGACCAGTTACAAACTTTTCCTAAGAAAATATACCATCTCTAGAGGGTTCGTATAATTATCTCTGACCCAAAGTAAAAGTTGATAATGTAAACTTTATGACACATGTAATTTGGGCTAATTAATATTCTCAAATGACAGCACTGTTTCCTCTTGTCTATTAAGGGTATAAATCACAACGGTTCGATAAGAGCAAAATAAGATTAATCAGAATATCAGAAAATAACTAAACTTAAAGTATTATTTTTTACTGCAGTTTATTGCGAAAATTTCTATTAACGAATCATATATTTTTAAAGCTAAGTTCTGGAGGTATAGGTCGTTATTTTATTCACATTAATAGAAGAAACTTTAAGACATTTATATCTGTTGAAATAACACTGTTTCAAACGGTACACTTCTCGCTGGTACAACGGTAAGTCTATGGATTTATAAGCTACCATCAGCTGGTTCGATTCACCTGCCCAGAATCAGCACATAATGTGATGTGGCTTTGCTATAAGACAACACATCTCAAAATCTGTCTTTCTTTGAGTTTATTAGTTTAATGTGTTAGAAAATATATTTCAAATATATTTGAATAATTTTAAACAAGTCTGACTGAACTATTTTTTTAAAGTCGTACGCAATTTATTGATAAGTTGTTGTTTGTTGTTGTTTAGAATTAAGCACAAAGCTGCACAATGGGCTATCTGTGCTCTGCCCACCACGTGTATCGAAACCCGGATTTTAGCGTGTAAGTCCGCAGACATACCGCTGAGCTACTGGGGGGCCTTATTGATAAGAAAATAAATATTATTTATACGTCTCTCAATCATTTGATCCGATATAAAACTTATTCTTATACTAGGTTTATTCAAGGAAATAACCAAAGATAAAAATTCTAAGATGTAGATTTTTATAGGAAATCCATAATAGACAAAAGTTAACACTAAAACTTTACATTTATAGCCAAAATCAGTGTACAACAACCATATTCAAAGGTAACACGCTATTTTATACTTTATTATGAAATATCTAGGTATAAAATATTTGTATATGACATGGTAATAAACTGGGTAAAGTAGGTTACCAAATGGTATTTTTTTCAAGATTTCATGTGTTTTACCAAAAGGTTCGAAGAGGCCATTTAAAAATGTTGTTGTGAACATCTCAAATTGGTCGTAATGTTGTTTAGAAAATCTTCAAGTAATTTATAATTATTTTATTTACAAATAAAAAAAAATTCCTTTTTAAAAGGAAAACATTAATTTTCATTTCAAGTGCGATTACTAAAAAGGGAATGTTGTGCGAACGTACTGTTTTTTCCTAGTTTAAAATATTATTTATATTTCCACTTAACGTCACTTGAAGGAAGAGACTACAGACATTCATTCTTGGTTTTGGTCATTATAGACAATAGAAATTTATTTTATACCAGACCAAACAGATTAAGTCACTTTCATTTAATGCACCATATATAGAAAATTATGTTTGTATATATTTTTTTTAATTTCGCGCAAAGCTACTCAAGGGCTATCTGTACTAGCCGTCCCCAATTTAGCAATGTAAGACTAGAGGGAAGGCAACTATTCATCACCCGACAGCGCCAACTCTTGGGCTATTCTTTTACCAACGAATAGTGGGATTGACCGTCACATTATAACATTCCTACGGCTGAAAGGGCGAACATGTGTGGTGTGACTGGGTTTCGAATCCGCGACCGTCAGCTGACGAGTCGAACGCCTTAACCCACCTGGCCATGCCGGGCCTGCTATGAATTGTGTCATTATTTATTATTTCTTTCACACAGTGTGATTAACTTAAAAAAAACAACTAGTATTTAATGATCTGTTTACTGTTAATATTTTTAGTTAACTTGTACAGAATATTTAGTATTTTATAAATGGCCGAAATAATATGATAAGACTTTGCAGTTTAAGGTTTTAAGATAAATCTAGTTAAATATAAGATACGGACTTCAAAGAAAAAGGAAATTTTGGCGAAAGAAAATATTACACAAACAAGTCAGAACGATTATATAAACCTTTGATTTGACGTGTTATCACTAAAACCGTTAGTGATAAATTCTGTATGCTGCGTATTAATATTTATTTCGGACGAATCACCGATTTAATGTTACGTACATGATGTATTACGGTTTCAAGTAGCCGGAAATTTGAATTTAGAATCTAATTAAATGTTAATATGCATTAATATTATTATAGTTGCCAATAACATTGAAATCCACGATTTACTTTGTTAACACAAATATATTTTAATATACAAACAACAATACAATGTATAATAATGGTTATTACAAGTAGTTTTAACAAATATTTGTGTTTATAAAGAGTTTTACAAACTTACAAACTATACTGAGTCTTCTGTCTGGTCTAGAACTGAATATTTTATCGATGGTCCAGGTTTACGACGAGCAAATTAATTCTGAGATGATATTGTTACACCTCGTTTAAGCTAACGCTGTCTTTTCTTGATTAGCCTCTCACCGGCTACAAGTTCACTTCTTTTGAGTGCTAATTAGCTTGAAGCACCCGTAGGATTTCACTGAAGTTAAACGGTTTAAAATGTTCGAAATATATAAAAGATCCTGGTCAAATTTTGTAGTGTTCTGGTTAATAAGCGTTAATCACAATTAAAACTTCAGAAGCTTATAGTATACTGACTGTAGCTTACAACAAATAATATCTGTCTCTCGGCGTTTCGATTTATACCAATCACGCAATATTCTAGAATATTCAACAATGTTCTGAAATACTCTGGCGTTTACGTAAAACAAATATTGTTGATTCTTACTCGTCAGAATCTTCTATAAAATTAGAGAGCAAACGGGACTTACACAATACACATCTAACAATATAAGTCACATCCATCAAACTGAAACAAGCTTAGGTATTAAAATAAACGTACTAAGATCAATCACTTACATGTACTCTATACCCCACCAGTGGTACAAAGGTATGTCTGTGGACACACAATGTTAGAATGCAGGTTTCGATAGTCGTTGTGGGTAAAGCAGAGATGGTTTATTGTAGAGCTTTTGTTGCATATTACGATTTACCCCAGACGAGCCTTCAGATTATTATGTTACATATTACGACTCGAAATAGCCTAAAGTTGAGTCAAATTGTAATTTGGATTTAGAAGTTAATTAAATGTCGTTATGTATTAAATTTATGATGTTTGCCAGCAGGATTGATATACACAATTGTTTCTTTATATAAACATATTTTATTGTACAAAGGTGGGCAAAGGCGTGCGACTCGTAATGTGAGGGTCGTGGATTCGCATCCCCGTCGCACCAAACATGCTTGCCTTTTCAGCCATGGGGGCGCTATTATATAACGGTCAATCCCATTCTTCATTGTTAAAAGAGAAGCCCAAGAGTTGGCGGTGGATGGTGATGACTAGCCGCCTCCCCTCTAGTCTTACACTGCCAAATTAGGGACGGCTAGCACAGATAGCCCTCGAGTAGCTTTGCGCGAAATAAAAAACAAACAAACAAATACAAATGGTTTACAAACAATATTGAGGCTTTTATCCTATCATGAATTTCCTTGGTGTTTATAGACGTTCTTGAAGTTTCCCGATTAAGAAGTTTTGATTGCAGTTACAGCTTCCGAGGTTTATAATGCATCAACTGTAAGAAACCAACAATATATATTGTCTCTCCGCGTTGGTTGCCTTTTAAAAACTTGAGAGGAGAGTTTATAAAAATTTCAGCTAAGGCACAACAATACTGTCAATCATCATTTTTATATACACGTGCACATTGTTGATTCTTACACTCGAGAATCTTCTGCAGTTTTAGTGAATATAGGGCCTCATTACACACTTTGTTTTCATTACCGTAGCATAACTGCTCTAAAATGGCTCTGAGTTTTTGAAGTGCAAACGTTTAGCTCATAGATCCGTTATTTCTTAACTGATTGGAAAAATAATTACAGTTTGGACTCAGAAGGTCAAGCCAGGTCTCATAAATTAATTTACTCTAATCCTATCTAAAATAATTCATGATGGAGAAAAACACGTAAGCTCAAGAAGTCTTGATAGAAATGAGTAAAGAGTTGATGCTATAAAATGAAGGGTTATGTTACAGGGTTTTTATTCATTCCTACCTGAAAAAAATAAATCAGTTTGAGGGTAGACTGATATAGATCCTGATGAATAATAAAATCGAACCGTTATATGCGCACCCTGTGGTTGGTATTGCTGTGCGCTCAGAAATATATCTAATATAAAGGGAAAAAAAGATAAATTTACTCTGACCCTGCCTTAAAGCATTTCAAGTTTCACGGCTACTGAGGATTCCCTCTTGTTTCCAGAATCAATCTTATCAGTCCTGTTTCACTGCCCTTATATATCAACATTGTCTTGTTTTATCATGTTTTCAGCTATTTTGTTCGGTAAAATGCTTTTAATGCCAAATGTTTCCGTACGAAAGTAATTTACTCTAATTCAGTGGTTCACAAACATTGAGCCGTGAAATTTTGTAAATGTATGGGGTCTTTTTTTTTTTCTAGACCGTGTAAAATAATCAAGTTTATATAAGTCAACATGGTCTTATTATTGAATTTAGAGCATTTTTCTTTATTCACAATGGCCCCAACTTAGTGCATTTTATGTTTTTAATCAGAATCAGAAAACTGTTATCTTTTCAGATGAGAGGTAAGACGAATGTGCCACGAAGTTAACTATTTTCATAGTGTATCGTGAGCACAAACAGTTTGGAACCCACTGCAGACCAGTTAATAGATAATTAAAATTTAAAACTGAGTTTAACAAAAGACGCAAGTAAAAAAGGCAGGCTTCACATATCGAAGTGCAGTGTTGTATTGCACTGTTTTTTTCTTTGAGTTCTTGATACGAATCTCCTCAAAGAAATGCATTGTGATGTAATCTAAATAATGTCAACCACTGGGAGTTTCTTCGCTTGTTTTTATTGTAACCCTCATGTGCTGTTTTAAGGACAGATGCGTTTGACTGCAGTACTTATGAATATTAGGTAGAGACGAAGTGTTTGGGAGAGTACAAAAATCGATCGATTTATTACAATTGGAGAATCTATGCAGTAGAGCTGTTAACGAATTCTAATAAAAACATAAACAAGCTATACAGACGATAATAAAAACTCAACTTATTAATTAGTGGAGCCAATACTAGAAAAAACTGATCAGAAACGTTTCGTTTCATAAATGTGTTATTTACAAGTTTGTGCCAAATAAGCAAGAAACTCTGGTTGCGTCCCCAATTTTATTGACAATGAATTAGTTGTATTTTATGAAGTCAATACCTCGTTCATATGAAGCAGGATATACCCCATTTAAACAATTTTAACTGTCCAAAATTTACATGCAAACTCACAGAAAGTAGTTTGTAAAATTCATTGATATGAGTCAATAGTTCATTGGTTTTCTTGTAGTTTATACACGAAAAGGTATACAGTAGGCTAACTGTGCCGGTATCAAAACTCAGTTTCTATCGTTGTAAGTCCACAGTCATACCTTTATCTATTGAGAGTCCAAAGTATACCGATATTCTTCAGTTTGATACAACACATAAAATATTTAAATACCAAATCACATTATATTTTTATAACTGTTAATGTTTTCTAACAAATGGACACTTATTTAAATAAAACTTATTTCAAGTCGCATGGGGCGACTGCTATGAACAGAGAAAGTCTTATTGGCACGTCATGCAACACTTAATTCACGATTCTTCAGCGAAACGAATAATATTGTTTCGATTGCTTGTAGAAAAACCAATTGCTCTTTGATTGATTGAGATGCTTGGTAAACAATACAAGAACAAATCTTAACAACGAATTGTTGTACAGATCAGCGTTGTAACCTCTTTCTTTATCCAGTTTATTTAAGAAGGTTCTGGGGAATACAAATAAGTGTATACGCGAATCTAATTTTCATTCACGTTGTTAAACACAACAGAAACAAATGTTCTTTCGGTTACAATGAAACTTACGCAATATAGACTGGATATTATTCGATTATTTTCAAGTTAAAGCTTATTAATCACAGTGAAACCTTCATGGATGTTACTCTTTTAGTTTCAATTTGAAGCTTATTCAATTACAATGAAACTTACATGATATGGACTAGATATTATTCTCTGATTAAATGTGAAGCTTATTTAATTGCAATGAAACTTGCAACATATAGACTGGATATTATTTTCTTAGTTTCAATTTGAAGCTTATTTAATTACAATGAAACTTACATGATATAGGCTGGATATTATTCTCTTAATTTCAGTTTGAAGCTTAGTTAAGCTAGAATACAAGTCTACTCTATTTATTAATGTATTATCTAGGAAAAGTTATGTGGAATCGATAGCATTTCTATAATAAATTAGAATTAGATCGGCATATTTAAAGCCTATTTTTGTTTACCGTGACTGTTCCTATTATTGAATTAAAATGTTTTTGAAAGTTTCTGAAAAATAAAACTAAGTAGAAGTTTGTTCAACATGTTGATAATCGGTATGATATACAACGATCAATGAAGAATTATAATGTAATGATAGGAATGCATTACTTTATAATTTAATAATGATACACTAAAAACACTCCGTGCCATTATATCATATTTGTTGTTACGCATGAAGGTACACAATGGGATACCTGTGTTTAGCCCACTGCAGGTGTGGAAATCCAATTTTTAGAGTCATAAGAGCTCAAAATTATCGTTGGACTACCGGGGACACACTAAAATTAGACTTGGCTATTTTATCTTACATCAATTCAGCTTCTAGCATTGTATGCATGTATACATGTGTTTACAGCGAGCTCTCTTAAGGTTCTGGTGCTAGAAAAACCAGACTTGACAAGAAGACTCTGGATAAACTGCGGTTCATTTATTTATCTGGCTGGCATAGCCCCTTACCAAGGACTGCCTCAGCTCGATCGATATACCATTCATGGGACCCTTCCCATAAGTAATGTTTTGGGATTTTGTGGACGCTGTATTTAACTTAGTATCTATGTATCTTTGTCTAACCAACTACTTTCATAGTTCTGGTGCTAGTAGGACTATATTTAGGGTGGTCTGTGAGGTTACCTTAGCTACACAGCATAGCTATCATGCTAACGGATGATAGTTTGTAATGATGCACAGAGCTACACAGTGGACTAGCTGTGCTCTTCCCACCAGAGGTATTGATACCCGGCTTCTGATTGTCGAATTCCACAGATATATTGCTGTTTCAGTGAGGAACATCTCGGACATTTCTCCGATTTATTATGTTACGAATATATTATGATTTCGAATAGTCAAAAATTTTAATTTAGAAGTTTTTTAAATTTTAATGTGTATCAAATGTATGATAGTTGCCAACAAGATTGATACACACAGTTTTGTTTCTTAATACAAATATATTGTAATGTACAAACAACAACACAATTTGTAATAACAGTTATTACAAATATTTATGTAAAAACATTTTACAAACTCACAAACAATATTTAGACTTCTATCTGGTCTGGAACTGAATAGATTATGAACGGTCCAGGTCCACGAAGCGCAAATTACTTTTATGTTGATACACAGATAGACTTGACGAGAATGCTAACTAGCTCTATTCCTCATACGTGAGGTTTTTTTTTCTCCTGAAATTATACGATGGTTTTGTAGAAATACTAACATCCAAAGTTAATTCTTTGAAGATGAACGGTTCATAATGTTTCAGATCTATAAGCGTTTCTGGTCAAATATCTGTAGTTTTGCAATTAATAAACGTTAATCACAATTATAGCTTCAGAGGCTTGTAGTACACTGACAGTGGTTGACTAACAAACAATATTATATTACTGTCTCCGCTTCTTGCCATAGGTAGCTTTTATACTCAGACGAAATTCTCAAACATTCAACATTATTCAAAGATACGGTAGTGTTTTCATAAAACATATATTGTTATTTCTTACTCTCGTGAATCTACTACAAATTTAGAGAACAGGCGGGACTTTCGCAATACACATCCGACAATATACATCTTATACATCAAAGTGAAACAAACACAAATATTAAAATAAATGTATGACAGTCGTATGGTATGTTTATAGGATCGCTAAACCCATCGGATTCTGTGTTATTGGCTTTTCTCATGGTACAGAGGCATCATGTTGGAAGGTTCGTTCATAGTTCCCCCTCAAGCACACACTCAAAAGCTAATTTTAATTCCAATTTAAAGGTGGAATGGTAGAGATTCTGTTGGGTAATAAAATCGAATTGGATATACGTGCGCTCCACACTTGATATTACTGGCGCACAAAAATTTAGCTAGTAAGAAGGTATCATAGATTAATTTACTTCAATCTTACCTAAAATAATTTCAAGTGCAGTGGCTATTGAGAATTCCTTCTCTCTTGGGGTAAGTTATCGAAGTAAATAGTGACAGTAGAGGAGCTTGATGCCACACTGCGACCTCTGTGAACTATGAAGAGAACTTTGACTTCTAATGCTGAGTCTGATATTTTTATTGTAGTAAGAAACGATTAAGATTGTCCTGTGGAAACAGAACTTGAAATAATTCCAACTTAAATCCCTTCTTTTGTTTTAGTTCTAAGTTTTAGTCTTATAAACTGTTTTTTTATAGATACTTAAAATACAATTCGTGCAATATAACTATTTCTAAAATATATTTCATTAAGTTTTGACCTTAGATCTCTCTCATGAAAGCAGTTAGTAAACAAATTAGGGGGCATTTTTAAAATAATAATGTCGGCCACTGTAAGCTTACTGACTTGCAATGTCAAAATACGTGTTTCGAATCACCGTGGAGAAAAGATCGAAGACAGTTCATTATACAGCTCAGCGATAACTCAAAGAAACATACAGTTTTTTATGATCGTTATTCTTTGAATAGGATACATAACTCCGGGTGTGGCTAATAATTATGCTTGAGTATTTGTTTGTTTGTAGCTAAGCACAAAGTTAAACAATGGGCTATCTGTACTCAGCCCAAAACGGGTATCGAAACCCTGTTTTCAGCGTTGTAAGTCCGCAAACAAACCGCTGTGCCTCTGAAGGCCGTAATCAAGGAACATAAACCACTGTGTAACTAATTGTTATTTGTTATTAAGCAGTACACATCTTGTGGCTAACTACTATTGCTCAAACAATATACATTTGTGTTTTAGTGTATAGCTAATTAACCGTATTAAAATTAGTTTATGTCTGTAGTAGGAAGCTCCAATGTACTTTACCTTGTGTAGTGGTGAATAGATAATGACAAGACTACACAATATGTTGTCCATGCTCTGTCCCCCACAGGGAATCGCTTATCACTGACTTACTGATGGTCTCAACGATCGCTAATTTTTGTTTGACTCAAGCATCTTCCAGCTCAGTGACGAGTCACAGCTCATACTGTACAGTGACGAGATTTTAACCAACATCAGTGAGGTTGATACCAACCAAACACTTCACATCTCGATGATCGATGACAGACTTGTCTATTTCTGAAGTGATCTAAATACCTTCTTTTTAATATTAAGTAAGGGTTGTGACATTTTTGTAAAGTGGTTAAAGGAAAAATACTTAAATATTAGAAATTTCGTTTAAAAATAATTTAAACGAATCGGTGCGATGCATTTTATGTTTTGATGTGCAGTTCCAAGTTATCAACCGTGTTGTTCGTGATACACTACAATTTGTTACAGACATAGTTTTTTATGAAATGTATCAGTAATAAACTATACTAGCGTCAAAAGAGTAATAGATAAAATGAGAAAAACATGTTTTACAAATGCTAGTCATATGTTATCGAAAACTAAATTGACGAACAATCATATTTTATAGTTTTGTATATAATCTAAATAAATTTTAGAGTTTATAAGGAATCGATGTGTATAGTCCCCCAGTGGGATGAAAAAATTAATATCAAAAACTTGAAGAATACTTCCCCCGGTCATGACCAAATACCAAACATTATTCTGAAAAAAAAGCTCTACTCTCCTGTTACAACACCTCACAAACATCATGAACATTTCACTAGCGACTGGATATTACCCTGACACTTGGAAAAAAGCCATCATAACCACGATCCCAAAGAAACGAACCAACAGAACCAATCCAGATAATTTCCGCCCCATCAGTCTGTTAAGCTGCCTTGGCAAACTGATGGAGAGAATGATCTCCAACGGTCTCCTTCATTTTTGCGAATCAAATAACATCCTTCCAGAATCTCAAAATGCCTCCAGGAAAAATAGGCAAACAACAGATCACCTCACACGACTCACCGAATCAATCTATAAAGCATTCAACAACAGTCAAGTAACCATCGGAGTATTCCTAGATGTCAAAAAAGCATTCGACAGCGTATGGCACAACGCCATCAAATACAAACTAAAAAACCTGCAAATAAATCCCACGATAGTCAAATGGATTTCAAATTTCTTAACAGATAGAACAGCACAAGTAAAAGTCAATAAAACTATATCTAAATCATTTAATATAACCGCAGGAGTGCCCCAAGGATCAGTCCTCTCTCCACTTCTATACATAATTTTCGTCAGTGACATACCTTTCCCAAATCTAACATACACGCATAATTCACAATACGCAGACGACATCGCTATCTGGAGCACCTCCAGAAACCCATTGATGGCCATGTCTCGCGTACAAGAATCATTAAACAACGTCTCAACATGGAGCAATAAGTGGAGAGTTGTGTTAAATTCAACCAAAACACAAGCAATCAACTTCTACAAGAAATTAAAAAAATCAAAGAAAAAACCTAGAGAAAATTATCACTCAGAAATACAACCATCAACATGAGCAAAATATCACATTCCTTGGCATCACTTTCGACACAAAACTAACATGGAAAAAACATGTAAACAATATACACTCATCAATTAGAAAAAAGGATTTCACACCTAATGACTGTAACCAGTAAACAATCGAAATGTTCGCCAAACATCATTATACAAATATACAAGGCTTACATCCGTCCAATAATAGAGTATGGATGTCAAGTAATATACAATATGTCAAACAACACACTCCAGAAAATCCAAGTTCAACAGAACAGAATACTGAGATCTGCATTCAGTCTACCGTCATTCATGCCAGTAAATTATCTGCATCGAATTAGCAATTTACCAACACTAAGAGACAGATTAACGGAAATATCACACAAATATTATCTAAAAGCATAAAATAGAAACAAACTAACGGCATCACTATACAAATTAACTAATGCACCAACAAAATACATTTCACCTTACAACATATTTCAAAAATCACAAATTACACAACAAAGTATCTAAAGAAATTCAAGTCAATAATATGTATTCCATTTTTTTTCAGATATCGGGCACAGGACAGGCAAATCTTTCGGCGCCTGTCCTGTGAAAGTGGGTTTTCTCGGGACACTCCCGTTTCCCCCCACAGCAAAAACCTAGGCATTGGATTTTTAAATACTAGCCCCAGCAACTTTATTGCCAGACCCTGAGTCGGGTCGTTTGAATTGAATTCATGATCATATTTGCTTGACTTCTGCCTTTCGGGACGGAACCTGGCCATTCTCCCCGGTGCTGCCTTTGCCTCCGTCCAAGATATCATTCAAAGTGACATCCTCCACCCAAAAAAATAGTCAAAAATCATTTAATAAATAAATAAAACTAATCCTAATAACAATTCACGATTTCTCTCACTCAAAACTAAACCCCTGCCACGTTAGTTTGCGTTTGTGTCCCCCAGTGGCACAAGGGTATGTCTGCAGACTCACTGTTAAAACCGGGTTTCGATACCTGTGGTTGGCAGAGCATAGATAACTCGTTGTGTAGCTTTGTGCTTAATTCTAAATGAGCAATTGGTTTGTATATATATTCATTTAATATTTATAGATTATAATCTGGATAACTTCTTTATAAAATGTTTTAATTTTCTTAATATTGCAATCTTATAACCTAATTAGTCAGTTGGGTTTTCGTCTCTCGTAGACGCGTTTGATGTAACAGAAAAAGTACTTGATTATAGGTTTCTATCATGTATTTATTTTATTGTTGTAATTCTTCAAAACCCAAGTACGTTCTGGTTAGATAATATTTTTGATATAATTTTTCAAGTTGCAGTGCACGTAGAGGGTTAAAATAATGTAGCCTCGCACTCAGATCAATTTCTGATGGAGGAAGGTGAGGTACGCTGCAAATCCGCATTTTGTAGCAGAGCGAAGATCACATTTCTGATGGAGGAAGGTGAGGTACGCTGCAAATCCGCATTTTGTAGCAGAGCGAAGATCACATTTCATTCCTACAGGAGACGTTTGTCGTAGTTTATTCTTCCTAGAAACATTGGTAACAAATACAAAGTAATAAAATTTATAATAATGAGACGCTCAGTAAAATAAATGACAAAATTACTTCTGTAGCAGGATCGTTTAATTTAGCGATGAAAATTGTAATTCCTATGACAATTCGTCTTTGAACTCATTTTTGTTGCTACGATGTTGATAACTTGTTTTTCTTTTCGCGATATTTTGTCTTTAAGTCATTGCACATTATCGATTTGACTTAAGATATAGAGCCTAATAACATTTACATATGTGTATTACAACCAAATAACAACCTGTTTGTTTTTAAATTTCACGCAAAGCTACATGAGGAGTATCTTCACTAGCCGTCCATTATTTTTCAGTGTAACACTAAGGAAAGGCAGATAGTTATCACCACCCACTGCCAACTCTTGGGCTGCTCTTTTACCAACGAATAGTGGGATTGACCGTCAAATTATAACGCCTCCACGATTGAAAGAGCGAGCATGTTTGGTGTGATGAAGATTCTAACCCGCGACCCTCAGATTTCGAGTCAAGCACCTTAACCACCTGACCATATCAGGGACAAAAACAACCTGCAAAACACATTGTGTACGTAACAGAAGTAACAGTAATTTCCCACCTTCTGTAGCTCAGACTATCACATGTTTGCAGTGTATGTACTTAAGTAGACCTTTACGTCACGTACACAATTACAAAAAAATACATTAAGAGATACTTGAGATGTAACATCTTCAGTATTTCTTTTTTCCTTCTCACCAGAATACTTTATTTAATGGACAAAAATACTTAGTTTTTGTAGACTTGTTCTTTCAAATTTAATACACTAATGGATATTTACAACCTACATTTCGGAGTCTCATATAGGATAAATATAGGCTACACGTGCAAAGTCGCTCAACAAAATCTGCTCAAAAAACAAATCACATCTACGCAAAAAGTCACGTGAGATACCGGTCGAACATTTGTATTACAGTTTTACCTAAAGAGTTATTGTTTGTTTGTTTTTTTGGAATTTTGCACAAAGCTAATCGAGGGCTATCTGTGCTAACCGTCCCTAATTTAGCAGTGTAAGACTAGAGAGAAGGCAGCTAGTCATCACCACCCACCGCCAACTCTTGGGTTACTCTTTTACCAACGAATAGTGGGATTGACCGTCACATTATACACTCCCACGGCTGGGAGAACGAGCATGTTTAGCGCGACGCGAACGCGAACCCGCGAATTACGAGTCGCACGCCTTACGCGCTTGGCCATGCCAGGCCCCTAAAGAGTTAAAGCGAATTTTTTAGTTTTATGTTATTCGGATCAAAGACAACTAATTTAGGACAGCAAAACTATGAGGTCAAAAGATTTGCAGATACATAAATGTTGATTAGGCCAAGCAAACAAGATAAACAGTTTGTAGCTCAGGTTTTCAGAAGTATCATATTGGTTATTACTGATTATTCACTTCCAACCTTTTTAGTATAAATCTACTAACTATTGTGAGATTATACTAATTAAAGAGACTTTAGCTTAAGTTGTTATTAACTTAAACAGTTAACGTAAGTAATGATGTTTGATGTAGCAGAACCGATTACATGAGAACGATAACAAGAAATTGTCAGTCTCAATTCCGTGGTACTAGTATAAAAGACGCTATCAATACTGTTTTAGGAAAACTACCACCGTATATTTTAAAGAATCTGATTAGTTCTGCAACGTAAAAGCCTGTTCCATATAATAATAGGATTGCAATCTTAAAGCTAATGTTGGTCACTATCGAGTAGAACTTTCTTGTTTGATGTTGTTTATTGGCATGGATTGACGAAAACCCATGATATCTGATCATACCTTGGGTATGAGAAAAGATGCGGACATAAAATGATTGAGCCTGCGACTGAAAGATTTTTGTTTGTTTGTTTGTTTTTGAATTTCACACAAAGCTACTCGAGGTCTATCTGTGCTAGCCGTCCCTAATTTAGCAGTGTAAGACTAGAGGGAAGGCAGCTAGTCATCACCACCCACCGCCAACTCTTGGGTTACTCTTTTACCAACGAATAGTGGGATTTACTGTAACATTATAACGCCCCCTACGGTTGGGAAGGCAAGCATGTTTGGCGCGACCGGGATGCGAACCTGCGACACTCAGATTACGAGTCACACGCCTTAACACGCTTGGCCATGCTGGGCCACGACTGAAAGAAGGAAGTTAAAATTGGCGGCTGAACTGGCAGCTACACTGATGACAACGGTACGATTTTGACAGCAAATATTTATTCAATAGTTATCAAGTTCGTGTATTTTGTTTTACCCACCATCATACCAAAGTTCAACTAATAGACTAGAGGGCAGGTATCTATTCAACAGCTCTGACGCTAATCTTGTATGGCTGAATTGTAGGATTTGACCGACTGTCTCATATGTACTGTCTCAAAGTGCGGAGCGTGTTTTTGCAGCAACAGGAGTCGAGTGCCAAAGAAAAGTATTCGGATCTTGATTTCATAGTGCGTTCGAAATAACCAAACGGCCTCGTCTGACTCAGATTTCTCCATCGAAAATTCTAAAAAAACAAGGTAAAGTAACCTAAATATTATCATGTTAAAAAAAGAAAGTTGTATTATGGAATAACACATGAATATCTTAACTACTTCTAGTTTTATTCTTGAATACACCCTACGACCATGAAATTGTCAAATTCAGGTTTTTATTGTACTTTTTAAAACAGACAACACAGATTCAAGATAACAGCTAGTTACAAGTAAAAATTAATCTGAGCATACTGTCGTATATAATAACTGGCCCGGCATGGCCAGGGGGGTTAAGGCGTTCAACTCATCATCTGAGAGTCGCGGGTTCGAATCCCCGTCGCACCAAACACGCTCGCCTTTCAGCTGTGAGGGCGTTATAATATAACGGTCAATCTCATTATTCATTGGTAAAAGAGTAGCTCAAAAGTTGGCAGTGGGTGGTGATGACTAGTTGTTTTCCCTCTAGTCTCACACTGCTAAATTAGGGACGGCTAGTGCAGATAGCCCTCGTGTAACTTTGCGCGAAATTCCAAAAAAAGTATTTGTAGTAGTAAGACAAACTCATTTAGGTAGTATTAATGAATAATTAAATTCACGTGACTTGTAAAAAATGTTATTATAATGTTAAACAATAAAGTTAAATTATCTACAAAACGTTTACAAAGTACATAGAGAAAACAACTGAAACTATGGATGACAAATGTGTTCTAAAGGTGGCTGGTATGGATATTAAAACTTTAATTAAAAGAGGTTAATAAAGAGTTTGCAAACATATCAGATTATCATTATTACTGCGCAACATATCTGACCGCTCTAGGTTCTCGACATATTTTCGGAAAACGTTGACCGTAGTTAATTTTGTGAATTATTCTTTATCTGCTGTTTGATGTACAAGCATTAAAGGATTACAAATACTTGAAGGTTGTTTCCGTGTATAAAGAAATCATCAGTTTTACGGTAAGCATGAGATAAAGAAACCTAATATATTTAAGCAGCTTGCTGGAACAAACAAGGAGTTTGATAAAACTCATTCATAACAAAGAATTAATTTGTTCGTTAAATTAGCGCTTTGGAACCTCGGAATTGAGTTGTAGAAATGATTAAAGATGTTTTGTTATAAGAAGACGTTAACGTTGGTAAATTATCTTGAGCAAGCTTGTGACAATAAAATAATATTTAGTTATTTTATATAACGATTGAAAAACACATTAATTGTACTTTCAGCTCACTTTTAACTATATATAATATTATACAGAAGAAAGTGTTGCTACGTATTTATAATTATTTGTAAACAGAAAGTATTGAAATAACATGACTATATATGGTAGAACACAGCTGTAAAATTAATGATTCTTCACTAACGCAGCAGCTCCACAATCACTAATAAGGGAAGCCAGCACTACAGAGGTGGAGGGGTTTTTAGAAATAA
Source organism: Carcinoscorpius rotundicauda (assembly GCA_011833715.1). Taxonomy (NCBI): domain Eukaryota; kingdom Metazoa; phylum Arthropoda; class Merostomata; order Xiphosura; family Limulidae; genus Carcinoscorpius; species Carcinoscorpius rotundicauda. The sequence goes on from CM022393.1 coordinate 29,819,473, forward strand.
GTTTGTGTGTGTCTTTTCTTATAGCAAAGCCACATCGGGCTATCTGCTCATCCCACCGAGAGGAATCGAACCCCTGATCTTAGCGTTGTAAATCCGGAGACATACCGCTGTACTAGCAGGGAGCAATTAGAAATAAGAAAATAGCCATTTCTTTAAATGGTTTACGTGAAAGGTGAGAGTTTATTTTTTAGAATAAGAAACTAGTGAACGCTTAAGAACAGTGTCATGGTGCTGGGCCCAGAACCCTGAATTATACCTACCTTATTGACTAATATAATCTTGGAATATATTTCACCAAATTACTGGCTCGCACTAAATACAGGCCAGTATCATCTAACTACCACCAGGGGTAGTTTTAATATCTGAGTAAACATCACCAGTTTTTACTTTTTGGTATTAATAGCTTAGAACACCTTTAGCTATACGCTACTGGTTGAATTTGTCAATTCGACAAACTTCAGCTAACTATGCTACTAACCAGCATGCAACGTCATATAATTACATTACCAGTTAAATACCAATCGGAAATATCGTCTACTACACCTGGCGGAGTCTTACTACATTATTCCTCATGGTAACATGGCTCGGCATGGTCAGGTGGTTAAGTCGCTCGAATCGTAATGTGGGGGAGGGGCTAAGGTTCGAATCCCCGTCGCACCAAACATGCTCCCCATTTCAGCTATATAATGTCTTGGCCAATCCCATTATTTGTTAGCAAAGGAGTAACCCAAGAGTTATTGTTGGGTGGTAATAACTAACTACATTCCCTTCAGTCTTACGCTGATAAATTATGGACGGCTAGTGCAGATAGCCCTCGTCCAGCTTTGCGCGAAATTCAGAAACAAGCAAACATTAACATCTTGACATGCACAATGTATTTACAAGTTAATACTTCACCACGGCCTAATATTATTAAATCAGTAAATACAATCAAATTACACTATTAGCAGATTTCAATACTTCTACAAACATCATTTAGATACACTACAACTTAAACCTGACTGCTAGTTGTACTTTATCTGACTACAGTCAGATATGATACTCACAGCTGAAAGACACTGTATAAGTGCATTGATGGTCAACTCTCATCACAAATAATCTATCTCCATTGTCGTTGTAATATCTCAATACTATAATTGTTGTTTTTTTTCATTATCGTCTTGATATCTCAGCAAACATAATCTATCTTCATTGTTGTCTTTAGATCTCCGTACACTTTGTCTTACTTCCCTATTGTCTTTAACATCGGCCAATAACACCTCAATTTGATCATCTTTCGATTTTATTATCTCTCCTAGCCCTAATCTCCCGATATCAATATCGAAAAGGTTAGAGGTTTATTTGTTTTTGTTGGTTGTTTTATAAATATTTATGTTAAATAAAACGGTATTTTTCTTTCAATGTTTAAACTGTATATATATTTGTGTCCATTTATCCATTGTGGCTTATTTTTGCAAAATACTTTTAAATAATTACGATGTTGAACTATGTTTACAGCTGTTATATTTCATAAAATTTTAATTTATAGACATTGAACTGCACAATTTTCAAAGAGTTTGGGTATTCATCTTTGAATACAGTCTTTCCTAGGCGTATAAAAACAGTCATTACGATGTTTTTCACATACAAAATTTAATTAAAATCTTAATGAATGTATTTCGGTCGAAACTCAAAATAAATAGATTGGAATAATAATAAATTCAAGTTCTCAATTTTACCACGTGTATGTAAATGAACATTAAAATAAAATAAAAATAATTAAAAGTAAAAAAGTGCCAGACGAATTTCAGTTCTGAATAGCTTGTCTTTTTAAAAAAAAAAAATATATATATATATCTTAATCTAATAATTTATTTTGGTTTAATTACCAGAAAATGTTTTAAAAAACTTACAATCATTAGTTGATTACTTTTTTGCGCTACAAACGAATCGATTAGATAATGATCAAATGAAATAAACGTTCTGCTGGAATTTTTGGTAACTAATCTTTATGCAAAACTGAATTCTGTACAAAACAAATATGCATCACAAACGTTTCTTATTTATGAATTTTAGTAGGTACTGAAACAAAACAACGTTGTTTTATGTCAAGTGGAATAAGTTAAGGAATTTATTTTTTTTTTTATTATGCTACCTTTAGAGAAATGAGTTTTCCTTCCTTTGTGATTTGGTGGAAATGGATACTGTAATTGTTAATGGGAAAATATTTATTCGTTTAAGTGTGTCTCAACTGGTACAACTGTATGTCTGTGGACTTACAACGCTATAAACAATTGCTAACTGAAGTATAGCTGGCCCGGCATGGCCAAGCGCGTAAGGCGTGCGACTCGCAATACGAGAGTCGCGGGTTCGCGCCCGCCTCGCGCTAAACATGCTCGCCCTCCCAGCCGTGGAAGCGTTATAATGTGACGGTCAATCCCACTATTCGTTGGTAAAAGAGTAGCCCAAGAGTTGGCGGTGGGTGGTGATGACTAGCTGCCTTCCCTCTAGTATTACACTGCTAAATTAGGAACGGCTAGCACAGATCGCCCTCGAGTAGCTTTGAGCGAAATTCCAACACAAACAAACAAAATATAACTAATAAAATATTTTATAATTCATTTGTAGAAAATAAATGATCAGAACAAGCACCTAATTTGGATTAACATCCTTGAATTTGATTGCGTTTGTTAGGACATCGCCCCTCGCTAGTCCATCGCTAAATCTGTGAATTTACAACGCTAAAATATGGGGTTCTATTCCTCTCGGTGGGTTCAGCAGATAGCCCGAGATGGGTTTGCTATAAGAAAAACGCACATGTTATGACATATGTTGGTTTGTTAAAAAATCCTTGTTTGTTTGTTTTGGAATTTCGCACAAAGCTACTCGAGGACTATCTATGCTAGCCGTCCCTAATTTAGCAGTGTAAGACTAGAGGGAAGGCAACTAGTCATCACCAACCGCCGTCAACTCTTGGGCTACTCTTTTACCAACGAATAGTGGGATTGACCGTCGCATTATAATGCCCCCACTGCCGGGAGGGTGAGCATGTTTGGTGCGACGGGGATGCGAACCCGCGACCCTCAGATTCGGAGCCGCACGCCTTAACGCGCTAGGCCATACCGGGCCTTTAAAAATCCTAATAGCATTCATTGAAAATAAAATAAAAATGTTGTTGTTGTTGCTGTTTTGTATTAAGCACAAAGCTACACAATGGGCTCTCTGTGCTCTGCCCACCACGGGTATCGAAACCCAAATTTTAACGTGCAACTCCGCAGACATACCGCTGAGCCACTGGGGGGCAAATAAAAATGAAACCAGTGTACTGGATTTTTATAATTTTTTTTGCAATAGGTCTTTTTAGTAAATGTTAGTACAAAAAAATGGTTACCTCCATCTCTACTGATTGTAGGCCCGGCATTGGCTGGTGGGTTAAGGCGTTTGACTCGTAATCTGAGGGTCACGGGTTCGAATCCCGTCGCACCAAACATGCTCACCCTATCAGCCGTGGGGGCGTTATACTGTGACGATCAAGCGCACTATTCGTTGGTAAAAGAGTAGCCCAAGAGTTGGCGGTGGGTGGTGATGACTAGATAACTGCCTTTCTTCCTATCTTACACTGCTAAATTAGGGACGGCTAGCGCAGATAGCCCTTATGTAGCTTTGCACGGAATTCACAAAACAATCAAACTCTACTGATTGAAAAATTAGTAAGGTACACGCAAGTGGGTAATAGCAAGGTTAGATGTACGTAATATATTTCTATAGAATAATATGAAGAAAATCACTATTTATAAAATGAAAGCAAAAATTGTAGAAAATGTATATTTGAGGAAAGAATGAAAGAAACCAATGTTATCCATTTCCACCACGGATATTTCTAAATACAGAAGGCAGGTAAAATTTAGTTTAATATTAGAAGTTCTTTGATTTTCAAAGAAAATAATGGAGAAAAATAGAAATATAAAGATCCCTGCTTACACAAAAAGATGAGCAAGCTAAAAATATTCCTTTCACATTGAGAAAATTGGGATATTTGAGTAACCCTTCAATACTTAGCTATCCATCATTGTTCCAATAGAAAGGATATTTCTTGTCAAAACAGTTATTCAGCTTGGGATACAAAGGATCTAAGGAAATTTTATGACATCACGACATTGATGGATCACTTTTTCTCCGTTTCAAGACAACTAGAGGAGTTCAGCAATTTTCTTAGTTTAAAAGACACCGATATGTTATTTTTAAGAACGCATTACATTTTTCCCAAGGCAGGTCCGAGATCACGATAACGCGAAATGTAGCACTTAAACAGAAATGAAAGAAGTTTCTATGGTTAGATAAAGTCAACATGTTTACCTATGAACTAGTTTGCAGGGAAGTTTTTCTTTTAGTTAGTTCGAAAATTCTTGCAATTTGTGCTTTAGGTTTGATTTGTTTTGAACTTCGTGCAAAGCTACGCTAGGACTATCAGTGCTAGACGTTCAGTGTAAGATTAGAGAGAAGGCAGCTAGTCATCACCACACACCGCCAACTCTTGGACTGTTATTTTACCAACGAATAGCGGGATTGGCCGCCACTTTATAACGCCCCCACGGCTGAAAGGGCGAACATGTTTGGTGTGACGGAGATTCGAACCCACGACCCTCAGATTACAAGTAGATTGCCTTAACCACCTGGCCATGCTGGGCCAGTGCTTTATGTAATGAAATCAATAAATCACTTTCATATACCTCAGAGGCTTTCGTTTACAATATACATTTTCAGACTTATTTTTTAAAAACACTCCCTAGTTTCGTATTCTTTATTTTCTTTTTATTCTTATTTGTTTCTTTTACTTACGTTTTTATTTTTATTTTGTAATTTTCATGTGCTCAGATTTGAAATTCAGAAACTAAAGTGTGGTCTTGTAAATAGTATCATAAACGTGTAACCACATCAGTATCATTGTCGAACAAATAGAAGTTTATATGTAAAATTTAATGTGATAAGACTAGTGTGTGCGATCAAAATAACGATCTTTACAAGCATGTACAGCTATTACTACATTTTAATTATTACTGATATCAGGAAGTTTACACAACCAACATTTCTGTTGTCGCATTACCCTCCGTTTACACAACCAACATTTCTGTTGTCGCATTACCCTCCGTTTACACAACCAACATTTCTGTTGTCGCATTACCCTCCGTTTACACAACCAACATTTCTGTTGTCGCATTACCCACCGTTTACACAACCAACATTTCTGTTGTCGCATTACCCTCCGTTTACACAACCAACATTTCTGTTGTCGCATTACCCTCCGTTTACACAACCAACATTTCTGTTGTCGCATTACCCTCCGTTTACACAACCAACATTTCTGTTGTCGCATTACCCTCCGTTTACACAACCAACATTTCTGTTGTCGCATTACCCTCCGTTTACACAACCAACATTTCTGTTGTCGCATTACCCTCCGTTTCTTTGCTCGTTTATGCAAAAGCAAAAGTTTGTCTCATTTTCGAATTTAGCCCAAAGCTACAAGAGTGCTATATGCTATCCCAAATTTAGCACGAGAGAGAGAACAGCATGCTACTCATCATCACCCACCGCCAACTCTTGAGCTACTCTTTTACGAATGAACAGTGGGATTGATCGCGGATTTATAACGCACCTACGGTTGAAAATGCGAGCATGTTTGGTGTGACAAGCATTCGAACCCGCAACCCTTAGATTACAGGTCCAGCACCCTAACCACCTGATTATGCCAGACCTATATTGCCTTTGGATTCGAATCCTGCCAAAGGTGTGTTTGTTATTCCTCGGAGTGTTGAGGGTAGCTTTGTTAATGTTTCTCTTCATAACATTTGTTTGGCATTAGACCTAGTTTCGGGGCCAGTTATGTTTTTGTTTCTTCTAAGGATGATGTCATTTGTATCTCAGATAAGCTGGTATATAGCAATATTTACACTTTCTTAGGTCATCTTCAAGTTAACCTGACCTCAGAAGATCCAAACGTTGTTCTCTGCTTTTTTTGTAAAAGTGTTAATACCCACACCAGTCGTCCTGAGATTCAATTTTATTTCAAGTGGGTTTCTCGTTATCACCGATGTTGTCACTTGAGGAGAATATCGATATATTTACTTCGTGTGCTGTGAATCGAGGTTGCGCTCAGAAATCAAGCCAAAAACAAATGATAGGCTGGTATTTGGATGATGATATGTACAATTTGGGTATGATGGGGATCTCGTGAATAATTGTAATACCCAACGATTCCTCGATAAGTTACAATGTTGGGCATGAAGGATATGGTTTACTTGGAAAAAATTCGATTGCTAAAAGTAAACTGATCGCAGAGCAAGAAAACAATCCACAGATTCTACACTATGTAAACATGCACTTCCGAAAGATGGATTGGAAAAAGTTTCGAATTGCTATTTATTTCCAGAATGGTGTGATTATGAGAAAATGTAGATCACCAGATGTGCCAGCTTCAGAGGACTAGGAAACGGTTTATAAACTCATTGTTCTGAAAGTGTATCATTCTGAAATATTGAGACTTGCCCAAGAGTTCCCCGTGAGAGGTAATTCAGGTGTCAACAAGACATATAGTAATATTATGAGACATTTAATTTGATCACAACTTAGGCAAAATGTTTTCAGTTTTGTAACACGTGTCAATTTGTTGGAAAACAAATAGAAATTTCCTGCTGCTCCTTTGAAATCCATCCCAACTTTCAAAGAAACCTTCAGTCGTGTGAGTATTGATTGTACTGTGCCTTTACCAAAAAGTCGATCAGAAAACCAGTATTTGCTGACTATCATGTACATATCCACTTGATTCTTTTCAGAAACAATTCAACTAAAAAAATTTCTTCAGCTTTGATTAATTTCTTTACTCTTGTTGGCTTATCCAAGGAAATTAAGTCTAACCATGGATCAGATGCTATGGAAAACATTTTTCAACAAGTTGTTTTTAACTTCGTGTTAAATAGATCAAATATAGAGCGTATCAACTCGAATCGCAACTTGCTATTGAGAAATTCCATTCTGTTTTGTAAAATATGATGTGGACTTACTCTCTTGATAACAAGAAGAATTGAGATGAAATAATTAATCTATTATTGTTTGATGTTTATGAGTCAATTCAGGAGTCGTTAAGATTTATCCTATTTTAGTTAATATTTGGCCATTCAGTGTATGGTTTTATGAAAGCTGCAGAAGAAATATTGTTACTCCTGTTGGATGATGTCAGTACAATGTAATAATGTTTGGAATGTAAATTTCTAAGACAACTTTTCAGTGAATGATGAATCAATGTGTCGGCAATCTGTTAGATGTTGAAGTTTATGTTAATGATATTGTAATTTATAGTGACACTTATGTGTATTAAGTTATGTTTTTGAGAGGCTTACGACAGCCAATCTCACTGTAAATTTGTCAAAAAGTGACTTTTCTAAAGCTAAAGTTGTTTACTTAGGTCATATATTTCCAATTCAAGCCAAGGTATATTGTATTGTGAATTATTTAATTCCTATCAAGAAGAAACGTTTGTTTTTTTAGAATGTCTTATTACATGAAGAGTTGTAAAATAATTCTGACAAATGTTTTGAATAAAATAAAAAGATCAAGTGGTCTGAAACTTTTCAACCTACTTTTGAAAAGGTCAAATCTTTATTGTGCACCTACCCTGTATTGAAGGCATCTGGCTTTGATAAGTCTTTCGCATTAGCTGATTATGTCAGCAATTGTAGAGTTGGTGCATGTCTATTACAATCAGACCTTTGAACACCCTGTTTGTTATTTTTCTAGAAAGTGTAGTTGTCACCAAAAGAATTATTCTACTGTGGAAAAAGAAGCGTTAGCTTCAGAACATTTCAATGTTTGTGTATTTGCATCACAACTAACTGTTATCATTTACACTGACCGTGACCAGTTGATGATATTGCACAAAATGAGAGGAAAACAACATTATTAAATTGAAACTTATCATTACAATAATATGATTTGAAGATAATCCACGTCAAAGGGGTTGATAACACCTACGCTGATGCACATTCACGTGCAATGAAATTTTATGATCATAAGTTTACTTGTATTGATTGTGTGATATACTCTTTTGGTCACTGAAGTTTAGTCATTTTTGACAATGTATAGTATTTCTTTTATTGTTTGCAATGTGTATGTATGTAAAATATCTTAGTTAAAAACTGGAGATAGGCAATTTTTAATTCTTTAGGGAAATAGGTGTGACATAATTACTATCAGATATTTTTTTTAATATTAATGTCTAAATTAAATTTATGTTTAGAAATATACATAACTTCTACTGTGAAATCTAAATTGTTAAATTTTTGCCTATTCACTAAAATTGTAAAAGATTCTCGAGTATAAGAATTAACAATATGTGTGTTGTGCATATATACTAGTGTATTGTGTACATTGCTGGGCAGGCAGAAAGTTCTAAACACTCGCTTCTCATACAACGCCAAGATACAATTTATTTTATTGGCTTGTCTACTATAATAATACTCAGAAGCAATAACTGTGATAAACACTTATTGATTGAGAACTTCATGAACGTTTATAAACATCGAATACTAAAAACTGTTTTACTTCAGTGGATTCACTTCGGGTATTACTAAGCTTACGAAAACAGTTTATAACTTCATCAGGTTCCCCGCTGGGGGGACTTACAACGATAAAATCAGAGGTTCTATTCCCTTCGGTGGACACAGCAGGTAGCCTGATGTGGCTTTGTTATAAGAAAACACACACACAGCTTCATCAGTGGAAAAACCCGTCGTATGACTGGCGGAAAGAAAGAACACGGAGATAGTTATATCTCTACATTAAGTGAATTGTACATATATCCACTCAAAATTAATTCACTTACCATCAACCCTTACTAATTTATCCAGTTCCAGACAAGATAGAAGACTCAGTATTGTTTATAAGTTTGTAAAACCTTTTTACGGAGATCGTTATTTGTGGATTACGTTATTGTTTGCATATTAAAATATTTTTATAAAAAGAAAAACTGTGTAGCAGTCGCGTTGGCAAGTATCATAAGTTGGATATATATTGACATTTATTTCACTTCGAAATTTAAGTTACTATTTAGCTCAGTTTCAAACTATTTGAAATTTTAATACATAACAAGTGAAATCGTAAATCTCATATATTTCACATGTTGGTGTACGTTGTAAGTCTAAGTGATCATAAATATTAAAAGTACAGTTGAAACAATCTTTCATTTTAGAATTTTCTAAGCCAACTGACACAGTCTAAACTTTTTACCAATGGTTGTATGTTAAGCACAGTATAAAGTAGAAAGCATACAAGAGTCATACATAGCCTGAAATGTCCCAACAAATATTAAAAAAGGGAAAATCGGGAATACACATTTGATGTTTTCTGTCACTATGTAAAGTGAAACCACTACGTTTACTAAATTTTCAGCCGAATGATATACAAAAACTCTACATAAATTAAAGTGTATATATTACATTCAGTGGCGCATTAGGTAGAGGCTAGAGGGAGATAAGCTCCAAGACCCGTGGTATTAATAGGAGGCTTATTAATAATTTTATTCTATATAAAATTACATGGAATGTATGACCCACAAAAATTATTAGCCCCTGGGTTGATCTACATCATACTGTTATGTCCCCTGATTCCAATACCAACACGTTTTCTGGACAACTTCGACTGTCAATGTCCACTTGTTATGGCAATAGTCTGTGAAACTTACGACGTGATTGTTTCAGTCGACACCATCACATCGCGCTAGTGCCTTCTGGTGTCTTTTTATGGTACTATACTGACATCGCTTCTGGTAACATTATTGTTCCACCATTGGCTGAAGTCAACATACTTGTGGCGCCCTTTGGGGTCATATCGCTCGGGTATCGACCTAATTACTAATAAAGATCAGCTATTAAACTCCCATAGCCAGTATCTGTTTGCTGTTATATGTACTTTATATAAATATTTTAACTGAAAAATAGACATATCTATATGTTGTTTATTTATTTGTTTATAGAGCATTGCAGTACCAAAAAGTAATATAAATAATCAAATCATCATCATATTAAGATAACCCTAAAATTCTTTAAAACTGAGCATGTAATAAAAAACATATGTATGCTTTGCAACATATAATTTCGAAATTGCTTTTTATAAGTATTTGTATTATAGTAGAGAGACATCAGATATGGGTTGGAAATTGATTAATTTCATTTAAAATTAAGTATCATTTAAAATATTCGGAATACAATAGTGATTATTTCCTCTCTTACAAGTTTTTATAAGTAGCAGAAATCAAACAAATATAATTTACGTTATTTAAATCCAGTTGGCGATACAGAATTGCATTGGCTTTATTTTGTCACCAAAGTTTGTATTAAAACGAGACATATTTTCAGCAATAATTTTTTGTCGTATTATTTTAATTAATAAGTTAGTTATTCGGATAAAAATGTGAAGTATTTTTTTATCTATATGTGTAAATGTTTTGTAATTTAAATAGAATGGTAACAGAAAATTATAACAAATACTTTTAAATACTACCAGCAAAAACGTGTATCAGACGTATTAAATAATCACATTGTTATGAAGTGAGTACATCTTCATTTTATTACTAATATATACTTGTGTGATATTTTATAAACTTCAAATAAATATTGCATTACTGTTAATATACTATTTTTCATACGTTAATTGAAACTGAGCAAATTTACAACTATCAACGGAAATATTCCAAACGAGTTTCATGTTGCACTGTTACGAATAATCTATGAATATGGCATGCAGAGAGAAGATGGAACTAAATTACTAAAAGAAAAGAAACTTATGGGTTCTTAAAGCAAAATTTTCATCAAACGTAGCATTAATGATAACATCAGTGTCCAACAAGTTTCATCCAGCCTTCTCATATCACATCTGTTCTAGATGAAATACTTTAGTTATGGCAGACCAGTATTAGTGACTTCTTGGAAGATGGAACTTTTGAAATGTGTTGTAAAATGGAACCATATATGTGGAGTTAAATACGTCTCTCAATACTTTAATAACAGTTTGAAAGTACTAGTCACCACTGGACTCAGGAAGCTCCTTATAACGAGTTTTCACAGGTGTGCTACTCAAGCTGGCTGTTACAGTGGGCTCCAATGGTACCTTGAGCTTCATAGCTAGATTAAGTACGATGGGAGAAGATGTAAATATCGGGAAATAAATATTTGTATTTATTAAATGTATTACTCGCAATTACGCAAATACGCGGACTGTTTGAATTGCGCGGCTCCAGTTGGTTCCAGGAGAATCCGCTTGGTGTCGCTAGGTTCGCACATATAAGATGATTACGACGCCATTTCCCGATTGCAGATATCTTTATCTGTGTATTTGCTACACGGTTTTAAGTGAAGTGCGATTTTTTCGTTTGGCGGATTTTAGAATGAATGACCTGAAGAAGCAACGGTTTGCTGTGAAATTTTGTGTTAAACTTGGAAAATCTGCGACTGAAACTTTTGCTATGCTTAACACGGCTTACGGTGATGTTGCTGTGAAGCGTACGGCATGTTTCAAGTGGCATGAACGTTTTAAGGATGGTCGATAGTTCATTGAAGATATTGAGCGTCCTGGACGTCCTTTCACGTTAACTGACGACCAACACGTCAACAAAATCAACACCCTGGTGCAGGCAAATCGACGTCTGAGTGTCAGGGAGCTTGCTGAAGAGTGTGGGATATCAGTTGGATCTTGTTACGAGATTTTGACCGAAAAATTGAGGATGCACCGCGTTTCTGCGAAATTTGTGCCTCAGAACTTGTGGATTTTTGGCCAAACACTCGATCACTGTTCTTCCCCATCCCCTACTCACCTGACCTTGTTCCTTGCGATTTTTTCTTTTTCCCCAAACTCAAAAGACCCTTGAAAGGAAGAAGATTTGAGACGATTCCCGAGATTAAGGCAAATGCGACGAAGGAGCTGGAGGACGTTACAAAAGAAGCGTACCAGGACTGTTTCAACAAATGGAAACACCGTTGAGATAAGTGTGTGCGTTTGGAAGGAGAGTACTTTGAAGGGGTCCCAGACCTGTAACGTCTAAACAAAGTACATTTTGTTTTATAACGTCAGTCCGCGTATCTTTTGAACAGCCCTCGTATGTTATCTCAAACTAGACAACACTAATATAGGTTTTTTTTGTTTTTTTTTAATTTCGCGCAAAGCTCCTCGAGGGCTTTCTGCGCTAGCCATCCCTAATTTAGCAGGGTAAGACTAGAAGAAAGGCAGCTAGTCATCACTACCCACCGCCAACTCTTGGAATACTCTTTTACCAACGAATAGGGGAATTGACCGACACATAATAACGCCTCCACGGCTGAAAAAGAGAGCATGTTTGGTGCGATGGGGATTCGAACCCACTACCCTCGGATTACGAGTTCAACGCCTTAACCAACCTGGCCATGCTGGGCATTAGTAATGGATAAAAGATTAAATAATTACTTTTTTCATAATTTTATGTAATTGATCGTTTTTAAATTTGAAATTTACTTTGTGAAATCGCTACCTTGTAAAAATAAAATATAAGTGAGATTCTGACAATTTGGTGTTTCAGTAAATCAGTTGAATTATCAGTAAAACAACTGATACTCTGCACATTTTATGTTGGAATTTTAAGGGTTAACAATTGATTTAATTAGTTTATCGGTGACATATATTTACAGTATGTGAAATGTTGTGGAGCTGCTGAGAACAACGAACCAAATGGCACAAAGTTAAAAGTATTTCATTCCGTAGCGGATGTAAAACGTAAGCAACTAATGTTGTTACTGAATTAGCTGCCATTCTGGACATCTATTACAACATTACGGGAAACCGTTTCGTAGGTACTCGTGATAATTACTTAAAAGTTCAGCCTTATATAGTCCGAACCTTTAAACAGCGGGAATGTCGTAGGTAGCAATATCAAGTGATGATAGCCACCATTTGAGGGTTAAATTATAAATACAATTTCACAAAAATGATAGGTCTACCATCTACATGCAATTTATTTTGCTTGATGTTAAATAAAATTAGCTACACAAATAATTTATCATTTATGATTTTAATTAACAAAGTGTAAAGACTTTCGAGAGTAATTAAAGTAAAACGTAACATGATTAAATGCTTACTTTGTAAAATAATTAAATGAATTATTATTTACAAATCGTACTCAATATAATAACAATCTAGTCATCTGCAAATGTCACCATTTTACAAACTTCTTTTACCAACGAATGGTGGGACTGACTGTCACATTATAAAACCCCACGGATGAAAGGGCGAGCGTGTTTGGGGTGACGGGAGTTCGAATCCGTGACCCTCGGATTACGAGTCGAGTGCCTTAACCACCTGGCCATTCAGGGCCATCGTCTTTGGTAGCCTTTATAAGTACGCTATAAAAACAGTAATATTTCAATTGAAATTTGAAATGTGATTATAACGAGGCATAGCCACTATTATAAAGTAATTTACATCTTAATTCGCTGTTACGGAATTTTTAAATATTTGATGATAAGTCACGTGATCTAAACACATTTGCAAATGAGACATAATCGCCTACTTTTCTGAAAAAGCTAAAGAGATCTGTAGTGTCTTTAGTCACTTAATGGTTGTAAGTCTCCCCCAAGAGCACCTCATACTCGATCAATGGGACTGAAGTCTGACAAAAATTCATGTTGCTCCATATGGTAATTCCCGTCTATTTCAAGGAACGTGTCGACCACTTTGGCCTGTTTAATTAAGATGTGGTTCCACTAATATGTAACATTTATATTGGTACTTTCTGCAGACTGTAAAGGTTAGCAAGCTCACTAATATTCATTGTTACCGGAACAGTACTTCAACCTCTGCTATTTGCAGTAAGTTTCTAAATGGAAATGGGGTGAACCTAGTTCCAACTTCTCTGCAAATGAATATATACTTGGTAGTCGGATGGAAGGTTGGACGCGTCATTAACATCATTGTAAAATAATACTTTCACATCACGATGTGAGCGGAATGCGTTACTCCTGTTGTCTAACATGCAGGTCGGCTTGTGATATTTGTTTTTAAACATGCTTGCAATAACACTGTTGCAGGTGCGAACATCTGATTCAGTCTCTGATAAGGTACCCTTCAATTGCAGTGCGTCAAAATTAGGAAATAGCTGTTCTCTGTTGTATTACGAATAATGGCTTACCTTATTTAGTCGGAGTAAATATAACATTGATTTCTACTCGGTTTGAGTGCGGCATGGCCAGGTTGATTGAGGCGTGCGACTCGTAATCTGAGGGTTGCGGGTTCGTATCCCCGTCGCACCAAACATGCTCGCCTTTTCAGCCGTGAGGGCGTTGCAATGTGACATTTATTTCCACTATTCGTTGGTAAAAGAATAGCCCAAGCGTTGGCGGTGGGTAGTGATAACTAGCTGCTTTCCCTCTAGTCTTACACTGCTAAATTAGTAACGTCTAGCGCAGATAGCCCTCGAGTAGCTTTGCACGAAATTAATAAAGAAACAAAAAAATCTACTCGATTTTAAAGATACTTTGAACTACCTGTAACCAATTATAATTACTTGCAGTGATTGATTTGTTTCGGTATCCCTAAATCGCTCATAAAAACTAAACATCCATTAAATTCTGATCTTATTTAGTATCTTATGTGTAAGGTTACTGTCACCAAAATGGACAGGATGTTATGAAGTGTTTGTATTCAAAAATCAAAGTGTGTAACTAAGTTTAATAAAATATACCCATAAAATAATAAATAATACCCATAATGCATTAGTTAGACGAGTGTTAAGCACTTTAATGAAAACAAAATGTATTTACACTTATATTACACGGATACTCTGAGGTAAAAACGGGCGAAAATTGAAAATGTACTAGAAGGTTTCTTTTTTGAGACGACACTTTTTGTTGATATTTGTCCTATGATTATTCATTTTGGGAAAATGATACTAAAGTTAAATAAACATCTGTATACACAGTGATATATAAATTCAGCACACAGCTCACCTCAGTACTTATGTTTAATATGGATGAGGAAATGTCCGATCTTATATCTTAGCACTTATTATTCATACGTATCATTTTTGTATGTGTCAATAAACTACATATTTTTAAGCTAGTGTAGATTTTTAAAAAAATGTTCTAGAAATATATTGGCTTTGTTTTGGAATTTCGCACAAAGCTACTCGAGGGCTATCTGTGCTAGTTGTACCTCATTTAGTAGTGTAAGACTAGAGGAAGGTAGCTAGTCATCACCACTTACCGCCAACTCTTGGGCTACTCTTTTACCAACGAATAGTTGGATTTACCGTAACATTATACGCCCCCACGGCTGGGAGGACGAGCATGTTTAGCGCGACGTGCGCGCGAACCCATGACCCTCGGATTACGAGTCACACGCTATACGTGCTTGGCCATGCCAGGCCAAATAAGGGGAATTTCCCATGCCGGGAATCAAACCCGGGCCTCCTGGGTGAAAGCCAGGTATCCTAGCCACAAGACCACATGGGATGCAATTATATTGGCATTAAATATGAAGTTGTCCAATTTAAAACTTTTACAGTGAGTTTTCTGTCACATGATGAGTCTGGTGAAGAAACGAGAAATATGTGGTTTATATGTCATTAAAATTATAACAGCATGTGACCTGACGTGTTAATAGTAGTGTCTTAACAGTTTTGCATCAAATAATACATTAAAAAAGAAAGCTCGTGTAATTATGTAAGCTTTTCATGTGAGCCTTCATTTGCATCTGGTGTGAACTTGGACCCTTAAAACTCTTTTATTCACGCATGCTATTTAAAAGAAACGAAACTCACAACAACTTCTGTTTAAGACTGTTTATTTTTAAGTACAAAGATTCGCACGTAACCAGTTATCTGTGGTCTGCCCGCGGCAGGTGTCAAAACCTGATGTTCAGCGTTATAAGCCATGAGACTTACTGCTGAGCCACTGAGGTCCGTCTATTCAGGGAAGTATGCTTAGAAAAAATAAATAATTTTAGTGTTCCATTTTTCAGAAATGGTATTTCACTGAGTGAACAATAGCTTACATTAGGTCAATATATGTGGACTATGAATTCTGGAAAGCTTTGTTTCAAGAGCAGGGACTATCATATATTATACCACACATTTTAATCTACGTTTTGTATATGTATTTCTTACTGATGAATGAGTAACTTACATAATGATACGGTCTTCAAAGAAAGATAATTTCTAAATATGTGTTATATAACACAAAGTGTTTCAGATGTATTTGATATTTATCCACGGTATCCCGCAACAAAAGTTGAAAATATCATATTTGTTTCTTACGATAACGAAAACCAATAGAAGTACTTTCAATAATTTATATACGTTTGTTTTACTGCCTAATTTCTCTACATATTTCACAAACACTGCCAGTAATAAATCTTTGCTTATTAACCATACAATTATCGATTTAATCCTATTCGCACACGAATAAGAATCGTTAATTATTATGACCTCATATATTTTTTTACTTAAAAAGTATGTTATTACACCAATATTTTTCAGCATATTTTTTGCCCCAAGTGGCTCAGTGGTATGTCTGTGGACTTACAACGCTAAAATCCGGGTTTATATACCCGTAGTGGGCAGAGCACAAATAGTCCATTGTGTAGCTTTGTGCTTAATTCAAAACAACAACAACATATTTTTGATATTATGTTGTAACAGCCAAAACTAAAAGGGTACAAACTCAGTATCATATAAAATATGATCCTCACTGGTCGTAAATTGTGTAAAACAAAACAAAAATTACCAATAATTTGAGGTATAAAGTGTGTCCATCCTTCACTCGATCACTGAGATAAAACTCCTTGATATGTTGTTGTAACAAAGATTAATTTTTTTAACAATATCCAAGAGTTTAACATTTTAACCAGAAGTAAGGAATACAATTTTGTGTCTCACTAATGTGGTTCGTGTTTTTACATTTGTGTATATATATATATATATAAAAGTATGTGAGCTTCGGTATCTCTAACAGATGTAAAACAATACACATGAGCCATAAGAACGTCTTTATGTATATCTTCAGTTAAAGTTTTGAAGAATGTAACGTGATAAATGTTTTCATTACACATTTAAAACAAACGCACTTTCGTGATGACGAGAAACACACTTGAAGTAAAAATGTATCTCAAGACGACTGCTGTGGGTATTAAAACTTTTACTAAAATAAACTAGAGAACAACATTTCGACCTTCTTAGGTCACCTTCACGTTAGCAAAGAGATTTTGAAAATTACCTTTGTACGTGTCTTAGGGACAAGAGTGAAAACAGGTATGGAATTGTAGGGAGCGTTGGAGTATATGTTAGGTTATTAATTAGGATAGGTTTTAAGGTGTTCCTTTATTTGGTTTAATTTTGGTTTTAATTGTTGTATAAGTAGGGCTTCTTTCATTTTGCGTTTTGTTTTTTGCTTCTCTACGGTCAGTTACAAGCTATTTGTTAATCTGAAAATGACCTAAGAAGGTCGAAACGTTTTCTCTATTTTATTTTAATAACGTTTCAATGCCCATATAAGCCATCTTGAGATATATTAAAACACACTTTATCAATTAACAACAATAAAAGCAGATAGCAGACTAAATTATGAGAAAAACAGAAATCCATAACAACTTTCTCTTTGTCTACTGTAACTTCACTCATTGTATTCACCTAGATGTCTTTAATGTCACGTTTTTACTGATATGAAAGTCTGACACGTGGTGTCACACGCTGTCTCTTATTTTTTAATCCGTGTATTTTTGGCTTATAGCTAAGGTGGCGCCATGTATTATAAATATTTTAAACTATATTACATATATATACATATATTTAACTTTAAATTTTCTGTTAAAAACACGGAATTGTTTAATATTATTTTCAATTACATAAAAACACAATAAAAACCAGGACTTTCGAAGTTTCTTGTACTATTAAAGTATTTATGTAATAAAATATCAAATTACCAAACATATCGATAATCAATTTTCTTCGGAATTCAACTATATCATTCTTAAACTTTTGGTTCGTGTTCAAATTAATATCATAAACATATATATGCATACTAAATATGTTGTTTTGCTTCATGTAGTATAATTCGTCAAAAAACCCTGCAATCTACTTTTAAATACTGAACATTCTTTAGAAACGGAAAATAATAAAGAATACTCCAATAGTTTGATATCTATTTTGAATTTCACGCAAAGCTACGTGAGCGCTATCTACGCATGCCATCCCTAATTTAGTAGTGTAAGACAAGAGAGAAGGCAACTAGTCATCACCACTCACCGCCAGCTCTTCGGCTACTCTTTTACCAACGAATAGTGGGATTGACCGTCACTTTATAACGCCACACCGCTGAAAGGGCAAGTATGTTTGGTGCGACGGGGATACGAACCCACGACCTTCAGATTATGAGTCGATCACCCTAATCACCTGGCCATGTTGGGCCTATGTTCGTTTGTTCATTAGGTACCATATTGTTACTTCCTGAGAGTGATACCACAGTGATTACATTTTTAATGTAATACCACAACGTTTTTACATTTTAAGCAGTTTTTGTTACTTGTGGGTTGTATACAGTTTCCTTTTAACATAATCTCTAAAAATGTAATAATATTTTATTTACAATTTATAAAACAAAATTTAAGCGACAATTTTGTCATTGTATAAAGTTTAGTTAGAGTACCATTATATTTCAGGACAGCTTACGAAGAATTGCTTCAAGCATGCAGTCTGAGTCCAATAAACGAAGTAAACAGTACATACCAGTTCAAACAGTCTATACCCACACTTTCCTAACCGCTCACACACGAATGATCAGTTGTTAGTTTCAAGATGGCCTGGCATGGCCGAGCGCGTAAGGCCATGTGTTCTTGTAATCCGAGGGTCGCGAGTTCGCGCCCGCGTCGCGCTAAACATGCTCGCTCTCCCAGCCGTGGGGGTGTATAATGTGACGGTCAATCCCACTATTCGTTGGTAAAAGAGTAGCCCAAGAGTTGGCAGTGAGTGGTGATGACTAGCTGCCTTCCCTCTAGTCTTACACTGCTAAATTAGGGACGGCTAGCCCAGATAGCCCTCGAGTAGCTTTGTGCGAAATTCCAAAAACAAACAAACAGTTTCAAGATAATTATTACTCCAAGATAGTTATAAATGTAAACGAATAATTTAAGTTAAATAAAGTATTAAGACTTCATTCTAGCTTATGATTCAAAGAATGAAATGGGTTATAAAAATTTTTAAAGGCGAAAGTACTCATAAAATATAAACTATTACAGTCCCGGCATGGCCAAGTGGGTTAAGGCGTTTAACTCGTAATCTGAGGGTTACGGGTTCGAATCCCCGTCGCACCAAACATGTTTGCTCTTTCAGCCGTGGGGGCGTTATAATGTTATGATCTATCTCACTATTCGTCGGTCAAAGAATAGTGGGTGGTGATGACTAGTTGCCTTCCCTCTAGTCTTATACTGCTAAATTAGGGATGGTTAGTGCAGATAATCCTCATGTAGCTTTGCGCGAAATTCGAAAACAAACAAACAATAAACTATTATAAATGGTAAAATTGTAAGATCCTCGTATACGCTAAAGATGTACAAACAATAAGTAAAAAGATAAGCACCTCTCACTGGTATAGCGGAAGTCTACGATTTACAATGCTAAAATCAGGAGTTCGATTCCCTTTGTTAGACTCAGCAGATAGCCCAATGTGGCTTTGCTATAAGAAAACACACACACACACAAAATAAGCTCTTAAGTCTAATCTTATAAGTGGCGGCATCTCTTGACAAAATCAATAAACATTTTAATAATATACAGTGAGATTTCGCTACCTTCTCTGCGAAGGTTCTTATTTTTTGAAATGTTAATATTAACTTAATAGTCAAGAAACCTACGTTTCATGATAATGTTGTAATTTATTTAATTTTAAAATAATTTTCTAATAATGCAATCTACATGGTATTTCTGCGGACAAAAAACTGTAAAGTGGATTGGTTTTATGTTTGATAGAGTTCGAGAAAAATAATATACTTTTTATTATGCCGTACCTATCATATCTTCAGTAAAGTACCTTTAGTATAGTTGAGTAATTTACAGGCTTCGATCAATTGCAACGTTACTCATCAAGTCATTAGATGGGAAATGTTCAGATGAACAAACTTTGCTTTTTGATTTGTCATAAAGTTATCGTGAAATCTATTTTAAGAGACTTTGAAGCACTTAAGCTGCATCTCTCTGATTTCTACATATACGATGTAAGCTTAATAAATAAGAACGGAAAATTGTGCTCAGTAACAATTTTACTGTGAAAGGTGAAATTTCTAAAATTTGATCATTTTAAATATTCGATTAAAATACTTCTTGCTAAACTCATCAGGCTATGGCAAGTAATCTTGTTGATTATCTAGAATAGCAAGTTTTGAATACTTGTGAAAATATCTTTGCTAGTCTTGAGATATCTTGCATTTTGTCTCGTCCTAGAATAGTCTTAAGTTTCGGAACATATTTAACTGTATTGCCTAAAAATAGACTAGAATATATATCGTGTCAAATACGCAAGGTGTAAAATTAAAACATTAATTAAATATTTAATTTATAAAGTTAAGTTAAAGTGTGATATATTCTGATTTCTCTATAAAATGAACAAATCAGTGAGTTTTGACTTCTCATAGAGAAACTTTGTGACTTTCCTTAGATGTTTGAAAATAATATCCATTCACTAATTTAGTTCTAATTCCTTTTACTTTAGTAATTACCACTTGCCCATGAAAAATAAATTTGTATTTATAATGTAAATGTTTTGGTGTAACGAGCAGTTTCTGTGCTGCAAACTGAATGTTATAGTTCCCGCTGGAACGGTCCACGGATTTACAACGCTCAGATCAAGAGTTCAATTTCCCTCGGTGGACACAGCAAATAACCAGATGTGGCTTTGTTATAAGAAGAAACAAAAATACAGAGAATGTTATTATAAATGTGAAATACCGAAAGTAAAAATGTGTTTGTAGTTAATCACAAAGCTACATAATGGAGTATCTGTGCTCTGCCCACCACGAGTAGGGTAACCCGCTTTCTAATGTTGAAAGTTCACATACATACTGCCGTGCCACTGGAGAGCAAAAGAATTTGTTAACAAATGTATTCTATTTTGTTTTATATTACTTCTGTAATAGTGTAGGAAATTTCTAAATCTCATGTAAAACGATAAAAAAATAATATTAAAGCTATGAGCTGCAAATTGTTATTTCAAAATGATGGTGTTTTATATCCCAATTTATTTTTATCTGCAAATAATTTCCATCCATTTGTAGCTCCTATTTTGTTTATTTATAAGTTCAAAGGACAAATTATACATTTATGAGAATATTGAGCTAATATTTATTGAAATTTCAGTTTACGTTTATGTTTTTCTTCAAAACTTTCCTAGATTCAAACCAAGAAATGTTGCGATAAGTTCCTATACATCTTAGGTAATTCTTAGTGGAGAAAATAACTCTCTCTTTTTATCCCTAAAAGCACTTAACTCACTTAGGGTTTTGCTATTTATAACACATTTTTGTAGTCAAAGCTTTGTAATACTGAAACAAACAAAACGTCTTGCAGTAAAATATTATCATTAAGTAACCTTAAACCTCACTAAAATATTATCAAGTAACCTTAAATCTAACTAAACTGTCAGTTTAGATCAAATGTCGTTTTAGAGGATAAGTTTACGAACATAAAGGATTGAGGCCTAGCAAGGTCAGGTGGTTAGAGTTCAAATCCCCGTCCCATCGAACTTGTTTTTCCTTTTAGCTGTGGGCTATAAAGTGACGGTCAATTCGTTGGTAAAAGAGTAGCCTAAGTTAGTCTCACATTGCTAAATTAGGGACGGTTAGTGGAGATAAAGGATTGTCAAAAAGTAAATAAGATATATAAAGTTCCAACCAAATAGCACGAAATTTGTATGTAATCAGGTTTAACACCGAGAAGTTATTTCATTACCATTGTAATAGATCCAACTGAGGATAAGTAATTTCGCTTTGGTAATGAAACAAGATTCCATAGCAAGCATTTTACTTTCAGAGAGTTAATGTTCCGCAGGTGCACGTTCCTATGTTTTAACTACATTATAAGCTGAAAACGTAAATCACTCGTTTTATTTTCCTAATTTCAATTTCACTAATTAATAGAGTCCAACAAACGAAATCATTAAAGTAGATTAAACCAAAAAATCGTCTAACATAACGACAAATAACCACATTTTACTGTATGTTTATTTAGTTTACTTTGAAAAATATGAAAACAGAATTGTCTCTTTTAGCAAAGACGTATTATCATTCTTTTCCAATACTTCAGAAGGTATTGTGAATACAATTCATGCTGTGAATATGCAAACCATTAATTTTCAGAGAGTTTTCTTAATCAAAATATTTTGCTCTGAGGACATACATTTACATGTAAATTCGAAATAAATTCAAACGAAGGTAAGCAGCAGGGAATCACCCGCAGCGACAACACTTGAATCTCTTTTAGGCAGTAAATTAATCCACGAAACCTTTTCTCTTTCCTTTTTTATTAGGTATTTTTTGTTTGCCAGCAATACTGAACGTGGTACGCGCGTATAACTAATTCGATTTTATTAGTCTGTTTGTTTTTTAATTTCGTGCAATGCTACATAATTTCGCAGTGTAATACTAAAGGAAAGATATCTAGTCTTCACCATTCACTGCCAACTCTTGGGCTACTCTTTCACCAAGGAATAATGGGATTGAACGTCATATAATATAACATTTCCACGGCTGAAAGGACAAGCATGTTTGGTGCGACGGGGATTCGAACCGGCGACCCTCAGATTACAAGTCGAGTGCCTTAACCACCTGGCCATGCCGGGCCTTTTATTAGTCATTAAGATCTCTTGAAATTATTTTAGTTAGGATTATAACAAATTAATCTTTGAAACCCTTGGCATGTCCAAATACATCATTCGAAATGATTTGAGCTTCTCAGTCCAAATCTTTAATTAGTTCTGAAATCAGTTAAGCGATAACTGAGTTATGAGCTAAATGTTTATACTTGAAAAAACAACTCAGGGCCATTCTATGAGCCGTTATGATGCGACTGAAAAAACAGGATATTTTCTGTGATTAATTGATAAACATAGAAGGAATATTAAATACATTCGTTGTAGTCCCGCGAAAGTTTCAAGATACAAATGTTTTATTTAAATCTGTTCTTTATATTATTACTTACGATTTCTTAGTGTGAAAAATAAAGTTCAAAACATACATGCTTTGATGAAATCCGAGGTTAATAACAAATATATCTTACTTTATGGGCGACTTTGTAATTTAGGAAATTTCAAAATACTTATCAGGTTATTTATATTCAATAAAAAACGTATAATATAGATTAATTTCTTATCACTTTTATATGGAGAACCAACTTAACTTACAGCCTTCTACGTGATTGAAAATAATATGTATTACTTTTATAATCGTTTCATTCATTGCAGTTTATTCAACGAAGTTTTGTTTCTTAGCTAATTCTGCAACACACTCGTAAGAGTTTACAGTCTTATGCACATATTTACCTTATGTAACTGTGTGTGTTTTCTAGATTAACTTTATAAACTTATTTTATTGTTTAACTTTTTCAGTGTTTTTGTTGTTGTTGAATTTTATCACGGCATTTTTATCATTAGTCTAATGTTCTGTCGAATATTCCAGGTTGTGTTATTTCAACATAAACTTGCTATTTCATTTTCTGCTGAATTTTGTCAATCTGCTTTCGAAGTTTTCAAGTCAGACTTTAGAAATGTAACGATTAAACTTAAGAACAGGTTTAAATAAAACAGTTAGTGATACGCACATATTCAACTAATTTAATTTCTTTAAGCAGCGTGGGCTGTCTTTGGCACAAATATTGTTTATCTTCAAAGTTCATGAAAAAGAGCCAGACGCGATGGTTGTTCCATTTGTACTCCTAGCTGAGGTGTTTTTTCGGCAACAGTAATTTCAGTCGGTGTTTGAGAAGCCTCTTATTCGAAAATTTAGGTTTTAAAGTGAATTTTTCTGTTGATTTGTTGAAGTGACAGACAAAATACACCTTCCACTGTCACTCTTATAAAGCACCTACAGCCCCACAGGGCGGAGTGTGATTTTTGTTGGATATAAATAGGACACGAAAGAAGAACCTCTGCCTCACAGTTCGGTACACTAGGACATCTTTATACATTTTTAACTTCATTAATAACACGCGAAATAAAAATTAGTTTCAGTAACATCACTGCTTGACTTATGAATATCCAGCTTATTATAATGCTTCTATTTTGCATTTTCTTATGATATAATTTTGAAATGTGTTTCCAATTACGTGAAAACTAAACTTGACTAAAAAACTAAATACTTACGCAGTAGTTCTCGGTAGTTGAATCAATAATATCATAACTTAGATTTCTTACACAACTAAATAAATAGTCTGCACTATATGTGAATATGAACTGAAACTGTAACCACTTTTAGTACCAATAATAGTTCTGTTGTAAATACGACTAAAACTGAAGCATAATTTGTTATTATGGTTGCTTGTTATGCACAAAGCTTCACAACGGGCTATGTGTGCTGTGCCCACCATTAATATCAAAACCTGATTTTTAGTGTTGTACGCCCACAGGTTTACCGCGGAGTCATCGGGAGGGATTCAGGTATTTTTTATAAATTACAGTTATTTTGTAGTGTGATGGAAAAAAAGCAGATACTTGTATTAATAACAATTGTGAGACAAATATGACTGAAATTAAAGTAATTGTGTGTTGACAGCACATCTGTTGTGATCAGAAATACATCCTCTCCAGAGTCAATATACACAACTAACACCAGAAAGGGATTTCCTATTAACAACGTGTATGCAATGTGATTAGTTAGAACTTCTTTAATA
Source organism: Carcinoscorpius rotundicauda (assembly GCA_011833715.1). NCBI lineage: Eukaryota > Metazoa > Arthropoda > Merostomata > Xiphosura > Limulidae > Carcinoscorpius > Carcinoscorpius rotundicauda. The sequence continues at coordinate 29,844,395 of CM022393.1, forward strand.
CAACTAAGTTCATCACATGGTAGAGAAAGATTTTTTTTTTATATTTAAATATTCGAGATCTAATGTACTTGAACTTTTTAGTTTCGAAAAAAAACCTCTTAACAAAGACGTTCAGGAACCTTTTAGGATTTCTATTCCAAACGTCTAGACAGAATTCAGTGCCATTTATTATCTGTTAAAACCTAGTCGCTCAATACTTTCTTGTGAATTGTTAATAAGTGGTGAAATAAATATTTCTAGTGTCCAGCCATTCAGTTCTTTTTTTTCTCTAACATAATGTTAGTCCTTTACATAAACGCTTTCTTAAAACTATGACAAACTTAAACATTTCTGAACTTTACAGTTTTAAATCGTAAAAAACAATAATTCTCTTTAGTTTTATTTTATACAAGTGATTTGCTCTTTTTCTGTACATGAGTTACGTGATTCTGAGTGTGGACATTAATAAAGCGTTAATTATAATATAACTGTTTAATAGATTATGTTTATCACCTGCTTTAGTATAACAACGTAAATGTTATATATACATGGTTCCTCTCACTAGCATTTACGTAACATTATTCGGTTTGCTATGATCTGTAAGTTGTAGAACTTGTAACATAAGATATAAAACACTTCCCATATCACTACATGAACTGGGCTTCAAGGTTCTCTCTTTACTGAGTAATCTCATATATATATATATATAAACATGCTGAATAATAAAAACCATTGCAAGAACGGGATTATTCTGACAAAAATAAAACCCCAACATAAAGATAACCATACGTAATGGACGCAAAGATTAAAAATTTATTGAAAGAAGTGAAACAGCGGGGAAATGGTCAAGAAGAAAGAAGTAGAAAATTACCAGAAAGAGGCAGGAGATATGCCAAGTAGAATTGAATAAGCCATAGAAAATGAACTGGTTAAAATTGAAAATGTGTACAATGTTAGCAACAAGAACAAAGACCTGTAAAAATATAGAAAGATCGAGGAAACAATAATAGAGAGAAACAACAGCAAAACAAAATATAAAATATCAAACTGAGATAAAACATAGAAACTAAATTGCCAAACACTGGGATCAAACCAAGTACATCGCTTTGTAAACCCATTCATGAATTTAAACTAGAAACACCATTAGTTATGTAAAATGCAACAGGACAGGGTGCCCACGTAGTCTACTCTTCTAACTCCACTGTTGTACTGATCACAATTTCAGGAACTTCCTTAACTACTCCAGCTATGCTACTGCTCCATCATATTGTAAACATTACTTCGATTATACTGATTATTAGTACACCAACGGTTTCTGAGGGAAAAGTTCCCATGATAGGAGCATTTGTCACTGTTTGAATTTACTTCCAAGGTGAATGGATGGACAATTGAATATCAGACTATTCACCTCACTACATAATTAAAAGAACAAGCCATAACAATGTTAAGTAACTTTCCAATAGAGAGCAGTAATAGCTAACGGGCATTAGGAACCGCCTTTTAAAACTAATTTGGGATTTCACTTAAAAGGACGTTTCCAAAGCAAATATTAGGTACAAAATTAAAAAAAAAAAAAGATGAGTCCTTAACCGAACTTACCGAAAGAATGGAAAGGTTACCTAGTTATTATGTGAACATGATAGTTATTATGTGAACATGCCCTGTAACGAATTTACTGCTATATATTTATTTTAGTGCCCATACTTGTTTTTGTATAGTTTTTTGTTTTGCCTTTAACATACATTGTTTACTAAGTGTTGAATTTATCTAATTCAAGATACAACACCAAAACAAAATATAAAATATCAAACTGGGATAAAACATAGAAACTAAATTGCCAAACACTGGGATCAAACCCAGTTACACGATAGTGTTGTATTTCAGCATAAAATTATTAACAGCAGATTTTTTTAAGTTTTATGCGATTTCATCGTAGGAAAGAAGATACATGGAAGAAGATTTTGTAATATCAGTTTGGCACAATTGTTTTCTCATATCTGACTATGCATTATGATAGATTTAGTTGTTTGTTTATTTCCAAAAAGGTTATACTTTTCTCTCAAACCACTCACGTTTTTACATTCATAGAATGGTGTAATACCGTTTGGTATTACAGATCACATAATATCAAACAGGTAGTTTGGTATTACAGATAGTTTGTAATTACAGGTAGTTTAGTATTACAACGCCCCCCAGTGGCTCAGCGGTATGTCTGCGGACTTACACGTTAAAATCCGGGTTTCGATACCCGTGGTGGGCAGAGCACAGATAGCCCATTGTGTAGCTTTGTGCTTAATTCAAAACAACAATAACAACATAGTATTACATATAGATTGATATTACAGGTAGTTCAGTATTACAGATAGTTTAGTATTACGAGTAGTTTGGTAGTACAGATAGTTTGGTATATAAAGTACAGGAAACTTTATCCAGGAATTATGAGATCATTATATCGGAGTGAAAGGAATATCAGATCCCTATGTTAAAAGTTTAAACTAACTCAACGTAACTGGTTACTTAAAATGGAAGAAACAAATAACAAGATACTACAACTAAAACGTAAATTACCAGGAAATCTAGAAAATATCCTGCATAGAAATAAACATTGTTTCTAAAGGACGATATGAAAATAGAATTATTATAAATTTACAAAACATAGAAATTACAGGTAGGTTGTTAACAAAATTATCTATTTTAAACAAATCATTCATTTCTTTCCATTTAGTAGATTGTATTATTTTTATGTTGTTTTGAAAAACATTATTTAGGGAAATAAACGGTTGTTTCAGTTGACTCTTGTTGTAACAGAAATCACCAGTCATTTTAGTCATCATTTTCTTTGTGAAAACCAACAGACTTAATAAAGTAAACATCGTAGCTTTGGCCTTCAGTAGTTCCACAGTTGATTAATCGAAATGACCAGTAAAATAATACTAATTCCAATCAGTCACTGTTTTATTTAAGTTTAGCGATACATATCATTGGTTGTTTATAAACAGATATCTCAGTATAGTTTTCAAAACAAAATTAACACCCAAAAAGTTTTGCTTCTGTATATGAAAAACCTTTAAGTTAAAACAGCAGTATATGGCTTTGAGAAGGAAATTAGTGAAAAAATATCAGATCAGTATATCTAAAGACTTGATGCAAGATAGTTTGAAAATTTTCTTCCACAAAACTGCTACACGATAGTGTTGTATCTCAGCACAAAATTATTAACAGCAGAAATTTTTAAGTTTTATGCGATTTCATCGTAAGAAAGAAGATACATGGAAGAAGATTTTGTAATATCAGTTTGGCACAATTGTTTTCTCATATCTGACTATGCATTCTGATAGATTTAGTTGTTTGTTTATTTCCAAAAAGGTTAACTTTTCTCTCAAACCACTCACGTTTTTACATTCATAGAATGGTGTCCAGCAGGTTAATAGACTTCATCATATTCTCGTCCTGAAAGAAAACCGTTCAATTATTCCCTTTTCTAAGAGAAAGCCTGTACATAGATATATATAACTAAGGACAGTCCTCGATCATCAGGAAATGTTAAACAAAGATCACAGTTTCTAAGAACTTAGTGTCAAACAGAAATTGTTTCGTTGTGTACTTCAGCCGGAATCACAGTTTCTGTTGAGTAACAAGCATTATTAGTGAACAAATCAACTAAATAACTCTGTTATTTAAGTCTTGTGTGTCAGATCAAAAGTGTCGTCTTAATAAGAGAAACAGAGCACTTGTGTCCTTACATGGCATGAAGTTTAAAAACTCTTCTAAAATCAGTACTATCTATGATTAATCCATCAGTAGAATAAGAAAATATAAAATATTTTAATCTGGATACAGGAAATAATGTGCCCTGGTGAAAGAAACGGGTGATACCGAAACTGTTGTTGGTGTTAAAATTAAAATAAATGCGGTTTTGCAAGCATCATAAGAAAGTACTTGCGTCAGATTTAACTCTAAAATAAGCATTTTAAGAAACTTATTTGTGGATATCAAATCCTAATCCGTATCTATCTTCTACTGTGGACAACAGAAAATTGGTGATTCGAATTCTAAGTTGTCCATTAGTTACATAGAAAATTAAAAACAGAGAGAATTGTACAATTTAGATTAGAGAGTGTTAATCACATAACATTAAATACGAAGTACTTACAGTAACCGTGAGGCAAATGCACATTATTCTTTGTTATAGTTGGAAGCATACATAACACCTAAGCTTTATTAGTAATTAGTTGCTGTTTTTCTTTTACTAGTTAATTTGCAACTATTAGTCTGCTGTTGGCTTCAGGGAAGTCTTGAGAACAACTTAAACTAGTACCAAGAGCTGAGACTTTCTCTTCGCTTCCTTGTTAAAATCACAGGTTCACTGTCGACTCACCTGATTGGATTTTAACCGACGAACTACTAGAAGGATTTCTGGATGGACAGCCAGGGCTTCTCTATCGTGTTGACTGAGTGAATTTTTTATATCTTATTATTTTAGTATCTTTAAATTTTACTTTATGACTTTCATCTCTGAAATATTGGGGTATTACAGATAGTTAGTTTGGTATCATAGGTAGTTTTGTATTACAGATAGTTTAGTATTATAGGTAGTTTGGTATTATAGGTAGTTTAGTATTACAGATAGTTTAGTATTACAAGTAGTTTGGTATCATAGGTAGTTTAGTATTACAGATAGTTTAGTATTACAAGTAGTTTGGTATCATAGGTAGTTTTGTATTACAGACAGTTTGGTATTATGAGTAGTTTGGTATTACAGGTAGTTTAGCGTTGCAGATAGTTTGGTGTTACATATAATTTAGTATTACAGGTAGTTTAGTATTAGAAGTAGTTTGGTATTACAGATAGTTTGGTATTATACATAGTTTAGTATTACAGATAGTTTGGTATTACAGGTAGTTTAGTATTACGAGTAGTTTGATTGTACAGATAGTTTGGTATTACAGGTACTTTAGTATTACAGATAGTTTAGTATTACAGGTAATTTAGTATTGCAGATAGTTTGATATTACGAGTAGTTTAGTATTACAGATAGTTTGGTATTACAGATAGCTTAGTATTACAGATAGTTTGGTATTATAGATAGTTTAGTATTACAGGTAGTTTAGTATTACAGATAGTTTAGTATTACAGGTAGTTTAATATTACAGACTCTTGATTGGCTATTATACTTTTGGGTTCCTATCCTCATTCTTCTTTTCTTTCATCCAATGTGTTAGAGTCCACATTCACACGGGTTTTTGCTTTCCAGCGAATCTCAGTTTGACGTGTATTGTGGCTTCTGAATAGTGTTCTGACTTTATTGTGTTTCCATATCTTCTACGTTTTCAGAGAGGCCTTTGACACAGATACAAGCATACCGTATCCTCTATGTTTTCAGAGAGGCCTTTGACACAGGTACAAGCACATTTTTTTTCATAATTCCTGATATTTATTTTTTACAAGTATTATGAACCTACAAAGCTAAATTAGGATTTTAAATTCTCATGGCTAACAGAGCACAGTTAGCCCATTAACCATTTATCAAATATTCTTGGTGTGATGAGGAGTGATGAGATTATGGGTTTTTTATCCTTCTGATTAACACATTCAATATTACAAATCCTGTTCATTCTACAGACCAGACAGTCCACACCACTCGTCTTCATACTGTCGCATGTGGTTTGATTAAGATAGAGGTTTCTGTAGACTCCTATGGCAAATAAGATATGTCTCTGTAAACATTAAACATAACACCTAGAAATGAGAGTTTGTTACCCTTTTTCTGTTTCTCTTGTGAAATGGTTCATGAATTCGGAAGTCTTGCCTACCAATCACAGAGCTAATGTATCATTAGAACATCTTAGTCGATTTCTCGGTCTTACTGGAAGCGTTATCTTCCAAATGTTTCATGCAAATTAATAACTACCAGTGACTTGAGTAAGACCAGAGCAAAGCCTTCTTGATCTTGTTAACGAGTTAGTTAAAATAGCTAACTATTGCAGCCTTCTTTACAAATCTAGATAGAACAACTACGTATACAGTAATAACTTTAAAATAAATAACCATTAACAGAACCAGAAGGGATAGAACTAAGCAGAGGACTAACACGTGTCAAAATAACTACTATAGAAAAAGCTATGACAACAGGTGATGAAAATCTATACCATATAGAAGGTGAAAACGAAAAAATTCAAAATTAAGTTAGCACCACAGAAAGCTATGAAATGTAGAATCAAATATGATGACATCGAACACAGAATCTACCCTTCAGGGACGTAAAGAAATATAACGCTCTAACAATTCCATCTAGGAGTACCACTGTTAAATAAGAATACAACTTTATGTAAAATAATATAGTGTCCACTTCCAAACTGTAATTGGAGATAGTTATTACTGAAAAGCCGATATAACTCAGATGTTAAAAGAGAGAGAAAAAAATCAAATAATTCTGTAAATATATTTAATAAAAAGGATGGTAAAGTCAAACCATTAACAATACTCTGCAGTGTCATACAGCACATTAGCGGCTTATGTAAAAGATGTCATAGACAAAGCTTTAACTTCGTCACAACTCTAGAAATTTTAAACTGAATCAGCTAGAGAGAAGGCAGCTAGTCAACAGTACCCACTGTCAACTCTTGCCTGCCCGAGTAATCAGATTTGACAGTAACCCTTATAATGTACCCGTAACCCACAGTAAATGAAGAGATTTGTTTTTGTGAAACAGGACGCGAATAATAACCCCTACTTCCATAAACCAGAATGTTCCACTCTCGGTCCTCTAAAACTTGAAACGCTAAAAGCTAAATGAATACAACATACAGAGCCTAATATTGTAGACTGCGAAAAACAAAATAATAGTGTATGGTAAAAACAACATACAAGGTCTGGGTAACAAGGACATAAGATACAAGATTGAACGGTTTCTGTGTTGTTTGTTTTGAATTTCATACAAAGATACTCGAGGGCTATCTGTGCTAGCCGTCCCTAATTTATCGGTGTAAGACTAGAGGGAAGGCAATTAGTCATCACCACCCACCGCCAACTCTTGGGCTACTCTTTTACCAACGAATAGTGGGATTGATCGAAACATTACAATGCCACCACGGCTGAAAGGGCGAGCATGTTTGGTGTGACGGGGATTCGAACCCGCGACCCTCGGATTACGATTTGACTACCTTAACCACCTGGCCATGCCGGACCTACAAGATTGAACAAATAAAGACAAAAAGACAACAATGTGACAAATACCACAATACTTGAAAGTATTGAAAGACTCACAATGTCTGATTTGTTTTAATATTAAGATAATACTTTCAACTATTTGTAAGCTACTATTGTTTTACTTAGTTACCAATGAATAGATTAGAAAGTGTATTAATTTAGCATTATAAAGGACGTATTTTTTACAAGTAAAACAAACATAAAAAGTTATTCATGTTTGACAGTTATTAAATTTTCGTTTTTTAACAGGCTGATAAATTAGAAATAAATATTTTATATAGAATTTTTCTTTAACTTCAGCCACTTCAACATATTACTCTTCACCTAAAACATTAATTCTCTTTAGTTTTATTTTATACAAGTGATTTGCTCTTTTTCTGTACATGAGTTACGTGATTCTGAGTGTGGACATTAATAAAGCGTTAATTATAATATAACTGTTTAATAGATTATGTTTATCACCTGCTTTATTATAACAACGTAAATGTTATATATAGATGGTTCCTCTCACTAGCATTTACGTAACATTATTCGGTTTGCTATGATCTGTACTTTGTTTAAATATGTAAGTAATGCTAAATGTAACTAAATATTAAACACAGACACAATGAGTGTATCTTTTTTTTCAATACATAGAGGTGCTTGATTAAGCATCTTGAACATTCAATAATTGAATAAGTTCTTTGTAGAAGTTTTCTATCCCTCAGTGTGCCCAGGTTAAGATCAGTGTAAGTAGTCATCTTTAAGATTTTAATGTTATATGTGTATCCTGAAAGATAAGAAAAAGCGAAAACTGATTATAAGTAACTTTTACATTAAAATGAAATATACATCAATCAACTATTTGTTTATGTCAATGACCTCAACGTCATTGTAACTGTGAATACGTGGAGTAAGCGTTTGTTGTATCTTCTGTGGGGCCCGGCCCGGTCTAGCGCGTTAAGGCTTCGTAATCTGAGGGTCGCGGGTTCGCCCCCGAGTCGCGCCAAACATGCTCGCCCTCCCAGCCGTGGGGGCGTTATAATGTGAGGATAAATCCTACTATTCGTTGGTAAAAAAGTAGCCCAAGAGTTGGCTGTGGGTGGTGATGACTAACTGCCTTCCCTCTAGTCTTACACTGCTAAATTAGGGACGGTCTAGCACAGATAGCCCTCGAGTAGCCTTGTGCGAAATTCCAAAAACAAACGTATCTTCTGTTCTCATGACATTAGTTGTATAAAGTTATTTCGTCCTATCTTTCTAAAGTACGAATGACTTATCAGTGAAAACGAAGAGCCTCAGATAATTTGGCTCGATACTTTATGTTTAAAAAAATTCCACCACTATGTTTTCTACAAACTGAGGATGCTATGAATTAAAAACATTCTACATCTGGTCTTTCGAGTAATACTAATATTTAAAATAATGGACAAAGACGTATCAGGAAATGACGACGAAAAACTGTTAAGAAAATCTGCTTCAACTGTAGTTTTTGTTTTTCGAACTAGAAGAGTTAGTTCTAATTGAAATATAAATTGATAACAGTGGAAATTTCTAGTTTATTAAATAACGGTATAATACTATCAATGTTGCTCTGTAAGTACTTGCATCAAAACCAATTATTCTAACCTTTACACAGGTGTCCACAAACTCGTCGAAGGTCACCACACCGTCCTTGTTTTTATCTAATCGCTGAAAAAGTTAAAACTAATGTTTAGTTAATTATATAAATACTTACTAACTTCATTTTGTATTAACATGTAAATAAAAATAAATTTAATTGTTTCGTTTGTTGAATCTCATACACAGCTAGTCGAGAGTTATTTGCTCTAATCGCCCCTAATTTGATGTAATAGACTAGAAGGAAGGCAACTAGTCATTACCACTCAATACCAACTCTTAGGCTACACTTTACCTAAGAAAAGTTGGATTGATTGTAACATTTTATCACCCACACGGTTGCTATAAGTTTTTAATGGTAAGATATCAGAATTGTTAAACAGTAAGACTGCTAGAATTGTTAAACAGTAAGACTGCTAGAATTGTTAAACATTAAAACTGCTAGAATTGTTAAACAGCAAGACTGCTAGAATTGTTAGACAGCAAGACTACTAGAAATGTTTGACAGCAAGATTACTTAGAATTGTTAAAGAGTGAGACTACTAGAATTGTTAGACAGCAAGAGTACTGGAATTGTTAGTCAGCAAGACTGCTAGAAATGTTAGAGATCAAGACTACTAGAATTGTTAGACAGCAAGATTGCTAGAAATGTTAGAGAGCAAGACTACTAGAATTGTTAGACAGCAAGACTGCTAGAAATGTTAGACAGCAAGACTACTTAGAATTTTTAAAGAGTGAGACTGCTAGAATTGTTAGACAGCAAGAGTGCTGGATTGTTAGACAGCAAGACTGCTAGAAATGTTAGAGAGCAAGACTACTAGAATTGTTAGACAGCAAGAGTACTTAGAATTGTTAGACAGCAAGAGTACTTAGAATTGTTAGACAGTAAGAGTGCTGGAATTGTTAGACAGCAAGACTGCTAGAAATGTTAGAGAGCATGACTACTAGAATTGTTAGACAGCAAGAGTGCTGGAATTGTTAGACAGCAAGAGTACTGGAGTTCCTAGATAGCGAGACCACTGGAATTGTTAGATCGCGTGGATGCTGGAATTATTGGACATTAAGTTTGTTTTGGATTTCGCTCAAAGTTACTCAAGGGCTATCTGTGCTAGCCGTCCATAATTTAGCAGTGTAAGACTGGAGGGAAGGCAGCTAGTGATCACCACCCACCGCCAACTTTCGGGCTTCTCTTTTACCGAATAATAGTGGAATTGACTGTAACATTAGAACGACTGAAAGGGAGAGCATGTTTGGTGTGATGGGGATTTGAACCCAAGACCCTCGGATTACAAGTTGAGTGCCTAAACCACCTGACCATGTCGAGCCTTTTGCTGATTGATTTCAAAATATGTTACTCGTTTAAAAATTAACAACAAAATAAAAAACCTTAAAAACGACGATGATAAACAAAATCAAGAAATAACATATATATATATGTGTGTGTGTAAATAAATGAACTCACTTATAAAATTAAAGATACTTTTACTGAGAAACTGAAATATGTTTTCTTTAAAGATTCATGTTAGAAGCTAAATGGAATACGTTTTAAATAGTTATTCTAAAATATGAAATATTTTGTTTCTTTTTATCTAGAACTGAGCATATTTCTCAAGATAGGTTTCATTTAGGACTGCAATATCAATTAACTAATGTACTGTCTGTCACTTACCAACTAATTCTGAATTTAATTTTAATAAGTGGAAACAAAAATATGCCCTATCTTAAATCTTTCATATAAATTTTAATAACCATTATTAATGTGGCCATTTAATAACGTTTTAAATATATTTATAACCGTCTGAAATAAACTGTGTTGGACCTGCTCTTGTATCATCGGTAATGTTACTGTATTCTTAAGTAAAGAAATTGAACACAGTTTACATTTTTCTTGTACTTGTTAAATTTCTGAACATCCTTACCTAAATTATTTCATATTTCTTATCTTACAAACACTCTGAATCGACTGAAATATTCCTTGGGCGGCTGTAATACGTACCAACACTAGAGTAGAGATTGTAATACTATCAACATTTGTGTGGATGCTGTAGTGGCACCAATAATCCAGTTGAAACTGTAATACTACCAACACTTATGTGAAGGCTGTAGTGGCACCAATAATCCAGTTGAAACTGTAATGCTACCAACACTCATGTGGAGGCTGTAGTGGCACCAATAATCCAGTTGAAACTGTAATGCTACCAATGCCCATGTGGAAACTGTAATACGTACCAACACTAGAGTGGAGATTGTAATACTATCAACATTTGTGTGAAGGCTACAGTGGTACCAACAATCCAGTGGAAACTGTAATGCTACCAACACTCCTGTGGAAGATGTATTGTTATCAACACGACTGTGGAGGCTATCATATTACCAACTCTCATGTGGAGAATTTTTATGATGCTGAAAATATTTTGATATTTGTTTTGTAAATTCTCAATCAGAATCAGTTTAAAGTTGTTATTTTTTTTTCATTTTTTGCCTTTCATTTTTATGAAGAAAGCTTACAAACCAGAACTATAAAGACAGAAGTGTAAAAATTAAAACAAAAAAGTATTTAAGTACCTGAAACACTCTTTCGGAGTGTTCTCGTGCGGAAGTCTTGTCAACAGAGGGTTCTGCAAAATTTCCCATCAAGCTATAAACAGCCATAATGATTTCACACATTTCTTCTCTACTTATACAGCCATCTCCGTTGATATCGTATAGATTAAACGTCCATTGTAACTTTTCCAAGGTTGTGCCTCGTGTTAGTGCAGACAGTCCTACAACAAAATCCTTAAAATAAAAAGTTTATCGTCAATAAATGGCCATAGTCAGAATAAAACACAAAAATAGTGATATACAATATCTGTAAAATACGTCTCTGTATTGTCTCACGTGTTTCTCATCCTGTCTTTTATTCACAGTGAGTGTAATATAATAATAAATAACGTACAGTTATAATTGTTGCAAATTTTCAAAAATATTTTCTAACCCTAATCACCAGTGTTATGAAACATTGAAGGTATAATATGATTAAACCTAAATATTGTTCTGAAACAGCCGATGTTTAATTACCTATGATACACTAATTTTGTTACCTTATAGCACGTTACGTAATATAATCAGAATCTGGAATACGAGGGGCTAATTTGCAATTACAATGAGATATTGTGGTGAAACAGATGAGTGTTCCCAGTGTAGAACAACATTTCAGCTCTTCGTACTAACTAAGTACTTTCTTTACAAAAATAACGTGTTATTCGTATTCGAGTCTACTAACTGAATGCTTAAGTGCAAAAACCCGGTGGAAATACTCCAAACAGAAACTAGCGTGTCTTACCTGATGTTTCTTTCTTTCTTTAAAGCCAGTCCATTATGGGTCTATAATTATTATTCTTTCTAATGACTTAAAAAGCGCTTCAGCTAACTCCCTTGCTAACTGGGTTTCAACCACTTTGTCTTTAAGTTTTTAGTCTGTTGTAAGAATTATAACTCACTTACCCTTTGTGAAAGTTCCACATGTATCTAAGCGGTTAATCAAAGTGGTTACGAGCACCACGTTTGTATTCCGTTTACTTAGCATGAAAAATAAACGTCGTAATTTCTGTATTCAGTATCATATAGAAAAAAAGTTATTCAAATACTTCCAAGATTCATGTGAGGCTTTAAAGAACGTCTTTGATCACTAAGTCATTCACAGAGAGTATATTAAACTGTACATTCAAACTTACAGATAGTTACAATTTTATCGAATTCGAGTAATGCAACACCCTCTATTAATGAGTGCGCTTTTCTTTGAGATTCATAAAGCTTGATGAGACATTAACGACCAGAAGCATACCGCATCTTCAAGCCTTACTCTGGCAAGGTCCTGGGGATGAATTACTTATCTGGTATACTTCTCGCGTCTCTAGGCTGATAATAAGTTCTAAGTTCTAAGTGATATTTAGTTTCATCCTAACTGTGATAAAGGTGGATTTTGAGACTGATGAAATAAAAAAAATATCTTCTGATACTAATAACTAGCACGATAAGCAGGGATTATTGAATACCCTAAATTATTCAATACCTGTGGTTTTTTGTGACCAATTTATACATTTTCGTGAAGAAGATACGGATAACTGTATTGCATCAACATTAATGCTAATTAATCGTGATGGAACCTGGAAAATTACTTTACTTTATTTAACTAATGCTTAAGATTGTCTTATTAATAGATGTGACACATTCAATTTTAAATAGAATCACTTATACGAGCTAAACATTTCATTTAAACCTAAATTTGAGAAAAACTGTCATAAAAATATATTTGTTTTACTGTAATCACAAACTAGTTTTCTTAAAATTCATATTATTTAAACTGCAATTATTTAAGTCAAGACATGACTAAATAAATTACAAGTTTGAATAAGGCATAAACCCGTTAAAAATGTTTTTGTATTTCGCACAAAGCTACTCGAGGGTTATCTGCGTTAGCCGTCTCTAATTTAGCAGTGTAAGACTAGAGGGAAGGCAGTTAGTCATCACCACCCACCGCCAACTCTTGGGCTACTGTTTTACAAACGAATAGTGAGAAACCGTCACATTATAATGCCCCCACGGCTGAAAAAGCAAGCATGTTTGGTACGACGGGGATTCGAACCCGCGATCCTCAGATTACGAGTCGCACGCCTTAACCCACCTGGCTATAGCCGTTAAAAACAAGTATTTATGAAGGTTTTAAATATTAAAATTTATAATACAATTGGCTTGCGAAATTGGACACGCCTTCCTGCATTAACAACGATATGAAATACAAATGTTACTTTAATATACAAATTACTTTTCTTATTGAGCACATAGACCTTGAATATGTTATTTATTAACTTCATATGAAGAACGACCAATGAAATAATTCAACCAGCACTTTTATTAAGTTCTCTATTAATAACCTTCGTCCAAATTCACTTGAAACTTCTAAAGGTTCTTATTATGAAAAATGTGATAGCTATCTCTGTATATTTGTCTTTAAATTAACTATATATTAATTAGCCTGTTATCTTTTTAAACGAATATTCAATAGTAATTTCTAACTATAATCCAAAAAGGTGTTCGTTTGAGTTAAATGAATCGGTTTCTACTAATTAATAAGACATTTATTATGGCACCATAATATGACATTTATTAAGACACCACTGACTGATAGGAACAGTTGCAATATATTTTAAATAAAATAGCCATGATTCTCGTCTTGTTTTTTCAGGTACATTATGCAAATATCTTGAAGATAATTGCTTATACTCAACCTTATATTGATTCGTTCGTGGACTTCTTAATATTTTGAAGCAAATATATTTCTCACTTGATCTGGAGCTATACAAAATTCGGTTTGTCTGTATCTTTTTTTTTAAAAAAATGCCTTTTAGGAGTCCATTTTTTCAAACCATTCTTCCATCTACTTGCCATCTTTCCAACTATCCACCAATCTATTTTACAATCTGTTATCGTGTTAATGTACGCTGTATAGGTGAGTCAGAAGTAAATAAATGTTTTAAACAAATTTTAAATTTCTATGTTAACTGAAAGTACATCAAACAAACATTTGAATAATTTTTGTACAATATTCTACGAAACGTTGCTTATATTCAGGCTTTTAAATCGCACTGTTTGTGAAACAAGTGTGATTTTAACTAGTTAGTATATTTGACTCAGAGTTTGTAGCTTTGGACTAAATCCTTTCAATTATCGTTTTTGTGCACATTTCTTGTAATTCTACAGTATTCGAGCACCGTTTCTGTCTTCTGAATCTTCTCAAACGGTGTGCCAGCATCAAACTCTATTCAAAGCCATTCACTTATAAAAATTGTCCATACTTTACTTGCACTTTCAATGCTATAGAAGTAATTAAACAAACAAACAAACAAAACAGCTGAAAGACAGAACTGAATAAACTTATCGGTTAGTTATACGTCTTTTTGTAAACGTTTCTACACTATTTGTTATCCAGTAATTTTGTTTTCTTTCCATATTTCTGGTGTATATATCTATATGGCTTCGTAAAATAAAATGAGTTATTAAGCTTCGAAACAAGATAAAACTATTTATCTCGCTTCTAAATCTTTTGTTAAATTAATAATTAATAAAGAAGGGACTACAGGGACATATCTTTTGTGCAGACGTACCCCTGTGCCACTGGGAAGTACTTAAGTAGAAAGTGGAAAAGAAATTACCAGCCAATAACAGATGAATGTAATATGTAGAATACTCAATGATTTGTGCATTATACAATTGGTGTTCTTAAGAAGCCAACCGCTATATTATGTATGAAGAAGTAAAAAATCTTCAGTGAACATAATATTAAATTATATTACAAACATTCACATAATACACTAACTTTCGATCAGGAGATGAAAACGTAAAAAATAATAACATAATTAAAACATTTTTAAACATGAAAAAACATACGGTTAACGCTATAGAAAATGTGAACATGAGTCACGGAATCATGCACAAATATATTTTGTGTGTTCTTTCCTCATTATAGTTTCCTCAAAATTAAGTCCTAAGAAGTCAAGATTATGACCAATGATGATTAATAATCCATTGTACAATTGTATAGTATAATACCAATATCTGAGATCATTCTACAAGTACAATGAAGAAACTCACAAATCTTATATGATATTAATAATGTATGTTACCAATGAATTATAGAAATAAATGAATGTTCACTTATCAACCTATTTTAATGAGCTATTTAGAAAATGAAAGAGAGTGAACAATTAACAAAATATTGTGGAAAAATAATTATGATGTAAGGACGACAATGTCAAATAAAAATGCAGAAACAAGATAGGAATAAATATACAAAACCATACAAAAATCACTACATATGTAACCGCCATCCAGTGCTACAGCGGTATGTTTGCGGACTCACAGTGCTAAAAGCCAGGTTTCGATACCCGTGGTGGACAGAGCAAAGACCGCCCCTTGTGTAGCTTTGTGCTTAATTCAAAACAAACATACGTAGCCTTATATTTCCAATAATGTTGAATTCCTCTGCAAGTTGTATGAATTCATTGTTTGAATAAAAGTATTCAAATTCAGTAATGCTGTATAGTCTCATGGCGACTAAAAACAATAAACTTCTTAAACTGGATCAGTATTTACAGGCTACTTACGTAGAAACTTGTAATATCTAATCAATATTTACAGGCTACTTACGTAGAAACTTGTAATATTTAATCAATATTTACAGGCTACTTATTTAAAGGTTTTGTATATTTTTTATGCATTCATCTCTACTTTGCGTCTGTACTTTTTTAGTATTGAGATTATTACATCAAACTTAATATTTGCGAATTCGATTTTTATTACTTGTATAAATAGTGTCTCTACCACTAATAACTTTGTGTAATGAAGCTCTCTGGAATAAATAAAATGGATCAATGGTATCTGGGTATTTTGCCCTGAAGGGTCAGGTTCTCTTTGACCTCTTCCTCCTTCATGAACTTATTTTCCCGAACTGTTTGTATGTTAGGTCCTTCTCAGGGCAATGCCCATTTATAGTCTATTATTCACAGTAGGTCAAATTAGCTGGTGGCAATTTATTTATTTTATTTTATTATTACTTTTTTTAAATACATAAATATGTAAACTATAAATATAAGATTTAAAGTTTATATACATACATATTTTAATTTAATTTATTTTTCTTTATATTTAAAATATATGTTAATTGGGGAGAGATATTTAGGATTTTCTTCATCATGTATGAAGTACCTGTCTAGTTCGCATAATAAATCACTTTTCATCCAATTTTTGTTAAAATATCTAATTGTAATATTTAGAAGTCTATCTGATATGGTTGGTATGTTCGAGTATTTATGAATGAATTTAGATGATATTGATCTCGGGACTCTGTATGCAGTTGTGAGAAGTGTGTTTTGGATTGTTTGTAGTTTAGTTTTGATTGTTTTATTACTTACAGTTACCCATGCTGGAGCTGCATAGTCTATTACTGGTCTAATATATGTTTTGTATATTTTCAAAATGTTATCTGTAGATGCTCCACTATTTTTACCAGTTAGACTCCTTACATAGTTGGTTCTTCGCCAAATTTTATTTTTAATTTCGTTGACATGATTGATCCAAGTTAATTTTGAATCATAAGTCAGACCTAAAAATTTTGCTGATTGGGCAATCTGGAGTAGAGTGCCATTCATATATATTTCTGGCTGTTGTTTTTTGTGTTTTGTCGATTTCGTAAAGACTACGAGCTGAGTTTTTGCTGTGTTTATTTTAATTCTATATTTTTCACAGTATTCACTAATTCTATTTAATTGTGGTTGTATGTTTGTAGCTGCTATCGTGGGTGTTGCATCACTTTTCCAGATTGCCACATCATCTGCGAACTGTGATGAGAATCCATGATTTGGATCCTTCAATGGCATATTGTTTACATACATGATGAAGAGTATAGGGCTAACCACCCCTCCCTGTGGGACACCAGCTAGTGGAGTAAAGTATTCGGAAAAAGTTCCTTATACGTTTACTCTACATTTTCTGTTTTCCAGAAAGTTAGATAACCAGCGAATAATTCCTCGCGGTAGTTCCATTTCATTCATTCGGAACCTTAGACCGTCGTGCCAAACGGTGTCGAATGCTTTCTCGATATCGAGGAAGCAAGCGACTGTACATTCTTTTTTGTTGAAACTATCTATTATGGTTTCGGTTAATCTTATTAAATGGTCTGTCGTTTGTCTAAATTTTCTGAATCCATTCTATTCTTCTGGTAATTTTGATGTTATCTCCAAGAATGTGGAGAGTCTATTACTTATTATTCTTTCGAGAATTTTGCCAACACAGCTATTTAGTCGGTAGCTATTTGGTTTATTCGCTGGTTTTCCTTCCTTATGGAACATTAAAATATTTGCTAGCTTCCAAGAAACTGGGATATATCCTGAGGATAGCGATAAGTTAAATAGTGAATTTAGGTGGTCAAACAATTTCGGAGTGCCCTTTTTCAGGAGAATAGCTTGTATTTCATCTTCTCCTGGTGTTTTGTTTTTGGTGTTTTTTATCGCTTCTAGTATTTCATGTAGGGATATTTCCTTTGTTAGTAATGTGCTTTCATAATCATTGTTAGAACTTGTATTTGTATCAGTTATGTTTACTGGAAATATTGGTTCATATTGATGTTTATTGTTTGCTATGTGATTAGTGACTTTATTGTAGAAGTTTGTATACATATCTGGATCTGTGTGAGTTTTAAATGTATTTTGGAGTTGATCCTTGAAAGCTTCGGCTATTTCTTTATTTGTGTGTGTAGTGGTGTTATTATGTTCAAGTGGAGGATATTTCTTTGTGTTTGTGTTTTCATTTGTGAATCTTTTAAGATGTGACCAGAATTTTTTCGGGTCAGTTATGTTGTTTAGTTTATTACAGTAATTGTCCCATTTATTTTGTTTTTGTTGTTTTATTTGAGTTCTGATGTGATTTTTAATGTTGTTTATTTGTGTTTTAGTTTCTCTGTTTCTTGTAATCATGTACTGTCTTCTCAGTTGTCTGCGCTTTTTGATTAGGTTGATTATTTCTGTGGTGGGTTTCCATGTGTTGTTTGTTGTTTTATGGTGTTGTTTTGGTATTGTTAACTTGGCTGCTTTCTGAAGGCAATCCGTGATTGTTTGACAATAGTTGTCCATTTCGACATGTGTTTTAACTTCTTTAATAATTTTATTATGTAAATAAAATGCGTCGTCGATAATGTTTGTTTTAAATTTCGCGCACGGCTACATGAGGGCCATACGCTTAGCCGTCCCTGATAAAGTAAGGTAAGACTCATCACCAACCACCGAGACCTTCAGATTACGAGTCGAAGGCCTTAATTCACCTTGCCATGCTGGGCCCGCACCAGTAATGTATTTTTTAAAACCATTTGTATTTGTACTTTGAATTTCGCGCAACGTTACACGAGGGCTATCTCACTAACCGTCCCTAATTGAGAAGTGTAAGACTAGAAGAAAGGTATCTAGTCATTACCACCCACCGCCAACTCTTGGGCTACTCTTTTAATAACGAATAGTTGGATTCACCAACACATTACAACGCCTCCACGGCTAAAAGGGCGAGCACGTTTGGTGCGACCGAGATTCAAATCCGCGACTCTCATATTAGGAGTCGAACGCCTTAACCCACCTGGCCATGCCGGGCCTCGTGTTGGTAATGAACATGGCGAATGTAATGTGGTTGAAATGCTATTATTACACACTCTTCTAATTCTTAAAAATCCTCAAGTAACTATAAAAATAATGTAATGTTAGAAAATATAATAGCCATATTAGATTACCGTCTTATGACAAATATAATTAACTTCAAAATTTATTGTTATGATTAAAAGAAACATATTAACCTGGAAGCTGATAGTACCATTTCGGTCTCGATCGAAGGCCTTGAACACATAATGAGCATAGGGACCAGTTTCTGGAACAAACACAGTAAAAAAACTGTAATCGTGAGCATAGTTATGAAGTGTTGAAACGAATAACCAGCTGTTTGAAATTGTACTGAAAATAATAGAATTGCTCAGAATACTTAAAACAACTAAAAACAGTGTTCTGTTCAAATGAAACATTTGAATGTAAACTCTTATCTGAACACTAAAAATGAGTTCTCCCAAATACAGTTTATTCTTTTTATTTAGTGGTTCTTAGATTTAACTGGTTACATTATTGTACGAGACATATTTAATTTGTATGCGCTTTCTTTCCTATTAATCTGAGAAACTGGGTTGACTCTAATAAATGACTACTGAGAGAAGATATGAATTTAAATGAAAACGTGTCATGATTTTAGTAGCAAAAACAAAACATTTTTCACAAAGCAGATATAATTTACTAAACGCGATTTACGCAATAACGTCTAGTAACGCTAATTAGTGTACCAGTCTTTCATGAGATAAGAGCTCGAAGTGAAAGGCGATGCCACTTACGAAACATAAATTAAACTGAGGTAGGTAATTTTAAGGTTTCTTATCTGTACCCTTATTAAAATTAATTGATAATAATGTTATTTTCAATAGGTGGAAATAAAGCATAAGTTAGCATCGAAGAAAACTAGAAATAAATCGATGAACAAAAACGAATATAATTGTTTTGGTCTGTTAAACTGATTTCTTATATAATATACCTACGAAAGAAGAAACTACACTAAACTCACATAAATGGTAATTTCTGATAACTGATAATTGTTGGTATTCTACTTTCTTCTTGCTTAATTAAGAAGCTAACTGATAATTAATTGCGTTCTGCCTTTTTCTAGTTTAGTTTAAAAGCTAACTGATAATTAATGACATTCTACCTCTTAGATTAGTTAAGAAGTACTTGCCTATTTCACGAGACGAATATGAAAGAAATTTGAGAACGTTACACTTGATTACAAAAAAATAGCAAATGTGTTATCACATTGTAGATGAAGTCATTAAGTTTACATGAGCCAAACTGGACATAACTGTAAAGCCTCCAAGATTTTACGATGTGTTACAATCCTTAAAAATAAACTTTTAAATTTGGCGATAAAATGGCCAAGATGCTCATATCAAATGATGATAAATAACTTTTGACTTACCTGTGCTGAAAGGTCAAGAGATTATTTTGAGTTTAGGAAACGAAAAAGAAAAAAAAAATTAACGTAATCAAATTCTAACTTTACATCTGCTTAATTCGTCAAGGCAATAACAAGAAACAATCTGTTAAAGTTAAAACTTCTAATGTGATAAAACTACTGTTGCATGATAATTACAATTTCACTGTTTTCAAACTTTTATTGCAAAATAATTTCACATGAATAAATATACAGCATTTGATCATAAAGTACTACAGAATTATTATTATTGACAATCCAGTACGTTAAACAAGTTCAAACTGAAGTTAAGAGAGCAGGTATAGTTAAAAAAGATGGTACAATCTGTTGTACGAGTCCTGTATTTATTATACATTTTAGTCTGTGTTTGATTTGAGATTCACCAGTTAAAAGAGCAAAACTTTTTTCACTAATAACGACTCTCGACATTAGACAACATCTATGTTATCGATCCACCATAATGTAATCCATTTATAGCAACTAGATTTACAAAACAACTCACCTCCATGTGGAAAGAACTGAGCGTATATGTCCTTAAAGGTGTTCTCATTTACAATTCCTGTTGGACAAGCCTTTAAAGAAACAACATAATTTAGAAAAGTATCTTTAAAGTAAATATCCAAAGAATTAGAGTAAAATAAAAGTTCAAAACAGCTGTGTCAATTCGTATTTATTATTTCAGTTGGTATTAAGAGTATGTGTTCTGTTAAGCAACTATTAAAAACATAGCGTTGCTTTTCGTGACTTTTCACTTCTAAAATATAATTTTCCTTTAAGAAGCATGAAATCTCCTGTTATTGAGTGATCGTCTAAACATAAAGTATTTGTCAAATACTTCAATTACCGAGTTAGATTAATCACTGCGTCTGAGTTCTATTAAATCCGAAAATATTATTTCAAAAATAATAAAAACAAGAGCAAAAATAATTTGACATTAAAATTTCCAATTATCTTTGTAGTTTATCAAAATTTTAGAATTATAATAAAGGTAATACATATTTAAAATGAAAGTATCAAATTATATTATAGATTTTAATTACCACATTACCCATTACCACAATTAAAGCAAAACAAAAATCGTCATGCTAGTTGAAGTAAAAATCAAATTTAGTCACACGAGCAGCCATGAACTACCCTCACTCCGAACCATCACTTCTAAATAACGGACTACCATCGAAGATTACCTTTGAGTCGCTTCACACGAATATCCATAAACAAAGGAACAAAACATTTACTCTCCAAATGTCTAGTGGGAAAATGACAATAAGAGTTGTTTCAGTATTACTTATTCAAATCTTTAACCTGATACTTTTGTATTAATGTCAAAATTAAAACGATAACAGCTAATTAAATCTTTAACTGATAATTTTCTGTTAAGGCCAAAAACAAATTATATTAGTTAACTAAAGTGATATTTTTCTCTTAAGATCAAATGTTAAACGATAATAGTTAATTAAATCTTAAACTAATAATTTTCTTTTAAAGTTAAAACTAAAATAGTATTATTTTATTAAATATTTAACCTGACACTTCTTTGTTAAGGCCTACACTAAAAGATGAAATTTATTTATTTACAGATGGTGGTAACAGAAAAACATCCACATATTATACCCCATAAATGCACAAGTATTTTAACAGATGTTTATTTATTTACAAAGTTGCAGAAAAAAAACCTTACCCTCTTTACAAAGAATAGCTATGACGCACCATTTATTTTATATTTTTAACATGAAATCGGTATCAAAACCATGTTTCTAGCAGTGTGAGTCCGCAGACATGCCACTGGAAGGCACTTCAGAAGATAACCATCCTAAGAGTAAATTTACAAACTCAATTCATAACTGTCCTAGCGAAGGCTGGAAGTAAAAATAATCATTTCTAAGGAAATAAAATAATTTATTTAGCTTTGGCCCAAACTGTAACAATTAACTACCTGTATTTCTTTCGTTGACTACGGTTTATCAACATTCGTAATTCAAATCATTTCAACGTGGCTCGTGTAAGAATCTTCCTTACATTGTTAATATTCACCAAAGTTTGTCTACAAACCCAGAAATAAGTTTAGTTTTTTCACAATATCTCACCTGTTTAAATCCTTGGTACATTAATTTCAGTTCTTTCTTTGTAAATTTTGTCGTCCTGCATAACGTTTCAATTCCGTCAGGCTTACAACGTATCACAGTCATTTCCAAGTCCTCTACAGGAATTTCTAGGAAATACAAAATGCAAGTTATTAACTTATATAACATCATTGCGCAGAATTATATTTAGAAAACTTAAAACCGTACACAAAGTACAGAGATGCAGAAGATACAAAAGTGAGAACAATTTGGCGAAAGACCTAGACAATACTTATGATTAAAAAAAACATGAGTGGCTGATAGAGGGATCAATAAGATCATGATAAAAAATAACTGCGTAGATGTAAAATATGGATAGGTTATAAGAGGTAGTTAATCCTTCAGAAGGAATAGTATAGCGGTGTAATAAACTGGATAGCTTCTCGCTGACCAGTAATATAAAATTAGAGTAAACAGCCTAAGTACCTTTGCCAAAAATACAAATATACCAATATAAAAATAACACATGGCCCTCCCTTTTTAGTGGCTCGGCGATGTCAGAAGGCTTATAATACTAAAAATTTAGTTTCGATACCCATGTAGCTTTGCGCCTAACAACAAAACAAACAAATATTTCAAATTAGAGCTGAATGGAATAAACAGACTATACCATCGTCATGATTTAATATACACTGTGTGCCTTTTTAAATGTAATTATGTTATCTTATCAAATGGAAGGATTATTTACGTGGTTGTTGGTTCAATGGTTGAAATCAGGCTCGGTATAGCCAAGCGTGTTAAGGCATTCGACGCGTAATTCGAGAGTCGCGGGTTCGAATACCAGTGGCACCAAACATGTTTTCTTTCCCAGCCGTGAGGACATTATAATGTGACGGTTAATCCCCACTATTTGTTGGTAAAAGAGTAACTCAAGAGTTGGCGTTGGGTGGTAATGACTAGCTGCCTTCCCTCTTGTCTTACACTGCTCAATTAGGGACGGCTAGTGCAGATACCCCTCGAGTAGCTTTGCGCGAAGATTAAGAAAAAAACAGATTACAATCAATTTTCTGAATTTCGGTAGATAATTTATCTTAATTTAAATAATGTTTTAACATATGAATTGCTTATCCTTTATAGCAACTACTGAACTAATTAGTGCATTTGATTGAGTGTTAACAGTGTTCATTAAATAGTGTTGACAGACCAGTTTGTTTCTTTTCGGAATTCAGCCCTAATCGAATTATTTAAACTTCATATGTTTCTATGTTTTGTAATGTCATGTTGACGTATTGAAAGGTGTACGTATACAGACACAAAATATGAAACTGCAACAAAGTTTGCAGAACGATTACATCTTGCTTGACAGTGACGAAACACGCAATGTTGTTTTTAATTTGGTTATCTTGATCTTTAAGAAGAGCTTCTAGTTTTAAATGATCGGTCATCTTTTATTTTAAATTAAAGACAATTACGTTAGGATGAAGCATGGTAGAATATTGGATATCTTAAAGAAGAAACGCTATATTGTTGATAGAAAATTGTAAAGATTGTGTAATACAAAAAATTAAAGATAACATTTAAAACAGGTGGATTTCCCACATGAAGTTCACTACACACACCCCAGTGGCACAGAAGTATGTCTGCAGACATACAACACTAAATACTGGGTTTCCATACCCCTGGTGGGGAAAGCACTGATAGTTCATTGTGTTTAGCTTCAAACAACAATTTCGATATAGAAGTATACTAACAGAGTCATTGTAACAGAAGTATGATAAAGTTTCTAACATATATAATGTTCTCCAATGAAACAGCGGTAAACTTACGAACATACGATGTCAAAACTCGGGGTTCGTTTCTCCGATATGAACGGAATGCAGACACCTTATTGTTTAGCTGTGCACTATGGAAACAGCAATTATATACATAAGCGTATATGCTGGAAACACTTGCACTGAATTTCCGAAAGAGTAAATAAAACTGAAAGTAAGAGTAACAACTATTTTTACTTCTTGCTATTGAAGTTCACATGTGTTATTGTGTTGTAACCTACATTTTACCGATATCATTTTAGTGTCTACAGACTGACTAACAGTTTGTTTTGTTTTTGGGAATTCGCACAAAGCTACTCGAGGGCTGTCTGTGCTAGCCGTCCCTAATTTTGCAGTGTAAGACTAGAGGGAAGGCAGCTAGTCATCACCACCCACCGCCAACTCTTGGGCTACTCTTTTACCAACGAATAGTGGGATTGACCGTCACATTATACACCCCCACGGCTGGGAGGGCGAGCATGTTTAGCGCGACGCGGGCGCGAACCCGCGACCCTCGGATTACGAGTGCACGCCTTAACGCGCTCGGCCATGCCAGGCCCTCTGACTAACAGAAAACACGCTACGTTCAGAGGTATGAGTGCTTAAAACAAGTGGCCTTTGACACTGTTTGGGGAACTTTTTATCTAAAAAAACAAAGCTTTTTATTCTGTTCGTTTGTTTGGATTTGGATTTTCGCGCACAGATAAAGTAAAACTATACGCGATAATGGGTTCCAAGTTTTTACTGATATACAACGTGAAAAACAAGATCACCCACAGCTAACCCATGTTTAACTGAACATTCGAATTTGAAAATTTTCCATATAGAACATTCATAACTCCATTAGCCTGGCCCTACCTTAATTATATACTTATCTGTACATGGAGATTTAGACGAAAACAAATTAACGGTAAATTCTAGATGTAAGATAAATCAAGTTTTATTAAAGAGATAATTTTAAAATGAAATCAAATCTTGATACATATATTTATTCAGAGTTTCTAGCTACACTGCAAGTCATTTCCAAGTGCATATAAATCAAAAACGAATGCATAAATTAGCTTAACTAATCAAATAAAACTTAATAAGCTTTGGAGTAATGTTAGATATTCAGCCGGTTGAGAGATGTATGACAAACTTAAATCAGTGGAAAACTAGCAAACATGTAAAATGTAGTAAAAATATCTGATTATTAGCATTTCAGTTAGTTTCTTTTCAAATATTCACGTTATTTAGTGATATTTAGTGATAGAATTAGACAAATAATATGTTCAAAGCTCGTAATTACCTTTAGGCATTAACAGAAGTAGTAAAATGAATTCAAAGATTAAGTGCGTATTTTAACAAAAAAAAACATTCAGTATTATTTATATATAATATCAGTAACAAATGATAGTATAAGAAAATCTGATATTTTTCTAAGAAATTATTTGGTGAAAGAAGTTTGTCAGCGTAAAGTTATTAACAGAAAACCTTATACTGAAAGCGTTTTTCATTTCAGCCTCTTAAATGTTTACTTTTTTAAATGTTATTTCACCAATGAAGACTACAAATATTTCTACACTACGCGACAAAAATGGCAAATGGCCCGGCATGGCCAGGTGGGTTAAGGCGTTCGACTCTTAACCTGAGGGTCGCGGGTTCGAATCCCTATTGCACCAAACATGCTTACCATTTCAGACGTGGGGGTGTTATAACGTGACGGACAGCCCCCCTATTCGTTGGTAAAAGACTAGCCCAAGAGTTGGCGGTGGGTGGTAATGACTAACTGCCTTCCCTCTAGTCTTACACTGCTAGATCAGGGACGGCTAACGCAGAAAATCCTCGTGTATCTTTACGTAAAATTCAAAAACAAATAAAAGTGACAAAAGTAATAACACTATAAAACTGAGTTTTATCTTATGAAAAGTTAATTTTTGCTCATATATATAAGTATTTTCATTACATGGATGATATTAGAAGTTGTGATATATTTCGAATACAAAAAGATGTCACCAGCTTTAGGCTCAATAAATACTAAAAATGAAAACATGTAGAATTAGTGAGAACGAAATCAACTTTTTTTATTAACACTGTAAAAGTGGTTTAGAAAGTTACATTGAAACAAGATGTAATATTAAACAAAATAAAGCATAACTTTGTGTTAAAAAGGTTACAAATACATCTGAGACGATCCATTCCATATAAAGTATCAAAACATGTACTTAATATAATAATTTTTGTTAAGCTAAACTGTTCCATGAAAAACAAGTGTTAACGTTTTTACGGAAAAATGTTACCTAAATTTCCCTTGTATTGAACGTATGTAAAGGCGTGATAACAATTCCAGCCAAATTTAAACGGCACTGTGACCTGTAATGAAACTACAATATCTATAATATTGAACCTTGTCCAAATTTGGGTTACTTCTACAGCTGTTCTAAACGCTAGAATGCTACGTTTAATACATTTTTACCGGTACGAACTCTCTAACATCACATTAAATATGAAAGCTTCATATCTGTTTTGAAGTAAGGGAAACAATCACTTAACGAAACAGTAAAATATTTATTTTACTTCACCTTCCTGAAAAGGCAGAATATATAATCAACAAGAGATGCACAACAGGAAACAACATTTACTGATGGTTATTGATATGAACTAGGACTTGACAACTATAGCCAACACATTAATATTTGCCATACAATCTTTTTTTAATAATTTTAAGGTGAATTGCGTTTCACAGCCACTGGGTGAGAACTTTTAACTTAAGAGACTAAGGGCAAATGAAAGGATGCATGAGTGCGTAGAGAACTAAATGAGATCTCTCTGCACTAGCCATTCCTAATTTAGCAGTGTAAGACTAGAGGGAAAGCAGCCAGTCATCACCATCCACCGCCAACTCTTAAGCTACTCTTTTACCAACGAATAATTGGATTGGCCGTGACATTGTAACGATCCCACAGCTGAAAGGTTGAGCATGTTTGCTGTGACGGCGATTTGAACCCTCGATTCGGGTCTTTTTAATGTTTGTTAAAAATTTCGCGAAAAACTACGAGGGCTCTGTGATAGCCGTTCCTATCTGGCGGTGTAAGATTAGAGAGAAAACAGCTATTTATCTCCAATCACCGTCAACTCTTGGATCACTCTTTTAACAACGAATAGTAGGATTGACCGACACTATGATGACCCCATGGCTAAAAGGACAAGCATGTTTTGTGTAACAGAGATTCGAATCAGCGACCCTCAGATTACGAGTGAAACGCCTTAACTAAATGGTTACTAGTTTAAACTAGATTTAGACAATGCATTCAACATGTTTCTTCTTGATTCAGAGAAGAAATGTCGGGCTGCATACCCAATCTTGCATGAAATCTGATGAAGGCCATATCGTCACCTTGAAGTCAAGGATAACTGTAGAGTACAATGGAGAACTCACTGCACAGGCCTGATATCAACAGTAGGTTTACTTATTTGAAAACGTGTTAGTTAAAACAATAATGTTCAGACTTTTAAAATCAAAGAAGCTCGTAAACAGTTCATAGCTCAGTAAGTCGTTTCAATTAGTTTTTCTACCATTATTACTCATATTCTTGAAAGTATACAAGAAAGTTTAACCTTAACTAATTTTTGAACGACGATTACAGAAGTAGATCAGTGATGAAACTCACTTGAGCAGGCATAATTGTAAGTAAAGAACCACCTCTATACCAGTTTGTCATGATTCAACTTCATCTGATATGCTAAAACAAAACTGGCTTTTCACGATTTATTAAAGGTTGACATGAATACTGATATATTGCGATCAGATTTTATTGTCTCTTCTCATAATATATAGTTGTTGTTTTATCGGTCATTACAGAAAGTTAATAAAGGATTCCAATTATATGTCAATTATATGAAACTTATGAATTAACACAAAGAAATATGTAATAGCATATGAACCACACTATATTTGATATATCCACTGGCGAGGAGAATTCTCGTCGTATACTATATTTCATCAAGACAACTGAAATAACAAAAACGCAAACGCGAACTAACGTGGCAGGGGTTTAGTTTAGAGAGAGAGAAATCAGAAGAGTTCTCTCTCCAACTAGGGTGTTCAGGAACGTTGTGGTTCCTCTTCGTGCCCTTTCGTGAATTGTTATTAAGAATAGTTGTTTTTTTAATTCTTTTTTTTGGGTGGAGGCAAAGGTAGCACCGGAAAGAATGGCTGGGTCCCGTCCCGAAAGGGAAAAGTCAAGTAAATATGAACATGGATATAATTTAATTCAAACGACACAAGTCAGGGTCTGGCAATAAAATTGCCTTGGCTGAGATCTAGAAATCCAATGCCTAAGATTTTGCTGTGGGGGGAAACGGGAGTGCCCCGAGAAAACCCACTTTCATAGGACAGGCGCCGAAAGTTTTGCCTGTCGTGTGCCCGATATCTGAAAGAAAGAAAGAAAGCGTAAGACTAAAGGGAAGGCAGCTAGTAATCGCTACCCATCGCCAACTCTTGGGCTACTCTTTTACCAACGAATGTTCACTTCATTTGATATATATAGAACCACGGGTAGATAGTAGATAGCGCCTAAAAATTTAGTAATCTAAGACTACAGGGAAGACAGCTTAGTCATTACCACCCACCGCCAATTCTTGGGCTACTCTTTACCAACGAATAGTAGGATTGACTGTAATTTTATAACGCCCTCACGTCTGAAAGGACTAGTATGTCCCTAAACTAACAGTTGTTGTAATGGTACTTATATAACCAGTTGCATGAACAATAATTAAATGGATGTGAACGAGATTAACTTGGCGAGTTAAAATATGTTGTTAATTATATAAGTCATTATAAATCAAAACTACATTTGTGGTTTTTATTAACATCAAACTATATATTTATTTGTTAAAATAACTTGTATATTACTAATACTATTTATTTATCTATATTACTTCAATTAACTTTCATTCTTCAAGCAGAAGGACTGGTGAGTCAATAAGCTAGTCTTATGAAGTTGAAAACTGTATTAAAACTTTCTTCCACTATACTAATGAAATTTTAAAACATTAAAGGCCAACACATCAGTTGAATGGTTCGTAAATACAGAAAGCACTCTTTCCAGGAGAACAAGCACTCAGTCAAACACATGAAAAGTTTGCTTCAATGAGGGACACGTTTTCCTCGTAGAAACCAGAAACTCAAAGAAAACTAATTAATAAAAGTAAGATTACAATATTTTATTTATGACTGTGCAGTAATAAAATGAAGTATTAGTTTTCATCCCCTGTGTCTACCGCAGGGTACAGAACCCGTGAATACTTATTATTATTTCAGCGTTAGCTATACACTTCAAAACTAGAAATTAACTGGCAAATTAATGAATGTAATTATGTGTTAGAAAATAACGTGTAATGCATAATTATATTCAGAAATTAATACACGAGAAAACAAAAATTATAATAATTAGCATGCATTGAACCATCAGCTGAATATCATTGTTGTTAATAATAATTTGAAAGCCGTTCTTGCTTCTCCATTTTTCAACATAGTAATTTTTACATCAAGTCGTTGTTGTTTAACTGTTGTTGTGTTTTATCTGTACAGTAAATCGTACTGCAGACGGTTTCTCTCTTTCTTTTATATTTATATATTATATATTCAAGACTCTTTTTTTCTTTTATATATATATATATATATATACTTAATAAATTCATCTTCCAATACTGTTGTTTTCTCTTTTCCATTTAATCGATTTTACGACAAAATTTTCTTGTATATAAATTAAGCAATCAAAATTCAGAATTTAACCACAGCTGAGCAACTTATGTATAACGTACATGAATAACATCAACTCTGATTTATTTGTTACAAACTTATAGATATTTCTCAAGACATCCTCAAAGTAACTCCAGTAATGTCCACCGTCACAGTATCGTGCGATATGAATTACTTGCTGTTATTACAGCAAACTTCACGAGCAAGTACGTTGATTTAAGTAAACACAAACATAACCAACAGAGGAAAATCTTGTATTTATTTAGAAGCAGCTAACTCATCTTCTCGTCATATAAACGAGCATATAGTTAATTTATAAGATTATTTCTACTGTTCAGCTACCAGAGCAGGATATAAAAATCAAACAAACAAATGGTTGTTGCCCAGGAAAAAAAAACTTTCCACGCATTTTACGATTCCTTTAAGTAATACCCTTTCACAAGATTTACATGAACTTCAAGTGCATCTATGATTAATTCTATTTCTTGACACAACTTCAACAAAACGTATAAAGTAATTTGAAAAAATATGTATAAATTTATTTTGACATGTATAACTAGCTTTTTCTCTTCACACAATATTTTCTTCGTCTTTCCGTGTTTGTGTCACATGAATAAAAATGGAAGTTTCCTCGTACCTAGTGGGAACTAGTCACGTCATAGCGTAAGTTCCCTTAATTTACTTTGCCTACAAAAAATCTAATTTTTGGAATAACTATTCAGATCAGAGCGTGTCTCATGTTGGTTTATACAGTCTTGTCACACGTGATGTTAGTAACATCATTGTCCGTGTACTGTAACTTTATCGTTCCAGACAAATCTTAGTACGAGTACTACGATAATTACATACTAAAGTCAGTTCCATTATTTTAAATTTCATATTCCAACTTGTCACCAATCGATCAAGAAGTCCTTCCCAGTTCTTTATAAAGGTTGGCGACTATAGTTTTCATTGTTCTTTATTCATTAATGCCTGCACAAACAATACTAATTAAACCTTCTCCTGCACAATTCATTCTCTAATGTTACTGAGCAACACGAATCTCTACCTGCTTCTCCTTCCTATTCCTTTGATTCAACACATCAGAGTCTCTGCCATTATAACCACTGATCTAATTACATGCTTAGAGTACTGCATCTCCCGTTTCTTACACGTGCCAAGCAGTTGTCTTTCTGTCACTTCACGTTAGAAAACTTCCCCTTTAGATTTACTTATATGTAACTGGTTCTTATCAGTAGTCTGTAACAACTTATTTCACACACTAAAACTTGTTGATAGCTAATTACACCATAACTTTGCACCATCAAGTTATTCTTCCGACACGATCTTGTTACGCACTTTCTGTTATTTTGTGCTTCTTATAAAATCTACTTATAAATATTACTAACTAAATCAAAATAGCGATATTTTATTCTCACTTAACTATTATAAATCGTTTCGCTAGTGCGACTAATCAGGTCTTTACTAATCTTTTGTTTCTTCGTTCTCCCCGTGTACAGTGTTGTCAAAATTTAATCAAATATATTATAATATGTTCTGAACTAGACATATCGTAATGTGTCCTGAATTACACGTATCGTAGTGTGTTCTGAACTAGACGTGTCGTAATGTGTTCAAAATTAAACATTTTGTAATGTGTTCTGCTATTAAACAAATCCTATGAAATCATTTTGAAAACATATTATTCTGCTGTTTCCTTCATAATCTTGTTCCTTGCATGTCTATACTGATCACACAAATTAAAAATAATAATTCCGATATTATATGACAAGAGACAACTAATTACTAAACAACATCAATAGCACTCCGAGTTTGTTTTTATGTTTATCAATACGATTTTAGTGGCGTTTCTTGTCCTTACAAATGTAGTGTGTTCTCAGATAACAGTTTGAACAATAATAGTTTAATAATCCCCAGACCACAGCAAAAATATTTAGACGTTTCTATTTGTGGAAAGCATTAAGTTATTCCACTCAATACGCAGACTATATTCATTTTTCATAAAGTAAACTTGAGGAGACGTAAATAAGTTTTAACTCTTAAAGTGTGGAGTCGATTGTACCGAAATTAGTGTCTATATCACTCATCACAGTATCCAATAAACAGTCAAAAGTACTAAAATTTCCTTTCAACGATAACACAGTATTGAATCTTTCGAACCATAAGACTTCTCTGTTCTCATCAACACATTTTTGACAGAGAAATCTTTATTTCAAAATGAATTATTTGTTTGTCAAGATTTTGTTGAAAATTAATTGCCCGTATAGAAGACCTATTTTAAGAGATCAAATAGCTAATATACACTAGGAGGATTTCTAAAAGTCATGTTTATCCTATGAGTCTCAGTTGCATGAGCCAGGTTTTGAGGTTTGATGTTAACATGAAATTCAAACATTATTCATGAAATAAGAATGGCATGTCTTTGAAGATGCATGTGATTAGTGAAATACGTTAGAAACCAATCAGAACATGAGAAAAATTGTGAGGCAGGAGAAATCATAGACTGATACACTTTGTCTTCTCATTGTAACCATTTTCAAAGTCTTAAATCTTTTAGTGGTAGGGATGAATGACCAGGCATCAACCAATGAGAACCATAAGAAATATCTGCGGAACATTACAGAACATTTATTATTGCGTAGTTCGTCCCAGATAACATGAACATGTGGAAAGTCGTTCTAGGCCCAGCATGGCCTAGCGTGTTGAGGCGTGCAACTCGTAATCTGAAAGTCGCAGGCTCGCATCACCGTTGCGCTAAACATGCTCGCCCTTTCAGCCGTGGGGGAGTTGAATGTTACGACCAATCCCACTATTCGTTGGTAAAAGAGTTGGCGGTGAGTAGTGACGACTAGCTGCCTTCCCTCTAGTCTTACACTGCTAAATTTGGGACGGCTAGCACAGATAGCTCTTAAGTAGCTTTGTGCGAAATTCAAAAACAAACAAAAGTCGTTCTTAGAGTGCAAAGTGAAATCAAAATAGAGCAGTAAAAATAGACTTGCTTTTGAAAAGATTTTTCATCAACACCAAAACGACATTTAAAAATTTTCTTTGTTTGTCTCGAAGCAAGAGCTCGAATTCTATGCAATATTTTAAAAGAGATATCGATCTAGTGCATTTTGTATCATCTTAAGATGCCACAAAGCGGTTGAACAACCAACTCATCGTTTTATATTAACTAACATTGTACGTTATTTTATCTTTGTACATGCTCAACGTTATAAGTTCGCAGACATAATGCTGTACCACTGAGGGGGCGGTCAAACAACAACGATAAAAAACAATTTATCCAGTCTTACTTTAGGCATGGAGTTTGATCGTGTTTGTGATGTGGTTTTTTTCATGTTATGTACTACATGTCTCGTCGCTAAATAACCGATACCGAAATGAAAAGTTCAAAAATTAAAAACAGCTAAAACGAGATGTCCTGCACAATTAAAGTTGAAATAAAACTTGAATGAACCAAAAACCTTGTCTGGCATTAAAAAATGAATGTTGGATGTTACACTAAGAGCGAACTACCTGCTAAGCCTATTGTTACGTTTTTTTATGTTTTATGAACGCAACAGAAAGACACAGATAACAGCTTGTATAATTTATTACAACAAACTATTATATATGTAACAGATATAACATAAATTATTTAATAACAATGACAGATATTAAGTTTCAACCTTCAAAATTAATTACAATACTAAATAGTACTAGTTTCAACCTTCAAAGTTAATTACAACACAAAATGGTACTGGCCTGTATCTAATATAATGATTTAAAATGAAAGTCTCAAATTCCAGTCTAGGGTGTGAATTTGGTCCCACGAAGAAATTCCGAAGTTTAAATGAAGAAGTTCAGAAACAATTCACAGTTCAATAAATTCGACGAAGTTCTTTTCACGATGCCTCCGATGAACGTCTAAAACTTGTCGCCTTCAATTTTTCCGGTCTCCCCTGGCTAGTCCCGTAAGTGCCGACCCTCAGCACAACCAGTAATTCGAATGAATCGTAGAGATTGACGAAATAAAATCACAGTTTCTGTAGATCTAACTTCAGTCACAAATCAAAGTTGAATAAACTCACAGCAAACACTTAAACTTTCTCAAACGATAGACTGACTCTTCTCTTTCTCGCGTCTCCGTCTGTTTATATATTAGTAGGCCTCTTCTCGAACAATCGCGTAACTTCTACAGAACTCCAGAGCAATCCGCGCCTTTCCGTTCTTGCACGAGACTCAACGTCTAGACACTAGGCCGCCATACATTTCCGTTTATAGTAATATATTTGATCTACATAATTCTAGAAATTTCTTTTATTCGAGGCTCTTTTCATCATTGACCCTTGCTAATATCGAAAAGTAATTCAAATGAAGCAACATACGTTTACCCAGTGTATGCCTGAGTATGTTCAATCCAGTTATTGATTTCAACTTTGTGTGTTCTTTCATACGAGTTAACAATTTTCTTTTAGCGAACCAGAGATAACCTTGTTGACAACAGGAACAAATAAATATGTAAATTACTTTTAATTACTTTAATGCTGGAATAAAGTATTCAAACCTTAAAAAATACTATAGGTGACAAATAAGTAGGTTTAAAAATACATTATGGCTGTGTTTGAAGAAAGATCCTAAAGATACTATTTCTGAACTAAATCTTAATAACGAAAGACTGTTTATTCATGTATGGCAAGGTAATACCAACAGAATATTTCGAAACTTTTTATACAGATGATTTGCAGAATCTTCTCTCAGTGAGATACTTACGTAGTATTTCATCAATAATATGAATAAAGAAATATTTTCCCTACTTGTGATTGATTTCTCTTAAGAAATTAAAACACAAAAGTTTATTATGGTATACCTCACATTGAACTAGTTATGATTATAAATCAGTGTGTCTCTGCACTGTATATCGTGGGTATCGAAAGCTGGATTACTGTGTTGTGAGGTGACAGACATTCTGTTGTGCCGTCATGACTTTATGAGATTATTATTTTATAGTCCTATGTATGTTTTTTTATTTATTTAATAGAACAAAAAGTTTGGCCCTATTTCATAAGAATGTTAAATGTATGAACCTCATATTTACGGCAGTAGAACGTTTTAAAAATTGCGGACAGTTTGTTTTTCATGAAAGCACAGGGAAAAAAAAAGATAAGTCAAAGAGAACGCCATCTAGAAACCATTAGCGATACCATCAATTTGATGACAAAGATCGTCTTTAATAATAAACTAAAATTCCTCCATGGAAAAGTTCATGAACTTCAAAACACCGATTTTCGAATACTCATATTATGAGTATTGTGTTTTACTAGATAAATCAAAGCTGTCTTTCATTGTTCATTCATTGGAAGGAAACGTCTTTTAAAACTAGAACTTTAGAAAGCACTTAAAGCATAGTTGTTGCTTCCAACGTTAGAATCATCCTTCTTTATGGATATAAGGAAAATCAGAAATCTCCTGTTTAATTTACAATCTTAAGAAATTTGTAGAATAATGTATTCTTTACCTGTATTTGTAAAATTAAGCAACAATATGTTGCAGAATTAGAGATAAGATAATTCTTCAGCGAAACAATACATTACATAATTTGTGCGAGAACACTGAGAAAGAAATGTTTATGCAATAATATAGAGATTTTCTTTCGAGAAATTTATGCAAAACTTATTTGATGACTTTAACAATCTGTACAAGAATGTGTAACTTATCTCATGACATTAACAGTTTATTGAAGAACGTGTAATTAACTTATCCACTATAAAAATTTGTGCAAAAATGAGGTTAACAGTCTATGGGAGAAAGTATAACTTTCTTGTTGAGGTTACCAGTTTGTACAAAAATGTAAAATTTACCTTCTGAGATACTTTATGATAATGTACAGTTTATCTTAGGAGGTGAACAGTCTATGTAAAAATTTATAACTCACTTAATGAAGTTAACAGTCTGCAGTAAAATATAAAACTTACCAGTGGGAATTGTGCAAAGACGTGTTTCTTTCTGAAGTAATTATTCAATAAAGTTTATATTTTACCTTTGGAGGCAATTTGTGCGAATTTAAGATGTAATTTATTTTGGGTTTGTCTGCGTGCGGTTTTTTCTGACATTTTTAATTGCTTATTCTCTACATGTATCCATCTACCTGCCTCTACATGTATTTATCTAATTATTAATTCTTGGGTCCCGACTGCAAGGTAGAAATAGAGAAAAAGAAATTATTGTCCCTCAAACATTATCTTAAACGAAAATCATCCGAATGAAAATTTACTTTTGACTACAGCAGTATTTATGTGTCCTTAGAATTGAAGAGCAAGGTCATGAAGAATCCTAGTGTTCACACATAGTCATCTTTAATTTCAAATTATTGTTCAGGAAAAAGGCACCGATTAGCAGCAAAACCGTTTTATATGTCCAAGTCTTTGAACAGACTAATGACTGACAGTTGGTGAGAGTGCAGAGAATGTTAACATGACTTCTCGAAGCCCTTATTCTTCGATCCGCAGCCAAACACGCTAACCAAAGGAATTAGTATACATCTTGTAACCAATCAATGTTTAGTGTGAACTGAACGTATGTAACGAGTTTCTTTTCGAACGAAAAATCGATAACAAAAGTGAAACGATTATTCTAAATTTTAAATTAATTTTAGGGAGCCCATGAAAGGGCATTGTTTTTACTTTGCTTTAAACTACAAATAAATTAACAAGATATTTTAGGAAAGGCTCTTGGACTCTAAGCGGAGAACAAGAAAACTTATTTTTTTCTAATTTTGCTTTTCCAGGTGGTCTTGACATAAAACTTGTGAAAGAGTAATATATTTACTAAACTTTGGCGTGTACAACAAAAGCAGTTTAGTTTTCTGCACATCAAACTTCATAATCTATTGCTTTTGGATAGTTTTCATTGATCACTGCTGTAAATTTCTCGACAGAGTCGCGAAAATATATCGTTTGTTGTGTCTCGATTTATTCTTTTGCGATACTCAATGTACAAGAAAATTTTCTTGAAAGTTTTGTTACGTCTGCATTTGGTACTTTTATCGAAATTCGAATCACGTGCGCGTGAGAGAGTGTGATATCTCGAGAACGATTTCTGTCATGCGAACATTAGAAAATCATTTAAGAAAGTTCAAACTGAATTCTGAAAGATGAAGGTGTAGTGTATCTAATAAGCAGGAAATTTTAAAAAATAATCGCTAGTTGATGTTCCGTTTCTTTTATTATACAATAAGAAAAACACGGTGGATTTACTGCAACAACAAGAATGTTTTAATTATGAATTTCACAAGCTACTTAATATTTTGGAAAACAAGTTGATGGATATTCAAATCAATTATTTAATAGAATATTCTCAAGAATCCTTACATTTGACAGTGTAAAGTTAATTGAAGTTTCTCTGGTCAGCATGAACGAATTCGTTTTCTGTATATAATTTCAGATAACCATCAAAAACTAGTCCTCGGCGTCTAATATTTTTACACAAATCCGGTGACGAATTATTAAATTTATTAATCCTCACCCATGACATCCGATTTGCTTTTTTAACCATTTTCGTTGACGAATGTCGAAAAATAACGATAAAAAGGTATTTTTAAAACAAAAGAGCGGTACAAGTATTAAAACGTTTAATGTTGTCAGAGTGAATACGAATTTAAAAACCGTTATGATTATCTTGAATAAACTCGTAGTATAATGTGATGCTTCACTTAGCGAGTTTATCGAATGGGCACTGTTTTTGGTCTGAAGTTAAAAAACAGTTCGAAGTTGAATTTGATCTCAAACAGATTTAACAAAACATTCTGAATTATAACTACTGTACAAACTTACCCTTTTTGACATGTTATTTATTGCAGTTTTTAAATAGCTTAATCGACACAGTTTCGTAAATAATCAAAGAAAGTATCCTATTATGAAAAGTTTTAAACTTATTTGTTGCCAGACATGCAGAATATATTTAGTTATGACGTTCACCACGTTAACCTGGCATCATTAAATTCAAGAGAAATATTCTTTCCTGTTGTTATGTACAATAGAAAGATTTGCCCCCCTTCAGTGGCTCAGCGGTATGTCTGCGGACTTACAACGTTAAAAACCGGCTTTCGATACTCGTGGTGGGCAGAGCACAGATAGCCCATTGTGTAGCTTTATGCTCAATTCAAAACAACAACAACAGAAATATTTAACTTGTGTTATCTATAAAGGAGCAAAAATTGTTGTGGCTCATCCAGCTTACGTTTACTAGCTTACACGAAGTTTTATAGTTAAAATGATCAAATTCGTTACGAAAATGGTTCAGTAGAATATTAGTAGAAATGAAATTCTACAAAATGAAGGCAAAAACTTTAAATATGTAACTCAAATGTGCATTACAACACTAATCAAGTTCAGGCATTCTTAGTTTCTAATTAAATTCACTTATGTTCTTCTATGAATTTCTTTTTCACATAACTACGCAACAATAGTAAATGCGGTATCAGCCGTGCATCTGACAACAAATCTATTTTCGTGTACGTTTTACACACTCATTTTTATCTAATATACGCTGCTTAGGTTTGATCTTGTTTCAGGAAAATAATCAGGCTATAAAGCTTAGTTAGTGTTCCATTTTTAATTTACACGATTACATTAAACTTGAAATAATTTCTATGTAACAAATAGTATAGTGTTTGTTTTATGGGTTTTTTTTGGTGACAAAAAATCACACAAAAATGATGCTCTCAACTGTTGCTGATTTTCAGTTCAATGCCAAGTGGGTTAAGGCATTCGGCTCGTGATCTGAGAGTCGCAGGTTTGAATCCCGGTTGCACCAAACATGCTCGTTATTTCAGCCGTGAGGGCGTTATAATGTTACGGTCAATCCCACGTTTCGTTGGTAAAAGAGTAACCCAAGAGTTGGCGGTAAGTGGTGATGACTAGCTGTCTTCCCTCTAGACTTACACTGCTAAATTAGGGACGGCTAACGCAGATAGCCCTCGTGTAGCTTTGTGCATAATTCAAAAATAAATAAACAAACAGTTCAATGTGATATACACTGGAAGATAAACAAAAGGAAATCTATTGAAAATTGTTCATTCTATACAGTAAAAACGTTTTGTAAAAACTTGTAAGAATTGTAAAAAATTAAAGTATATCTTGGGTCCTCTTAAATCACTTGTACCTAGTGTCCTTTAAAAGCTTTTTAAGACCTGATGACGATAACTAATAGTCAATTCTAACTGACTAAACAAATTTACATGAAGAAAATAATGATATTTAAGATTTGAGGATACTGTTTACACTGATGAACGTAATTCATTAAGACAAAAACACTTTTGAAGAGGTCGCTTACAATGATGAACGTAATTCATTAAGACAAAAACACATTTGAAGAGGTTGCTTACAATGATGAACGTAATTCATCAAGACATCAACACATTTGAAGAGGTTGTTTACAATGATGAACGTAATTCATTAAGACAACACATTTGAAGAGGTTGCTTACAATGATGAACGTAATTCATCAAGACATCAACACATTTGAAGAGGTTGTTTACAATGATGAACGTAATTCATTAAGACAACACATTTGAAGAGGTTGCTTACAATGATGAACGTAATCCATCATTTGTTATGCGACTCACTTTTCTTTGTTTCATCCGAATTTTCAGTTTAAAAGTTTAATGAGCTCCTGCTTGTATGGTCTCGCTTCAACTTTTCTAATTCTTTATTCACCAGTTTGTAATGTATAAATATATAACAGTATCTTTTTCTGTGGAAGCACATTATGATAATATAATGATAAGGCAACCTTAGACCTCTAAGCACAATGAAATGGTTTATGTTCGTTGATAGTTAACTTTCATTAATCTAAAAGTTCCATGTGTATACATGTATAGAGATAAATACAGATACTTTAATCAGTGTTTAAAACAACCAATTTTAAATAAAACTGTTCTTAACGTATAGCGACGTCTATCAATGTACTAAGGAGATCAAAAATGTGATTTTTCTATCACCGAACAACACACACGTTCATATACACAATCATAGCTCGTACTAGTGTGACGAATTGTGTATATAATACACACGCATAGTTAGGAATAAGATAAAGCCTTGTCGTATACTCTCTACAACATTTCGTTCTGTCTGATTCTGTATGTTTATATGGTTTGTAACATTTTCAAAACAAGACTCAAAACTCGAGTACTTTCGAATAGTTGGCTGTTTTTCTTCTTCTGAATATCCAAGTGTTTTAAAAAGCTCGAGTTTTGAGTCTCGTTTTGAAAATGTTACAACTTTTGTAGGTGATCCTGTGTCGTAATTACTTAACCTGAATGTCTAAGAAAGAGTGTAACGAAACATGACGCCCACTTCCAACTGTACTAATGTCAGCTAGCGTGTAATTCTAAGAGATGACTTCATGAGCTAAATATTAATATATGTGCTAAACTGTTCGTGAAGTACTTATTTAATTTGTCATATTTAACTCTTGTTTTATAACATACAACTGCTAATCAAAACTTGAAAACACTTCGCACTGCAAAAGTCGATAGTGTAATCCAAACATGTTAACTTTGATTGAAATAATTTGAATATTTTTAACCATACTGCACTGGGTATCAAAACCACACGAGCAAGTTTGTGCTCGCTGGCTCATGCGTAAGCAAGTGGCTCGAGGCAAAAATATGAATAAATGTGTTCAGCACGCTTGCTTGTTAGTTGTGCTTCGGTGGAGATGTGTTTGTTGTCAAACAGTATGAACAAATATCATGTTTTCATTGGATACAAATATAAAGCATTTTAACATACTTTTCCTAAGTATGGTTTTTCAAAATATCAATATTTTTTTATTTGTATTCAGAAATAATGTAAAGATGATCCTAATTCTAAAATACAATCACGTTTAACTTCAGTTTGTTTGTAAAAGTGGAAGATAAAATATTGTTAATTTTTGAACTTCTCGCAAAGTTACAAGAAAGCTATCTGTGCTAGCAGTCCTAATTTAGCACAGTTAAGACTTAGGAAATACTAGACCATCCACCGCCAACTCTTGGACTACTCTTACCAACAAATAGTGGGAATGACTATCACATTATAACACCTCCACAGCTGAAAGGGCGAGCATGTTTGATGCAACCGGGATTCAAACGCGCGACCCTCAAATAACGAGTTGAACGCCTTAACCCATCTGGATATGCCGGGCCTGCTGACAAAAGTATTTATAATTGGGACAGTTATGTCATACCAGCTGTGGAGGGGACAGATGGGCGAATTTACTCCCAAGAAGGGTTAGATTACGTTTATATCTTTATTTGGAATTAAGCATCAAGCTACACAACTTGTGCTCTGTTCATCACGGGTATCGAACCCAGTTTATATCGTTGTAGTCCAGAGACATTCTGATGTGCTACTAGGTGAATTAGTATGGGAGTGGGACAAAAAGGAACCTGACAAAAATATATTTTTTATCCTTTTACTGTACATGCTGTCCGTTTACAGGGTAGTCCCATCCTGGGAGACATGGTATTATATTTTCATTTTAGAAAATCCCGAAGGAATTTGACCCTTCCAAGTAAGCTTACAAAAGCTTGTATTGATTATACAATGATCACACGATGTTATTTGTCATTTTAGTCTTTGTTTTCATCGTTTCAATTCATTAGCTAAAATACGTATATATATTTACATTAATGTTTTCATTTTTCCAATACGAAATAAAGACAGCTTTTTACTGCTTACACGTATTAATGAGAAATGTACTGCTTTATTTAACATGAGAATACCTAAAACTTTATTGTATGAAATAATGAGATATGTATATGAGACGTATCATTAAAATGTCTTATTCGAATAACTTGCTTTCGAATAATCTTTCCTATATGGATCTAATAAGACAACTATAATATTGGTTGATAAAAAAATATTATTATTGTTGTGGTTCACTTGAAAAAAATTGTTTGAATTTATGAAATAACAAAAATATGAACAACACTATTCTTATGTGATAACAATTTTAGAAAGTTAATTTGATTGCGTTACACGCAATTAACCTCGTTACAGTAGTAGTTACCATCATTATTCACAACAATAGCCTTTAAGAACAAAATCTAAACAGATTACTTCTGGTACGATGTGTTACTACCGTTATTCACAACGGTAACAAAATCTAAACAGATTACTTCTAGTACGATGTGTTACTACTGTTATTCACAACGGTAACAAAATCTAAACAGATTACTTCTGGTATGATGTGTTACTACCGTTATTAACAACGGTAACAAAATCTAGACAGATTACTTCTGGTACGATGTGTTACTACTGTTATTCACAACGGTAATAAAATCTAGACAGATTACTTCTGGTACGATGTGTTACTACTGTTATTCACAACGGTAACAAAATCTAAACAGATTACTTCTGGTACGATGTGTTACTACTGTTATTCACAACGGTAACAAAATCTAGACAGATTACTTCTGGTACGATGTGTTACTACTGTTATTCACAACGGTAACAAAATCTAAGCAG
This sequence comes from Carcinoscorpius rotundicauda, assembly GCA_011833715.1. Classification (NCBI taxonomy): domain Eukaryota; kingdom Metazoa; phylum Arthropoda; class Merostomata; order Xiphosura; family Limulidae; genus Carcinoscorpius; species Carcinoscorpius rotundicauda. The sequence goes on from CM022393.1 coordinate 29,886,894, forward strand.
ATTACTTCTGATACGATGTGTTACTACTGTTATTCACAACAACAACAAAATCTAAACAGATTAATTTTGGTACAAAATTTCACTGTTGTTATTCACAACAACAACAAGATCTAAACATATTACTTCTGGTACAATACTTCACTATTGTTATACAGAATAATAATAAGATTTAAACAGATTACTTCTAGTTCAATATTTCACTATTGTTATTCACAACAATAACAAGACCTAAACAGATAACTTATGGTACGAGTGCCCGTGTATTAAATACAAAAAACTGCTTATTGGCTTATAGTATATCTGTGTAAAAAACAAATACAAAAATTTCTAATTTTCATATTAAAATTACATTGTAAATAGAGATTTATTAACCCCATACGTGTTTGTCTTTTAATCAAAGTATTTGATCAGGTATCTTTCAGCTTAAATTTCTGTATTTCTATTTTCGTTTCTTTTCTTCTAAAAGATTAAAAACATAATTATATCAAATTTCAGGCTCAATCGTTGCCATGATTACGAGTCTATTGGATTATCTAAGTCTAATAATTAATGAGTAAAATTATAAAGTTAATAATTAGCAATTGGTTACGGCGCAGGCTACTAATGATGACAATTACTGATATCCGATCGCCACAATTTTGCCGAAAGTACTTGATTTTGGGCTTACAAGATCTCTTTGAATTTAAATACACACTCAAATTGTATTTTCTGTGTATACGAACAGAAACGACATAACACTTTCTTTCATTACATCAAACTCAGTCAAGCTTTTACATTTATCGTCAGATTATATACTCTTCAAAAAAAGAAACGCAAAAGGGATATTTTTGTTATTTTAAAGAGAAATATATGTAATAACGTTACAAGATCAGAGTATGTGATGTTACACGTGTTAAGGCACTGATTGTCAGATCAAAATGACAATAAAAGTTGTGCACTTTGAAAACGGAGGAAAACAACGGATTTTTCGCCAAAACGCATTCGTGTCCAATAAATTTGTTTGAGAGATCTGCATGTTCTGCAAGTGCAACATGTGCAAAATCCCTATAAAAGTGACGGGTTCTTGGTTTCCATAGCTCAGTGTTAAGCCACCGACACGCAATACAGTTATGCCAAGACTGACTGAAGCACAACGCAACAATTAAGACCAATGAACATAAAGAAAAAAATATGCATTTTGCGTTGCTAACCTCAACTACTTATTTAAGTAGAGCTTCGAAAGATGAAAATAAGAAAAGGGAAAATAAAAATGTTTTAGGCATTTAATAAGGAAAATGTGAACACTATGAAATTAGCCTAAATATTAACTGGTTAAAAGGTTAAGACCATACTGAAACGAAGCGTTAATCAGTAAACACGTAACGAAATTTAGTTATTTGTGTTCAAGTGTTAGCGTTGTCAACATCTCCCACTGACATCTCCTGTGTTACATTGGGTAAAAACATGGCAAAGGCTAAAAAGTTGACAGAGTTTGAACGTGGCAGAATTGTCGAGTTGCAGAAGTAAGGTCTCTTTCAAAGTGCCAGGCTGGTGAGCCTGGGCGTAGTTAAACAGCTTTTGCAATTTTCTTAAAAGACCCTGAGGAATACAGAACGAGAATTTCAAGTGGTCGGCCAAAGAAAATATCGCCGGCATTAAGCAGGAGGATTCGACGGGTTGTCCGGCAAAACACCAGCCGATCGTCGAACCAGATTGAGGACCCTACGGACGCAGAATGCAGCTCAAGAACAATAATACGGCATCTACGAGAGAAAGGCTTTAAAAACCGTAAGCATCTTCAAAGGCCACGCCTCCTTCCACACCATGAAATACCTCGGTTATACATTGCTGGGAAGCCCCAAATATGGAACGGAGAAAAGTGGAAAGTTTTGTTCTCTGATGAAAAAAAAATTAACCTGGATAGTCCAAATGGCTTCCAACATTACTGGCACAATAAGGATATCCCACCGGAGGCATTTTCTACACGACACAGTGGAGAAGGTTCCATCATGATCTGGAGTGCTTTCTCCTTCCGTGGAACAATAGAGCTTCAGTGATGTCGAGAAACCTGACGATGACCGAAGAAGGTCGAAACGTTGTTCGCTCTTCTATTTAAAATATTTACTCAACCCAAACGATCCGTTTTTGCATATAAATAGAGCTTCAGGTTACACAGGGGCGTCAAACAGCAGCTGGCTACATTGGTATGTTGGAGACGGTATCCTTATTGACTAAGATCCTTTGCTTGTGTGAAAATGACTGGATCTTTCAGCAGTACATGCTGCAATCCACAACGCCTGCAGAACAAAGGACTTTTTCATGGTGAATAACGTTATCTTTTTGGACCACCTAGAGTGTTCCCCGAACTGAGCCCCATTGAAAATGTTTGGGGGTGGATAGCAAGGGAAGTCTATAGAAATGGACGTCAATTCCAAACAGTGCATGACCTTCGTAAGGCCATCTTCACCGCTTGGAATAACATTCCAGCCAGCCTTCTGCAAACGTTTATATCGACCAGGCCAAAGCGGATGTTTGCAGTTATTCGCAATGACGGCCATGCAACTCACTACTGAGACCTCCTGTTGGGCATTTTCTGCCCTGTTTAGGACTTCTTTTTGGTATGGTCTTAAACTTTTGACCAGCTAGTAATTAGGCTAATTTCATAGTGTTCACATATTCATTTTTAAGTGTTAAAAGTTTTTTATTTTTATTTTCATCTTTCAAAGGTCTACTCAAATAAGTGGTTGAGTCTAACAACGCAAAATGCAATTTTTTTATGTTCATTGGCCTTAAGATTTTGGCCAACAGTGTATATGGGATAGATTTTATCATTTTATAGAATTTGATATAAAATAGTTTTTGTATTAAATAACGAGATATAAACAAGTTGTTCTACTATGTAATGATATATAAAAAGTTGTTATATTATGTACTAAGATATAAACTAATTGTTCTCTTACGTAATGATATATAAACAAACTGTTCTCTTACGTAATGATATACAAACAAGTTGATCTTTCTGTAATGATATATATAAACATAATGGTCTATTTGCAATATGCTCACCACGAGAACCAAAATTATGTTTTTAGCGTTAAAAGGTGGAGAAATCTCAGGTAAGCGGAATAAACAACATCAATGGAACAAGGAAAGCAGAATTTAACACAAATTTGTAATAATCTGGTACAACACACTTACGAGTGTTTCCAGCCCAGGTTTGACGAATGAACCGCAGTAGTCGTTGGTAAAAGGAGAAGATTGAAAATACCGCCCCCATGGGACACCAGACGAGAAGCTGGTCGGAACTCGTTCAACGTGTTCTCAGGATTACAGAAACCATGCTTGTCTCTCTGATCCACCTCAGTCATCTAGTTATGGATCTGCCACTTGAGAATGTCGTGTTGAATCCCACCAACAATTGACGGGCGGGGTTAGAGCTACGTGAAAATCCATCATTTGAAAAAAAAATGTATTTGTTTGTTTTTTTTTACATAACATTTCTTATGATTTAATGAAAACATTTTCAGCATCGTTAAACTCTTAATGAGAATAATGAGCATTCGATTATAACCAACATGCCGCTGTTTGTTGTTAGAGAAAAAAAGTTGTTTAATGAACAAACATAACAATACTAAAAATTATAATACAGAGTCAAACGTTGTTTAAGGAACTACTTTTATCAGGAACAAAATGAAAAATGGGGTATTGTATATGTGTGTGTATTATATATGTATATAAAATACAAGTAAAATTTAGAAAATTATAAATACTATTTTATTTTGTTCCAAAACTTTTATATCAAAACTATTGTAGTAATTCTGAACACAATGAAGTACAAATAAAAAGCAAAATTTACAAAATGCTAACTAGTCTTACTTAGCCTAAACAATAATAAAGTCAGGGAATACTGCTTTTTGAATCTGAGCCAGATCTCTAAACGAACATATACAAAAGCCAGATTTACCTAATGATAATGAATTTTACATTTGAATATTTGTTAAACACAAAGGTACGATAAACAACAATTTCAATTCCTTAAGTTTCCTTCGAATTTTCTTCTGAAATTATTCATATTTCTCTAAAACACTATATTCATACTTTGATGAAAAACTTACCTTTAGTTAGAAAAATCCCTTAAAGACCATAATGAATATTTAACATAAAAAATAAAATACACGAGCTTATGTAACACCAGCTGAGCAGTGGTATTCTATAGGGGAAAATATTTGGTTTTGTTTAAATCATTTTTCAAAAACTAATCTAGCTAGTCCAACTAAACAAAATACTAGCAAAATTCCGGCTGTGCTATGGTTTCTATCCGTGAAAAGTTTGGCTTTATGTGAATGATTATTTTGCTTCACAAAAATGTCCAATATTTTCAAGCACGATCTTATATTTTTCACATACAATCTAAAGAAAATAAATGTTTGCATATCTAAACGAATACCCTTATTATTCAAAGTTATCTCAACTTATTCAATTTAATCTGTATTTTTATAGAACTATCTTCCCTCGACGTTTTTTTGTCACTTATCACACTTTAACAATAATGTATGACGAACAAAAAATATCAAAAAATGAATCATGTATGTTCTTTTTATGTGGACTCAGCTGATAGCTAGATGTGGCTGTGCTATAAGAAAACACGTGCACTCTTTTTATGTTCAAAAATTAATCATTCTTGAGCACTTTAATGGGATCTCATTCATGACAAGAAATCACAAAAAATAATCCAAATCAAAAAAGTAAAAATATGCAGTTAATATTTAGTTTTCGGTAAACTCAAATATTATGGTGTTACGTATTTTTCATGTTTTATGTTCTTCGTAGACTAAACGCAACAGAAAAACGCAGATAACAGCTTGTATAATTTATTACACTAACTATTAACAAATATATCAGATATAACATAAATTATATAATAACAGTGACAGATATTAAGTTACAACATTCGAAATTAATTACAAAACAAAATAATACTAGTTTCAAACTTCAAAATTAATCACAATACGAAATGGTACTGGCCTGTATCTAATATAATGATCTAAAATGAAAGTCTCAAATTCCAGTCTAGGGTGTGAATTTGGTCCCACGAAGAAATTCCGAAGCTTAAATGAAGAAGTTCAGAAACAGTTCACAGTTCAATAAATTCGCCGACTCTCAGCACAAGCAGTAATTCAGATGAATCGTAGAGATTGACGAAATAAAATCACAGCTTCCGTAGATCTAACTTTAGTCACAAATCCAAGTTGAATAATCACAGCAAACACTTAATCTTTCTCAAATAACTGACTCTCTTCTTTTGAAATAAAACTAATGTCTGACTCTCCTCTTTTCTTCGAATAAAAACTGACGTCTGAATCTCTCTTGTCTCTCGCATCTTCGTCTGTTTATATATTGTAGGCCTAGATCCCTCGAATAACCGCGAACTTTCTACAGATCTCCAGAGCAATCTGCGCATGTCCGTTCTTGCACGAGACAACACGTCTAGACACGTAGTCGCCAGCACTTCATTTACAAACATATGATCTATTTAATTCAAGAAAATTCTAAATGTTACCCTAAATGAATAACAACGTATTTTATTAGTTTAAACTTCGAAACAATAATATAAATATGGAAACATAGATAATAGAAATGAAAATTTAAACACAACACGACATGTTGTCGTTTACAAAATATTTACACGACATTTACATAACATATGGCAACGATTTATTCACTGGATTATTTGCAATGAATAAAGCGATGAATTTTGTAATCAGTTACTGCGTAGTGTTAACAACTAGTACCGAGATTTGGAGTTAATAATCAATACGTAAACTAAGAATTAAAACTACTATTCCTATAATCAGTAAGAACGAGTGTTTACGTTAAGTACTTCAACTAGTTTCTACCATGTGTTCTGTTTTTTTATCAGTCGGGATACAATATTTGGATAAAATTACATAAATAAACGATATTTTAATCTTTCTTTCATATGACCAAGCATGGCCAAGCGTGCGACTCGTAATCTGAGGGTCGCGGGTTCGCATCCTCGTCGCGCCATACATGCTTGCCCTTTCAGCCGTGGGAGCGTTATAATGTAACGGTCAATCCCACTATTCGTTGGTAAAAGAGTAGCCCAAGAGTTGGCGGTGGGTAGTGATGACTAGCTGCCTTCCCTTACACTACTGAATGAGGGACGGCTAGCACAGATAGCCCTAGAGTAGCTTTGTGCGAAATTAAGAAACAAACAAACAAGCATTGGTTAGCATAAAACTACATAATGAGCTATCGGTGCTGTTTCCACCACGGGTATTGAAACCCAGTCTTCAGCATTATAAGCCCTCAAACTTACTGTAGAGCCACCACTGAGAGTATGGCTTTCATAGAATGATTAAGTTAAAACTACCTTGGGAAATAGACAATATATTAAGTCACGCATCGTTACTTGAAGGCCGTTTATATAAACATTTTAGCTACGTAAACCACAACATATGTGAATAATTTTGTTTTCAATTACTAGTTTAACTAACTTATATTACCATCAAGCTCCACCACTGGTAAACATGACGAAGATTTTCCGATAAAGTAAATTAACTGTGTTAGTAATTACCAAAAGTTAACCATATTTCTAGAAGTAAACACGTTTGTATTAAATCTTTCTTCCTACAATAAACAATGTTATATCACTGTACATTATGGAAGAAACCTAAATTATTTTGTTCTTACTAATGTTTTACTACACATTAAGAAAGGCTTTAGAAAGCACGAGGAGATCAATTACTTTTGTTATTGGTTACTTAGTTTCATTGGATTCTAAACGTGACTGAACATGAATTCTGTCCTATTGAAATGTCTGGAATTAATAAAAACCCAAACCCGACCTTAAGCCTATCTTCCCTTATTTTCTCATTTTCACGTTTCCTCCTTTATCGAATTTCCATCTTTCCATTCGATTTACGCGCACATATAGAGATTACTGACAAAAGTGGCTTGTTCGTCGATGGAACATTTCTAATGAAAAATAGCCAACGATTCTATTGTAGCAAAGACAGAGCGCTGCACGTGGTAGTAAATATACAGCCAATTAAGGCCAGCCGTAACTGTTTCAAATCAAGCGTATATTATCATATTGTTTGTGCGTTAAGAATAGGCTTTGAATAGTTAAATGACATTTTGCACATATTTTAAAATTTAGTTATTAATGTGTCAAAAAATACATTTATGAAGACGTGTCACTTTCAAATAAATATGTTTAAGAAAGAAATGTAATGATAAGTTTTTCTTACAAGCAAAACCAAAATTTTAACCATGAGAGGTTTTTAAAAAAGATTGTTTAAAATGCAATAATAAATAATAAGTAATACTGTAGGTTCTATAATTATACTTGTAAAAAAATAACACTGTGTTATTGTAATTCAAATATTCTCACACATTCAATGTTATAGAGCTTCAGTATGGTATTGTAGTTGCATGATTTATACTTACTTGAAATAGCATTATAAAACTTCTGTTTGGCAGTGTAATCAAAATTCTGGGCACTCTACTATATTACAATACTGTTATAAATAAGTATTGAAAGGTTCTAGTACAATATTGTACCTGTAATAGTTACATTTATTTAAAACTGTGTGATATTATATTAATTGTGATATTATATTTCGAATATCGTCCACCAGTGGCACAGCGGTATGTCTGCGGCCTTCTAACACTAGAATCCGGGTTTCGATACCCGTCGTGAGCGGATCATAAATAACCTTTTGTGTAATTTTGTGCTTAATAACAAACAAATAATTTCGAATATTTATACGCTACATTAAAAATAATAATGGAGGCAACTACTGGTAGTTACTGGGTTTGTATTTACATTGGGAGAGATGAAAGAGGAAACTACTTTGATCCATTAGGTCAGCTTCCACATAATTTCAACACAATAAAACTATAAAAGAGAACTGTCGAACACAATCTTACACCAACAAAAAATACTTCAAAGACTGTAATAGTCTATGAATGTGTGTGTGTATATAGTATTATATACACGTTGTCGACATGAGTTCAAGAAAAATCAGTCCTCAATGATTTGTGAAAAATGGTGTTGTTCTTCTATAGTAGCGATTAACAATATTTATTATGTATTAAAATTATTTATTACAGAATTTACTACTAGATGTTAAAATTAAAGTTAGTGAAACGTGTTTAGAAAGATTGCAGTTCATGTATTTTGAGGTTATATACCAAACCTCTCTATGCAATTATACCTTAAGATTGTGCTTGAATTACTATTTAAAAAAATAGTAATGAAAACACACATTTTAAGCATATAATGAGACCAGAAATACAACCCAAACCAAAAATATGGAGTGATATTTTACGAATTTTGCTGCATTGTCAATAATGTTTTACTCCCTAGCTCAACTCTCTTAAAGTATTCAAAAGTAAGAGTAATACTAGGGTGGGTTAAAGTCCAATAACTCGGCCATATTAAGCCCTCAAAAAGACAGTATATTCTTAAGCCTCAAGTGAATAGATAGCATATAGTTCTGTTCAAGAAACATGAGGCATTGAATCATTATTGATATGATATATGAAATGGACGAAAAATTTATTAATTCTTTATCGGATGGAAAATAAGAAATAACAACTGGCATTTCTATTACAGTTTTCAATAAATTAATCTCATTAAAATTAGATCTTGATAAAATTTGAAAAAATCATAAATTTTTGTGTAAAAAGTGGAGTGAGTTTAAATCTAACTGTTTGTGCTACTGGAAACTTCACGTATTGGAGAAATACAATAAAATGTTTAAAAATATGTACTTTACACGCAAAAACATCGATTTCACATCTAAAATAACTGATGGAAGTGGATTAAACAGAAATGTCAGGTGCTCTTATAAGAGAAACGTAAAACATGAATGTGATGGAAGTAACTTTTACATTTAGTGTTATATTAAACTTGAAAAATATTTGTTTTGTACGTGGACTGCAATAATACAAATCCAATAAACCGCCAACACAACATTGTTAACTTTCTAATCATATATTATGTTTCATGTACAGAAACGAAATAATTATCACTTAAGAGCGAATCTGCGGTTCTAAAATTATAAAAAAACAAAACAAATTACATACATAAGCTAAGCCTAAGAGTGTATGTTTGGCTTAGTGTTTGCACTTTTAAAAATAAAAGAGTACAAATATGTGTTGATAAGAAATGGAAACATTATGATTGGGAAACTTGAAAGTGATGAAGTTGGAGTGAAAATCATCTTATTAAATAAACTCAGTCCAAGACAAGAAAGTAATATAACACCTTATTCATGGACCACTTCTGTATCTAATATATTTAACTGTTTAAAATAATCACAGTTGTAACTAGAGTGATATTTGTTGTTCATTGAAGTAATTAACGATTGTATTATCTATGTATTCAGTGTAGTAAATGACGTAACTTCAAAATTCCATTTACTTTGTTCTCTTACTTAATTCGGGGCACTTAAAACGTTTTTTAGAAATGTTTCAAAGTTTATTAAAAATTTAAACCTAGATACTAGCGAATTATGAGCTTTATAATATATGGGGGTAGATACAGGGTGTTCGGAAAGTCACTGTGCACTTATATATTTATTAACAGACGACATGTTTCAATATAGAATACAGGAGATAAATATGAATGACAATTATAAACAATGTTGAAAGTGACCTCCTTTGGGATCAGTATAGGCTTGGATTCTTCTTATTTTGTTTCTAAACACCGCTATCATTTGCTGGCTTGAAACAGACTGAATGAATGCTGTTATTGCTGCTTTCCAAACTGCACAATAACTTTCCGAACACCCTGTACTATGATCAATAACATAAAAATCCCAACTTTCACACAGTTTATTTATAACATAACATATTATTACAGTATTCATTAAAGTCTTCACCAAAAATTATTTATAAGTTTTAAGACCTCACTATGTATATACCTGAAAAATGTCTTACACTGTTGCGAATGTCAGGGTGACTTTCTAGGAAGAGGTAACAATAAGACAGTTAGACAGTAAGGGTGCTTTCTGTTACAAACATTTAACACCCACATCTTAAGGTTCTTCCACAGTGTTTCACGTTTTTAATTAATTTACGTTATGTCTGTTTCTTTGCGGCCCGGCATGGCCAAGCGCGTAAGGCGTGCGACTCGTAATCCGAGGGTCGCCGGTTCGCGCCCGCGTCGCGCTAAACATGCTCGCCCTCCCAGCCGTGGGGGCGTATAATGTGACGATCAATCCCACTATTCGTTGGTAAAAGAGTAGCCCAAGAGTTGGCGGTGGGTGGTGATGACTAGCTGCCTTCCCTCAAGTCTTACACTGCTAAATTAGGGACGGCTAGCACAGATAGCCCTCGAGTAGTAGTGCGAAATTCCAAAACAAACAAACTGTTTCTTTGTTAATTCCAGTTCGCGTATAATTAGCTAATTCAGAATTAACTACCCTAATCGTCCATAATACTGAAGTGTAATAGTAAAGGGAAGGTGGCAAGTCAACACCATCCACCGCCATTGTAGAGTTCATCTTTATTAACAAATAGTAGGACTGATCCTCTAAGTTGAAAGATGGGGCAATGTGCGTTCTGTAAGTTACAAACCAAGCACCCTAACCATCAGGCCATATTTTATACCGAACAAGATATAGAAAACAAACGTTACTGAAAGCAAGGTGCTGTTGAACATGTGACATTCGTAACCTACTATCTGTTAATTTCTACTTATATCACTTTACCGTGTGTTTACAAATGCTCGTAAATCATTAAATTAAAGTATATCAAATGTGTAGGTTGATTTTTACCTTAACCAACAATCTGAATTCAGTTTGACAGTTGGCTTAAAGATTGATCAAAAACTTGATTTTTACATTATCAAATGCCCCCCCCCCCAGCGTGGTGGGCAGAGCACAGATAGCTCATTGTGTAGCTTTGTGCTTAATTCTAAACAACAACAACAACATTATCAAACAATACGATCTTCAGTTTGTCATCAGTTTGGTTTAAATTAGAAATTCATAAAAAAATCACTTAGTTTTTAGATTGTTCAATAAAATTCAGGTCAACCAACAAAAAATCTCTACAGTTTATTATTTGAAGTAATAAAATTTCTTTGCAGCTTGTTAATAACAAGTGATAATACTTAGCTACAACTGAACGAAAACTTATATTCTTTTTATTTTTATTGTCGTTCGATTAATCATATCAGCTAGTAATATATTGAGCAAATAAACTGTTCGTAGCTCAAACAAAATGTTTTCAGGTTCTGTATTTAAACAAGACTTCTTCACAAAGAATGTAAACACGTGACACTTATTTGCCGGTGTAGGTTTTCTCAATCGCATAAATATCTGAGTGCATATTTCTCTACTATATATATCCCCTAGAGCATGTTTTCCCATTTCATATCTTTGTAAGCGTACATAGATCTTTATACCTCCTTACTTACCAATTCTTCGGTATTCAAATCTTGTTAATTTACCCTGTTTAATGGCTCTGTGAGTGGATGTTCCCCTCCTTATGTCATCTGTTTTGGTAGATCATCTGTTTCAGGTCTCTGTGTGCTCAAGTATCACATAAAGAATGATAAAAAATCGATATACTGACTAAGAGTTTTTTTTTCCTTTATTTTTATATATTGAATTTATATTATTCCATGTGGAAAAGTATCTGCAAATCTCAAAAGCAGGAAGATATGCGTTGCATTTATTTCGGCATAGTGTGTTCTACCGATTGCAATAAAAGTAGAACGTTAGTTGTAACCTGTTTTACCACAGTTCGCCAGTTAGTTATAGTTTAAAAAAAAAAGTGAAATTGTTTACCATTAATTAGCATATGTTTCTTTTTTTTCTGGTCGTAAACACAATGGCATTCAATTGAAATATGTTTAATACTTGGTTAAGTTCGTGCGAGGGTATTTTTATATATATATTTCTTTCAGTAATGAAAAACTTGTCAAAAATCAGTTCAAATTATTGTCATTTTAAACAATTACGAATTTAATTTTGGAAAGCGAAGTTTTACTTATTCATTCAACAGACTTACCTGGAAAGTGTACTTGTATTCAAACCGTTATTTCTTCAATTCTGTTTTTTACAATCGTGAATTCTTAAAGTTCGAAAGTATAAGGTTAAAACTCAAACACATCAGAAGCTAACTATTCTTTTATGTAGAACGATTTGTCATTCTTCTAAAAATCAAGTCCGTTAACTAAGTATCTGTAAATCATCAAATATTGGTCACAAAAATCAATAACACCTAACAGACTTCATGTGTTTACATAAACAGTGACGTTTCGATTGGCGGTGAATATTCTGTGTTGAGAAAAAAACGACGGCTTTCTTTTTCGGTTAAACTTGTTATCTTGACGGATACAAACGTAGAACTACTAACTTCTTCCTGTGCTGTTGACATGACTACTGACAACCGGGTCGGTGAGCACAACAGCTGAAGGAAAATAGGTAGCTGTTCGTGCGCCACGTGCCGGAGGATTTTCACATGCACCAATCAATAAGTTTTGCTTTAAATGTATATAACTCTCCCTAGCTAGCAAACAAGTCGCACGTTGGGTTGGTATGACAATCTTTTAACAACGATAATAAACAGATGTCACTTCGCCACTACTAGGCTAACCTACTAATACAACTAGGTAGTTATTATTAAACTTTGAAGTGCTGTGACGTAAAGCTATACACATGAAAATGTTACCAGGTGTCACACAATAATCTAAGGTGCATCATTTCTACGATAAAGCCCAGATTAAAATTAGACCTTCAAAAGAAAGTAGGCTCTGTATATACTTTATTAGTGCTAATACGCAAAGCTAATAAAATTACAGAGAACATTCGAAGAGATTTTCATAAATGTATTCTGAAAGTTATCAACAAATAAGGAAGAACCCTCTAAGATAAGACTTGTACACCTGAATAGCAACTATTTGCAGCAATGTAAATTATTGCAAGTACTTTTATGAGTTTTTCCCTCCATTCAAATGACGGGAAGAAATATTCATGAAGAGCAATCTGCCACACTTCTGTCCATAAAAACAATAACATTAAAACTAGATTGCTATCACAAGAATTTTTATGTTGAAAATTCCCTTGGGAATGATCTACAAATAAATTATCTGATAAAGTGGTGAAACATTCGTGTGCGTAATAAGTTAGAACCAGATATTCCTACAGGTATAAACATTAACTTAGGTAATATTCGCGCCGCAGCGATTCATACTAATGTCGGTTCCGTCATTCATTTAGGTTTATTTAGTTTATAGTGTTTCATCTGTATGTGATATTATTTAAGAACGAAGGTTTTCATCATGTTTTTCCTAGAAGTATTTTCCGTTTCGCTAATATAGTTTGTATAGTACATCTGTGGCTATTACCCTGTCTCTCACTCACCACAACAGAAACAAATGATTCATTTTTTATTCGTAATACAAATGAGCACTACTTTGTTGTGAATAACAAAATAACAACTTGTTAAAATGTTTGACAGAAAGAATAGAAAAATAACAACAACGCAAAGCTACTCGAGGGCTATCTGCGCTAGCAGTCCTTAATTTACCAGTGTAAGACTAGAGGGAAGGCAGATAGTCATCACCACCCACCGTCAACTCTTTGACTACTTTTTTACCAACAAATAGGGGGATTAATCGTAACATTATAACGTCCCCACAATTGAAAGGACGAGCGTGTTTGGGATGACAGAAATTCTAGCCCGCGACCCTCAGATTACTAGTAAAGCGCCCTAATTAGCTGGCCATGCCGGGCCTGAAACTAATCAGAATTTTAATATATCTCAGAACGATTGGTATGAGTATTAACACTTTTATTGATAAAAAGAGAATAACATTTCGACCTTCCTAAGTCATCTTCAAGTTAAGAAAGAGAGACTGTTTGAAGGTGATCATTGACAGACACATGTCTTAGGGACGAGAATATAAACGGGTACCGGATTGTAGGGGGCGTTGCAGGTGGATGTTAGGTTATTAATTAGTATAGGTATAAAGGTGTTCCTTTATATTGGTTTAATTTTGGTTTTAGTTGCCACTGTAAATCAAATAAATACGACATAACTATAAAAAAAACCCAGATATTAAGTATTCATAAACAAACGCAAAATCAAAGAAGCACTACTTATACAACAACTCAAACTAAAATTAAACCAATATAAAAGATAACCTTTACACCAATACTAATTAATAACCTAAAATCTACCTGTAACGCCCCCTACAATCCGATGCCCGTTTATATTCTCGTTTCTAAGACACGTGTCCGTCAACGGTCACATTTAAACACTCTCTCTTTCTTAACCTAAAGATGACCTAGGTAGGTCGAAACGTTGTTCTCTCCTTATCAGTAGAAGTGTTCATACCTATATCAACCGTTTTGATGTATATGTGGTTTCTCGACATCAAGAATTAATCAGAATTTGATAAAGTCTTGCCACTTTGAGGTTTATTTAAGAAGTGTATAATCTTACAACAATCTCATTGCCGTCATAAGTGTCTAGCAATGGGATACTGAGGTAAAATGAATTTAAGTTTGAAATAAAAGCATGGTTGTTTTCTCCAAAAATGTTAAAATTTAATTTTAAAATGTTTCATAAAGAACTATAAACCTTTTTTTGCTTATACAATATCTTAATTCAGCCTTGACACAATGATTTTTAGGCTTGAAGAAACAACTAGATAGTGAACTACAAGTATTTTAAAATATCTGTTGTTCGTTTAGAGTATATAAATTACACCCTGCTGTGAAAAGGATACAATTAGATAAAGAACTATGAATCTTTTAAAGTATCTCTTGTTTGTAAACTGCATCCAAATCCAGTGCGGTTGCGATGACTTTTAGAGTTGAGAAGACAACCACATTACACATAATTTATAGTATCTCTTCTGTTTATACAGCATTGGAACTCATCTCTGATGCAATGTGTTTTAGTCTTGAAGAGACACCTAGAAATTGGTTTAGTTTGGATTTCGCAAAGCTACATGAGGGCTATCTGCGTAGACCATCCCTAATTTAGCAGTATAAGACTAGAGGGAAGGCAACTGGTCATCACCACCCACTGTTAACGCTTGAGCTACTCTTTCACCAACGAATAGTGGGATTAATCGCTACATTATAACGCTCCCACGGCTGAAAGGGCGAGTATATTTGGTGTAAAGGTGATTTGAACCCGCGATCCTCAGATTAAGAGTCAAGTGCCTTAACCACCTGGCCATGCCAGGCCTTCTAGAAACTGAAACATTTAATTACAGAATCTATACAGTTTTAGTAAAAACAAAAATATTTACTTTAAAGGTTTAAATGCTCTCTCTTAATGAATGCCTCCCATTGGCTCAGCGGAATGTCTGCGGACTTACAAAGCTAAAAACCGGGTTTTGCTACCCGTGCTGGGTAGAGCATAAATAGCCCATTGAGTAGTTTTGTGCTTAATTCAAAACAACAACAACACTTAATGAAGAGTATTGACTTTTAAAAATAATTTCACTAGAATTCAATATAGATGTCTATGAAGACGGTTTTTTGTACTTCAATATGGAATAGTGTGTTTTCTAATATCATTAATTATAAAAGTTATGAACCTCTAAAAGATATTTGTTTGTACATAAGCACAAAGTGCACACTGAGCTACCTGTATTCTGCTCACCACGAATATCTAAACCAAGTGAGTAATCTTTGAATGAGAAATATTTAACGTTATTTATGTAATTGTTGTTAGTACTGTGGTTTCTATTTGTATCTCTTTGTAGCAACTCCCAGAATAAATATACAATAAGTATACAATAATGTGTTTTACAAAAAAAGGGGGGTGTAGAATTCTTATTGTGTAAATGATGTTAAAAAGTTACTTTTAAAAAAATTACCAATTATTTTAATGCTAAGCTCACGGGTAATTTTTCATGTTCTTAATGAAGCAATTTCTTTAAGCTTCCTGAATAAAATTTTTAATTTACTATGGGTCATATGTTATTACGTTTCTGAAACGTTAACTTAACAAACGGCTTGGTTAGCAAAAAGTAATTTTAGAACACATGAAGTTAACCAACTCTTTGAAAGTAAATAATCATTCTTCTTATAACTTATGCACAAGTTTATTCGGTGTCGTAAGTTTAACTTAGATTATTTATGAGATAAAAATAATTAAGTGTTAGAACACTGATGTTCATACCAAAACTATTGACAGATTCATTTCCCAAGTGCCAAATGTTAGTAGTAAACTACTAAAATGCAAGAAGATTCATAAATAACTAATCTATGTAATCTTTCTATTAGGTAGCTAATTCAGTTTTACGTTCTGAAATTTAAGAAAGTAGTGTTATTTGTAAGTTTGTATTTTATGAGTCTTATTCGGCAACTTAAAACATAAAACTTTTTATTTTGAGGAAAAGTAACACATTGAAATTGTTCATAAAAAGAATGTCTTAAAATCTAGAACCATGTTTTATTATCACATCTTTATTATGCCCTAAGATTAAATGTACAAACTATGTAAGTTTATTTATATATTTTCAAACCTACTTTACCAAGGATCTCTTGTTCCTTGAAACAATATAAAACGCCAGTTTCTTTACAATACAAAATGCCTATCTTACAAACTTCCCAGCTTAATGAATGATAAACAATAAAAAATAGTAATTAAATTACGTTTACTAAATTTAGTTGACTCGATACTTCATTCAGGTTAGCGGTAAGAGATAGACTCTTGTATTCTATATAAACAATCATTCAGGTTAACAGTAAGAGATAGACTCTTGTATTCTCTATAAACAATCATGCTCTCTATTAGTTTCTGTTGTTTCTACACTAAATATATTTTATTAAAGAAAGCTTTAAATTACTATAAAACTTGTGTAAGATTACAGCCTAGCTAAAATTAACTAGAGAATACTCTGCAACAAGCTAAACTGTTTAGAACAACAAAACAACAGCTTCATGTTAATAGTTAATAAAGAATCTACAACGTATTTCTTCGATTCCTCACTTCTATCGACTAAGAAGGCTGAAGAAAGATATTTATAATTAAAATGAACGTAGGCATTATTTTCGCAGTTTATCTAACTTTCCAATTCCACAAAAATTCACCTCATATGCTTTGTAAAGAAACATCGAGAAAGTTCCTTACTGACAAAGAATAGTGAACACTGATTTAAAATAAAATGTTGAATGTATGCAAACAAATAAATTAAGAACCAGTTTGACTGTGTGAATGGATGGACGGATTAAGCAAAAACCTGTGCAATAGCCTACCGCACGTTCGATTCCTGAGGTGAGTGAACTGAGAGGGAAAAATTAAACATGGCATACCTATAACCTCTCCTAAACAAGATAATTAATATAATAATAAATCGCATAGGGTCCACGTGGTTTAGTACCCATCGTACCGAGGCTTATGCCACGAAAACAATGTCCCGAAGTTCAGTTAGAAACACGAGTGCGTTACAAGAGCGTAATTCAAATCCCATTAATCCATTACACAATAGAATTCTCAGATTTTGCTATAAGTGTTGTTGAACATCGCCGCTTTCCTTCTAATCTATTAAATGTAAAGTAAAGCAGCTATTTGCTCAAGTTACGAAACAAACACGTGCTTATAAAATGCGAATACCGTAAAACAGTTCCAAAAGTCATCACGGATTAAATGAAACAGGACACTGAACCTCAAATTTTATTTAATGCAATAAAAAAAGAGAAAGGATGTGCTAAGTTGAATACAGCTTTCTGTCATGAGTTCCTTTATTATCCATTCTCTGTCGGTGTTTGGGTAAGAAAAGTTCGTACCCTGGAGGGTCAGGTTCTCTATGACCTCTTCCTCCTCCTCGTACTTATGTTCTTGACGGATTGGTATTTATAATTGAAGAACTAAATTTTTTTTATCCTTTTCAGGGCAATGTCCATGTATTGTGGCTCATATATAGTGATTATTTTATTCTATTAGCAGAATGTCAAGTTTGTTGGTGGCATTTTTATTGCTTAACACATATATATATGTATTATATAATACAAACAATAATATTTTTATTATTATTATTTTTATCATTTAATATCTATATATATATGTTTTTATGTTTAAAACATAAGTTAACTGAGGAGAGATATTTAGGACTAGCTTCATCATGTATGAGGTACCTGTTTAGTTCGCATAGTAATCCGTTTTTCATCTAACTCTTATTAAAGTACGTTATTGTACTATGTAGGAGTCTATCTGGTACGGTTTGTATGTTCGAGTATTTGAGAATGAATTGAGATGATATAGTTCTTGGAACTCTGTATGGAGTTGTGAGGAGTGTGTTTTGGATTGTTTTTAGTTTGGTTTTAATTATTTTATTGCTTACAGTTATCCATGCTGGAGCTGCACAATCTATTACAGGTCTAATATGTGTTTTATAGATTTTTAGTATGTTATCTGTAGATGCTCCACTGTTTATACCAGTTACACTCCAAGCATAGTTAGTTCTTCGCCAGATTTTATTTTTAATTTCGTTCACATGATTGATCCAAGTTAGTTTTCAATCATAGGTCAGACCTAAAAATTTTGCAGATGGGGCAATCTAGAGTAGCGTGCCATTCATATATAATTCTGGCTGTTGTTTTTTGTGTCTTGTCAATTTCGTAAAGACTACGAGTTGTGTTTTTGCTGTGTTTATTTTTATTCTATATTACTGACAGTATTCACTTATTCTATTTAGTCGTGGTTGTATGTTAGTGGCTGCTATCGTGGGTGTTGTGGCACTTTTCCAGACTGCCATATCATCTGCGAACTGTGAAGAGAATCCATGATTTGGATCCCTCAGTGGCATATTGTTTACAAACATGATGAAGAGTATAGGGCTAACCACCCCTCCCTGTGGGACACCAGCTTGTGGAGTAAAGTATTCAGAAAAAGTTCCTTCAACATTTACTCTACACTTTCTATTTTCCAAAAAGTGAGATAACCAGCGAATAATTCCTTGGGGTAGTTCCATTTCATTCATTCGGAACCTTAGACCATCGTGCCAAACAGTGTCGAATGCTTTATCGATATCAAGGAAGCAGGCGACAGTGTATTCTTTTTTATTGAAGCTATCTATTATTGTTTCGGTTAATCTGATTAGGTGGTCTGTCGTTTGTCTAAATTTCCTGTTTTGTTCTTTTGGTAATTTTGATGTTATCTCCAAGAATGTGGAGAGTCTATTACTGATTATTCATTCAAGAATTTTGCCTACACTGCTGGTCAGGCTGATTGGTCGGTAGCTGTTAGGTTTATTTGCTGGCTTTTCAGCCTTATGGAACATTAATATATTTGCAAGCTTCCAAGAAACTGGGACGTATCCTGAGGATAGAGATAAGTTAAAAAGTGAATTTAGGTGGTCAAACAATTTCGGAGTGCCCTTTTTTAGAAGAATAGCTTGTATTTCATCTTCACCTGGTGCTTTGTTTTTGTGATTTTTAATGCTTCGAGTAATTCCTGAAGAGATATTCCATTTGTTAGTAACGTGCTTGCATAATCTGTATCGGAACTTGTATTTGTATCAGTTATGTTTACTGGAAAAATTGGCTCAAATTAATGTTTATTGTTTACTATGTGATTAGTGACTTTATTGTAGAAATATGTATCCATATCTGGATCGGTGTGAGTTTTAAAAGTGTTTTGAAGTTGATCTTTGAAAGCTTCGGCTATTTCTTTATTTGTGTGTGCTATAGTGTTATTATGTTCAAGTGTAGGATGTTTCTTTGTGTCTGTATTTTCATTGGTGAGTCTTTTAAGATGTGACCAGAATTTTTTTCGGGTCAGTTTTATCATTTAGTTTTGAGCAGTAGTTGTCCCATTCATCTTGTTTTTGTTGTTTCATTTGTGTCCTGATGTGATTTCTAATGTTGTTTATTTGCGTTTTGGTTTCTCTGTCTCTTGTTATCATGTACTGTCTTCTTAATTAGGACTCAAAGTTTGTTTGTTTAGAATTTCGCGCAACGCTACTTGAGGGCTCTGCGCTAGCCATCCCTAATTTAGCAGTTTAAGACTAGAGGGAAGGCAGCTAGTCATCACCACCCACCGCCAATTCTTGAGCTACTCTTTTATCAACGAATACTGGGATTTACCATCACATTATAATGCCCCACAGCTGAAAGAGCGAACCTGTTTAGTGTATTCGAACCCGCCACCCTCAGATTACGAGTCCAACGCCTTAACACATTTGGACATGCCGGGCCAGGACTCAAAGAAGCTGATTTTTTGAGAGGATCTTTGTATTTGTTTCTCGCTGTTTATTTAAATTACTAACATTTTTTTGTTCTTCTAGTTTGACAAAGATCCTAACTCCTGCTAACTAATGATATACAATCAGTTTTAACCCCATATCCGAAATGTTTTAATGCTGTATAAATCATACAGTATAACTTCCATAAAAAAATAACGGTAGATTCCGTTATATTGTTATATTTGTAACTGAAAAAAGACTTAAAACTAAAGCTCCGGCACGGTTAGGTGGTTAAGGCACTCGACTTGTAATCCAAGGGTCGCGGGTACTAATCTCTGTCGCACCAAACATGCTCGCCCTTCCAGCCGTGATGGCGTTATAATGTTACAGTCAATCCCACTATTCGTTGGTAAAAGAGTAGCCCAAAAATTTGCAGTGCGTGGTGATAACTAGCTGGTTTTCCTCTGGTTTTACACTGTTAAATTAGACACGGCTTGCGTAGATAGCCTTCGTGTAGCTTACAGCTATATAATATTTTAGAAGTTATTTCTTGTAAATATATATATTTGTGTGTGTAACCTTAAGTTGAAAATTTAAAAAAAACATGTTTTGTTTGTGAGAAATATTTTATTATTAACATGTCAATTGATTTAGCTGTAAGTCACGTGCAAAACAGCTCTTTGTTTAATTGTACTTTAAACATTTTTCACATACTTTTACTTCTTTATAGAAAACACCACTGGCTATTTTCATAATTCTTTCTATTTTTCTTAAACAGTTTATGAATAGTAATAATTTCTTTTCTTTATAAGCAACACACAGGACAATAAGAAAAGCTGCTTGACGTTATAATAAAACAAAGAAAAGATGCAAGACATCATCGGTTTTTCAGAGCCTTTCTAGAAAAATGAAATATATGTAACTGCATTTACGTAAATTGCAGCTGTTCCTTATTTGCGACATCCATATGTAGTTACAAAAACAGAAAATTCTGTACTGTAACTGTTTCGTTATAGGATTTAGTGTGCTTACATAAATAAAAGACAGTCTGCACTGAAGCTGTTTTTACATGGAATTTACTGTACGAAAATAAAGAACGGCTCAGCTGTGCACTGTAACTGTTTCTGTATACAAATTATTGCACTAACTTAAAGAAAAGGCACAACTGTGCATTATAACTTCCTCTGAACAGAGTTACCTTTACTTTCTTAACTAGGACAAAGCTGGCAGTGTATCAGCTATGGCCAATAGGTTTGCCTTATCCTATAATTTTAAGAATGGGACGTATTTAGCAAAAATAATATGAAAGTAGCATAGATATTTTATTTAATGATACTTAATCATAGATACTACACAATAATATCACAATGAATCTATGAGTATACCAGAATTAATCACAGAATTAATGTTTGGTATGTGCATAATTTACGAAAGTTTCTCAACACTCAACAAAGGGTTGAAAGATGTAATTGTTCTTTAGACAAGGAGCCTTCATATTGATATTATTAAGCAGGTTTCAGTTCTATGGTGATTCAAATCATTTATCCATAAATATATGAGCTACGAAAATAAGTGATTTATACTTTACGACATTAATTTAGTACAAGTATTTATGTTCCGCGTTTAGTCCAAGTCTCGAATAGGAATATACAATTTTTCTAAATATATTGTGTTAGATAAAAGCACTTATAACAAGTAAGAGATCACATCACACGACATACCAGTTTTTAACAAGCAATAAACTATAGCGTCTTACATACATTCATCATTGAATTATCGAAACCACATGGTCGAAGAAATGTTTAAATTAATTTTAAGCTGAGATTCACCTATTAAATCCTTATATATGTTTTAGTTTCAGTATCTTTGAACATTGATCTTTAGGCAACATGTGAAGTTGAAAACTTTACTTTTCCAGTCAGGCTTGGCATGGCCTAGCACGTAAGGCCCTGCTACTCGTAATCCGAGGGTCGCGGGTTCGCCCCCGCGTCGCGCTAAACATGGTCGCCCTCCCAGCCGTGGGGGTGTACGTCTCATAACAGTCTAGATTATAGTTTTGTTTGTTTATCAAATTTCGTCTGTTCTCATTTTATAAGTGAACAGAGAGGTATTTTTTTCTGTGACACAAACCTTTTTTTTATTCAAAATGGTATTTCAAGACGATGTCCAGCATTCCCCAATGATACAAATAACTTTCTTGATTCCATTGTACTGTACAAATAATGGTTTGTATGATATTTAGCCATAAATTCTTGACTGTTGTTTTTATTTGTATATAAGAATAAATAGGACTTTTTAACTTCAGTGCCTGATGTGATATATGCTCCAAATCCACTACAACATTAATCAATATGAAAAACTGAAAAACCCTAAATGAATGAAACTATACAAAAGGTACACGTTAATGGCCGAGCGCATTAAGGCATGCGCTCGTAATCTGAGGGTCGCGGGTTCGCATCCGAGTCGCGCTAAACATGCTCGCCCTCCCAGCCGTGGGGGCGTTATATTGTGACGATCAATCCCACTTTTCGTTGGTAAAAGAGTAACCCAAGAGTTGGCGGTGGGTGGTGATAACTAGCTGCCTTCCCTCTACTATTGCACTGCTAAATTAGGGACGGCTAGCACAGATAGCCCTCGAGTAGCTTCGTGCGAAATTCCAAAACAAACAAACAAGGTACACGTTAGTCCTAACTTGAAAACTAAAATACGTTTTATTAAAATGAAAACTACGACTACCTGTACAAGCTAAATGACTGTGCTAATTAGTGTATTGAGTCTCAATTCATCAGTGAAAAAGTAAGATATAATTACACTAGCTTTTATTAGTTTTAACCACATATCTGAAACATTTTAATGCTACACGACTCAACAGGATTTAAATACATTAAATTACTTTTAACCAAGTATCTGAAAATGTTTCAATATTAAAAGTCACTACATGAACCATTACTTCTTTTTCATATCAGTGAGGACTAACACCACAGGTTGACGCTTTGTCCTTTTACTGTTCTCGTCGGTCAGACGTAAAAGCAATATTTCGAGTGTAACGTGCTGCATTAATCCTTATATCTTTCAGTGGCCAAGTCATTATTTGTTTTGATAATCAACTAACACTTTAACACCACAGGAGAGAATTTATAAAGTTACATGTTTATCCTAATTCAGAATGTTTGGACACGTCAATTTAGGTGGACAAATAATGCCAATATAAGAAAACCACACAAAACACTTTAAGTTGATAACTAAGTACGAAGGAAACTTTAATACTGATGTTTTGGAACTTAGCAAAAAGTCTCCCGCTTGGATAACGTATGTCTACGGATTAGTAACGCTTAAATCAGGGATTCGTTTCTCCTCGAATGCAGCAGATAGTTCGATGTGGCTTTACTATAAGAAAAACATACACATACACTTAACAAAAACTGGTTTATCATTTACGCCTAGATAGGTTTGCAGTTCCTTCCAGGTATATAATATCTTACATAATTTGGTATTAATTTACTTTTATTAAGATTATTAAAAAATATATTTTCTTGAAATTAATCACGTAAGTTTATTGTCTTCGTAAATGGAATTCAAAGGCATGTAATTCCCCCTAAGCTAAATTGATAAGTCAGAAACTACAGTGGTTTGAATATATGCTTGTAAATTTAACTACTGACCAGAGGTAAAGCAACTAGCCAGCAACACTCGACATAGACTTTGAAAAGCTTTATAAGGAAATACTTACAACATATGAGAATTTTATTTGACGCGATCACTTCTTGAATATTTTAATCAACTTGCACAAATGTGAGTGTGGAGTTTGTGTGTTTTCTTTGTAGCACATCGGGCTATCTGCTGAGTCCACCGAGGGGAATGAAAACCCTGATTTCAGCTGTAAATCCGTAGACTTACCGCTGTACCAGCGAGGGACCGTGATTGTGGAAAGACGTTATTTTCAAAATAAAATAATCTGGTATAAAACTCGAACATTCCACATCTGACTACAGGAGCTAAACTTTATAATACTAAAACACTACATTAGTGCAGTCACTCCAGTTATTTGAAGTACTTGTAAAACTAGTTGGATTTTCGAGCTCAAACAAATATTTGAATAAAGCAGTTATAGTATGTTTCATACAAACTTCAGATGAAACCTTGCATAAATCCTGAACTTCAAATGATCTCCATTTTTACACAATTGGTTGTCTGTTCTTTCAAGCTCTTTTGCTATGATAAACATCTAGCTCTATATAACAACCACAATTAAACAAAAACAGTGTATCTATATTATCACTCTAAAACATTGATAACAGCGATCCAAAAATATTTAAAAATCACTTTTTATACGTTTCTCAGTGTTAGAAAAACAAGCTACTTAAAGCATAGCAAGCCTGCTAGTAAGAGATCTAACTTTGGTGTCAGACTGAAGAACCTTATTCATAAGTCGTTCATTTGGTGACCAAAAAGAAAAGCGTAAGAATGACGTTCCCAGCATGCTGTAAACGTTTTATAAGCAGTTTGATGTTTGTAGGAAAGACAGTCTGAAAACATATTGTATGTAAATTCTGTAAACGCATTATTAATACATAGTTTAGCATAACCTGTATGGCTAATCCACAGGTGTTTATATTTTCAAGCAGTATAAACCTGTTTATATTAAGGAAAAAATGTATAAAGGTCATACACACAAACACTCACAGACATATATATAGATATATATACATACACAAATATAGATATACACACACGCATATATATAGATGCACACACACACATATACAGATGTATACAAACTCACATATATTTACATGTATATATATATATATATATACACACACATTTATATATACACATACAGACACTAGTCAACATGGTTTCATCTAATAAAACTAAATAGATTAGTAAATATAAATGAGTAACCCATTTATATATATGTAGATATATTAGCATTACACATAATAAACACTATTGTGCAGCTGAATGTCTCTTAATATCTTAAAACATAACAAAGCCATTTGTGCTTCCAGTAAAATACACAGATGAAATTAGAAACTTGCATGATAGTTAGTTCATTTAATCTCTATTTAGTATTAAAATTATAAATTAAGTTTTGAAGTTTGCAGTTCGTTTGTTTCAGTTTATGCAGTACTATAATAAAATTACACAAACAATCGATTTCTTATTTCCGTACTTATTTTATATCTTCAGGAATATCAACTGTTTTCTTTTCTCTTTATCTACACAGTGATGCTTAATGTTTTCTAAACTGTGAATTATGTATAAATGCAGTAAACAACAAATTAAATAAACCAATTACAAGACAACACATTCGGTGCTGTAAAATATAAATCTCATTTTAAAGTGCGGAGCTACAATATCGCAGAGATTTAAGCTCAGCTTGGTTTATTTCTGAACATTATGAGCGTCCAAGTTTTTAACACTGATGAATTTTGCGAGAAAACAACTCTTACGTCAACGTCTTTTAATATTTGATGACGAGAAACCCACTTAAAATAAAAACGTATCTCATATACGTCTTTTAATACTATCAGCAAACAACTTTCCCTAAATCCATGAATATATTAGGCTTGGTAAAGTTTTTTTTTTACAATGGTTAACACCTTCTATTTTTTTAGTAAGTAACTAATAATAACGTGGAAAGCAATTACTAATTATTATGGTAAAGAAGACAATAAGAGGTTCTCTTCCAGAAGTTCGTTTGCAGGTCTAAATTATTTGTCTATAAACGAATTGAATTAAATCACTGATCAAATTTTATTTACCGTATTTTCCGGTTAATAAGCCGAATAAGCCGAGGCCAATTTTCAGCTCTGAAAATGAGGGTTTTTACTTATTACCGCCCAATAAGCCGAGGCCATTTTTAAGAAGTGAAAAGTTTTTTTCAAAATGATTTCTTAGTCTCGTTTCAGCGTCAGCATGCATGTTGTGTGTGATCATTGGCGTTCTGTAGTAAAGTAAAACGTGTCGTACTGAGACAGAGATGAAATCAATATGTCATTCGTTATTGGCTCCACTCACTGTAATTAGGTAACCAATGAAATTCCAGAATTTTTACTCAGTAATTAAAATCACTAACCCAGGGTATAAATACCAGGGGTATATCGTGGGAGTTTATCATTGTACCGTAAAAAGCCAAAGATGTCTACACCTGCAAAAAAAAGAATGCATTATGATGCTGCTTTTAAACTGAAAGTAGTAGAGCTAGCCTTAAAAACCTCAAATATGAATGCCGCTCGCCATTACTGTGTGAATGAAAAACAGGTCCGTGAATAGAAGAAAGCAGAATGTGTGCTAAAAGAACTGTCGAAAACAAGTAAATGTAACCAGAAAAATCAACCGAAGTGGCCAAAACTGGAAGAAGATGTAGGTAACGACGTGGGTGAATGAAAACCGACAGAGTGGCCTGACTGTCACGCGTGCCCAGATTCGTATTTTTGCACTAAAGTGGGCTGGTCGAAATAAAGAAAATTCAAGAGACTTTAAGACAACCAACAGCTTTTTGGTCCAAAGCTGATGATCTGCCAATAAGCCGACCCCCAAAAATCAAGTCCAAAATTTAGGGCCAGAAATTCGGCTTATTAGGCGGAAAATACGGTAATAAGAATTCCGATAAATGATAAAACCTACCCTGTAACTGTTGTTGTTGTTTAGAATTAAGCACAAAGCTGCACAATGGGCTATCTGTGCTCTGCCCACCACGGGTATCGAAACCCGGATTTTAGCGTGTAAGTCCGCAGACATACCGCTGAGCCACTGGGGGCGCCCTGTAACTAAACAAAAATATCAGTTAATAATATAAACACAGCAGAGTAATCCAAAGCTATAATAACTCATTTTGGCGGTGTAATAAGCAAATCAAGTACCCTATATACAATTGTTTAAACAGGTACCCGACATACAAATTGTTTAAACAAATATCCTACGTACAAAATGTTTAAACACGTTCCCTAGATACAAATTATTTAAACAAGTACACTACATGCAAAATGTTTTGATTACAACTTCTCATTATATATTTTCTGATGCCGAGAAACACTCACATAAAAAGGCATCTTTCCTCTACAACACAGAGGTTTACTCTATCTTCTAATAATTCTCAGTGTCCTTAA
The DNA here is from genome assembly GCA_011833715.1 of Carcinoscorpius rotundicauda. Classification (NCBI taxonomy): domain Eukaryota; kingdom Metazoa; phylum Arthropoda; class Merostomata; order Xiphosura; family Limulidae; genus Carcinoscorpius; species Carcinoscorpius rotundicauda. The sequence continues at coordinate 29,914,179 of CM022393.1, forward strand.
GTCCTTCAAAAAAGGTTATCTCAACATATTTTCCAAGCACTTCAAAAATTATTTTAACTTACATCCCGTCAATGTTATTTAATCTTGAACCTGTATGTACTGTAGATTTAGTTCAATACAGTTCTAATTTAGAAACGAGACATTCTAATAATACTGGTAACAGTAATTTTTGTTAGCATTAGAGGGTGTTGTTTTTTTCAAAGCTGCTAATTAAACATTTCAGAAAGAAAATAATTTTGTGCTATAAATTAGAATTTAGCAACACTGATTTGGCGCGCGCACGCACACACACACACAAACTGTTTAAACCAAAAAGGTACAACTAGTGAAAAGAAGCAAGCACTACACCGATCTGGCCATGCCGGGCCAATACTTTTGTTACTTTACATTATAAAACAATTATCCTGACTACTATCTTACATTATAAAACAATTATCGTGACTACTATCTTACATTATAAAACAATTATCGTGACTACTATCTTACATTATAAAACAATTATCCTGACTACTATCTTACATTATAAAACAACTACCCTGACTGCAACCTTGGTCCGGCATGGGTTAAGGCGTGCGACTCGTAATATGAGAGTCGCAGGTTCGCATCCCCGTTGCACCAAACATGCTCGCCCTTTCAGCCGTGGGGGCGTTATAACGTGACAGTCAATCCCACTATTCATTGGTAAAAGAGTAGCCTAAGAGTTGGCGGGGGGTGGTGATGACTAGCGGCTCTCTCTCGTCTTACATCATTAAATTAGGGACAGCTAGCGCATTTAGCCGTCGAGTAGCTTTGCGCGAAATCCAAAACAAACAAAAGTATTTAAAATATATAAGTAACACAACATTTACGCCACAAGATAAAGTTTTTTAAAAAAAATTAAAATGTCTATATATTTCAGTGGCTTCTTCTACCATCATCAGAAATATAGATCTACACGAACAGAAAAATTTTATAACAGAATAGTTTGGACTCTGTAATTCACCGGAATAACATGAATACTTCACCTATTAAGTCAATATTTCCTTCCAAAATTCAGCACTTCGTGACGATGAGAAACCTACATGAAGTAAAAATATATCTCAAGACGGCTGATATGGGTATTAAAACTTTTATTAAATGCTTTCTAGTTTAATACCCAAAAGAGCAGTCTTGAAATACAAAATTCAGATCTATCGCCAGCCAATCTTTTACCCTTGTTTAACAATTGATTATTTAATTTACATATCAACCTCTTTTACTGTACTGGGTTCATTTAAAACTACTGTTTCATACAATTGTATTTAACCTGTTTCTGCAACGTGTTCGTCCAGCGAAGATATTAACATATTGTTGTCACACACAAAACCTTTGCCTTCATTAATCGGTATTTCAAGTTACGTTAAGTTTGGTTAATGTATTTTTCTTTACTTTAACTTCTAATTTGATATATACCTTTCTTTTATTGTATCATTTTAATATTTAGTGCTAAAAGGTGTTGTTTTAATAATATTAAGACCAGTTACACCTCTTACGTATCTTAATATCACTGTCCTTTCTTATTATAAACACTCTTTAAACTAGTGATCTCTTTGATTAAATTTGAATAGTATTTTCTTTGTATTAAGCCTCTGATTATATCAACAGTATAGCTTCTATCATTAGCAACGACTTTTATATTTGTTCAGTTTTTTTTTAAATCAGTAGAATCAAAACAAATCTTAAATGCTCTGTTTATATAAGTGTGAATATCTTCTAACGTTTCAGAAGACGGGTGATGTGATATTTGATGTGGCGGTATAGAAACCGAGTAAGGTTTTCAGTAAACAGTTGTAAAAATAGTTCCATTATTATATGTTTTTACAAGAAGGTCTGACAAGGGTAAACAATTATCTTGATCAACTCCATATGTAAACGAGATAGTTTTAAAGAATTCAACATCATTTAGCTAATAAATAAATATTTTTAGTTCTGTATTGATCCAAACCGCCAAACCAAGGTGTCAAAAGCAAATCTAGTCTTGTTTGAAAATTGCATTGTCATGAGCAATAGTTCAGAATTGTCTATATAAAGATATCATGTTGTTTCACTTTCAGTTAAAAGGGTCAATATTCCATGAGCGCTAAAATTAAAAAAAAAAAAACATTTCTCAGTTATACGCGTTTGACTCACATGTATGCTAAATAATGTGCCAGTTTCCGACTTTGGAATAAAGTAACATTACTCAAACATTATTAAATATTGTCGTAAATGATTCATACACTCTAGAAGTGTTGACTATATTTGAAAAGTATCTCATCTTTGTTCTCATTTTTGCCTCATACAGTTCACTCTTCACGGCGAGAGTAGTTTATAGAGTTCACTCTTCACTGAGCGAGTAGTTTATACAGTTTACTCTTCACTGAGCGAGTAGTTTATACAGTTCACTCTTCACGGAGAGAGTAGTTTATACAGTTCACTCTTTACTGAGAGAGTAGTTTATACAGTTCACTCTTCACTGAGCAAGTAGTTTATACAGTTTACTCTTCACTGAGAGAGTAGTTCATACAGTTTACTCAGAGAGTGGTATTCTTTGTTGTCCTGTACTCGTTCTGATATGCATGTATATCACTGCTATGTTTCAAACTGTTCACAGTCTTTGTGTACGTGTATGTATATATATATATATTGTTTGTTTCGAATTTCGCGCAAAGCTACCCATTGACTATATGTGCTAGCCATCTATAATTTAACAGGGTAAATAAAAGCAAGGCAGGTAGTCATCACCACCCACCGCCAATTCTTGGGCTACTCTTTTACCAACGAATAGTGGGATTTACTGTAACATTATAACGCACCCACGGCTGAAAGATAGAGCATATTTGGTACGACGAGGATTCGAATTCATGATCTTCGGATTACGAGTCTAGTGTCTAAACCAGCTGGCCATGCTGGGCCATATATAGATATATACATATACAGCAAAAAAATATATAAGTATCTATATACAATTAATCAGAAACAGCATCCAATTTTTCCATTCCATCTTTATTAACTAGGGTTAGAACCAATACGTTCACACATTCTTAAACTTTCATTCATTTACGTAGCCAAATATTCACTCACACACATTAGTTTTAACCCTAGCTAGATAAGTCTTAAGTCCAATCTCTATACAATATATAGCAGTTTTAATCAGAGTGAGGTCATGGGTGGATCGTAATAACTTAAGTGCCTCCACATTACGATGCAGACTCGCTAGTCTATAGTGTATTGTAAAATTAAGCTTCTCAACGAACTTCATTGAAAGTATCCTTTTACTTACTCTTCACTCTGTGAAACCAGGTTAAAGGTTTAGAGCCTGTTTCAAGGACAAGTACTTTACGTAAGCCTCAACATTGCCAAGCGCCCTTTTCCACTAGTGGCTAAATCATTCTCGTATACTGGTAATCTTCAGTTTAAATACATCACTGGGTATTCCATGCCATCCACGAGTGTTTGCCTCAACACTAATTTTACATCTGTATTATATTAGCCTTGTAGTTTATAGAGCAAAACTAGCATGGGTTACCTACTTTGTACCCCCGGGGGAATGAAGCCTTGAATTTCATCGTTGTAAGTTAATATACTTACCGCTGTTCCAGCTATATCGAAATCATCAGCTAAAACAGTGGTGGCTAATATCTTCTAAAAGCTACATAAAATTATTTTCGTTTTTGACACTGTGCCTTTTCAACTTCCTAAAAACCCTATTACTGGTCTCATTCCATACAACACGTTTTGATCCTTTTCGCAGATTGTTTCCAATCGCTAATAGCTTTTGCCTTTACCTCTAATTGGCTAGTCATTTCTTTACCCACCACCACGTAACTTAGATACTCTAGACAGTATTTCAAGCACGCATCTTCTTCTTTTTTTTTCTTTTTTGATGTTAAGCCTACTTCACTCAACCTATCAAGTACTTCCCCAACACTCGTAGGTGCTTATCTGGCTGATTCTTTATTAATGTATATGCCAATGTCATTTTTTATAAGCTGTAGCTGACTCTCTATTAGCCAATGTCATGTTTGTAAGCTGTAGCTGACTCTCTATTAGCCAATGTCATGTTTGTAAGCTGTGGCTGATTCTATTAGTATGTATACCAGTGTCATTTATGAGCTTTGAATAACTCTATAAGTGTGTACGCCAATGTCACCTTTGTATGCTGTAACTCACTCTCGGTTATTATGCATACCAATGTCATCTTGTAAGCTGTTACTGACATCTATTAGTGTGTATACCAATGTCACCTTTATAAGATCTGACCGATTCTTTAAGACCCGAAAGATGTTATCTGTTAACCTCTGAAGTATTGCTGGAGAAGTATTTGCTTCCATGGGTGTTACATTAAACTCGAATAATCAATAAGGGATAGAAAACGTTGTTTCCTGTTACACGACCTGGAAATAAGCTTTTGACAAATGCATTTTACTCATGTACCGTGAGTATCGTGTCTTCCGTGTTAGGTAATCAATAGAAACCACGATGGTAACTTCGTTTAACCTCCTCAGGTAAATACATAACCTGACCCATCATACTTAAGTACTGACTCTACATCAGATATATATGCAATAGAAGATGTTTTGATATTTTCATATCTTAACAGTTCCTCTAACTTCTCTTTTAGGTCTTGAATAGTATGGCATTCTTCTTTTAGGTTTCTTTAATGCAGAATTAAAGGTTACTTCTATTCGTGCATTTAACTAGCTAAGTCTGCCTCGTTCTAGCATCCAATACACTCTGATAATCTCACGTACTTCCTTCTAGTTGACACTGCTTAAAAGCTAATCCTTGAAAAAAAAATTAACATTTCCTGTCTGCTCATAAGAATCTAGAATAATTCTCTATGTTCACTTTAGCTTTCTGGTAAGAATCTAAGATAATTTTCTTTTAACTCCCGTTTTATGAAAATAATCTATGATAATTCTCTGTCTACTCTCATTTTCTTGTTAAGAATCTGAGATAATTCTTTGGTCATTCTCGTTACTGCTAAAAACCGGGCTTTGACACCCGTGGTAGGCAGAGCAAAGATAACCAATTGGGTACTTTCTGCTTAATTCTAAACAAACAAATAATGGCTAAAGCATATTTGCATGATTCGCTTGTCCCACTATTTCTCTATATTTATCTCGCATGTCTCTTCAGCTACACATTTAATTATAGGAAATGGACGAATCATCGTTCCACCAAAGTTGACTAGCTACATATCTTCTAGTCTTTCACTGGTAAATTATGGACTGCTTATGCAGGTACCGTCGTGTAAACTTTCGCAAAATTCAAAACAAACATTTTTATTATCTATTTTTTCAAAGACAGAAAAAAAAACAGCAATATCACTTTTGCTAAGTATATCCAACTGCACATTGATGTTTTTCTTGTACGCCAGTCCTCTCATCAGTGTTACCTTTATTTCGTCTCATCATCAACCTGAATTTTCTCTGCTTATACCAGTCTTCTAACTCTAGGTCTAAACGTTTTTCTCTCGTCATCTATTTCCAAGCGTTTAATATCCGCTTCCACTTACAACGTTTATTTTCAGCTTCTGCTTTTAAGCATTTCATTTCTCATTCTAATCTAGTAAGTTTTATTTCATTACGATCATAACGTTCTTGAACACAGCTCACATATTTTTACCAAGTTCAAGATTATAACTATCTATTGTGACTCCTACCTTAATTTAAACTTAAAAAAGAGAAAAATATTTCTTCCTTTCAGTGGCACAGCGGTATGTTTCCGGATTTGCAACGCTAGAAACTGAATTTCGATCCCCCTGTTTGGCAGAGCAAAGATGGCCCATTGTTTAGGTTTGTGCTAACTTACAAATAAACAAAGTTTCGTTTTTGTCTCGCCTGAATTCATTGCTCCAACAAATTTATTTTCTCCCTTGGGTTTTGCTCATTTGGTTCCAACAAGAACCCTTCTTTCCTCACTACGTTTTGATTCCTCATGAATTAATGAATTACACTTCTTACATAATTATTGTAAGCCACACTACTTATACTATTACATTGTAATCGTTCTGTGCTGACACCTTACTTTCCCTTCAACTTTATTAAGATTGAAGACATTTCTATCAAGAATCGACTCATGCTAATTTAAACATAAATTTATCTTTAATACTTTAATAAATAACATAGGTTTATAATAGGTTTTAATTCTCACTAGTAGCAAATTTAATTTCTTTGCTTCTCTCATTTAATCAATTTTTCAGCCTTTCTTATCTTTTATATTTCTTTTTCAAAAACCACGCTTAACATAACTTTTAGCCTTGTATCATCTCGTAATCGTAGAAGTTCTTGTAGCTTCCAAATCCACCTGAAAATATAAAGACGGCTACACTCTATAATAACTTTTAATGACTGTAATCCACTAATTCCTTACGTATTGACCAAAAGATGGGTGCTTTCTCACCCCTCTCAACTCCAACCGATGTTCCTTACACATAACTACAAGAAACATACAGATTTACCTTCTTAATAGATACACTACTGAACCTTTTAACATGAGAGGTTACTACTCTCAACTGTTACTGAGAATATCACAGCAACTCCATCTGGTGTTATTAGACAGGCTGGTATGGTCATAGAAGGTCAAATACAAACCAGAGCAGCGTCATACTCTTTATGAAGCATCTTTTCCAAATACAGTTGTTTCAAACAAGTTAAAACTGAACTTAAAATGACTATTCGGAATTTAAGAATATTTACATTCTGTAGTTACGGGATTTATAACAACCATTATATTCTCAGAGAAATTGGTTAAATGACAGCACCCTTAGAAGAAATAACATTTCTAAAATGTTTGCTAATATTAGTCATGTTATTCAACTGGTTGAACAGCGACGTATTTATAAAATCAAATTTATAAGAGTTTTTTTTCTGAATAATTTATAGTGTTCCGCATTTCGTTATATTACACGATGAAGTGCATAACTTGCTAACTAGGCACCTAACTATCAGTTGAAATACCGGAACACACAGTTTGATTATGAACAAATTTTCTGTTTAACTGACTGAAATAATAACATCGTTTTATTCTATTTCTTTTTGACGAGCATCTTAAATATTCCACAGGTCAGATTTTAATAACGAATTTGCTATAATTTAGCTCCGCAATTTCGAAAGCAATATTCGTTGTTCTTTTTTTTTTCAAATCGGGATGACGAAACTTTTACTTATATCAAATAATTATTTTGTTTACCACAATAAACATGTTTTTTATTATTACGTATATTGCTCGTGAGTTTTAGAATGAACAATAACACTCTTGCGTCGCGATTGCTCTAGAGAAATTTATAGCCAGTGGTTGTCAACATTTTAAACATAACACGAGTCCAATGAAAATGGTTCACCAGCGTGAAAGTATGTACAGCATTGTGTAAAAATTCTGAACGTGATGTATAAAATGCATATCTTTCTTGGATTCAGCGCACAGGAACATGTAGAACATGGAAATATTTCAAAGCAATTAAACCATCGCTTGCCCGTATTACATAACAATATTTTAATACATCCAGTAGTTTTGAAATAAATATGTTTGTTCCTATAAAATCAAAATAATATGCTAGGAAGTTAATGTGTGTGTTTTCTTTTAGCAAAGCCACGTCGTTCTATCTCCTGAGCCCACCAAAGGGAATTGAGCCCCTAATTTTAGCATTGTAAATCTGTAAATTAGTGCTATACTAGCGGGTGGCAGGAAGTTAATACTTAAGTAGTAAATCATAAGTTTTTTTTGTTTTTTTTTTACACCTTTCTACATCACAAAACAGTCGGATAGATTATACACATAACGTATGTCGAACGTATTTGTCGTTAAGCTCAGAGCAGCACCGCAGAGATAAAACCTAACTAAATATAATTAGGACTAGTTGTTACTGCTTTCATTGTCCATCTTGAACTTCAAGGATATATTTAAATAAGTCGAAATAATAAAACTTAATTGTTCAGAATACTTTCAATCGTAGTAATGTGTGTAACACTTTAAAGTCACAGCTAATTAAATAACATTTAGTTCCGGTAAATTATCCGTGAAAGTCAAAATCCTTAATCCCTGATAAAAAGCATTTGATAGTTTCATGTTAGAACTGTGTTGTTGATATAAACATACTCGTACAATGCCTTATATGACTAGCAGGCTCTGAAAACATATTCATGTATATCCACAGGAGCATATTTAAGCCCAGAACAACGACAGTAGAAAAATACGCTCCGTATAGCATCATTGTAATACTGCATGAGCTAGAAAATTAATCATAACAGAATACTGTTTCAGAACAACCAATGTGTTCTAAACACGTGTGGTGTTTCTGGAGAAACGTTATTTCTTTAAGGATGTAGTTATTGTTGGTTGTTCAACTTTAATCCAAATTATTGAAAACTTATGATTTAATACTGGCGCAGCAACACATCTTAATAGCTAAGGAAATGAAAACTGTGACAAAGCGGAATACGAATTCATAATTCTGCTAAACAGAAAGTGTTAGAGCCACAGATACTTCAACTGGTGCGTACATCTGCCCAGTATTTTTGGTTAGAACACAGTTGTCGTCTACACTACACTGTGTTGCCAAACCTGGTTGGCCGTAACTAATAATAAACATTTTAACTCTCATTATGATTGGCCGTAACTAATAATAAACATTTTACCTCTCATTATGATTGGCTGTAACTAATAATAAACATTTTACCTCTCATTATGCTAAAACTTTTCAGTTTTTGTTATCTTTACTCTTAAAAATCGATATAGCTACTTAGAATGACACGTTTTGATCGCAATTTTTTGACATATTTTAAAGTTTAAACTAAATTTTATGATCTATCTGAAGGAATGTAAAACAATAACTACTTGGAGTTGTATAATCTAGCGTTTACACTGAAATATCAAATTTGTGTCCAAAATACACATTGTGTTTTATGATATAAGATGAGAATGAGTTGTACTTTTCAAACGCATTTTCCTCTAAGTAGATAAAGTAATTAACTATACATTGCAAAGAGTATTCAAGTAAAAAATATATGCATTTACAGGAAGTCATTAATAATATGAAAAAGCAGCAAAATATTTTTTTAACAATGAATACAAATTGAAACTTTTTCTAATATGTCTAATCCCTGAGTCAGATCGCTGTTGAGAGATAACTTATTATTTCCATTCACCCAGAACTGGAATAGTCTAGTTTGTAACGATGTCATTTGTATTCCTGCGTTTTAACATGGGTTTAGGGGTAAAAAAGGATATAAACCCATTCACAAATAGTTTCTTCTTTGATGATAACATTATCTTTTCAAAGTTCAACTAAAACATTTTCTAATCATCAACTGAGTTTAAAATTATTTAATATGTTCGGCTTGATTGTTTGAATAATATTAACACAATTCATACTTGATACAATTAGGACTAACTTTTTAATATTTTTTTGTTCATGTAAAGCCTTAAAGATACATATAAGTGAGTAGAAATAACAAACGATTACTTGCTCAAAGCTTTTAAAGGTGAATTTTACAGAAAAACGAAAACTTCGCGGTCAGAAGAACTACTCATACTGATTAATTTTGCAGGCTCACATTTTTTATAAAAAATATGTGCTAATAAATGAAACACAGAACTTGGTGCAAAAAAAAAGCCCTTTCCAAGCGGCAATCCAAACGTTTTAGTTTTTACGTTTGCTGCTAGGAAAAGTACTGTGACGCAATAGTTGCCAAACAAACCACCAGCGCGTTGAATGTAAATAAACATGGCCAGTGCATACGGGGAAACATATCAATTCGAACCTGCTCTGAACTAACCTAGAACAGTTACTTTTGACACAGATCTGATAAGTTCTAGTAATGAGGACAGTTCCACGAGCGAAAGTAGAGGAACTGTGAGTGATACTGATAGCGCCCAGGCCGGTTGCGAGTCGGTCATACCTTCAGTGGAAAAATGGTAAGCCTAAGTCATGACAACAAATATGGTCTGTATTATTTCACGTGCAATTTTAAGCATCTCGAATCTTATCTGGTGTTTATAAATTATTGATATCACAGACTGGGTTTTATTTGTTTATACTTTGCCGACTATTATAACTAATACTCGGCCCTTCCACAATAATTGTACCGGGTTTTTATGAATTTCAATTATACGTCATAATTCCCTCTATAAAGTCAAACTAGATGTAGCAGTCTTAATTTAATATTTACCATAAATGTATAATTTATATGGCATATTCCGTATGTTTTTGCAAAGTGTAGGTGTGGTTTATGCGAGCAGATGCCAACCAGGAAAGAGTATGTTTGTTGTCGCTCATACGACAAGGTGTTAAACCGATTAAAAGATGAAGAGTGCATTACCTAGACAGGAGGCTTTAATGAAAATTGTCTGAATATCGATGTTTTGGAAGCATCATACTATGAATTTGTTGACTTGAATTATGAGGACCAAAATCACGAGTGTGTATTTTTTCAAGTTGCAGTTAAACCTAAAAATAGTATATTTGAGTTCAACCTACAATTAAAAATATTGTTTATCCAAAACTATGATTCTACTTGAAACCCACGTAATCCAAAGCAGTAGGATTCAACACAAAACATGAGCGTTCAAAGTAATCTTGACAAAGTTTTGCATGGTGTGAAGAAGTCCAGATTTTCCTATTGACCATCCGCAACAACTGTCGCCATCTTGCCGGTTACTTCTTTTTTTGCCCGATGCCGAAGCGTTTTTACAACCATTACCATGTTATCTTAAAACAAACATAAAGTAGCAATGTCAAGACAAAAAATAGTCTCAAAAAGTATGTAATCCGAAAAAAGCACCGATAGTTTTACATAAAACACTAGCACTAAAAGGAACAAAATGGTCGGCGCGCAACAAAGCGTTTTTGGCAACTATGACGTCATAGTTGTAAAACGTCACGGCAACAGCTGAACGACCAAGAGGAATTTGAGTTCGAGAATTCGCATATTTTGTTTCATTTTTTACTCAAAAACTAAAGTGTTTAAAAATATGGCAACCACACAGGATTTATACCTAAACAAAGTACAGTTTCTAAGGCAATTATTAAATTTGTTGAAAATTCACCTTTAATATTATATATAGTAATGTGTATAAAACTGGATTTTTGTTGAAAATAATACAGTTGTTAAAAAGTTGATTTATCTTTTGTTTTAGCTCATTCCTCTGGAATAAGTGAATTTTTTTTTTGAAAGACACCCTATTTCTGTTACCCTGAATTGATGTAAATGAGAGAAAATTATAAAGCTTAAGCCTTTTCTTAAGGGGCCCGGAATGGCCAAGCGCGTTAAGGCGTGCGACTCGTAATCTGAGGGTCACGGGTTCGCATCAACGTCGCGCCAAACATGCTCGCCCTCCCAGCCGTTGGGGCGTTATAATGGTACGATCAATCCCAATATTCGTTGGTAAAAGAGTAGCCCAAGAGTTGGCGGTAGGTGGTGATAACTAGCTACCTTCCCTCGAGTCTTACACAGATAGCCCTCGAATAACTTTGTGCGAAATTCCAAAAAACAAAAAACAAACAAACAAGCCTTTCCTAAGTAGTGGATTTTCATTAACGCCAGTTGTCTTTCTGTTTCGTTTTCTCGTCTCTATGTACCCATTTATGGTGCGTGAATTGGAACAAGAAGCGGAAACTGCTACAAAATAGCAATGAAATCCTTAAACAAATATTGTTGTCTGCAAGAACTGCTCTCGTGAGCTTCAGTTTGAAGAAAGAATTAAAATGACAGTTTATGAACGAACTTATACAGAGCAGCGACCCGAATATAAAGAAAGACAAAATGTTTTTATTTTCTTGCTCAAGGGTTGAGATAAAAATATTTCTAAATTTTACGAAACAATTTTCAGTTAGGAGTATTAATGGTTTACTGGTACTTGAATTACTCCTGTGGACCAATATATCCTGCAATATGGTAAAGTATCTAGCCGTCAGGTAAGAAAAATGAAACTCTTACGACATTTTAAACAAAGATCCGTTTATATCATATGCACATTTTATGAATTTCTGAACAGTAAATATTTTTCCGAAAAAGATATTCCAAATACATTAAAAATCAAGGATCAAACAGCATATTTACAGATGTTAGGAAGAGGTATAATTATTTACTGTTTATCCTTACAAGAAAATTGAAATTGATTTATACACACATAGAGAGGAATAAATCGCGTTAAATTCACAATGATCGCCTATGAAAGAGATAGATACAGTTAATGCTTACAAGAGACCACGACACTGTGAAAATAAGCACCGTGTATATAACTACCAGCTTTTTTCATCGTGATTATAATTTCCTGTATCTGTAAAGTTTATCTGATATCGCATGTGAAGCTAAAGTGAGAAAAGGCCAAGCCACTTCACCGACGAGAGTTAATCTGAGTTTCTCTCTCGAAGAACATGTAACATGTTCCTGTGTTCACAAAAACACTTCTAAGAAAACTCTATCCCTAACGTCAAATATCTAAAGCTGTTGTGTCTGGACGAGAAAATTTAATACAATAAAAATAAGATTGTTTTAAGTAATTGGATTTTAGTCACATATACTTGATATAAGAAACTGGACACCACCTTAGGTAAAGAAACAACAAACTAAGGGCATCACGAATTTGCCTTGGCCTGAACATGAGCCTTATTGATCAATCCTCAACCACTTCCCTGGACTAACTAATAAGTAACCTATGCTAGGAAAGTTGAGCTTGTCCACGTCAGTGTAAGCTAGACGTTTTCCTTCATAATGCAAAGTATTAAAAACTACTTATTTTTTCGCATAACATAACAAAGACATACTAGACAATACGCCGTACGCACAGGGATGTTAAAGAAACGAGCACTGAGAAATCATCTTACTAGTACATTAGATAGATTATGGAAGCATGCAAAGAAGAAAGGTGAGATTTGGATACGACAACTTTACGACAAACTCTTTTGAAATGAAAAGTACTTAACAGAGCTATTATCGAAATGCATGGTCGTCACATAAGTGAATGATAAGATGTGATGTCCTAGAATGTAAAGACAAGGAGAGGCTCCAATATAGCTTTAGTGTAATGTTCTTAATTTGTGTACACTTATACCATACTTTTATGTACAGAATTGAAATAAAACGAACAAATAAGTAAGCTTATAGTTGCTGAGTGAAAATAGTGAACAAGCTACAACACAGTTTTAAGAATATCTACCAAAAATAGGATAACATAAGGAACTGACCGTCAACAAAACAGCCAAAGGAAAACCACAAATATTATATGAAGTAGATTGATTCACGTCAATATTTTATCATTTTTTAAGATTATCTTTTCACGACTAGTCTATCTTTATAAATATTTAATAATAATAATATTAATTTAATAATAAATATTTTACGGTCTCTTCTAATTCTTCAAAATTACAAACGGACTTTGTAAATATTGTAGTGATTAAATATATAATAGGCCTAATAGTAATGCTTTATTACAAATATAATTATAATTATGCTTTGGCACCTTGTAATAAGGCGTTCACGACATAACAATTGTTGTAAAAACACAATTGTTTCCTTTCTTACTCCATCAATAGATTTTGTAACGGAGTTAAATGTCTGACATGAGCAGAGGTTAGTAAAACAAAATTTCAAAAAAGACAAGACTAAATTATATAATATCCATCTTGGTACTACTATGACAATGACAGAAAGCAGATATTCCAAATAGGCGCAATCTTCAACCCAGCAACAAACATCTATATTAAATTTTTCTTTTTTTAGCCGTCGGTAAACAAGAGTTTTAGAATCAATAAAAGGCGACTGTTTATTTTTTTTTATTTCTCATTGCTAACTTATTGTGCCCCAAATAAAATATACATTTAAACGTTTACAGCTAAAACAAATAACACAAATTTCACTTTTCGTGAACAAATTAAAAAATTGATTTATTTTAAATTCTTCATCCGGATTCTAATAAATACAGATTTGTTATTTGGTATCTACAGTTTCTGAACTGGACTGAAAGCAAGCCGATACTTCCTAGATCTCGCCAAACATGCTAGCCCTTTCAGTCGTGAGGGCGTTATAATGTGACGTCAATCCCACTATTCGTTCGTAAAAGAGTAGTCCAAGAATTGGGCCCCCCCAGTGGCTCAGCGGTATGTCTGCGGACTTACACGCTAAAATCCGGGTTTCGATACTCGTGGTGGGCAGAGCACAGATAGCCCCTTGTGTAGCTTTGTGCTTAATTAAAAAAACAACAACAACCAAGAATTGGCAGTGGGTAGTGACGACTAGCTACCTTCCCTCTACACTGCAAAATTAAGTACGACTATCGTAGATAGCCCTCGTGTAGCTTTGCGCGAAATTCAAAACGAAAAACACATTCTAGATCATTAAAACTATCTATACCTACTGTAGGAAGCTATAGTTTTATGTGATAAGGAATATCATGTTTAAATTACTTAATCTCTGTCGGATGAAATAAGCAATATTTCAAATCGCTAGCATTTTTATTAAAATATCGTTTTCGCACATCCGCATTTTGAATGAAAACTATTTTTTGTAAAGTGTTGGTATAATTTTAGTTCACAACTTTTTCGTAAAATAATCATTACTGTGAATTTCCATAATATGTATTTTATAACCTGTATACATAGTTTTCAAAACAGGTTAACACGAAATAATTTCAAAGCTTCCTAAGATTAAGCTTACGTCGTTATGCTGACAGCTCTGATTAAAAAATGTTATAAGAAAGCAACCTTGCATACTCATGTCTTAATGATACCATACTTTAAAAGTGAAGATTGGAAGGTAATTTTAACCAGACCTATGTTTTTGCTTTCAAAATTATTTCTGTGAAAGTTAAAATTTAATTCATTGTCTAGTTTTATATGAAAGGAAGAGTTTTTTGTTGTAAATGATATTAATTGTATTTTCATTTTTTAATAATAAACGCAACCGTTGCTATACAACATATATATTTATATTTAATGGCAATAAGCGTAAAAATGAAAGCACTTCCAACGTTAATAAGATGTAGAAAAGACTTGAAGCTATTACACAACAGATGTCGAAAAGGATAAAGTGGTTTTGCTGTGTTATGAACAGCTCTTCAGATAAACAAGCATTTAAAGATCCTTCCTATCGTTTCTCCATGAGATTTTCCACAAGACTCTCAATAACACTTATCTTCAATTCTGAAGTGCGTTTCTCATCCTGCATATCCCTCATCCCAAACAAGAGCATATGTTTCATGTAGAGTTAATTTACCTGAAACAATTTCTTTACTTTTAGAGAAAGTGGAACGAAAAGTATCTACAAATAAGAGAATATTTTAAAACTATAAAAAAAGAAACTTTACATATATGAATGTAAATATACTGTTACTGCTGTATGTAGAAAGCTTCTCTATGATGGTTCTTTCATAAAAATCGATGTCTTTAAACGTGTGAACTCTGTGTATAGCGCATATGTTAATAGTGTATGAAGAAATATAAACTGACCAGATCTGGATATATATCTTTAAAATATGTCTGTCACCAATGAAGTTAAATCGTCTTATTTAATTGTATTCTAGAACATTTATAAGCATACAAACGTGTTTGGTACATAGATCCACAAAATGGAAAGAAGACTTGGTTTTCTAATGTTTAATTATATAGAAATTCTCTTATGTACCGCAGTGGTCAGCTCTAAAACTGCTAGAGATATCTGAGTACAGGAAATGCTTACCAAAACATGTATATTATATGCTATCCAGTTTACTCCACCATAATGGTCATCAAGTGCAAACGTTTATCTTCTAATTTCATATTACCTGATATTTTAGGTCATCTCAGATATATATATAAGGAAACGATAGAGTTTCTGGCAACTGATTACTGTTGATTGGCAGGCGTTTAATACGGCGGCATCATTGAAAGTAACAAGTTTAGTGACGTCATGCGCAGAATCTTTATATGTTCCTAGCATCCAAAGTACGTATCGTGTTTTAAAATGATTGCTAAAACGTATTCAGTCTTAAATATTCCTAAATAAAAATGCATTTTTAAGGATGAACTTATAAAAAAGCTTTCACTCCCCTCAATCTTCAGTATATTCTGTGTTAAAGAAAGCGGGTACTAAAGGGTATTTAATTTCTAATTACCACATTAATCATCTTTAAAAGAGTGTATACAGAAACACCTTCAGTTCTTAAATTCGGAATTTTGCTGCTTTACTCGAAAAGCACTTTCTGTTCCTAATGTTCACAGAAACATATCGTGTTGCAAAAAAAGGGCTTACAGTAATATAATAGTTCAGTGTCTTGATTACATGCCCTGGTTCTCTTCAAAAATTAAAGTAGAAACTGCCTTAAGTAAGAACGTACAGAAGAATCTTAAGTAAGTTCTCTATGCCCAAAGTATTTGTGCTAAAAAATGTGTATAACATTGTACTTTAAGTCAGTCCTCTATATCCAAAGTACACGTTCTATTAAGAAAAGTTGGTAAGGAGGTACCGTCAGTTCGCAGCATTTAGTTTAAGCATTGTTGTAAGAAAAGTGTTTTGAAACTACCCTCATTTGTCCTTGCCCAAAATATAAGTTATAATAAAGAAGGTATTTAATTATTTAACCTTATTTATCAATGTATAAAGGATACATTGGCTTAAGAAAGGAGCATAAAAACTGTCTTTATTTCTGATTGTCCAAAGAATATATAAACAGAAAGACCCTCAGAGTTTGATGTTTAAACAAGAACAGCACGAGGAAGTACTTGAAGTACCCAGAAAGTCAGTCTGTTATCTGTTATGTCTGAATGTGTGAACTAGCGCGGTCGTATTACAGAGTTGGTGTCAACATCCTGGGTTATTCTCGTTGATCGTATCTCTGGATAAATTCGTCGCTCAGCTGTCTTACAGCGCTGCTCTTCTTGTTGAAGCTACAGCCAACTTACACGTTTTAAATTTGCAACACCCTTTGCAGAAAGCCCTCACTGGCAGTTCCACCCCTTACACTTTTGTTTGTTTTGGAATTTCGCATAAAGCTACTCGAGGGCTATCTGTGCTAGCCGTCCCTAATTTAGCAGTGTAAGACTAGAGGGAAGGCTAGCCATCACCACCCACCGCCAACTCTTGGGCTACTCTTTTACCAATGAATAGTGGGATTGACCGTAAAATTATGACGCCCCCACGGCTGGGAGGGCGAGCATGTTTGGCGCGATTATGAAGCGCACGCCTTAACGCGCTAGGCCATGCCAGGCCTACCCCTTACGCAATCCCAGATGTAAATTTCACCGTATTAAAAATAACGTTTTTTAAACTTAGTTTGAAATATTCTTCAGTATGACGCAGCAACCGAAAAGTATTTGATGTTTACACTCTGAAACAGTTAGATTTAGTTTGTTCAGATAGACATAAGTAAGTGAACTCCAAGAGTTATATCAAAAATTGTACACTTTAGTAAATGCAAACAAAAATACAAAAAGCATACGAAACAGCTATGGAAATACAATATTTTACTAAAATTGTTTTCAAAATGGTATAATTATCACTCATTGTTTGCTCATCAATACGTTAATATTTTTATATCATACAGATAAAATTCATAGAGTGATATGCAAGGGTTTACTCTGTACCATTAGAGTTTTAATTATAAACCGCGCTTTAATTAGATTAAAATATAGGTATAATTAAAACGAATTAGCAGCCAGAAACAAAAGAAAACACACAGCATTGTCCAGATATTCACAATACAGTGATGAATCAGTCTCAGCTTACATCTGGCTTATGTGTATACGAACTTCCACAACACGCTGTTATCCAATTTATATATATACAACCATCCACTAAACTATCATTTTCACTTAGCCTCCGACATGTGTTGAAAAATAAAAATATTTTACAGAACAGCCCCTATACTGTTACTGTAGTAACTATTGTAAATAGTTGAGCTTGAAGAAAACTCACACCTCAACAAAATTCTACAAGTCGTGAAATGTAAATAAAATTTTCAGCATTTTGTCTTGTCTTCCAAAATAACCAAAATAAATATATTGCTGCTGTTCAAGTTACCTGTTCTTTCCAGATTCATTCCATTTAACTTCCACTTTCTATTAAGATAAGAATGAACCTTTAGCCTAAATTAGAGATGTAATTTATAATTAAAATATTTTAAAGATATTTCTTGATTCTTTATGTAGAATGCAGGTTTCCGTTGAAAAAAAATTCAAGATTATTGCTACATTTAATTAATTAAATGTACCCAATTCAGACAGTAGAAATCTTAACCACATCTCCACAGTGAAATGTTGAACAAGAACTGACGCAACTGCTTGTCTGTTTCTGCCCAGTTCCTCGACTCATCTGCCACAACTCCTCATTTCCGATCGTCTTTTCCTGCTTTAAGAATTATTTCACGAAAATGAAAGCTGCTGAACTCCTCGCAAATATTTGTTTGTAATTACCAGATATATGCGTTTTCCGTATTTATTTCATAAGGAAGAAAACTGAAGGAGCACTGTCTCTCCAAGACAAACTGCAAAAGTTTAGAGATAGAGACATATTTAAAGAGCTTCAAAAGGAAATACCATTATGGACTGAGAATTTACTTTCATTGGGTCTCTTAGGTTATCACCATAGGCAGAGTTGCATGTGCAATTTGCCACTCAAAAAATTAATCCAGTTGCACATTTACGTAACAATTACGTCATTTGAAATTGTTTAATTCTGTAGATCCAGATGTGGCCTAGTAACTGTATCAAATAGTACATGTAGCGTTCAAGTTGCGATGTAAGTTAATAGTAACCAAATAATAAGCGGCCGGCACAACTGAATATTGTTTCCTACGATGAAGAGTTTAAACTTAGAAATACTAAACCTTAACGACAGGAGTCGGGCCTAGTCAGTGTTATGTAAATGTCGTGTAAATATTTTGTAAGCGACAACATGTCGTGTTGTGTTTAAATTTTCATTTCTATTATTCATTTTTCCATATTTATATTATTGTTTCGAAGTTTAAACTAATATTTTGTTATTCATTTAGGGTAACATTTAGAATTTTCTTGAATTAAGTAGACCAATCATATGTTTGTAAATGAAGTGCTGGTGACTTCGTGTCTAGACATGTAGTCTCGTGCAAGAACGGACATGCGCAAATTGCTCTGGAGATCTGTAGAAAGTTCGCGGTTATTCGAGGGGTCTAAGCCTACAATATATAAACAGACGAAGATGCGAGAGACGGGAGAGATTCAGACATCAGTTTTTATTCGAAGAAAGAAAAGAGAGATTCAGACGTCAGTTTTTATTCAAGAGAAAAAGAAGAGAGTCAGTTATTTGAGAAAGATTATGTGTTTGCTGTGATTATTCAACTTGGATTTGTGACTGAAGTTAGATCTACGGAAGCTGTGATTTTATTTCATCAATCTCTACGATTCATCTGAATTACTGCTTGTGCTGAGAGTCGGCGAATTTATTGAACTGTGAACTGTTTCTAAACTTCTTCATTTAAGCTTCGGAATTTCTTCGTGGGACCAAATTCACACCATAGACTGGAATTTGAGACTTTCATTTTAAATCATTATATTAGATACAGGCCAGTACCATTTTGTATTGTGATTAATTTTGAAGTTTGAAACTAGTATTATTTTGTTTTGTAATTAATTTCGAATGTTGTAACTTAATATCTGTCACTGTTATTATATACTTTATGTTATATCTGTTATATTTGTTAATAGTTTAGTGTAATAAATTATACAAGCTGTTATCTGCGTTTTTCTGTTGCGTTTAGTCTACGAAGAACATAAAACATAAAAAATACGTAACAGTCAGTAAGTGTGTGTATATTTGTTTTTTATAGCAAAGCCACATCGGGCTATTTGCTGAGCCCACCGAAGAGAATCGAACCCCTCGTTTTCGTGTTGTACATCCAGAAACATACCACTATACTAGCGGGGTGCCTAGCCAGTTATCCCATCTTCTGTTGAAAATACAAATACTTAGTATGTGCTAGTTGCATGTTGAAAAATGCCTTTTATATGAGACGAAGTTTGAAACAACTTTTGTAGGTATAAGTATAAAAAAATGAAAAATTTCATAGTTGTTATTCCAACAAAACTGTTTTCTACAAATTGCATCAGCAACATCTTGAAACCTATAAAATTCTTACTTGAAATAATGAATCAATGTCTTATTCGAGGTTTTAATATAGCAGGTAAACACCCATTTTATTGGTATAATTAATTGAAAGCCTTACTTGCTATCATAACTGTAGTGTATTAATATCATATATAAAACAATAAAGTAATTTATTAGTATCTTATGGTATCTGGATAACATACAATATGATAAACCCAAAACAATCCCAGCTATAATCTCGAATACATAAAATAACGTGATCATAACACTTACAGGAGACGCGAGTATGGTTAAAGTATTTTAGTTTCTCAAAACAATTCATCATGTTATAAGCAGGCCTAACGTATCCCAGTAGTAAATGATAATCCCAAATTACCTGTTCCATAATCACACTGTTAGAGAAATCTTTAAATTTTCGTGTAATTGACTTTTGATGTACTAAAGTTGTGGAAAAAAATCAAGAATTGTGAAATACACTAAGTATTTCTTCAATTTCTACAATAAATACTTTTTAATGCAAATGACTAATGTTCTTGAAGTTCTACAATAAATACATTTTAAATGTCTAAAGTTCTTGAATTACTACAATAAATTCTCTAAATGTTTGATCTTCGATTTCTAAAATAAATACTCCAAATGCCCAACGTGCTTAAATTTCTACAATAAACACTCTTTAAATTACTATTGTTTTTGAATTTCTACAGTAAATACTCTCTAAATGACTAAAGTTCTTGAATTTGTAAAATAAATTCTGTCTGAATGACTAATGTTCTTGAATTTCTACAATAAAGTCTGTCTAAATTTCTAAAGTTCCACGTTATTGATAATACTTTTTTTCTCGAGAAATTATAAAGTTCTTCGTTGATTGTGAATACTTTTTGAAACACTGGACCTTAAATATAATTGTTTGTGATTTCTCAGAAAAAATTTTAAACATTATGTTTCATTTTAATACCTCTAATATAATAAGGGTTAATTTTAACTTTTGCTTACCCTGGTAGCCTCTTAAGCACTGGCTAAATGTACAATGTATTTTACAAGTAACATTTATAACCATAATTTAAAATACACATGGTCGTAGATTTTGTTCTATTTACTAATATGAAAAGCACTGAGTTCAAAAACTGCTACTCTGAAATTCTACCAAAACCTCTCAATCACTGGATCTAAAGTGAAATATGTTTATCAATTTGCAACACAGCAATAAGAGGAGATAATTCGATATTTGTCTAGCCCAACATGTGTAGGTTACCGTATATCTTGCCTAACCGTATAGGAAGATAGATTTACACATTTACCTTTTCTAATGTATTATATACATTGCAATTACCGGTTGTTCTATATTCTGATTATGTGTATCCAATATAACAGAATATATACGGAGTTTTTTTCTACCAAACCCTTCATATTGCGAATTATACAATAGTAAGTTATTCTATCAATGTTTAAAGAAATTATTAATAAGAAATGTTCTATTCTTCCTGCGAAATCCCCCCAGTTGATCGTTGTGAAACGATCTAACCCGATTATTAATATCTAATGAAATAACGAGTGTAGAAGGTTCTGCATGCATAAGTATCATGTTTTGTACCTTGATATCTAGAGGGCTCTGTTTTACCATTAATCTTTTTTCTCTCTCTCTTTTTTTAAGTCTTAAGGTTGTTTACGATCGTTGAGACATTTTAAATGCCGATGCCTCACTAAACCACCACTTTGCGGAATAACAAATATAAACCGCATCTTTTTGTGTGTCCAATACGTATTTACGAAGTAGTTGTATAAAATACAGCAGTCGCTCTTTCTTGTGCTCTAACTTGCGTTGTTTCAAAGCTGTTATTTTGTACACTTGATTCACTAAGGCAACATGGTTGAGTTAGTGACTGACTTGAACAGAGAACTGATTTTTATATGCAGTTGCGAAAATATCTGAGTTCAAATAGACGCGATTATCATTCTTTTCGTACTAGACAAAGACTTTTACAATATTTCGTAGCAACATCCTTCTCATGCGCGTGAAGAACAACAACAGAGGCTCGTGACACGTGCGATATGGAACATATATATCCAATAGATTCAGTGTCATATGCTAATAAAGTGTATTCGTCAAAAGTTGACAGGCAAAGTCTAGCCACCACAAATTCACTCCGAGTGTTAAAATGAGCCTAGTCTGATACATTTGATTTCTCCAAATTTCTAATTCGGTACGAAAAATATATGTCATAAAACGTTTGCCTAAGTATGTTTCTCATATTATTTTCATGAACATTCATATACATTTAACAACAACCACTGATATTACGCCGTGCCAATAAACTTATGTTAACATCAGTGTACCATTTCAATCTTTAAATCAAGAATACAAAACGTTTGGAAGTTATACCTGGGCATTAATGAAGCTATTTGATACACACACATTTGTCGACTAAATAAAACATACCTTGAAGATTTCTTCAAATAGATAATCTGTAGCATAAATACAGGCAAGTCGTTTTTATGGATAACTTGAATTGATATTATACATTAATTTTTGAAAAGGGTATGAAAGGACATAACACAGAAATATGGAAGAATACGTGACGACGAGAAACCCACTTTAATTAAAATAAAGTACAAAACAATGTTTCGACCTTCTTAGGTCATCTTCAGGTTAACCTGAATGTAACTGGTCTTTTCTCTCTCACATATGTAATAAAACCAGCATACTTATGACCGTAGTGACAATAAACTGTAAGGCTTGATTCTTACAACTGACATATTAGGGCTTGACTATTTTGACCTTATTTTGTTTCTAAATTTCTTTCTGAATGAGTTTTATATTTTGTACTTATCCGTTTAACATCTGTAGGTAACAAAGATAATAATACTGAGCGTGAAAATTCGTTTTTAGTCTATATCTAGCACATATAGCATATTGTAGTTTTGGAAAATATTTAGATTAAAATTATACTAAATGGTTTTAATATGACTAAAATAATGCCTTATAGAAAAATCACTAAAGGTACAGTTCAATGGCATTTCTTTTAAAATGAGATGCTGGCGTGCTAGTTTTGAAACTTCAACAAGTTTTCAGGATACATTTATTTGATATAATATACTTTAGGTTCTAATTTTAGTGAAATCGAACATCCTTTGTAATCCGACACGTTAGAAATTGCTCAGAAAACATATGGAACTCGCCATAATGACAATGTTGTAGTTGAGCATTGTTATTCAGAATGTATGGCATTTGCCATAATGACAAAGCTGTAGTTGAGCATTGTTATTTCAGTATGAATTGTATCTGCCATAATAAAAATGTTATAACTGAGCATTGTTATGCACGACGTATTGTATTTGCCATGAAAAACAATGTTGTAATTAAGTATTACTATTCAAAACATATGAAAAGAATCACAAATGTCCACTGTTATTTTATGGTATTTGATAAGTTCATCAAAAACATTTTAAATATTTTATTGGTGTTAATGGTAGGATAATATTTTGAGTAAAACGTTTATTACGTTATTATTTTTTATTTAAGATAATGTTAAATCAAAGCATAAGCAACACCTACGTGCTTAAACTGCTTGTAAATCGTTGTTGGTCAATTTCATATCAAAACACTTTCATATTTCTGCTTCGTTTTGAAACGAATTTAAGAATCTGATGAGGTTTATATTCTACTCTGAATGTGAACTTTACATTGAAAATTCAAGTTTTCACTTTCAACTAGCCTGAATGTTTTATGAAAACAGTCAATGCTGCTCAAGACGTCTGAAACGTTTAATGTGAAAGGTTCAGACTAACCTACTGCAGTACTTTGAAAAAGCAAGAAGCCAACATTTTGGCACTGCTCACATGGTTTGTTGTTCTTGTTCATGGCATTTCGGGTAAATATCTGTTTTTCACATGTTGTATCTGATTTGTTGATTGAAAGGGTACACATTATACAGCTTGTATTTAAATAATCAAAATTAATACTTCTAAAGTCGACTGAAGTCATACAGAACTAATAGAAATTGTATTGTATGATGAAATAGAATATTAGTAGTTTTTGTATTTCAACCTCTTAAACCTCAAATATACTGGCGTATGCAGGGCACATTGGAAAATTAACCATGATGACCTCGGTAACGGGAAATCAAAATGTTCAAGAAAATTATACATGACGACAATAAGAGAAAACTGTAAAATAAGATTCGTCGTTTTCAACAGAAAGGGCAAGTATGTTTGGTACAACATGGATTCGAACGCGAGACGCTGGGATAAGGAGCTGGTCACGCCGGACCTTTCTAAACTGATTGCGGTGAATGATGGATTTATTAAATATAATAATACGCCTTCTGTCATTATACACTCGTGAGACAAAGTGAAATATATGTAATTTTACAATAACTGATAAAAATTAATGACGTTAAGAAAACACGTAGAACCAACAACATAATTTAAAACAAAAACATAAAACTGTATAACTCTAATACTTTTGGAAACTGGAACTTTTTCATTAGTTTGCTGCTAATGAAGAAAGGTCCTTCTTTTGAGTTGTATAGTTTTGTATATTTTTCAATAGTTGACAAATGTTATAACAACAGTTCCACAAATATTGCGTCCAGAAGGTTTATCGTATTATTACCTTTTATCATTAATTAACACTAGTGACTGCAACCGTTTGCAAAATTTAATACGCTTTATTGTTTAAACCTATGCTACATGTTTAGGTAGTAGGTAAAGGAAAACAAATTATGTTATAGATGTGGTTGTGATATGAAAATTGTTTGTTTTAAAGCAAAGCCACAATGATTTACCTGCTGTTCCTACCATCGGGAATCGATTTCCGGGTTTAAGGTTGTAATTCCTTGAAATTACCACTGTCCCACCAAGGAACTAATGGGTGGAAAATAGGAGCAGACCTTCTTGCTACGTCACTGCTTGAATAATTTATTTTTGTTTATGATGTAGGAAACAAAGTAATGTTGACGGTAATTAATCGTCTACGGAAAAATGTCAGTGTTTATTAACCACGTAAACCTAATTCAAGAAAGTACGAGAAATAATGTTTACAAAAACAAAACGTAACTACGTCTTACCTTTTGTCTAATTGCTTTTTAACAAAGTCTTTCAAGAAAAACCACAAACATAGACGAACAGAAGAAACCTACCATTACCTCCTCAGCTAATTACACTCCCGAGTACTTGATTATAAAATCAACTTAGAAACTGGTCCACTTTTATTACATCTGTTTTGACGAAAATCGCGTATAATCTATTCTCCCTTTACGTCAATGGTCTGGTAATAGCGTCGCCAGTTTACCATGCAGAGTGTGCGTGAAGCCGTGCTAAAGCTGTAAGGAACATAGGCACTAGATAAATACACTTGTCAAAATAAAGCAGCAGAAAAACATACCATAAAATACAAAGGCTATTCATATCTAAGTGCGTATATCACGATATAACTGTGCCTGGGTATAAACATCAGATTTGTAGAAAGAGTGCTCAAAGCTGTTTTATGAAGTAAATCCTGAAAATAGAAGTTCAGAGAAAGAAATAGTTCGAAAACTTGGGTATTCTTCAGTGACAAGCCTGTAGCAGTCTGTGTGCAACTCAACTTCCTTGACTCAAGCGGTAGTGGATGGGGCTGAAATTGTAAAAAAATAGAAAATAATTAAACAAATGATATTTTAAACACGTTGCGTCAGCACTCTCGTAAGCTGTCTTGCCTGAAACAAAGTAGGTGGGAAGACCTAATTTAAAGCACTCGTGTTTATAAGTTCTTGAAAGTAAACTAAACAATAAACAGCTTAAACTTTCTGTTTGAAAGCGTTAAATAATTGTGCAAAACTCAGAACATGTTAACAGAACTTGATTGAAAGTTTCTGTTGTTGTTTCAAGTTTGAATAATTTATCTGAAATTACATCATTACAAATTTTGTTTCTGCTCCTCTAGTTTTGCCCGAACGGTTTAACTTTTACTGTTAAAAAGAAGATTCCCAAAGTAATTTTAGTGAATACTGTCACATGAAAATATCTTCTCGACACTACTTAAGTATGAAATATATCAGAACCATTATTAAAACAAATCAAAACATTTTAACTTCGTTAAAACCAGATCTAAAGAAAAAATTATTTCAATTTCATCGATTTTGGAAAAAAGAAGAGTTACATTTATTTATATTTTTTTTTAACTAAACGTGATCTAAGACCCTAGAAAAAGTATGTGTTTGTGTGTTTGTCTTATAGCAAAGCTACGTCGGGCTATTTGTTGTGTCTACAAAGGCTAATTGAACCCTTGATTTTAGCGTTGTAAATCCGTAGAGTTTTTGTTCAGTTTCGTGTAAAGCTAGACAAGGGCTTTCTGCATTAGCTGTCCCTAGTTTAACAACGTAAGACTAGAGAGAAGGCAGCTAGTCATCACCACCTACCGCCAACTCTTGGGCTACTCTTTTATCAACGAATAGTGGGATTAACCATCACATTATAACGACCTCATGACTGAAGGGGCGAGCATGTTTGGTATGACAGGAATTCGAACCCACAACTCTCAGATTACGAATCGAGCACCTTAACCACCTGACCATACCGGGCCTCCGCAGACTTGTGCCGACGGGGAACTAGAAAAAGTGGTGATACGATATAACATTGCACGGAAAATTCAAATAATTAAATTATTAATTTTACAATTTTAATAAGGCTGTCATTAGTTACGTTCTAGTTATTAAGTTATTTATACCTAACTTGTTACAACTTTAAACCGTTAGAATAACATATAATTTCAAAATTAGCTTTAATCGGTTCGACGGCTCATTGGCTCTTGTAACGTTGAAAAACCCCTGAATTGTTCACAAAAATCAAATGTTTCTCTATACGTTTGGATAAATAATAAACTGTAGATTATAATTACAACACAGTGAGTAAAACATTATGTAAACACCGGACTGTGAGATATGTATTCATGCAACAAACAAATTAACCATAGAGTTGAACATGTGCTCCAAGACAAAAACAAACACGTCTGCCAAAACCATAGAGTTGAACATGTGCTCCAAGACAAAAACAAACACGTCTGCCAAAACCATAGAGTTGAACATGTGCTCCAAGACAAAAACAAACACGTCTGCCAAAACCATAGAGTTGAACATGTGCTCCAAGACAAAAACAAACACGTCTGCCAAAACCATAGAGTTGAACATGTGCTCCAAGACAAAAACAAACACGTCTGCCAAAACCATAGAGTTGAACATGTGCTCCAAGACAAAAACAAACACGTCTGCCAAAACCATAGAGTTGAACATGTGCTCCAAGACAAAAACAAACACGTCTGCCAAAATACATGATACAAGCTTTATATCAGTTTCTCTCTTTAATCGAAGTCTATAAAAAAACAATAAATTAAAAATACTGAAACTTATGATAGATTAACAGAATATAAGTTACAAAACAAGATAACTAGCAGCAAGATATATTGAAAAATTCGCCTTCCTTTTTTTCAAGGGTGAATTATGATGGCATCCTTAAAGCAGATGGTTCTACGTTTCAAAGATAAAAATAGCAAAACTAAAGTAGATAGATAATGTTGAGCCACAGAGCTCGTTGGATAAAAATGATGTTATACAAAGTTAAATGTAACCGTTTGTGAAAATATTCGTTAGGTTTAAAGAAATCGTATTTGGTTTGTCCAGTGCATACTGAAGGTGTAAGCTAATACAACGTTCAATTACTTCTTTAAAGCATAGAATTACAATATAACGATTCAATATCAAAATTTAAAGCGCTATAATTCCATGTTTTGAAACTGTTCGCGACATCAAAATGTTTATAATATCTGATTTATGATAAAAGTGTTCATATTTAAACCGAAGGTATTATTGATTTATTGTATTTGTAAACTTGAATTTAAGCCATGCATACATACAAAACAATAATTTAAGAAAAGAGAGCAAATCTTGCTATAAACGTTTTCAAAATCAGGTTTACTTTCTTAAAATACAAACGATTTTAGGCTGCTGTACTTTTTGCCATCTATTGGTCGAATAATTTAAAACTTATTAACATTTTTTTAACATATCAGCAATAGCGTGCAAGATGGAATTTCATATATGAGATAAATTTTGTACGTGTACTTTTTTAAATTGTGAAATTAGTAATATGCAAGCTTGCATTGTATTATTAGCTTTTAAAAAGCCCCATTTGTCACCTTTGAGTAACGTTAGATTATTATATTCTTGTTAAGCAGGGTATGTTTATTTAATGAGCTTATATTAACGTCAACTTTAATTCAATAAGAGTGTTGTATAAAATTTTACAGTTTATGAGAACTGCTGATTTCTAAAGTCTCATTTTAAAAATGCCTATTTCCGTATAATTTCTCTATTGGATTTTTAATACACGCCGAAAATTATTCTATTGGCATAACATTAGACTGCACTGATAAGCACCAAAATAAAAATCAGTCACAAGATGTAAGTAACGAGTCCAATAATCTAGTGACATTATCGTGTGCTTTTAAATAAACAAAAATTATTTTTTTACAATATTAAAATATAAATTTGTTTTGTTTTGGATGTTGTTGTTTTTTCGATATTAGGATTATCTAAACATAACAGATACATCTCATGTTTTATGCAGTTACTGAGTTTAATTTAGTGAGCTAAAACTTAACACCATTTGTTTTTCCAAAGCTCATTGACCATATCACAAAAATACTGATGTTTTGTTGTGCTATCTTAATCAGACTGATTAATTATTTGATGAGATTGAGAGTCGTAATGTGAATCGATTAGAAATCATACTTCTCGACGAAGAAGCTACAGCAGAAAAATAATAATAAAAAAGAACCATTGAGGTTTCGGTAAAAAGTTGAATTTGAGTTATTATCAAGATGAAAGGGAGACCACTTCAGTGTTATGAAGAATGTGAAGTGTGCCCACCATTCCATGACAAGTTTTTTGGTCTTAAATACGTGTTTATTGTTAAGTATCAATTCACTTTTATCTCAGAATATATCATATGTTGCAATTAAATATCAAAAATTTCATATAAATGTGACCACATGGAGGCTAAGCACCAGGTTAGAAATAAATCTTACTCTTCATAACAACAGTACCATTAATTACCAAGTCTACAAATTTTTTAACACCTTAGACTGTAAAGGGACTGAAGATGGTTATATATTTAACATGACCACAATGAGAAACCCTGGTGTAAAAGTGAAAAAAGTAAACTTATGTTTCAATTCAATATGACCTCGTGGTTTGAATAAAAATATTTCATTTCTATAGATGCGACATCATAAAATTATAACGGATATTTTATGTTTATTTCATTATATTTTTAAACTTTTACGTTTGGTCTTCATTGGTTTCCCGCACTGTTTTATATCAGAATACATTTCTTAAGAAATCGAAATTTTACTCTCCACTACACTGTTGTGAAGTTACTATTTTTTAATTATGATTACAGTTTTTTGGGTCCTTAGTATTTTCTTCAAATAATAATATTTTAACGTACAATCCAGATATATTTAGATGGAGTCTACGGGACAAACGAGATATGATAGTGCTCAAAGTGATTTTCTTCTTTAGGAATTATCCAAGAACTTCGCTTATTTCCTATATTATGAATTGTAAAGTTAGTTTATTTTCTATAACAATAGCATGAAGTAATGAATGTGTTATAAATATTTTAAATTTGACTCTTCTTTATTGTTTTTGTCTGTTTTTCTTCAGGTCAGCTGTTCTCTGTCCTCAATGATGTCGAGAAAACACACTTGTCAAGAAAAATATATATGTAGAAATGGCTCGTTTGGGTTGAAAAATTTTTTTTACGCAGATGAGCAAACAAAGTTTTGACCTTCTTCGGTCATCGTCAGGTTCATAAAGAAAGAAAGATGTAGCTGGCCGGAAGCTGACTACATGTTTGAAAGTGGTTGTGTAACTGAGTGTCGGGATGTAGAGGGCATGTTTAGATGTTGGATTATATAATTCTATATTATTTATTTTATTATTCTTATTTATAATATTATTTTTAATATAAGTATGTTTCTTTGTATTGGTTTATTTTGGGCTTGAGTTGTTGTATAAGTAAGGTTTCTTTAATTTTGCATTTATGTTTGTTTCTTTATTTAGTATTTGAGTGTTTTTTTTGTTATGTTGTGTTTATTTGACTTGCAGTGTTCGAAAACGTGTGAAGATGACTTGTTCTTTGAATCTGGTTTTCATTTTTCTACTTGTTTCTCCAATATAGAAGTCGTGGCAGTTATCACATTGTATTTTATAAATAACGTTGGTGTGATGTTTGTCAGTGTGGTTTTGGCGTAGTATAGACCTCAATTTTGTGCCTGGTTTTTCAATAAATTTTGTATTAACTGGAATGTCATATTTTGTTACTAGTTTTTGTGAAATACTGGTTATTTTTCTGCTGATGTGAGGAATATATGGTATGCAGCAGTATATGGCTTCGTGATTTTTTGATTCGTGAGATATATTTACTTTTGTCAGTTGATTTTGCTTTCTATCTAGGTGTGTGCGTATAATGTTTTCTACGGTTTATATCTTTATACCTATATTAAAAATAATATAATAAATAATAATAATAAAATAAATAATATAAAATTATATATTCAAACATCTAAGTACGCCTTCTAAATCCCGACACTCAGTTACACAACCCCTTTCAAACATGTGGTCAGCTTTCAGCAGTTACCTTTTTTTTTCTTTGTGAACCTAACGATAACTGAAGAAGGCCGAAACGTTTTACGCTTCTTTACGTTTTCTCAACCCAAATGAGCCGTTTCTACATATATATTGTTCTTTGTCTTGTTTTCCCTATTGCTCACGTATCCTGAAATGATTAAGTGATACATTTTTAACTTCATTTATACCAGCATTTTGTTGATGGTTGACCAATGACTCAAGTCTCATACATTTTTAAAAAAGAGTATTAACCCCTTAACTATGCAGTATGTTAAAATCTGGTGTAAAAGATTGTAAATTACTCTTAAATAAATTTATAAGTATTGTAAATCGATAATTTCGTCTGCACGTTAAAACATTAAGTTCTGAGAAATGACCAAACATATTTAGATAAAGTGTTTCTCTTCTGATCGATGGCAAACTTATGTTTTAGTGAAGTTATTCAGCAATGGCAAAATTACAAAAATATCTCCATTAAACTTTCTTTACCTAAATGAAGAACTGTCTATTAAAGTGTGGTATAAAGAAATAGCTATCTTAGTGAAAGTGTTTGACTCATCACATGAAAACATGAGAATGTTGACAGCTCAGGATCTTTAGTCATTACTAATAATTCATAAGAAAAGGTTGAAACATGGTAGAAAAAAAACTTACATAAAAAATTGTATCTTTATTTATACTCACTAACAACATTTCGGTTGGTTGGTTGTCATTTTATGGCTCAAAACAACTAGGCTATCTGCGCCAAACAACCTATAAAGAATCAAAAATAAAGTAAAATTACCAAAATTCGTATAAAGAAATCCTTTTTTTTAAAAGTCCATTTTTAATTAAAAACTTAAATGGCGTTAAAGAGGCCAATAGCCCTTGAAAAAAAACATTTGTAGACAGTACCAACACCGCAAATGACATTCTTCAATATCAATGGTTGTTGTTTTGAATTAAGCACAAAGCTACACTATGGGCTATCTGTCCTCTGCCCTCCACGAGTATCGAAACCCAGATTTTAGCGTGTAAGTCCGCAGACATACCGCTGAGCCACTGGGGGGCAGGGCACAAAAAAAGAACAAAAAAGAGTAAACCCCACACGAACTTGAAATCGTTGGACCATCAAAAATTAATAAAAATGTGGAAAGTGCCACGTAACTCATGTTAATGGAGAGCTCGCAAAATGCCGTACCTCCACGTGGTATCTTAAGCCTTGTGGAGGTCAAAGAATACTGACACAAGACGTTTCTACTTGATAAAGGCTTCTCTGATTGACATTTCAAGTCGAATAATGTGGTCCACGGTAGAGTGATGTCTTCGGAACACACACTGGGAGATTGTTTGATTCGAGTAACCAAAAAAAAAAAAACATTAACCAGCCTCTCTAAGGTCTTGCAGAGACATTTCTTCAAAGCAATTCGACAGAAGTTTCAAGGAATCTTGGAATCCTTCCCAGGCTTAGGAAAGGTAGAACAATATCCTGGCGCCAAGCATCAGTAAAAGCATTCTTCTACCAGTTCTGGTTTTAACCAACCAAAATAATAGCAAGAGAAGCAGGAGAGAGATGGTGCAGCATCTCGTAGTGTGTAACATCAGGTTCAACTGATGTACTACCAGACCACTGAAGAGCAAGCTTGAGTTTCACAAATATAAAGGGATGATTACAGTCAAAGAGATGACTAGCCTGAAAGGAAAGAAGCATTCGCTCTGCCCCAATCTTGATGGCTAAAAATGTGGGGGATGAAGCAAAAGTAAAAGCTTTCGCCGAGATTATTGGGGATGCTTTGGGAATGAGTAATTTTCTGGTCATCAAAAGTTCAAAAAGAGGACAGAAGTATACTTCCCACAAACCTTTCGATTCTTGTCCTATATGACTTTGTAACTGGTGGTAGAAGAGATGCTGGTTGTGGAATTAATCCAAGATTCCTTCTTGATTTGACGTTTTACCTGCTAAGCATGTGCACGGGCCTGCAGAAAAGCGATGCAGTTCGAAAGTGTGGGATATCGACGAAAGGGATCCCAGGCACGTTTCTGAGCCTTCAAACCATGTTGCTGGCAGGATTCCACCATAGACAAGGATATCATGGACAAAATGTAAAGGTTTTTAAAAATAAATTAAGCTGTTGCTTCGATAATACAATCGGTCACTGCTGCCACACAGCTGCCTTTCGATGGCTAACAAACGACAGCAGGATCAAGTTCCAAAAGAGCAGTGAAAGAGGGACAGTTAGTTTGGTCCAACTTTTACCAGGGCACGCGGGTCGGGTGACATCGATTACAGCCAGTCTCTCTTAAAATGATAGGAAAACGATCACAGTCCAGAAAGTTACTGTAAAAATTCCAAGAAACGTGAGAGAAATGTGAAGTAAATCAAACTGAGAGATCAATTGCAGTAAAAGACCAACTATAAAAATAAGTATAAACACCTGTACTGAAAATAGGAATTTTGTAATTCGATAAGATACACTCTACGGAACGGCACCTCCCTATAGGGAATTATGTCCTTTAATCCCAGGATTGAAAAGGGAGACGGCAACTTTTCAATGAGAGCATTAAAGTCTGATTGATCATAGGTCTCTCTAGGAGACAGAGAGAGAGGACAAACGGTGATGGTTTGACCCAAGAAAACACGTATGGCTGCAGCATCCTAAAATGTGTCGAATTCAAAGAACAGGGTGGGCACATGCTTATCAACCAGCAGTGCCACATCTCCATGCACTCGTTTATCACACAACCTGTCATTTCAGTAGGAAAAATACCAAATAGTGACTGTATCAGCAGGTTTTAGAAATGTTTCCTGTGAGAAAAGACACGTAGAATGGTAAGAAACAATCAGCGCTTTGAAGTACTTTATATTAGAACGCAAAGCACTGTATCAAAGTGATCATTTTTACTTTTGTATAGGCGAACTGGGTGGAGAACCCTTTTGTTTTCAACCACGTCTTTCTTCTTTATTCTCTTTATTAGATAGAGATCAATCGAGCTCCATGGATCCTGCCCTTGGTCGAATAGGCAGTTTTCTGTCGTTGGAAGAAGATTCCAGTGAATGAGAACGTAAACGAATCATCATTCAGCATCTTGGAGCCAGAGAAGAAGATGGACAGGAGAAAACGCCAGAATCCGTAGCTAAATGAAATTAATCCAGGGAACCACAGGAAAGAGTGATGGAGACAGAAATACAATTTAAGTATCCTTCTTTGATTGTGGCAGATAGACGTGGCGATCTGAACATCAAAATAATTACATTTGTGGGTAGCATTATTCTGTCTTCGCGAGTGGAGATTCGGTGCACCTCCGAAACGCCTTGGCTGAAGAAATAAGCAAAGATCTTTGACTCGAAAATTTCTTTAAATTTCTCTCAACTCTAACTGTTTTGGAAGAATGCCATTGGTATATGTCCGATGCTCTTTGCATCCAGGAGAAGTTTAGTATGTTGTGATGAAGAAGCTTCCACCAAAATATCTCCATATTGTAACTTCCTTATTGACTTGAGGGAGCCAGAAATTTCCTCTATCCCTTTTGAACAAAAAATGGAACTATTTGCCCTAAATATTTATCGGATAAAGAATATAGATGATTAGAAATCAAGGTACAGAATCTGACTGTGACGGCGTCTGTGCAACAGAGTCGTCCATACGTGGTAGCTTGCTGACAATCTGTTATCCTCAATTTTTCATTTATCTTTTTATTTTTTCACGGATAGCAATATCCATAACAAAGGGAATACATTTCAGTGTTCACTGACCCCACCCACCATGGAGTCCTACAAGCGGTCGAACTACAATGCAAAACAAATACATTGGAATAACAACATGGTTTCGTGAGCTCTATACTCAAACACTAGTATCAGACACAATATCCACAACATCCGTTGAGAGCATCCAACACTGGTACTCGGTTGATTCTAGCCCAAGTGGGCCAGCAAAATTACCCTAGGGGGCCACCTCAAGGCTTCTCATTTACAGGAATTCGAGACCAAAATGGTGTGTTAAGATTGGACCTCTAAAATCCCAAGATCCACGCACGGAAAAGACATGGGTGAGTGTTTTGATCCCAGAAGGAGTAAAGAGAGAGAACAGAACCTTCTCTGGGAAGTCCCCTCACAACGTACAGGAATACATACCGAGGAACAACATTTCGAGTGCTGTACAAATTAATATTATGCAACTAAGTGAATATTCTGACCTTGCTTTTGGCAAATCTTCTATATATAACATAAATAAATAACCCCTGTATTCTAAACTTGTTTCCCTAAAACTTTCAGAATAGTATGCACATGAAATGTTTTCCTTTCCGCAAAATAATGTTGTTTCTGATCAGTTTTCAAGCTGGTTTATAAGATACTGTAACCTCTCTTCAGTTAAATATCTGTATATCCTGAAGAATATAATACTTAAAAACCGTCAGAACGGCATGCAGAAGACTAATTAACCTAATCTTGCTTCTAATAAGCCCTAAAAGTAATATGCAGAAACCTGTTTCACTCATACCTCTACAACTTGCTTCTAATGAGCCCTAAAAGTAATAATAGAAACCTGTTTCACTCATACCTCTACAACTTGCTTCTAATGAGCCCTAAAAGTAATAATAGAAACCTGTTTCACTCGTACCTCTACAACTTGCTTTTAATGAACCCTAAAAGTAATAGTAGAATATCTCCACAACTTACTTTCAATAAATCTTCAGTGTGGTATGTAAACGATCACTCATTTCTCTAAAAGCTTGTCGGGGTATGGAAAATGTTATCCTTTCATATATATTTCAAACATTTTTACTAACAGAAATTCAGTACGGTATGTAAGAGATTGTTTTTCTTAGACACTCTAAAACGTGTTTATTTGTTGTTGTTTGTTATTTTTTAATAAACCTTTAGATTAATATATTAGATTTTGCATCACCTATACATCAAAGTGTTCTTCTGGGAATCCTTGTAAAAGATTGTTGCTCATATATCTATCTTAAGAAGACTACTAACAAAGTAAAATGTTTTCTCCCCTAAAAAATTTCCACTTTATGCTTTATGCACGTCCTTATAAACAAGCTTCCACTAATAACTAAAATGTGTAGTTACTCAATTGCATAAGTATTCATAAACTTAAATGTTCATAAAAAAACTTCCGCAAAATATCAGATTATATTTAAACGTATTAATAGAAAATCTTTCTTTCCTCACAAGAAGTATAATGGTAGTACATGCAGGTGACCATTAGCAATGACCGCAAAGTTTTGGGCTATGCTATTAAACACGTATACGCTAATGTTGCTATTAAAAGTGTCAAAATCATGAGCGTATCTGTCCACACATCAATATTTCTGATACGTATTCGTTTTGTGATCAAAATTTATGTTTTGAATATTTTCAGACTATACATCTGTTTGTCTGTTCAGAAAAATTCTTCCTTAGTTTAAACCCGATATGAACGAAAGTTTGTGCGACTTTAAAACGTCATAATGGAAAATTTCTAACAAAGTTTCATTACAAATGGGTCGTTTATAAAGAGTCCAGTAAGTAAATGTATCCATATTTTAAAGAAAGAAATCAATAGCAGCTTTACGTCCTACCAAAATGAAAAATACTGTAATATAAACAAAGAACCCTATTTTATAACATTAGTCATTAAATCACTTTCTTAATAGTTTGGTTTGGTTTCTTTAGAATTTCGCGTAAAGCTACACGAGGGCTATCTGCGCTAGCCGTCCCTAATTTTGTAGTTTGATACTATAGGGAAGGCAGTTAGGCATCACCACCCACCACCAACTCTTGAGCTACATTTTTACCAAAAAATAGTGGGATTGACCGTCACATTATAACGCCCCCACGGCTAAAAGGGCGAGCATGTTTGGTGTGACAGGGATTCGAGCCTGCGACCCTCGGTTTATGAGTCAAGTGTATTAACCACCTGACCATGCAAGGCCCTTTCTTAATAGAGAAGTAGCTCTTCTTTCTTTTTTAACGATGCACGTGGATTTTGAATATTCATTGTTATCAACGAAATTAATTTTAATAAAACTTCTATATTTGTAGTAAAGTTACTTTAATACAAAATATCTGAGTAAATATCCATAGTGGAGAATCATTGTGATATTTCAGAAAGAAAGTGACTTTTTGTACGCTGTGAATTTAATTGTTCTGCGACCGAAGGATTCGTAAATTCTTCGCACAAAGTTTGCATACAAGTTTGTTGCCCCCCTATTATAGCGGTAAGTCTACAGATTCACCACGCTAAAATCAAGGGTTCGATTTCCCTCGGTGGGCTTAGCAAATAGCCTCATGTAGCTTTGCTATAAGAAAAATACACACACAGGTATGCAAAAATTACACGAATACGATTTTATATCAGTATAAGGTGATAAAAAAATCGAAACTCTGCAACTCAAGTAAAATGAAACATCTGGATACAAATTACAGAAAGAAAGAGATACACGTATTCACCAAGTTATGAGATAACATACGGTGAGAAGAAGCTAGGAACAAATCCGAATTACAGAAACGCGCCAAACATGCTCGACCTTTCAGGCGTGGGGGTGTTAAAATGTGACGGTCGTTCCCACTATTCGTTGGTAAAGAGTAGCCCAAGGGCTGGCGGTGGGTGGTGATGACTAGCTGTCTTCCCTCTAGTCTTACACTGCTAAATTAGGGACGATTAGCGCAAGTAGCTCTCGTTTAGCTTTGCGCGAAATTCAAAAAACAAACAAAAAGTGTCTTGGGTCAACTGTTTAATTTCATTTCTTACAAAGTTGATCTGTTTTTAAATATTTGGACCTCCTGTATCCATGTATTGTTCTCTGGATAATAACCATCTTTTAGTCATGTTATCATATGTATATAGGGTTTCCAGTTTGTGTAAGATGTGTATGATTGTTGTTCTGGTATTGTGTTTTCAGCGGCATTCATCAAACATTCAGATTGTTCAATGGTATGCGTCAATTTATGATGGTTCTTGTACAATTTCAACTATTAATATTCGTAGTAATTTATGTAATTCATTTGCACATTTAGTAATTAGCTTTCCAATAATCAAATGTCAGTTTTTATCATTGGTTGTTTATGATGTTGTGCGAAACCGAAGACACCTGTTATTGGTAGGTAATCATTGTCAAAGTAATCTTTTTCTAGTTCTATAGTCTTAACACACAGATTCAGTATATCACTGTGTTATACACCACTGGTAAGAGAAGAAGTGTTGTTATTTAACAAAACACAACCAGAATCGTTTAAAACGGTAAACAACCGTATTCTATTTGGTGGTGTTGTACTACAACAAAAGTTTTTGTTTACTATTAAGATTGCCTATTATCATCATTTTTTTATTATACACTATTCAATTATATAGAAATTGGGTATCAGTGTTTTAGATTGAAAGCAGTAAATTTCTTAGCTAAATGTTTGATGGCAGTTACATTTGCTTTTGATTTGTGCTTCCTTATTCCTATAGCTAATTGGTGTTCCTGTATGAACCGCGTATGTTATAATGGTATGTTTCGGTGATTCTTGCTTAGTTTCTGTTGCATGTGTTGTCGTTCTTTTTTGTTTTCTTTTAAATAGCGATGAATCTTTCTTAATTATGTAGTTTAGAGTTTGTGTCCAAAGTGTGTTTATTGAAGTAGTTTCATTCTCATTTACTTGTACTTTCGATTTTGTAGTTACGATGATCGATTCTTCGTCACTTCCAACAGTTTCGATAGAGCTTTGACTTTCCACAGATTGTCTAGCCCTTTTTCGTGTTTTTTTACTACTTTACCCAGATCTAATCAGATTATCAAGATCTAAATAAGTAGCGATGTTCGAAACATTAGTGCCACCCACACTTGACTAATGTAAGTAGGGAGAGCTCGACAGCCTGTTTTAGTCACTCAAAGACCTGGCTGTTGTAATCATCTTTGGTGTCGAGGCATGCCCGACAACGAAACGTAAGGGTTGAATTTTGTTGCGGCATGTTGTTTAAAGGTGTTAACAACAGATCAATGAGATAAGTTAATCTGAATTACATGTAGACTCTTCTGATAGAAACAGGTTACCAATCCCAGCCGGTGTTTGATGATGTAGTTGTAGGCCTAACCCTAATCGTCTGTTGCAATGACGATTAGGCCCAAATTAGGGTTTTTGAAAAGAACGAGTCAACACTTACTTAGAGAGAAAGAATAGATACACATCTTAACTATTTAAATGTCAGCGAGGAAATCAAAAGGCGACTTAAAAGAATGAAATCAAAAGTGGTGGAAAAACTGGTGGTTACACTTACAGCATTGATACAAATATTGTAGCAAATATTC
This sequence comes from Carcinoscorpius rotundicauda, assembly GCA_011833715.1. Taxonomy (NCBI): domain Eukaryota; kingdom Metazoa; phylum Arthropoda; class Merostomata; order Xiphosura; family Limulidae; genus Carcinoscorpius; species Carcinoscorpius rotundicauda. Next base: position 29,953,165 of record CM022393.1, read on the forward strand.
ATTTATTACAGAACCAACTATACATCTTTTTGATGAGACAGTCTAGCAAAATTCTACATAGAAAATACGTTCCTCGAATTACAAATATACACCCTTGTGCAAATTAATTGAAACAAGACGGAAAACTGCGATTTTTCAATTTTTTGCGTTTTATTTCTGAGAATCTAAAAATTGCTCACAAATTAATACATGATATGACCGCCTTTATTTTTCAGAAGATCATTAATCCGCTTTGGCATTCAGTCCACGAGTTGACTGCAATTTTTGCTAATTTTTGGATCGCAGTACCACACCTAAATTATGGCCTCAATTAGCTTATCTTTCGTAGTGCAGTCTTTTCCCCGAAGTCTTTCTTCACAAATCGCGCAAACATTTTTTATAGGATTAAAGTCCGGAGAGTTTCCAGACCAGTCCAGCACCTTTATTTGCGTTGTAGTCATAAACTTCTTCACAAGTTTCGATGTGTGGCACGGAGCCAGATCTTGCTGAAAAATGCCAGATTCATCTGGAAATCTCTCTTTCAATTATGGAATGACTCTTTTCTTCAAAACTTCGATGTACTGTGATCCTCGCATCATACACTCTACGATGTATAAGCCTCCGACGCCATAGTAGCTGAAAAAGCCCCAAAATATCTTCTTCAAGGGGTGTTTTACGAACTGATTGATGTGAGATTCTCGAAGTTTCTCACCTGGAGATCTGCGAACATGCAAACTTCTTTGACCCTGTACGAAGAAATGAGTCTCGTCACTGAATAACACCTTCCTCCATTGTTCTTGCGTTCAGTTCTTGTATTTTAGACCCCATTGATACCATTTTTTTTTCATTGAGTTGGTAAGAAGTTGATTTTTGACTGGTTTCCTTGCCCTTTAACGCAATTTCGAATGACGTAATATTCTCAAAATTTCGTTATATATCCCAAAAATAGATCGACGGTACTGAAAAACAGAATGACGCCGTCTGTGTGAAAAAATAACTATTAAAGGAAATCAGCGGGTCCAGCGAGCCTACAACGGCGCCCATGCTGAAAATATTGTAAAATGACCATTTGTTTCAATTAATTTGCAAGAAGGTGTAAATCATACACAAGAGTGTTTTTCTTATAGCAAAGCCACATCGGGCTATCTGCTCTGCCCACCTAGAGGAATTGAACCCCTGATTTTAGCGTTGTAAATCCGGAGACATACCGCTGTACTAACAAAGTGCCGTACACAAGAAGATTGTATGTATGTGATTGCTATAGCTCCAAGAAAAAAGGGCCTGGCATGGCCAAGCGCGTAGGGCGTGCGACTCGTAATCCGAGTGTCGCGGGTTCGCGCCCGCGTCGTGTCAAACATGCTCGCTCTCCCAGCCGTGGGGGCATATAATGTGACGGTCAATCCCACTATTCGTTGATAAAAGAGTAGCCCAAGAGTGGACGGTGGGTGGTGATGACTATCTGCCTTCCCTCTAGTCTTACACTGCTAAATTAGGGACGGCTAGTAGAGATAGCCCTCGAGTAGCTTTGTGCGAAATTCCAAAACAAACAAGCAAACAAACAATCCAAGAAAAAAGATCCTAGAAATCAGACACTTTGCACTCATACTAAGTGTATCTTTAGAGTGTGCACCTGGGTATTACTTATCTTATGCATCTTTTTAATGAAGCGAGCTAATAAAAGAAACACAGAGAAAAAGATGTTATTTCTTGTATAACAAATTCTAATGTATAGAAAAGTCAGTACATTTTCGTATGTATGTGTTCCAACAATAGTTTCACTGCTATATTGTTCAGAATAAATATACCACCAACTTAATAGTCCGAGCGAAGCCGAATACTTTCGCTTGTCAATAATAATCATTAACCCATTTGATTCTTTTTGAAAATTTTTGTTAAAAACTGCTAATCTAGTTTGCTTGACCTAATCAATACTTGTGTAGCTGTGTGGGCTTGTGTATCTGTAAAGGTCCACCTTTACTTTTGGATAAAATCATATGAAAAATTTCAGACTGTTAGCTTATATAACATTTAGCATAGGCGTGTGAAAACGTGTTATTGAAAATGAACGGTTTTTGTTGAATAATTTTGTACATTTGGCTTATATTTAGACCAAACTTTAAGCAATAATTAGAGACCATTAAGTTTTGTCACAGTACCAAATTTGAAATAAATATTCATGAGAGTTATCTATATTTCCCTATTAAATAAATTTTAGGTACTTTTGGAGCGAACGAAAAAATATGATTAAATTTAATCAAAACTGGAGATTTTATATTTCGTGTATTTCTTAAATTATTGTAACAATTCTTAATCTGTGAAGTAAAAGTCTAGAAGGGAACATTCACTACAAATGTGTATAGTTTGGTTTAGTACAGTACAAGCTACATAAAATAGTATATTGCTAAACTATAGCTAAACTATGTGGCTAGGCACTTGACACATAATCTGAGGGTCTGGAGTTCGAATTTCCGTTGCTCCAAACATACTCACCTTTTCGGTCATGGTACGTTATAATGTGACGGTCACACTCACTATTCTTTGTTAAAAGAGTGGATGGTAATAACTAGCTGTCTTTCCTGTAATCTTACATTGGTAAATTAGGGACGGCTAGCGCAGATAGCCCTCATGTAGCTATGCGCCAAATTCAAAACAAACCAAACGAAATAGCTTCAGTTAGTAACATAGTGCACGACACACTACAACACGTCTTGATTATAAAATAGGCTCTAAAGAGATATTTATCATACATATACCTGACGTGTATTTTGAATATTAGTCATAAATAAATTGACAAAAGATCATCGAAAGGTATTAATTACATCGAATTTATTTCTGTAACTCTACTAAAAAAATGACTCAGAAGCAGCTGTCCCTCATATTAACGAACTAGTCAGTACTTGATTTATCTATGTAGAAGTGATATTACTCATCCAGCTAGCCCACCAGCACTTTCGGTTCCATTTGAAATATATATATATATATATACCGTACCATTGAAGACAGGTTAACTACAGTGACTTATAGGTAGAACGAAATTCGAGGCGTAACTGCAATAGTTTATTTTATAAATAAACCATGAGGCTGTTACCAACAGGAATAGTACACAGTACTGTCGTTTTCTTTAAGTTATGTGAAAAAACCATACAGTTCTTCTATGTAAATTATGTCTGAAATGTACAATTTTTCTGTTTAAATTACGTCTTAAATATACAGCTAATCTATTTGTATTACGTCTGAGACATTCATTTAGTCTGTTTAAACCTCGTCTGAAACAACCAGTTGTTCTGTTTAAAGTAAGTCTGAAATATAAAGCTGATCTGTGTAACTAACATCTGAAACATTCAGTTAATCTGTTTAAATTACGTCTGAAACATAGATTTGTTCTTTTTCAATTACTTCTTAAACTTGTAATAATATATTTAAATTGTCAGAGCAAAACCATTGAGTTGTTTCTTGTTTATTGTATAACAAAAGAACAGAGTCTTTGTCTGTAATAGTAAGTTCTTGTTTTGTGTCCAATACATCGTCGTAACTTTGTTATTGTTTTCATAGTTATGTCAGAACTCTGTTATTATTTTACTCTCTGAAAATTTATAACTGGTGCATCCATTCTCGAAACACTTCCCAGTATTAAAATTCAAAAATCTCAGAAGGCCATGCATAAATCCAGCAACATTGCTCTAAAAAACTACTTTGGCTTTAATATAGGCCAGGTGAGTTATAGCGTTTGACTCGTAATCTGAGGATCGCGGGTTTGAATCCCTGTCGCACCAAACATGCTCGCCCTTTCAGCCGTGGGGGTGTTATAATGTGCGGTCAATCCCACTGTTCATTGGTAAAAAAGTAGCCCAAGAGTTGGCGGTGGGTGGTGTTGACTAGCTGCCTTCCCTCTAGTCTTACACGGCTAAAATAGGAATGGCTACCGCAGATAGCCCTAGAGTAACTTTGCGCGAACTTCAAAATACAAATACAAATGGTTTTAATGTGTTAACTAATGCCGTACTGTGGAAAAACAAAAACCTAAACATATTTATTTCTGTATTTGTTTGTTTGTCGCACACCTTAACACACTTGGCCATGCCGAGCCACATTTATGTGTGCAACGCGAGAAATGTTTCAACAGCTAGCACCAAAAATACTCTTTAAAAATATTAATGTTAAAGGATGTATTCCCTTGATATATTTTACAAAAATAAAATTATATAATCAAGCATAAATATTTATTCTTGGTTATCTGTATACTGAAACATAACGAAAACGTAACCCATCTAAGTTTTACATCGGTAACTCATTGGGTACATAAAAACTGTGTGTAGCTTTCTGCGAAATTCCAAAACAAACAAACAAAACGAAAAATCTAAGGCAGAATCGCACGGGACCGAGTAAAGTTTCAGGCTTAGACAGTGTACATACATTTTCTTAATTATATATCATTTATTAGCAGAACGTTATACTTCGTTGACAGAAGAAGTTATTTTACTGTTTATGCTATATTTTTATTAGAATAAGAACAAAAATAGACATTCAAAATGTACAAAAGTACACAAAATCTTAATCAAATTTATTTGAAGAAAGTGTACAATTTCAACTGTTTCGTTTTTTAATGGGCTTTCTCATGCGGTTAAAAGAGAACGCCAATTCTACGGCTTTTTCATGAAGCTCGTTTTCCCCCTTAATTTTTGCATGCAATTTGATAGCGTTAATATAACTTAACACTAGCGATGAAGTAGGAATTTCTATTTCCTCACTATCCTTTACATTTTATTCATCTTCTGAATCTCTCACACTGTTACCATCTTGTGATTCTATTATAGATTTCAAATCAACTTCATCAGTTAAAACATTCGTATCAACATTCACGAAACTTTCCGCGTTCTCAAAATCATCTGCGTCAGTCTTCTCAGCCATAGTTTCGATTTCACTAAAATCGTCATAACGAGAAAACCTTCTACACAATCTCCGCCATTATCAAAAATAAATCCACAGTTCAAAAGCACTTTATTGCACATTCATATTTTATAGATTTGATTGAATGACTTAAAAGTCCAATTACATCTAACACGTCAATCTTCATGGTCATTTGAGATCCTCTTTTACAGTTGTTCATGTTGCAATAATATGCAAAAACATCAATTTTCTGTACTTCAATTTTATACATTGTATAATTCCTTTATCTAGAGCAGTGATTCCCAACAAGGGGTGCGAGATAACATTTAAGTTTGTTTTTTTTTGTTTATATTAACGGTACTGTCCTACATACGAGGTCTGTTAAAAAATTACGCGAACTGTTTGAATTGCGCGGCTCCAGTTGGTTCTAAGAGAATCCGCTTGGTGTTGCTAGGTTTGCACAGATCAGCTGATTACGACGCTATTTCGCGATTGCAGGTACCTTTATCTGTGTATATGCTACGCGGTTTTAAGTGAAGTGTAATTTTTTTCGTTTGGCGGATTTCAGAATGAATGACCTGAAGGAGCAACGACTTGTGAAATTTTGTGTTAAACTTGAAAAATCTGCGACTAAAACTTTTGCTATGCTTAACACGGCTTAAGGTGATGTTGCTATGAAGCGTACGGCATGTTTCAAGTGGCATGAACGTTTTAAGAATGGTCGATAGTCCATTGAAGATGATTAGCGTCCTGGACGTCCTTTCACGTCAACTGACGGCCCACGCGTCGACAAAATCTACACCCTGGTGCGGGTAAATCGACGTCTGACTGTCAGGAAGCTTGCTGAAAAGTGTGGGATATCAGTTGGATATCTTGTTACGAGATTTTGACCGAAAAATTGAAGATGCACCGCGTTGCTGCGAAATTTGTACCTCAGAGCTCGTGAGTTTTTGGCCAAACACTCGATCACTGTTCTTCTCCACCCCCTACTCACCTGACCATGCTCTTTGCGATTTTTGCTTTTTCTCCAAACTCCAAAGACCCTTGAAAGGAAGAAGATTTGAGACGATTCCCGAGATTAAGGCAAATGCGACGAAGGAGCTGGAGGACGTTACACAAGAGGCGTACCAGGACTGTTTCAACAAGTGGAAACACCGTTGGGATAAGTGTGTGTGTTTGAGAGGAGAGTACTTTGAAGGGGGTCCCAGACCTATAACTTCTAAATAAAGTACATTTTATTTTATGACGTCAGTCCGCTTTTATTTCTTATTTTTCTTGTTACAGACGTTGCATTTCACCTTGTTACGATAAAGTATCTTTTCTACCGTCACTGGCACAAACCGAAATTTTGATGTACAACTGTAAACAAACAATACATGAAACGGAAACGTGATCTAAATACTCGGCACAACTAATTTGGTTACGTTCGTGAACGCCGTCTTAAAGTGTCTATTATTTATTTATGTTATGTATTCACGTGATCGTGACTCGAGAAGCTTCCAAAAGTATCCAAAATTAATCGATGACGTCATGTGACGTATATTCGAGAATATTCTAGAAAGTTTCGCAGAATTTATAAACCCATGCGTGATGCTATAGTAGTCAGTGCTTTGTTGATTATTTGTTCGTGCAAAAATACTTTATGATGTCAAAGAAAAGGAAATGGAATGATGATTATGTGAAGTTTGGTTTTACTTGCATCGGAACAACTGAGGATCTACAAATACCTCAGTGATGGCATGTTTTCTGACGCTGTCCTTTCAAACGCAAATTTGAAGCCATCTAAGCTGCAGGAACACTTCAACAAGCGGCATGGTGAAGCAGCTGTTACAGGCCATGATGTTGAATCATTAAAAGGTATAAGAGCCCGCTTTGATCCTCGAGCAACCCTTCGAAAATTAGGTTTTATATCTACTGATAAACTACTGCTGATGGCGTCATACCACGTGGCGTATAAAGTAGCCAAATCAAAAAAGCCCCATACAATTACAGAAGAAATGATAAAACCGTGTGCATTAGAAATAGCAACAATTGTTCTGGGAAAAGAAGCCTCAAACAAGCTTATATTAGTGCCGTTATAAAATAATGTTATTCAAAACCGAATTGGTAATTTGAGTTCGGACATTTTTAGACCAAGTTATCGCAGATATCAGGGCTAGTCCCTTGAAAATCTCTCTCCAATTGGACAAAACAACTGATGTTGCAAATTGCAGTCAACTCATCGCACTAATGAGGTATGTCCATGATGGTGCCATAATGGAAGCTTTCCTGTTCTGTGAAGACCTGAAAACAACCACAAAAGGGAAAGATATCTTCCAGTGAGTGAAGGACTTCTATGCGAAATATGATTCAGATATCCAAATTACTGGTTCTGTGTGTACTGACGGTGCCCCTGCTATGCTAGGAAATAAATCAAAATAAAAATATTTTACACTGATGAAACAACAGATTCCGCACTTGCAAGGCACTCACTGTTTTTTTCATGGCATGCTTTGGCATCAAAATCATTGCCTCCAAAGTTGAAAAAGATCCTTGATACTTCTGTGAAGACCATCAACTGGATTAGGGGTTGCGCTCTGAACCACCGCCTCTTCAAGTCGCTTTGTGAAGATTTTGGAAGTAAGCATTAAGTTTTGCTTTTCCACACAGAAGACCAACGGCTGTCACGTGGGAGAGCTTTAACGCGCTTCTTTGAACTGCAAGAAGAAGTCAAAACTTTTCTGAAAGAACGTGACTATGATCTGCCCGGAGAAATAGAATCACAAGAATTCAACCAAATTCTAGCCTATTAGAGTGATATTTTCACTCGTATGAATGACCTGAGTGTATCTTCTCAATGGAAAAACATAAAAATATTGAAATGCTGCGAAAGGTTAAATGCTTTCAAAGAAAAGTTACATCTTTGGAGTCGACGAGTTACAAGAGGGATTCTTTCAAATTTTACATCACTCGAAGAAATGGTAGGTGAGGATGATTCCTTAATTCCATGTGTGTGTGAAGAAATTGTGGATCATTTGGAAATACTATCAAAGTCATTTGATGGATATTTTGGAGGATTTTTGAAGGATGGATTATGAATCCATACTCCTTCAATTCAGATAATATGTCAGATGATGAAGAATTGAAGGAAGATCTTATTGAACTGTGCACAAATCGAGTTCTTGAAATGCAGTTTGAAAGCAAAACTTTGGAACAATATTGGTGTTCGGCAATGGACATGTTTTCAAGACTTTGTGAAAAAGCGCTAAATGTGCTCATCCCATTCGCGACGATATACTTATGCGAGTTTGGATTTAGTGCCCTTTTGTCAATCAAAACTAAATCTAGAAATCGCTTGGGTGCACGAGCAAACTTGCGGATTGCTATCAGCAACAAAGTGTCACGTTTTGAAAAATTCGTAAGAAATAAACAGGAACAAAAGTCATTAAATTTACACTGGCTTATGAACATTTGAACATTTCAAATTCAAAGAAATATTATTACATGCATGGATGAAAATTTATTTTTTTAGGCAACGTAGGGTTTATGCAACTTTTAGATTGTTGTAATATTTCTTCTTTTACAAATTTTCGTTTTTGTTTTGATATCATTAAAAATTAATTATAAAAATTTATTTTGGCCACCTTCATCTTTATTCTTAACTAAATAATTACTGTGAGGGGTGCGAGAACGTATTCAAAATATTTTTAAGGGTGTGGAGCATAAAAAAGGTTGGGAACCACTAGTGCAGAGGCTGTAGAACTGATGTTGTACACAGAGGTAGAAAGACTAAACGAACATTTGAAAGTTGAACTTTTGGGTGACAAGTTGCATTATCTAGCTAACGTAGAATATTCCTATTTTTTGTTCCATTCTTTTGTTTAATTTGTTTAAAAAAATTCCTCGAATATGGCATTGTCATTTACGCTTTATTATTCGCTTTCTGTACCACAGGAAGTTGATTCTTCCTTAAATGTTTGAAACAGCGCGGATTTTCACTTTTACCTATTTATTACACATGGCAAATTTTCCCTGAATTTTAAAATTAGGGAGATAGGAATTTATTTTTTGTAAGAATTATTTAAAGAGTAAAATTTTACACTTAAAAGACAAATATATTTCTACAAATTATGAATCTAATTTAACTGCAAAAATAATAGCAGCAGAAAAAAGAACAGAATATATTTAACCATTACTTACTGTAACAAAATGTCTAAGAAGTTATTAATATTTAAACACTTTATTAATTAGAGAATTTCTTATTAATATTTAAACACTTTATTAATTAAAGAATTTCTTATTAATATTTAAACACTTTATTAATTAAAAAAATACTTATTAATATTTAAACTCTTTATTAATTAAAGAATAACTTATTAATATTTAAAGAAATTCATATTTAATCAAAAAACATTTTTTTCCACCTTACTTAGGTTCTAATCCTACTTGTTGATAGATGAAGTCAGTAGCGGCGCCAGGATATTTTCGTTGGGATGCTAACGAGAGGTAAACTGTAAAGTTGTTGTTGTTTTGAATTAAGCACAAAGCTACACAATGGGCTATCTGTGCTCTGCCCACCACGAGTATCGAAACCCGGATTGTAGCGTGTAAGTCCGCAGACATATCGCTGAGCCACTGGGGAGCAAACTACAAAGAGTCTTCCCAAAATGCCATCAATATGAAGAATAGATGATAAATTATAATAATGTAAATACCAAGGTACATTTCAGAAAAGTGTGCTGTTTTGAACTGTGTTTTCAATACAATTTTCATTGGAAACTCATACTCTGATTAATAATTCATTATTACAAATTAGAAATAAGCTGTTTTTGAAAATATGCATATGTGTAAAAGAGGAAGATCACCTAAATTCCACCTAAGGTAATACATAATAAAAAAATCAAGATGAGCTTAGATTAAATATTTAATATACCATTAAGAGTAAAGCTACAAATCAAAAGAAATATAACATAAAGATATAAAGATATGCGGCTAGCAACTGTATCTCGATTGGGCTGAGCCGATCGTTAGCCGTATGCAAAGTGTACACCATGGTCAGCGGCTCGGTGATCATACGCTTCATGCTTTTGAGGCGGGAATCGCCCGCTCAAACAAAACAAACCCGCAGCCAGGATATTGATTGATCATAGTAGCACCAAAACAAAATATCTAAATTGCAGATGACCTTCACAGAAAGGCTGGTTTCTTCATGAGTTCACATTATTCATACATGCGAAACTGTGATTATGATATTGTTCTTATTATCATAAGTGTGACAAGCACCTGTTACAATAATGTAACTACCATTACATTAAATTAAGAACTTCTAAATAACCCAATGATAATTTCAAAATTCATTCCACAATTGTTTAGAAATATTATTTGGTCAGTTAGCATGTAAGATTATTATCTAATCAAAGGTATAACATTAATTGGATTGCAAGTCACAATTTTAAGTGTATACCACAATCATCACTACAATTTTGGATGGCTGATACACAATGCAAAATGACCTCTCAGAAGACACAACACTAGCTAAATGCTTTATAGTTTTGACATATACACAATACACTTATACATGCATGCTATGTTTTACTTTTCAATAAAAGATAAATGAAATTAATAGATAAATACCTGTGAAACCTTTGGTTTATCAAGTAAAATCCCTGATGATATCTTGTAACTTGAAATCAACGTGGTTGTCTAATCTTCGTCAAAGCTCAAGAGAGAATGGCATTACACAAAGAATGGTAATACAGCGTATGAGTTTCAGTACATTCAGTACGTTGCTATGGGATGCATGACACATACTTCCGTCTCAATGAAGACGTTGAGTTCTACAGCTCTATGTCTCTTTGATGTTAATTATTAAGCAGCAACAACGATTGTGTTTTCCATATTTTATGAATATATGTAGGCAAAAATACTGGGGCTAGGGGATTTGGCTCATAAAGGGGCTCAAACCCCCCAAGATTCCCTTGGTGCCGCCACTGAATGGGGTAGGTGAAAGATAGTTTTTCGTCCACGTTATGTGGGTTCCGCCGTATAGAGGGTCTTCATAAGGGAAATCTTTAAAAATGCTGCAAAATTTTGATATTTCTGGCTTGTACAGTTTCCTGCTCTCTGCAGTGTCCGGCTTAGACAGTATATATATATATACAAGTAAAATAAAAAAATCAGCGAGATACATGTCACAAGATTTCTAAACGCTGGATAATAATTCAGTATCTACCTCACCACTTAATAACTTTTAGGATTAACTTGCTTGTTGTTAAGGTTAAACATACACGATGGAGTATCTATGTTATGCCCGCCGCGGGTATCGGACATCTATTTTAAGGTTATAAGCCCCAAGACTTACCACTGACTCAAGGGATATTTTCATGAGTTTGAAGAAGCGAGTGTAAAAGGCAACACAAAACACAAGTAAGGGTCTTAACTCGTTGATATTTTCCAAACTTGTAAGAAAATAAAATTCGTTATAAAAATAGTATTATTTCGAATGCTTTTAAAATGTGGACAGTTTTCTCCACAATGTATTCAAGGCACGTGTGGTCAGAATGTTGTTGTTTTGAATTAAGCACAAAGCTACACAATGGGCTACCTGTGCTCCGCCAACCACGGGTATCGAAACCCGGATTTTAGCGTGTAAGTCTGCAGACATACCGCTGAGCCACTGGGGGCGTGGTCAGAATGTATTTAAAACAAAAAGCTGCAACAGCAAAAAGTTATCTGAAATAAAAACATTTGTTGTTATTATTACTACCTCGAGAATAGAGGTAGTTTTTAATAAATTTATTGCCAAAATGTTTAAAACCCATCAGCATCCACTAAAAATTCTAACAAACAACATTATTTTCGTTTTTTCATTAAAAGTTACAACTCTTACAGCAAAAGAAAATAAATATTGGCCAAAATATTTGTACATTTTATATCAAGTAAGGTCATTCTTATCAAGATGGAATACCTTAGCAATGCTAAACTAAAAAATGTGAGTTATGTTTTTCCAAAATGATTAATAGTTTCCTTATCATGCACTGCACCATCTCTTGTGGTTCTTTATTGGAAAGACAGTCTTCTTTTATCTGCTCTTCACACAAACTAAAAACATTAATTCAACTATCAGCTTTAATAAGCCAGAAACAGACTCTTTGAAAAGAAGAGACCCGGCACAGCCAGGTGGTTAAGGCACTCGACTCGTAATCTGAGAGTCGCGGATTCGAATCCCCGTCACATCAAACATGCTCGTCCTTTTGGTCGTGGCGCGTTATAATGTGACGTTCATTCTCACTATTCGTTGGTAAAAGAGTAGCCCAAGAGTTGGCGATGAGTGGTGATGACTAGTTGCCTTCCCACTAGTCGTACACTACTCAATTAGGGACGGCTAGCGCATATAGCCCTTGTGTAGCTTTGCGCCAAACTAACAAACAAACAAACTGAACAAATATTTCCAGTGTCCTAACTGTAAGTTGGCATGCTGCCTTTCCCAAAATACATGGTGACATTGAGGAATTCTGATTAATATCAGTTTTCAGACCGCTTTTCTAGCAAAATAACCTTGTTTGATTAGTCTCCATTCACTGCTCTTCTAGATACCCTGGAATGAATGTGTTCTTGTCATTCTTGTTGTAATGTATTGCAATACTTATTTTGATCTGAACCTGTTAACCTGATCAAAACACGATCATTTGGGGCAGCAGTTTATTAGCGTCTCCCTGTAGACCTTCCTGGAACAATGTATTTTTTAGTGCGATGACGTTTCAGCAATCTGGATACAGTACACTTACGGTACCCTACCGTTCTACCAAAGTCTGTTTGCGTCATACCATTTCTCAACAGTTGAACAATTTGATGCACTGCCCTTTCTGGGGGGGACAAGTTATGGTTCTACGCTTAGTACAATTGTCTGAACAAAGCGTTATTCAATTTGGAAAACGATTATAACAAAAGCATTTAATTTTATAGAAAACAGAAGTGAACCTATGTTTTGATGAACAAATCCAGGAATGTAATCAGTAACTACTAGTAACAATAAGAAGAGAATACAAAAATTTTGACAAAGACTATTATTTTAAAACACAAGTAAGATTATTTTACTACTGGTTCAATCATTCTCAATTACTTATCTTTTGTCCCCAAATTAGGTGAAATAATCTCAGTTTTGTAAAATTTCTCATGTATTTCAGTTGGTCGGAAAACCTAACTTGAAAGTTCCTATTACTTCTTTGAAGCTTATCTCATCTTTCGAAGAACCTCTCAGTCGTGTCATTGTCGACTATGTTAGATCTTTACCGAATAAATAACACGTGTGTTAATGAACTTTCATGTCCTATGTAATTTTATGATCATGAGGATATTTCTATTAATTGTGTTATATGCTGTCATGATCATTGAAGTTGTACTGTTATTTGACAAGGTATTATATTTACTGTATTATCGCAGTATATATATATAGATATTTTAGTAAAAATTGGCGTTAGACAATTTTTATTTCTCTAAGAAGGGAGATATAATTGAGTTGCGATTAAAAACAACTATTTTTTTAAAGTCGATTTTTGTGTCAATTAAATATATATTTAAAAATGCATGTAACTTATACTTCTTAATCGGTAGTGCAAAATTTCCGCCTATGCACTAAAACTGTAGAAGATTCTTGAGTGTAAAAAATCAACAATGTGTGTTTTACAAAATGCACTGGTGAATATTCAGTGTTATTGAACCGACTAAGTTTTAAGAACCTTGTCAAAACGTTTATAAACCAACGCGTCAAAAAATTGTATAACTGTAATAAAGACTTAATAATCGCGAAACTACACATTTTTGACCAGAAACTTTTATAGATTTCGAACATTATAAACCCTTTAACTTTAGCAGATTAATTTCGGATCTTAGTATTTCTATGGAAACATTGTACAACTTAAATAGCTAAAAAAACAAAAAACTCAAGTGTGAAGAGCTAGCTAGTTCTCCGTTAAGTTATTTTTTTCAATGTCAACTCAGAATTAATTCGCTCGTTATAAATCCTCGAAAAAATATTAAGGAAGGTCCAGTCCAGGTGAAAGTCTCAATATTGTTTGTAAGTTTATAAAACTTTTGTATATTAATCATGACTTGTAATAATCATTATTATAAATTATATTACTATTTCTGTATTAAGAAAGACAACTGTGTGTATTAATCTTGTTGGAAAATATAATTAATTTTATACATATCAACAGTTAGTTAGGTTCTAAACCTAAACTACAATTTAACTCAGTTTTAGGCTACTTTAAATCTTAATAGGTAACTAAGCAAATTATTTGTTTGTTTTTGAATTTCGCGCAAAGCTACTCAAGGACTATCTGCACTAGCCGTCCCTAATTTAGCAGTGTAAGACCAGAGGGAAGACAGCTAGTTATCACCACCAACCGCCAAGTCTTAGGCTACTCTTTTACAAACGAATAGTGGGATTGCCCATCACATTATAACGCCCCGACGGCTGAAAGATGTTTGGTGTAATCGGGATTCGAACCCGCGACACTCGGATTATAAATCAAACGCCTTAACCCACCTTGCCTTGCCGGGCCTCGTAACAAAGTGAAGACTTGTCCTAGATAAATTGCAATATGTAACATTTGTTACTTTTTTAATTTTCTGGCTGTCGTTTTAATACTATTCATTATTACGTCATATATAGCTTTATAATTATATAAATTACCTTTGTTAAATGTAACTACATTCATACTTCGGTAAAATCAATTATAAGTTATTTTTTTCTTATCTCTGTAATTTGTAGGCCTGGCACGGCCAGTGGTTAACGCACTCGACTTGTAATCTGAGGGTCGCGGTTTCTAATCCCCGTCACACCAAACAAGTTCGCCTTTTCAGCCGTGGGGGCGTTATAAAGTAACGGCCAATCCCACTATTTGTCGGTAGGAGTAGTCGAAGAGTTGACGCTGGGTGATGGTGACTAACTGTCTTCCCTCTAATCTTGCACTGCTAAATTAGGGACGGCTTGCACAGATGGCCCTCGAGTAGCTTTGTGCGAAATTACAAACAAACAAACAAACAATTTTTATAAATAATGTGGTGTTTGTCATTATAGTTTTTGCATAATCTGAACACTAATTTTGTACCAGGTTTTTGAATAAATATTGTGTTTACTGGAATGTTGTGTTCGGTTACAATTTTTTTTCAAATGTTGGTTATTTTTCGCTGATATCGGGAATATACTGTGTGTAGCGGTGTAAAGTTTTGTAGTTTGTTTTAATTTGAGGTTTATTATTGTTTGTTTGTTGTTAACCGTGTTGTTGATCTAGCTGTGTATGTATAATTTTTCAACAATTCTTGAAGAAAAGTTGTCGATATTGATGAAGTGTTGATTTATTTTGTTGATTACACTGTTAATTTTATCGGGCGAACATAGTGTTGTGGCTGTGTTTAGTTGGTTCATTTATATGTTTAGTTTTTGTTTTATTTCATGTGCTAGGTCCTTGCAATCTTCTATTGTTGAGACTTCAATGAAGAGGGAGACTACATCGAAACTGGCCATTAAGGCTTTATGCTTAAGTTGATCAAGAATAGATTTAAAGTTAAAAGAGTCTTTGAAAAAGGACCCGGCTGATGTAAATATTTAGAAAATGCGCAATCTAGGTATTTATCAAGGCTCTTGAAGAATGATTCATAAGTTAACTTTATGGTACGTAGTGGACAATCAGGTTTGTGAGGTTTGTGGTCCCGTATCGTTGTGGTATAAGCGAGTCAGTCTTGAGTAAGAATAAATATTTTCTGATATTTTATTGTTTGTGCTTTTTCATTTGCAGTGGTATTTTGTTTAATCGACTTGCATGTGTTTTTTGTTGGATTTGTGTGTATTGGTGTAAACATGTTTGTATCCGGTAAGATATTCATGTTTTGAATGTACTCCTTTGCGTTCATTATAACTATAGCATTTTCTTCATCTGATTTTAGAATTTTGATGTTGTTTTAGATCATTTATAAAATTAATATATTTTCGTTGAGGTTGTTCTTTAAATTTTCTTTTCTGTGAAATAATGTAGATGGGTTTGCATGAGAATCGTTTGAAAAAGTTCTTTAAGATACTGGTTTTGGGTGTTTGGGAGAAATAGATGTTTTCTGTTCTACCTGAAAAGATGGGCTGTTGGTTGTTGATGAAATTTTTGTCGAAGTTCTCTTCTTTCTGGTATTTGTTTTCTGTTGTCTTGTTGGTCTTTTCGGTTTATGTAAAATGGTTCACCAGATCAAAGATATACAGATACTGCTGTTTTACGAATCTGGTAACATAAAACTCCAAAGATATACAGACAACTGTTGTTTTACTAATCTGGTAATGTAAAACTCTAAAGCTATACGTACTACTGTTGTTTTACTAATCTGGTAACATAAAACTCCAAAGATATACAAACAACTGTTGTTTTACTAATCTGGTAACGTAAAACTCCAAAGATATACAAACAACTGTTGTTTTACTAATCTGGTAACATGAAGCTGCAAAGATATACATACATTTTTTTTACGTTTTGAAAATATTTAAATTATTCTTTATCCAATTTTTTATGTCTTTAAAAGTTAACTAATGGAGCAAAATTATTTTTGTTTGTCTGCTTTTTGCATTAATGAATAAAACAAGGAGGATAACTTCATATAAATGCTATTTCAAATTTTATCTTTGATAGTTATATCTTAATACCTTTTGTATAAATATCTGTTAAAAGTTTTCCAAGGCATTCAGGAAAACAAGTTACCTTACATGCAAATATCAGCCTAGTTTTTACTTTATATGTGCAAAACATTTACAGACAATTTTTAATAAATTTTTCATTTAATATATGGCTTATACTGAAGGCTATTATAACAACTGTAGGTTCTAAAAATTTATTGAGAAAATGTTTTCACCATCGCGTGACATCACGTTATACATGACAAAGAGTCTCTCATCACAGTGACGTCAAATTATCTGTAGCTACGAGTCTCATCACAGAGTGAGGTCAAAATATTCATAACTGCGAGCCTGATCACGAAGTAGCATCAAGCTATCCATAGCTACGAGTCTTATTACAAGATATATAAAATTATCCGTAACTACGAATTTCATCACAGCGTGACATACAGATTTCCATAACTGAGAGTTCACAAAATACGTTCTAAGATGATTTTGAAAGTTCTTGTTTTAAATGACGATTAAATGAAACTGTAAACGTGGTTACATAACATTTATATTAATTGATAATTATACGTTCATTAGAACAAAGATTGGTGTTTTTTCTTTTTAGTTGCATTGATTCGTCTACTGTTTGGAAAAGGAGATATTTGATATATTATCAGTTTTATAAATCGTCTTATGTTGTAGAAAGAAACTCTTCAGAATAATATTTAAAACAAAAAAACCACAGCTGGAATAACCTGCATGAGTAACCAACTAAAACGAACGAAAAAGTCCATGAAATTTGTGTTCATACATTGTTAGTGGAACTTACAACTAATGAGTAGTTTAATACATGAATAACTCTTTCCTCTTCCCTGTTTAACGAAAAACTGTGTAGTATATTTTTATTAACTCTAAGTAAATATTTCTGCAACAGGAAAGACAAATATTTAACACTTAGGATGTGATCACGAGATCTAACGTGCACATGTAACGGATTTATTTTTCCCAAGATGTTCGTGTCACTCTCTTTCTTGACGTCCCTAATGGATCCTGCACAAGATAAACAGGCCGCTATCTTTCCTTACCAAGCCTTTCAATCCTGAAAACAGTAAGAGTATGAGGCTGTACTTGATTTGATTACAACTAAGTTAAACGAAAAACTTCACAGTAAGATATCACTCTCATTACAATCTCTTCGTTCAAAATGTCTTGATTAGTATAACAATATCACTATTTCTAGCTTGTGAAGTCTTCTATAAGTACTTATTTTCTTACAGGGCTGTTTGTAGATATACGGAAACTGTTTCACATAGAAATGAAGATAACATAGGTAGTTAATGTGAAAAAGTATCACCGAAGTCCTCAGATATCTTCTCTCGGTTAATTGTTGCTGTTTTAGCACAAAGCTACAAAACTGATAAATTTCATACTCTCCACCTCGGAGAACTGAACCCCGAATTTTAGCGTTGTAAGCCTTTAACTGATCCGCCCGGGCTTCTCTAAGATGAAAAATCATATTTTATCTTTCAAATAAGTAGAATTCACAATAAAGCTTGTAAGAAGAATAAACCATAGTATTCAAATCTCCATGAAGTTAAATATATGTCGGTGCTTGTATTCTTGTAAGTTAAATCAATGCCCACGGCTAGTAAAGCGGTATGTCTCCGGATTTACAACGCTAAAATTAGGGGTTCAATTCCCCTCGGTGGGCTAAGCAAATAGCCCTTTGTGGCTTTGCTATACGAAAAACACACACAAACACACAATTAAGTCAATACTTTAATTTAGTTTTCTCCATTTTAATTAGGCCTTCAATCTGAAAAAAAAAAGTTTAACTGTTTTGCTATTATTTATGTCATTAAAAGTTATGATTTGAACGTCAAAATCTCAAGAATTGTCAGGATACAACAGACTATCCAGGTAGTAGCTTGTGGGAAATAGAACACATAAATCTTACTCGTATAACCTCGTAAATCGTATTTCAAAATGGAAGATTTTGTTTGTTCGCTGTTGAATTTTTTAGAGTAAAGAGTATACATACAGACTTATCGTTGTCCCACCGGCTGGACTAAAATAGAAGCATGTGAAAAAAACATAGCTAAATGATTTTTCCACACATATTATAGTGGTATGTTTTGTTTGTTTGTTTTTTAAATTTCGCGCAAAGCTACTCGAGGGCTTTCTGCATCAGCCGTCCCTAATTTAGAAGTGAAAAACTAGGGGGAAGGCAGTTAGTCATCACCACCCACTGCCAACTCTTGGACTACTCTTTTACCAACGAATAGAGGGATTGACCGTGCGATTATAACGCCCTACGGCTGAAAAGGCGAGCATGTTTGGTGCGACTGGGATTCGAACCCGCGACCCTCAAATTAGGAGTCGAACGCCTTATCACACCTGTCCATGCCAGGCCTTATTACACTAGTTATTTCATTGTTTTATTTTGCAAATGAAAGTAAATTTCTATAGCAACCGTCATACAAGTTGTAATAGTGCATATTACATCAAATACATCTCAAAATTCAACTCATTTTCGGTTAATTCTCTTTAACTTTAGTAAAAAGCTGATTAAACCAATACTGTAATTACTTCTGATGAAAAAATGTTACCGAAACTTTTTTTTTTGGCAATGCAAACGTTCTTAAGAAAATATATCAAACCAAATTATGCATGTAACTAAATATTCAAGATAAATTAGCATTAAAAATTAAAAATTTGGTTATTACGTGAACTAAAACATAAATGATAGTTTTATAATCAAGCAGTTACAGAAAATGAAACTTTTATGAAATTGCAAATATCTTATCATACATGATTTTGTGCATTAACTTTAAATAATATCGTCACTTGATCTGATTTCATTAAAAAGAATGAACAATTATCCCAAAAATGCAAAACTTAATTTTTTTTTCTTGTATTGTTATTTAGCTGGAAAGATTTAAAATACTGCAAAGTATAATATTCAAGTGGTTTTACTTTATTGCAAATTCTGAAAAATAATGCTCATGACTAAAGAATACAATCCTTACTTGTAACGTTTCAATAAAAGAGAAATTGTGGATTAACAAATAATTCAAACACGTCCATGCAGAAACGCAATTCATTGTAATAACAAAAGTATGTTTCAAACTAAAATATTCTAAACTAATGATACTATTGTGTGATTCTTAGTTTGTTTGTTTTTTAATTTCGCGCAAAGCTACATGAGGGATATCTGCGCTAGTCTTCCCTATTTTAGCAGTGTAAGACTAGAGGGAAGGCAGCTAGTCATCACCACCTACCGCCAACTCTTGAGCTACTCTTTTACCAATTAAAAGTAGGATTGACCAAAACATTACAACACCCCACGCCTGAAAGCGTAAGCATGTTCGGGGCGACTGGGATTCAAATCCGCGACTCAACTTTCAACCAGAAATCAATCTACAAAAATTCACTTATAGTATTGCATTTTTTCGTTAAATGAAATACAGTTTTGTCTTAAAATATTGATTAAAAATAAGTACGTTGATACTGTTGGCAAAAAATGCAAATAAAGAATACATGTGAAACATCAGATGATTATTTTATCAGTTTCGTTATGTCTTACTTCAGAAATATAATTATTATCTCAAAATAATATGTAAAACTAATTTTTTGAAAATTGTAATGATAAACATTGTCAAAAGTATATAACAACAGGGGTAGCAAACTACAGTCGTAATATGTGAAAGTAATCTCTCGAAGTCTCCAGTATAATTTAACATGAAAGAATAATAATAACAATTACTTGAAAACTGAGTTAACGGCTTTGAAAAACTATGTTAGTACAGCACAATGAAATGGTTGAGTTAGCCAAACAGATATTACAAAATTTTATTAATAATAATGTATGTTTCAAAACAGCCACAATTAAAATTTATATCAGGTGTATCTTCTTTTACCATTACATTGAAATAAACTTACACTTTAGCTATCACAATTTACAATAAATCGAATATGGTTTAGAGTAAAGTGTAAGTAAGTGTTACACATTATAATAAACCAGCTTCTTACTCTTTTTTTTTGTTACGCGCGAACCTACACAGCCGACTTCCTGTGCCTTTCACAACACGGGTATTGAAACTCAAATGTTTGCGTTATAAACCATTAGGCTAACTTCTGAGCCACCGGCTGCTTCATTAATTAATGACATACTTGACAGATACTTTTGCATTGGTGAACAACAGTTAGAAAGGAGACTGTTAGTGTCTGACTTGAGGATTAATGTCGAACCTAATTTTATGTATTGACTAGTTCTGACGTTAGAGCCAAGAAGAACTTACGCGGGAAAAACAGAACAACCTTTGCATAGCAACATCAGGGAATATGTCAAGACAGTCAAGAAACTTGACCCAATAATAACAATGTTCCAGCTGATCGCTAAGTAAACAAACTTGGATTTCCAAGCTTCAGGAATCCATATAGTTTTTATAAAAATATATTATTTTAGTAAGTATAAAAAATACAAAGTAAAAAATAAATAAACTGACACAATTTCCATTAAAGAAAGTTTTAGCCGAGGCGTATCGCCGTCTGTTTCAAATGGTATTTAGTTGCATTAATACGGAAACCATTGCAAAACGTTATAAAAGCTATAAGTCATTTCATATAAGAATTAATGTATTCATTTAGACTTATTCTTTTGTGTAATTAACGTAAAAAAATACTCTAACAATTTCCTAAGACAGAAGTCTATTATAAATGACTTGTTAGCTGTTAAACATATTACTTAAAAGTAGTTAAAAAAGAATCAATTTTAAAATGTATTCTCACAATATTGAGTAAAAATGCATTGTTGTTCATCGCACCATTCACTCCAAGTATTCTATGGTCACCAATGTTTGTGGTGAAGAGGCTACGAATAGTATTGCAAAAACAAAAAGAGATTTATTGTAACATTGTTTTGTTTCGTATTTGCTGTATTTCGCTATTATCTTTCAAAGGAAGGAATGAAGTAGATGATCGTATTATTTACACATATAAATAATGCTGTCAAAATAGTAGCAATTTTCTAACACAGAAGCAGATAAATAACACGAAACTAACGTGACAGGCCTGGCATGGCCGAGCGCGTTAAGGCGTGCGCTCGTAATCCGAGGGTCGCGGGTTCGCGCCCGCGTCGCGCTAAACATGCTCGCCCTCTCAGCCGTGGGGGTGTATAATGTGACGGTCAATCCCACTATTCGTTGGTAAAAGAGTAGCCCAAGAGTTGGCGGTAGGTGGTGATGACTAGCTGCCTTCCCTCTAGTCTTACACTGCTAAATTAGGGACGGCTAGCACAGATAGCCCTCGAGTAGCTTTGTGCGAAATTCCAAAACAAACAAACTAACGTGACATTGATAAAAAATAATAATAATAGCAAAATCCAGCTCTATCGCTTAATGTGACGCTTCATATTTAGAAATGTTTCGTTTTGTATATTGTATTTTATATATTTTGTATCGGTATGTCTCCGGATTTACAACGCTAAAATTCTCCTCGGTTGGCTCAGCAGATAGCTTAATGTGGCTCTGCCATAAGAAAACAAGCTAAACCGCATTTATTTAGTGGCCACCATAAAATGCATTTTTTTAATTAAAGTTTCACACTTTTTTTCCTCTGTACAGAAATATTCCCTCACGTCATTTGTGACAGATATTACTGAAAGCACAGTCTGTGACAGATTGGAACCATATACACGTTGGAAATTATCAGAAATACATAATACATATTTTCTGTCATTCCTTTACACGCCATTCGTTGTCAGAAATCCCAGTCATAAAAACAAAAAGGAACGGATCTGTTAACTACATGGCACCTTATTAGCTTATGTTCACTCTTTGTGATTTATTATTAGCATGCTTATTGTTAATGTATTTAACAAATCACTTCCAAAATTTAAAATACTAAATGCTTAGCTTAACACTGAAACCCTAGTTATTTCAATGTAGTTTTTTTAACATGACAAGTTAAGCTTCACTAGCAATGTTTTCCTTTAATAACACCCTTTACAACACTGTAGCTTCAGTCTTACGCCGCCTTTTATTTGATATCATTACTGTTACCATAATAAGTCAGTCTGAAATGCGTGAGTTAATATATCCTTCAAATCATTTGATCAATTGGTCTAGCTTTCAGAGCCCAATGTAATTTATCTTTGAGTTGCAACTACGCTAAATTAATTATCTTCAATACTCAACATCAAGTCCTTTTAGACATAGAATGCATCAGATTTAGGATTCTGTTTTTTTCAGTGTTTATTCAAAAAAGTAGATATTTATTTAAATATCATAGAAGAGGTGTTTTTCGAGGTTTTTTGTACAAAAATAAAAACCTTAAAATCAACTTCTTTTAAAGTTGTCAATTTCAACGCTTTAATGAGTGTACTGATATATTATACATACATTTTCTGCACACTACTTTCTCTTATTGGAGTAATAAAAAATACAAAACATAGTTCTATTTCTGTTAAAACTTTGTAAGAGCAGCTAATATTTTATATGAAATTATAAAAACAAACTTACCAATAGTGGATGGAATGTCTTACTTTTCCTTCAGTTTGGACTGTTTTCTTTAATTTCGCGCAAAGCTACACGAAAGCAATCGGTGCTATCTCTTCCCTAATTTAGCAGTAAAAAGTTAGGGGAAGACTCGATTCACATGGCCCGGCATTGCCTAGCGCGTTAAGGCGTGCGCTTCGTAATCTGAGGGTCGCGGGTTCGCGCCCGAGTCGCGCCAAACATGCTCGCCCTCCCAGCTGTGGGGGCGTTATAATGTGACGGTCAATCTCACTATTCGTTGGTAAAAAAGTAGCCCAAGAGTTGGCGGTGGGTGGTGATGACTAGCTGCCTTTCCTCTAGTCTTACACTGCTTAGTTAGGGACGGCTAGCACAGATAGCCCTGGAGTAGCTTTGTGCAAATTCCAAAAAAACAAAGAGACTCCATTCACCGTAAACTCTTGGACTTCTCTTATAACAAAGTGTAGTAGAATTGATAGAAACACTGGAACACCCCAACGAATGAAAGGGCGGGCATGTTTAGTGGGATGGGGAATCAAACCCACGAACCTCAGACTATGAGTCACGCTCCCTAACCACCTGACCATGAAACGCTTTGTGAATAATGAATATTTATTTATTAACGGACAATATTTTGTCAACATTTTTCTAATAATTTCCCAGCACGGGAACATTTGACATTAGAAAAAAAACACGGTCAGTAATTTAACTTTCTAACTTGTTACGTATTATAATTTATCTCGGACGAGTCTCAGATTTATGTTACGTACGTTAGGTATTACGATTTCAAATAACCAGAAATTTCAATTTGATTGAATGTCAATGCGTGTCAAATTTATGATATTTGTCAACAAGATTGATACACACAATTCACTTTCTTAACACAAATATATTTAAACATACAAATAGCAATACAATTTATAATAACGGTTATTACATGTAATGATTTATATATGAAATTTTGAATCTTTTAATTGGTCTGGAACTGAATATTTTATCGACGGTCCACTTCCACAATGACCAAATTAAATCTGAGTTGATATCGTTGCACTTCCATTAATAGGAAGACTAGTTAATTCTATCCTTGGTTGACTTCGTGCGGTTCAGAAGCTCATTTTTCAGCTGGGAAGGTACCTAACATCCTCGGAGAAATACTGACGTCCTAACTTGATTAACCGAAGTTAAACGGTTTATAATGTTTTTGTTTAGGTACTTGTTTTTTGTAATGAAATAGGTATTCAATGAAATTGATCTTTATGTTAGTCTAAACTGAATTTGAGGGCAAAAGATTTTAATTAGGCAAGAGAGTTTTTTTTAACTGATAGGGATTCTGAGCTTACAAAAGGAAGGGATATAATAAGGTGAGATTAGAGGATAAGGTGTACATTGACTGGTGGCTGAAATTTGTTGTTTAAGAAATTGCGTGCAGTCTTCGTTAGAAAATAAGTTTGATAGCCATTATTTAACACATGTTAATATAGAAGAATATTTTCTTCCTGTAAAATAAATAATTAAAACAAATATTTAAAATTATGTTTAATAATGATATAACCAGCTTACGTTTGAAGAAGTTAGAGATAAAAATATTGAAATTGGTATAGAGGCCAGTAAAAGTCCTTTTGTGGTGGTACTCAACGAAAGAAAATATTTACCTTCTTTGGTAATTCTAACGTCTAGAAACGGTAAAGATTATTGTTTTCGAGATCAGATGCGAATTTGATAAATAAATATTGTGTTTCACTTTACATCGTGTATCAATTCTGTTTATTTTCTTAGGTTAAAACTTAGTCATTTAACTGAATTGATATTTATTTTGCAATATTCCTAAATTATCTTCCTATTATAAACAATATCTATCGTTTACTTACGTAGAAATCAGTTTACCTGAGAATGCAACAAAGGAAGTGGAAAAAAATTGTAACAATAGGATTTGTTGTGAAGCTTTGTTACTTTGCTAACTTTCGTATCCGCTCTTGCTTAATCTCTTAAGTTAAAACGAATTTAAAGTATTCTACATCAATTAATTGTGTGAGAGAAGAATTAGGTCCAGGAGAAGTTCAATATGATGTTATGATGTTGCAAAGATTCCTGATATGATCAACGTATAGCAGAAGACTCCAAATGATCAGCCAATATCTAATGTACCCAGTCTATTTGATTAAACCTTGCTGTAAAAACTCAATGTTGGCACAAATTAATGATGTTTGAAAATTTTAAAACCATTTTGTGATTCTCTAAAAGACGCCAAGGTTAGTTTTTGCAAGAGTAACACGGCTATGTCTCTGAACAAGACCTCCGAGAACCAAGAATGACTGGAAATATTTCTAGCAGAAAAATCCATTAGCCAAGGGTTGTTTCCAATTTAGGTGAGACAAGAGAATCTTTGAGTGATCCAAAGAGCAGTAGTGAGCTTATCTGAAACAGAAGTATTCTGCAATTATGAATACTGTACTCGTGTCAAAACTTGTTGATGCAGAGCTGTATGAACAACTCTTCACCAAGCTGTTGTGGAATGCCTGAATATCAAGATCCTTTAATACATCTACCATGAATTAAATTAGCTGCATCTCAGCCAAACGGTTCCTCAGAACATGCAAGGAAGAAGCTTTGGCCCACAACAGAGATTTTATTATTAGAACAAAGAATATTTCAATCTAATGGTTTAAAGGAGCAGAAAAAGAAGACTTGGATCATGCTTTACAGTGTTTCAAACAGGCAATTACTTGGAACGACAAGATTCAGAAGCAAATAATCTAACACCGAATTGTGAGTCTGGATGGATCAGCCTTGGGCTTCATCAAGCAAATAAACAAGAAACAATAGGATAATTGAGACACAATGATATTTGAGTTGTAATGCCAGTTCAATAACTCAGTAGAGAATCAAGCAATCTGTTGGTCTAAGTTCAAGGCAATACCAGGCAAGAGTCTAGCCCCTTTATGTGGATAACCAATGCCTTTTTAATGTCTACCTGCAATAACAACAGCAGATTAAGAAGATATATTTGTGAACAAGCTCACCAAAGGATTTTCAAGAAAAGCCATGAGACACAACTTGAGTGTGAAAAGTATCCTCATCTTAAGAAAGCAGGAACTTAGAAATGGTCATCAGAGAGGAAAAAGGCTGTGGAAACACCTAATATGGCTTTAACACAAACAGACCAACCTATTTAGACACTTTAATCATATTAAGGTAGAAGTCATACGAAGATTTAACCGGATTCCTACACAGTCCAACACTGTAATGTAACCACACTATATTACTGTTAATGGGCAAAAGCCACCTAAATCTGCTCATAAAGTGTATGTCACAAACAATGATGGCGATGCTTATGGACAATTTGCAAGCTGGAAGAGGTAAAGCATCTGCTTTTATTGTGGTCTAGTGGGACACTGAAAAAGAAACTTTCCGTACTTTACATGACAACAGAGGTAACGTAGCTGGTGTTATTTCGCAATTATGAGCAGTTGGCTATCTAGCTTTATGCAGGAATGATTATTGGTATAGCAAGCAAAACAAAATAAAAAAGTTAGTGGTAATGCTTGGGTCACGATGGCCAAATGTATGCATTCAACTATCAGCAAATTTGAGATCATTGATTGATTATTATGTAAACAACCTAGACTCAATGCAGCAAAAAACATCTTAGCAACTTGTTAGTTTAAATACGTCTATATGGTATAGATAGTTCACTGTATTGTTCAACTCCGATAAACCAGCTTTCACGCCGACTTCCTTTAAGCTGAACGGACAATTTAAATACAGCAGATTTTGAAGAAAATGATCATACAGACTGAAATAATGTTTAGTTGCCTCCTGTGGAAGAAAGAATGTATGCCAAGATTGTGTTAATTTGAAACAGGAAAATGCGGTAACTTATTTCAGTACCTTTCCTTACTTCAAACAGATGAATTTCTGGATGTATTAGAATACTTCTATTGGTTCAATACTGGCTACTTGCTAGTCAAGTTGGACGAGAAGAGCAGTGCTAGGATTGCATATAGCTAAAAGAATATCTAGGATAAATTACTCATCATGCCATTTTACTGGTATAACACATCCATCACTTTTAAGAGACTTAATGTATGATGGTATACACTGCAGGGGCTGCAATAGGTGAGATGAACGGTTTAACTTAATGACCTTTTGATTTTTGGTTATATATTCAAGTCTATGGCTGAGAAATTGTGAAAGGTAACAAGTAGCTTAATAAAGCATATTTGAAAATAAAGCCAGGTAAAATGCTCACTCGTGTGCACAGAAATGTGAAGTTTCACGAACCTAGCTAAAATATTCCCAGTGAGAAAGACTGACTTCAATTATGATGAAGTACAAAACTCATATTTTTCTCGGTCTCTTTCAATATTATTAACATTATGCGGCCAACATCTTGAATATGATACTACCACTGTCTTTTCTCACTAAATTTTGGACATTAAAGTTGGACAGTAATATACACCACAGAAACATGTGTCATGTGTGGAGATAAATAAGATAGCAAATGGTACTAATAGTCCGTATGAACTATAAAGTATCTATAATATTTGCAAAATTGAAATTATCCACGAAATGGACAAAACTCTTCAATAGTAAGACTTGATACAAATGGTCAAATTATACCTTTGACTTTATATCACCAGGGCTAAAAGCTCTAAGAAGGTCTACTGGATCGCTGATAAATTTGGTTTGAACATAAACATTCATAGAATGCTCAGATACAGTTATTATTTTATTAAGCAATGTATCCAAGACGACTGTGCTTTGTTAAATAGTCACTGTTAAGAATAAAATGTTAAATTGCTGCGTTAATTTTACGTTTATATTGTTGACCTAAATGATTGTAAGATGAAGTGTGCAAGCCTAAACAGTATAAAACATTTCTGTTAGTAATTTATATTATTCCACATAGAAATAAGTGAGAATTGGTTTTTCATTTTTTTTGTTTTTACCTTTAATTATCATTCTAAGTTGGGTTTTAAAATTGTTGTTTTATATTTCAAACAAGAAATAAAAATGCTCCATTAACATTAGAGGGATATTAGTGGTACGTAAATAAATGTTTGAAGTTACAAGTTGATAATATATTCGACAATCATGTCTTACCATTTCCTCTATCAGAGATGCCAACCATTACGACTTGAGCGTAATCTTCATGATTTTGGTGTATACATTATGACTATATGCTCATACAGATAAATATTACGACTTGTTGCAACTCCCAAATTATTATATATTATATAGGCCAATACAATAAAGGGATAAATTGTTCCCCCAGGGCAGGCCTGGCATGGCTAAGCGTGTTAAGGCTTGCGACTCGTAATCTGAGGGTCACGGATTCGAATCCCGGTTGCACTAAACATGCTCGCCCTTTCAGCCGTGGGGGCGTTATAATTTGACGGTCAATCCCACTATTCGTTGGTAAAAGAGTAGTCCAAGAGCTGGCGATGTGTAGTGATGACAAGCTGCCTTTACTCTAGTCATCTAAATTAGGGAAGGCTAGCACAGATAGCCCTGGAGTAGCTTTGTGCGAGCCCCCCAGTGGCTCAGCGGTATGTCTGCGGACTTACACGCTAAAATCCGGGTTTCGATACCCGTGGTGGGCAGAGCACAGATAGCCCATTGTGTAGCTTTGTGCTTAATTCAAAACAACAACAACAACAGCTTTGTGCGAAATTCAAAAAACAAACAAACAATCCCCTAGGGCTTGAAAGGGGTGGAAAGAAAATTTCTAGTGAGATACAAATAAATATTGATAATAAATAAAAGACATAATCCAAATGGCTACTTGTGATTATCATGTTTGTGCTTGAAATAATAAAAAATATTTGTATTTCCGACGTTTATCAATAGTTTGAGTACGGTGCTTCTCCATACTGGGTACGTGGGGAAATCCATAGTTACGTCATCAGTGCTTGTCAGCCAATCAGCGCTCGCGTAGATGGGTATTTCTCGTTTGCTAAGCGGCATAGAAATACCAATGCGATCGTTCACAAGTTGGAAAAAAAGAGACCTCGTTTACCAGATTGTCGTGTTTCTGGCAAATCTAAAAGGACTAAAACTGTGAAAGGGCTCTGCCTATAATCATTACACTCAGTCATTTGGCATTTTTTTGAACTATATCGGCCCGGTATGGTGAAGTGGTAAAGGCTCTCGATTCGTAATCTGATGTGCACGAGTTCGAATCCTCGTCGTGCTGAACATGCTCACCCTGTAAATAAAAAAATTAGGAAAGTGTATAGTGCAAAATATCCGGTCATTGCATCAAGAGTCAGTGATAGTCATACGTTTTGTACAGTTTGTCACATCGATTTTGCTGTTGCGCATGGTGGGATAAACGATTGTTTCAGACATACAAATTCGGCGTCTCACCAACAAAAGGCTGAGGCGAAGACAAAAACGATGAAGATAATTACATTTATGAGTAAGTATTCAGAATATGAAACCATAAATGTAGAAGTGATGTATACGCAATTCGTCATTGCTCATAATTTACCCCTAGCTGTAGCCGATCATGCAGGACATCTATTCAGAAAAATGTTCCTAAACTCTGATTTAGCGAAAAAATATGGCTGTGCTAGAACCAAAACTACAGCCATTGTACAAGTGTTGGATTTTAAAGATGACAAAATGATTTAAAGCATACTTACTAATACTGTTTACAGTTTAGCCACCGATGGATTCACAGATATGGATGACTCAAAATTGTATCCAGTGGTTGTACGATATCTTGACCCTTTGCTTGGAAAAATTGTTTGTTTTCTTTTGACAATGGTGAGATGGAAAGAAGCTTCAATAGGAGAAAATATTTTCAAGCTTTTGGACCACAAACTAACAATGAGGAAAATTCCATGGAAAAACTGTCTTAATTTTTCTTCAGACAATGCCTCAGTTATTTCTGGTATAGGTAAAGGTGTGATGGGACACATCTCAAGACGACAGCCTGGCATTTACATCATGGGTTGAGCCTGTCACCTCATGAATATTGCTGTCCAGAAAGCTTCCAGAGAACTGCCCTGCCCAGTTTCTGATATATTGATGGATATCTACTATTTTCTGGACAAAAATGCAAGCAGAAAACAACATTTCAAAAAGTTTCAAAGGATTGTATGACAAAGAAAAAATAAAATTTCGACAACTTGTTAAAACAAGATGGCTATCACTTGGGGTGTGACTCAACAGAATCTTGAGTATGTGGAAACCATTGAAGAAGTATTTTCACTGTGAAAAGGAAAAGCTAGATTCAAAAGGATCTAAACGTGCAGCTCAGTCAGGCAGCAAGACTTTAACAGCCAAGACACCCTCTCAGCTACATAGAGACACAAGACAACAGGCTCCAAAAGCAGACAAAGAAACATTTGATATTACTTAATACATGTTTAGGCAGCCTGACCTTAAACTAAAGAAGAGACAATCAATGATAAAAAGAGAAGAAAATGAAAGCTAGCAAGAAAATAACCAAGAAAATTTATGCGTAGAGCAAGTTAGATAAGTTAACAGTTTTCTTGGACAACAAAATGAACTTTCTATTTTGTCTTTTTCTTCAGTCTGCAATTCCTCTACTTGAGTAAGCCAATTTGATATTGCAAAGAGAAGAACCTTGCATGCGCATTATGCATAGAACTCTGATTACACAAGTTAAAAATATGCTTGTCAGATACATCAAGTCAGAATATCTTGAAGGCAACATCACTGAATTTGACTACAACAATGAATCCTTACACAAATCTGATTAGGCAGTTTCTATTGGAAATGCTACCAAGGAATACATTGTTAAATATGAAAAAGACCTGGTCGTGATCAGGTTCTACACCAGTGTGGAGAAATACTATATTGCAGCTATAAATTACATGATGAAACATTTCCCTCTAAATGATGAACTTTTGATTCATGCAGAGGTTGCTGATCCAAAACTGAAAGTCAGCAAATATTTATCTTCTCAACGCTTCTTCACAAACATATATCCTGTCCTTGTCAATACACATGAGCACGACACTATTGACAAGTTGGAAGGGCAATATCTGAACTATCAAACTGATACTTTTTCAGAAGCTGTCCTTCAGTTGAATGTTGACGAGTTTTGGGTTCAGCTGTCAACAGTTAAGGATGGAAATAGCAACCAGAAGTATGACATTCTGTGTAGCGTTATGCTTGGAATTTTATAATCTTTCATTTTAATGCTGACAGTGGAAGGATATTTAGTTTAGTGTCTAAAAACAAAAGCAAGTTCAGACCAAACTTGAGCTCCTCACTTTTGAGCAGTATTATAACACACAAGATGTATTGTTATAACTCCCAACCATCCAGAGACAATCTCATGAAAGAAAAGGCTGCAAACAAAACTATTACAATAAGTCTCATAAACATGATATAAACTAGTCCTTACAGAAAGGCTTTTTCTGCTTACTGTTTGTGCATGTTCAAAGTTGTTTTACCAATATGTTTGCTACTCTGAACTAAATAAAAGACATAATTTCAAAATATTTTTTATTTTATTTATTAAATATACAAAACACAATCACAATAGCAATCTATAACAGTAATAAATAATAATAGTTATAATAATAATAAACAGCTTGGAGACACTGGTCAGACCTAGTAGCCGCAATTGATAAAGGGCTTTGTCTACAATCATTACGCTCAGTTATTTGAAATAGTTGGCATCTCTGCTGTATACTTATCTAGTACTGTTTGTCCTCTGCTGAAAAACTTATTTGCTCATTTTGTAGGCTAATTGTAACAAGAAGATCTAAGAAACTACAGCAGGTGTTCAATAGTTTTTTGCAACTAAATTCATGAAAAATTCAGGTATTTACAAAAGTTAGTATTAAAATTAGGATTTGTAATCAAATTCGAATGGTCCGTTATGGACAAGTGGATAAGGCACTCGACTCGTAATCTGAGGATCGCGGGTTTGAATCCCCTTCGCACCAAACATGCTCGCCCTTTCAGCCGTGGAAGCATTATAATGTGACGGTCAATCCCACTATTCGTTGGTAAAAGAGTAGCCCAAGAGTTGGCAGTGGGTGGTGAGAACTAGCTGTCTTCCCTCTAGTTTTCCACTGCTAAATTAGGGACGGCTAGCGCAGATAGTCCTCGTGTATCTGTGCGCAAAATTCAAAAACAAACAAACAAACTGTCATCTAATAAAAGGTATAAGAAATTAACATTTTCAAGGAAAACTGCTTTTTATCTGTCCCCTATAAATCTATAACTTTTGTTATAAGTGAGCCTGTAAAGTATTATAATATTTAACTCAAGAAATATGAAATTTTTAGCTTAATATATAAAGGAAGACAGTTAGTCATCACCACCCACCGCCAACTCTTGGGCTACTCTTTTACCAACGAATAGTGGGATTGACCGTCACATTATACACCCCCAGGGGCTGGGAGGGCGAGCATGTTTAGCGCGACGTGGGCGCGAACCTGCGACCCTCGGATTACGAGTGCAAGCCTTAACGCGCTCGGCCATGCCAGGCCTAATATATAAAGGAACTCAAAAGATTTCTGATTTTACAATACGTTGACACAAAATGGTTATCGTAGTTTTTTTATGTATTTAAAAGATCTAGAGTACTGGAACTTCAGTGAGATACAACGTTCATCTTGATATGAATCATTTAGTAATAGTAGTGGAAGAAGGGATTGAGTATGGGCGTTTCTGTTTTAAATTTATGTTGATATTTTGATTTCAGGCTAATGCCGAAACATAATTTATGTTCACACAATTTTACTAGTTTTGGCTTCATAATTTATTATAATTACTTCTGGTTCTTGTACTTGTTGGAATTAGCAACTGAGTAAGTACAATCTGATCAGAATTTAAATAATTGTGTTCTCTTAGGTTAGAATTTAGACTAGAGTTTGCTAATAATGGGTAATTTGGCGTTCATTCGTTGTTCTTGGTCAGTTCGTTTGCCTTATAACGAAAAACTGAATAGTACAAGTTACTGAATTGCTAAAAATGCGTGTGAAGACCTGGTAGTCATTTTTCATGTTATTAATGTTAATCATCGATTGAGTGTCATACAGGCTGCACATTGGGGCATCGGTCCCAGATAAAATAAAACGATGAGTTAAAAAACTGACAACAACGTGTAGGCTAGTTAGGACAACTTCCTATCGTTGTGGAAACAAGGCAGCCAAATTTCCATTAGAGTGTTTTATCTGGAAAAGCTTGTTATCACATTGCTGGATCAAAGTCGACTGTTAACTGGTGTGGAGCCAAGCCTTGAATTCAGGACTGTAGTCCATGTGTGGAACAACCATGGCAATGATTGCATTAGAGAAAAAAGACTTAGCAGCAGCGTCAGCAAGCTCCTTCGCATGAATACCAACATGGCCCAGTATCCAAAAAAACTGGATAAAAGTAGATGTTAAAGATAAACAGGCCCATCAGTTTTGGACATAGTGAAAACTAACATGAAGTGATTCTAGGGCTGTAGAGTGCAAAGCCTATTTGTATAAATAGTACAGTTTGAGTACTTTTTAGCATCTATTTAATTCAGGACATGAGAAATAGCATGCAATTTGGCAATGAACACAAAAACTGTAGAGGGGATTCTGTGTGCAACCACCAAACCATGGCAGAGCCCAGAGAGTCACCTGATTTTGAACCATCCATATAAGTGAATGGAAGGATGGTTCAAAAGATGTTTAACAAATGCAAGACAGTACTTCTAATCAGAAGTATCTGATTTTCTCAGATGACTCAAAGAAAGGTAACTCTGTTGGAGGCATATAGAAATTTATCTGCACTCCCACTGTAGCTGTGGAATGGAGTGAGGAACATTAATTTCTGAGCCTCTGGATAAGAGATATTATCAACAGTCTTCAAACATTGTACCTCTGTCTTCTACTCACTTAGGACAAGAATGAAAGTACGAGGGGTGTGAACCACTACAGTTGACATAGTGTGGTTCAAGATTACATTTGTAGGCATCATGGTCCTTGACACCACAATGAGCACATGTTAAAGATTCATAACAAAAGGTCATTGAATGTTTGAATCTCTGGCACTTAAAACATCAAAGAGAATTTGGAATGTATGGTCTAACCTTACAATTTAAGTATCCATCTTTAATAGTGAAAGGTGGATGTGACAACGTGAATATCAAAATAATTGCATTTGTACGTAGCATTATTCCATCTTTACAAGTGGAGATTTTGTGCACCCTAGAAATGCCTCAACTGGAGAAACCAGTAGTGATCTCTGACTCGGTAATGTTCTTTAAATCCCTCTCAACTGTAACTCCTCTGGAAAAATTCAAAGTTGCATGGGGAGTAACTTTGATGGGTTTTTACCCAATGCTCTTTGAATTCAGGAGAAGACTAGTGTGTTGTGGTGAAGATGTTTCCACCAAAATATCTCCAGAATGTAACTTTTGTTACTGACTTAAGGGAGTCAAAAAGCCTTCTAATTCTTTCTGAATAAAAAAAAAAGAAGAAATTTGCCCCAAAAATTTCTCAGTAAGGAATGCATGATTAGAAATCTAGGTACATAATCTGACTGTGATGGTGACTGTACAACAGTCGTTTATGTGTAGTTGTTTGAAGTCTCAAATTTGACTTAAATGTTTTTTGGTTTTTTTTAGACTGATTGCATTGGGATAAATTAGGGCTACTCTGTTGTAGTTTGTTGATTAATTAAAATGTCTACAAATATTTTTGACAAATACTCTTCACAAACAGGCTTAAAATTTACTTGTATAAATATAAAATTTCAAAATTTTGATTAGTTAATTTTTGCTTATTTTAAAAATCATGGATTTTGTAACTTTTGTACAGCTAAATGGAAAACACTGTATGAAAGGACTTGTTCAAATAAGCAAGCTAAGTCACTTTTCTAATTGATTTTCTTTCTTTTTGCAATATACCTGTTCACTATTATTTTAGTATCTTGAGAAAAATATTTAAAAGATACTTTTACATCTTTCACCTGAATTGTACACCTAGTGGTTTGAATTATTATATACTTTGGGTTAGCACTTTGGCATTAATATATTTTCATCTATTCATTTCATTAAAGGTTAATTTTTTCTTGATAAAATTTATTTTTTTGACAGAAGTTGATTTATTCTTCTGAATAGACTTGCATAAGTGTATAAAACTTGGATGTGACTTCAGACTGCAGTAGTACCAGTTCAAAGTGAAAATATGGACATGCAGAACTTTGTTGCTAATAACGAGGCTGAGGAGTTATTGTTCAAGGTTCTTGTCATAGGAGACTATGGTGTTGGTGAGTTTCTCACAGTGTTTGATCTTGAATATCTTATATATTAAAGCTAGAAATTTGCCTCGTACCGTTTATAGAACCAGGTATTATAAGGTCACAAGTTCTTTTAGAAAGTTAAGGCTTTAAACTTTTTTTTGATATTTTTAAAATGAGAGTACTTAATAGAATTTGGATTCTCAATGAAAAACAATTCTGTCCAAAATTGCACTACAGGCAATCTGTGCTTTGTACAGTTCAAAATTAGACATGACTAATGTGTACAGACCTTGGGTCGCTTTATGCAAATATTCAAATCAAACAAATTTTAAAATGAACACATGCTACAGTGTGTAACAAAATGTGTACTGTTTATTCAGATATTTTTCTCTAATATCTTAATTAAATCAATGTTAATTAATTAGGCAAGCTTTTAAAAATTCATCAGATTTGATGTTTAGTTAAGCCTGGACCTGGAAAAAAAATTATTAATGCATAAAGAGGAATCACATAGGAAAATTCATACTGAGTGGAGAATCTAGTCAAGCCCTAGTAGAATTAAACTTGTGTGATAATGCCTGTGTGAGTAGTACTAATAGGAAACTTCCCTTTTAACTTTGAAGTTGAGTATTTATATAGCATGGCTCAATTTGCATGGGTTTCATGTGTTTACAATAATTGACATAACTCTACATCATAAATCAGCAATAAACTCTAATAAATTCAATATCACATAACTGTTTAGTTACATTACACACTGTAGTTTAAGTTTAAACAAGGTGATTTCAGGAAATGCAAGAAGGAAACTTTAGTACAAGTATCATAAAGAGAAGTTGTATTTGAATAGTTGTAATGTTCTCCTTCACTTTAATTTATCAGCTTCTAGGATAATGTAATAAGTGTGTAATGATTATATACCAACAGACATCTGAAGTAAGAAAGTGCTGACTTAATTCCTTGCAGTGTGTACAGCAAAAATCATTTATTTCAATGCTTTTTAACTGTTGGACTCAAAAATTATCAATGATTGTTCTTGCCCCTGATTTTTTGTAACACAATAGCACATGATTCATACCAGTTAAAGGGGACACACAGTTTAGAGCCTGATTTAAAATATATATAAAACTTGTATATGGATATTTATCAGTCTTGCTTATGAATTTTGAAATAAATAGTTTTCAGTCAATAAACCTGTAATTTGGTAATACATTGGGAAGTTAATCACCCATGTAATAAAAAAACAGTAGCACAGAACTTTAAATAAAAGAAGTGTATGATATTAACAATAAAAATCACTTGTGTATTTCCAGGATCAAACTCACCCTTTAATTTGATAAGTTTGTCACATACCAGTTACGAGCTATGTTTTCTCCAGGCCCTATGTAAAAATAGCTAAATTTGCCATACAGGTACAGTCTTGTGATCCAAAGCCTATATTTCTAGATAATTTTTTTCAAAGGTCATTGATGGATTTTAATGCACTGATTAAATGAAATATTAAACACTAGTTAAAGGTAATACACTTTCAAAAACTTCAGTAAAAAATATATACCAATCACTTGGCATTTCAGATATGTTAAAGTTTGAACTAAAAGTTTTTCTTCAACTAAACTCACACATTTCTAGAAAATATATCACTTGATGGATATAGAGCAAATTTGTAAAACTACATATATTTAATGAATTCTGTCACATCTGTTATGAAAGGTTTATTATTTAAAATATTTGTACATTGGTTTCTAAGAATTTGTCTTCGTTCTTTGAATTTGTATTCATCATATTCAATAAATGTTGAAAGTTGCAAAAATAACCAGGAAATCATTTTTAATTATCTCTGTGATCCACCAATAAAAATGTCACATTCCATTTACTGTGGGTACTGATTACTTTCATTTTGCCCTTAGTCATTATTTGATTCTGGTTGTTATAGAACCCTGAATTTCTTCAGAAACAGAAGCTGCTCTTACGAGCTTGTGAAGTAACCTTATTGCTTATGTGTGCAATGCACTCCACTGTTCTTGTATCTGCACTTTCTAGTACAATATCAGCCTTGTATTGATAGGTCAGTCTAATTCTCCCAATGAATTCAAAGAGAATATTCTTTGCTTGAAGTATTGTGGGATTAAACATATACATGCAAAAAAGCTATTCCTTTTACTATAGACCCATATATCATATAGTACAACCATAGAAGAACTTGTTGTATATTATACCATTTTCTTCAGCTGGTATGTACCAAATTAAACCTGTTAGTGATTGCAGATACACTTTAGAGGAAACTCTGATGAATCCAAAGTTACATTGCTTTCTTTATCAATGTTTTTTTTTTTTCAACATTGACTTCTTTAAGACAACTTTAGGATTGTACCGTCTGTTGGAGTATATTGGGTTATATCATCAGTTTAAGAAACCAAAATATTCTCATCAAATCAGAGTTTGTGTTTTATATGAACACAGGTTGATAACAGTTGCAAAGATCTTTGAGTTTTAGATGCTCTCATATAAAACAAAGTTGCATGTTAATAAATATAACCATGTTCAATACCTTTGACTATTGTATGTGACCATTTTTTACTCTTATCACCCAACATTGCAAGGTAAGCAAAAAGATTGTTTTTGTTAGCTGCCATTTCTCAACAGTGGATATGAAAATACCCAATACATTTCTCTGTATGATGCTCAATACATCACTTACAGAAAGAAAGGCATCTGGGTTTTCATAACTACTCCATGAAGGAGACATGATAAATCCCTAAGATAGAAGGTCCTATGCAAGAAGATGCATATTTTTAAGTATGAATTCTTATCAACTGGTATGATCGAATCCAAGATATACAGGAAGAATATTACTCAACCAAGCAGAATAAACTAATTGTATTAACCTTTTCACAATGCAAAACTCTTTTGCACACTCAGAATTATAGACCGAATTTTATTGGATTACTCAGTGTGGAGTTTAATGAGGAGACCCTCCAAATAATTCTGTACAAATCTTGCACAGATATTTCTCAAAAGTGGAATGAAATTCTGGAAAACAGTCTATTAAACTAGGACTTGCTCAGGCCTACAAGTTAACTTGTGAAACCAAACAGTTTCTTCCACATGATATTTTTCTCAGACATATGACATCGATTCTGTTACATTTGATATGATTTTTCATTTTTGCATCTGACACTTGGCATAAGTTGGGTGTAAACTATTTTCTGTTTTTGTGATGTTTGTAACACTAAGCTCTAGCAGGAGTACCATGCATAACAGTTACTTGGGTTTATGCTTCATGTAGTAGTCAAATCAGTTGAGAATATTTTAGAATGATTGTTGTCTGTTGATATGATCTCCAGGATTAAACAATTGCATTTTTTTAGTCTGACCTGCTCATAGTAGTATCAGGAAATAAGTTGTTTGAATCACTCTATCAATTTCACTGTCACATGGAGGAAGATCATCAGGTGCACATCATCTAGAACAGTTGTTCTGTTGATGGCATTTCCTACAAATACCACTGTTTTTGACATTTTTCTTGTTTTAAAGGTACCTACTCAGAACACTGTTATATGGTTCTGATAATCACCTACCCCTTTAGGTCCTTAATTCATGATATACTGTAAGACATCTATTTTTCATTGATGTGGCTCTTCTATACTGCTAATATTACTTAAGTATAATCCTAATAAACCATTCAGTGAAAAATGCAACAAAAGTTGTTGATTGCTCAGCTAAACGTGTGCCAATTTCAGTAGGTAATGTAATTTGTGATATGTGGCCATTCTATTGACTCAGAAGAACAAGTTACAATTTATTTTTTGTGATATGTGGGATATATATGTATGTTTGGGGTGAATTTATTCATTGGTTACCTTGAACATATTTTACATTTCTGTTATTAAATAAAATGTTTAACACTCCTACAAAAACAATATTTACATCCACTAAAGTGATACCCTTAGTGAATGTTTAAAAAAAAAAAATTTAATATTATTTGGCAAATGTCTGAAAAGTCAAAATATTATTGCTCCTTAAAATATAAAAGGATAGGGTCAGTTAATGGCAATTTCATTTAAATACAAAATTATTAGCCTAATATTAATAACCTTTCAAGTTTCTCAAGTTGCTCTATAGATTAGTGATTAGTAATTGTAGTATTTATATTTTTTTGAAAAAGAAATTAGAAAAAGTGAATATTTTCTTTTAAAAAATGTATCTTTTTCTTGAAGTACTGCATGGGAAACTGTTAAGATTGTTCCCATACTCAACAAATTACATCAAAATGATTCATTGTATGAAACCCAAAATGTCCATATATTTTAATTGGTATAAACTGCAGTGTTTTTATATATTAAAGGTGGTACAGTTTATTCAAGAAATAAGTTGTTGTTTTTAATAACTCCAGTTTCTCGGTACTGTATTTAAAAATTGTAATCAGTAAAGATCAAATCAAACATTCACATGTAGTCCTAGTGCAAGATGTGTTCTTGTTGCAAAAATAGTACTTTTATTTAAAATTAGCTTTTGTTATAAAGAATTAGTTATTGCACATACCTCAGTTATTTTTCTAATTTTTGTTTGTGGTGCAATTCAGTAAATGGTGCAGGAACTTTGATTACATACACATGTACAAACACATGCTACCAACATTACCATAAGAAAGGATAAACACCATTGTATATTTGCATCCATTCTTTTTCACTATTTTTAAATGATTTATTAGGAAGAAAAGT
Source organism: Carcinoscorpius rotundicauda (assembly GCA_011833715.1). Classification (NCBI taxonomy): domain Eukaryota; kingdom Metazoa; phylum Arthropoda; class Merostomata; order Xiphosura; family Limulidae; genus Carcinoscorpius; species Carcinoscorpius rotundicauda. The sequence continues at coordinate 29,993,100 of CM022393.1, forward strand.
GGAATTAATTGTAGCTCATAATAATTAACAACATTCAAAAGACTAAAATCTTAAAGATTGTATTTACATTGTTGCTATGCTTACAATCTGTATATTTCATTCAGTAAATGTTTCTTAAAGTGAAATAAAAATACAACTTTCAAAGTTACATTTTTTCTGTTTAAGAACCTAAGATATATGAAGAATCTTGGCTAATCACACAATTAAAAAACAATTCATTGAAAAATAATTAGCATGCAAATATAGTAATGGATAGTTATGGCTGTTATAAATGTAATGCATAGTTTGAGTGAACTTTTTAGAAGAGTTAGATAATAGAAAAATGTGCAACTTATTCAAAATCTACATTTTTTTAATGTACATATTAAACAATTTCTATGTCGAAAAACTATTTTTTTTTTAAATAAGAACATACTTCACTTTACCATATGTGATTGAGTAGTGGAAATTGGGAAACATCTGGGTGCAAGTGATCATTGCTATATTAAATGTTTTACTGCATGTGGATGAAAGAAATAATATTTTGGTTATAAATTTTTAGAGGATGCTACAATCATCTGTTGTGAATTGAGCAACTGAGTTATTGGGAGACACTGATCATATGTGGAAAATATTTAAAGATAAATTTTTAAATATTCAAGATTAATATATTTCTTATGGAAAGAAAAAGGTATCTCATAATGAATTAAAGAAAAGCATCATAAATTTAAGAAATTTAAATTGACTAGTATGACAGGAGATTTAGAAAATTACAGATGATCAGGAAAATTGGTTGAACAGGAAATTAGGACATCCAAAAGGATGTATGAGAAAAGATTGGCTGAAAATGCAAAGATTAGCAATAAGGATTTCTTTTAAATATATTAAGGATAAACAAAACGTTAGTATGGGGGTAGGACCCTTGAGGGATGATACAGAAAGGCTAGTATCTTATTGTGAGATGCCTGGGTTATTTGTTTTCCATTTTTTCTTTTTCTTTTTACAAGTAAAAGTGTGAGGAATATTCTTTATCTTGAGCAATTGATTAATGAAAACAAGATCAAACATGGTGAAAGCATTGATTCTGAGCAGATTGAGAAAAAAGGGAAGTTTAAAAAAATAATGGTCCTGGGCTATATAATATCTCCTTAAGGATTTTGAAGGTGGTTAAAGATTGTATATGTGAGCTACTATCTACTCTTTTTTGTCAGTCTTTAAATAGTGAGCAGGTACCAGAGGATTGAAAAATAGCTAATTTAACTTCTCTGTTCAAGGAAGGGGATAAAAATTGTCCCAGTAAATTCATCCAAGCAGTGTTGTGTTGTTAGCTGGAGAACAAATAAGATTTTACATTGAATCTACAGAAATATCAAAGATGAGTCCAGAGATTGCTAACCCTGAAATATTTTGTGTTTTATCTTAAAAAAAAGAAGAATTGGGGGGGATATAATTGAGGTGTTTAAGATTGTAAAGGGAATTATTATTGTCAGTGTATTATCTTTTATCATACTTAACAGTGACAGTAGTAGGACTAGGGGATACAAATATAAATTTTTGCATGGTGGAAATTATCTTCTGCTAAGACAGTTTTATTTTTTGAAAAGGATGGTTGGCCTTTGGAATGGATTTCCGTCAGATGATGTAGAGGTAGTAACTTTTGAGTGAGTTTAAGAAAAAAAACTTTTAAGTATGGAATGATAAGGGTTGGCTTCTAGATTATTACTTTTTATTTATATTAAGTTAGTTTAAAGAATAAAACAGTTGAGATGAACCAACAAATACTATGTTGTCCCAAAATGTTGTCACTGAAATTACCAATTTTGGCAATAGGAGCAGTGTTGTAACTTTTTTGATGGTTTAACATTATTTTTGTGATATTATATGGCACTTTCCCTTGACATTTGGTACATGTGTATGAAGGTTATCACTTGCTAAAAATGGTTTACGTAATTACATAATCATTTTTGTATGTTCATGAAACTTAAAGTAATGTAAACTTATTGGTATATAAAAAATATCATTTCATAATATGCATGTAACAAAATGTTCACACTTTATGAGAAAAAAGTTTTTTTCTTTCCTTTGATGGATACAATAAATTTATATTTGTTTATTATTGCCTACATGTACAATGCTCATTTCTAGAGTTAATCTCTCACTTACCTTGACATTTCATTGAGTAGTGTTTAATCTTAAACATTTCTCCTATTGGACAGTACATTGATGGAATGTGGAATATCTATTGTATGTACGTGCTTTAGGCCCAGCATGACCAGATGGGTTAAGGCTTTTGACTCGAAATCTGAGGGTCACAGGTTCAAATCCTGGTCACATCAAATATGCTTGCCCTTTCAGCCATGGGGGTGTTATAATGTGACAGTCAATCCAACTATTCGTTGGTAAAAGGCAGCATGTGATGATGACTAGCTGCCTTCTCTCTAGTTTTACACTGTTAGATTAGTGATGGTTTGCACAGATAGCCCTCGTGTAGCTTTGTGCAAAATTCAAAAACAAACAAACAGTACATGCATTCTTTTATAGTTCATGAGTTGGTCAGATACAGTACTGAAAAAAGTCTCTTTTATAACATGGAATATTTCTACTATTAAGGGAAAGTGATGGCTTATAGAAGGAGCATTTTCTTTCTGTGAATCCTTAATGTATTTGTGTACCTATTAAGTAGATATTAAAAGCAATTGTAATTTGTATCAAGGTTTTTAAGTTTGATTGTTTACTATATCTACATAAGACTATGGCCGATATTTCTTTCTTCCTAGAAAACTTGTAAAAGCATTGTTAATTTAATATTGTTAATTTTACTGGATTAAATTGGTAAATTGAAGAATGTATCATAATTTAAAACTTACATGCATGCCATCATAGTCAAATATTTTCCAAGTAACATTACTTTTACTGTCTTGTGTAAGATGTAATATTGTATGGAACATAAAAGTAATCTTGTGTTTGAAAATTAAAGTATTGGAGAATTACTCTTGGTATCTGTAATTTGGTAAGACAGTATTAGTACTTTACACATAGATGCTATATGAAACTTCCAAATATTTGAAAATGTGAATAAATATTTACAGTTTATGGACAATTGTATAGAATTTCTTCACTTCATGATAATACTAATAAAATTACATTTCTCAAAAAAAAACTTCAGTGTCACTTTTTATTTCAGGAAAAACAACGATTATCAGAAGATACACAGAAGGTATGTGTTACAATGGTAATTTGTGGATTCTTATTCTAATTGAACACTTAAGTGTTAGTTTGAATAATACATAGAAATTTGAATGAAGAGGAAAAGTGGTTAGAGGTGTATATTCTATAGCATATTAGTATGCTATGACTTACTGTAATAAACATTTCTCACAAAGTTGTGAGCAAAACGTATATACAGTTCATATTGTTAGGGTTAATTGTTCATATCTGGATGTTTTATTCTTCATTCTGTTGTAATACTGTATAAATTTTTCTTGGTATAATCAGCTTATCAAAAGAATGTGTTAGTTATTTTACTTTCAAGATTTTGCAGGATGTGTTTTCCTATTAACTGTTTCTGTTTATTACAAGAGTTTCTTCCATTTCTGGTATATTAATATTTTAGGTACAACTAAAAAGAAAACTTAACAATAATAATGATCACTGATTACTAAGATAAATTGACGAGTTTAACGTGAAATTACAAGTTGTCAAGTTCTCTTCATCTAGCTGTAACTAATTGAAATTTAAATGTAATTTCCTTGCAGAACTAATTTTTATTGAAATAAGTAAATTTTTAAGTACACATTTGAGGGGAAACTAAATTCAATATTCACAATATTTGATCTGTTGTATATGCTGTGTAAAAGATCAGTGGTGTTTAAAATAGTATATGCATTATAATGTATGATGCTCATATACGTGTAAAGGCATAGTGAATGTATTTCATGCTTACCAATACTATGGCTTTTAAAATCAGCTAACTCAAAAATGGTTGGCCCTCTACAGTAGCTATTTCTTGTGTATATATATACATTTGAAATTTTGCACATACCACTGCTCTTAAACTATCTCCCACCTAAGCCATACATTATCGTCTGAACTATGCTTGTGCATGATGTAGTCATGAGAGAATAGCCCTCCCAGTAGGGTGCCATACCCTCTGTAAGCAGTAAATCCCAATAAGCACTTGCACTTAAAATTAACTTTCTTCTTATCCTTGTAATTGCCTTTACAGACATTTTTCTTTAAAGTTAATAAAGTTTGGCATTTGTGTTGTCTTTTTACAGTGTTAACTTTGTTTGATTTCCTTTTAGTTTGTTTAAACCTCATTTTCAAACTACATTCCCATTAAATAACTTCTGAAATGGTTTGTTTTTGTATGTAGCGAATTGCTACAATGACCACAAATTCTCAAGTGATGGAGACTGCTCTCTCCTTTCAAGGTTCTGACAATGCTTCTTAAACTACCCTTACTTTCTCTGTAGCCACTGAAGGTTTTTTGACTATGGAAATATTTCCTGCCATAGTTCATCATATCATTGGTTATTTGATGCCTTCTTGCTTTTATCTACCTGTTAGGGACAGTGTTTTTCTTCCAAATTTCTCTGTGGATTTGGTTAATTTTTTTTTTCCTTTAATTTTCAATTGCATCTTTTGGTTCTTCTTTCCTTGCTATATCACTCACACTAAGGGTTATTTGGTTTTTCTCATTTTTTAGTCATACAAATCCAAGTTATCTCATTTGTGGATCAGCTTTGTCTCAATTTTCAAATGCTTCATCTCTGGGATTCTTTCATCATAAATTGTGAAAATTCCCTTTTTCATTTCTCGGAGTCTGTTATACCTGCTTGAAGGACTAACCCCCTGTCTCCAGTAGTGCTGTCTAGTGGTTAGTTTTTTGTTTTTACTTTTGCTGTAACTATTTCCTTTAGCTGTAATTTCTTCATCTCCTAATCTAAATCCATACATCATGATTCCAGTCGTTTCTTTGTGAGTTTTTAATAATTCCTTTTCAGTACTGTGGCCAGGGCTTCATCATCTTTGTTTTTGCACACTTAGTTCATATGTAGTTGGAATCTCCTGTGACTGTTTTCTCTCTATCATTCTCTATCCTAATTCTTACCCCTGGCTTTTTTTTTCCTGAAGTCTTTCAAGAGTATTCCTAATGCCTTCAAGGTTTAGTTCAAGGCTTCCCTGTTACTAGCCCTCCATTTTTGTCTTGGTTTTTCATCTCTCATAGTCTTGATAATCCATTACTGTTCTTAAACCCCATGAACTCTCTACCTTTATTTCATTCACTGGGATCAGGTGTACCAGTTTTAAACTTTTCACTTTGGCATTGCTTTGGTTCCTTATGTCTTCAACAGAGTCATAAGAGCAGTTACTCACCACGTCCACACAGTCTTGGATTTTGTTTCCATTATTACATGGATGACTAGCTTTTCCTCACTTAATCTCAAGAAGCTTCCATCTCAGCCACATCATTTTTTCTCCAAGAGACACCTTATCTAGGTTGGTCAATCAAGTTTCCTAAATCCTTTCTGATTCCAATTCAAAAGTTTTTCAATTCTCAACTCAGTTGGGCTTTGCCTTCCTCTATTTGTTTACAAGATATAAAGCATCTAGTCATCTGGATTCTTGTCTCTCTTATACTCTTGAGCAACAAGTTCTATCTTTTTTGCAGACTCTTGCATCCCTGGAATTTCTTGCCCCTCCATGCCAGGCTCACTCATGGTTTCTTCGATAGGCTTTGAGGAGCCACTAGAAAAGCTCTTATGATTCTTTGTGCTCTCTTATTAAGCTGTCACCTTCTCTCTCAAGGACTTATTTTGATAACTATATTATACTAATATTATGATCAGCATCCAATTGTCATCTCTCCTCCTCCTCTTCCTATGAACTTCCATCTCTTCACCAATGTTTATCTTAGTGATTAGGCACATCTATGGATAACTCTATTGCTTCAGGGGTTTAGTATCTTATGGAAAATACCTTTCTCATCACTCTTCTGGATTTCTTAGCCATCCATTTGGTTTGTTCCTATTTTCTTCCTTGCTTTGGGGATCACTTGATTATGATCCACTCCAACAATTCTGTAATCATTTCTCATATCACTTTCAAGATGGGACTTGCTCCAGTAACTTTCAGTTCTATTTGGGTTTGTGTACAGCCTACAATGTCCAAGGAGATTTGAACTTGGCAGATTGAGTCTTGACCAGATTGGATTCTTCCCACATAGCAGTTACTCAATCCTCTGGAATTTAATTAGATTTGTTTCTAATTATGCATGTCATTAATTGGTATCTTTGCCATTCCCCTCAATACCAAACTCTCTCTCTTCTGGTCCCTGGTACCTCACTCAATGAATGCCCTCAGCCAGGACTGGTCTCATCTCTTTCTTTATAGGTACACTCCTCTGCATCTTGGTATTTATTCTTGACATGTGTTCTTTAGTCGTGTTAGTAGTATCTTTTAAGTCAGCTCAATCTGAGATTTTTCTTTGTCAGCACCTGATATACAAGACACTTTTGCTTTAATCTCATTCACTCTTGTCCTAACTTCATGTCTCTCTTTAACTAGGGAGTATCTTCAAGAGTGGAATTTGTATGTTCAAGTTTCTTTGAGTATACAGCACTTCTGTTATTCTGTTGTTGCTGTGCTACTCTCTCCACCTATCAATGAATATGTTGCATTTTCATTATGGGTCCAGTTGGATGGTTATGTGGTAGTGGATCCTTCAACCACCTACTACCACAAAACCATCCAACTGTTGCCAACATTTTGGCTTACTTTACTTGGTTTTTGATCAAGAATTGTCAGATTATCAGGTGGCTATATCAAAAAACTTTCACCTCTTTCATAATGGTTATGACTTTTCCTCCCCTATTCTTTCCACTTTGTTGTGGTATTTTTTAATTCATTGTCTGGTTTTTTTGCCTGACTGGGACCTTTATGTGGTTCTGCATTCTGTTTCCCAGACTCTGTTTGAACCTTTAACCACATTCTTCTTATTCTGTATTTCTCTCTTTCTTTTGCAGATTTTTTATTCTATTTCCTAACTGTTTGTTTTTTTTCTCTTTAGCAATTCAGAAGGAAGATTGTATCTTCTATGTTTATTCCATCAATCTTGAACTTTTATAATTGTACTGCCTGTGATTTCCTTTTTATGTACAGTTTAGACAGGTATTATTTGGAACACACACTTCCTTTCTTCCCACTACCTGGGAGTTTTTTCTCCCTTATGATACTTCTTCCCTCCAGTCTACTTACTGTCTTGAATGAGTGCCTCATTTCTTAATCCATTTTTAGCATAATCCTGTTCATTTCTGAGAATTCACCTGGTGGACAGTGTGTTTCACATCGTATACTTCCCATGTCAACTCAAGGGTAGAAGAAAGTGTTATACACATCTGCTCTGGCTCCTGATGTGTCCACTTTTAAAATGGGGTTTTTCATAATGTGTGTTTGTGTGTCTGTATAATTCATTGTCCATTTCAGCACAGGAGAATGTGTACCCATTTCAATGTCATATTTTCAAATTGGATTTCATGACAACTCAGTGAATTTTCTCCAGTGAAAGGTGTGTTGTGATTAAGTTGTATTGGGTCTAGACATCTCACCAACATGAATCTCTCCTTCCTCCCTTCCCCTTTCATCAAGTGGAGCATGGATGGTCTTTATCATTACCAATTTTTAGCTATTGGGGTAATCAACATGGAGAGTTTCTCTCCAATTGTGCAGTCCTTTTGGAGATAGTCTGAGTGGCCAGCACAATATGGTGAGAAGTAGAACAGAGGTGTTTATGTCAGTGTTGTGCAGGTCACCTCTTTTTGTATAATGTGTAAGTTTCTTGGTAATTTGGCCAGACTGACGAGGCAAAGTGTTCTTGTATGGTGAGAATAGACTTTGTTCCTCTTCCTGTATGTAAGGTGAGTGTTGTGCAACAGAACGTATACCAAACTGTGAGATCCAGTTATTTCCACAGCCACACTAAGCATTGTGTCTAACTGACCATTGTACACAAATGCTTGGCTTGTTATGTCTTCATCTATTTGTGCAACACATGAACCAATTTTGCCTTCATTTGATACTTTCATATTGATAAAAAAAAATACACCCTGCATGTTATATGAAATAGATACTGTCTCCCACAGATGTTACCCATCTAGTAAGTCCCCCCTATAGAGTGTCACAATATAGGCTCATTTAAGTTTTTTACAATTACACCAACTCCCTCTACCCCATCAATCTGGGATTCTATGTACTATATGCAAAACAGTAGCATGTTTCTTACCTCAAAATGTGTTCTTAATAGATGCATATCTCTCAACACACTACCCTGCCATTCTTTTACACTAATTGTGCACATACACATTATTCTTGCCTCACCAAAGAATTAAATTAATTGCAAGTGCAAGTGATTATGGGGATCTACTTTGGATGGAAGATATCTTGTCCTCATTTTCTTGTATGGTTAATGTTGCATGCTGATTACATCATGAACTAGCTCCATTTGTGTTATAATGTCTTAGGTGGGTGATAACTCAAGATAGTGGCATGCTTAAAAGTCAAATGCATGAAGAATGACTACTGTGTGTGTAAGAACATGTCAGAAATACATTTTGAGGTAAGTAATGTATAAACCTAATTTATCATACAGATATGAAAATTTAAGTAGACCTTATTTGTTATGCACAATTTATGAAAATTAGATAGATCTTATGTATGTGTTTACTATCCACATTGGGTGACAATCAAGAACATATTTCACTAATGATCTACATTCTGTGTGGGTTAAGTAAGACATTTATGTTTATCTATATGTGAGACTTAAGTACTTCGTATATGATATGGTTAAGTGGAAAATAAAATGTTGTATTTGAATTTCATATAAATGACAAGTAAGCTCTACAATATATTTTAGTATTTTATTCTGTCAGATTGTTTTATGCTGAAGATTTTTCTTTTATACATTTGTAGGAGTATTTTCTCAGTATTATAAGATCACCATTGGTGTAGATTTTGCTATGAAGTCTATTTTATGGAATCCCCAGATGCATGTAACATTACAGTTGTGGTGAGTTCTCAGTTGTACAATGTGTGCAAAGTAAATTTAATGAAGTGCTTTTCTAAATACAAAATTCTATGTAAGAAGGATTTATGTTAAATATTTTGTCATTTTTGTCTTTTAGCTTAGCCGATAAGTACTACATACTTGTGCAGTTTCAATTCCTGGTATATTATGTAAACGTTCGGTGGTATCAAATTGACATTATTTAAACCTGTTTTTCTTTCCTAAAGTGTGTAATGTTTTTGTGATCTTCTCATCAATATTTTGATTATAAAATAGATCATTTTTTAAAATTGTAGTTTTTACAAGACTGTATTATAAAGTAATTGTTGTAATTGTAAACATACTGATTGATAAAATGCTCATTGTAGTCTTCTTGCCAGTTACTTAAAACTTAGATAACTTATTAAGAAATGTTAGCTGTTTAATATTGTACAATGGAATGTAAAATTTGAAGAATCTCATTTAGCAGTAGCTCTTTTTTGTATCATCTCTTGTGACCATGCAAGCAAAAAAATAACTATTTCTTTCAATAATTTCCAAAAACTTGAGTGACACGGCCAATCGGGTAACCATTTTGAGAAATAATAAAGCATCAAAAAAACTCAGATTAACCTTTAAAAATGTAAAACAATTTATTGTGAATTCTACATGCTTAGAATATGTGCAATAGTTTAAATTTGCTAAAAGAATATAAAATATTTTATGTGCACAAATTTTCTGTTTTGTGAAATCAATTCATTTTGTTAGTAACAATTTGTGCTACTAATAATACAAGGACATTTCATCAAATATTTATCGCAATATCTTTAAACATTAGATACCATATACTAAAACCTTTGACAGTGATTGCATACTGCTTATGTTACTTCTTGCAATAATTTTAAATATAAGTCAGGCATCAACTTATGTTTTGAGCTGTTAAGAATAATTGGTTTTTGTTATCATGACTGTAAGTTTTTTATGTGCATGTGCTTCTAACTGATCAATCTACACATTTACTCCACAGACAAGTTTTTCCTTACCTTGTACCAAAATTAATTATTTTGGTCTTTCTTTTGTTTCCTTTTTCATCTTTATATATTGCATTAAGATAACTGTGTTAACCATAAAATTAATTAACATTTATACCAATGTGATGCATCAGTTAGAAGACACTACTATATGGGCACTCTTAAAAACTTTCTCTAAGAAACATTTTGCAATGAAAGTAGGTGTTATTTGGCTTACAGTCAGGTTTTTTCTAGTGTCAGTTTAAGCTGAATATTGGCTTTGTTCCCAGTGAAAAAAAGCAAACCTTTATTTTTCCAAATGTATAAGGAAACTTTCTCAAGTGCACTACGACTGAAATAAATATATAAAAATGTATTTAACTCTACTGAAGTCTTTATTTAACGATAAAAATGTTTTACATTAAACACTTCTCACAGTATTTGATTTTGTTTTTGTGTCATTATACCATTTTACAGCATATGATAAAATGTCTCTAACAACAACCATTAATTGAAGAAAATACTAAATAAAGATAAAGAAAAGCATTACACACCTTCTGATTGAGAAAAATGAGTGAGGGTCAGCACTTGTGGCATTATTGTTGACAGTATTGGCATAATATTTTCATGCTTGCCTACATCTTGGGCTCAATAGAACTACAATTGTCTCGACTTTTAAGCAATAAAGATTCAGTGACAGAAAGTATGAAATCTTTAAATAATGTAAACTTTCAGGTTGAAAGTGTGTCATTATCAAAAAGAGATGTTAATCAGTGTTGATGATGCAGAACTGTGTTTTATAAGGTTTAGTTTTATTTCTGCCAGAGTTTACAACTACCAGCAAAATACCATAAAATTCACAATTCAGAAAAGCTCAACACCCCATTTTAAAAGTGGCAGAAATAGATCTCTGTAAACACACAAAGTAATGATAGGTAATACTTGGGAACAAAAATCAGTGTATTTTTTTTGTTTATTTAAGACACTCAGAAAAAAAAAAATAAAAGGAAATCAACAAAATGCAGATGACCTATTTATACTTCTGGAAAGTAGATTTTATTTCTTTTGTAATGTTGAACTGAGATAAAGAGAAATTATTTTCTGAAAATTCTTGAGTTATTGGGTTTCTTGATCTATCTTTTGAAAATTTTCAGTACATAGGCTTCATAACTTCTTTACATTCCATTTTTTTCTTTAAATTAAACTTATTAAAGTATCTCTTCTTCTGTGCTTCTTCAGGGATATTGCAGGCCATGAACGTTTTGGGTACATGACCCATGTGTATTATAAGTATGCGTAAGTAGAATGGTTCTTTTATAAATACTTATTAATTTTTAAGTTCGTTTTTACTTCTAAATTCACATTTTATATTATTTAATTTTTTTTTAATTCCTCAGCTAGCTTTAGTTTGTAAGAAAGACCACCATAAAAACTAGTTATTTTAAATTTTCCATGTTTACTATACACAGATGTTGCTTCAATAGATTTTATAACTGTTTTGTCATAGCAGTGGAGCATACCTATTATATTAATGGCTTTTAGCCATTCTGTACTTGTGAAATTACAGTTGTTACTTTTGTTTATTTAAACTGAAACCTTGTTTTGAAGGAAGCAATTAATTGTTGTATAATGTGTTTTACCTATTGTTTGATGCATTCACTTGAATAATATTAAACATTTTTTGGTTTTGTTATGTATAAATGTGGGTTTACTACTAGAAAAGTAAAGCAAAATATGCATGTTTTTATATACAGCAATAGGTAGTCATGTGTCATAAAATTATAATAATTGTTCATGAACTGTAACATTATTAAAGGCCTGGCATGACCAGGTGGTTACGGCACTCAACTCCTAATCTAAGGTTTCAGGTTGAAATTCCCATCTTGCCAAATGTACTTGTCCTATCAGCCATGGAGGTATTATGATGTGATGGTTTGTTGGTAAAAGCACAACCCAAGAGTTGGCAGTTAGCAGTGATAACTAGCTGTCGTTCCTTTAGTCTTACACTGCTGAATTAGGGATGACTATCTCAAATAGTCCTTGTGTAGCTTTGTGCAAAATTTAAAAAACAAACAAACATTATTAAAACTAAATTAAATAACAATATAATTAAGGTTTTACAAATATTATCTTCATAAATAAAAATAAAATTTTGTAAAAATAAGCTTCTTTAGGATATTAGCAGCTTTATATGAAACCAACCTAAAAGTGAAAAAGTAAAGCTTTTAGGTGAATGTAACATGATTTTTGTTCAGTTTTAATGATAGTTAATGTCTGGGTTGTGTGGATTGTGAATTTTTATAGTGTAAATTCACAGATATTCTTAAATTATTATGAATATATATATTTTGAATAGTTGTGGATTGAAGGTTAAGTTTTTAATGAAAGTGGAATAAGGAGTAAAAAATTAAAAGTAGATTAAAAGTTAAAGAGCCTAATGAAACTGGAACAACCCATGAACAAGTGGGAATTCCTCTACAAAATACCATATTTTTGTAGAAATGCATATGTTGGAGAAACAAGATAAATCATTAAACAAAGATTAAAAAACTAAACACATTGGAAAAATTCACCATTGGCAGAAAATAATTACAAACAAAGTATAACATCAACATCTATACATACCTCACTTTTCACCATTAGCACTTCAGGACAATGGAAGAATCCCTTTAACTGAATTTGCAGCATTCTGCACTTTGTTGAGATCACGACTACCTCTGCAACCTCTGAACAACAGTTTCTCACTAATTAAACTCTATATATTGAATAATGACATCAATTATAACACTTCCTGATATACACAATCACACATAAAAACATACACACTGAAAGGAGCTCTGTCACAGTGCTATGCTAACCAATAGAAATACATAATTAACAACTTTGGCATTCAAGCTGTACAAGGTTTAAGTACAGAAACCAAAATACTCTACTTCTCTGGGAACAGGCAGTAAAAAACAAAAAGTTAAAACTATTTGACTAGTTATGAATGATAAATTAGTATTATGCTTTAAAATAAATATCACAGTAATACCTTGTTTAAGTGGTTTAAAATAGTTACTAGCACATTATAATATCAACAAAAATTACAAGTTTTTTGTAGCATTGGGTACCTTTCAACTTTTATCTTTTTATGATTTTATTTTGAAATCAATTAAATTTCTATTTCTGTAAGTATGTAATTTTTTTCAGATCAGTACTTTTAACAAGTATTTAAATCATTTTGTTTCATAGCAATTTTTTTTGCTATGAAATTTAATTAACTGTAAAATAAATGCCAGAAAAATATTTTACAGGGCTTGTTTTACTAAACTTAAAGCATTTGTTTCTTTTATCATAGTTTTGTTCAATTTAACACCATGTTTCTGTTTTTTCAGAACAGCTGCTATTATTGTTTATGACTTGTCAAGGTAAGATTAAGAATTTCAGTTAATATATTATTTGAAGCTTTGAATTTGTTAAAAACCAGCATTAAATGTTATTTTAATGTACATATTTCATCTACATGGAAATACCTGGTCTTAGCATTAACTTAGTAACATGATTATAAAACATCTAATTATTTGCTAACTATTGCCCCAATAGTCACTTGTTAGTTCTAATTAGTTTTCTTGTAACATAAAATACTTATGAAAACTGTATTAGTAAATGTTTTATTTGTTTTGTAATTTTGAAAAGTTATTAAGTAATTATTCTACTATTCCTAGACGCCAAAGATTTATATTTCACGTAAAATGCTAAAATGGATATTTCTGTTTAGATTAAGACCCCCAGTCACAAAAAACTGACCTCTTTTGACATTGTGTCAGATTTTATCCCAGAAGTTAAGGATTGATAGAAATAAACTACTTGATTCTACTATTCAGTATCTCTGTTTCGATTTAAAATTTATGAAGTATTAAAAAAGATACAACTGTATACATATCAGTAATGGTTTTAGAAGCTTCATAATTTTCATCTTCTCCAAAATAAGTATCAACATCATGCTATCTTGTAATTCACTTTTACCCTCTCAGATTACTTGCTCTTCTTATTAATATTCTTTCTCCACATTCGGCATTGTGTAATCACTTCCAGTTAATATGATTTCCTATATTCAAGCATAAATCCATGAGCAAGCAGCATCTACAAATTCCACAAATAAAGGAGTCTCCTCTCTTTGTATATTTCTGTTCTTCACAAGGCATTTTACAGATTTTACTTATGATTTTTTTTTTTTTTTTTGAATCAGAAGAAAAACATTTTTTTTATATTATGTTATTGGATTATGGTTATATAGTCTGGTACCTCAATTCCATTTTCAGCTCTGATAGGTTGTTTTTTTTCTCCCCAAATATTAGTCATCTTTTTGCAACCAGATTTCTTAAATAATGTAATGTTAATTTATGCTTAATTAGACCATTATGCTGTCTTATGGATGACGGCAGTAATTTTATAGGTTTACAACTCCAAAATTTGGATTTTTATTCTCCACAGTAAATAATATGCAAATAATTCATTCTGTAGTTTTGCTTTATAAGATGCACATACATTAAACTGTTTTATATGTACTTGGGATGAGAATAGTTTAATGGCTAATATTCCATACTGTGAATCAAAAGGGTGGGGCCCAAAATGTGATGCCACTGAACACATTTCAGGTTTAGATGTGGGAGCATTATAAAAGTGACATCAGTCCCTTTACTTATTTCAAATATATGAGTGTGTGTGCATTCTTCTTTTCTCAAAGCCACATCTGGCTATCTGCTGAGTCCACCAAGGGAAATTGAGTCGCTGATTTTAGCATTGTAAATCAATAGACTTACTGCTGTACCAATGGGGGACTCAAAGATATAAATATAGCTCTTGTGGCAATTAAGATGTTGTTTGCTTCCTCTTTTGTTTAGTAGTTCAAAATTAAGAATAGCTCTGCCTGAATCACAGAGTCCCTGACTTAATTACTTAGCTCATACACATAGAATTTAATGATATAATTTTAATGGTTTTTTTTATTTTTTTGCTTCACTTTCATCTTGTTATTAAACAGAATTCATTTTTATACTGTTAAGATGTATTTTGAGAACATTCTCAATAAAATTCATTGCTTAATCTTAGGTTGATGTTTTTAAATACAAGATATTCAACTGAATCTGAGCCAAAATGTAGGAGGTACAAAATATTAATCATGGATATGATGACTGCAGTTATTTAAAGTATAAGGTGACCTATTTAAAAGGTTAGACATAAAGTATGAAATGTACTGGTTACTGATATTTTTACTTATTGAGAATAGCTTTAAGCATAGATTCTGTTTTATTTTGAAGTTGTACTGTTTGTTACAACTAAGTACAAATGAAAACTATCTCATGTTTGTAATTTCCATAAAAATGCAAGTTGAATAATGCTTTCTATAAAAAGTAATTGTTATTATTAGTTTCATCATCTTTGTCGTTAGTTTTTTCTTTTCTAATGACAAGTAACTTAATTACATGAATGGTGAATCCATAGCAGTTAACTAAGGAAACACAAAAATTGTATCAACCAATTTTTAAGAATTTAAATAATTTTGTTTGTTTATCTTTATGTTTGGAAAAGTGAAGCTCAGATACTTTAATCCTGTAGTTTTTCAGATGTACGTAACACCCTGAACCAGAAATTAAATTTGAAATGTTTGAGATGAAGAACTTTTTGTGAACTCCCACACCAAATGATTGTTTTACCTTTTAACCACCATCACTGTTGTAAATGCCACCAGACTGAATGAACATTTATAATTTTATTCTTTACAGGCCAACAACTCTTGAATCAGTTGTAAAGGTAAGTAGTTCTACTTTAACTATTTTAAGATAAGTACATAAAATAAAACTTGTTTATTAAAATAGAAGCAGGTTTGTACATAGATGATGCATAAGCACAAAAACTCTTACAGTAATCTAAAAAAAACTATAGAATATGAAAAACAAAACTTTTACTAGCTCATATGCATTGAAAACGTCCAAGTCAAGGAGGATTGGCTGTTGAGTATAAGCACTGTTTCTTTCAGGACCATTTCTGTGAGACCTACAGGGCTGGACAAAATAAATGAAATGCCTGTTTCTGTTTTGAATTTGTTGAATATAAATGTTTCTTCCAGGATCATTTCTGTGAGACCTACAAGGCTAGGTAAAATAAATCAAACAACTGTTTCTGCTTTGTATTTATTAATATGGAATTGGTTCTTCATGTGCAGACAATATAGACTTGTATCAATAACAGCTGGTAATACTTGAAGTGGTGTTCCTGATGGTAATCTCTTTGATAAATTGGTTTCAAGAACTGACCTTCCATGCCTTTGATAGCTTTTAAATTTGATTACTCATATTTTTGAACCAGTTCTTCATTATTTTAACAGCATTAATTGGACATTGACTTAGTGAAACAGACCATTTTCATTTGGGAATACATTGTTCATCCCTGAGTAAAGTTGGTCTGCAATGAGATTTAAGAAATCCTTTCAGTAAGGTCATAACCTCTAGTTTATGCCAATGAAAATCTACTCTTATCATTACAGAACATCCACCATACTTAATTGATGGCATAAGATGACCGTGATTGTAAGTTTCTTTTGGTTGTTTCCTCACTTAAATCTGTCCGTTGTGCACAATATGATTCATCTGATTAAACCACCTCATTTCATTGATCTTCAGTCCAACTTTTATGTTTTATCATGTTACTGAGGCTTTAAAGTTTTGGTATTGTCAGAAGTTTCTTATTGACAATTTTATATGCTTAAACCCAAAATAAACCAATATAAAGGAACACCATTATACCTATATTAATATTATAGATAAAATTATATATTCAAACATCAAACCGCGCCCTCTACATTGCGACACTCAGTTATACAACCCCTTCCAAACATGTGGTCAGCTTCCGGCCAGTTACCTCTTTCTTTGTGAACCTGACGATGACCGAAGAAGGTCGAAACGTTGTTCGCTCTTCTATTTGAAGTGTTTTCTGAGCCCAAAAGAGCCGTTTTTTGCATATAAAATTCTCAACAAGTGGGTTTCTCGACATCACTGATTGTTTCTTATTGACAGACCTGCCATAATATACTCTCTTATGCAGTTTTCTTTAAAGTTTTTTGCCCACTTTTGATACTGTAGTCTTTTGTTTTTATTTTATAACTAGTGTTAATACTTCTCTGTCACAGTCTTGATCACTGTTCTGTTTCTCTAACATGATTTTATTGTATGATATTCATGCTGACATTACTGTTTCCACTCTTCCTTATAGTATAGTTTTAGATGCTCCTCTCACTGAGGAACGAGCTATACCTATACTTACAACTGTGCCTTTTTCAATTTTGACATGAATAATTTTAACGTATCATTTTTAGAATCTTTCTTTATTAAAAAAAATGCAATATACTGCATCTATAGAGACAGGTTAATTAGAGAAGAATAATTTATTACACAGTTAAATTACTTCATGGCTAAGTTTTCTTCTCTTGGTGGCAATGAATATTAGCATTAAAATAGGTTATCTGTTTCCATTTTTCCTTGCAACCCCTGTACTTTTTAAAAACTTGGTTTTGGTGGGTTTATGTCATTACATTTATCCTTTCTTCATTTAGCAGCTCCAAAATCCTGTATCGATATTGCAGTTATTTAACGTAATTAGAATAGTAGGTCAAAGTAAGCCTCGGCTCACAAACGTGTAATATTAACATAATGACTAGAACTAATGCAAACTGTAATGCTTTTAAAGGAATTAAAGTTGTGAGTGTTTGATAATATTTTGAAGATAAGGCAAAGGAGTAGAAGAAAAAGGATATTGTAACATAAGTATAAACAGAAAATGATTTTAACAGTTTTTTTTTTAATAATTGTTAATATCTGCAGTAAAGCTGATGTAATAAATACAAGCTGTTGTAAGAAGAAATCCTCTGGTGCTGTAAAACCTGTGGGTATAAGATATGCATAATGTTTAAATGATAAAAGAAAGAATCGGGGTTTTTAGGAAATCTGAAGAAAAATATAAACTATCACACTGGTCCGTCATTTGAATTTCTCTTTATAAATTTTAAAATGTGCATAAATCTCAGTTATGAGTTCATTATATACAGGTAGTTCATGTAAAAACACTACTTTTATGTGACTTTTAAAGAAAAATGCTTAAAGCTTGCACTTGTGTAATATTTCCTGTTTCTTATAATCCTTAGGATCTTACATAATCAAAAACTTGCATAAGGTATAAAAGGATAGAACTTGTTGACCTAATTACAGGTATTGCTCTAGACTCTCAAGTTTTATGTAGTTATTTATTTTTGTACATATGTAAAACCAAGACATCAAAAGTCAGTATCGTGTCAGTTTGATTTCGGTATGCGCAGCTAATTATCGAAGTATATACCATAATCACCCAAGTATAATGCTCCCATTTTTGTCCCAAATTTCAACATCAAAAGTTGGGGGGAGCATTATACTTGAGTATGTGAGAAATCCCAGTTTGCAAAGTCAAATTCTGTGTAAGATGAGATCAAATTATGTAATAAATTTTATTGGTATGTTTGTGATATTTTATCAATCAGTATAATACAAGGAGGGAAGTTGCAGGACTCGAAAAATCCGCTTAATTGAGCTTCCAAGTCGGAACGCCCCTATCGCTTGGTTTTTCTCAACTACCGAATAATGCTTCATCTTATCGAGTAAAAGTTCACAATGAACAACTTGTGTAGGCGTCATTCATTTCATTCTTAATGGACAATAGAGGTGCCAGACAGTCGACGCCTACGGATAAAGCCAAGTCTTCGGGTGACAACCAATCATAATCAAGGATTGCCTCGGTGAGACAATCCTTTACGCTTTTCAAACGATAGAGTCGACCTCCAAAGTGGATACGGAGGTCATGCACTGATTGGCCTGTGTAGGTAAAGAAGTTACAGTGAGAATGAATGCATGAATTTCTGTGCATCGAAGGTTGTTAATTTACCTTTCAACAATTTTTTGAACGGCAATTATTCTGTATCCCCCAAACTTGGGGGGAGCGTTATACTTGGGTATGTTGAAAAAGACCAGTTTTCAGATTCAAAAGTGGGGGGAGTATTATACTCGTGTAAGCATTATACTTGGGTGATTATGGTATACTGATAGCATAATGTTTGAAACATCAGTCTCACAGTTTAAGATTGGTTGTTTTGGCATTTTATGGTGCAAACCAACTAGGCTGTCTGCACCAATCAACCAGTAAAAAAATTAAAAATAAAGTATAATTATTAAAGTTTGTAAAAAGAAATCCCATTAAAACAAAACAGTCTAATTTTTGATTCAAAAACTTAACATTAAAAAGGTTAATGGCCCTCAAAAAATAAACATTTCTAAGGTGGATGGTATTCCCATCTCCAGTGACACTGTTTATTGTTAAAGGTAAGCCTGTGGGTAAAACTTGTCTAAAATATTAATGTCATTCAGAGTCTTAATGACAGCAAGACAGTAAAATGTGGCTTATTGTGATCTGAGTGTTACACAGACAACACGTTGGTGCATCAGTCCCAGATGAAATAAAATTATGAGTTAAAAAACTGTGACTAGTGCATAGTTTAGTTAGAATAACTTCCTTCTTTTGATCCTCATGGAAACAAAATAGTCAAAGAACAATAGAGTTTTTCTGGAGAGTCTTGTTAACACTTTGCTCACTCCAAGTCAACTACCATCTGGAACAGAGCCGAGCCTTGAATACAGGATCATAATCAGTGTATGAAACAGACACAGCAGTAATAGCACCAGAGCACACGGATTTAGCTGTAGTGTCAGAGAGCTCGTTCCTTCAAATATAAAAGTGGCCTGTTATCCATAAGAACTGTATAGAAGTATATGTTAAAGATAAATGGGTCAGATGGTTTTAAATATCGGTGAAAATAGGATGAGAACTAACTTGAAGGGATTCCAGGACCAGTAAAGAGCTAAGCAAGTTGGTATAAATAGTGCAATTCAAGTACTGCTTAGCTTCTATGTAATCCAGGGAAGAGAAATAGCATACAATCTGGTATTAAACACAGAAACTGTAGAGAGGATTCTGTGTGCAGCCATCAAACTACCATAAATCATGGTAGAGCCCACAGAGCCACCTGATTTTGAACCATCCACATAAATGGGAATGGAATGATGGTTCAAAAAATGTTTGGCAAATAGAAAACAGTACATCCAACTGGGATTATTTGCCTTTCTCAAATGACTCAAAGAAAGGTCACACTTGGAGATGGTAATAATCTATGGTGAGATGCTGTAGTAAGGATTGAAACTTTGAAGCATAAGATAAAGACAGTTGCAAATGGCAGATGTTCACATGACTCTGTGTACGAACTCTAAACTGGCAAAGTGCAGAGCCAAAGCCACTGATGATGAATGGACTCCAGCATCTTTAAGGCTGAAGTTGCAAAAAATCTTTAGCATAGAACATCAGTCTACTCCCCATGAGGTGGAAGAGAGGACACTGAGGATGCTCTGTGACCTTGTAAACTTGACTCGTAGCTGTTTGATGTGTGGTATAAAGTTCAGTTTGTGGTGAAAGATAAGTCCCTAGAACTTTGCCTTAGGAACCACAGAAATCACAACTTTACCGACACAGAGTTTATGATCACACTGAATACCCCATTATAGGCAAAAGTGCATGCAAATAATTTTGAAGAGAGAAAAGTTAAAACTGTTTGTTATGGTCCACTTCAGTAAATGTTTGAGGCCAGTCTAAACATCATGTTAAATGACTGATAAATCCAAAAACTCATAGCTGATAAGACAAAAAGTACCAAGTCTAATTCATTTGATTTTAATGAGGCCAGAATCATATTTCTATTGGTATTACCTCATTTTGTTTTTATAAGTTTAAAATTTCTTCCACCCAGCAGCTTAGTGGTAAATCTCAAGGCTTGTAATTCTAAAAACTTGTGGTAAGCACAATACAGATAGTTCACTGGGTGACTTTGTGCTTAACAAACAAACAAATTCAACTTACTGGCCATGAACTTCTATTGTTCTCTGTTTCAGGCATTCAAGTGAAATTGTTATGGAAAAAGATAAAAGATATTTGAATACAACTTTCAAAACAATGCACTTGCAGCTGTTTGAGTTAGGAAACAGAAATCAATAGTTTTAATTTTCTTTTAAAATCTTTTTTTTTTATTTTAGTTCTTCATTCTTATCATTCCATAAAACTAAGTTACTAATTTTAAATAGGAAATTTGGTGATTACTTTGACTTTTCTTGTTCCCAATTGAAATAGTTAAAGATGAACATCTGAGTAATAACTGTGAAAGTAATCAACTTTTCACGTAGAGTGTTTTTAGAGAATTTTATAATGAGTGGCTCTTAATGTGCCATTTAATAGATCTTGTTTATGTAGATTACAGTTTGAGTACATTTAGAATGATTTTTTTCTAAGTGGCAGAATGATGTTAAAGACAAGGTCACTCTTCAGAATGGACAGCCAATTCCAATAATTTTGTTGGCAAACAAGGTAAGAAAGTAAGGCATGTTATAATGGAAAATTTTAGAATAAATTTAATGACAAAGTCCTTGTAATCTGACCATTACCTGAAACTTTAGCCAACAATAATGTACCATTTTGATTGAAAGATAGTAATATTTATAGTGTTACAGTTATGACAGAAAGTATTTGTACCCCTATGTTATGAGCAGTGTTTTTTCACTATAACTTAAAATGTATCACAATAAGGATAATGAAAGTATAGTATATTATACATATTATACTAACACACATGTACATAAATTTTTATGTAAATTGAACAACAAATAAACTGTTTATAAACAAATAACCAAACATAGGAGAGGCAGAAAGTGTTCATGCATCTACTTTAATGGTCAGTTGTGTAGCCTTTCAGGTGAATTACTTGGCACAATCTCTCCTCATGGCCCTCCATGATCGTTTGATTGTACTTAACTGGTATTTTCTTCCGTTTTTCTTCACAGCAGGCCTCCAACTTTTGCACGCTGATGTACCCTGGTCTTCAACTCATGCCAAACGTTTTCAATTGGGTTGAGATTGGATGACTGCGATAGCCACTCCAGAATGCTTATATGGTTCTTCTGCAACCAGGATTGCACACATTTCAATGTGTACTTAGGATCATTGTCATGCTGGAAGATTCAACGATGCCCAAGTTGCAAGTTCCGAGCATCATTCTTAATATAAGTGCCTAATATATCAATGTACTTTTCTTTATTCATGATTCTGTTGACATGGTAAAGGCTGCCTACACCATAAGAGCTGAAGGAACCCCATAGCATGATTGAGCTACCTTCCTGTTTAACTATAAGGATGGTGTTTTTTGGAAAATTTTGTTATGGAAAATACAGCGAAATCATTGTGGCCGAAAAGCTGACCAAAGAATACTCTTTTGATAGGTAGAGGGTTTATCTCCATGCTTTTTTGCACACCTCAATCGTGCTTCTAAGTGAACAGACTTTATATTTGGAGTTCTATGAGGATGGCATGCTTTGAACCCAGAAGAGTGTAGCATGTTCGTAACTGTAGAGGTACTTACTTCAACCCCAGTTTCCCTTACCAGTTTCTGTATTTCATTACATGTTAAATGAGGGTTCCTACTATCTTCTCTGAGAACCTTCCTCTTGGTACCTCTCTGGAATTTTGGTGGGGCATCCATAACGAGGGATTTTAGCAGTTGATCCTGTAAGCTTAAACTTGACAATTATGCTTTGAACAGTAAATTTCTACACATTAAGTTGTGTAACAATACCGGAAAGAGACACACGAGACTTGTATTTTACAATAATTTGGTTTTTTAAATTACTGGACAGTTGTTTCCTGTTCGCCATGATGACCAAGCAGATAATGACAGAGACGGCACTAAATTGCCGGAAGTGCATTTTTTGCTGGCTAAATTCCAATAATAATGAACCAAGTATCTAGTACTGGAATGGTATAATGCAGTTTATTTGCCAAACTACACAAACTTTTTACGAGAATATCAGTTCTTTCACACATTCTGAAATGTACGAACACTTTCTGCTTCTCCTATTTTTGGTTATTTGTTTATAAACAGCTTATTTGTCGTTTAATTTACATAAACATTTATGTGGATGTGTGTTAGTATAATATTTATAATATATTATAATTCTATTAGCTTACTCATGATACATTTTAAGTTATGAGCAAGAAACCACTTGAGATGCAGGGGTACAAACACTTTCTGTTGTAACTGTACTTGCCATAGGTTATGATAATGTTATTTGTAGAACTTTATCTTTGCCAGTAATTTCCTTGTATTGTGAATGCCTTGACAACTATATGATGGATGTCAGTTCACTGTAATTAGTTTTATATGTTTTTAAATTTTTTGCAGTTTTATGATACATTGTAAGTTGAAAATATGGTTAAGGTACAACATATGAAAACGCTATGATGGTAACATTATTTTAATTGTTATGAAGTAACATAGTTACGTTTAGAAATTTATGTATAACCACTTTCATGATGATTATCATGTATTGATAAGTGGAATGCTATTAATTCATTAGAGTTGAATGTAATTGGCACTTGCTAAGTTTCTTTGCTTTAGTGTGATATTGAAGGTGTTTCAATCAATTCTGAAGTGCTGAAAACATTTTGTAAACAACACAACATTTTAGCCTGGTTTTTTACATCAGCCAAAGAAAATATTAATATTGGTAAGTGTTATCAAACTGAATGTGGTAGCTATATATTGTTTAACTTAATTAATTCACAACTCATAATATTATTGTAATAGCTTTTTAGACATTCAGGTGTGCCATTATTATTGTTAAATTTAATTTTCATCATATTCTTTTAATTTTCAAAACTTTTTTTTTCTTTCTTTTTTTTGCAGTACTGTAAGTTATTTCTAAGCTCTTTGCAGACTCATCATAGAGAACCTATGAATTGGTACATGAAACATGGATATGACATATTTGTATTCAGAATACTGTGACCTGAACTCATACTTGTCTGATGGCCTCATATTTGCTTAATACAAACTTATCACAAGAATCAAACTTCAACAGCTTTTCTTACAATAATATAATATTTCATAAGTAACTTTGGCAATTTGGATTTATTGGATAAAACTATATTTTCTTAACGTGCTAACAGTGACTGAAAAAAAATTAAACTCTAATATGATTTGACACACACTGATTATAAATTTGATATAAATCACAGAAAAAATGAAATGATCCAAACCATAAGAATAAAAATCAATAAATTAGTGTTGTGATACAAAATGGCTTTATAATAGTTTTCAAATAATCTGTGTTTAGTTGTAATAGTTTTTACTGCCATGAGTATATATTTGAGTGAGTAAGTTGTAAGTAATTCAACTGTGTTAATATTTGGACTTTTCTCTTTAACATAATTTTAAATTTATGCTTGGAAATATCTAATTTGTAAGAAAGAAGACAAACAGTACTGCCAAAGAAATGTCTCTTAACAAAAAATGAATGTTATCAGAGATGAGTCGCACAAAAACTATGTATGTTGATTGTGTTTAAATTGTATTCCAAATGACTCAGCTCTATGTCTGAAAGCTTAATAAATAATAATAAAAAAATTAAAACTTTTGTAAAGTGTCAGTTACATAGGCACAAAATATAGTCTTTATTTTTTGATGATAGAATATTTTTAAACAAAACACATTTTCATGGATTTTTAAGATTCTAGTTCCAAGATGATTTAATGCATTAACAGAAAAACTTTTGAAGTTTTGTTTTGTATTTTAAACATAAACGTGATGTCACTTTTTGTGCATGCTTACCTGCATTATCAAGTGATTGCATTTCTCATTCATTTGATAAATTTTTTAGTATGACTATTCAATAAAGGAAACTGTAATAGACATGTTTCAACCACACTGTTTATTGTATATTGTATTTGCATATGCTGCCAACAGCATTCCAGTTTGATCAATGATGTTTTATGTTCTGTTCTTTACATAGTGCATTTCTCAATCCTCTCATTTGAGTAAGAGTTCTTATAGCACTGTAACTAATTTATCTATCGGTTTATATCTTCCATTATTGCATGATTGTATCATTGTAATCTTTTAAATTAAACTATTTTATCTTGAATAACAGGTTATGTTTTTTACTAATTTTAATTTAAAGTTAACAACCAAACTATTTCTTCTGGATTATTCTGAGTTTTCACACTTGAGAAAAATAAATTCATGCTAAGTTTTTATTTACTGTATTTGTTGAAGCATATTCTTTGAAAGTTAATTGTTGCATCTATTTATTATGCATAAATATTTAGGTTTATTATATTGAAAATATGTAATATTTCATTTCCCTTAGAATTTTCAGCATCTTTTTAAGCAATTTTTATTAACAAAAATAATTTACTGTTCAGAAAAGAAACATGTTTATTGGCTAGTCATACTATTGTCTGAACTTTTTTTCTTTTAAAAGTTGCTGTAACATGTTTTTTATTGACTTCACTTTTTTGGCAAATTGTTTAAAGTAATCTCTTGCTAATTTATTTTTTTACTCATTAGTAGTGAAAATTTTGTCTATTGCAGATCAAGCTATTGAGTATCTCATCGAAAAGATCGTTTCTCAGAGATCTGATCACAACAAACCAAACAGAGATAATCTCATTAGTCTTGCTTATAAACCCAATTATAAAAAGTTGAAATGTTGTGGGACTTGAAAAAAAACATTTCTTGGGTATTTGACTGTCTTCAGAGATGGAAAGCTGTATAATGATTGTCAAAAGTTTGTAGACTTGACTGAAAGCTGCTCACTAGATTCTCTGTTAGATTCCTACCTAAGAGGTTGTTGGTTGTAAAGTTCAAGAGCTGTTTGCTAACTTGAAATAAATATTTTAAAGATTTGAAATGTGTATATAATGGTTGATAATTATCTTTCATATGTATTCATGAAGATTGGAATTAATTTGGGTTAAATATCTTTTGTGTTTGTTGTTTTAAACAGCCACTGTTAAATATTGTCTTAAGACTTTAAAACTGAATGTGAATTAAAGCAAGTTTCCATGCTATAAATATAATAACATTTTATTATTATATTGAAAATGTTGATAGACCTCATAAAACTTGGATCAATTCAGTATGCAAGTTACTTAATTATTACAGTTATTATGATCAGTAAATTCCCTTTCTTAGATTATGAAAAACTCAGTGTGATTCCAAAATTTAAAATGTTAGCCTGTTTCTTTACAGCTGGTCCAAAACTTGGTAGTTTGTTATAGAACTTTTTGTCAATTTTAATATTATATTTTTTTAGGTAACAAATACTAATTGCAAAGAAGTTAAACATGGTGGCTTGAGGTTTTGCATGTGTAATAAATGTAAAACTAAAAATATATAGTTTTGAGTTTTTATTTCTTTGTAAGCTTCAGTCTAGTGTTGAAAAATACTGTACTTAAACATTTTCTGACTACACTGTATATACAAGTTTATGTGAATGTACCTTTATTTAGTTAACTTCTCTGGAAATTACAGTGTACTTTTATATTTTAAAGCCTCTACAGTAACACTGCAGGTACTGGTGTACAAAGTGCTTTTACAAAAATACTTTCATTGTTCATGGTACTTTCATAGAAATATTTTTATGCTATTTTTACTTAGATTATTATCTGTTGTTGTTTTAATAGCACCTAATTTTAATATGAATGAAGTTCAAATGTATGTAGCAACAGTAACATGTTTCATTTGTTTTGTATGTACTTAATTTCTTGTCGTGTACACTTTAAAACAAATCATATAGTATTACTGTGCCTTCTATGAATGTACAGAAGCCTAAAGCATGCTGGCATGCTTAAGTGCCATATTACTATATTTATCATAAGGTTTCTAGAATTTTATTTTTGTTAATGAAGAGCTGTAAATGTTAGAGGCTGTTGTGCTTGTGTTTTTATGCTTTTAAATGAATTTTCTTTCATATATAAATTAAGTTCAAAATAATGGAATATCTTCTCACAGTTGGAAGTACTCAATGTGAAATGCTCCCTAATATTCTAATACGTAAATTTCAGATAGTATAAAACATCATTAAATAATTGTAAACACGTTTAATGTACTAGTTTTTGATATTTCACATTGTTTCTTTTCACTGTTAGTTTTTTCTTTGTTATGTTTGTTTCAGACAGAACATCTAAGTTTAATCTTTATTAACAAGTTAATATAATTTTACATTCTGTGATTCTAACTTTTAGTAGCAGTATTATTTTTAGTTATATATGTAAATACTAAACTAACAACTCTACCAAATGTGGTAGATGAAATGTGCAGAAAATTTAAATATCCACTTTTTTTTTCTTTTTTTTTTTACAAATATACACCATATAAACATAATATTTTTAATTAATTGTTTTCAAAAACAGCTTTGTTCTTCAATGCCTTTACATATTTATTTGATATGCAGTAAAGATCCAAGTACCTTTTTATATAGTACATTTGAGTTTGTGGCAGCTTTTGGAAAAAGAAAAAAAGCTAATTAAGTTATCTAATCACCAACAAAGTCATCTTTAATAATTCATCTTTAAAGTTTAATTATTTTACCCAATCAGAAAAAAAAAAATTTAAATGAAATTTTGAATCTGAATTAAAAACTTTACTGAAAGAAAGACCAAATGGTAGGTATATAACATATGCAGAATAAAAATTTAAACTTGAATATATGTCTGAATTTTGAATTATTACTGAAATTTAGATTTTCCTATGCAATGTTTATTTAATCAGCTTATATCTTTACAAGATAAAGCAGCTTATTTTATTAGTTAATTGGTTAATGTTGCTTGTTTTTAATTGGAACATTGTATTCTGTATATTGTAGCTCTTTGTAAATTAATCTTTGAAATTGGAAGATCCATAATTAATATTTGAGGTCCTTTTAAAATATTTTACAGTTTCAAATGTGCATTTTGTTTACTTTCTAAAGGCATAAAAAGATGAGCTGTAATGATGCACTTGTGTGTGCATAATATTCTTATATATT
This sequence comes from Carcinoscorpius rotundicauda, assembly GCA_011833715.1. Lineage (NCBI taxonomy): Eukaryota > Metazoa > Arthropoda > Merostomata > Xiphosura > Limulidae > Carcinoscorpius > Carcinoscorpius rotundicauda. The sequence continues at coordinate 30,021,098 of CM022393.1, forward strand.
GATATGTTCTTAATCCTATTTTAGCTTATAAATTTACATTTAATACAGAGATATTGCTATTATATTTTTTCAAAGTAATACAACTTAAAATTAGTAACTTGTAAAAGCCTTTTTAAGAGCTCAATCTACTAAAATCTATAGAAAAAATTTAGTTGCATTGTGTATAATTTGTATTATTTAAATGACTACAGTAGACTAAGTTAAGAAACTGATAATTAATATTAATGTATCCATGCTGATTTAATAATTTATTTGATAATCAATGTTCACTACAACTGGTTACTTTTTGTGTTACTGGACACTATCATTGTTATTAAACTTAAGTATTGTTTAGCTTTTATGTACCAACTCTTTATTTTTTATTGTGTGGCTTTATTAGTAAACTATTTTAATATAACTTGCACTTTTCTTTACACTTTGATGGCCCAAACATGAGAATTAAAGTGTTAATGGTTATATTTATTTAACAGTCAAATTCCATCATTTAGTTAGAGTAGCCAAAGAGTTTGTGGTGGGTTTTGTTGGCGAGCTGCTTTCAGTGTGATCTGTCATTCAAATTAGAAACTGCTTGCAATGATTTCCAAATTAAGTAAATAGTTCATTAATAACAACTTCTGAGGAAGAAAGGGAACCATTTTCTGTAATTTTATGAAATATAACTAACATAGTTTTATATTTACCAAAATTTAAATACTTTTTCCATTCCATTGTATTGGTAATTTTTATTGTCAATCTTGTTTGGCAAAGAGCACCATTTAATTGTTTGCTTTTTGTAATAATTTTGAGCATTTAAATCACAAAAAAATGAAAGTATAGCCAACTGTTCAGATTATTTGTAATTTTTAATTTTAGCAGTTCCATTTTAAACAAGTTTCATTGTGCACTGAGCAACATATACTAAATAATTTCTGCTCTAAAGTTAATCAGTAATACATCTTTAGATACACTAGATTTAGATGTATTTTAACAAATAAATCTTGTATTTCAAAAAAAAGTAAAAGATTTATGTATAAGAATATTCTTGTCTTTGCATTATGCATATTGTCATTGAAGCGTAAACATGCCTGACAAGAAAAATGTGATTAGATTTTATAAATCAGTGTCTTTCAGATAACTTAAGATCTTTTCCTAACATTTTGAAATCATGTAATGTGTCTTCCTATTTTTTCATTAGCACTTCCATTGTATTATGAATTTTTATACAATAAAAATATTACTTAGAATGTATTGAATATATGTTTACCCAATTATGGAAATTCATCATTAATTTTGCTCAAGAACTTTGCTGTTGTAAATTCCTTAAGCTAAATAAAAAGTTGTATTTTTTTGGTTGTGCAAGACAATTTAATCCTTTATATTTTTGTTAGTATTAATGAATTAAAGATACCTATATTTCTGCTCATTTTTTTTATATAATACTTTAATATTTCCTACAATTGATCATGAAATACTTTTGGGTTTCTGTGTCTTGCTGTAAAATCGTGCTCTGCATTTCGGGGCCTTCCGTAGTCACTTTATATGGATGATGACAAAACCTCAGTATTCAGTTAAATATCAGTAATCCAGTAGTTGACAATAGGTGGTTATGACCTCTAGTTTGTAAGGTGAAATTAGGTATGCCTAGCGAAGAAAACTTGTATGTGGCTTTGCATGAATTTCCAATGCAGAAACTTTTCTAACTTGTTGATGGATAAGTTTTAATAAAATAACATCTAGTTGGCATAACTAAATTTGCATAACCTCGAGGGCCTGGCATGGCCAAACGCGTAAGGCGTGCGACTCGTCATCCGAGGGTTGCGGGTTCGCGTCGCGTCAAACATGCTAGCCCTCCCAGCTGTGGGGGCATTATAATATAACGGTCAATCCCATTATTCGTTGGTAAAAGAGTAGCTTAAGAGTTGGCGGTGGGTGGTGATGACTAGCTTCCTTCCCTCTGGTCTTACACTGCTAAATTAGGGACAGCTGGCGTAGATAGCCCTCGAGTAGCTTTGTGCGAAACTCCAAAAAAGCAAACAAACATAACCTCGAAATATTTGCAGCTAGAAAATATAAGTGTATAATTTTTAGGCCATGAACCAAAACATTAATAACATATCACGTAAAGGAACAACAAAAAAGAAAATAGACAGTCGGTACTACAAATTAAAATATGGGAACATTTTTGTACCAAGGTGGAGGGATACACTTGCTGTCAGATTCTAACCTTTCACTTTGCAATTAATTTTCATGGTGATTCCCAAAAAGTGTCAATTATACACCAAAAAATTAAAGTATGAATTTTTGTACTACTTTTTTAATATTAGAAGAAACTGTACTTTCTACATCTTACAATGATATTAACTGAAAACCGTATTGGATAACGAAAAATAATTTAAACAAAAAATTAGAGGTTAGAAGCGTTCTCCATTAAATAACATAAATATAGTTAAAACTAGGCCAATAAGAGTCAGTCTAAAATCATTAAAAATATAAAGAAGCTGTCTTTGTGTAGATTCTATGTGTGCTCCTGCAAAGGTGGCAATATTATAAAGAAGCATATAAACATTCAGGTTACGCAGCGTAGAACACAGATAGCACACACGCAAGCAAGTTTGACGAATGTTTCAAGTTCAGGGGATATTTCTGCACGTCGAAGTAGAAGGCTTTTTTTTTGGTAGCTGTGGGGTAAATGTTTATTCAGAGATATTCGAACTACGCAGCGAAAGTGTGAAATAAAACTAAAGTTAAGAGTGGATGTGGGTGAACAAGCAAAGCATGTATTATACCGATGCACATCGTTCATCTGCACCAAATTACCGGAAGAATAGGTAAGCAAAAGAAGAAAAAATTATCCGGAACGAACCGCTGGAAACCTTTTAGTTGAGTTTGGTACTTGGGCTGAACGTGCTGTCGAGCTACATATGAACAAGTTCTCGTTTTGAGATCCTATACCAATCAAAATTCTTCACAAACATTCATCTGTGAGCGCATGTTGGTATATGCTGTCGTTTCTTTCCAATCTTAATATAAATTTTTATTGCTGATTGGTCATCTTCCCTCTGTAAGTTGTTCAAAAGTTAGACTGATATATCCGAATCCTAGAGTTCTCTGATGTGGCTATTTAACCCACGTTTGTTTAATGTTCTGCTCGTGTTGAAAATCTCCTTTCCTAAAGTTGTCGCCATGAGCTAGTTAATTATTTGTACGTTTAAGATAATCAACCAGAGATCTGAATCAGGAAATACTAAAATTATAAGAATAATTTACGTTTGTCATAAATGTTATTGTAAAATATTTGTAATCCAACGTGTTTTTATTATTTGTAACCACTTTTTTTACCTAATGCCCTCTCCTTCATAGTGGCTTGTTGGCAAGTCCGAAGACGAATAACGCTAAAAACCGTGGTGAGCAGAGCACGTATAGCCCATTTTGTAACTTTGCACTTAACAACAAACGAACGATAGCATTCCATTTATAACTTCTACGTATGCCTCTGTAATATATCTATGTGTATATATGTGTGAGTGTGCGTGCGTGCGCGCGCGTTCGCATTTGTGTGTAGCGTTAATTTCATTTCTTTCGTGAGACTTGCTAATAGTCTGAACCCGATTGGAGGGGAACCCTCGCTTTCGTGTAGATCCTATTTCAACAGCTGTTTCTGGTACTGGGATCAATTTTCCTGTTCCCACAGTGTAGTTTGTTTCCTAGATATGAAAATGCTGTTGGTTTATTCCCCTTCTCCTTTCTTTAAATGTTGAAATTAATATAACTATTGTGTTAACTTCATCAGAAATGTGACTTCTCCTCTGAAGTTTACAGTTAGTACAATAAGACGAAAATTGTCACACGGCAATATCAAGAATTTTAGAACAGTAAACAAAACCAGCAGCAGCAACTACAGAAAACAGAGCTTTCTCTACGGATGTGAAAAAAGTGCCCAACATTAATCAGATGATTGTTGTATTTGGGCCTGGCATGGCCAAGCGTGTTAAGGCGTGCGACTCGTAATCTGAGGGTCGCGGGTTCGCAGCCCCTTCGCGCTAAACATGCTCGCTCGCCTTTCAGCAGTTGGGACATTATAACGTGACGGTCAATCCCACTATTCGCTGGTAAAAGAGTTGGCGGTGGGTGGTGATGACTAGCTGCCTTCCCTCTGGTCTTACACTGCTAAATTAGGGAAGGCCTCGAGTAGCTTTGTGCGAAATTTAAAATAATAATTGTTGTATTTTGCTTTCTTTTTACCTGTACTTATACAAATTATTATCTTGTATTGCGTAAACGTTGTTGTTGTTTTTATATATTTATTTATATTATTTTATCTCGATAGATATATGCGCCGATTACGAGATAAAAATGTTTAATATTCAATGTATCTGCGATTTAAGTACAACGTTCATTAGATCTTACGATTGTTACGTACGTCTCGCATAACGACGTTCTTACTGCTGCAGAATGAATGTTTATCATTCTGATCTCGTCAAGGACACCTCCATTGGACTAACAACGTTTCGTCGTATAACGAAAGAAGACAGGTATGAATATTCCCCAGATGTCCAACTACAAACTGATCACGTTCCGAACCTACGAAACAGCCGACGTGCACTGCATCTGGCAGTGTAGATAATCCACTCTTTAGATTCGACCCAACGGAATAGATTGTTTGTCTCGGGAGGCGAAAAAATTTGCTCAACACAAATACTGAAAGTAACACAATAATCAGCATCGTGTTTAGCGTTCACTACAAAAATTTAGCTAACCGTACACTCGACTCGACTGCGAAATACTGTACGGGTCTCAAGTAAGTAAATTATGAAAGAGAAACATGTACTTTGATAAACGAATAAGAATCGTTTATAATTAAGTACAAAGTTACACACTGGGTTATCTGTACTCTGCCCACCGCGGATATCGAAACCCGATTTCTAGCACTAAGTTTGCAGACATACCGCCAGGGCATTAAAACAGATGGGTGGGAAGTGGTATTGATTTAATTACATTAGTATAGTTGAAAGTGTGAATTAAACTGTGGTGAACTTTCCATTCAAATTCATACTTGTTTTGTGAAACTGAAAGACATAAAGTAGTTCAAACATTAGGCCCGGCATGGCCAAGCGTGTTAAGGCGTGCGACTGGTAATCTGAGTGTCGCGGGTTCGCATCCCCTTCGAGCCAAACATGCTCGTCCTTTCAGCCGTGGGGGCGTTATAATGTGACGGTCAATCCCACTATTCGTTGGTAAAAGAGTAGCCCAAGAGTTAGCGGTGGGTGGTGATGACTAGCTGCCTTCCCTCTAGTCTTACACTGCTAAATTAGGGACGACTAGCACAGATAGCCCTTGAGTAGCTTTGTGCGAAATTCAAAAACAAACAAACAAGTTCAAACATTAAGGAACAGTTTATAAATGAGGTGGCAAGACACAAAAATAAAACTTTGCGATCTATACTGATTGCCTTGATTTATCGAAAATGAGTGTCACAATTATGAATTAATCATAACTCTTTGAAATATTCGTGTTTTATAATTCGAAGTAAAAGAAAATTTAGAACGTTGTAATTCAGGAAAATTTTGTGTTGAAAAGTTTAGATATGGTTATTTTGTTTTTGAATTTCGCGCAAAAGACTATCTGCGTTAGCAAGTCGTAATTTAGCAGTGAAAGAGTAGAAGGAAGGCATCTAGTCATATCATCCACCGCCATCTCTTTGGGTACTCACTCTGTTTTCCAACGAATAATGGGGCTGTCCGTCACATTATATCGCCCCCATGGGTGAAAAAGCATGCATGTTTGGTGGAACGGGGATTCGAACCCGCGACTATCAAATTACGAATCGAGTATCTTAACCACCTGGTCATCTCGGCCATTTTTATTTTTTTTAAATTTATTTACGAAGGCATTAGTGTTAAACAAAACGACTGCATTTAGAAGTTTGTTTTCTTTTTAAGAGTGTCTCTAGGTTTACCTACGGCATATTAAAGTCATGAAATACTTCGTAATGTTTCCGTTTTGAATAACTTCTTTTTATGTTACAACATATAGTGTAGAATATCAGTAAGTTTGTTTGAACATTGGTCAAAGGCCGAGGTCATAAATGAGGTCAGTATATGGAGAAACAACATCAGTCGAAGTTCTACAATTTCAAAAGGCGGGGTTTGATACACACTGGAACCCTGATATAACAAGGTCCTTTCGAAAGCTAATAGCCAGAAAAATATAAAATTACACATGAACTGACTTATAAAGAAATCAAACATCTGATCTAAAATTCAAACAACCTTTGCGTCAATCATTCTATGGGTATCAATACAATTACATGTTGCTCTATTCTACATTTGACCCGTATTTATGCCCCCCAGTGGCTCAGCGGTATGTCTGCGGACTTACACGTTAAAATCCGGTTTTCGATACCCGTGGTGGGCAGAGCACAAATAGACCATTGTGTAGCTTTGTGCTTAATTCAAAACAACAACAAAATGACCCGTATTTATACAAAGAAAAACGGCATTCTGCTACTATTTGGAAATTTCATTGGCTAAGCCCCACGAATAATCACGAAACTGTCGTCTCATTAGCTGATTCTAAATCTAACCGGATGTTTATTATCAAAGACCTGTCATGGCCAGTTAGTTACAGCGCTCGGCTCTCATTCTGAGGGTCGCTGGTTCGAATCCCATCCCACCAAACATGCCCTTACAGTTGTTGGGGAGTTATAGGATACGGTTAATCCCACTATGCATTGGTAAAAGATCAGACCATGAGCTGGCAATGGGTGGTGATTGCTAGTTGCCTTCCCTTTAGTCTTACACTGCTAAATTATGGACGGGGAGAATAAAGAGTTGAATATATATTTCCATTTGAATGACATTTTAAAATATTTTCACCCTTGAAAAAGCGTATGTGGTTTGTTTTCAATTTCACTCAGAGCTACTCGAGGGTTATCTGCACTAGCCATCCTTAATTTAGCAGCATAAGACTAGAGGAAAGGCAGCAAGTCATCATCACCCTCCACCAATTCTTGGGCTTTTTTTACCAACGAATAGTGGGATTGACCGTCACATTATAATGTCCCCACGGCCGAAACAACAAGCATATGTGGTGTGACGGGGATTCGAACTCGCAACCCTCGGATTACATTACTAAATTAAGGACGGCTAGCGCAGATAACCCTAGAGTAGCTTTGCGTGAAATTCAAAAACAATTTAACACTGTTCCATAACTAGTTTAGAATACGTCACTTGTAATGTGTATTCATGCAACTGTTATAAATTTTAGTGAAGTTGTACCATACATATTTGGGATCTTAAACGTGTATTAATCTTTTGGCGCAAGTAGTGTTTGGCCCGGCATGGCTAGGTGGGTTAAGGCGTTCGACGCGTAATCTGAAGGTCGCGAGTTAGAAACCTTGTCGCATCAAACATGCTCGCTCTTTCAGCTGTGAGGCCGTTATAATGTGACGGTCAATCCCACTATTCGTTGGTAAAAGAGTAGTCCCGAAATGGCGGTGGGTAGTGATGACTAGCTGCTTTTCTTGTAGTCTTAAACTGCAAAATTACGGACGGCTAGCGCAGATAGCCCTGGTGTAGCTCTGCGCGAAATTTAAAACAAACCAATTTATTTTAAGCGTTTAGCTAATAACTTCTTCGCTTGCAAGATACACTCATTCTTAAAAGTCCATAGTTGCAAGTTAAGTACTAGAAGTTTTTAATTACCGATAATTATAATAAGTCTACTGTTAGAAGCAGACCTCTATTCTACAGTAAGTTTAAAACTGGCAAAAAAGAAAGTAACTGTTGTTAAAAGTTCTTAACTGTCAAAAAAGAATACATCTGTTTTTATCAGTTTCCGAAAAGTTTATTTTAAAAGCTGCAAATTTACAACTGTATTTATTATTACTGTGTGCATGTACAAGTGTGTATTCGTTTATGAAAGGAACGTTGATGTATTGCGAAATTTCAAATTCATTCTTTTTTTTTTCTGTTATGTGCATCTAATGTGTGCCTGTTCTCTACCCAGTCATCCTGGCCTATCACGAGAATACAAATTTATAGAATATGATTTATCCAATGAACATACTTGAGCTTCTACACGATGACACGTGCGTGCAATTCGTTCTTTGTTTTATTCTATCGTATCAGGAACACGGTTTCACAGTGAAATTGATCACAAGTTCCATCTGAAAACGATTCGATAAAACGCACATGTGGAGAGAAAAACGAGTATATGGTTTAGCCAGTGTTCTGTATTCTGTTGCGTCATCGCATGTTTAATTGGGAATATGTAACACATGGATCTTGCACGCTATAATGTGGGGCTGGAAATACAATGTACCTGCAAGCTATTTAATGTGATACGTAAAAGTCTTTTGTGATTTTAAAAAAAAGTGAAGCTAACTACACGCAAATATCGTATCAGAAAGTCTTGGTATTGTCGAAGTTTGTTCGCACTTTTTATGAATTGTTTTGAAGTTATTTCTTAAACCCACGTTTCCTTCTTTAATATCTTACATGATAGATTATTGCTTATGAAGAGATATCCTATGAAGGCAAACCATTGCTGAAATTTTCAGATAAGTATTTTACTTATTTCTGAAAGTTTTACAGATTCGTAAACCACTTATAACGAGTTATATCTGAAAGTATTTTCGAGTAACTCGAAAACCGAATTGGTTAACTAGATGTTTTAAAACTGTGTACAAAATGAAACGACCTTTGGAAAACATCATGGATATTTTGATTGATTACTGCGGACTTTGGCGTGATGTATTTTTATTAAATCTTTGTCATAAAAAATAAAATAATTTCCAAATTAATTGATTTCATCACATTCTTCTCTTTATTATAATATCTGAAGAAGCGCACTTCAGCAGATTTTCAGTGTTGAGATTTATCATGTAGCTCACTGGACGATATATACCAAATGTCTTTAGTGTTTTATAATCAGTAGCATAACTTCTTAAAGATTTAATATATAACTAAATAAATCATGATAGATTTGTGTCCAGAAACTGTTTGTGATGATAGGATTTTTTTCTTTAAGATATTTACTTGTTTGATTGTACGTTTATTTATTTTTCAGAGAGTGAAAATTCAAAAAAGAGAAAGGTTGCGTCCTGTTTACTAAAACAAAAAAAGATAAAATATTGATCAGGTGCGAATAACTGAATAAAGACTGAAACGAAAAATAAAAACGAACAAAAGGAAACCAAAAACGAGACTCGCATAAAAGCAAAGAGAGGAAAGTTTTTGAGTGAGAATCGAACTTCTTTCATTTATATTAGAGGCTTAAAAAACAAAAGGTAAAAACAGATTAAGGCAAGATAGCAAGAAACCAGTTCAATTGAAAATGATTAAGAACCGGATCTCATGAGACAAATAGAAAAGAAAGCTGGTTGCCTTCGTAAGAAAGTAAGAAGCATACAAGTTATAAAATGATTTGTATATATTTCCTTTAACTGAAGAATAGCATTAGGTCGAAAGCTTTCGAATTAAACTCTGTCGATTGTAAACGACTAAAAAACAACTGAAACTCTGCTGTATATCCGATCCATTTTGATGAACTGTTGTCTTGAAAAGCTGTTGGTTGGTTGGCATCCACAAGGGCAAAGCAACTGTGCTATCTGCGCCAAATAGTCGGTAAAAAAAAACTTAAAATTAAGATTCCCTTAAAATGTATAAAACAAAACAATGGCCAGATCTTGGATGAAATATTAAATAGAATTTTAAAGGCCAATACAAAGTAAAATTTAAAGACGCAACTGATGTGGACAGGTTGATTATTGGTTGGTTGGGCATTTCATGACGAAAAGCAACTTAAACATAAAGTAAAATACTTGAAAATGAATCATGTTAAAACAAAACAAAGTACATTTTTTAAAATTTAAAACTTAAATGGCGTTAGAAATGCCAACGGCCTTCTAAAAAGTAAAATCATTTGTAAAGTGGCCAATTACATCGTTCAGGTTCAGAGATAAACCTTGGGACAAAATATGTTTAAAATGGTATCATCGTTGAGAGTCGTAACGAAGGCATGACAGTAAAATGTGGACTATTGTGACCTGAGTGTCACACAGACACATTTGTGCATCAGTCCCAGATATAAGAAAACGAATTAAAAAACTGTGACCAATGCGTAGTCTAGTTAGAGCAACTCTTTTCCGATCTTTACGGAAACAAAACGGCTTAAGTCCGACAGATGGTTTTATTTGGAAAACTTGTTATCACGTTGTTCACTCCAAGACGACTGTCAAATGGTGCGTAGTCGAGCCTTAAATACAGGACCATAGTCTATGTATAGAACAGGCACAGCAATGATAGTGCGAGGGGAGACTTTGCTGCAATGTCGGTGAGCTCGTTCCCTCAAATACCAACATGGCCTAACATCCATAAGAACTGGATAGAAGTACATGTTAAACAAAAGTGGGCCAGTCGGTTTGCGTATCAGCAAGAACAGGATGTGAATTGACGTGAAACGATTCCAAGGTTAACAGAGAACTAAGTGAATCGGTAAAAATAGTACAGTTCGTGTACTGTACAGCTTCTATGTGATCCAAGGTAAGAGAAATTGCGTACAATTCGGCAGTGAATATCGAAACTGTAGATAGGATTCTGTCTAGAATCCAGAGCTTGGAGTTGATAATTAGTCATGATGGGATAAGCTGATCTGTGGATACTGCTATGCCATCCAAAGATATATCCAATTTATATAACTGCACTTGGAGACAAAGGCTAAAAGGAACAGTGGAAAACCGTTTATTATGAAAAAGTGTGGCCCAGTGATGAAGGAAAACATAATCCCATGTGGGACGCTATTGTAAAGGTCGAAGTTTTGAAGCATACTTTAAAGACAGGTGCAAAAGATGAAGTGCAGAGCTGAAGTTCCTGATGGTGAACAGCATTCAACATTTTCAAGCCTGAAGTCCTGGCAGAGCCATAGACCAGACAAGAACTTTGCTTCAGGGTCCACGGGAAGCAAAACTTCACCAATATGGAGTTAAAGATTTGAGTGACTACCCCATTTAAGGCAAAAGTGCATGCAAACAGTTTTGGAGAGAGAAAGGTTGAAACCGTTTGCTGTGGTCCATATCAGTAAATGATTGAGGGCAGTCTGTAGCTACTGCTAAATATACCTCATATTTGATGACTGACACAAGATGTGGAAGTTGTCGAGAAAGAGAACTATTGCAACTGGATTGCTTTGTTCAGAACCAATACTGAGTGGGTGAGAGGAGGTTGTTTGATTCGATAAACCAGACAAGATGACCATTAACCATCCTCTCTAAGATCTTATAGAGACAGCTCGTCAAAGCAATTGGATGATAGTTCAGAGGAATCGTGTAATCCTTCCCAGGTTTAGGAAAAGGGAGTACAATAGCATATCACCAAGCTTCGGGAAAAACATTATCCTGCCCGATCTGGTTAAAACAATCAGAACAGTTGCAAGAGGGACAGGAGAAAGATGGCGCATCATCTCGTAATGAATATAATCAGGTCCGACACGTGTACTGCCAGACTAAATAAGAGCAAGTTTAAGTTCCACTAGTGTAAGGGGGTGATTATAGTCATGGAGACAATCAGCCTGAAAGGGAAGAGGAGATCGTGCTGCCTATGTTTTGATGGTTAAGAAGATGGGGAATAAAGAAGTGCTAAATGCATGAGAAAAGTTTTCACCGAGAGTACTGATGATACCCTGGGTATTAGCAGCTTCCTGGCTATCAGTGAACAAGATTGAAAGGAGAAGATGTATACTTCCCACTAACCTTTCGAATTTTGTCTCATACGACTTTGGAAATTGTGGTAAAAGAAATGCTAGAGGTGCAGTTAATTCAAGATTTCTTCTGGCTTTGTTGTCTGACGTGTGCACGAGCTTGCTGAAATACAATGTGATTTAAAAGCGTGGGAATCTACGAAATGTATCCCAAGCCCGTTTTTGAGCTTTTCTTGTCATGTGGCAGGCAGGATTCCACCAAGGACAAGAATACTTTGGGAAACCTGTGGAGATTTTAGAAATACAATGAGTATCTGCCTGGACAATACAGTCAGTTACTACTGCCATACAATCATCTATCCATGGCTTATACACAATAGCAGGATCAAGTTCTGAGAGAGTGGTGAAAGAAGACCAATTGGATGTGGTCCAACTTCCATCGAGGCATCGATCACGCCCAGTCTCTCTCAAAATGATAGGAAAATTATCACTGTACTATAGATTACTCTAGACCCTTCAAGAAAAGTCAGTGAAAAGTGAAGTGGTTTGGTTTAGTTTATTTTGAATTTCACGCAAACTTATACAAGGACTATTTGCGCAAGCCGTCCCTAGTTTAGCAGAGTAAGATTAGAGGGACGGCAACTAGTCATCACCACCCACTCCCAACTTTTGGGCTACTCTTTTATCAATTAATAGTATGATTGAACGTAACATTATAACGCCCTCACGGCTAAAATGGGAAGCATGTTTGATGTTACAGGGATTCGAAGAAAAGTGAAGGTAATTGGATATAAAGATCTATAGCAGTAAAATACTAGGTGCAGAAAATAGGTATAAGAACTAGTATTGAGGAGAGACAGATTGTGGTTCATGAGCATATGCTCTCTAGCATGACCCCTTCCATCAATACTAGCACCAGTCTTCAGGTGATTGTGTCCATTAAAATCCCTAATGGTAAAAAGGTGGATGATAACTGCTCAATGAGGGCATCGAGGTCTGACTGACTATAGATCTCTTCAGGAGGCATGTAGAGAGAACAAATAGTGATGATATGACCAAAGGAAACGGGGATGGCAACAACCTCCAAGGGCGTATCCAGTGACAAGGACAGAATGGGTACACGCTGAACAGCCACCAATGTTACCTCACCATGCACTCGTCCATCACATAACCTGTCGTTTTTATACTAAAAAATTGCCAAAGGCTGACTGAATCAGCAAGTTTCAGAAACGTTTTCTGTTAGGAGAGGCACACAGGATGGTAAGAATCAATCAAGTCCTTAATGTCATTTAAATTTGATTGAAAATTTCGACAGTTCCAATTGATCTGAGTGGTCGTTGTTATTTATGTGGAGGAAAATGTGGTGGGGAGATCTGTTTCCGCCCACGTTTTTTTTTTCTTTTTTAGACAAAGATCTGTCAACCTCCATGTATCCTGCCCTGGGTTGGGTCGGTAGGTCTTTGTCTGTGGAAAAAGGTTCCAATGATTGAGAGCTTGAACGAATGATTGATTTACTTTTTGGGGCTGCAGAAGAGGATGAACCCGAGGAAATATTTGAACCTGGAAGAAGTGAAACTGGGTAGTCACTGGAAGGAGTGGTTGAACAGAGATGGAAGTAGACATAGATGCGTCAACTTTCTTAATTATGGAGGGCGCAAGATTTTCAAGAAAGTTTTGCAAACGACTCTGTTGAAGACACGAAAAGATTTGTCTGCATCTTAACTGTGGTAGTGGAGTGGAGAGCAGTAACATATGTCTGAGATAGAGTTGAGGACAATATTTCTGAGCCTCTGAGTAGGTGATATTATTATCAATCTCTAAGCATTGCACCTCTTTCCCTTCTACCCATTTAGGGCAAGAAATAGAGTAGGAAGGGTGTGGGCCACTAGAATTAATACATTTTTGTTCCAGGTTAAAGGAATTTAAGGCCAAAGTGATATGTTAGGGTTTCACCCCTCAACCACCAGAATCTTCTCCTCTCTTTCATGTATTGCTACACACAGCATACACGTGGGCGGATGTTTAGATCCCAGAGGAAATAAACGGAAAGAACATAACCTTCCTTTGGAAATATCTTCACCACATACAGGAATCCAAACCGAGGGAACCCACCGACGAAGAAAACGCAAGCCCGAGTGAGATGCCGTAGTAAGGATCGAAGTTTTGAAGCATACAGTAAAAGCAGTTTCAAACAAAGGAGGTGTAGAAAAGGTTCATAAGACACTATGTACAAATTCTAGATTGAAGAAGTGTGGAAAGTTCCTATGCATAGCTAAAGCACCTGATGATGCATAGGCTCCAAATCTTCAAGGCCGAGTTTCTCGCAGAGTCTTAGACCACAGACCATAGTCTAGTTTAGATCGAATGAGAGCGAGGTAGATCATTGGCATAGAACACTGATTGGCTCCCCAAGAGTAGGAAGAGAGAACATAGAGTATATTCAGTGTCATTGTACACTTGACTTGTAGCTACTTGATATGCAGTATAAAGGTCAGCTTATGGTAAAAGATAAGCCCGGAAACTTTTCCTCAGGGATCACAGGAAGCACAGCTTTACTGACACAGAGTTTATGTTCTGGGTTAATATTCAGCAGATGTTAGAGAGAAAAGTTAAAACTGTTTGCTATGATACACTTCAGTAAACGATTGAAGGCAGTCTGTAGCTGCTGCTAAATAAAACTCATGTTCAACTAACGACGCGAAATGTGGAAGTCGTTGACATAGAGCCGATTTGCAACAGTAAGAGGGAAATTTCCAGTAATGGCATTAATCTTTATACTAACACTCAATACAAAGCCCTGAGAGATTCCAAGTTTCTGTAGGAATGAACAGGAAAGCGTCAAACACAAACAAACTTGGAATCGTCTGCCCAATAAAATGTTTTAATAAAAATGAGCAAATAGTCATGCAACCCATATAAGAGGAGTTCTCGCAAAACACCATACCTCCACATTGTATCTTAAGTCTTCTCAGAGTCAAAGATTAGTGACACAATATGTTGTCACGTGAGAAAGGCTTCTTTTATCGACGTTTAAAGTCAAATCGGGTAGTTCACGATAATGCACTGTCGTCAGAACTCACACTAAGTGGGCAAAAGGAGGTTGTTTGATTCGAGGAACCAAACGAGACGAGCATTAACTACCCTATCTAAGGTCTTACAGAGACAACTCGTCAAAGCAATTGGACTGCAGAAAGATAGGAAAATAGCATGATGCCATGCATCAGGAGGAACATTCTCCTACAAGATCTAGTTAAAAACAACCAGAAAAAGCAAAAGAAGCAAGAGGGAGATGGTGAGACTCAAGCTGAGTCTTCATCATTCTGACAGTACATTGGTCTGACCTGATGAAGACCCAGCTTGAGTTTCACTACCGTGAATGTGAACCAATATTCCTTTTGTCTTTGACATCTTACCTGCAGAGCATGTAAACCGACCCGCAGAGAAACGATACAGTATGAAATAGTGGAATAACCAAAAGAGGTATCCCAGGCCCGTTTTTGAGCCTTTTGTGTTATGTGGCATGCAGCATTTCACCACGGACGAGGATATCATGGGAAACGTGTCAAGGTTTCAGGAATACTTTCAGCAGTTGCCTGAATAATACAGTCAGTTATTGCTGCCGACAGATTTGTTTATTGATGGCTTACACACAACGGCAGGATCAAGCTCTGAGAGAGCAGTGAAAGAGGGACAGTTGGTTTGGTCCAGCTTTACTTTGACACAAGCGTCAGTGGGATTGGCGGGATAATAGTGAGGGAGAGCGGACTAAGCAGCACAAAACCGACTAGATGCATGAAAAATAAGTATAAACTCCAGAACTGAAGAGGGAAAGTTTGTGATCAGAGAGCATACGCTCTGTTAAGTGACCTCTCTCACCAATATCAGCACCTCCTATGTCCATTAAAATCCACTCAATTAAAAATAAAGACGGCAACTGTTGAACGAGAGCATCAAAGTCTGATTGATCTTAGGTTTTTCCAGGAGACAGGTAGAGAGAACAAACAGTGATGGTACGACCCAAGGAAACGCGGATGGCTACGGCCTCCAAGTGTTTATCCAGTGGTAAAAATAGATTGGGCACATGCTGATCGACCAGCAATGCTACCCCTCCATGCATTCGTCCAACACACAACCTGCCATTTCTGTACAATGAAAACTGCTGAAAGATGACTGTATCAACAGGTTTCAGAAATGTTTCCTGTAAGAAAAGACTCACACGAAGGTAGGAAGCAATCAGTGCTTTAACATCATCAATACGGACATTTTTACTTATGTGTCAGCGAATTGGGTATGAAGCCCTGCTGTTTTTTATCACGTTTTTTTTCGTTCGTTTGAATAAGGTATATCGACCTTCAGGGATTTGTTCCTGAGTCGATTGGGCAGGTCTCTGTCGTTGGAAGAAAATTCCAGCGACTGAGGACATGAACGAATGATCATTATGCATCTCGGGCCCGGAGAAGAAGATGAACCCGAGGAAACGCCCATATCTGGAACCAAAGGAATTGGATCTGGGGATCTGCTGGAAAGAATGGTTGGGACAAAGATGGGTGTTGATGTTGATTCATCAACTTTCTTAACCATAGAGAACAAAAGACTTTACATGGTTTGAAAACGATTCTTTCAGAGGCACGGAGAGATCTGTCTGCACTCCCACTGTAATCAGTGAACTGAAGTACAGCGGCACATCTCCGAAATGGAATGGTGGACAGAAGCTTTCGAGGCTCGGGATAAGAAATATTGTGAACCGTTTTCAAACGCTGTACCTCTTTTTCTTCCACCTATTCAGGGCATAAAGGAAAGTAAGATAGGTCAGATCCACTATAATTAACACAATGAGGGTCTATTTTACATTCATAGTCATCACGGTTCTTGCTACCACAGCGAAAACACGTCAAGGAACCACAAGATGTCTTTTGAGTGACCGAACCGCTGACATTGGAAACATTTGAGAGGATTTGGAATATATGGCCGTACTTTGCAACTAAGACAACCTGTCTTGGTGGTGGACGTGATGATGTAAATGTGAAAATTATGGCATTGGTCAGTTTCATAATCCTATCTTTGAGAGTGGGAATACGCCTCACTGTAGAAACTCCTTGGGTGGAAAACCAGCGAAGATCACCGACTCGAGGATGTTCTTCAAATCTCCCTCAACAATAACTCCTCGTGACGAATTCAAAGTAGCATTGGGAGTAACTTCAATGGGTATATCCCCAATGGCCTTCTAATGTAAGAGGGATTCACAATTCCCTTTCTACCCTTCTGAATAAAAAAGGAAAACATTTGTCCTAACGATTTGTCTGATAAAAAGTGTAATACCAGGAAACAAGGTACAGGTGTTGAAGAAGTTTAAGATTGCTGTTCAGAACCTTTAAGATATGATTGTTTGCCTATTGTTTGGTTTTCTTTTCTTTCTAAATTTGATTAGGGTGATCCACTCATTCTAAAAAAAAGAGTGTTTCAGTGCCTACTGACCACATTCACCATGGAACCCTTCAAGAGGACGCACCACAGTATCAACCAAGGACACTGCAACAACGCCAGTCTTTCGTGAACACTATACCCAAACACCAACATCAGATACAATATTCACAATACCCGTTGAAAACATTCAACACTAGTATTTGGTTAATCCTTGTCCAAGTAAGACAACTAATTGACCCTGGGGGAATCACCCAAGGCTGCCCAGGAATTTAAGGCCAAAGAGGTGTGTTAGGATTGAGCTCCTCAACCACCAGGATTCTCTCCTCCTCTTCACGTGTCACCACGCATGGCAAACACGTGAGTGAATGTTTAGATCCCAGAGTAGGCCAACTGAAAGAACAGAACCTTCTCTGTGAGGTCCCCTCACCACGTACAGAAATCCACACCGAGGGGATAACCACTGAAGCATTATTCAATTTAAGGCTTGTTAGATTAATTTCAATAAAGAAATTCATAAAAACAAGATAATAGTAAAACGCCACTTAAAGTTACACTAACTCTTCACACCGCCATGTCGACAAGCGTTGGTATTCTTTAAAATACCCTAACAAATCATACATCTTGTTTTTGTTTCTACATATTCACGCCACGTGTTTCTGTCCTCAAAATGGTCTCTAGAAGCAAATATTTATTGTTTTGATTTATGTGTTTCTGTTTTTGTTTTTTTTTAATATTTAGCTACACATCTGTCTGTGTGTCCCCTTAAGTATACCCCTGAGCCATGAAAGGACCCAATACTTAATAAAATGAAAATATTACTGATTTAATATTTTCACGAAGTTAAAATATTTGTTAGTTCGACAATTTTAAACATGTTTTTTTTTTGTCTGAACGTAACAGACTTTATTTTAAGATAGTTTTCTTCTCAGACAGAGAGGTATTTGCATTTAAAACTTAACAGGAATCAAGTTCTTGACCAAATCACTATTTTTAGTGAGTTTTAATACCCAAGAATAACTTACAATTTAATCATATTTAACATACATGTGCACATAGATACAAAAATATTATGTCACTCGTATACACACACACTAAAATGTTCCACTGGAATCTTTTATTTGACTGAAGTTTAAAAAATACCTACAGTTTTAAACCTATCAGATAAAATAGTGAAGCAAAATTTAAGCTGGGTTCCAAATGTTTAGAATCTTCACTATTATCAACGTTTTCCTTTCCGACTGAGCCTGGAATACTTACATATATATTTAATGGTGGTCAAATGTTGTTTAGAAATTAAAATATGCCTTTATAAACAGGTTTATATTGGTTTCACACTGTTCAAATTAATGAACATCTCAGCCCAAACTAAGAAAATACACCACTATTTAATAACCTACACTTCAATGGCATGTGTAATAGGACAATTTGCAATAAAAACTTTATCAATATCTACTCAGCACAGAATGAGATAAAAACTTGCAGGTAAAGAACTATGCTAATTAGATATTTGAAACCAAGTTTTTATGAGAACTAAACTTCATATATCTATAAATTATTTTTTTTTAATGTGATTGGCTGCTTTTGTTGATCTGTGTGTGTTTAGACGGGGAAGGAGTCAGAGTAAGTTTAAACTATGATTTGTTTTTTAATTTCGTGCAAAGTTACTTGAGGGCTATCTGTGCTAGACGTCGCTAATTTTGCAGTGTAAGACTAGAGGGAAGGCAACTAGTCAATCTCATCCACCGCCAACTCTTGGGCTACTCTTTTATAAGCGAATAGTGGGATTGACTGTCACATTATAACCCTCCATAGTTAAAAGACAAGCATGTTTTGTGCGACGGGGATTCGAACCCACGACCCTCGGATTACGAGCTGAGTGCCTGAACCATCTAGTGATGTCGGGCAACTTAGATTTACAATCTTATACCGTTTCAGATAACTTCTTTCGTATTCTATAAATATAAATAAAAATTGCATTTAATAATTAACATACTAAAATAATTGTTTCATCATTAAAATAATTACATTAATAATGAGATTAAGAGTCTTAATCGGCATTAACCTATTCACGATGACCTTAACTGATGATCTAAATTTGTTTAAACTTTTCATCAATGACCTTGGGCTAATTATATTTTTAATTTTCTTAAGAAAATATCACGCACCAAAAAAAAGTTTTGCCCTTGTATTGGCTCTTGCAATATTTACAATATCTATCTATTATGTTACTGTACTGTTATTATGTGACGATTGTTGTACACAAACATAACCAATCAATGAATCAATCAAGTGGCGTGTATTACAATTCATCACAACAAAAACAAAACTACTAAGTCACTCCCTGGCCTGGCATGGCCGAGCGCGTTAAGGCGTGCGCTCGTAATTCGAGGTTCATGGGTTTGAATCCCCGTCGCACCAAACATGCTCGCCCTCCCAGCCGTGGGGGTGTATAATGTGACGGTCAATCCCACTATTCGTTGGTAAAAGAGTAGCCCAATAGTTGGCGGTGGGTGGTGATGAATAGCTGCCTTCCCTCTAGTCTTACACTGCTAAATTAGGGACGGCTAGCACAGATAGCCCTCGAGTACCTTTTTGCGAAATTTCATAAACAAACAAACAAGTCACTCCCTGCCCCAAAGGCATTTTCAATGAGCATCTAAAATTACGTTTGTCTGGAACACTTTTTAAAGATTTAATCATTTTAAATGTAGGTGATTTTATTAATACCCTGTAGATTCAAATATGTGTTCTACACGGATTACGGATAGTCTACCTTTTAAAATTAAACATGAAAAAAGGTTTGAAATTGGTACGAGTAACTTTTAATTGTTCTTTTCAAACTGAATTTGCCCTCCACTAATAGAGCGGTATGTCACCGGATTTACAACGTTAAAATCATGGGTTCGATTGCTCTTGGTGGGCTCAGCAGATAGCCAAATGTGGCTGTGCTATAATAAAATACACACACAAACTGAATTTTTGTGTAAATCTAAATTTACCGTCTCGGGTATCTAGGTTTTACCGTTTACAGATTTTTTATTAGTTAGAATCTAAGAAACAATGTATTTCTTGTTTTTTCTTCTTCTTTCTGTATAAACTCAGCAAAACTGTCCGTTGCAAGAAGATATTCCTTGCCATATACAGGTATCCACTGAGCTAAAGTATTCTTTCTTTAACCACGACGCTGGTTTTATTAGAAACAACCTAAATTACACAAGATCTAGCGTGATTGAAACGTTTTATGTTTATTTTTAGAATTCAGAGAAAGTTTTGTTTCTACCCTCACCTTTCAGTGGAAGATTGTTCTACATTTGCTAATTAGACCACATACACACACGTTTATATATGCACATGGAATGTTCTTATCGTGAGGTCTTATATCTATCCATTTCTACTGAACTGGAGAACAAAATGTATAACTAGTTTACTATATAGGTGCCTTTGACTTCAGGAAAGTTAGGTGATAAACCTTACTTGAGAAGCACATAGGTAGATTATACTGACAAATATCGTTAAAGTGGCAACACACATCAACCTACAAAAATCACTCTCGTACGAATAGACCTTTCGTAAATGATCATCAAAGGTCAAATGAAAGTGAAAATATTTTAACTCCTGATGAAAAAGGGAACTGCTCCTCAAAAATACTTAAAGTTCCGCGCGTCGCATTTTGGAGTTTTCTAAAAATATCAGTAAGTTTCTATTTGCGTCTGAAGATAGAAAGAGAGCATACTAAACTTTAATCACAGAAAATCAAATACAAATCATCCGCATGGTGAACAATTGATCTTAGCGTTAACTAGCATGAGATGGACCACTTTAAACAGCAGTTACAGAACTATAGTAACATATATTATTCTTGTGAAACAACTGTATGAGGCCCAGCATGGCCAGGTGGTTAGGCTCGCAAACTCCGGGTTCGAATCCCTTTGACACCAAACATGTTTGCCCTTTCAGCCGTAGGGGCGTTATAATGTTACAATTAATCCCACTATTCGTTAGTAAAAGAATATCCCAAGAGTTGGTTGTGGGTGGTGATGACTAGCTGCCTTTACTCTAGTTTTACACTGGTAAATTATAGACGGCTAACGCAGATAGCCCTCGAGTAGCTTTGCGCGATATTCAAAAGCAAACAACTGCGTAAAAGTAATTCTTTAATTTCAAGATTTTTTTTTTTCCAAAATGTTTTAAACATTTGTTATGAATGTCTTCAAAATGTACACTACAGTGCAAGCTGTGTTGAAATCAAAGTTCTTTTTAGGTATATCCTTCCCAGTTAAACAAATTTTTCAGACCACTTTCCAAGTTCAGGAGTCTGAAAGAAAGTTGATAAGAGACAAAGTACAATATGTATCCACAGTGTCTCTGATTGTGTACGACATTTCAACATTTAACGAAGAAGAGTACGGCTTGTTAATTAAACAAATTTAAATAAATAAACTAAACCTTTTACAATATTACACTGGAAGAAATGATGGGGACAGAAATGGGAGTAGACGTTGATTCGTCTACTCTTTTAATCGCGGAGGGCAAAAGATGCTTAAGGTGATTTGAAAATGACTCTGTTGGAGGCACAAAGAAGTCTACCTGCATTTCCTCTTTAGCAGTGGAATGAAGTACAGCAGCATATGTCTGAGTTGGAGTGAAGAGCATTAGCTTCCGAGCCTCTGGATAAGATATATTATTTATTAAACTTTGTACCTCTTTCTCTACCACCCACTTAGAGAAAAAACGAAAATAGGAGGGGTTTGAACCATTACAGTTGACATAGTGTGGTTTTAGTTTGAATTTGTAGGTGTTGTGGTCTTTGCCATCACATCAATCACACATTAAAGGTCTTTAAATGTCCGAATCTCTGGCACTTAAATCATCAGAGGAGGGTTTAGTATATCTGGCCTAATCTTAGAATTTAAGTATCCTCCTTTGATAGTGGCAGGTGGATGTCGCGATGTGAACGTCAAAATAATTATACTAGTAAGTAGCATTATTCTGCCTTTTCAAGTGGAGATTCGGTATACCGCAGAAACGCCTTGGCTGGAGAAACCAGCGAGGATCTCCGACTCGGGAATGTATTATAAATACCTCTCAATTATGACTCCTCTGGAAGAATTCAAAGTTCCATGGAGTAACCCTCCATGAGCATATCCCCGATATTCTTTGAATTCAGGAAGAGTTTAGTATGTTGTGATTAGAATGTTTCTGTCAAAATACCTCCAGCTCGTTACTTTATTACTAACTTGGGGGAGCCAACAACTCCCTCTTATCCCTTTCAAAGAAAAAAAATGGAAACATGTTCCTTGAGGATTTCGCTGATAAGGAATGGGTAATTAGAAATCGAGATACATAATCAGACTGCAACGTTGATTGTGCGACAGTCTTCCTGTGGTCGTTTTACAATAATCTGTTTTTTCTCAATATTTTCAAGAATGGGGGTATCCATAATGAGGGGAGTACATTTCATTGTCCTCACCCATCATTGAGCCCCACGAGGAGACGCGCTACAGTGCCAATCAAGAACATTGCAGCAACTTCAGGAGCATTAAACACAATGTTCACAACACTCATTGAGAACGTCCAACACTAACACTGGTGTTTGGTTGATTGTGGCCCAAGTGGATCAGCGATTGACCCTGTTGGTATACAGAAATTCCGGGCCAAAATAGCGTGTTAGGGTTGGATCTTCTTCTCCTGTTCACGGGTCGAAACGCGCAGCAAACATGTGGGTGGATGTTTAGATCCAAGAAGAGGTGAATTGAGAGAACAGAACCTTCTCTGAGAGGTCCCCTCACAACGTACAGGAATCTATCTCGAGGGAATTGTTTATACTGATGGTGTGTTTAAAATCGTCCATATTTCAAAAGAGGATCATATGTCGCTTTTTCTTCTGGAAGATCATTTCTATGTACAATTATAAAATAGTGTAGAGCCCAAGGTCACAACATTCCAAGGAGGGATATTTTCCTTACAAAAGTGGAAAATAATCTCACACTAAACTTTTAAAATAACAACTGATTTCAATTCTCTCCCACTCCAAGCTAACCTGAAGCAACGTCTCCAATAGAAAAGAAAAAGTTAAAGTTACGAATAAAATCTCTCTCACCCGAAAAGCAGTTTTGATGAAGCTGAGCATATTTCAGAAACATTTACAATATAACAAATAAGGATTTGAAACTCATAGAGACATAAAAAGCAACAGTTCATGTTCATGAACTTCCAGCTATGTAGAGAAACTAAGAGCTGTTTTTATAAAAAAGTTGGCCGACGAAACTGGTATCACGGAAATCTGTTTTACCACATTATTATTAAATCTCTCATTTCAAGTCAAATGAAAGTTAGGTTGGTTTTCTACTGCTTGAAAAACGACAGCCATGCCGAATGGAGAATCGACTTTTCAGTCGAGCACACGTGTTTTGTGCCTGCGTTGACTGATCGCTAAAAAGAGACAGTGTGCATGATCTGGAGATGGGTATTGACTCAGCGTTGTGAGTTCCAATTATAAATTACACTCATACAAAACGTACTTATTAACAGGATCTTTCGTTTGTGAAAATACTTCAATTAGTATTTTAGGAAACGGGTAAGGCTTATAACTCCCAATGGGCTGGCACCAACCCTGCGTCTTTCTGGTGCTTTGATATAAGCGAAATGTTTCAGGATGGGTGTATGACGTGTGAAGGACAAGTTATTCATTATATATATGCATATATAAATACACACGCACATATACCTCCTTTGTAATTCTTTGTTGTCATACATAAGTCTAAACTTTGGTTTATTTAACATCAGTAATTATTAAATAAAAGTGTGGTTGGTTTGGTTGTTTGGCGTTTTATAGAGCAAAACAACTTGGCTCTCTGCGCCAAACAACTGGTAAAAAATTAATAGCAATGTAAAATTATTAGAATTCGTAAAAAGGAATTATGTTAACACAAAACAAAGTCCAATTTTTGAATTAAAAACTTAAATAGCGTTAAAAAGGCCAATGGCCCTTTAAAAACTAAAAGCATTTGTAAAGTGGGCAATGTCACCATCGTCAATGACACTGTCCAACGTCAGGGGTAAACCTGTTGACAAAGTAAAACTGTGGAGGCTGAGAGTTTTGCAAAATTATAGGGTTGCTTATTTCTAATATAGTGTCAGGTCATCCCATAAGTAATGTCCAAAAATTTAATACAGAAAGTGCATCATCATTTCTGTTTTTGTAGAAGGATTTAATGACTAAAATATATCGTAAAACATGTATAAAATGTTCAGACAAGTAAAAGAAACTGACCCAACTCCACTTTTTCAGATCAATCAATTAAACCCTTGTGAAGATGGATGTATCTAAGGAGCACGTTAGGCATATAACGCTTTACGAGTTTGATAAAGACAATAGTGCAGCAGAAACTACACGAAACATTCAAGTTGTTTATAATGCGGAGTCTCTCAATGAAAGAAAATGTCGAGGGTGGTTTCAGAAGCCCAGATCAGGTGACGACAGCTTAAGTTATGCACAACGTTCAGGTCGTCCTGTTGAGTTTAATTATGACTTGCTGCTGGCTGCAATTGATGAACATTGTGCTGTGACAGTTAAAGAACTTGCACAGAAACTTAATTCAACCCTTTCAATAGTTCACCGTCATCTGCAACAACTTGAAAAGGCGTCAAAACTTGGAAAATGTGTTCCGCGTGATTTGACAAAAGCCAACTTTAGAGCAAGAGTGGACATTTGCACTATCGTGAATGTAACTCACCGTTTTTGGACAGGTTAGTAGCTGAAGATAAAAAATGTTAAGCGCTGCAGACAATGGCTCAGTGCAGGTAAACTGGCTAAAGCACAGCCCAAAATAAACCTCCTCCCTAGGAAAGTCTTGTTAAGCATTTGGTGGTAACTTTGAGTTGTCGCTTCTCAATGTAACGATTACATCAGACTTCTATTATCAACAGTTAGAGTGCTTGAATGTTGCAGTAAAAGAAAAGAGGCCTGCTTTGATCAATTATAAAAGTGTTGTGTTACACCAGGACAATGCACGGCCCGATACAACAAGGATCACATCTGCAAAGATTGAAGAGCTAAACTGGGAAAACCTTCTACATCATTCTTATTTACCAAACCTTGCTCCATCTGAATATCATCTATTCCAGAACTACCTTGACGGAAAAGAGCTTGAAACACATAAAGATGTCAAACTACTCTCTACATTTCTTCCAAACTCCAAGAATTTTATAGAAGTGGCATTCAGAAGCTTGTGAATAATTGAGGGGAAGTGATTAATAATAACGGAACATACATTACTGATTAAATAACATTAAAAAAATTGAAATCCTTTCTCCTTTCCTGAACATAAAATCAGACATTACTTAAGGGATGACCTGATGATATCATTATTGTTTTTATAGTATCAAATTAAAATAGTGGAGGTTGGGAAAGTTACTTTGTAAATTTTTGGGGCTGGTTGTACATTAAATGTATTTCTAAATATTAAGAGTAACTATCTTATCGCAACTGGCTGCATGCAGCAAAAGGTGGCTTGATTGAGACGTTTTAGGTTGAAACACTTAAATACTAACTCTTAACTGATTCTCCATAGCTGCTGGCAAGTTTTACACAGGTTTTTGGATTTTTGCCTGGTATATGGAATATCTACAATTCATTTGGGTGCTATTACCACAAGCATTGTCCTTTATGTCTTAAGGATGACAATGAAGAATAACGGTGCCGTGATTTTGAGTTTCATTTTTATTTGAACTTTTTTATATTATATTAATTTCATTATTGTTTTCCGGAGCTGATTTTAATCTCCCATAAACAATTAAAGTATCGCATCGCATAGCATTAGATATATACTGGTCTCATACATTCGTCACTTCGTAGTGAATCTGTGTTTTCTTATTGCAAAACCACATCGGGCTATCTACGGAGTCCACCGAAGGGAATCGAACCCTTGATTTTAGCGTTGTAAAACTTACCGCTGTACCACTTCGTAGTGAACAACAAAGCGCTCTAAATTATTAATGAACCATAGCTACGCCTCAGAGAAAGCATTTTAGTGTTTTACTCAGGTGAAGAGACACCTGACAGATGTAAGGCGTTCCATCAGAACAGCTTGTGGTGAATTGGCACCAAATGTCTCATAAAAATATTTATAAAGTGTGGAACTGCCTCTAAGTCAATGGTGAATTGTTTTGAGACAAGTGAATAGGTCAAACCACCAGCCACAGTAGAAACAGAAGATCACTATCTGTCAGTTTTGGTTCTCCACAATCGTATGAAACATACATTGATACTAAATGTAGATGTCAAATCAGTGTCAGGAACAGTCATCAGAATGCGGAGATTTATTTGTTCTTGTTGTTTTCGGACAGGCAGTGCATCACCTAGCTGCAAGACTCGTTTGTAGAAAATATGAAACCGTTATTCGACATATTTTTTTTACAAAAGAGCATGAAATTGTTGGTGATGTATAATTATGGAATGGCCTTCTACATTTTACAGATTTTAGTTCACAAACTTAGTTCCAATTAGTTTGTAATCGATCGGCATTTTTGTACGCCAGGTATTTTTACATCCGGGTGATTGGCCCAATTAGCAATTATGGAGAACATGCATGTTCGATGACGGCAATTGTAATTCGCGATCCTTTGATTACAATGTATGAGTCGAGCGCCTTAATCACCGAGCTATACCTGACCCCTCTACACCTAACAAAATGGTAGCATTACATAATAGCGATCACATCCTGTGCTTATTTGTGATACTGCTGTTGATGTTGGTTTTGACCTAGTGAGTTAAAATCCATTATCCTCCACACTTCTCAACTAGTTGACATACTCCTTAAAGAGTTAGTACGCAGCGATATTTGTACTTCACAGACTTCAGTTCCATGAATAGAATGTTCTTAGAAGATACATCTTGTTATGTTGTATGAATACAGACTCCAACAGATGCCTTAAAACAAACATATCAGAGGATAACTCTGATTTCAAGCATTCAGTATTAGTTTGGGGCCATCTTTACTGTTCATAATGATCATACTTTATGTGAAAGTAAAAATCAAACTGTAAAGAAGCAAATCTACATCTATCAAACCTTTATTTATGAACGTAGGCTAAGCAACCAGTCAAGCTGTGAGAAGGCAATTACGAGAGTAGGTTGAACGACCAATCATCTGGAATTACGTGATCACATACGTAATCAGGTTCCTGATTTACATAAAAATTAACTGAGGGGGTGATTTGTTATCGTAAAAGTATTGCCTTTTCATAGTTATAATATTAAAAATTCCGATTACCAATTAATTATTGTGAGAAGCGTACTTCGGTCTATAAAGATTATTCAGTTAAAACGTTTCTCGGAGAAATTGATTCGTTATGAGTAGTTTGTATTCAGTTGCTGCTACACCATTTAAAGATCATAATCTAAGTAGTTTCACTGTATTTAAAACTAACAGTTTTACGACCTAGAAGGTTTGTTTCTTCACAGAGAAAATGGTAAAAATTTATATTATTCTCCTTTATACTCTAACTTCAGGAACAGGCCTATGTGTGAATCCCGAACGTGGAAAAACGTTATGACTAGTTTATGTTTGACACATTTTTCAGTCCCACAGTGGCATAGAGGTATGTCTGCAGACTTACATGCTATAAACTGGGTTTTGATAGCCGTGGTGGGCAGACCACAAATAGTCTTTCGTTCCCAAGTGGCTCAGCGGTATGTCTGCAGACTTACAATGCTAAAAACTGGGTTTTGATACCCATGGTGAGCAGAGCACAAATAGCCCATTGTATAGCTCTGTGCGAAACTTAAAAAACAAAACAAACACACTTTTCTGTTTACTTTAAGGCAGCCTACACAAAGCACATTTTTCTGCAAATGTGCAACCCAAAAATATTTAAAATGTGGCACGTGTATTATTTATTTCATGATGCATGAAAACCAAACGTCAAATTGAGCTTCCTGTTGAACTTTCTTTGCATGTAATTATCAGGGACAGTTGATAGCAAATCATGTGTACATAATATGTGTGACAGTTGATAGCAAATCATGTGTACATAATATGTGTGACAGTTGATAGCAAATCATGTGTACATAATATGTGTGACAGTTGATAGCAAATCATGTGTACATAATATGTGTGACAGTTGATAGCAAATCATGTGTACATAATATGTGTGACAGTTGATAGCAAATCATGTGTACATAATATGTATGACAGTTGATAGCAAATCATATGTACATAATATGTGTGACAGTTGATAGCAAATCATATGTACATAATATGTGCTTCCTGAATAACTGAATAATATTTTGTGGATTAAAATATATAATATTCTACGTTTCAGAAATTTAATAATATGCAGAGTTTGAAACATCACACAGGCTTTGTTAAAATTTATTCACTGATAAGTAATACAACAAATCAATACATGTAATAATCTAGTCCTACATATATACATACATATGGACGATATTTCTCCTTTAGACAATTCTTATGCTTTAAAAACTGTTGCAAGTGGAGGAATCACAACGGTTTTGCACGGCATATACCTATGAAATAATAATTTCACTTTACTACTACGTGCTGTATATATAGAAGACTGTTAGTGTAATTGTTATTATTTACTTTATTTTCTGAGTTAATAATTTATGATTGTTTTGTTTATGACAGCAGTGTTAACGATTAATCGTTTTAAAAGTGATATTTTCAACAATATTTTGTTACGCTACTCTGTACGAGTTGGCCCAGCATGGCCACGTGGATAAGGCACTCTACACTAAGTTGAATCTCCGTCACACCAAACATACTAGCCCTTTCACCCGTAAGGGCGTTATAACGTTACTATTAATCCCACTATTCGTTGATAAAAGAGCAGCCCAAAAGTTGACGATGGGTGGTGATGACTAGCTGCCTTCCCTCTAGTCTTACATTGCTAAATTAGGAACGGCTAGCGCAGATAGCCCTCGCGTAGCTTTGCACGAACTTCGAAAGAAGGAATGAAAACGTATGAGTTGTACATTCTGTTTGGAATCACATTGTTGTCTGAGCTTTAGTAATATTTTGACGTCACGTTAATTGAATTTTTGGTATTTTTCTCGTTATCTTTGGTGAGTATTGTTACGTTATAGCATCAGTCGTGTGATTTATAGAAAGTTCGAGGCTACAGTGAACAAAATATAAATATAAGCGAGCGTGAGAAAAGTGAAGTAAATATCAGTCAGAAAGAAAGTTAGAAAATGTTAAGCTAGCCAGCGTTTAGTGATTAGCCGTAACATGCGAGGCTTTAAAGTGAGTTTCAAAACTTAATAGAAATAAAGATAATACTTTATCTTATCAAAGGTTGTTCTAAAGTAATTGAACTCGTCTGTGTAAAATTTAACAAAATGATACAATAATTTTAGGTTCCAAATATAATTATGGTCATCCACGGAGTTATGCAAGTCAATCTACAGCATATTGTACAGTAAAAAACACAGTAAGAAAAATAGTTCGTGTGGTCAGTTAGATTCTAAAGTCATCGAATCAGACTGAGTGTACTTTTAACAAAATATAGTTTTAAATATAACTGTGATATACTATAGTATAAGTGTTTTCTACATACATTTGACTTGTTTTGAATATTATTTTCAAACAAATGGATTGTGTGCTGTCCATTTATTGTTCGAATTTATTGCCAACTAGTCACAGACACCTACTGTAAAAGAATGCTCGTAAATACACATACACAAAACTCTGACACTACTGGCCTGGCATGGCCGAGCGCGTTAAGGCGTGCACTCGTAATCCGAGGGTCGCGGGTTCGCGCCCGAGTCGCGCTAAACATGCTCGCCCTCCCAGCCGTGGGGGTGTATAATGTGACGGTCAATCCCACTATTCGTTGGTAAAAGAGTAGCCCAAGAGTTGGCGGTGGGTGGTGATGACTAGCTGCCTTCCCTCTAGTCTTACACTGCAAAATTAGGGACGGCTAGCACAGATAGCCCTCGAGTAGCTTTGTGCGAATTTCCAAAAAAACAACAAACAAAACAACTGACACTACTAAACATCAATATGAGACTTCAACGTGACGCTGCAGTTTTGTAATCCAATAAAACATTGTACGATAACTTCACGATTCTCCCGGTTGTATCTTTCTCTGTAGACAATATACAAATAATATCCAAGAGTAATCTACTGAAGCACATTAAGGCAATTGCTATTGGTTGTTTGTTTGTTTTTTGAATTTCGCACAAAGCTACTCGAGGGCTATCTGTGTAGGCCGTTCCTAATTTAGCAGTGTAAGACTAGAGGGAAGACAGCTAGTCATAACCACCCACCGTCAACTCTTGGGCTACTCTTTTACCAACGAATAGTGGGATTGACCGTCACATTATATCACCCCTACGGCTGGGAGAGCAAGCATGTTTGGCGCGAAGGGGATGCGAACCCTCGCACGCCGTAACACACTTGGTCATGCCAGACCAATTGCCAATGTAAAAATACATCTATTATAATTTCATCCCTACAATGCATCACTTAATGATCATCATTTTTCTTCACTTCCCATTTGGTAACGTTGCACTTCTTCCACGTTTCACCTCTGATTACTCAATCTTCAATGCATTTCTTCTTATAGTTTCAAAATTTTATTACTTTTTTCAATGGATCATTTTTTAATAACCACCACCACCAATTCCAAAATATTTTCATTTTTTATGACTTCTCTACATTTTAAAGCATCTTTCTAATGGCTTCACCCCGTCTTAAAAAATTATCTTCTAATGGCTGTAACACTATCTAAAAAGTTGTAGTCACTTCATCATTTTCCAAGGAACACTCTTTAATGGCTTAACTATCCAAAAAAGTCATCATTGATGACTACCATTCTTCAAGATATACCTTCTAATGACTTAAAGTATCTTCAAAAATTCTACTTTAATGGCTTTACCACTACCAAAAGTGTTCTCACTGATGACTTCACCATTCTTCAAGGCACAGCCTCCAATAATTTTTTCCAACGTTTCAAAGTGTTCCTTTTGAATAGCTCCTACATGTGTTCTATACGTAAATTTTACTTCAATTATAAGGTTTAATCGATATTTTATCATCAAACTAGCTGAAAATTTCAAAATATCAGTGCAGAATCTTCAAGGACGCAATCTAATTTCTGCCCACGATAACTTGCTTGCTGAGAGCGATCTTAACGATTTCGTAACATTCGCGTGTTGTTTATCATCATAACATGGGGAATTTTATCACGTGCCTGACTCATCTACATGGATTGTATTCAAATAACCCTGCAAGTTCCAGATTTACTAGAGCAAACAGCTATTCAAACAAAACAAAGTTCAGGACAAAATGTAAAGTCCATAATAACGAAACTAGTCCTTAAAACACTGTTTTTAAAAAATGGGAATAAATTACAATAATTCGAGAGTTGATCACATATTGTGTAAAATCATGATATAATAGGCATTGATGATATAGAACTGGACAATTAATTTCATTATTTGTTACGAAAACGAAACTTTATTTAAACAGGAAAATAGAATGAAGTTTGTTTGTTGAATTTCGCACAAAGCTACACGAGGCCTATCTGTGCTAATCGTCCGTAATTTAGTACTGTAAGACTAGAGGGAAGGCAGCTAGCAATCACCACCCACCACCAACTCTTAAAGTACCCTTTTATCAACTAATAGTTGGATTGACGGTACCATTATAACGCTCCCACGGCTGAAAGGGTGAGCATGTTTGGTGCGACGGGGATTCAAACCCGTGAATCTCGGATTACGAGTCGCACACTTGGCCATGCTGGGCCCATCTAATAAAGCTACGTTTAACCTAATACTGGATGGACTTGAACTGGTTAAAGAAACGAAATTGACGTCAGCTGAAAGGTAGCGCCACCAAACGGCAAAAAAACCCGCTGGCAATACTTTACAAACAACTCTAATTTTATTCGAAATCTGGAACGAAATTCTCCTGAAGTATCACAACGCTTTTTCACAATTCTCACTCTCTGTCACACGTAACAAAAATGTCTAGGCTTAAACTCACACCTCTTTTGGATATAATTTATTGAAGTTTTTGTAAGCACTTTGGTGAACAAAATGAAACATCAGGAATGAGCGTTGGCAGCACATAAAAAGTGAACTAAAGAACTGTGTTTATAACCTTTTCCTGATTATAAATACAAAGAGATATTTTGAGCTTAGAAAAGAATTTAATTTGTAATCTCATGTTCTTCCACGCTAGGAATGATTTCGTACTTCTGTGTGACAAAAATAAGACAAGTCACAGCCATTTGAGATGTTTTATCATGTCTTGTGACGAATGCATTTCCTGCTTTATACAACATATTCAGAGAAACGGTTTTGAGCAGTATTTATGATTAGACGACCTCAGTTCTCCCCCCCCACTTTCTCCACAAGCCCTTGTAGTTTCACATTGATATTCCACCAACCAAAACAACCTTTCACCAGAGTAAATAACGCTTTTAAATACTGCAGGTTCCAAATTCAAATATTATGTGAAAAAGAAAGTAACAAAAAGAAAACCAACATAACCGCTGTGGGCTTCTTTACACTGTGGAGTCAAGGGCAAGCTGAGTCCCTCCTTTTCCGTTTAGTTATTCCACCCTTTTAACCTCGCAACCTTCACTGGACTTGTCTGGTCAAACAGGTTTACAGCTGTGTTGAAAAGAGACCAGAAGAAACTACGAGAATTGCGAGAAAAGCAATAAGCATGTTCTGTTGCACGTGCGGTTGGTGGTAATATTCGTGCAGTGTACGTGTGCTCTAAACTTAGACAGGGCGCATGTTTTAGTCAAGCCGCTATAAATACACAACAGCTGAATCGGTAGGACATTTGTGCTGGGATTTCAGTGCTGAAATAGACAACACTGTATACACTTGAATGATCTAAATAATAAAGGAGAAAAAAAAACTATATATTCCTTACTTCCATTCTATCGTATGTGTGAGAAATACCAAATCCAACCTTGATTGTCAATATACTACGTGATCATAATTACGCAAGAAGGTCCGGCATGGCCAGGTGGTTTAAGGCGTTCGACTTGAAATCCGAGAGTCGCGGGTTCCAATCCCCTTCGCACTAAACATGCTAGCCCTTTCAGCCGTGGTGATGTTATAAAGTAACAGTCAATCCCACTATTCGTTAGTAAAAGAGTATCCCAAGAGTTGGCGGAGATGACTAGCTGTCTTCCCTCTAGACTTACACTGTTAAATTAGGGACGACTAGCACAAATGACCATCAAGTAGCTTTGCGCGAAACTCACCCTATGGTTTTGCTTCTCTAAATCAGCCATCTTTGATTCGAATGACGAAAAACGGTTCACCTTTAATATAGATGAAGCTCCAGTAAAAATGTTAGCCCGATAGTTCACGTAACGTTTTGCTCAGGCGTGCAATAAAATATTTCGTTACATATGAGCGATTTTTGTGCTTATATTTACACCAAATGAGATTTATTTGTAGGTTGTAGACCCATACTAAAACATCCATAAAAATCTGGTATGTGAAGTAAGAGTCCGGTAGAAGACATCTGCTGAAAAGATGCGATAGTTTAGAATACTACAGTAATAGCCGCAGAAGGTGGAAAATCGCATAAATTATTGCTCCTGTTAATAACACATAATGTGGTTTTGTTTGAATTTCAAACCTACGCGAGCACTCTCTACAATAGCCGCCCCTTAATTAGCAGGGAAAGACTAGAGGGGAAAGCAGCTAGTTAGCACCATCCATTGCTAGCTCTCGGACTACTCTATTACCAATGTTTAGTGTGATTAACCATTACATTATAATGCTCTCATAGCTGAAACGACGAACATGTGTGTGGTGGGACGGATATTTAAACCTGCGTTTATTAGACTGGTGAGTCCAGCGCCCTAACTACCAAGCCAATACATAGTGTGTCGTGTTTCTGTTCTATTACTGAGTGTCTTGATATGTTACTTTCCTTTCCATAAATGAAGTTTTGGGTTGAGTCATATGAATACTTATATATATCTTCGTACTTGAGAATATTTTGAGAGCACCAATTCCAATAAAAACATTTTTTCTCCCTTTAACTCGTTTACTCACAAAAAGTTTTTTGGCATTGAAAAAACGTACTTTGGATAAGTTTTTAAGCTTATACTGCTGGCCAAAGTCTTAAGACCAATTAACATAAAGGAAAAAATATGCATTTTGCGTTGTTAGACTCAACAACTTATTTAAGTAGATCTTCCAAACATGAAAATAAGAAAAGGGAAAATAAAAATAAAAAAAAGCATTTTAGCATTTAATAGGGAAAATGTGAACACTATGAAATTAGCCTAAATAGTAGCTGGTCAAAAGTTTAAGACCATATTGTAACGAAGCGTTAATCGGTAAACACGTAACGAAATATAGTTATTTGTATTCAAGCATTAGCGTTGTCAACATCCCCTGTGTTACATTGGGTAGAAACATGGCAAAAGCTTCAAAGTTAAAAGAGTTTGAACGTGGCAGAGTTGTCGAGCTGCAAAAGCAAAATCTCTCTCAACTTGACATCGCTGGTAAGATTGGGCGTAGTAAAACTGCTGTTGAAAATTTTTTAAAAGACCCTGAGGAATACGGAACGAGAATTTCAAGTGGTCGGCCCAAGAAAATTTCGCCGGTGTTGAGCAGGAGGATTTGACGGGTTATCCGGCAAGACACCAGTCGATCGTCAAACCAGATTAAGGCCCTTACGGACGCAGAATACAGCTCAAGAACAATAAGACAGCATCTATGAGAGAAAGGCTTTAAAAACAGTAAACGTCTTCAAAAGCCACTTCTCCTTCCACACCACAAAACAGCTCGGTTAAAATTTGCTGAAAAGCACCAAACATGAGACATAGAAAAGTGGAAGAAGGTTTTGTTCTCTGATAAGAAAATAATTAACCTGGATGGTCCAGATGGCTTACTGGCACAATAAGGATATCTCACCGAAGACATTTTCTACACGACCAGTGGAGGAGGTTTCATCATGATCTGGGACGCTTTCTCCTTCCATGGAACAATGGAGCTTCAGGTTATACAGGGGCGTCAAACAGCAGCTGGCTACACTGGCATGTTGGAGAGAGTATCCTTATTGACTGAAAGCCCTCGCTTGTGTGGAAATGACTGGATCTTTCAGCAAGACAACGTTGCAATCTACAATGCCCGCAGGACAAAGGACTTTTTCGTGGCGAATAACGTGATTCTTTTGGACCATCCAGCATGTTCACCCTAACTAAACCCCATTGAAAATGTTTGCGGGTGGATGGCAAGGGAAGTCTATAGAAATGGACGTCAATTCCAAATAGTGCATAATCTTCGTGAAGCCATCTTCACTACTTGGAATGATATTCCAGCCCGCCTTCTGCAAATGCTTAAATCGACCATGCTAAAGCGAATGTTTAAAGTCATTCGCAATGACGGCCGTGCAACTCGCTCACTACGGAGACCTCTTGTTGGGCATTTCCTACCCCGTTTAAACGTTTTATGTGGTCTTTAAATTTTGATGCCTGGCATGGCCAAGCGCGTAAGGCGTGCAACTCGTAATCCGAGGGTCGCAGGGTTTGCGCCCGCATCGCACTAAACATGCTCGCCCTTCCAGCCGTGGGGGCGTATAATGTGACGGTCAATCCCACTATTCGTTGGTAAAAGAGTAGCCCAAGAGTTGGCGGTAGGTGGTGATGACTAGCTGCCTTCCCTCTAGTCTTACACTGCCAAATTAGGGACGGCTAGCACAGATAGCCCTCGAGTAGCTTTGTGCGAAATTCTAAAACAAACTTAAACTTTTGACCAGCAAGTATTTCGGCTATTTTCATAGTGTTTACATTTTCCCTATTAAATGCTATAAAAAAATTTATTTTTATTTTCCCTTTTCTTATTTTCATCTTTTGAAGCTCTACTCAAATAAGCGGTTGAGTCTAACAACGGAAATTTTTTTTATGCTCATTGGCCTCAATATTTTGGCCAGCAGTGTATTAAGAGACTTGTTAATTATAAACCTCATGCTATTTTACTTTTCATACTTAAAAGTAAGTTACACCCAGTCATTAATAAAAAAAAAATTGATATTGTCCTTCAATATTGTGGACTGATAGCGTTAAACATATGTAGCTTTATTTATGAAATAATACTTAAGATAAAGAATTTTTTTATGTATTTGTTTTCACGTGTTAGTGGTCTATTGTATGCCCTGACTAACAAAATGTCGTGTATAATTTGAATAAATTTAAATTGCATTTTTACCCTCATGAAATATTTAGGTGAAAAAATTTGAAGGCAGCAACTTCTACAACTCTGATATCTTTCTGGAGAGAGAATTATTAACTACCTACTGTAGAAAATCGTGTTTTGTATGCAAACGTTTTCACCTCGTGCATAATAATATCAGCAACAAGAGCTGGTTTCACTTCGCTGCGCAACTGATGATTGTACTTCCCCATTCACTGGAAGCATAATATATAGAATTAGGTCTACCTTCGACATACGGGATAAACTACATGTACAGCCGTGGGCAAGATATGTCCTCCCTTTTGTATGACAGAAAACACCTTCAGTACTGTAACGTTTAACCTACTTTTAACAGGGTAGGAAATTTCATTACTACAGTCGTTTCATGGTTAGAAATTAAACAAATTTCACTAGAAATGGATATTTACTCATAAAGAAAGACTTTTCCATGACTAGATTTATTTACGACATCCAAGCAAGCTTTATCTGTTATATTTACTTCTCTTTATTTGCATACTTGTTGATAAAATCTTGTACTTTTGGTGTAGGCCCGGGATGGCCCAACGCGTAAGGCGTGCGACTCGTAATTCGAGGGTCGCGCGTTCGCACCCCCGTCACGCTGAACATGCTCGCCCTCCCAGCCGTGAGGGCGTATAATGTCACGGTCAATCCCGCTTTTCGTTGGTAAAAGAGTAGCCCAAGAGTTGGCGGTGGGTGGTTATGACTAGCTGCCTTCCCTCTCGTCTTACACTGCTAAATTAGGGACGGCTAGCACAGATAGCCCTCTGCGAAGTTCCAAAAAAACAAACAAATTTGTACTTTTGATTTGAAGATCTGACGTTAATGTGACTTGTAACTGGAGTTGTTGTTGTTGTTTTTTAATTTACGTTCTAATGTTATTATTCGTATTTTTTTATCAACAGTCAGAGATGCTAACCATTATGATTTGAGCACAGTCATTACGATTTTGGTGTATTCGCTACGACTATACGCTCATACAGATAATAATACAACTTGTTGCAATTCCCAAATTGTTATATATTACATAAGCCGATACAATAAAGTGATAAATTGTTTCCCCAGGGCTTGAAAGGGGTGAATAGAAAATTGCTGGTGAGATAGAAATAAATTTTGATAATAAATAAAAGACATAGTCCAAATGACTACTTGCGATAATTATGTTTGTGCTTGAAATAATAAAAAAATATTTGTATCTCCGACGTCTACCAATAGTTTGAGAGCGGTGCTTCTCCATACTGGGTACGTGAGGGAATCCATAGTTACGTCATCAGTGCTTGTCAGCCAATTAGCGTTCGCGTAGATAGGTATTTCTCGTTTTCTAAGCGGCATAGAAACGCCAATGCGATCATTCACAAGTTGGAAAAAAGAGGCCATCGTTCACCAGATTGTCTTGTCTCTGGCAAATCTGAAAGAACTAAAACTGTGAAAGGGCTACAATCATTATGTTCAGTCATTTGGCATCTTTTTGAACTATATCGGCCCGGTATGGTGAAGTGGTAAAGGGTCTCGATTCATCATCTAGGGGTTACGCGCTCGAATCCTCGTCGTACTGAACATGCTCGCACTGTGAGCCGTGGGGTCGCTATAACGTTACAGGCACTGAAAGAGTAACCCCAAGAGTTGACTGTGGGTGGTGATAACTAGTCTGTCTTCTCTCTAATCTTACACTGCTAAATTGGAGACGCCTTAACGCAGAGAACCC
The DNA here is from genome assembly GCA_011833715.1 of Carcinoscorpius rotundicauda. Taxonomy (NCBI): domain Eukaryota; kingdom Metazoa; phylum Arthropoda; class Merostomata; order Xiphosura; family Limulidae; genus Carcinoscorpius; species Carcinoscorpius rotundicauda. Next base: position 30,059,125 of record CM022393.1, read on the forward strand.
ACGTGTAGCTTTGAGCTAAATTCGAAAACAAAGAATCAACTATATTTAAGAAAAAAACGATAATACTAAGCTTCAATAATGTTGGTTGTTTTGTTTTTTACTCGAAGAGCTTAAATTATCGTTAATTTCGTTATAAATCCAAAGCAGTAAGCAAGCAATTTCGGTATATTGGTCACCGTCAGATATTTAATACAGGTAGACTTTGTTTAACAAAGAATCTTATGTCAACATTTTTCCATTAACATTGATTAAATAATTGACGATTTGTCCATCTGACGTATTTTCCATAGGTACGTTCAGTGTCGTGTGCATAAGTTACTCGCTTAGCAACTTTGTGTGAAGGTAGGAACGTCACGTTTTTGGCAGGTTGCCATGGGCTTACTTGCTGCGCAGAAGATCAATAACTTGTGACGTCACTGGCTTGTAGCCAGCAGCGGCGTTCAGGATTGAACTGCGCAAGTATTTCGACGAACCGCGACAGTTGTGTTTTACAATTTTGCTTTAGGTAGTGTAAAAATATAATCCTTGAAATGTTTTATGTTGTTTTAACTATAGCTCCAAAAAATTTACATATATAGAATGCACTAAGTGATTAAATTTCTCTAATAGAGCTTACAATGGATAATATACCGAATTAATTTTTTTTGAATCATCATATTATAATAAGTAACAAACTGATTCGTGAAACTCCAAAGATTATGCTTCACAAATTGCTACAGTAGGATGTCAATTTCTTGAATACCAACGTCATGTTTGGACCCGGTACTCAAAGTTAGAGAGAAAATTGAAATCGTTGTTTAGTGTTTCAACAAATATTTCTCTACTTGACATAGTTTACACCGTCAAATGTTTTCGCTAATAAATTCTACATAAAGCTTTTGGATCAAACAACACTGTAGAGTTCATTACTGTCTGATTAATCCCGACGTATATCTTTCTTTGTGTTTTCGTAGATTTTTCTTTTTTTGTAGCTGACGTGATGACATCATCGTACAGTACCGACACGTGCACACTTAATAGACCAGAGCATTTCTCTATACGCATGCGCAAAGTCTCTTCAAAGCGTTGTTCTTGAAATCCGTCTTGCTTTCCTACGAAAAGCTTGGGTGAAGGTTTAGAGTTTAGTGCCTCTCAGATTAGAACATTAGGAAATTACGGTTGTAACGTAAAACTGGCAAGCAACACGATAAGTTAACTGTATACTTCCATGGTGAAAATGTCTGCTTTGTCTCGTGGACACAGGCAGCAGTGCTACCTGTGTGACTTGCCAAGAATGCCATGGGCCATGTTGAACGACTTTTCGGAATCTGTGTGTCGTGGCTGCGTTAACTACGAAGGTGCTGATCGTATTGAAATCATCATCGAAACAGCCCGCCAAATGAAGCGAGCCCACGGATTTCAGGACAACAGACAACTCTATAAATCCCAGCCGTCCTCAGTAGCCAGTAAAAATAATCACGATGCCGTAAACGGGACAGTGGTGTCAGCGGAAGCTGGTCACGCTTCTACTATGACCGCAGTTGCAGTTTCACATACAACCGTTGGCGTTGACAGGTTCGGTTCGCACGATGGCCGCCCGCGTGCACTGTTGGAATATAGTAACCAGCGCTTCTCAGGACACAGAGTAGATGATGTTCCCCATGATACCACAACAGTGGCTTTCAGTCGAGGAAGTCCAAGTATATCTGTTCGAGCCATTCCTCCAACGGCCATGGCTATATCAACAAACGTGACACTGTCTGCTTCGGCTGGTCGCCCAAATTCTTTATTAGGCAAACGGTCGAGTGAAAGAGATGAGGAAGAGACTTCTCTCAATACAAACGGTTCAGAGAATAACCATAAACGAGCATTATTGGACAACCATGCCGGCCGACCTCCCTTAACACGAGGAGAAAGCCTTCCAGTTGCTGTGATGGGGGCGCCTTTTGATGCTCGGTACAAGAACGAGCACCACATGGTTGGAAGGATGTGTTCTTTTGATGCCGCTGTGGCTTCAAGCTTGAAATCTTCTCCTGCAGGTAAAGTTGACGGTCAGTTGTTATAGCATCAACTAACGAGACTTATTCTTACTTTTATTTTATAGACTTCGTTGTTGTAATTTTAAGTGTTTTTTTTTTAAGTTACCATGATCAGTTACGATTGTTTCAACTTATAAGTTAATGATTTTTCTACCCGCCAAAGCTGAGTGGTTAGTGAGAGTCGCCAGTGTGACTTATGACCTCATTTGTCTCGTTCAGTTACATTGGTCACATTTTGAACCTGTGATATAACAAAAAAAAATCAGTCCTGGGAGGAATATATGCAAGGTACAAATTTCTTTACTTTTTCAGAGTCAAAATTGCAAAAAATTTTAGATGCAGAGGCCTAATTATTATCAGGCTAGCACATTCCTTCATTGACCCTAATAATGGTATATTATTCACACAGTACATCCCAAAATTAGGTTAATTTTTTCATTGGTTTAATATAAAAGTAAAATCAAGTTGTGCGATCACACTGTAAGAACACCAGAAAAAATTCTGTAACAATGGGCGAATTTGTTTTTATAAAATGCATGTATTATTAAAATTGTGTAATGGAGGTTTTCTGATATATGTGTGTTCCCCCTCTCCCGCCTATATGAGTCACAAGCTAGTTGTTATGTGTATGTGTATATGTACGTGCACGTTGAATATGGTTACGTTTAGTGACTCGCATGCTGCGTTACGTATTAGATACTACTACATAAACCAATACACTTTATGTTCCATTTATATATTATTTCCATTTTTACTTCTTACTAGAATGAAATTAGAATAACAGTATCACGATTGAGATTTTATTTGTTCTGAACGCGCAGTTTTGTTATCCTTTTAATTGTAAGCAGTATCAGTTTGCATGCAGCCTTGTTTAGTATTACATAAGTTTGTATATCCGCTGCATAGCTATTATCATTGAAATTATAACAATGTTGTCACTCTGCGTTATTGGTTTGCAAAGAAAGAGAGCTTGACGTCAGGAACTGACTACCTAGGCATAATTCGTGGAACAAATGTTAAACCAAATCTGCGTTCAAAATGTAGTTAGTTTCGTATTCAGTAATATATCTGGTATGCTCTTACACTTACCGTAAAATTGGTAAATAATTCTGATAGCTGCCAAACTGGTGGTAATGTTTATGGTATTATTTCAATGAAATGCACTCTCTCTCCCAACTTTTACGGTAAAAATAATACTTCTGAATTTTGACAGTATTTTTTCAATAAAAATATTCGTATCAGTTAATGATTTTTAACGCAAGTTATTAATTTTTTCTAGCCTTTACAAATGTTTCCAACCCTTCTAGTCACTCAGTTCCATCTGCCCGGTTAATGAACAATCGTTCGTCCAAATCTCCAGAGGTTACTGCACCAGGTACATCACAGAATGGTTCGTCACCAATGGCAACTCTCATATCTGCTGCTGACAATCTCCCTCCTGGTTCACCGCGAATTGGTATTACTGTTACTGAGATGATGTCACCCACTGGTGGAAGTAATAGGCCATCATCCTCAACTCGTCATTCTCCTAATGGAGTGCCTTCTGGTTCCGGGAAGAAAACATCCAGTGGAGGTCGTCATAACTCTGCAAGTTTAAATACGGACTCGGAAACCAATAGCACTAACATGACATCTACCACAACTTCATCTGATACACTTCACACAACAACAGCTCTGAAGTGCACGTTGTGCAATGGGAGGCTGGAGGACACACATTTTGTTCAGTGCCCATCAATTCAACTTCACAAGTTCTGCTTCCCATGCTCACGTGAAAGCATAAAAAGTCAGGGAGCAGGTAGCGGAAATGAAGTATATTGCCCAAGTGGAGAAAAGTGCCCTCTAGTGGGATCTAATGTTCCGTGGGCCTTCATGCAGGGAGAAATTGCTACTATTCTAGGTGATGATCTGGCTTCAGGAAAAATAAAGAAGGAAAAAGAAACATAGTTAAAAAAGTTGTTTTTCAGATATAAATTAGAACAAAAGGAGGCTTTCAAAGTCGTTCCTATAAAAATCTTTACTTGTGGAAGTCCTGAAAAATTAGGTCTGCTCTAGTTTCCTAAAGCCTGCGTGTTTAACAATAAACTGAAGTTTAAAATTAAGGGAGTTGTATCTAAGAAAAATGAATTTTGCTTACCATCTTGATTTTCTTAGAAGCTTCTGAGTTTGAGAAGCTAAAAAAAGATCGACTTGAAAAATAAGGTGAAACAGATTTTTTCCCATATAAGGGAACAAACAAAGGGAGCTCTTTGAAAAGCCCTCACGAAAGCCATTTTTCCATGTTTATATCACTATTTGGTTTGAACTTAAAAGGACCATTTTATTTTGCAACTTGCCTAACGTTAATATATTATTTTGTTGTACTTTTTTTTTTGCTTAATGTTTGAGAATGGTATGAAGTTTTTGCCTGAAAATTGCTCATACGTTTGAATGTAGCTGATGCTGCACTGTATATATTAATGTTGTGAAACATGGTGTTTGCTGTGGTGTCGTTAATTACTTCTAGTAATGTTAACTTGCTGGAAACTTGTTGCTGTAACAGTTCATTGTTGCCAAAAGCTGTTATTGTTACTCATTTTTAGGTGTTTGTCCAATGGTGCCACAAACTTGTGTCCTAGGAAGACTTTTTAAGCACGATTTTTCATTAATGTTTTTACTAGTCACGTCAAATTTAATTTAGGTTTCTTTTCTCTCTTTTGTTACAAAAAATAAAAAATCAGGGTTTCTTGTACGAACAAGTTGTATTAATGTGAAATTTAAATAAAGTTTAAAAATAGATATTCCACAGTTTTGTTATTTTTACCATGCTTCGATATTTTCACGATTATTGTCACATACATGGAAAACAAAGTGGTAACGGGAAAAGAGTGGGAAATGTTTATATATCAGTTGCACAAGATACAGATGTATCACTAGAACTGTCAATTACACGAGATACAGATGTATTACTAGAGCTGTCAATTGCACCAGATGCAGATGTATTGCTAGAACTGTCAATTGAACAAGATACACATGTATCACTAGAACTGTAAATTGCGCGAGATACAGATTTTTTACTGGAACTGTCAATTGCACCAGATACAGATGTATTACTAGAACTGTCAATTGCACCAGATACAGATGCATTACTAGAACTGTCAACTGAGCAAGATACACATGTATCACTAGAACTGTCAATTGCACGAGATACAGATGTATTACTAGAACTGTCAATTGCACCAGATACAGATGTATTGCTAGAACTGTCAATTGAACAAGATACACATGTATCACTAGAACTGTAAATTGCACCAGATACAGATGTATTACTAGAACTGTCAATTGCACAAGATACAAATGTATTACTAGAACTGTCAATTGCACAAGATACAGATGTATTACTACAACTGTGAAACTTTTCCCCCTCCACAGGGGGTTTAATAATGACTACAAAGTGATAATTATAATATAACTTTAATTATTTCCAAAAGTATTGTAAATCAATATGCAAGCTACATTGGAAAAGTGTATGTTTAACTCCTTGCAAGCATTGAAGAGGGAGATGACCGGGTTCAACCCATGTCCTAATTAAATCAACTGTGGAATACCACAAGCCTCAGTTTTCATTTCACCTTCAGAAGATAATTTAACAAGAATCTTGAGTTTTGACATATTTTCTATAGAAACCAGAATTTATTTAGAACTGTTTGGGTTGACTTCCGAGTTAGAATTTATCCAAGAAAGCTTGAAGACTTGTATACCAACCTATTTTGTTGAATTGTCGTCTAGATTGTATGTCAGTTTGTTTTTAATGCTTATAGCCGTGACCAGCAACCAACATTTCTGGTACTTTTTTGCCCTACGCTTGCATTTCTTATTCTATTATTTCACGCGTGACATTTTGGCTACGCTTTCTTGTAGACATTACGAGTTGAAGCGATGAATTCTGGTCTATTTAAAGAAACTGCGCGGTCTGACAAACTCAAGTGGACGTAACTTGATTTAATAAAATTACACATCAAGTAAACGATAAGAGTAAGAAAGTTCTGAACGTTCAGTGGATGGCAAAGTTTGAGTTGAAACAAAAAATTTAAAAACGGAAAATAAAACCTGTAATTTATAAAATAGCTAAAAGGTGTTTATAACAGTCTATGAAACAAAATTAAGAGAAATTATTGAGAAGTAAGTTATTTGTTTGTTAATAGTTAAACACAAATCAACACGATGGGCTATTTGTGCACTTCTCACCACGGGTGTTAAAACTCAGTTCATAGCGTTGTAAATCTGGAGAAAATAAATGCTTGTGTCTGTTACAACTTTACTCAGCAGGATATGCAAAAACTTCTGGATGCGTGTTTGCAAAGTGATGAGACTATGTTTTGAACAAACTGAGCATGCATATTCTAAACTGAAATAAGTCGAGAGAGCTCCTGGAAATTGTATTCAATATAATGTTAATATTTCTTTTAGGAAGCTGCACACGATTTAAGTTTTTGTATGAAATATTATGCAAGTAAAACAACTAAAAATGAAGCCAGTATTCACACAAAGTTAACACCCATGTGCCATCATGTACTATACTCATTGCATTGAAAATTTTCACGAAACGTAAAAGTAGGTAGGGTAATTCTGAATTGAAATGCCAATGTGCAATCTCGACTTCATAGACAATGGCCTTTTTTAACGATATAACATTCAGAGCGTTTGATCTAGAAATATGCAACAAAAGTTCTGGACAGGCATACTCAAGCTTGTTTGTTTTTGAATTTCGCGCAAAACTACTCAAGGGCTATCTGCTCTAGCTGTCCCTAATTTAGCAGTATGAGACTAGAGGGAAGGCAGCTAGTCATCACGACCCACCGTCAACTCTTGGGCCACCCTTTTACCAACGAATAGTGGGACTGATCGTTACATTTTAACGCCCCCATCGCTGAAGGGGCGAGCATGTTTGGTGCAACGGGGATTCGAACCCGCGACCCTCGGATTACGAATCGAACGCCTTAACCAATCTGGCCATGCCGGGCCCCAAACCCAAGCTATTAGTTAGCTAAATAACTGCTCCCCAAATGGCACAGTGGTATTTCTATGAACTTATAACACTAAAAAGCTGATTTCGATACCCATGGCGGAGGGCCGGTATGGCCAGGTTGTTAAGGCGCTAGACTCCTAATCCGAGGGTTGTGGGTTCGAATACCTGTCACACCAAACATGCTCGTCCTTTCAGCTGTGGGGGCGTTATAATGTGACAGTCAATCCCACTATTCGTTGTTAAAAGAGTAGCCCAAGAGTTGGGAGTGGAGAAGATAATTAGCTGCATTCCCTCTGGTATTATACTGCTAAATTAAGGATAGCTAGCGCTGATAGCTTTCGGGTAGCTTTGCGCAAAATTCAAAACAAAGCAAATCAAAGCCCGTGGTGGATAAAAGATAGATAGCTTGTGGTTAATTCTGAACAAATATAGTTACCTATAGTCACGCAGTGGTTAATTTTGAAAGTTACTATTTTAATAATCCAACGTCAAAAAATATTTACAAATAACAATATTAACATTAAATACCCTATTACAGTTACAATTCTACCCTTACATTTCTATACAAAGTTTTGAAGGTTATATCAAGGATAGTGTTAACACCAATTAGTGTTAACAGATTAATCAGCTTGTAACTGATCCAACTCTGCAAATTATTGTACAGATATTGATTTAACAAAGCAAACTGCCTGATCTCGAAAAAGACAGATATTAGGTTAATTAATTTCTAAGGACAGAATTTTCCAGACTGAGCTCATTAATTTATATTTTGGTTGGAAATAACAAAATGTGTTTCTAATTATATGTAAGTTTTAAGGGTGATGCATACCATCTTATAATAGCAGGCATATTTTAGAAGTATGTTGCGCGAGCCCCTATCTTTCAGCTCTTGACTTTGAAGCTTGCGATCCGGGTTTGAATCCGTCTAATACTACAAAATAATTCCTCATACTCTTACGTTATACGAACATTGTGACAGTGAATTTCTTAGTGTGGGTAGCAGAGTACCTTCTTCCAGTCGGTAGTTCGAAACTAGGAATGATGGGGGATAGCTTTAGTAGCCTTACCATAAATATGTCTATTTGAAACTGCTCAGTTTAAAACCTGTAAACCGAGGTCTACGGTATTCGAAACCATGTTTGAAACTTAATTTGATAATTCAACTGCCTGAAAATTTATTGCTGAATATTACAGTCTTGTTTAGAGTCAGTTATCAAAATTCTGCTGTTCCGCTTAAATGTTATGTTATAGAGCCGGCATCTATGTTTAATGATCTATAGGTGTCATCTTGTAAATGAACTATTATTTGTGTCGAACCGACATCACAATGTGTGTCAAGTCACAAGAAATCTAACTATTGCGTGTATATGTACTCGAATAAATATGTGATGAGGAGCAAACAAGTAAAAAGAATAAAGATACTATACTTCAAGTATGAAGTACAGAACTTGTAGAATTCTTCTGAAGGAACTGAGTACGCTTTATAAAATACGATACAGTAGATTGTTAAAAGTGTGGAATTCTCAGAGTAATGTTTTGAACATTTTTACTCAAAACACATACGTAGCAGTTCCAGAAACTCACAAAACTGGATGAACACGTGCTCTATTTTTATTCTGTGTTCATATTTTTTAAAAAAATTGTTTACCAATTAATCCGTTATCACAGAAGCCATCTGTAATATTTAAAATTCAAGTGTTGTTTTCATCGTACTGGTCCACGAAAGTGTAATTGTATGAAAATTGCAGGCTTTCTCGTGTTGGAATTACTCTCACACTGAGGGAACATTTAGAAAATAACTGTCAAAACGAAAAGAAAAACGCGACTTGTTTAGCTTACTAGTTAAAAGTAGCTTACTTCGTTAGGTTCCTTTCCTGACTTGACAAACTAGCTAAAAGCCATAGCAACAGTACTGTGTGTTCGTGCCAAGGCCACTATTACGAAGACTCTGCCTCTATATTTACTTGATGTTCATGACTGATAGTGACGTCATTTACGTAGATGAAGTTCCTTGCATTCGTTCTACTCTAGCACAAGATATCGCCGGGTAGGTTCTTCCTTCTCACGTGTAATCACGTGATATTTTTTATATAGATGTGTTACGCTAGTTCGTGAAGAAGATTGTTGTTTTGAATTAAGCACAAAGCTACACAATGGGCTATCTGTACTCTGCCCACCACGGGTATCGAAACCCGGATTTTAGCGTGTAAGTCCGCAAACATACCGCTGAGCCACTGGGGCGCTCGTGAAGAAGAGTTTATTAGTATTAATTAATTAAAACTTACATTATGACGAACTACTGTTCTTGTTTTCTTAACGCAAAGCTACACAAAATGAATCATAGGTCTGTTGACTGCAGGATTTAAACTTCGAATTTTAGTATTGCAAATTCGAAAATTAACCGTAAGAGGAATCTGAGTACTGAAAATAACACAAACTGAAAACAAGCGAACAAGCAGCGTAAAGTTGACAAACATAAAAATACGCTCACTAGCAAAGTAAAACAAATAAATTACATATATGGAGTTAGAGCTGTTTGTTTTTAATTTCTGCTTTGCTGTTCGTAATTTAGCGGCGATAGACTAGGGAGGGGTAAGGCAGTTAGTCAACACCACCACCAATCAACAACTTTGAAGTCTCTCATTAACCAACGGCTTGAATCGACCGTCACTGTTGAAAGAGTGAACATGGGTATTCGAATCGCGACCCTCAAGTTGCGAGTCGAGAGACATAACCACCAGACTCTAATGTTCAACTACTTTAGATTTTCTTTTTTATTTCCAGTATCCGATAACTTTGAAGGAGTTCTTTAAAAATTAAACACTTCTGAAATAATTTAAGTTAAATATGTAGTTTAGAAGTGTTTTTATAAATTCCATTATGTAACAAAATTTTTACTTTTTCTTGTTCCTGGACAGAAAGTGTTATTTCCCAATTGCTTATGCCTAAAGTAAATGGAAAAGACCTATTTTTCTCTTCAAACTTTGCTTTTGTGACCTAATGGGACATGATAGGAGAATATATTTTGGGGCTGATACGTGAAAGTGGTTTACTTTACAGTCGGAAATCTCGAAAAACTACTCAAGACGGTTAATTTACGATGAATTAGTATCATATTATCACTAGCATATGCCACAGGAAACCGAAACTAGGCACCATCCTTATGTGGCTGTTAGTTCGAAGGTTATTTGCTTCCTTAATTGTTTTTTCATACGTCATCCTTGATGACGGAAATAAATAGAGTACAATGGCTTTTTACACGTCCAGTGATGAAATGTATTTTTAAAATGTGCCTTTTTTTTTGTCCATTTTTAGTTTTAATGTTTTTTCTCTCTAGCAGGAAATCTCCGTTCATAACTTTGTCACTTAGACACTTGTCTATAGATTCTCGTTTTTACTAGGAAGTCCAAACTTTGGAAACTTGTTTCATTTTTAGTTTGTTTAGAATTAAGCTCAAAGCTGCACAATGGGCTATCTGTGCTCTGCCCACCACGGGTATCGAAACCCGGTTTTTAGTGTGTAAGTCCGCAGACATACCACTGTGCCACTGGGGAGCTCTACGGAAACACATTCATATACTTTTTCATAAAAATAATATACACTAAGTAATCCACTTTTGAAACTTATTCATTAGAAGACAGTGTAATACAATTAAGATTTTTCTAGGTTATGCTTGAGAAAAGGAGAAGGAAGGTTTTTGATTTAAAAAACAATTTTTAATGGGGACAAAAAGTTAAAGTGCCAGAATGTGGATTCCATGGAAGGTTGCAAATTCAGCGTCCGCTAAGGCCCAAAAAGAAATTCACCCTCCGTACTAACCTTTAATATTAAATCGATATACTAGAAGGAAGAACCTATTTAACGACATCTTTCGCCAAGTCTTCAACTGCTCTAATCGGTTTATAAGATTTGACGGTAACTAGTGGAAAGCTCCTGTAGCCCAAAAATAAGACATTTTTGCGACAACTGACCATCAAGCCCAGATTTGCGGTCCGAGCACGTTAAATGTCAGACTCAGCGCGGCTCAGTCGTTAGAGTACTTCGTAAAAATACGATATATTCACTGCTTACTAATATATAATACTACAGTAAGGAGTGATTGAAGTATATTGTATTTTTGCCACCATGTCAATAATGAAGTACCACATATTATGTACACGTTCCTTCATTGCAACAGTCAGAGTAACTTAAACGTAAGATGCTTGAACGAAATCATAAAATCACGATGTATACTTTGGACTTGTCTAAAGTTTGAAACGAAATAAAGTAAACTTTGAAACCAGAAAATACAGACACACACATAGAGACTGGACAAATATCCTTGAAAAACCCTACATTTCAGTTGGTATCAAAATATTAAACATTGTTAGTTTGAATCAGCTTTATAGTTACTATGAGAAAAACTTACACTAGATAGGAGAAGTGAAGATAATGTCATTGGTTACTATTTTATTGTTATTATTATTTTTATTCCATCAAAGTAGGTTATCTGATGTCCTCCCGTTTGTGTTTTCCACGCTAACTATCTATAAACAGTATAATTTTATTTATCTGTAAGCAAGGCACAAGCACCAGAATATTAAATGTCACGTGATATTTACACTCCCCTTCATATTTAACTAGCTGAGATAAAAATAACCTCAAGGCATGTGCCAGACCCCTCAAGAATGAAGTTCACCAACATTGTAACCAGCGCACTATAATGTAGAGGCGCGCAGGTTTGGTAATCTCCAGCAAACACTTACTCTTGCGCAAACGTGGGTTTGTTCTAGGTCGTGTTCAGAACCTAGCAACAGTAGAGGTTGTTTCTGTTCACGTGTATTTCATGTATGACGTCACAGATTCAGCATACAACCATTACTGTCCGATATGCACGAGTATCGAGTGCACGTCAGCCCCGTTGTTATTCTTATCTCAAACTGTGACTATGTAACGCTGGAAATGTGAATCATCACTGTTTTACTTCGCTTGTCTAGTTTCTGTGACTAACAGAATTATGACGTCAAAACTTAAGACTTGAAATTAAAAAATATATCATATATCACTTGTAAAAACCAAGATAATGTCACTGAACTCGTGAAACTTACCTAACAGGCAAGATCGATGATTTGTTTTATGCACACACACAAAATATGATTTAAGTTAGTTTATGAATTTTGAAAAAAAAAAAAAAGTTATGATGTCACCTACGATTAGTGAACGAATGAAAGTCCTGCAGAGAGTAAAGTTGAAATCACCAGTAACAGGAATGGGATGTTGAAAAACTAGAAGTAAACAATACAATACTAATTCAAACATATCGTCGTTCTCATTTAAAAAGAAATTGAACAGAAATTACTGATAAACAAATATATTTGATTTTATCGGAATGACTGGAATATCTTATCAAAACATCACGTAGTAGAGCGAAAATGTAACAAGTTCTAGAATGTTCTGTAGCTTTATTTAACAATAAGATTCAGAACTTATGTTAATTCTTACATACCCACTTGCAGAGATCCCGAGTTGGTAAAGAGTGTTTGGTATATTATGTACAGGGCAAGGTCCACCCAACGAGTAAAAAATAAAATAGAACGAATGGCTGTTAACAAAATAAAACAAAATTCAAATTAGTAATATTACACACTCTTCCAAAGAAATGGAATAATTGTGCATGAAAACTGGGGCTTGAGGTATAATCCCCCAGTGGTTCAGCAGCATGTCTGTGGACTTAACGTTCAAAAATTGGATTTCGATTCAAGTGGTGGGCTTGTTACAGATAATCAAGTGTGTAGCTTTGCGTTTGACAAACAAATCAAATTTTCTAAATATATGTGTATTCCAGTTGGTTTTCTTAATGGTGAATATCTTATTGAATTTTGGAATTGCGTATTTCGTGTAAACACGGAACAGTCATTATCAGAACGATATATTATATATTAATATATATATATATATATATTATCATTATATTGGTTTTTGCGCACCAGTTCGAAGCTGATAATGATTTAGCGCTCGATACTCGTCACAATTTTGGGCCAAGTGTGGCCTTGTAGACAACTTGCTGGGCTGCAGTAGTGATATCACAGTGAACACTTTCCATATGTTCAACTGTGGGGGCGCTGTAACCGTAATAACCATTCTTTGTTTTTCGTCAACGATAGCTGTGTAGGTAACAGGTGCTGCTGGCTGGTTACCCGGGAGATCTAAATAAACCAGTAAATCCCTAGCACTCTTCATCTGAGCTTCAGCCTAACGAAGGCGTCATTTGTTTCAAAAATATAAAATAATTATGATTGTTCCTCTTCAGAGGTTCCTACGCTTTTCATTGAGAAAAAAAAGACCACTGTTGTTAACTGTCGTACCTGACAATTTATATTGAGAATAATAAGTACAGTAATGTTTTAAGTATTGCTCAACTATAAGAATAGGTGAACACCTTCTAAGTATTATTAATTGTCAAAACCAAATACATACATTTTTTAATAATATAAGAAAAGCGTAAATGTAGAGTTATTGATTTTAGGATCACTATCATAAATGCTCTTCTATCTACCAAGTACCTCCCTCGTTTAGAATAAATAATTTTCAGATGGTTATCGACGAAAAATAAAACCGTTTTCAAAGTTACAAGACAAAACTTGATCATGGACAACAAACGTGCTTCAAGTAAGCAATTCTTTAATAAGATGTGCTTGCTTTTAAAAAGACATCTTCGGTGCCTTGCAAAGTGGAACATTTCTGGGATTCAATTATTCCGTCAGACTGGAAATGCATGCTGCTCTGAATAATTTGTCATAGTTGTTGTCTATGTCCTTTTCGAGCCTGCCAGTGTTCACAAGTATCCAGTGGTCCATTGGTCTGCCCTTAAGCAAGGTTGCTAAGATGTCTTGCTTGCAACGCAGGCCAAGACGGCGGGTTCGCGAATGACTCATACCTGCTTGCCTCAGCAAGGAGGTACAGGCTTTCTTAAAACCCACCCACCAGGTCTCATAAAGAGGATTCCCATCCCTCGTGCATGAATCGACCAAAAGACCAGAATACCTGAACAAGGAAATGATTTACAAAAGAAAAGTGATCCTTCTGAGAAGTAAAATAAGTCTCTAGCAAAAATGTAAAGTCAACCTTGAAAACTGTCTAAGAGAGAGAATACGTAGAATTGCTTTGCGCGTCTACGCATTCCCTGGATATTCAGTGTGATGCAGGATAGATCTACCAAAGCCTCTGGAGGGAGATACTTACTTACGCTGTTGCTTAGGTGTTACAGCTGGCAATGAAGGGTCATGCATCCATTTTAGATAATAATGAGACGCAGACTCATCGGGTGGCTACCCGATTTGGATAACAACTCTAAAACTTTGCTTTTTCCCAGACTTGTGCCTGGAAGATGGAGGGGATGTTCTGACCCAGTTTCTTCTGTCTCTTTCAATGACGAACCAGGAAGACTCAGAAGACTTGGAAAACTCTCCAATAATTGTTGGAGAAACGTAACCCCTATATAAAGATGGCGAAGGCACTTCATTCTGCACCGACGTAGTGTCCCCACCCTCGAGAAATCTCAGCCTTCTCCCTAACTAACAAGGAGGCATGAATTGCCTCAGAAACGAGAGCTGTTGAGAGGGTCTGAGCCTCCTCAAATGCTCCAACCTCATCCTGAAGAGACAAAGAGGTCTTAGCCCCCACAGGTGCCCCAACCTCATTGTGAACTAACTGGGAAATCTAAGCTCTCTCAGAGGCCTCAACTTTCTTTTGGGCCGGTGAAGAGGTCTGAGCCGACCCGGGGCGGTAAGGATGCCCGAGTTCCCTCTTCCGTCAGTGCCAAGGACTAATCCGAGTAAGAATGGCTTGGTCTTCTTACTCATTCCTTGTTACTTGTCGCAAAAAGAGTGATAACGTATGATTGCCATGACAGGAGGGGCATTTCACTAAGTATGTGTCGCACGTGTGTCCATATACATGGTACATATTGCATTGTGGAGTGTCACAATTTGCAGACAGGAAGCCCTCAAGGCCACAACGACAACACAGAGTATTTCATCATAACTGAAAACCTTTAACATTCAGGAAGTTTGGAACAGGTGTCTCATATTAAGACACACCTTTCTGTTGCTCGTGCATATATTAGGGCGTGCCTGGTAGCGCTCGTGCTCCACTTTGATCACTGTCCCATATTTCTGTAGTTATGACTCTATTGTGCAATGACGTAGTTCAAGCCATTTAATATTCTGGCCGGCCGAATCAACTGGGATCACTCGTCCTTTAAAGGTAGTCAGTCACCTTTATTCAGAAGTTTTTGGGTGACTGTGAACGACAAGAGCATTGCCACATATCACCCCTTGCCAAAATGTTACAAATAGTCGAGGACGTTCCCGCAAAGGTGATCACAAATAGTGTCTATTATCGCTGATGGGATCGAATCTGCGGAGACCATGAATCTGATCGACCGTGGTCAGATGATCATAGCCATGCCGACTTCTCCTTAAATTAACTGGTTCAATAAAAAACGGCACGTTAGATACATTATACTTTACAGCGCACACGACACATTTTCGATAAAATATAATATTTTGCCTTTTTTGAATTTATTGTTTACTTTCTTTTGTTATAAGCATTATAACTTCACAATTGTTCAGATTTTGTAACATTTAGTTATAAAAGCTTGCTAGTTTTGCGCCACAATATTTGGGTATTTGGTTTTACAAACTTGGTAATTTTGCAACACAATGTTTGTAAACTTGGTTTTAAACCCGTACTATTTCTGCAATACGTTTAAACACCTGGCTTTATACACAGTTTGACTTTTCGAACCAAAGTTTAGGCATTTGATTGTGTATACATTCTTATCCTGCTACGCAATGTTTGGACATTTAGTCATACATACATACTATCCCTGAGACACAATGTTTAGACATTTAATTAAATGCCCACTCTACCCCTAAAACAAAACTTCAGTCTTTTGTTGTGTACAAGAGATAATTCTAAGAGCACTTCCCCCATTTTGTTTGTTCGTTGTTAAGTAAATAATTATTACCCTTTTATGTATAGTTAATTTCAGATTTTTTGATGATATTGCATGTGTTAACTTCTGCACTAAATTATCATTACCATTTCGACCTTTATGCTATTAAAGTTTCACTTCATAAATATAAATATAAATATAAATGTAAATATAAATGTAAGTTCCATAATTTCTCCTTCAAGTATGCAAGCATTCTTGTATTTTTTTCTTTCGCTTAGTGTAGTTGTTAGTATAGTTGTTAGTGTAGTTGTTAGTATAGTTGTTAGTGTAGTTGTTAGTATAGTTGTTAGTGTAGTTGTTAGTATAGTTGTTAGTGTAGTTGTTAGTGTAGTTGTTAGTATAGTTGTTAGTGTAGTTGTTCTCAGTTGTTCGTGTCGTTGTTCGTCTCGTGTTCGTGTCGTTTGTTCGTCTCGTTGTTCGTGTCGTTGTTCGTCTCGTTGTTCGTGCGTTGTTCGTGTCGTTGTTCGTCTCGTTGTTCGTGTTGTTGTCGTCTCGTGTTCGTGTCGTTGTTCGTCTCGTTGTTCGTCTCGTTGTTCGTCTCGTTGTTCGTGTCGTTGTTCGTCTCGTTGTTCGTGTCGTTGTTCGTCTGTTGTTCGTCTCGTTGTGTTGTCGTTTGTTCGTCTCGTTCTTCGTCTCGTTGTTGTGTTGTTGTTCGTCTCGTTGTTCGTGTCGTTGTTCGTCTCGTTGTTCGTGTCGTTGTTCGTCTCGTTGTTCGTGTTGTTGTTCGTCTCGTTGTTCGTGTCGTTGTTCGTCTCGTTGTTCGTGTCGTTGTTCGTCTCGTTGTTCGTGTCGTTGTTCGTCTCGTTTTCGTGTCGTTGTTCGTCTCGTTGTTCGTGTCGTTGTTCGTCTCGTTGTTCGTGTCGTTGTTCGTCTCGTTTGTTCGTCTCGTTGTTCTGTCGTTTGTTCGTCTCGTTGTTCGTCTCGTTGTTCGTCTCGTTGTTCGTGTCGTTGTTCGTGTCGTTGTTCGTCTCGTTGTTCGTCTCGTTGTTCGTCTCGTTGTTCGTGTCGTTGTTCGTCTCGTTTGTTCGTGTCGTTTTCGTCTCGTTGTTCGTGTCGTTTTTCGTCTCTTGTTCGTGTCGTTGTTCGTCTCGTTGTTCGTGCCGTTGTTCTGTCGTTGTTCGTGTCGTTGTTCGTCTCGTTGTTCGTGTGTTGTTCGTCTCGTTGTTCGTGTCGTTGTTCGTCTCGTTGTTCGTCTCGTTGTTCTGTCGTTGTTCGTCTCGTTGTTCGTGTCGTTGTTCGTCTCGTTGTTCTCTCGTTGTTCGTGTCGTTGTTCGTCTCGTTCTTCGTCTCGTTTGTTCGTGTTGTTGTTCGTCTCGTTGTTCGTGTCGTTGTTCGTCTCGTTGTTCGTGTCGTTGTTCGTCTCGTTGTTCGTGTTGTTGTTCGTCCGTTTGTTCGTGTCGTTGTTCGTCTCGTTGTTTTCGTCGTTGTTAGTATAGTTGTTTGTAGTTGCTAGTATGTTGTTAGTCGTTTTGTATCGTTTTAGTGTCGTTGTTATAGTTGTTGTGTAGTTGTTCGTCTCGTTGTTAGTGTCGTTTGTTAGTCTCGTTGTTAGTCTCGTTGTTAGTGTGTTTGTTCGTCTCGTTGTTCGTTTGTGTTCGTCTCGTTGTTCGTGCGTTGTTCGTGTCGTTGTTCGTGTCGTTGTTCGTCTCGTTGTTAGTCTCGTTGTTTCGTGTCGTTGTTCGTCTCGTTGTTCGTGTCGTTGTTCGTCTCGTTGTTCGTGTCGTTGTTCGTCTCGTTGTTCGTGTCGTTGTTCGTCTCGTTGTTCGTGTCGTTGTTCGTCTCGTTGTTCGTGTCGTTGTTCGTCTCGTTGTTCGTGTCGTTGTTCGTCTCGTTGTTCGTCTCGTTGTTCGTTCGTGTCTTGTTCGTTTTGTTCGTGTTGTTTCGTCTCGTTGTTCGTCTCGTTGTTCGTCTCGTTTGTTCGTGTCGTTGTTCGTCTCGTTTGTTCGTGTTGTTGTTCGTCTCGTTGTTCGTGTCGTTGTTCGTGTCGTTGTTCGTCTCGTTGTTCGTGTCGTTTGTTCGTCTCGTTGTTCGTGTCGTTGTTCGTCTCGGTTCGTGTCGTTGTTCGTGTCGTTGTTCGTCTCGTTGTTCGTGTCGTTGTTCTGTCGTTGTTCGTCTCGTTGTTCGTCTCGTTGTTCGTATGTCTGTAGTTGTTGTGTTGTTAGGTAGTTGTTTGGTGTTGTTTTAGTATAGTTGTTAGTTGTTGTTAGCTAGTTGTTAGTTGTTTTGTTAGTCGTAGTCGTTGGTTTAGTGTAGTTGTTAGTATAGTTCTAGCAGTTTAGATATTTTCGTATAGGGAGTGTATAGTTCTATAGTTGTAGTTATTGTTGTATAGTTGTTAGTGTAGTTGTTAGGACTTACATTTCGCGTTGCGCACTTCAAGGTCTAGTTTTATAGGATTTTGTTACCATTAACATTTTACAGCTTCAATAAACATTTTTATGAAATATTTGAAAATGTTACCAAGTTACGTGAATAATAGGAGAATTAGTGACATTTTTTAGTGGAGTTTTTTTCTAAATACACGTGTAGTGCAAAAAAGTAAGGTTTACAGGGGTATGCGTTATAAGTGAACGAATGTTCGAATAAGTTCTTGACAATTCTGTGTCTCAAAAAAAAAAAGAAAGAAAGAAAGAAAGGCGGATCCTGAGAATGGAAGAATTCTTTGATACCCTAATTAATTGAAATGATCGAGTAATTCTTAATTATATCCCTTCTGTGTTTAAAACAGGGTGAGAGTAACAGTGTACTTTTATATTATAACTGATAGATGGTTACTGTTATGATGCTTTCATAACATTTAAAGTAACCAGGACATCTATGTATGATAATGCTCTCATTTATCTGGAAGTATTGCTAAACGGTCACTTATGGTGATACATTTAGGTTTTCGAAAATATTCAAGGTAGTTATGAATAATATAATCAGATTTCTGAAAATTTACAGAATGATTACACACGATGTTATTTAACAGTAACAGTATGTGTGTTTAGACTATTTGATAACCCTGGTTACTGATCTTCATCAGTTATATTTTTACATATTACTTAATGGGAATGCTTAACTCACATTAAGGTACATCCATATAAAAGTGATCTCTAACCGACAGTATAAAACCAACACACAGTGTACTGAATTATACTAGTTGCTATAAATGATGTATAACGTGAAGGAATAGTGACCTGCGTTTGTCTGGAAGTTCTTGAAACAAAATCATTGAAACGATCACTCAGAAATGGCGTGTTTTTATTGCACACACTTGATCACCCAGTTTTTAAGTACAGAAGTATTTTACATTGATAAATAATTACTAATTTGATTAAAGCCTTAAAGTAATACGCATTGTCTACTGATGCTAGCAAAATAAGTACGTGTAGAATGACAATAGAAGAAAATCGTGTTTAAAAATGTATTTTAGGTTAATCTGCGGACGTTGTTCTTTGCTCAAAATGTTAATACTCATACCAACCGTTCTGAGATACATTTTTATTTGAGCTGCATTTCTCGTCGTCAAGGAAATTATGTTCACTTGTATAGAACTTGAAAAGAAAACCTTTAACGCTGTAGCATCCATGTAATGACATGCGGAAATCTTTAATATATGTCTGGTCTAGAAACTTCCCAATTGTCAGTTTTTACGATCGCAACAAATAGTTCTTGTTCCCCTTAATAAAATTATGTTAAAACGTTTATGTTCAGGTAATTTTAAGGCCTATTATAGCCAGGTAGATAAGGCGTTTGACTCGCAATCTGAGGATCACGGGTTGGACTACCCGTCACACCAAACAAGGTAACTATTTCAGGGCGTTATAAAGTGACGGTCAGTTCCACTATTGGTTGGTAAAAGAGTGGCCCAAGAATTGGCGGTTGGTGGTGATGACTATCTGCTTTCCCTCTCGTCTTACATTGCTAGATTAGGGACGGCTAGCACAGATAGCCTTCGTGTAGCTTTGCGAGAAATTAAAAACCAACAATTTGATTTAAATAATATATCTGATACTTTAAAAAGGGGCTGTTTTTGCAAAATTCTTACATGCATTAATTTAAGAGTATTTTATTATTACATGTGTGTGTATTTTTCTTATAGCAAAGCCACATCAGGCTATCTGCTATGTCCACCGAGGGGAATCCAGCCCCTGATTTTAACGTTGTAAATCCGCTGTCCTAGCGGGGGACTTGTTGTTACGAAGAAAATTAAGCTTGTTTCTAAAAATCTGTTTATCCTAAAGCTTACTTTTTACGAATCTGTATTTCTAATGCCTGTTGTTGATTTGTGTTGAATTTTGTGCAAAACTACACGATGACCATCTGCCCTAGCCGTCCCTGCTTTAGCAGTGTAAGACAAAAGGAAAGGTAGCTAGTCGTCACCACCCACAGTCAACTTTTGGGCTACTCTTTTTCCAACGAATAGTTGGACTGGCTGTCACATTTTAATGCCCCCACGGCCGAAAGTGCGAGTATGTTTGATGGGACGGGGATTGTCACCCATGACCCTTGTATTGCAAATCAAACGCCCTAACTACCTGGCCATGCTGGGCCCTCTCGATGTTGGCAAAGAACGCGTATTATTTTATTTATTACTGTGTATGTCGATAGTTAAGTTTCCACTCTTAGTCCAGGATTTTTGCTCGATAAGTCCTTCCCATGACTTATACACGGAATACAATATTATTTAAACAGTTTTTTAAATAAACATTTTGTTTCTCTGTATGTCAAAGTGCCCTAAAGCTGGCTTTAAGTAGTTGTTTGTCAGCCGTAATTCAACCTTCACGGTTCCTAAGGTCAATTGCTGTTGTTGTTTGTGATTAAACACCAACCTGAACAAGGAGCTGTCTGTTCACCACAGGTGTGGAAACTTGGTTTCCAGCGGTTTCAGCTAACAGGCATACCGCCGTGCCTCTGGGAGGGACGGCGCTCAATCAGAGACTTAATGTTTTTCAAAAGTCGGTATTTCATTTTTTTTCTTGTTCTTTTAAACGTAGAGAAAGAGAGTCTAGCAGTAAACCCTGAGTAAAAACAAACAAACAATCAACATTATTATTTCAAGAAAATTCATAATTTTTAAATAGCATTGTCTAAAATTTAAAGCTTTGTGGAAACAACCCGAAATCGAGACCTCCGAACAAGTTGGTTTGAAATTCGCGCAAAGCTACTCGAGGGATATCTGCACTAGCCGTCCCTAATTTAATAATGCAAGACTAGAGAAAAGGCAGCTAGTCATCACCACCCACCGTCAGCTCTTGGGCTACTCTTTTACCAACGAATAGTGGGATTGACTATCACATTATAACACCCTCACGGCTGAAAGGGCGAGCTTGTTCGCTGCGACGGGGGTTCGAACCCGCGACCCTCGGTTTACGAGTCAAGTGCCCTTATCAATCCTGGTTATTTTGGAACACTTATAAACTCCATAAAATACTTGTTTCATGTTTCTTTTTGTAAATGGGGTTTGAGTTCAACAAATGTTTTTATTTTCGTATTGTAAAACTACACAGTTGGATATCTGCGTTCTTTTACACTTCAGGTAAACAAGCTCCATACTTTATTTTATTAATGTAAGTCCGTAAAGTTGTCGCTGATCCAGCATGGGACGTACAAAGTATATATATATATATATGTATAAAAAAACACTTCATGTAAATTAAGATCAGTATGTTTCACGTTTTATATGATGTTATATTAAAGGAAGTAAACCCAGTAATTACCTGTATGTAATTACTTCTGTGATAACTATCTGGTTCTTATTGTAAAAACATGACTCCACATCATTCATGAAATCTTAGCAAAGATACCACTTGAATAATACAGGTTTTATTGTATTGAAATGTTTACGTTCTACAGTAAATCCTGCAAGCTGAATCCAAAAATGATATATATTTTTCTCCATCACGTACAGATTTTTCGCAAAACGTCATTTGTATTTGTACATAATTGAATAATTTCTATTGAAATCGGCTCACAATTTGTTTTGCTAACAATACCGACAATCACTGGCTATAGATTTCTCTAGAACAACCGCGACGTGAGAGTCTTATCGATCGTTCTAGAATCTCAAATTCGTAGACCTCTGTAATCAATTCAAAGTAGGTTACTCGGAATGAAACAGCTAACAACAATTACAACAAAGATGTTGACCTTCGATTAATCAGCAAGTAGAAGTGGGCCTGTGTAAATGGAAAGTTACTTGTGCAAGCGTAACAGATAGTTCACGTGTTTTCTGCTTACCAACACGCCTACTGGTATTGTACCATCATCCACTTCGTACACTGGCTTGTGTGGTTATCTCGTGCATGGTATATACGTATTCAACCAGAATTTTATCCACTATAAGGTACGAGTATCAACAACTGTTATTGAATATAGCTGAATGTTTATTAACTGATATAAATTACGTTTAACACAATGAAAAGACGTTTAAAAACAACCGAATATAAACTTGTGAATACACAACTTTATTACATTTGCTTGTTACAATACTCAGTATAAAGAAATTAATAATAATCAAACAAATTGAGTGCAACCATTAATTTTCTATGCAAAATAAACATATGACCTCCAACATTAATTTAGGGTCCAAACTAGAAAACAACAATTGCAAACACATCAGTCAGGACGGCACGAGAAAACAGTCACGTACAACAAATTGTTTAATAGCTGGTATCATTACAATTAAAGGAGTGTTTATTTAATGGATGCTGTGAATATTAACTACTAGTCTGAATTATGCTGTTTTTAATTCTTCCGGTTTAATGGCGTCATGCAAGATATTCTGAGTTGCTAGGGGTTAACCCTTTAAGTCAGTGAGTAAAGAATTGGTCTGGTGTGCGACAAATGTTTTACAACATGAATCTTACAGGTAACACATATGGGAAGTAAAAATATGCTCAATATTATTTCTGAATATGATTAAAACACTCATTTAAGATACATACAAAACATATATTTACAAATCAACCAATCACATTCAGCAACTATAGTGTTTTAACGAAACTTAGTAAATTGGCCTATCATGTTTCTCACACGATCGAATTTTCGTTCCCGTGTCGACAATAATGGTACTCAAGCGAGGTTTCCAATCCTTCTGGCCTGGAAGTGAGAATTCTTTTACAAATAAAACCAGATTTGGAGGAAGTGGTATCTGTTTTAACTGAGCCAATCACAAACAGGTAATTCTCCTGTGGAACAACTACAATTTGCTATTTAACTGTCGATGGCCTCACAAGATCAAGTTTGTGATCACCATTGTCCAGCAAATGACTAAAGACCTATTCTGACAACTAAAGCTAGAGGTTTACAGTTCCCCATGGCCACGCTGTAACCCTTTGTCTCAAACCAAAACTAAATTAACGTCACAAAATTTAGAAGCATGTTCTAATTTAAAACTATTGAGAAGTTTTACGATAAAACATAACCACACTACACATTTTTTTAAAAGTCTTCTAGTAATTGGAACAATAATTCTTCGCAAAATTATAATTCTGTAATTATGTAACATACAAGTAATGGATGTAACGCCGTGTTTAGTAGCTAAGGCGCCCTACTCGCAACTTAAGGGTCGTGGGTTTGAGTCCTCATCACCCAAAATGCTCACCCTTTCGACTGTGAAACCATAATGATGTGACAGTCAGTTTCCATATTCGTTCTTAAAAGAGTATTCTTAAAGTGATTGGTAGGTTGTACTGACTAAACAGCTTTTCTCTTCTCTTCTACTTCTAAACTTGGGGCGACTGCCTCGAGAATAAATGGGCACCATGAAAATCACCAATTATGTTTAAGTTTCTATGGTGATGAAGAGCCGTAAGCAGTCTGAGGGCTACAACAGTAACGTTGTCTTCAGTTTAAATGATGATACGCCTTCATTTTAAGTTACTCATGTCTGTTAATACAACCAATCTAGTGATATTACACCCCGAGCAAAAACCACGAGCCATGATAGATTCGGGAACAGCTACAAATCTAAGCACAATTAGTTACAGGTTGCATTTATTTTGGTGATTGTCTAGTGTCTAGTGAAGGATTTGACTTGTTTTGATGCTTACAAAAAATGCTATTGAAAAATGAAAAACTAGTGATTCGGCCATGGCGGAACATAAAACGAACTCTTAGCCCAACATTGAACGGGGTTAAAGTTCGAACACTTGAAGTAAATTAGTTAGAAATGAATTAGACAAAATAGATTCTCTCTCTAAACAGTTTTTAACATAAAATAATTTTAAATAGAAATCTAGGCGTGGGCACCACAGAAATATATATATTTTTAAATCTATTCTGTAGAATACACTGTATAAATACAAATTATACACGTACACTTTTTTGAATAAAAAATGAAATGTCCTGTGTTTCTTCTGGTTTTTTGAAGATGATGTATTTTTTCCACTAAAAAATGTAGAGTTTTTAATTGTATATTTCGTTTTAATATTATACAATAAATTATTACGCATTTCTTACTTATTTCATATTTCATTCTTGTATTTCATCATTTGAGCGGAAGCACAGTAACATTCATACATTATTTCATCATTTGTAATTTATCTGTTTACTGAAATTTTGACATTGTGTAACTGCAAAATATATTGTAGTAGAAGAGATACTGAACCACAAAAGCGTTGGTAGCTCTAAGTAAGACAAATAAGAAGTTCCAGGAGGACCAAATAAAGGACCCAAATCTAGCTTGTACACTACTAGGAGGAGCAACTGAAGGGTCCAGATTTAGTTTCTATACTACTGCAAGTAGCAGAGAGAAATATGACCTTTGTATGTTTGTGAATAGAGCGTGGATGCGCGAAACTTTTGGCGGTTGTATACTAATAAATATGCAAAATGATGTGCTGTACTGCTGTTATAAACTCCATAAATGTGTTACTTGGCCAGTTACGTGCAGTTAATGGTCATTCGGTCTTTAACACTGGAGATGCATTTACTTCCTAAGATGCAAGAACTGCAAATCATCAGTTGTGTCAATGTTACAATTAGCTTTTATAAACACTACATTGTTTTTACTGCAGTGGAAAAGCCTGCCAGAAAACTCTGTCAGAAAATTATAGATTCTTTATTATAAAGAATATTTCTGGATATTATGGTCTCTCTCTCTTTCTCTAGCTCTATCTGAGATTGATAAGTATTGTACAAATATTCCCACTTCCTTAAGTGATTTTTCCACTACATCAAGATTCTATCATATGATTGTTTACAAGCTTGTCAGTTTTCGTGATTCTTTACTATAATGCACGATTTTCACTGTATTTTATACTACTATTTGTGTGATGCTACTTAACACAGCTCTTAGGTTGCTTTTGTATTATCTTGTTTATACTGTTAAGGGAAGTTCCTACTTTAGATGCAACATTCTAAGTGTTTGTTTGTTTTTGAATTTCGCACAAAGCTGCACGAGTGCTATCTGCGTTAGCCGTCCCTAATTTAGCAATGTAAGATTAAAGGGAAAACAGCTGATCATCATCACCCACCGCCAATACTTGAGCTACTCTTTTACCAACGAATAGTAGGATTGACCGTGACATTATATCGCCCCTACGGCTGAAAGGGTGAGCATGTTTTATGCGACGGGGATTCGGACCCCACGACCCTCGAATTACAAATCGAACGCCTTAATTCACCTGGCCATGCCGGACCTATTCTCAATGTGTGGCTCTGACTGATTTTAGAGTAACCTGATTTTATCTTTAGGGGAATCATATTTTTTCTTCCTTTTACAATACACTAGAGGCGTCACTTTCTTGAACTGATAAATATTTGAATATAACATATTTTCGAAACCACAAAATATAAGAAATTTATATGGAAACAAACAAAATAAAAAACGTCATGCAGTGTCGTCGTCCCAAAAGTACAGTCTAGTCTTGATCACCATCTACATTTACAAATAACTACACTGAATTAGCACTGAACTTCAGCAAGAGGACCATAACATTTAACATATGTAGTTATAGGCATAAGGATGGCCAACGGTAAGGTTACAGGGTATATAAACTGTTACAACAGATAAAAAAAAACAACCATCTGTATAAATATATGCATCTGGATAAGTTCCATCAGTTCCATTAAGTACACGAATTGCAAAATGAATAATCACAGTAAGCAAAGGACACTGAAGACACTGTTGTGATGCTTGTATTAAATAAAAGTTATTAGCTTCCATGACATCAAGAGAGAAACATTGTGTCTCTTGAGTGTACTTGATATTGGTAAACAATATGTTTATATTTTTAAAATGAAATGTCGTACTTTTGTGTTTTGTTTTCCTCATTGATGGAGATGAAATATGATGGATATCACCATCACTCATTATAGAACCATGGTGTGTCCGATATTTTAGTTATTGTTGTTGGTCAATAAATGTGTTTAATAACGCACAACTGAAATAATATTAAATATTGTACACTCCCTCTCATCCCACTGATTTGGTGTCATAGACTCGCAGACTGGATGTTAAAATTGAGATTTTCTTAGTTTTGTGGATATTATTGAAGATTTTCCCAGGAAGATTTGGTACAAGTATAATTTATGCTTTGACATAATTTTTACTCCCCAGTGGTACTGGAGTACTGTCTACGGTCTTATAACACTAAAAACTAGGTTTCGATATCGGTGGCGGGCAGAGGACGGAAAGCTCACTGTGTAATTTTGTGCCTAACTTCAAACAAAATCATTTTCATCTAGAATTTTAACCAACCGTAGTTTTATTTCGTTGTATTCAAGTTGACTCGTAACATATTTGTGTCGGTGATGTACTGAAGCTGTAGTTCTGAAGCCACTGACTAAACTTCATTTGCTGACGCACAGTTATTTCATTGGAACTGTACGCATTTGTTTTTCCATAGTGAAAAACTGAAAGTTAATCACTTCAACAGAGGAATGATGGGAGAACTTATGTGCTTGTAAAATAGTGGTTATGCTACCCTTTGTGAATCGCTGTTACTAGATGTTGGTCCATAAGGGATACTTAAGACTAAGAAATATGTTGTAACCTAAGAATACAGTGTATATCTTGAAGCACTTTTATTGGTTCTGTAACTTTTTCTTTTACGTACAATAGAACCACAACCGTTCTTATTTGATTGCTGACATCCTGTTGTGGAATCATGGCATGTTGGTTATAGATCGTGGAATCGAAATCTGGTGCCGGAAATGCTCGCTCTTTCAACTGTATGAGCATTATAATGTGACAGTCATTTCCACTATTCTCTTGTAAAAGTGTAGTATAATAACTGTAGGTGAGTGCTGCTGTCCGGTTGCCTTCCTCCAGATTGACAACCCAAAATTAGGAAATGTGGTTGATAATCTTGGTATTTTTGCCATAAAACAAATTAAAAACTTAGAGTCTCTTTCCGAGTATATTCAGCAGTGAGTATTCAGGTCACTTTTAACTCTATGTTATTCATTGAACTTATTACCTGTAGAAGACAGAAATGTCTGGGCTTTCTTAATTCTGGCCTTTGATATTTAAGCCAGAGTTGTGGTCACTTTAGTTAATTTAAATGTTGTTCGTGTTGAGTTGTCTGCCTGTCTTTTGCTAAGATGGAGAATGATTTCCTTCTTGCCAGTGGAACTCACGAAGACTTAGTGTAATTATATATTATATTATTGTAGGCACACCAGTGGCTGCATGAAGACTCAATGTAGGCGTATATCGTTATATATATATAGCCGTATAAGTACGCCAGTAGCTTTGGAAGTAATAAAGAAACTTATCTGGATTGAACAAAATTATATCTTCGCTCTAGAACCAATTGATAAGCCATCTAAGCCTGCAATATTCTAATCTACTGGAGTTATGCTACATAGAGTCACTGAAACCTCATCCTATTTATAAAATAGAACCATCGTTCAACTTAAAATCACTCTGGCCACTTGCAAACAAATCCCTATGATGAAAAATAAACTACAATTTTAATTTTTGTTTAGGGTCATAACACGATAATATGACACAGAATATCTAGTCCTAAGAAAAAATGTTATCTGCATCAAAACTACGCCAACATTAAAAAAAAATATATCCTTCACTGAGCCCAGAAAATCACATCCATTACTTTGACCAATGGCTCGCCTTCCATTACAGAAATGTTGAAATTACATTAGCACAACCACTGAGCACTATCTTAAAGTTTTGACCAACAGGTAAATATCTTGAGAGGGAAATGGTATAATCAGCCTAAGGTCCTACTTTAAAAACAGAAGGACTGAAAAGGATCACCGAAGGTTGAATATTGTCTGAACCCAAAAGATTATCCAAGAAAAAGACAAGTTTCCCATAAGATGTTTATACAATAATAATAATTGAATATGAAGTTAGACAACTTATTTTTGTCGATTTGAAGTACAGGTATAAAACTGTAATTTTTTTTTAAATGCTTGTATGAAGTTAAATATAAATGCAGATATATTTTGCGAAAATGCCTAGCAAAATTGTGTAAATAAATATACATAAGATATCAGTAGTAAGTCTTGTTTGTTTGTTTTTTAATTTCGCGTAAAGATACACTAAAGCTGTCTGCGCTAGCCGTCCTTAATTTAGTAATCTAAGACTAGAGGTAAGGCAATCATCACCACCAACCGCCAACTCTTGGGCTACTCTTTTACCAACGAGTAGTGCGATTGATTGTAACATAATAACGTGCAACGGCAGAAATGGCGAGTATCTTTGGTGTGACGGGGATTCGAACAGCAATCCTCAGATTAGAAGTCGAGTGCCTTAAATACCTGGTCATGCTGAACATGGTCAGTTTAATGACTTATAATACTAAAAGTCAGGTTTAAACACCTGCGGTGATAAGAGTACAAACAGCAATGTGCTAGCATTGCACTTAACAACAGAGAAACAACATTTGAATACGACTTACTAAAAAGTGACAGTAGTGTTTAACTTTTAACACACAATAACAATTCATTCATTACAATCCCTTAATAAAACTCAGTAAATAAGCCAATATAAGCGTTTTTGAAACTTTGCATTTTAAAGTATTTAATCAAACTTTAACATTAATAAAAAAGCAGTTAATGAGAAAATGATCGTATAAATACATTGAATGTTGATAGACTATAGAGTCATATGTACATGAAAAAAGAGCCATAAAATTGTCAGCACTAAAACAACTTAATAGAAACGTCACAATTATAATTTTAAAGAAATAAACACTACTGTATTATAACTAAAATTGTTTATTTAGAGTAATACAAAATATGTAAATTTCTCACGTGTATACTAAAATTAAATAGCTTTAATAGAACACGATTTGCCTATTTGTTTAAAAGTGGAGTTACATTGGGCTATCTCTCTTCACTGCTGCGAGGCATCGAATTCGGGATTTTAGTGTTATAAATTCGAAGAATTACCGCTAATCCACTGAGGAGACAATTAGAACATGAACTTGAGTCTTTGACATGGCTTCTATTGCAAATACAATAGCGATGTAAACGTACGCGTGCATGTTTTCATTACTAGTCACTTAATATTTTTAATTAAAATACGGTTTATTTTATAAATATAGGGGGCCACGCCCCACTAGTATGGTGTCGCTTTGTGCTTTAAAACAAATATATAACACAATCCCTGTGTGGAATTACAACCACCTTTCTTTTTTACTTATCTTTTAAAGTTCATATGGACAGTTATTTTATCATTTATATAATATTAAGTTAAATAAGTTCAGGTTTTCAAGGTAAATTAAAGTTAGTTAAATAGCGTGCAAGATATTTGGATAAATGTAACGAGCGAAATGTTAGTTGATTTTATAACGAATGGCTTAAAAGTGTCTGAATTATAACTTATATGATGTCATAGAACTCACAAAGTTAAATCTTTGGGCTAACTCTACAATATGTTTTTTCGTTTGTTCATTTTCAAAACATAAGCTTCTTAACTCATGTGTAGG